>CM046949.1:54811027-56061027 GCA_025698515.1 Gossypium sturtianum | reverse complement strand
AATAATAAAGAAAATAAAATAAAAATAAAAGAAATAAAAATAAAAATAACAATAAAAATAAAAGTAAATAATGGAAATTGAAAGAAGAAAGACAATTGGAAAAGAAAAAGGAAAAAGGGGGGTTTAAATAGAGATGCAGCCCGTGTTTTGGGAAAAATTTTGTCCTGTTGCCACACCTCTATGGCCACGCCCTTTTACCTACCTATGGTGCCCGCACGGCCACGGCTACGACCGTGTGCAAAGCTGTGTGAGTATGGAAAACCTGCGCCTAAACAATGGAAATAAATAAAACTAAACTAATTAGTAGGGTTAGTGCTCGGGTTACCTCTCGAGAAGCGCTCGTTTAAAGTCTTGAGCTAGACTTACCTGTTATTCGCATAATCAGGGTGGTTTGAGGAGGTGAAAATCCTTTCTCATGTGATCTATTCGGTTTTTGATATATAGTTTAAGTCGAGTAGTGTTAACCTTAAAAGTGCTGAATTTAGGACTAGTTACCTCGACTGTTCCATCTGGGAAGATTTTGAGTACCTGATCTCCTAGCTTAAGCTGGGTTGTCCCATCGTTAAGTTTCTCGTGGAGTTGCCTCGTTTTTACTTTGTGTATTTCTTTGAAGTGTATCTTCCACTCGTCTAGTTCGTCGATCCAAAGCTTTTGTTCCTCATGAATTTCTTCTTTATTGACACGAGGTCTAGGATCTGGCATCTACGAAAGAGTTTCAAGAAACGGCAAGTTTATATGTAACTTCTTTGGAGGGTTAAGAAATTTACCGAATTGCTCCTCTATGCGGTCTTTCTTTATCACATTGGGGTATGGCACACGAGCTTGGTACTCTGTAATCACTGGGTTTGGTAAGTCCTGGCTTACCCCAACCTTACCTTCACTTACCACAGGCTCTTGCCTCGGGTCAGATTCCACTAACCTTTCACTGTCATGAGCTGTTACGGCTTGAATTTGCTCTTTTGGGTTAGTTTCAGTGTTGATTGGCAAGCTTTCTTGCAGTTGTTCTGAGATCAGCTTAGCAAGCTGTCCTAATTGATTCTTGATCCCTTGAATCGATGCTTCTTGATTTTCGAGTGCTGTTTCGATGCTTTGGAAGTGAGTTTCTGTCACCGCTATGAATTTTGTCAGCATCTCCTCAAGGTTCGGCTCCTGTTCCTGCTGGTGAGGTGGTTGTTGAAAATCTGGAGGAGGTTGTAGTCTTTGACTACCTTGATCATCCCACGAGAAATTGGGATGGTACCTCAAACCTGCATTATAAGTGTTGCTATAAAGATTATTTTGAGGTCTAGGATAGTTACCCATATAGTTGACTTGTTCGCTTTCCATGCCATGTCTGTAGGGTGGATACTCAGGATTCGCCACACCTCTACTTATTTCGCACTGCATAACTGGATGTACCTGAAAAGAACACAAACCATCAATCTTTTTATTTAACAATTCTAACCGATTTGATAGCCTGGTTACTGCGTCAAGGTTGAAGACACTGGCGGCTTCTGTTGGCGTTGTCCTCATAACTTGCCACTGATAGGTATTCAGTGACATCTCCTCTATAAACTAAAATTACCTGTCAAAAGAAAATAAAAGAAAAATTAGCAAAATAGAAATAAAATTTAATTGCACAAATAAAATATGGCTAAAGTAATAAAAATTGAGCGTTCTTAATATTTCAGATTTCCCGGCAACGGTGCCAAAAACTTGATCGGTGTGTCACAGTCTTAAAATTTATAATGAGAATGATCGAGCCTAAAAACTAACTATGACAACGATTGAGGCAAGTGTACCTATCGAACAGTAGTATAGCTTAGTGGTAAGACCGGATTGTCGAACCCAAAGGAACCGAAAGTACTAATACTAACTTTCTTTTTATTATTTAGCCTTAAAATTGAAGTGAATCGGTTTAATCTAGAAAATTAACTAGCTACTAAGCTAAAGACGATGAGACAAAAAGAATGAAAATAGGGAAATACTTGTGGGAAAAACCAAATGATTAAAACAATACCCAAGGAAGAATCCACCTAGACTTCACTTGTTATCTAACTCTGAACCAGATGATTTATTCATTTGACTTGATCCGTAAGATTCCCTAATGTATATTAACCCCTCTCTCGAGGCGACTAACGTCTAACCCTATGTTGATTAATTGAAATCTCTTTCTAATTAAAACCCCTAGAATCGCATTAACTCGATCAATGGACTCCCATATTAGGTTTCACCCTAATCTGGCAAAATCTCGTCACCCTATCTCTAGGCGTGCGATCAACTCCGCTTAATTATGCTAGATCTACTCTTAGGCAGGGACTTTTACTCCTCCACCTAAGCACATCAAACTTGAATTAATATCCCGGAAATATCAACACAAGAATTAAGAACACATAATTAAGAACAAATCAAATATTTATGATATAGTTCAGCAAACGATAACAAGATTCATCTTAGGTTTCATCCCTCTCAGGTATTTGAGTGTTTAGTTCATAATGATAATAGAATACATCTCAAAAGAAAAGATAAAACAAAACATAAGAAAAACTCTAAAACCCCCTGAAGGAATTGAAGAGAGATCCTCCGTCTTGAGTATAACTCCGGCTTCTTGAGATGAATCAACTGGCTTTCTTCAAGTAATTTTCAAAATTCTGATCTTTCTGGCTCGGCTCATTGGCCTAGCTGGACGCCACGACAGAGGGCTTCTGTCAAATTCCCTCTTAAGTTGCCCCCTAGGGTGTTTATATAGGCTTGGAGATGCCTTACTTGGCCTCCAAGTATCCTAATCTGAGTGAAATTCCAATTTGGGTGTTCATATAGACTTTGGAGTGTGTTTCTTTGCCTCTAAGTATCCTATTCCGAGTAAAACTCCTCTTGGCCGTGGCAGGGACACGCCCATGGCACACGCCCGTGTAAGTCGTGGTCAGGCCGTGTTCAGGTCTGATAATGAGGCACGGCCATGTGGTCTTGGGCCCAGGCCATGTCGATTTCGTGATATGGCCCATTTGGTCCATTTTAAGCCCGTTTCTCGTTCTTTTCATTCTCCGGTGCTTTCCTGAGTATAAAACATGAAAACAAAGGATTAAGAGCACCAAATGACATAAAATAAGGGATAATTCATCCAAAAGTATGCTAAATGTGGGCTTAAAATATGTTACTATTTCGGTTTATCAAGCGTCCCTTCCACTGTACCCTAGGGACATAAGATTTGTACCATCTTTAACCATCCCACTGCGATTCATGGCTATAGGATATGTATCAACTTCAACCCATCCCACTACAACTCAAGGGTATAGGATCTGTAACTTGTTCAATCAACTGATCACTCCCTGGATGACCTAACCAAATGTGTATGCATGATATTTGCATGGATGCAAAATATCATTTTTTCCTCGAGAATGATTCCCCTTTTACACTCGGGTTAACATTGCCCATTTTTCGTCAATATTGTATCACTGACGCAATATCTTGTCATTTTGTTCAATCACCATTTTTGACAAAAATCCAGAGAGGTAGTCTCAGTTTGGACTTTTCCTCCACCAATATTTCCATCCCTTAAACTTGGTGAGTTTTAAACAATAGTCCTGTTTCAAGTTCTTGTATTATTTAGAAGCTTCCAGAGTAATATGCGAAACTCATTTTATGAAAGTATTATTAGTCCACTAATCGTTATTTCAATGCAAAAATGCTTGAAAAAGATCATAACAATGGACAAGAAAGAAATTAATTAGGAGCATAGCTCAAAACAAATAAGTTAAGAAAAGATAGCAAATGCAATCAAGAAGGAAATTTATTGGGAGTGTATTTTGAAATGAGCAAATTTAGAATGGGTAAGATGGAAACTAGGTGCCCCAGATATCGCAGCCTGAGCTTCTCTGTTCAAACTTCTTGAGGACCATTTTAAGCTTAATATGTGTTTAGGGGATCCGGAGTACTTTGTCGATGCCCCAAGACGTAACATACTTCCTCATTGTTAATTCAAGCATAGCAAGATTACTGTATGCCCCACTTTCGATCAAAATTTGAACCGCCCTTTTCGGGTTTTCAACTCAAATCCCCTTTGGCCTCAAAGCACCCTTTGCGGGTTTTCGCCTTAGCCTCTCCTTTTTATTTTTATTTTTTATTTTTGATTTTTGATTTTTATTATTTATTTTTTAAGGTCTTAAGGTGCCCTTTGCAGGTTTTCACCTTGGCCTCTCCCTTTTTGACTGAATCTGAATTCACCGGATTGGGCATATCTTTGTCCATATCAATGCTCCTCCAAAACAGGCTTTCTTTACTACATAAGGTCTTTCCCAATTTGGCATCCACTTTCCTCTAAAGTCTCTTTTGCATGAGAAGGATCTTTTTTACCATCATGAAATTCTCTTGGGCGAACCTTTTTGTCATAAACTTGTATCATCCGTTTTTGGTGCATTCGACCATGATGAATACTTTCAACCAAGCTTACTGGAGATGTTCTACTTCATCCAATTCTTAATTCAATCAAAGATCGGAGAAAAGGAATCTCAACTTCCAAAAATTGCTTCCCTTCCATAAACCAATGAGAAAGTTGTTGCTCCGACGAAGGTCCTGGCCAACATTCGAGAAGTATAGAGGGTAAATGGTAACTTCTCTATGCCAATCTTTACAAGTCTCAATCATCTTTCAAAATCTTTTTGGATGGTTTTTTTTTGAATTCGAATTTGAATTTGAATTTGAATTTGATGACTGTTGACTTTGTAACTTTGGCATATGAAGCGACCTTTACCCTCTTAGTGAAGTAATTGACAATCACGAAGATGAATTAGTGTCGACTAGATGCTTTTGACGAGATCGTCCCCATAACATCTATGCCCCACATATAGGAAAAAATTGGAGGAAGCACATAAGTCTCGTCTTCCTAAATTTGGCATTTACGGCATAACTGATGCAATCTCCCTTTCATGGTAGACCAGCAGTACCCGAACCTCATAATCGGCCTGGCTATCGTAAAACTATTAGCATGTGTCTTTTCAAACACTCTACAACATCTTCACGCCTAGGCATATCTTGATGCGATCATGCAAAGACATCTTTGAATTCTTGGAATAACTCAATGACGTCTCGCTTTGTTTCTGTGGTGAGCTAAGCTTCGATCTTCACTCCTTTCCTAGACTCGCAATGTCTACTGACCTTTTGTATGGTAGAGTCTATTTTCATCTTGTTCTACCATCCTTAACAAATCAAAAGATAAGTTACAATCTCTGTCATCTTCAAAATCCTTAGATCCTTTTAGACCCATATCTCACTCAAAAGGGAGTTAGTAACAGCGTCGCTCATGTCTTGATATCTGGGTACCTATCATAGGTACGAAGGCAAGTTCTGAAGAATAAATGATTCTAAGGATGAGTATTTATATGGTATGATCATGAATGAAGAATGAAAGAATATTCCAAAAGAATGTATAGTATGAAATAGAGAAAAATATTTGCTCAAAAAGATGCATTTTATTGAAATAAAAATTCTGGACACAAACCTATTTCACCACGGGACTCTTATTGCTTCTAGGCTTAAAGCAACAAGCGTGTTTTGAATATTACTTTAGATTAACTCTAAAAATACAAGGATCCTTTCCACCGTCCCATTGTTTAAAACATTCCCAAGTATGTAAGGGATTGAAAACTTTTATTCCCCGATTCCCTCTTCGAATATGTCGTTAATGTTTAGATTCCCCAACAGTCCCACCGGGTCTTTGATCTCTTCAATTTATTATCCATCAGGCCTTGCACTAGGGCCCTGAGCTCGATGCGTTCTTGGATCTCATGCCCCTATCTATCATGGAACTCACAATGTTTACCCCTTTAACAGAAAGGTTGGGTAACGGATTTTCTGTACCAGAGGGATCATCAAATTTTACGATACCCAATTTGATGAGTCTTTCGATCATCTTTTTAAAAGCGATGCAGTTCTCGATCGAATGCCCTGAGATTCCCCCATGGTATTCGCATTGGGCATTTACGTCGTACCATTGGGGTATGGGGGACGTATTAGTTCTACATAAAAAGGGGATACAACATGTGCGTCAAACAAAATTTGGTACAACTCCATATACGTGATTGGGATGGGTGCGAACTGGAGTTTTTCTGAGTTCGATCTTGGATTGGGTTCTTGCCTTGGGGAGACCTAATGACTGGTAGTTATCGTCCTTGGTTGGCTTACCGTAATCAGCTCCGTATGGCCCTTGTTATACCTACTCGTACTATTCGCTTCCTTTTCCTTCTTCTTCGGGGTCTTTAAAGTCCACTCTCCCCTTTCCTTTATTTCTGCCAGAACAACCGGTTTGGCTCGATCTTCCTCCGGGTTAAAACCTGAACCCATTGGGAAGTTTAACAGGGCCGAGGTATCAGTCTGACATTGGGGTCCGATAATGACGGGTACCCCATGCGAATGCGTGTCTGGTTGGGTCGGGACACTTATTGGGGAAAAACATGGGGAATAGATGATGTCTTCATTATCATCCCCACTGTTGACCACTGGGCCACTCCTTTTTTCAAGTCCTCCGGCTAGTAACTGGGTTAATTGGCCCATCATATTCCTTTGGAATTCTAGCATTTGTTCCCGCATCTCTTGCTGAATTTTGGTCAATTGCTCCTGCATCTGTATTTTCATTTGCTCTATTCTTTCCAACCTTTGATTCATAGCTTTCGTTTTTCTTCGAGTGTAGTAGTGATGTTCCAGGGTAACTATAATACGATCTCTAGTTAATAGGGTTCTTTTATGACATTTAATGCATATGATGCGATGTAATGCAAATGCATGATATGAATGCAAAAATAAAAGGTGTCGATTCTGGTTCAATTTCTTTTAGAATAACTTTATAAGAAAACAAAATCCTTTACATAAAACAAAATCACATATACGACCTAGCCCTTATGCTCAAAACTTTAACTTTCATAAGAAGCCAAGCTAACTCTCGGCCCCGGTCCGACTCTAGCTCATATTTCACACTCAACACATCAGCCTGAACCGCTAAAGCTTGTAAATGATCAGCCACTTCACGTATCTGAGCCACAGCTTCGCCCATGACATAATCTCTTTCTCTGATCTGGTCTTGAGATCGTTGAAACTGTTCTTCCCATCGCTCGTTATCTGCCTCCAATAGTTGCATCCGGATTTCACTATTTTGCAGCGCCGTTTCGAGCTCTCCCACCTTTCCTTTCAAATCTTCAATCTTGTTTAGGCTTGTTTCCAGCTTCACCGCAGAGTTACGGCTTCGACACAATGCCTTCTCTAGTTCTACCACTCGAGCTCTTAACCTCTCCTTTTCGCTTTGGCTCTCAAACACAGTCTTTTTTAGAGTATCCTCTCGTGCTTGAGCATCGTGAAACCTCTTCTTCCACTGATCGACCTTAGCCTTCTCTTCTTGAATTTCTTGACGCCATTGTTCTGAGGTTTTACCCAACCTAGCAGTTCTTATCGATGAATGCAACTTTTTGTAATCAGTCTTCAAACTGTCCAAATCTTCCTCGGCCTTCCTTTTCCCTTTTCTCAGCTTCTCAGCCTCTAACTTCTAGACATCAATATCTAACCTCAAATGCACTTTTTCTTCCTCCAGTTGTTCTATCTTTTTTCCTAACTCTGAATTTCTATTTTCGAAGTCCTGTTTTATGATTTCCAACTCGGAAGGGACTATTTGCAGGTATTCCTCCATCGGTCGAGTGCCATCCTGTCTCGGTCTGGAAATATTATCATTGATTCTTCTACTCCACCATGCATCATATTCGAGGGTCGTCATCGGACCTACAGTAACTCTTTTCATTCGACGAATCTGATTCCAAGCATTAGAAATCTCTTGAACCTTCTTCTTATAATTATCCCCCTTATACAAAAATTCATACCGACTTAGCCCGTGTGTCGCCGGTATAAACTGCTTTGTCATGTACTACCTTAACACGAGCAAAGGGGCATATCCAACGACTCCCCAAATTCCAGGCAAAGGTACCCAGTCAAAATTCCCACACCGATAGAGGATTTCGTCAGGAACCATCCAAGGGGCTCTCCACTCAACATCTTCCTCCTGAAGGTTCCGAAGGAGCGCGATCCAATTTTCTTCTAATATGTCATCTCTCTTGGGCGTGGCTGCTAACTCCTTTAACGGGGAGTAATTCTCAGAAAACCCGATAAGAAACTTTATCCACCTTCCAGAAATGGCTATGGAACCAAGCTAACAATAACTGCGCGCATCCTATAAATCTACCTTCACCTGCCCTCCGACATGCACTCAAAGATCTGCATGTTTCGACAAGAATCGCTGGTACTGGCGTAACCCCCTTGTCAAGTCAGTTAAATAGGTCAGCAACTGCTTCATCTATATGCCTCAAAGCTTTGGGGAAAATTACCAAACCATAGATACTCAAGGCAAAGATGTCGACTTTCCTCTTTATATCTGGATGTGCTACAATCAAGTCCCTCAAGCTCACCCAAGGAATGCATTTTCCTTCAACTTTTTGCTGAATTTAGGCCATGACCCACGGTTCACTCATCCCGGTGATACTCATCAGCTTCTTTACAAAAGTTGGTACATTAGTAGCCCTGGAATAAGCTTTGTCGACTTGAACCTTTGGACAACGAAGCAAGGTTGTGTATTCTTCCACAGTAGGCACCAAGTCCACTTTTCCAAACGTGAAACAGCTATATGCGGGGTTCCAAAACTGAGTCATAACCCGAAAGAAGTGTTTGCCCACTTTGATGTCAAACAGGTAGGGTAGATCGCCATAATTACAATAGAATAGTTGCTTAGTCTCATCATCCCAACGGGACCATATATCTCTTAATTCCTGGAGTTCATTCTGTGTCACATTAATACGAGTGAAGTCCCACAACTCTGACGTATATCCCTCAGCTAGGCTATCCCCTTTCTCAAGTTGTATCTTTTCTGACCATATACGGACAGCCGCATTGTCCTCTATTTTATCAAGAAGTTCGTTCTCCATGACAAGCTTTCTAATTTAGTAACCAAACAAGAATCGACACCTTTTTAATATGAAATGACATGCAATCATAGCCAAAGCACAACAAGTTAGTATCGAATAATAGAAACCAAAGCAAATAGAGAAAGTGTTAAACATTTATCTGGGTAACCGCTAAGGTTCAGCGTAGCTCTATCTAGGGTGGGCTCTTAAGGATCACTATATGTGGCTTAGTTCTAAAGGAAGGGTACCTGAACCAGTAGATTCCTCAATCCTCACCCATTATAGGCTCATATGGATCGAGTTTAGTTCAGGGGAATACATTTCCCTATGACCATGCGAAGGTGAAAACCTCACGAAGACATAGGTACGGATGTATCCCGGAAGTAGTCCACTAGCCCATGCGGAGGTGAAAACCTCACGAAGGCATAGTTTCTCACTCCCACTTAAAAGGCGTGACCACAACGGTCATGCAACATGATGCAGGAGTATCCTACGAGACTCAAACCCCAACAAACATATGACACGACACAAACTCATGCGAAGAAAGAATCAAAATCAAACTTTAATTTTCGATAAGAGGACAAAAAACAATCAATTCTTCGGCTTGACTCTCTTATAGGGTCCCCAGCGGAGTCGCCAAGTTGTCGAAACCATTTTTTTGTTTGGAAAACGGGGTCGACTT
Organism: Gossypium sturtianum; assembly: GCA_025698515.1. Classification (NCBI taxonomy): domain Eukaryota; kingdom Viridiplantae; phylum Streptophyta; class Magnoliopsida; order Malvales; family Malvaceae; genus Gossypium; species Gossypium sturtianum. The sequence continues at coordinate 56,051,433 of CM046949.1, read as the reverse complement.
TTAAAACGAAAATGGAGTCAACACCAATCTTTTCTGAGGTGTGATCGGGTCACTTTAAGATTGATCGTTAAAACATTTTGATTTATTAAAACGACAGTTTTGGTCTACGAAATTTAGAAAAACGGGTTCGGGAGTCGATTACGCACGAGGAAGGATTAGCACCCTCGTGACGCCCAAAATTGGTACCTAATTGATTATTTGATGTCTTTATGTCGAAAATTTGAAAAGATTTTAAGATACGATCCTCTTTATTTAAAATAAATTAAATCGGATACTGAGACCTGCTTATTTCGAAGAAGTAAAATGTCACATCTAGTGAGTTAGGATATGACGTTTCAAATCTTCGAAACTAAGCTTGTCTTTTAACTAGGGGTGAGCAAAATCCGATTCGATTCGAAAAACTCGATAAAAATTTCAAATTTTGAATTAAATAGTTCGAGTTATTTGAGTTAATCAAGTTATTCGGATCAACTCGAATAAAAAATTAAGTTTTTCGGTTTAACTCGAATATGAATTACACAATTCGAGTTATCCGAAAATTCGAATAAGAAAAGACAAAACTACATCGTTTTGATAAATGTTTACTTTTTAAAAGTTAAAATTCAAAATAATTAAGTTAAAAGGCAAAACTACGCTGCTTTGATAAATGTTTACCCATTAAGTTAAGAGGCGTAATCATTATATTGTTCATGTAGTTAAATAATCTTGTACTTCGTCTACTAGTTAAATAACCGGTCCATCTAATCGCAGCATTAAGTATAAATAATAGGATTCGTTAACTCGACTCGATTTGACTCGAAATTTTTTGACTCGATTCGATTCGAATCGAAAAAAATTCAAATTGAGTTCGGTTGCTAAAATAGGATTTGTTAACTCGACTAACTCAAAAATTTTTGACTCGATTTGACTCGACTCGATCGAATACTCACCCCTACTTTTAACCCTTAAAGCTCGTGCATTTAAAATTAAGAAGGGTATTCGATTATTTGGGTCAAATGAGAAAACGAAACCCAGTAAGTTAGGGCACAATTTCTCAAAATTCCCAAATACATAATATTGCCTTTATTTTTTAAAAAACCCTTACCTCGAGATAACAAACTATCACATCCAGTAAGTTAGGACACAACATTTTGAATTCCCGAGAATAAGTTTTTTTTATTTAACATATGAGTTTTGATTTAAAAATAATTGGTTCTTTAGACTCGATGAAAAAAAATCGAAACCCAGTAAGTTAGGGTACGATTTCTTTTGGATCTTAGAACGCGGAATGTTTGTTTATTTCAAAACAAAAATTGTGATGCCTCAAATAAAATGTTATATGACCGTAATAAAATGGAAGATGAATTATTATGCAAATACATAATAGAATAAAACAAGGGTAATAATGTAAATAGCAAATGGTAAATCAATAACTAAATAAATATTATATAATAATTTTAAAAATAAAATAATAATAATAATAGTAAAAAACACAATAATAATAATAATAATAATAATAAATATAATTATAGTAATAATAACATATATATAAAAAAATAGGGGTAGTAATAAAATAATAATAATAATACTAATGAATATACTAATAATAATAAAGTTAAAAAAATAAAAATAATAGTAGTGGTAAAATTAAAATAATAATTATAATAGTAAAATAATAGTAATACTAAATTAGGAATAGTAAAAATAATATATATATAAAAATAATAATAATAATAATAATAAAAGTAATAGTGAAAATAAAAATAGTATCAATAACAAAATAATAGTAATAATATTAGAATTAATAGTAATAATAATAAAAAATAATGGAATAATGACAGTAATAGTAAAAATAATAAAAGAAAATAAAAGAAAGGACTAAATTAAGCTTAAAATAAAAATTTGGGGCAAATCTAAAAAAAAAAAAGAAAGGGACCTATTCAAACGCGCGAATAACAAGGAGGGTGTAACACCCCAAACCCGGTCTGTGCGTTAAGACCAGATTTGACATGTCACACGAAATGATCATATGTAAAGTCTCTTAAAGGTTTGTAGAAAACAGATTTTAAAATAAAGATGTTGAAAAGGTGTTTATTGAAAACCGAGGTTGATTGTTAAATTTAATAATTTAAGACGTAAGAGTTTATAATTTGAAAAAAAATAAAATACTTGATTCAATATCCCGAGAAATGTAAAAGAGTTCAAGAGAAATTTTTGAAAACAAGATTTTTTAAAAGAGTTGTTACAGAAAAATGTTACCGAGTTAAAATTAACTAAGAATGAAATCCTTTTCGTACGTTTATTTATGAAAAACGTTTGTTTCTATTTTTAGAAAAGAAATCCCATTTAAGTATTTAAAACGTAATGTAAAATCCATCCACAAGTAAAACATCCATAAAAATTTAACCAGATGCCTTATTACATCACAACTTAAAAGCAAATATTAAAAAGTACTTTAAAGAAATCCGAAGTTTAATTAACCCATTAATCGTAGTATGGCCTCCACTGAGTCGTCCCCGGTCTAAGCCTCCGTCACTGATCATTACCTGGAAAGGGTAAAGAAAACAGGATGAGTTACTTAGAACTCAATGTGTAACTCACTTACCATAGTCCACTGAGCCAAAACCATTTAAGCATTTATTTGGGCCTGAGCCCATTACAAATATAACAATTTAACATGTATAGAATGCATGTGATATGCAATTTCCCAAAACCAATCCTAAGTTTTCATCCGCTACACACCACCCGTACCAACCAGCACACCTGTGGGGAGCTTTAGTCACCCACCCCGCCAACACACCAAACTGGCATTAAGCCATATTTCAAACTGGGCACGAAGCCATATTTCAAACTGGGCACGAAGCCATATTTCAAACTGGGCACAAAGCTATCAGAATTTTGTAGCAAAGCTACCAGAACTTCTCTTCATCCAAAAAGCCCAACCCATGCAATCATGTATATAATATGCATAACAATCCATTCTTATAATTATTCCAACATAAGGCTCATTATAAAAGTTATCACATACTGGCCCATTTCACATTTTGGCCCACATAATCTCATATCACATTTGGCCCATTTAGCAGTCATCATGTATGGCCCATTTATCAAAATCACATATGGCCCATTTATCAAAATCACATATGGCCCAATAAGTCACTTTTATCGATTTAGCCCATTAAGGGCAATTTCGTAATTTTTATAATCTCGATACCAATTTCATAGTTTTTACTATTAAAGTGTTAAAATATACCATTTTACCCGATTTCACCAACTTTGTGATTTTAATCTAACATTATTACGATGTGGTTATCTAACACGCGAGATATGGGGTGAGATTACACACCTGATTACGGTGAGCACTACACTTTCCTGATCGTCAACACCTAAAAACGTTATAACGCTCGATTAGAACACTAACACTTAAAATAAATTTATGCTAATGTAAGCGGTTAAGATTTTTACCCTCGGAATCTCGAATAACTACTAGTTGTCGGTTCTCCCCGGTTGACGGTTCACAACTCATTGGAAAATCCCGAACAGCTAATAGCTCAGAACTACGAACAACCTCGAATAACTGGTTTTCACCGGATGAGGGTCCACAACCCGGTGGAAAATCTCGGATTGCCGAAACAATTCTCTCGCTTGAATCTAGTGGGAATAGCGAATCCGCCTCTCTTCCGATCACTATTCACCACCCTTTTTGACCCTATCTTGCTTGCCTCCATTGACATAAGAATATTAGTCCAACTATTATTTCGAAAATTAAGACGATTGATTTTAAGGGGCAAAATCGGCTTACTACGAAATCCTTACGTTCAAAGGATGAAAATCAAGCGATAGCGTTCCTAAGATAAAATCGATTAGTAAACCCCATCATTAACGAAATAATGAGTAATATGGAATTCCTTGATAAAAACCCTTACCTTAAAACTTTGGACCGAATCCTAGCGATTCACGATGATTTCAGACACTCCAAATTTCGGCCTTCCACTAAGTTTCTAAAATAGAGAAAAGATTCGAGTGAGTCATGGTATGATGATGATATCGATCCAAAAGACCATCCCACACCAACATGAAATTTCGGCACAAAGGAAAAAGGGAAAATAAGATTACTAGAGTATTATATTAGCCACTTACCGAAATGATTAAAGTGTGAGAAGAAAAGAAGGAAATGGTTTGAGAAGAAGATAAGTGTTGTAAAATATTCAGCTATGAAGAGAAAAATTTGAAGGAGATGGTGTTAGCAACATTCGGCCATGGAGGAAAAGAAAAGGGAGAAAATGTTGAATAAATTTTGTAAGAAGAAGGAGATGAAATAAAGGTATAGGACAATTAGGTGTTTCGGTTTTGGTTCATTTCAAGAATAGAAGATGAACAAAGAGAGAGGTTTGAGACTAGAGAGCATTCGGTAATGGAGGAAGAAAAGAAAAGAGAAAATGGCCTTCAAGGTTTTGGTGTTTTCGGCACTAGGGGAAATGACTTGAGAGAATAGGCAAATCTAGACCAAAATGGTCAAAATGGAATGACCAAAAGAAAAACGAAAGATGCTTACCTAATGCTCAATGTGCATTCGGCTAGGAGAGAAAAGATGAAGAGAAAATGTTTTGAGAGAAAGAAAAAATGACCCAAAAGAAATATGCCCAACAAGCACCTATCCTTATTCAAAAGTCTTCAAAATTTCGCCACCCCTTAGCTCCCTAAAACCGCCCAAGTACATGGACATCAAAGTCAAAGTTTGGCCATTCCAAACTTTCCAAAACACATTCCTTAAAATGTGCCTTGTGTTCCCCCTACATACCATAATCTCATAATTCCCTACCTTAAGTTCAATTCTTGCCTTAATCCATTAGCCACCTTACCATAAACTAAAAGTCCAACTTTCCAAAAATAAATCTTGGCCGACACATGCTAGATGAGTGCAAAAATTAAAAAAAAATTCTCATGCATAACAAGGGATTCGAACCTCTTCCCTCTAAGTATGCTTATGGCGTCAACTCCTCTTTACTACTAGCTCATCTTATGCTAACTTTTGCCACTTAATTTCCTTAAACATCAAGTTTACTTGTTCCACTTCAATAAAGTTCTATTTACCAAAATTTATTCCAAAATCCAATTAAATCCCGAACCTTCTCAGGACTATTTTAACACACACATAGGATAAATAAACTAGTTGGGCACCAAAGTAATGTAACATATAAAAATTCAAATTTTAGGATGTTACAATTCTACCCTCTTAAAGAAAATTTCGTCCTCAAAATTTACTCCGGTTAAAAGAGGTGAGGGTATTGTTGCCGAATTGCATCCTCGTGCTCCCACGTAGCTTCCTCCGCTCCGTGATTACGCCATAGAACCTTAACCAACGTTATCGACTTCTTTCTTAGCACCTTAACATCACGATCTAAAATTTTCACCGGTTCCTCCTCGAAAGACAAGTCGCCTTAACTCAACCTCCTCTCATCGGTACTATATGAGATGGATCCGATCGGTAACGCCTTAACATTGAGACGTGAAAAACGCTATGAATCGACTCGGGCTCGAGGTAATTTAAGCCGATAAGCCACGGGTCCTACACGCTTCAACACACGATACGGTCCGATGAACCTAGGGCTCAACTTGCCCTTCCTTCCAGACCTAAAGATCTTCTTCCAAGGTGAGACCTTTAGAAAGACCTGATCTCCCACCGCAAACTCAATATCCTTACACTTCAGATCCGCATACGATTTCTTTCTATCTCAAGCTTCCTTTAACCGAGCCCGAATTACCTTTACCTTTTCTTCCGCTTTACGATATATCACCAGACCCAATAACTGTCGTTCGCCCAATTCACTCCAACAAGTATTAGTACGACACCTACGACCATACAATGCCTCGTAGGGTGCCATCTGAATGCTGGACTAATAGCTATTGTTATATGCAAACTCGGCCAACGGTAGATAATCCTCCCAACTACCTCAAAGTCAATCACACAACCCCTTAACATGTCTTCCAAAATGGGATTACTCTTTCCGATCGTCCCATCCGATCGAGGGTGAAAAGCCGCATCAAGTTTAACTTTGTTACGAGCCTCATGCAAAGCTTTCCAAAACCGTGATGTAAACTTAGGGTCCCTGTCCGATATAATAGACACTGGTACCCCATGCAACCTCACGATCTCCGATACATACAACTTAGCCAACTTCGCATCGAGTAATCCATACGAATCGGTAGAAAATGGGCGCCTTCGTCAATCGATCCACTATTACCCAGACGGAATCCTTCTTAGTAGGTGATAAGGGTAACCCACTAACAAAATCCATCGTTATCCGTTCCCACTTCCATAATGGAATCTTCACCGGTTGTAGCAATCCCGACGGCAATTGATGTTCCGCCTTAACTTGTTGACAAGTCAAGCACCTACTCACAAAATCCAAACCTCTCGCTTAATCCTCGCCACCAATCACGCTCCCATAGATCTCGATACATCTTACTTCCTCCGGGTGCATAGCATAAGGGCTACTATGCGCCTTACGCAGAAATCATTTACCTCAAATCCGAATCCATGGGCATACAAACTCTTCCGCGAAACACACAAAGACTCCATCCTTATTCATTCCAAAATCCCCTATTACACCACTTTCAACTTGTTGAACTAAGGGACCCAACTTTTCATCCGATATTTGCTTCTCCTTAATCGACCCAACCACACAAAGCTTCACCTAAAGTTCGGCTAGAAGACTACCATCTTCATACTGATCGAGATGAGTGAACATCGCTCTCAAATCCGATATTACCTTTACGACTCAACGCTGCTCGCTACCACGTTAGCCTTTCCAGGATGATACTCGATTGAGAGATCATAATCCTTTAATGACTCTATCCATCTCCATTGCCTTAAGTTCAACTCCTTTTGGGTAAGGAGGTACTTTAAACTCTTATGGTCCGTATAAATGATCGACTTCTCACCATAGAGATAATGCCTCCAAATTTTTAAAGTAAAAACCATCGCAGCCAACTCCAAATCATGGGTAGGATAGTTGACTTCGTGCGGCCTCAATCGACGAGATGCATAAGCTACCACTTTTTCCACCTTGCATCAACACACATCCCAAGCCCGTGTGTGACGCATCACAAGAAACAATGAACTCTTTTCCAACCTCGAAGTTGAATCAAGATAGCGCTTCCACAAAATCTTCTTCAATTTCTCGAAACTCTCTTGTTGTTTAACCGCCCACACAAATGGTACTCCCTTTTCGCAATGATTTAGTTAGGGTGCAAATGATCAACGAAAACCCCTCAACAAAGCGCCTATAATAGCCACCAAACCTAGAAACTCCGAATTTCACCCACGCACTTTGGTGGTTTCCAATCCAACACACCTCTACCTTCCGAGGATTAACTCTAATTCCTTCCACGACACAAACATGTCCCAAGAAAGTCACTTCTTTCACCCAAAATTCACACTTACCGAATTTGGCATAAAGTTGCTTTTCTCGCGCATATTTGCAATACTATGCGCAAATGTGAGTCATGCTCTTCTTCATTCTTCGAGTATACTAAGATATCATCTATGAACACCACTACAAACCGGTCTAAGTAGGGTTGAAAGACTCGATTCATCATGTCCATAAATGCAGCTGGTGCATTGGTCAAACCAAACGGCATCACCAAAAACTCATAATGTCCATAACGAGTTCAGAATGCCGTTTTATGAATATCTGCCTCCTTAACCTTGAGTTGATGATAACCCGATCTCAAATCTATCTTGGAGAAAATTGAAGCTCCTCTCAACTGATCAAACAGGTCATCGATTCTCGGCAATGGATACCTATTCTTGATTGTCAATTTATTCAACTGTCTATAATCAATGCACATACGCATCGACCCATCCTTCTTTTTGACAAACAAAACGTGTGCTCCCCACGGAGACACACTCGGTCGAATAAATCCCCGATCCAACAATTCTTGAATTTGAGCTTTAAGCTCCGCTAACTCCTTCGGCGCCATTCTATAAGGAGCAATGGACACCAGAGCTGTTCTGGGCAAAAGCTCAATGCCAAACTCTACTTCTCGGTCTGGAGGTAGACCGAGAAGTTCTTCGGGGAAGACATCTGGAAACTCTTTCACCGTTCTAACACCTTCCACTGATAATTCCTTGGCATCCAAAGCACTAATGAAGGCTAGGAACGCTCCATACCCTTTTCGCACCAACTTTTCTGCCTTTAAAGCAGATACCACATTTGCTAAATAATTTTTCCGTTCGCCTATCATCACAACTTCCTTATCTTCCAAGGTCCTTATCGGCATTCGCTTTGCAGCACAATCCAAATGCGCATGGTGCTTCACCAACCAATCCATGCCCAAAATAAGGTCGAACTCGCCGAAAGGCAGTTCCATCAAATCCGCCAAAAATACTTCTCTTTGAATTTCGAAAGGCACGTCTCTATACAATTTATTCACAATCACAGACTGTCCTAAAGGACTAATTACCGTCATCTCTCTATCGGTAATCTCATATCTAATATTCAAATTTCCTGATATAGCACTAGCAACATATGAGTGGGTAAACCCGATATCTATCAAAGCAGTAACAGGTACATCAAAGATGAAGAACATACTGGTTATCACATCAGGTGCATCGCCATCCTCCCGACGCCTGACCGCATAGACTAACCCTGGTTGTCTCGCCTCCGCGTTACCTCTGAAGCCATTACCTCTACCCAGTGCACCTTGACCTCGACCATCGCCATTACCACCACGACCTGGTCCACGGCCCCTCGGTGGCTGCTGAGCGCCTCTAGCTGACTGTGCATCAGGGTTACGAGCTTCTTGAGTCGGAGCAGTCCGTCGAGGACAATTCTTAAGCTGGTGGTCCTTAGAACCACATTTAAAACAACCACCGGTTCTTTTCCAGCATTCCCCGGGGTGTCGTCTTCCACAGTTAGCACACAGTTGAATCTGGTTGGTAGCCGCAAGTGCTCAAACTGGAGTTGGCTCATCATTTCTGGGCCTCTTTTGGAACCTTTTAGCGGAACCCGAGTACTTAAAGTCCCTCTTGCCTCTGCCTCTTTCTCGATTCTGACGTTCCGAGTTTTTAGCCTCTTCAGCGATTTTGGCTTTCTCCACGAGCTTGGAAAAAGTCTTTTCTTGTTGTAGGGCTATTAGTACCCGCAACTCATCATTCAGCCCATCCTCAAAACGTACACAGCGCTCATGATCAGTTGGCACTATCGTCCGAGCATAACGACTCAAGCGTAGAAATTCTGCTTCGTAAGCTGCCACCGTCTTATTTCTTTAAACTAGATTCAGGAATTCTTTCCTCCGGGCATCCACATAACTTGCCCCGACATACTTTCCTTGGAATTCAGTTTTGAAGAAATCCCAAGTAACATGTTCAGCCTGAGCGCCTTCTCGAACAATAAGCCACAATTGATACGCCTCGTCCCTCAACAAGGACACAGCTCCTCTTAGTTTCTGCTCAGTGGTGCATTCCAAATCATCCATGATCCGCTCCACTGCCTCCAGCCAATACTCCGCTACATTTGGAGCTACACCTGATACACCCCTAAAAACCTCGGCACCACTTGATTTAAGTCGTTCGATATTGATCCACGAGTCGCCGCCCAGCCTAGCCCCAAAGAACCCTTTCTAGGACTCGCAACATTGCTTGGGTCAAAGCAATGTCCTCTCTCATATGGTCATGGGATCTATTTTTTGACACAGGTGATGCCGGTGCATCCATTTCTGGCATATGTCTCGATGCCTCAGACACGGCTCTAGCTCCCCGGCCTCTACCACGGCCACGTCTACCACGTCCACGTCCTCTAGCACTCATATTGACAAATTCGATTTAATCTGATTACAAGTTTTATGAATCAGAATACTATTTCAGTGTTTATTAACAATATTTTATGAGATATAAGAGATAGAGTTTGTTTTCTCATACACATCCTATAGTCTCAATCTCTATAGTTTCAACACCTAAAATTAGAAGTTCTAGAGTGTTCCTATAATCATATCACAATAATAATCATTCAGTATATGAATACTTACTTGACTTGGTGCCGGATACTCGTGGTGCCATACTACATTTAAAACATAAATTCTATAAATTCAAAACAGTTTTAAACGAAAATTGTTGTTGAACCCAACCACAGCCGAGTTTTGAAACTGGGCTCTGATACCATAAAATGTAACACCCCAAACCCGGTCTGTGCGTTAAGACCAGATTTGACATGTCACACGAAATGATCATATATAAAGTCTCTTAAAGGTGTGTAGAAAACGGATTTTAAAATAAAGATGTTGAAAAGGTGTTTATTGAAAACCGAGGTTTATTGTTAAATTTAATAATTTAAGACGTAAGAGTTTATAATTTGAAAAAAAAAAATACTTGATTCAATATCCCGAGAAATGTAAAAGAGTTCAAGAGAAATATTTGAAAACAAGATTTTTAAAAGAGTTGTTACAGAAAAATGTTACAGAGTTAAAATTAACTAAGAATGAAATCCTTTTCGTACGTTTATTTATGAAAAATGTTTGTTTCTATTTTTAGAAAAGAAATCCCATTTAAGTATTTAAAACGTAATGTAAAATCCATCCACAAGTAAAACATCCATAAAAATTTAACCAGAGGCCTTATTACATCACAACTTAAAAGCAAATATTAAAAAGTACTTTAAAGAAATCCGAAGTTTAATTAACCCATTAATCGTAGTATGGCCTCCACTGAGTCATCCCCGGCCCAAGCCTCCGTCACTGATCATTACCTGGAAAGGGTAAAGAAAACGGGATGAGTTACTTAGAACTCAATGTGTAACTCACTTACCATAGTCCACTGAGCCAAAACCATTTAAGCATTTATTTGGGCCTGAGCCCATTACAAATATAACAATTTAACATGTATAGAATGCATGTGATATGCAATTTCCCAAAACCAATCCTAAGTTTTCATCCGCTACACACCACCCGTACCAACCAGCACACCTGTGGGGAGCTTTAGTCACCCACCCGCCAACATACCAAACTGGCATTAAGCCATATATCAAACTAGGCACGAAGCCATATTTCAAACTGGGCACGAAGCCATCAGAATTTTGTAGCAAAGCTACCAGAACTTCTCTTCATCCAAAAAGCCCAACCCATGCAATCATGTATATAATATGCATAACAATCCATTCTTATAATTATTCCAACATAAGGCTCATTATAAAAGTTATCACATACTGGCCCATTTCACATTTTAGCCCACATAATCTCATATCACATTTGGCCCATTTAGCAGTCATCACGTATGGCCCATTTATCAAAATCACATATGGCCCAATAAGTCACTTTTATCGATTTAGCCCATTAAGGGCAATTTCGTAATTTTCATAATCTCGATACCAATTTCATAGTTTTTACTATTAAAGTGTTAAAATATACCATTTTACCCGATTTCACCAACTTTGTGATTTTAATCTAACATTATTACGATGTGGTTATCTAACCCATGAGATATGGTGTGAGATTACACACTGACACGGTGAGCACTACACTTTCCTGATCGTCAACACCTAAAAACGTTATAACGCTCGATTAGAACACTAACACTTAAAATAAATCTATGCTAATGTAAGCGGTCAAGATTTTTACCCTCGGAATCTCGAATAACTACTATTTGTCGGTTCTCCCCGGTTGACGGTTCATAACCCGTTGGAAAATCCCGAACAGCTAATGGCTTAGAACTACGAACAACCTCGAATAACTGGTTTTCACTGGATGAGGGTCCACAACCCGGTGGAAAATCTCAGATTGCCGAAACAGCCCTTCGCTTGAATCTAGTGGGAATAGCGAATCCGCCCCTCTTCCGATCACTATTCACCACCCTTTTTGACCCTATCTTGCTTGCCTCCATTGACATAAGAATATTAGTCCAACTATCATTTCGAAAATTAAGATGATTGATTTTAAGGGGCAAAATCGGCTTACCACGAAATCCTTACGTTCAAAGGATGAAAATCAAGCGATAGCGTTCCTAAGATAAAATCGATTAGTAAACCCCATCATTAACGAAATAATGAGTAATATGGAATTCCTTGATAAAAACCCTTACCTTAAAACTTTGGACCGAATCCTAGCGATTCACGATGATTTCGGACACTCCAAATTTCAGCCTTCCACTAAGTTTCTAAAATAGAGAAAAGATTCGAGTGAGTCATGGTATGATGATGATATCGATCCAAAAGACCATCCCACACCAACATGAAATTTTGGCACAAAGGAAAAAGGGAAAATAAGAATACTAGAGTATTATATTAGCCACTTACCGAGCGATTAAAGTGTGAAAAGAAAAGAAGGAAATGGTTTGAGAAGAAGATAAATGTTGTAAAATATTCAGCTATGAAGAGAAAAATTTGAAGGAGATGGTGTTAGCAACATTTGGCCATGGAGGAAAAGAAAAGGGAGAAAATGTTGAATAAATTTTGTAAGAAGAAGGAGATGAAATAAAGGTATAGGACAATTAGGTGTTTCAGTTTTAATTCATTTCAAGAATAGAAGATGAACAAAGAGAGAGGTTTGAGACTAGAGAGCATTCGGCAATGGAGGAAGAAAAGAAAAGAGAAAATGGCCTTCAAGGTTTTGGTGTTTTCGGCACTAGTGGAAATGACTTGAGAGAATAGGCAAATTTAGACCAAAATGGTCAAAATGGAATGACCAAAAGAAAAACGAAAGATGCTTACCTAATGCTCAATATGCATTCGGCTAGGGAGAGAAAAGATGAAGAGAAAATGTTTTGAGAGAAAGCAAAAAATGACCCAAAAAGAAATATGCCCAACAAGCACCTATCCTTACTCAAAAGTCTTCAAAATTTCGGCCACCCCCTTAGCCCCTAAAACCGTCCAAGTACATGGACACCAAAGTCAAAGTTTGGCCATTCCAAACTTTCCAAAACACATTCCTTAAAATGTGCCTTGTGTTCCCCCTACATACCATAATCTCATGATTCCCTACCTTAAGTTCAATTCTTGCCTTATTCCATTAGCCACCTTACCATAAACTAAAAGTCCAACTTTCCAAAAATAAAGCTTGGCCGACACATGCTAGATGAGTGCAAAAATTAAAAAAAAAATTCTCATGCATAACAAGGGATTCGAACCTCTTCCCTCTGAGTATGCTTATGGCGTCAACTCCTCTTTACTACTAGCTCATCTTATGCTAACTTTTGCCACTTAATTTCCTTAAACATCAAGGTTACTTGTTCCACTTCAATAAAGTTTTATTTACCAAAATTTATTCCAAAATCCAATTAAATCCCGAATCTTCTCAGGACTATTTTAACACACATATAGGATAAATAAACTAGCTGAGCACCAAAGTAATGTAACATATAAAAATTCAAATTTTAGGATGTTACAGGACTAAAGGGGAAAATATCCCCTCCCTCCAAAACGCAGCGCTTTGTACGGGACTAAATTGAAATAGAATAAAAATTATAGGGCAAAATTGAAAATAAAAAAAAACTTAATTATAAATTAATAAAAAAGCAGAAGGGCTAAAAGTACAATTAGCCCTTCCGTTGAAAACACGTGGATCCCAGGCCTGGAGCGGGTCGGATTCGGGTCGGGCTTATCAAAACGACGCCGTTTTGGCTCTAAAATGCCCAGGACGAAACGACGTCGTTTCAACAACCTTATAAAAGCCAAATTTTTCCAAAAAATTCATTCATTCCTTCGGTTTTTTTAAAAAAAAATTCTGACCCTCAAAAACTCTCTCTTCTGGGCGATTTTCGGTCGAGACACCGCCACGCCGGACCGCGCTAATCATGCCACGCGCCACCGTACATGGTGGCCGGAATGCCCAAAAGCACCCCAAATTGACCGTTTTAATCCCTACACCTCAGATCCGCCCTAAAATGTCTAAAATAGCCTTCGAAGATCACTGGAAGACCGAAAGACTCTTCGGCTTCCTCCCTTCCGGCCACCAGCGAGGTAAGGCTTCCCTTCTTTGTTTTTTTCCGATTTAAAGTAAAAAAAACGAAATAAGAAATAGAAATAAAAATAGAAAACAACCTCTGTATTTGCTTGAAATCTGCTCTTTTTTATATTCATCCATCTAGGGGTGAGCAAAACTCGATTCGACTCAAAAAAATCGAAAAAAAATTCGAATTTCGAGTTAAACGAATCGAGTTAATCGAGTTATTCGAGTCAACTCGAATTTTTTTTTCGAATTTCGAGTTCAAATCGAGTTGAATTTTTGAATTCGAATAACTCGAATAATTCGAATATCAAACTATAATATTTTACATTTTTACCCCAAACTCCCAAATCTTTTTACTTTTCCTCAAAACTTTTACTCCTTCCCACTTTCCTCCAAAACTTTTACTCCTCTCCCATTCCAACCCCCATCTACCCAAAATCTATTTCCCACCAAAATTTTACTCTCATTTACTTTTCCTCAAAATTTTACTTTCAAAAACACTCAAAACATTTTATTTTCCCCCAAAATTTTTACTCCCTCCCACTTTCCCCCTAAAAGTTTTACTCCCTTCCCATCCCACCTCCTATCTATCCCAAACCCACCCCAATTTTTTTAATATTTTCCTCCAAAATTTTACTCCCCCTTATTTACTTTCCCTCAAACTTTTACTCCTCAAAACTTTTTATTTTTTCCCTAAACTTTTACTTCTCACCCTTTACTCCCAAATAAAAAATCAAAATTATCCAATAAAAAATCCCTAAATATAAATAGTAATAATTTTGTTTATATCTACTATTTATATTATTAAATTAAATTTCACATTTTATATTATTTATATTATTGAATTGTTTAGTCATAATGAATATTTATATTAAAATTAAATTATTAATGATGCCATAAAATATTTGTGTTAAAATTTTATATGGGTATCAATTTTACATTTTATCTTTAAAATAACTTTTATTAAAAAATCACATTTTTACATTTAATATATTTTTTAATTCCAAAATACATAGTGACAAGAATTTGAAGATTATTGAAACAACTAAGCAAGCAAAGAAGCTAACTCGTATATAAAAGATTAATAAATAATTTATGATGTGATGAAAGTTAATAAAAAAATTGATTACGGTGGACAAATTTTATTACGGTAGGTGACAGTAGTTACAAGGACTCAAAATTATTTTTTAAAATTTAACTCGAACAAATATATTCGATTCGATTCGATTCGAATTCCATCTCACTCGACTCGATTCGAGAAAATTTCAAATCAAATTAGGATGATAAAATATGATTCGTCAACTCGATTAACTCGAAAGTTTTTCATTCGATTCGGTTCGATTCGATCGAACGCTCACCCCTACATCCATCCTCTTACATTGTTTTATTTCGGCTTTTATAGCCTTTTAGGAAAAAGAAAATACAAAAACTCTAGATTTTGTTAGATTTTGTTGTGCTGTTTCCTCTTTTTTTGCAGGTACGGCGACGTGGAGCGGACGTGGCTCGGTGGTGGAGGTGCGCACGATGCTGTTCGAGCGGCGCTTGAAGCTTCCAGAAACCCTTAGGGTACGTTTGGTTCACTGTAATGGAATAGGGCTGTAATTGAATAGAGCTGTAATGGAATAGAGGTGTAATGGAATAGAGCTGTAATAGAATTCTTGTGTTTGGTTGAATGGAATGATGTTGTAATAGCATAAGGAAAAGAACTAAAATGACCAGAATACCCTTAGCAGAATTTCTTTTAGGTAGATGATTATTGTTATTGTTATTAAATTTTAATAAGATTATTATTGAAAGTAATTTAATAAAAATAATAAATAATTTAATCATATTTTAACATAATTATTATTAAATATAATTTAATAAAAAAATAATTTAATAACATTCTTAATATAATTATTATATGAATTAAAAAATCAAAATATATAATATTATAAAAATATATATAATCTATTTTATTATTTTTAAACTCAATAATACATATTTAATGTGCTAAAATATCATTATTGAAACAAATAATTTAATTATTCTACAATAAAAATATTAGAAGTAATAAATAACTTGAAAATTATATTTTGCATAAACATAATATTCATATATTAACAAAAGGTTACATGATTTCATTAGTTTATATGCCATAATCCATATGTTACAACATCAAAAAGTTACAACATTGTAATGACATATATCATGTCATTATACCGTCCCAAATATTACAAACACAAAAAGTTACCAAAATATCATCAATACAACTATGATTTTTAATGGTCAGCAAGAAATCTTCTGACCCATTTCAATCGTACAGAAGAAGGTAAACTAAAGAAAATGAACATTTGCGTTGGATGATCTGGAATTTTGCTCAATGCTCGAAAACGCTCATCCACAGTTAAACCTTCTATTTCACATAATGTTGGATATAAATTTATAGCTTTTTCTTGGATGATCTGAAATTCTTCTGACTTTTGTTGAATTACCGCATCGGAGGCAATACTCCTACTAATTTGTTCGCCAACGGCCGGCATGTTTTTCGCCAATAAAGTGGCAGCATCATGAAATGAAGAAGAAACATGATCACTTGAATCAGAATTCTTTTTTTTCCTCTTTGAAGATGCGGAACCCCCTTGGTTTCTAGCTGATTGCGATTATGTATCTTAAACAACCACACCTTTAAATCTAGAGCTGTTTATTCGAATATCCAAAAGAAAATAGGAAAACAAGTTTATAAACAAACAAACCACAATGTTGGAAAAAAAAAAAAACTCAAAATACAAACTGTAACTTACATTTGTAAATCTAAAATGTCAAATTTCATTCAACAAAATCAGCTCTTGGCTTAGCAAATAATAATGTCTTGAACATTATTAAGCAATCTCAGTAAAGTATCAAGAATTTCCGCATCTTAACTTAAATCAAGCAAATGCAACAAAGCAAAACACGAGTAAATAAACACCATACCATATATTCTCGAGAGAGAAGGTGAAAAGTGAAAACAGATCAGGAAAGAGCTTATGAAGGTTAAAATGAGATACACACACACTTAGATGAAAAGAAAAGAAAAATTGCAAAACAAGCAACACAAAACAAACTTTCAGAATACTAGAGACCAACAGCTAAAACAAACAAGCATGATTACCTTAACTGTATCAAATACCAACACCAAAATCATACCTTTCCCAATACAAGTTAAAACTACTAACTAGCTGCTTTTCTAAATAATATCACAGCCGAGAAACAATAAAATTATTAACAGTTCCATAATCAACATTCAACCCTTTTCACTATGCACTGCGAACTGCCTAAATTAAGCTAAAAGTCACTGACTTTATAGCTTAAACTAAAAAATCAGCCGTAACAAAGCCTATCAAACCCATTACATTCCACAAACTGTTCTAACCTGTTACATAAACCAAATACACAAATAGCAGACAATGATCTAACAATAACACCGTATGGCATTTAATTTCTCAAAAGTGCTACACTAAACCAAACCTATAGAGATAGTGAACAGTTCCAACCATAACATAAGAAATACTAGTGTAAAAATAAAAGCAACTAAATACCCTTGTTTTAATATTCTGTTCTCTGCATTTTGGCTGCAGCCATTCTTACAAGAAATTAACTGAACCAGTGGAAATTAGGGAAAAAAAATCAGATGCAATCAATGGTATAAATGAACATCCAAGATTCCAACACGAGGAAGCATGTATACTATGAAACATCAATTCTATAGATGTAACCAATGGTATAAATGAAACATATAGTAAAAAAATATTATACATATCAAACCTTAGAAAGATCAACAGAGTTTAGAATCAATAATTTACAGCGAACAAATTACTGTTTTAAGCACACAAAGCCCATTAAAGCACTAACAGCTTCAGCTAAAATTACATAATTCGACGCCATACCATACACTAAACTAAAACGAAGATCATGTGAATCCAAAATGATAGTAAGTTTAAGTTAGCAGACACCAAACGGAGTTTCTAAGCAAGCCAAAGGGCATTAAATCCAAAACCAAGACAAAAAAATAAAATACCCAGCAAAAGAAGCAAACCCAAAAATGCAAATAGAAACCCTTCCTGGAAATTAATTAGATAGTGAATGTATAGAAGGCGAAAGAGAGTTTTATCTGAAATTCCCCTTTCATTTTCCTCTTAAAACCTGTACAGATCTAGGGCATTTGAAATTTGGATCCGAATTAAAACTTACCAGTTCTTGGATCCTGCGACACGACCCGAAAAACGCTTCACTTCTTATTTCAATGGATTAAGCTATCAAGAATTTCCAATTTTGTCAATATATTGAAGAGAAAAAGAGTTGAAGAAGAAGAGAAAATGAAGATTGGGTTCGGAGGAAATGGGATTAAAAAAGGGTTTAAATTGATAAGTTGGGAATTTGTTGATACAGTGGAAGGAAGAAGCATGAAAAAGAAAGGAAAAGGTTTCAGACGTGAGAAAGAAAGGATAATGGTGAGGGTAAAATTGGAAAGCTTTAGCTAATTTCTTACCGACCCATTCCCTGAATCATCATTCTGTGGGGAGACCACCGAATGGTAAACAACGTTTTTGTCCTGAATTAGCCCGTATTGAATAGGGCTGTAATAGCTTATTACAGCCAACCAAACAATGGTTTAGGTATGTTGTTGGGCCAATTGGGCCAAGGTTTAAATTTGGGCTATTTTATTGTATTGGGTTTAATTTGGGCCTGCTGTAATTTTTCTGTAGTAGACTCTTATCATGGACTGTTTAATTTTAATTTTTTTTGCTTTTGGTATGGGCCCAGGCTAAAATTGGGCCCTACAAATACTATATATACAATATATTATGCTATGCCTACAATTAAGTGATTATCTATTCACAAATAAATGTGGTAACTAATGAAATATATATATATTATAATGAAACATACCAGAATTAGATATAAAATTTTATTTTTTTAAGAACTGTATTTCTAAATAATTAATTTAACCAATTTTTTTTTTCCTATTATTATGTTCCGATCCTAGTCCCAATATATGAAAATTCTTTTATTGTATAAATATATACATAAATTAACGATTCCGGTTAATAGTTTCTTATATGAAAATATTTTTTTATTCTGGTTAATAGATATAAATTAACGATTTTAGTCCCAACTTTGAACAACCAAATATATTTTTTTCTACAATTATGTCCCGATTCTAGTCCCAATATATGAAAATAATTTTTTGATTCTGGTTAATAGTTTCTTATATGCATATTTATACAATATATAAGCATAAATATGGTCAAAAAAATTTATTGTATATATCCGCATAATTTTATATATATGCATATATATATATATTGTCAGTACTTTTATTTTAATAATAAATATATATATATACACATATGCATAAATATATGTATGAAGTTTCTTACCATATTCTTTTATTCATTGAGTTAACAATTGCCTTTTAATGACATTTTTAAAATATAATAAATAATTACACATGACAAACTTTTATACTGACAAATGGCATGTTCTTAGATGTGCAACATAAGAATTGTTTCTTTTTATTATATCCTAAAATTGCTATAGTATATTTGATTAGATTCCCCCAAAGAAAATAAGCCGCAAAGATGGCAGGATCCTGGGAATCAGAAAAAATAAAAAGATCACCATGACTCCCAACTTTGAACAACCAAATATAATGATGTACCCAAGTCCCAACTTTTTCCCACAAAGCTCAGCAAAGCTATTCAAACTAGAAACTATAAAAGCAATTGTTCAATATGATCCAAACTCAAAATCCAACATAAGTGAGGCAGCCCTTCGTGGTTTTCAAATGGAAAGATAATATGATGAAATTCCCCCAATTGCTTTACATCTTGAAAGGACAAACTACCATCCTCATGAATAACACATGAACCTAAATGCCCTCTTTGTTTTTCTTTATTCTCTCCTTAATTTCAATGTTAAACTAAAAAGATGCCCACAGAGGGAAAAAGGTGTAATAAAGACAAATAGGCACACTTTCAAAGTGTAAACAGTTTAGGATTTGTGATTTTTCACCATGTCATCGACATCCAGCTCTACTTCCAACACCGGAGAATCCTTTCGCATACTGTAATGACTGTTAGAGGAACATGGAATTTTCAGCACAATCATCAAAAAGTAGAACTTTTACCTAATGTGAAATCAATGGTTTTAGTTAAATAATTACTATAGAGCAGTTACCTGTTCTGAACAGGACCATGATCAACAGCTGTTCGCAGACAATATATAACTCGGCCAACTATGCCAGTCATGGGAACTGGACCAAATAACCGACTATCCTTGGCTTCCTATCGTCTCAAATGAAGAAAAAAAAAAACAAAAGAAGACAGAGAATAGTGGAGAACATGGATCAGATTCTTCACAGCCATGTATAAAAAGTTAAATTAATGTTAGTTATTCATTAATCAGAATGGTAGAAGAAATAAGCATGTGGCAGCTAACAAGCAGCCTTTAGAGTCAAATTTATGAACTAGATTACTGTTTCTGTTTTATTGATTTATACAAGAATAGCAATTGGAACTTGTTTTGGTTGTATTACTAACATTTAATACCTTGGGCTTCAATTTTTCATTGTCAGCCAATACCCAGCACTGGTCCTTTTCAAGAACAAATGGCTCATCTTTTTCATCCTTAGACACCATTTCATATCCTTCAGTGGCAGCCAATCTTCTGACCAGATAGTTATCAGAATCGTCAGGGTCCTTCATGACAATGACATCCCCAACAAAAACTCGACTGTCCAGATGTCAAGCATAAAGTTAGGAACTCTCTAAATCATATCCAAACCAGAAGAGTAAATATGCAAGATATATTGAACACAAAAGGAAGGAAAGAAATAAAAAGATAACAAGATTCTGTTTGGAGAACATTGATTGGATCATCAAACTCATGAGGATGCCAAGTTAACATGTTTTTTACCTCTGCTTATCTTCACATATATGTACTAAACTAATGTTCAGAAGGAATAATATAAATTAAACTTAAATGAACAGCATAACCTTCACAGAGGCTAGATGCACAGACACTAAAATGGATTCATTACAATTTGCAATGGACCAACTCAAACCAGAGTTAAGAAACCATAAGTTTATTTCTCAGGGGTTGTAAGAACTTGCACATTTGTTATCATAAAGAAGTGAACCTTTAGGAAACTGTACCAAGAACAACTCTGAAATGCGGCACAATATGGAAAGAGAAAACCCCCTTTACTCCAACAAAACCACAAACAGGAACTCAATTTAGGAGGCAGGGAGGGAGAGGGAGGGAGAGAGAGAGAGAGAGAGAGAGAGGGAGGGAGGGAGGGAGGGAGGGAGGGAGGGAGGGAGGGAGAGAGATAGAGAGGAGGGAGAGAGGGAGAGAGAGAGAGAGAGAGAGAGGGAGGGGGGAGGGAGGGAGGGAGGGAGGGAGGGAGAGAGAGAGAGAGAGAAGCAGCAGCAGCAGCATTACCCTGGGTCTGCAGATGGAATCTTCCGTACGAGAAGAGTACCCCCTTGTTCTCCAATAGTTGGGGCCATTGCCTCTCCTTTACTCCAGTGTAAGTAAGTCAATTTTCCCTGAAACACATTTTTCCAAACTGCATCTTGTAATTCCCGGTCACTGATTTGCCCTCTCTTATAGCTCTGTTTCACATCAAGTTTCCTGTTAGAATAGTATAAAGAACACTTGCAAGAAAAAACCTACCCAAAATTCTGCAATTTCAGAAACCAGTGAAATTTATGCATCAGAATAAAATGGAAGCATGAATAACCACAGAAGCCTCCTAAAACTTTAAAAACCTCCATTATCAACATTAATATCTTTACATCATAATTAAGCATGGAGATTTTCAAAACATAGCTGATGAACCTTTACACTAGTTTGACATATTCCTCTAATCCTCCTCAAAATTTACAAATTTTTTGAGTTAAAAAGACTTACTTGTATGAAAAATGGCCAAAATCCTAAGCCCTCTAATCCTCTAATACAGGGTTTTCTTAATTTAATGAAATTTTCAGTTGCAAGCTTATCCTTGAACCATTGGTAAACCACCACAACAGAATGACTCCAGCTTTGGCCAAAGTGTGGCACAAACTGAAAAGGAACCAAGAGTGATTTCCCGCCATTATCTTCATCATGGACTGAAAATCTGATTTAATTTTCCACCCTTTACCCAAATTATTCTATTAGTTACAATATTCAATATATGATCTTCCACCTTTTCACAAACCCCACATTGATGGACTCATTTAGACTCATCTTTTTTTTTTTTTTCCATCAAAGGCTTCAAGAATCATACTTGCATCGAGACTATGAATATAAAGCATTCCATAGTGTATGTAAATCCATAATAGTCTTTGCAAAAATTAAACCTAGATTCGAACGCAGCTTTCAATATTCTGTCTAGGGAATAGGAGAAAAACAACGCATTTACATATCAATATCAATTAATATACAGAGTTCATATCATTCTACTCGATGAATTTTCACACACTTCATAAGAATTTTGGTAGATGCAATTACTTTTGTTATGTAAAAGAGAAAGCACAGAACATTGAGGTAAATATGGATCATGGAATTCCGAAATCCGAAACACAATGATGACGAAATCACGCATTTTGAAAACCCTAAGAAACAAAGTTAATGCATTAGAAAAGAACAAAAAGAAAACATCAGGAACTACCCAAACCCCAAAAAGGAAAAGTCTCTATATTTACCCAATGAAATAACCATCAAAAGAACTCAAACTCCGTGGCAAATCATCAAAACAAGGAAATAAACCATACCCAATGCTCCAAAATCATAGGATTTTGGCATATACATTGGAGAAAAAAAGAAACCTAAAAATGAAAATTCAAAATCAAAGAGCAAAAATCAATACTAAATGTGAAAGAGATAAGATAAAGAAGATGCGACCTTCCAGCCGAGAGTGAAGGAGTACTCGATCTTGTGAACCAAGTATCGACACCAAGTCGACAAAGAAACCATTGCCGGGTTTCAAGCGAAAAGCTCTGTTCGTTCTTTCTAGTCTTTACAATTTCAGGTTATAGTACAGGTCTTTTTGTTAAACCTCTTGGTTCTTTTTCCTACTTTATTTTGATGTCGACTTCGAACGGCAAATTTTAATTTTTTTAAATTTTAGAGTAAATTATAAAAATAGTTATTTAGGTTATATTTTAGTTATTTATATTTTAAAATATCACGTTTTAGTTACTTACGTTATTATTTTGTTACGAAGTGGTCATTCTGTCGTTAAGCTCCGTCACTTCCCTAACGGTAATTCTACGTGACAGTCTAAATAAATTTCAAATGACAACTTGGGTGTCTAACTGAGATTAAAATAAAATTTTAATTAAATAAAAATTTTAAATTAATTAAACCTTTTGAACTGGAAAAGAAATCCTCTCCTTTTTTTTTTTAGTTTTCTTTTCTATTTAATTGAAAAAATGGTCATCTTTGTTGAATCGAAATAGTAGAAATCAAACTAAGTGCTTCATCAATCGATTGGATTTTTTATTCAACATGGAGGGTCAAGTACATCTTCTTTGCATCCTTCTGCCTCTCTTACTGAATAAGTAGTTTAACTCTAAAATTATAACCCTAAATTAAAATCCTTCATATTTTCTTCCTTTACATCCGTCCTTCCTTTTTGATATTTTCTTCACAAAAGAAGAAACCCTTAAGAAGAACCTAAAAGATCAAATCTTTAGTAAGTATTCATATGGTCTGAATACTTAATCTGTCATCTAGATCTCTAAAGGTTTGTTTGTTAACAAAATCCTTAATCTTATTTTTGCTATCAAAGTCGTCTTATTATTTATAAACAAAATTAGTTACAAGTTACTGCTTGTTGCAATTTTCTATTTGGCTAATAATGCCCGGACTTTTAGATACTTTACAATCTAAAAGGAAAGAAAAAAAAATCTTTTTTAAATTTATTTTTTTCTTTTGAGTTTTTCAACTTTTACTACAATCTCACCATTTGAGTTCCCTTTTCCCTCTCATTCTGTTTTCAACTTTGTATGTGGTTTTTCTAGAAAATGTGTTATGGTTAGAGGGTCATTTTGAAATTATTCCTTGCCCTTTAATGGTGTAAATAAGATTAAAAAAAAGCATAGGGTTCTTCAACATAGAGGTAAAAGTTGGACAAGATCAAAGGATGGTATACTTTAGTCTGGTCACTGACGTGGGAAGCAGATTTATGTGAGTTAGTTTGGTTTTTAGATTTGGTAGATTTTATCTAGCTTTGTCAGAGACCAATTCACCATTTTTTTGGGTTAAATTTTCCTGCTTTGGCTCAAAGTTGATAGGTTGATTTGTTCAAAAATGTGATAATTTTTTTTACGGATTTAATTTAAGTGATATCAAACTTAGGGCCTTTAATTGTTTAATTACTTACGAATGATTTTAAAAACTTGTCTTCTAGTAATATTCGGTCAATTTTGAGTGTGCATAGAGAGTAAATTTCATGTTCTTTTAGTTTATCACTATGACAGAATTTTGTGTTCATAACTTTTATATTGAAGTACTCGATGTGTTTTTCCTATTGCATAAGTTATGTTTAATGATAGATAACTTGTAGAACATTGCATAAGACTTTTCCTTGTTAATGTGCGATCTCTATGATTGTAAGGTAAGGTTCAAATAAACCTGGTAAGGACCGGTTGTTCTTCGAGGAAATAAATGGTGAAAATTTCGGTTAAATGTCCTAAGTTGTATCATTTTATATGTTACTTGTATATCCCTTATACTTGAAATTTTCCAGCTTGATTGTGTGTAATTATGTTAACATTACTGACCATGGAGCTACTACCAATGTTGTTTGTTGCATTATTTCTACATTTATGCTGTCTTAATATAATTTATAGTTGCTGTCAAAATGTCTCTTAATGTGCATATTTATGTTGGGCAAATGTAAGTTATAGTTGCTATCATAATGTCTCTTAATGCACATATTTATGTTTGTCAAAATGTGAATAATGGTTGTTGTTTTGATGTCTTAGATTGTATATTTTAATGTTATCCAAACGTGAATACTGATTGCTGTCCGAATGTCCTAAAATGTTCATGAATTCATTAGTGGTATTATTTAAATTTGAATTGGAGTTGACATAATGTTGTTTTCAGGTCTGAATTGTTGTGGATTAATTTGTTGGTACTAATATACTGTTTCATTCTCCTTTTCTAGTTTGGGGTTTGATGTTGAACAAAATACTTTAGGGGGAGATTTTGGAGGAGAAGCATCTAACTCAGATGATAGTTCATATAAAGCCTATGAGTCAGATGCTTCTTATTCTGACTCTTTTGAGTGTGATGGTGATAAGGTAGATGAACCAGAGGTTGTACTAGTAGGTGAAATGATACAGAAGGAGTTGGACCACTTACTAGGCTCAATTTTTTAGGGTTTAAGAGATGATTTTGATAGTAACAGTAATGAGGATTTGAACAATGACTTGGATTCTGATGAAGATGGGAATGAAAAGTACCCTCTGTTCAATCCTCAAACTGATATGAGGAAACTTATATTGATAAAGGGTTTGGTTTTCCCTAATAAAGACATTTTAAAAGATGCAATCAGACAGTATGGGAGGATAAATAGGGTGGTAACCAAACTAACTAGGAATGACAAGCTTAGGGTGAAAACAGTCTATGTACCTGGTTCTCCATGGACATTGTGGGCATCCAAATTAAGTCCCAATGATCCTATGGATGGAAGTTGGCAGATTAAGACTTAGTCAACCACCATAAGTGTGGCAAGGTAATGAGAAATGGGAATATTACTTCAAAGTGGATGGCTAGACACTATTTACACCAATTTCAAGTCGATCCCAATTATTTCTTAACATTTTTATAGAATGATATTAGGGTGGATTTTGAAACAAAAGTGTCTCGGACTAAATGTATGATGGCCCTGGTACAACAACCATTTGTAAATTAGAATGTAACCTATTTTAGAGGCTTTATATATGTATTAAAGCATGCAAATCAGTTTGGTTAACTGGTTGTAGGAGAATTATAGGGTTAGATGAGTGTTGGGTGAAGGGATATTATGCTAGACATTTGCTTACTATTGTTGGGGTTGATGCCAATGATTGTATATATCCAGTGGCCTTTGCTGCAGTTGAGAGTCTAAATAAATAGTCATGGTTTTGGTTCCTCAAGCTATTACAAAGGGATTTGGAGATCAACAACTCTTACTGTAGGAATTATAGAAATATATTTAAATGTTGTCATCCCTTCAGTTAAGGGATTCTGTAAATATTTCCTACAATCCCTTATTCTAAGGGATTATATCTTTATTAGTATCTTTCCTATTCTAAGAGTTTCCTAGATTAGAGTCATAGTTTGTATATAAATATATGTAATATGTTCTACTGAAAAATATAGAAAAATACAGAGAATTACTCTGTTTTCTACATGGTATCAGCTTAGGTTACGGTTCTTTTCCACCCTAGACCATGTCAGAAACTTCTTCTTCTACATATCCTTCTCCTACTCCAGAGATTATCTCAAATCCGAAAAATTTTCTCGTCCTGTTTGGAAAGTTTCAGTGGTCTAGTGCGGTAATCTGGTCATGAAAGAACCGTAAGGTAACCCTTCTTCCACAAAGATTGTTTTCCTCTCGATTCACTCCTAATTGGATCCTCGATTCTGGTGCTACGGATCATATGACTGTAATAAGGCCTTATTTCACAATTTTTTCCAAACCTTTGGTAAAGTCACAAAACAAATTGATGGTTCCTTATGCAAAATAGAAGGCCATGGAACTGTTATTCTCAATGATCGATTGCACTTCATAATGTTCTCTTTGTACCAAATCGCTTGCAATCTCATTTCCGTAAGTAAAATTTCCTCGGACTTGAACTACTTCGCAACCTTTAACGGTCTTGATTGTACTTTGCGAGCAATCGAACTCGAAGAAGATGATTGGTAAGGCCACTTTGCGCGAATGGTCTCTACATCCTCCCTTCCTCTCCTAAACCTGAGATCTCCAAATCTTTTACAACTTTAAATACAGTTGATACTGTTATGTTATGGCATTGTCGTTTAGGCCATCCGAGTTTCCAATCCCTTGCTAAAGTGTTTCTGATCTATTTATTAATAAAAGGCCAAACTCTTTTTCTTACAAAGTTTGCTCTCTTGCTAAACATACTAAATCTTCTTATTCTCCTTCTCCATACAAGCCTTCTCACTTTCATTGATGATCACAGTAGGGTAACTTGGACTTATTTGCTAAAAGAAAAATCTGAAACTACTGATATTTTTGCACAATTTTATAACATGGTTCTCACTCAATTTGGGGCTAAAATCCAGCTCTTTAAATCTCATAATGGCAGTGAATTTTTTGCTAGGTCTTTGGGTAATTTTTTCAGGGACAAGGGCATAGTTCAGCTCAGTTCTTGTGTTGGAACCCCACAACAGAACGGCATTGCCGAAAGGAAAAATAGGCATATCCTAGAAGTTACTCGTTCCCTTCTCTTTACTACTAATGTTCCTAAATATCTGTGGGGGGAAGCCTTATTAACGGCTACCTATTTAATCAACCGAATGCCTAGTAAGGTTTTAAAATTTCAAACACTTCAATCTATATTTTTGCAGCACTTTCCTCATTTTAAGCCTATCTCCTCAATTCTGCCACTTAAAATCTTTGGCTGCACAGTTTTTATCCAAAATATTGCTCATCATAAGTCCAAGTTAGACCCTAAGTCCTTAAAATGTGTACTGGTTAGATATTCTTCACTTAGACCCTAAGTCCTTAAAATGTGTACTGGTTGGATATTCTTCACTTAAGAAGGGATACAAATGCTTTCATCCTCCTTCAAAACGCTTTTTTACCACTATGGATATCACTTTTTATGAACAGAATCCCTATTTCACACAAAGTAAATTCGGGGAGACATGGAGTGATTTTCAGCCAAATCGGGTATCTTCTCCTAATTTCCATTCTCAACCTTCAAAATTGCCACCAATTTTACCTTTACCTACAGATTTGTCACATGTGACTACTCCGATTAATTCTCCTGTTATACCTATCACTATCTCATCCACACCTACTTTAAACATCCCTCCTAAAAATACACCTACTCCTATTGAAAATCTTCAACAAACATCACCACCCAAACAAATTTTCGTGTCTACACAAGAAAAAAGAAAAATATTCCCGAGACTGTTTTGCCATCCGATTCTTGCCGAGAATTGGATTTGGGTCCAAATGCACTTGGAATGGAAGAAGAAATCAGTAAGTCCTCTACTCTAGATGACTTTCCTATTGCTATTAGAAAAGGGGTTAGACAATGCACCAAGCATCCTATTGAAAAAATTGCTGGCTATAATTCTTTGATGCCTTCTTTTCAAGCATTTATAACAACCTTGGATAAAGAACAGATTCCCACAAGCATAGTCAAGCTCTAAAGGATCCTAAATGGAGAAGGGTCATGAAGAGGAAATTGGTGCACTAGAGAAAAATGCTACTTGGATACGATTCTGCACCTTCCTCAAGGAAAAAGGGCTATTGGTAAAGAATGGATCTTTCTTTGTAAAGTACAACTCCAATGGAAGCATCCAACGATACAAAGCTAGACTGGTGGCTAGAGGCTTTACGCAAACTTATGGGATAGATTTCACAGAAACGTTTGCACCCGTGGCAAAGCTTAACACTGTTCGAGTAATCCTAAGTTTGGCTGTAAATTGCGATTGGCAATTACACCAACTTGATGTAAAAAACACATTTCTTAATGGCATGCTAGAGGAAGAAGTTTACATGAAATTGCCACCTGGCTTAAAGTCTGTTGAAGGTAGCAACAAGGTGTGCAAGCTCAACAGGTCTCTATACGGGCTAAAACAATCACCCAGAGCTTGGTTCGAGAGGTTCACTAAAGTCATTGTGAAAAATGGCTACAAGCAGTCCCTTGCCGATCACACACTTTTCATCAAGGTAACTTCTACAAATAAGAAAGCTATCCTAATTGTGTATGTTGATGACATAATTCTTACTGGAGATGATGAGGAAGAAATTAGCAATTTGAAGAAGCTGTTAAACAGGGAATTCGAAATCAAGGACTTGGGAAAGTTAAGATATTTCCTAGGAATGGAGGTGGCAAGATCAAAAGAAGGACTTGTGATCAATCAAAGAAAGTATGTACTTGATTTACTCAAAGAAACTGGTTTTCTTGGTTGTAAGCCAGCTGGTACACCAATGGAGGCAAATTTGAGATTCAACAAAGAAGATAGGTCTTTAGTAGACAGAGAGAAATTTCAGAGATTAGTTGGGAAACTTATTTACTTATCACTGACGAGGCCGGATATAGCCTTTCTCAGTAAATGTGATAAGTCAACACATGACTAATCCTAATGAAGAGCATATGGCGTGACAAAATGTAATTCTCAAGTACTTGAAGAAAACTCCAGACACGGCTTCTGTTCAAGAAAACACAAGACAGAATCATTAAGATTTTTACAGACTCTAGTTGGGCGGGAGACCTCACTGAAAGAAGATCCACTAGTGGCTCTGCACTTTTGTTTGGGGTAACCTTACAACTTGGAGAAGTAAAAACAATCTGTTGTTTCAAGAAGTAGTCTTCAAGTTGAATTTAGAGCACTAGCTTTGGGAATATGCGAAGGAATTTGGCTACTTAAATTACTAAAAGAACTTGGCACTAATCGAGGATCACTTTGAAGTCTTGTATGATAATCAATCTGCTATTCAGATTGCCAAGAATCCAGTGCAACAAGACCGAACAAAGCATGTGGAGATTGACAAGCATTTTATTGCTGACCAAGTCAACAAAAGGACAGCCACTCTTTCCTACATTCCTTCAAAAGGACAAATTGCAGACATTCTCACTAAGGCTCTGCCAAAGCACATTTTCAATAAATTCCTATTCAAGCTGGGATTATACAATGTATATTCTCCAGCTTGAGGGGGAGTGTAGGAATTATAGAAATATATCAAATGTTGTCATCCCTTCAGTTAAGGGATTCTGTAAATATTTCCTACAATCCCTTATTCTAAGGGATTATATCTTTATTAGTATCTTTCCTATTCTAAGAGTTTCCTAGATTAGATTCATAGTTTGTATATAAATATATGTAATATGTTCTACTGAAAAATATAGAAAAATACAGAGAATTACTCTGTTTTCTACACTTACAATATATGCTTCATGTCTGACAAACAAAAGGTAGCTCAAATTGTATTGTTCCCTACACTGTTTATATAAAAACTATTGTTTATCATGTTGTTTAACTATTTCGCAGAGCCTAATAGAAGCGATTTCTATGTTGTTCCCTAATGCTGAAGCAAGAAACTGTGCCAGACATCTTTACAACAATTTCAAAAACATGGAAGAATTTAGAGGCCAAGTTATACATCTTACTTACTGGAAAGTTGCTAAAGTAACTTTTCCAAGACAATTTGAATAAGTAATGTCTGAAATAAGGTCACTATCAGAATCTGCTGAGGCTTGGCTATGTAACAAGGATCCAATGACTTGGTCAAGAGCCCACTTCTCAACCAGATGCAAGTCTGATATGCTACTGTACATGTAATACCCCGAAAGTTTTTACAGTAAGATATTATCTTTGATATAGTAAAATAAGGAAATAAAGCGACAAAAAGGGAAATTTTGGAGTTATGACAACATTGAGAAGTATATTATGATATATTAATTCAAGAAAGGATTAAATGGTAAAAGTGAGAAAAGTTTTGTTGCCTAAGAGTAAATATTCAAAACTTGAGGGGTTAAAGTGTATGTCGAAACCATTTTTTCGTTTTTTGAAAAAAAACAGGGATCGATTGGAAAATCAAAAATGGAGTGACCACCAATCTTTTTTGAGATGTGATAGTGAAAATATTTTAAGGGTGGAATGATCTAGAAACTAAGGAAAATGGATGAATTAGGACCAAACTGAATAGGTAAAGAATTATGAGGGACTAAATCATAATTTTACCAAATTATGTGATGATTCAAGGATGGAATTTTAAAAGATCACAAAGGGCAAAATGGTCAATTAGAAGAAAGATAAATCTAGAAAGTAATGATGATGTTGATGATATTTTATAATTATTTAATTAGATAAATATTATTTTAATATTTTAATGAGATATTTTATTATTATTTATTTAGTATATAAGGAAGGAAAGATGAAGAATTATCATCTTCTTTCCCATGCACCAACGTAAGAAGAAGAGAGAAAGAAAGTTTTGCTTTCTTTACAATTTGGTCCTTTCACCAAAAATCCACCATTTTCACTTAGAATTCAAAAGAATTTCCATAGCCATCAAGAGAGAAAGATGAGAAGAAGACTAGAGGGAGCAAGAATATCAAGTTTGATTCAAGAAATAGAAGCTGGAGGAGAGAGAAAATTAAGTTAAAGATTGAAATCAATAAGACAAGGTAAAACATCAAGATTTCAATATATTTTTTAAGTTTGATATTGTTGAAAAAGAATGGAAATGATGTTATAGTAGAGTTTTCTTATATATGGTCCTATGTTCTTGATATGTTAGTGAAGGAAAATAAGAGAAAGTGATGGGAAATATTGTAGAGAAAGTAAATAAAGGTGTTACAAACTTGGTAATTAATACTTTGCACTAAAACAGTTTTAGACAGCAGCAGTAGTCTAACTTTGAAAAATCACCAAAAATTGTATAAATCGAATTAGAGGATGAATAAAATATATAATTAAATCTTATTGAGTCTAGTTTCTTATAGAAGAAACTGTGTAAGTAATGGAATTGTAAATCATGAGATATAATAGGTTTTGTGAGACAAGGTCAGAATGATTTCGGGTTCCCCTGTTCTGACATTGGAAATTTTTTTGGAGAAAAATAATTAGGGGCTTAAATTTATATGTTTAAAATCTTGAATAAGTCTATTTTCAAGAGAAACAAATGGGAACATCATCCGAATCCCGTATGAGGAGATAATTAATTCTTAGTGAAGAAGGGTCGGAACTGTCAGACAGCAGAACAGGGGTGACTTTAAAGAATAAACTGTACTTATTGGCTAAACCAAAAATTCTGAAAATTTTATGGTAAGAAGATATGTGAGTCTAGTTTCTAAAAAATCAAGCGGAACTTAAATTGGAATTCTGTAGCTCAAGATATAAATAATTTAGTGACTATGACGCAAATGGACAGCTTTTAATAAATTTATGAGTAAATAGTGAAATCATAGATAATGTTACTTATAAGCATGTTATATAAATTAAGGATGTGGAATGGAGAGGGGGAAGAGGAAAATATATATGAATATTCAGCTAGCAGGGCTAATTTGCATGTTCTAGGCTCAAGGACTAAATTGAATAAAAGTAAAACTTTATGGGCAATTTTGTAAAAATGTCAGAAATGACTAAATTGCATAAAATAAATATTGATGCAATGAATGAAATGGATATTGATATAGTGAAATGATATGTAAGTCAAAGTGAAGAATATGAGAAATGAAACTGATATAGTGAGTTGAAAATAAAATGTGATTTGTG
Source organism: Gossypium sturtianum (assembly GCA_025698515.1). Classification (NCBI taxonomy): domain Eukaryota; kingdom Viridiplantae; phylum Streptophyta; class Magnoliopsida; order Malvales; family Malvaceae; genus Gossypium; species Gossypium sturtianum. The sequence continues at coordinate 56,019,030 of CM046949.1, read as the reverse complement.
TTCATATTGTGAAAAGCTATCTGGGATAGCAAATGATAAATTTATGATTGGGTATTGAAATTGAGATTGATACTGAACTGAATTATGGAATACTGAATATTGTTATATGTATTGCATTGAACTGTGAAATTACTGAAGTAATGGATTACTGCAACACTGTGAAACTGATTGAAATAAGGAAATTATAATTGATACTGAACTAAGATGGAAATTTGTATTGAAAAGTGAATTAAATACCCTATTAACTAGTCGGGCTAGTCGGATATAGTTGGCATGCCATAGGATACGGAAGAGTACGGGTTTTTGCCGGCTTACTGATTAGGCACTTATGTGCCGACTACTGTTACTGTTACCGATTCAACACTTTGTGTGTTGAATATCATTCTTATCATATCAAGCATCGCTTTATCATATCGACATCGATCGGGCACTTATGTGCCGACTCATCATTATCATTATCGATTTGACACTTTGTGTGTCGAATCATCGTTATCAGTATCGCATTCTGATTCAAAGACTTTGTGTGTTGAATATCATATCATTTATCGCTACTCTGCTATCGACATCGATCGGTACTATGTACCGTTTTAGGCACAATGTGTCGTACTGGTGTGTTTGGGTTGGAATCCGTGTATCCGCCGAGTCCGAGTCAAGTTAATAGGGACAAATGAAATAAATTTACTGATAAAACTAAATTTGAATGACATGGCATATGTGAAAGGTGAAAATTGAAATAAAGAAATAAGAATGGTATATATATAAGGTATTATCAAAAGCGTGAATAAATTAATACATTGGGAGAAATTATTAATATCAAGTGGGTTTAGAGCTTTAATTTTGTTGTATGAATATATTATAAAGTAATTTTGTTAAATACTGATGTTAGGATCAAATTGTGAAAATAGTTAAAATATTAGGATTTGGTATTAAATTTTTGTCCTATTAAGGGCTGTATGATAGCCTAGAATATTTGGATAAAGTATTAATTGAGAAAAATTAGTTGATTTGATTAACTAGTTAAGAGACTAAATTGTAAAAATTGTAAAAGCTAGAGTAATTGTGAAATTTTTTGAAATATATGGATTTAAGTGAAATTAGGGAGTTAAATTTAGTTTAAAGTAGAATTTGTATGAAAATATAAGACTAATTATGAAGAAATAAAGTTAGTCTCGGTTTAGGGACTAAATTGGAAATTAGGCAAAAGTTGAATAAAAATTTAAATATGACATGGAAAATACATGTATGTGAAACTTGCCTGATAATTATGCATATTCAAGATTATGAACTGCTATTGGAATAAATATACACTAAACTCATGAAAATGATGGTACATGAAATATTATCATAATAAATTGAATAATTTATATTTACAAAGAAACAGCAAGAGAATGATATGTATCATGACATGTAAATATGAGACTAACTTTGATACGTTGATACAAGGAAAATTATGTATATTAGGACAAGTAATAAATTCAAGTGAGACATGTCGAGAAAATAAGTTTGTCAATATTAAAGTACGCTAATCAATGTAGGAAAATTTTAGGATTTTGCGAAAAATTCCCTATGATCCCGATTTAATCCCGGTTGGTTCCTAATGTATGTCTTGGGCTTCGAGGGCCCAATAGAGGGACGTTATGATTATTTTCAGAATATGAATAATAAATGACTCGAAATTATTCGAAAATGTTCAGTAAACTCCGGTAATGCCTCGTACCCTATTCCGACAACGGACACGGGTAGGGGCTGTTACAGTACAACAACAGTGAATGTTTCAACAAGGTTAAAATTTATTTTTTAATCTGACTGTTTATCATTTCATGTTATATAATTGTTGTTGGAGTTATTTAAGGACTTTCTCTCCTTGCAGATCATTTTAGAATCTAGAGATAAACCTATCGTAACGATGTTGGAAATAATTAGAAGGAAAGTCATGACTAGGTTGGTTTTCATGAGGGAGGTTGCTGAGAAGCATCCTAAACCTTTATGTCCAAGGATACAAAAGTTGTCTGAAATTGTTAGTCAGTCCAATAAGTAAGTTCAGTTAACTTTTTTTTTTTTTTTTACTTAGCTTGAATTTTGTTACTTGGATGCAAAAGTTTTAACTTTAAAATGTTACTTTGTTTGTAGTGTATGGCTAGTATATGCTGGAAATGAGAAGAAGTATGGGGTAGATTGTGGATTAGGCAACAAGCAAGTTTTGACCTCTTTAACTCCTCCTATTCATGCAGAAAATGGGACTTGTCAGGAATCCCATGTAAGCATGTTATTTCTTGCATGAAACTACTTGGTGTGAGCCCTGAAGCTTATGTTAATACATGCTATTCTGTCACTACCCAGTTGAATATTTATAACCACTTGATTAACCCTATAAAGTAATAGCCCTAAACCCCTAAACCTTTATGACATATTATTTCTTTGTACAATGTGTTTGACATCTTTAAATTTTTTTGTATAGGTCCTATGCAATGGGAACATGTGAGGGACATTGAACCCATTCTTCCTCCCATGATTAGAAGGCCTCCAAGAAGACCCAAACAAACAAGGAGGAAGGAAGTTGATGAAGTAAGAAAAAGTGGACCAAAACTAAGCAAGGCAGGACAGCAAGCTAACTGCACCAAATGTGGAAAACCAGGCCATAATACAAGGACTTGCAAAGGATTGTTGGGGGAAACCAATCATCAAGCCTGCAAAGTTTGAACCAAGCCACTTCAATGGATAACACTTCAAGCCAACCACCCTTAACCCAGCAAAGCTCAAATGGTACAATAAATTTTATGGCCAAATTACCTTTCAAAAAGAAGTATCCACTTGGTCAACGAACAATAGTCAGATGGATGCCAACTCAGCAGATCAATGACTCCATTCCAACACAACTATCACAATCTAAAAAAACGTCCAAGGATGGATCAATTGCTTTGACTGAATTGGATTTCATTTTGTTGCATAGTTAGGAATATATTTTGTTTGGGGAAATATCTTTTGTGGACAAAGACTATCGTTTTGGAAGGGTTGTTGAACCATGATAACAATAGACAGGATGATACATTTTGTCTTAGTTTAGGGTCTGTAAACAATATGTTCTTTTTGAAATGTTAAACTATTGAAATGATTATCTGGAATAAACTTTTGTAGTCCTAGCTACTTGAGAAATGATTAAAAACATTTCCCATTTAGAGATAAAAACTTCTGAAATAAATTGTTGTTTCCAATTCTCTTCACTCCATTTCCCATTTAGAGATAAAAACATTTTCAAGGACTATCAAAAGGCAACTTCATCAAATGGTTGATGCTATCAAATGATTGTATCAAAGGAATCAAATAGTTAAAAAAGAAAATATTCTGGTTTCACTTGATTACAGGTACAAGTTACACAAAACTGCTTTAACTGCAACGTAATCAATGCTTTCAAACTTTTAAGGGTACAAAAGTTAGAATATCCAACTAATCGATGTAGCTTCAAACATTGTTTTCAATTCTCACTTCACATACTCTAAGGGGAGTAAAATGGTAAACATTACAGATCAAAAAGATCAACACCCGATGAGATGACAGATACAATTATCAAGCAAAACAAGTTTAACTTAATATTTTTCTTCTTTTTCGTCCAAAAGAAATACCAAAACAAATAAATTTATCCCAATAAAAACACCCTCTAAGCATGGATCATCACCGAATAGCCTTTCAACTACCAAACATCATTCTTTTCTTTGTTCTTTTGCAATAATCTTTTTCTGTTTCGAAAATTCTAATCCTAGTAAACCTGACAAAATAATAACATGAATTCACAGAAAAAGATATAACATGGAAATGAAAAGGAAGTAATCGAACTAAACTTGTCTTAGTTCCATTACTAGAAGAATAGGTGGCAAAGAAATTGGAACAAAAATTTCATTCTTTTCTGCCAAATGTGAACTTAGATTCTACAAGAAAGTAAATCAAAGGTTACTGTTTTTGCTAATTTTACAACCAAAAAAAAAGAAAAAAAACAAAACAAAAGTGCAACTTTTAATTAATTGGTAATTAAGACTTGGGATGAGAAAAAGGAGCACCTAATGTGTCGAATGAGTGATAAAAGTGACATCGTAACCATTCTGGTCCGTAGCAAAAGCTGCAACAATGGCCTGGAATCACCAATAAAAAACTGAAACCAAAATTGTTTGTTTTACCATGGAAAATGAAACAATTATGAGGGAAAAAAAAATCAAAAGAGCTCGAAAAAGTTGTATTTTTCTATTAAATTACAACAATAAGGTAGACATCTCCTTTGGTGTCGAAAGCCATGAAAACAACGATTCCTGTGATGTATCGGCAGCAGGAGGAGGCAAGAATTGCCACAAGGAAACTCCGGGATAGCCAACAAATAGAACTGAACTCATTATATATAAGAAGAAATAGATACTCAAGCCACTTTGAAAAGCAAATTTCAAAAATTGTAAAAATATAAAAACTAAAAATAACCATATTAAACTACATGAACTAAATTCATAGGAACTAATAGTAAAAAGCCCCCACATATTTCAGCTATCTATTTTTTTTAAATAACACATTTAATATGGGTATACTAAGGTAATCCTTTAAAATATACTGAACACAACAAAGGGGATAATTAAATTCAGAAACTACACAACATTAGAAGATCTTTTGATTAGGCAAAGTCATAATAGCAAAAGCTATTTGTTTTGCTGCACATCAAATGAGTTAAGCGTCTTTGAGATGTTTCTAAATAAATCACATTTAAAAGGTAGTTTTTCAAAAACAATGACATACAAGTCCATATTTATCATAAGCAACCAAAATTCCTAGTGGATTACCCTAGTGCATCACGCCCTTTGCCAGGCCATCAAGCACCCATATCGAACCAAAGAATTGCTTACTTGTAGAAAACAACAAAATTACGTTAGAGTTAGATGATGATCGATATGTGACAGTGGTAAATGAATGACTTGGAAAGCAAAAGAGAAAGAATAATTTGATAAACCAATCCTATTTGAATTCCCAAATGATTTAATGAATTCAAAACTGCAGAAGCATTTAGAAAGGTCAATGAGCAGGTTTCAAGAACAGTAAGAAATTCAACATAGCCTAACTTGAAGGAGAAACTAGGGGCCTTGGTAGCTTGCCAACCACTTAGTCCAATGCTAAACATAATGGTAAAATATAATGCTAAACAAATAACAAACTGGAAACAAAACTACAAAAGTTCTAAAAAAAATCATTGCTTTGAGTACTACAATGTTAGAAAAATCCTTCCTTCGAACTTTTGCCCACTTGAAAGTTGATCTAATCTAACATGAGGTTTACAACTAGTATTGAATTCCATGCCATTTTAAAGTTCATAAGCAATGAAGAAAAATGGAGAAAAGAGGAACCTAAGAGGAGTAGAACAAGTAGGGCAGGGAGATGGCCAGATTGGGGCTGAACGGTCAAGTGAGGGAAGATGAATGTCTTCTAACAAACCATAATCAGCAAAAGTCCAAGCATTATGATTGTTAGAGGAGACCAGGTCCTCCGCAACCGGTTACCGCCAGGATATCATTTTCCCCGATAATGATTCAGTTATGTTAGACAACGGAAGATGATTGATGTAGAAAGTGAAGAAAACAAAACAAAAGAGAAGAGGGAGAGATAGATTGGAGATATGGAACGAGTGAATTTAATTGATTTGGGGGAATTTGTGTGGGAAGAATGTGATGGTGAGGAAAGGTGGGAATATTTTCTTTGGATTTGGACTGGGAATCGAAAGATATTAATCTGAGAGAAAGTCTACTCCTTTTTACCTTTCTTCAAAATTTAATTAATTAATTAAAATGTTATTTTAATCCCAATTGAACATCTAAGTTGACATTTGAAATCCATTTAGATTGTCACGTAAATGGCAGAATGACCACTTTGTAACAAAACGATAAGGTAAGTGACTAAAACGTAACATTTTAAACATAATTGACTAAAATGTAACTTGAGGTAAATAAAAGTGACTATTTTTGTAGTTTACCCTAACAAAAATTTTCACTTTAAGCACCAAAAAACTTTGAAATTTAGACATTCACGTTCAGTTCCATTTACATTTTGGTCACTATGAGTTTATGAGCTAACGAAATTCCAAGCTAGCTACCAAATTAGTTTTTTTTTTCTATTTTCCACTTACAATTTATAAAATATCCACCTCACTATTTTTTGGGGCTAATTTCTTTTCATTTAGTCACCAACTAAGTATCAATGACTCTAAACCCTAGTCATCGCCATCAGGTCTACTACTGCCTGTCATCAGAGCATTAATCAGAGACCACAAAGCAGTAGCCCAAAGTCCCCTCTTCTCACCCAATGGTTTAAATTTCTCTAAAAGATGTCTAAAACTTTCAAAAACCTAAGCATATGTTCAAAGGAAAAAAAAAACCCTGATCTACTGCCAGTAGCCATTCAAACCTTTATCATCACTTTAAAACCTATGCAAATCACTAAGCCCTATTTTTTTTCTTTCCAAGCATACTTACAATCCCTTGACCAGCAAAGTCATGAAACATACCTTGATGGGAGGAAAATCACTAACAAAAATCGGGGTTTCAGACTCATCTTATAGAGATGTTTCCATATACTTTTAGCCCTAGTTCTTAAGAAGGAAGATAACTCTCCCTTAACTTAACCCGGGTGTCTTTTTAACTTAACTCAAGTTCTTATGGCAACTTGGGAAACGTCACATCAATGCTAAATTGTCTTATCCAAAATCTGCCACTTTTAAAAAACTCATCTGATTATTCCTTTAGCCTTTAACCCTTCTAGTTCACGCTTAATTAGTTTCCAACCAGCTTACATCGCAAATTAACTAGTACGGGGCCACATTGGTTACAATGTGTTCTATGGCGTGGACTCATATCCTAAGAATCATATTACATAGCCATAAACCTTATTTCACTACTCATAGTTATCTGACATAGAATCCCTATACACTTATTTTCCTTTCGGAGTCCGCCCACTCTATACATCCTAATGGGCTTTTGGGTGAACACTACTTTGTCAATCATATTTCTTTATAACTATGCGCACAATTTATATATATACATTCTTATCAATACTCCTCGATTCCTCATACTTACCTTTCTTCAACGTTAGCAATAAGCTTTGTTCTTTCAGAATATCTTATACGATGTACTTTCGAGAGTTCGCCATACTTTTCGTTCCTTCAGAAGACTTCATACGCTGTTTTATTAGAGTTCTCCATAGGTTCCTTTCTTTTTGCTTAGAATCCCCCAGATCATGGAATCATTGGCACATTCTGAAAGTTCCTACACTTAATCGAATCCTAATGTTGGGCACTTGAAACTTACCCATAAGCCTTACTTTTATTATCAATACTTAAATAGTCAGGACTTCGTTGGGCAGGATGTTACAACTCTCCCCCACTTAGGAAATTTCGTCCTCAAAATTTTCATCCTTCTAAAGATTCAATGACTTGAGTAAAATGGTTGTACACAACAACCCTTCATCAAAACAACACAACTTCCTAATTAAGTTTTCAAGATTTCCTTCTTACTTTCATATCCCTCAAAATCTCCTTAGAAATGTCATTTATCTACTTTTGAGATAAAAAATTAAACATTTGGCGGCCAAGCAGTTCAGTGCAGATATCACATGGTTTCCTTGGACAACTGTTAAACTCCCATTAAAGAATATAAGTCGTTTTCTGAAACTTAACTTCTCAAATACGTTTTCACATATTTATTTCTGTCATTTCCAACATTTATTTCTTATAACAGATGTCATTACTTTATTTAGGGAAGTCGAATGGTTTCCACTGGACAAGCTTCTCTTGCAAGGCTGACTCTTTCTATAAAATGGGCATGCTAAACACTTCTATTGATGCCCTCACTAGTCTTAGTCAAAATCCTCTTACCTTTTCCCATCCTCTATTTCAAATTCCTTTTTCCTTCTTCCATTTCCTTCCATTTTCCTATCATTCCTACGAAATGGCGTGAACTTCCCCTTAAGAGGAGATCACCTTCGTGCCAAATGAAGCATCACTTCTTTCATTCTAGTCCCAAATGATTCCTTCAAAGATCGAAGGTACTTTTCTCAAAAGTAAGGTCCCTGTCATGGAACCAGGCAACCTTCCAGATGCCATTGAGGTGACATCACTCAAAGCCTTATCCCTTTTGCTCCTTCACATTTCTTAGCCAAAATGTGGTTTTAGGTTCTGGTGTTAATCACTTAAAATCCTTACTATTCATTCTTATAAGGATCATCCATTAGCATCTCGTGACCAGAAAAGACTCTTTAGAAGATTATATGGGATCCCCATGGTGGACCACAACATGATGTGGTGCAAAAAACGACATCATGCTTGCTGAGCATGACCTTGTCGTTGGTCCATGAAGGCAACCTCCATCAAGGCCCCATTTTAGCATTGATCTTTAGCTTTCTGGGGTCTCTGGTTACCATTGGACTTGAAAGGTCACTCTTTTTCCAACACGCTCACCATGTTGTTTAGTGACCTAACCTTCCAACGGCCCCTTTCTGGTCATTTCAATGCATTTTCATCAGCTCTGCACAGAGGCAGAGTTGGCGATAATACCTAAGAGACTAAGCCAAGCATGGCACGTTATGCATACAGGGTCCTTTCATCTTCACTCTTGGTCCAAGAACCGGCTAAACTAGGCTCTGATATCAAATCTTTAACGCCTTTCACCCGACCCAATGAACCAGATCCGAGTATTGGGTGTTATGTCCTATAACAGATGTAACTTAAGCTTTTTACCTTTGTAAAAGTTCTATATATGAATGTGACAGAGTTTCTTATGAGTGTACATTGTATGGTTATATTTACAATTCATGATAATAAAATTTCCATCAATTTCTATTTTATCTCCCGGCTTACTATTCACATATTGGAATACTACTTAATAAACTTGTGCTCAAACTTGAACATGCCACTTAACTTCCTTTGTATGCATAATAGTTCATCATGCCGCTTCCTTTTGGCGTAGCTCTGGTGTCGTCTCTCTTGGCGCGTACTTCTTTGCAACCTGAAACATGAAATAACCTTCAAAAGTTCATAAGAACTTGTGAGTTAAACCTTAAATACCTGATTCATTATATCAAAGCGTGATAGATGCTTCATATGTTTTTCATGTATCATTTGACTTTTCATTAGTTCTTCTGGCGGTTACTTCACTAAGATTCCCTTTAATAGACTGAAATTACTATTTTATATTTTAGACCTTTGTCTTCCTCTCAATGTATTTAAGGACTTATCTTCCTTTCATATTCATTAAGCCTTCGCTCTACTAGGCTCCAGATTCGAGATCCAAACTCAAATGACAGTTTCTTTCCTTTGAGCATATTATACTTACAACCCCATCACTTTCAATGTCCATTGTTAAAATCTTATATTTACATAGTCCTTAACCACTTCGTTTTCCCTTATTAGCAGACTTAAAATCTTATTTCATACGTCCTGATTTTACCACTACCTTTAGGCAAGGTAGACTACGCCCATTACTTCATACAGAGTTCGCCTAGATCTTCCTTCCTTCAAGATACTATCTATACATGCCAATAACACATATCCCGGATTCACCACCTATTCTAGCGTACACTAGCTTCACTGTTCATTTCTTGTTACTATACATGGTTTGCAAATTCATTTACATACGGTGCTTTTCTTTCAAAGTTCGTTGGAAACTTAGTTCTTCCTACTAGTCCTATATGTTATCTCTTACTCTTACCATACCTTTAAAGCCCAATCTTTACTTTGCCTTCAGAGGACCATTCATATCATTCTTTGCTAATTCCTTACATGCCATTTATTAAAAATTTGCCATGAAGGCATTCATTCATTTAAATAGCCGCAAAGGCTTCCTTTGTATTTGTCAGAAGGGCTTTACTTTACAGAGTATTGGAAAAACGAGATCAAAAAACACAATGAAAAATAAATTTTGGGAAAAACCAAAGTTTTAATTTTTTCTCAAAACAAGATCTTGGTTGTGATATCTAAAATAATAAACACTTAATTAAAATTGTACATTTTCAATTCGTCTAAGATGACCGCTTTGACCGAGTAGTCTTCTTTGCTATCTTCAAGCTCACTTCCGTCGAGTGTGGGCTCGCTTCAAATCAGAAAATTATTCACAAAAATTACCAGTGGGGTAATTTTGCAATTTCTCTAAACTTTTGGGTCAAGTTGTAAATTAGAAAAATATCTCTAGAAATTTTCTAAAATAATCTCTTTAGAGAATTTTTTCTTTACAACTTTCTCTTGAATTTCAAATGTGTGTAAATAATGACCCAAGACTCTCTTTATATAGGGAGAGTTTAGAGAGTTCAACTATGATTAAACTTAATCACTTTAATATTAAATTAATATAATATTTATCAAGATAAATATTAGATTAAATTTAATATTAAATCTTATTAAAATAATATAATTTTTATCTACAAGATTAACATTAAATTAAATTTAATATTAAGATAATCACTTTAATATTAAATTAATAAAATACTATTACGATAAGTATTAAATTTAATTTAATATTAAACTATTAAAATAATATTATTTTAGGAATAATTAATCTGAAATCAAATTCTTTAGTAGAGTCCTAGTATGAGTGTAACTCTTCCATTGCTCAACCACCAACGACCAACCGCCGCCTGCCATCGGGACGCCGTCGTCGCAGCCACCGCCACCGCCGTGTCCGGTGATGCAGGTGCGACACCCTTACGGCATCCCAAGCCGATTCAGCTGTTGCCGATTCGGTCTGGGTCAATGACAACCCGACCGGTCTGATCTAGCCACCAGTTGGATTGTCGTCCCGGTTTCACATACCAGACCCGGTCCGACCAGTTTTTGGGTCTTCGTCTCGATTTTGTGCTCCCGGGCCCAAATTACGATATCAGGTCTAATTTTCAAGTTCAATTACCCATTGGCCCAATTGTCTGACTTGAAATTAACTTCTGAAAATATCATATTAATTTTAATTGATTTGATTAATTTAATTTTACTTGATCAAAATTAATTTTTCCAAAAATCACTTAGATTTTTCAAATTAATTTTTCAAGAAAATTCTTTAATCAAATTCTCTAGTTGAACAATTATCACGACCACCTAATTTAATTCCACATCAAATAAATCGATTCAATTAAATTATTCCCAAAGTCGTAGAATTTTCTTCTGATTCAAATGTAGTCTGATTGAGCTTTTGTTGAGCTAGCGGAGGGACCAATCGAACATATACAATTAGGCTCTAGTGATTGCAATTATGTCTAGACGCATCGTTCCAATAATTCGCAATTACTTAATAATGGAGTCAGTCCATAAGAAGTACCATGATTGAAAACTCCTTATTGTATACTCTTTATGAAAGCAATTCTTCCAACTGCTTTGTCCAATGACCTCGTCATGTGTGTGTTACCCTCATATGATATCCTTGATTCCTTTGAGTTAAATCCGCTCAATCAATACAATCTTATTTTATCTCATTGTCACCATTGTGTCTTCTTAATGATTAATATGATCATTGTTAACAACTGACTGTGATAAATTGATCGTTCGAGAACAAGCAACCTGTGGCCACGTTCCATATTTATCAATCCACACAATGCCAATGAGAGGATATCATTAACTCTTTAATTGAGCTATGAATTCCACTGTTGCTAGTAAAACCATGCCATACACAAGTCATGTACCCAACATACTGGCTATGGGCTCGGTCATCTTTAGAGCATAAGCCTCCACTTATATAAAAGAACATGAGTTACATACGTATGGTCAGTGGCTAACTCGAGATTTAGGTAAATCACACTATGAACGTCATATGTGAATTAATTCACGAATGGATTCAGAATTAATTCATCTTGGGTCTAGTCCAATGTATCATTCTACCAATGAATGCATCTATGTCTCTACTCGTGGAGTCAACTACTCCGATAGCCAAGACTAGCCATCTTCCCAATTGGAATGGTAGACAATATAATAATCCTTCTCAATATTTTAATCAAATACTCACTTTGATTCTTTTACAGGATTACGAACTTATTTAAATTATCTGCTGAAGTAAGTTGTCTTTCTCACAATGTAAACGTTCTTTACAATGCCAGTTATCTTCAGTTTGAACTTTACACAATTAATGAGCTAATAGTTGCTTGTCACAATTTCGCTATGCATGCAAAATATAAAAGACAAAAAATAAAAAAGACATAATAGTGAAATGTGAAATTAACTTTATTTATTTATTTATTATTCAAATAAATAGAAAACAGCTACATGTTTACTATAATATGGACACATTTCCCTACAATCTCCCTCTTGCCCTAGTGAAGTAAATGTGCCATGTTTCGCATTCACATATCCTCAATGTGTTTGTTAAAACTCGTAGTTACAAGAGTATTAGTAAACGAATCTGCAAGGTTATTTTCAAAAGCTACTTTCACCACATCTACAATTTCTTCGGCTACTGCCTCTCGTATCAAGTGATTCTTCCGATCAATATGTTTCGTCCTCTTGTGACTTCTCATTTCCTTGGTATTTGCTATTGCAGCACTGTTATCACAATACAATTTTATAGCTTTTTCCATACCAGGAATAACTTCAAGTTCAGTTAAGAACTTTCGAAGCCATATTGCTTCTTTCGTTGCCTCAGAAGCAGCCATATACTCGGCCTCCATAGTAGAGTCAACAGTGCAAGTTTTTTTTACACTTATCCATACTATGGCTACACGGCCTAGAACGAATACATTTCTTGAAGTTGATTTCCTCGAATCTTTGTAGGTTTGGAAGTCTGAGTCTGTGTATCCAACAAGAGTAAGGTCCTCCCCAGAATACACAAGCATATAATCCTTGGTTCTTTTAAGATACCATAATATATATTTTACAGCTTGTCAATGCTTGAGACCTGGATTCGCATGATATCGACTAACCGTTCTTACTATGAAACAGATATCTTGACGTGTACAAAGCATCGCATACATAAGGCTTCCAACTGACGAAGCATATAGAACCTTACTCATATGCTCTCTTTCTTCTACTATCTTAGGATAGTCATCTAAAGAAAGATTAAAACCTGATGCAGTTGGCTGAATGCCTAGCTTCACATCGATTATTGCAGAACATTCCAGTACCTTATCGATGTATGAAGCTTGGGATAGAGCTATCATTTTCTTATTTCGATCCCTAAGAATTCAGATTCCAAGAATAGAACTAGCTTCACCCAAGTCCTTCATGCTAAACTATTGAGCTAACCATAGTTTAACTGATGTCAATTCTCCTACATTGTTTCCGATAAGTAGAACATCATTGATATACAAAACGAGGAAGACCATATTTTTGTCCTTTATAAGCTTATAAACACAAGATTCATCAATGTTTTGCTCAAATCCAAAAGTCTTGATCATTTGATCAAACCTTTTATTCCATGAGTAGGACGTCTGCTTAAGCCCATAAATGGATCTTAGTAGTTTGCAAACTTTCTGCTCCAATCCTTTGACAACACAGCCAATGGGTTGAGTCATGTAAATGGTTTCATCAAGATATCCATTTAAGAATTTTATTTTGACATCCATTTGCTAGATCTCGTAATCGAGAGCAGCGACAATGGATAAGAGTATGCGGATAGACTTGAGCATGGCTACCGAAGAGAAGGTCTCATCGTGATCGATGCCTTCTTTCTGTGTGTAGCCTTTCCTTACAAGTCTAGCTTTGTATGTTTCCACTTTCCCTTCCGCATTTTTCTTCTTCTTATAGATCCACTTACACCCTATGTGTTTAATCCCAATTTGCAAGTCTACAAGTTCCCATACCGTATTGGATTTCATAGAATCCATATCGACATCTATGGCCTATTTCCAGAGCTTGGAATCAACCTCCTGCATAGCCTTTTCATAAGTGAGTGGATCATCATCCTTATGATTGGCTTCTGTATTATAAATACTACCATCAAGAATGAAGAAGTCTGGTTTCTTAAAAATTCTCCTACTATGACGGATTACCCTATGTTGTTGATTGTTTGCAGGTTTTTCTATAACTTTCTCGAGAATTGAACTTGGTAATTCTTCTACCACTCCCGAAAGTTCCTCGAGTAACACTTTACTTTGAGACTTAAAGTTATCCATGTAGTTTTCCTCGAGGAAAGTAGTATGAGTAGAAACTTTAATCGTATTATCTTTTGGATTGTAGAATAATCCTCCTTTTCTTCATTTTGGATATCCTACAAACATGCACAATTCTGTCCATGCATCCAACTTCTTTGCATCCTTATCCAAAACGTGTGCTGGACAACCCAATATTCTAAAGTGATTTAAAGCAGATTTATTTCCTTGCCACAATTCATAAGGTGTCTTACAAGAAGACTAGGTTGGCACATTATTCAGAATATAACAAACAGTTTGTATCGCATATCCCCAGAAGGAAGTAGGAAGTTGTGAATATCTTAACATTAAACGAACCATGTCAAGCAAAGTTCTATTCCTTCTCTCAACTACGTCATTTTGTAGTGGAGTGCCTCGTACAGTCAATTGGGATAAAATCTCATTCTCTATGAGGTATCCTAAGAACTCATCAGATAAATATTCCCCACCTTAGTTAGACCGAAATATTCTTTATGGATAACCTAATTGCTTTTCCACTTTTGCATAAAACTCTCAAAATTTATCAAAGGTTTTGCTTTTGTAGTGCATTAGATACACATATCCATATCAAGAATAGTCGTCGATAAAAGTCACGTAATAATAGTAACTTCCTTGGGCACTAATGCTCATGGGACCACATACATCAGTATGCATAAGTTCTAAAGGTTGGTTGGCCCTTGTACCTTTCGTATTAAAGGGCATCTTAGTCATTTTACCTTTCAAGCAAGATTCACATTGTGGAAGACTAACTTCCTTAAACATATTTAAGGGACCATCTTTCACGAGTCTAGTAATTCTTTCTTGGTTAATATGACCAAGTCTTAAGGGTCATAGGTACCCCTCATTAGAGTGAAGTTTTAAGCTTTTTATTCACTATTTCAGTTTGAAGCATCGAGTAGTTATTTTGTTTGACAAATTAGAGATTGTTTTCCATCCATCCATTACAGATTAAAGAACGATTTCTATAAATAACAATCCCTTTATTGAATGTCACGGTATAACCATCATAAAATAAACATGCTATAGAAATTAAATTCCTCTTAAAATGAGGTACATAAAACACGTTCTTTAAAACAATCTTCCTAAAATTATCAAAGTGTAAAATAACTTCTCCCACTGCTTCGGTTGAAACATAGCTCCCATCTCCGGTCTATAACGAAAGGCTCTTGTCACGCAGATTTCTTGTTTCACTAAATCCCTGTAAAGAAACACACACATGGTTAATGGCTCCAGAATCAATAACCCAATTGTCAATTGATTCTTTCACTAAGCAAATTTCAACCATAACGAGTTCCATACCTTTGCCCTTTTCGGCTAGGTAATCCAAATACTCCTTGGAGTATGATTTGAAATGCTCTTTCCTATTATAGAAAATACATTTGATCTTTTTAGGATCTTTTAACTTCTTAGCCTTCTTCCTATCCACACGAGGTGGAACCGAAGACTTAGTCTGTTTCTTCTTTCCCTTAGCTTTTAGTTTCCCCTTAGAGGACAAGGGGCTCACAGCGAAGTTTGTCTCAAGTTTCTCCTAAACCGTCTTACCACCATTCAGCATCAACTCATAGGATTGTAATTCCCTCATGCGCTGAGTCAAGGTAAGCGCCTTGTTCCCCAAGTTGTAAGCGGCCTTAACACTAGCAAACTCCTTGGTTAAGGATTTGAATACTATTTTAATTTGCATGTTCACGTCTAGTTCAACCTAATTGTCCTCCGCTTCTGCAAAGAATCCCATAAGTTTAAGAATATGTTCTTTGACCGGAGTGCCAGTTTTCTATTGAGAATTCATCAAATTTGTAATAGCAGATTGTCGAGCCAATGCGACTTGACCTTCGAGCAAATCTTTTAAATTTGTCATGATATTTTTGGCAGTACGAAAATTCTCGTGTTGTTTTTGCAACACATTACTCATGCTCGCTAACATATAACATTGAGCAATCAAGTCAGAATCTCTCCAGTGATTTCTCGCTTTGGGCTGAGCTTCAGGAGGACATGTTTCATCAAGAATGAATTTGTGTTTCTTACAGCTGAGAACTATCAGCAAGTTCTGTTTCCATTCTTGAAAGTTATCCCCATTTAATTTATTCTCAATAAGAATGCTAATAAGAGGAGTATGAGACATATTTGAGCTGAAAAAATAAAGATTTTACTAAATACTATATTTATATTAAACAATTTTTCTTTTCAATTCAGCAACATATCAAGAATGCAGTATGATGCATGCGTCTTGTATTAAAACCATGAAAAAAAATTTCGTTGCTACGATCGTTCTCACACCCATCAACCATGTCGTCTTGGAGTCCCATGATTAACTAGCAAGAACATGGATTAGATCCAATCAGTTCGTGAGTCTTAATTCTTAAGTCTCCACACGAACTAATGACCATTTAATGTTTGGCTTAAATATCGTTTCTTAGGAAACTATTTGAAAAAAGATGATCTTGTGTGTGTAACCATTGACTGAACACAAATCATGAACATACTTTCATTTGTGAGTCAACTTGGGACAATCTCTCTAACAGTCATGCATGACTAGTTGTCGTTAAATTGAATTCCCATCTAGTGAACCCACATGACAAAGTTTACCTTGGGGTGCGGCCAGGGTAGGAACCGGCTCGAAACTTTATCATGCTATCACTTAGGGACCAACAATGGAGGCCGTAGGTCTTGTTCAAAGACCTTCTCCCATTCAATATTTTAAAAACATGCAAGGTTTTTTATCCTAAATTTCAAGAATGATCATACAATAGTCCTAGTGGGATTCTTACCTAATCAAATGACATGCTTCCGATATATGCATGGCATGCTATGGCAATTTTATAATATCCATTCATAAGAATCAATCAATCTTAAAACAAATAATTTTGATTCCTCACAGTTTTTCTTTTAAGGGAAAAACTGAAGAAGTGAATGCGAACCGTGCACCAGGTAGGGTCCTAAGAAAGGGAGGTAAGTCAAATTTGACCGCTTAAAAACCAAGCATTTCCTAGCTAGAGCCAATCCTAGACATGCACCTTCTCATTACCACACTTTTCACAGTTATCGAATAACCTAAAAAAGTGAATAGAACAATACAACACATGTATTTTCTCATACCACACTTTTTATTTTTAATCGATCAATTGTAGATCATCTCATATATATATCACAATTATAACATTACATAATATAAATATTATAAACAATTATAAAACAGATATATATTGAGATAGGTAATTAAAATAAAATTGCTAGCCAAGGTTTCCATGGTTCTATTTCTAGAAAAATAAATGGAAAAATAAAATTAAATAATTTTTCACCACAAGGCATTCCTTGGGTCCTCAACTGCCATCACATCTTTTCCTCATCATGGACTCCTTTTGAAAAAATTACATTTAAGTCCTATGTCTGTTTCCGGCTCACAAGATTTCTATGATTTTTTTTTAAAAAAAATAGCCCTACGTGGAGATGATAGTCCACGGTTTATTTCTTAAGAACCACAACCTCGAAAATAAAAAGAATTATATAACAAATATATAATATCGCATCCATTGCCATATATAACTCAAAACATGCATAAGATCTAAAAAATTTCACTTTCTATGTAATCAAATCATTCAAGAAGAAAAGAAATTTATTTGGATTATCTGTTTATACTTATAGATAGAACACAACCTGGCTCTAATACCCATTGATGGAAAAACGGGATTAGAAAATGCAGCAGAAAATAAATTTAGGGAAAAACCAGAGTTTAAAAATAAATTCCGAAACAAGATCTTGGTTATAAACACTTAATCAAAATTGTACCTTTTCGATTCGTTCAGGATAAGCACTTCGATCAAGTAGTCTTCTCCGCTATCCTCAAGCTCACTTTTGTCAATAGTGGGCTCGATTCGAATCAGAAAATTTTTCACAAAAATTACCAGTGGGGTAATTTTGCAATTTCTCTAAACTTTTAGGTTAAGTTGTAAATCAGAAAAATATCTCTAGAAATTTTCTGGAATAATCTCTTTAGAAAAATTTTTCTCTACAACTTTCTCTTGAATTTTAAGTGTGTGTAAATAATGAGCCAATGCTCTCTTTATATAGGGAAAGTTTAGAGAGTTAAACTATGTTTAAACTTAATCACTTTAATATTAAATTAATATAATATTTATCAAGATAAATATTAGATAAATATTAGATTAAATTAATATTAAATCTTATTAAAATAATAGAATGTTTATCTACAAGATAAACATTAAATTACACTTTAATATTAAATTAATATTAAGATAATCCCTTTAATATTAAATTAATAAAATACTATTAAGATAAGTATTAAATTAAATTTAAATATTAAACTATTAAAATAATATTATTTTTAGAATATCAAATTCTCTGGTAGAGTCCTAGTAGGAGTGTAACTCTTACACTGCTCAACCACCGACGACCAACTGCCGTGGCCACTAAGACGTCGTCATCGTAGTTTTTGGGTCTTGGTATTAGTTTTGGGCTCCTGTGCCTAATTTACGATCTCAGGTCCAAATTTCAAGTTCAATTACCTATTGGGTCAATTGTCTTACTTGAAAATTAGCTTCCAAAAATATCATATTAATTTTAATTGACTTGATTAATTTAATTTTACTTCATCAAAATTAATATTTCCAAAAATCACTTAGATTTTCTAAATTAATTTTTCAAGAAAATTTTTTAATCAAATTATCTAGTTGAACAATTATCATGACCACCTAATTTAATTCCACATCGAATAAATCGATTCAATTAAATTATTCCCAAAGTCGTAGAATTTTCTTCTGATTCAAATGTAGTCCGATCGAGCTTTTGTTGAGCTAGCGGAGGGACCAATCGGACATATACAATTAGGCTCTAGTGATTGCAATTATGTCTAGAAGTACTATTCTGATAATTCGCAATTACTTAATCATGGAGTCAGTACACAAGAAGATCATAATTGAAAACTCCTTATTGTGTACTCTTTATGAAAGCAATTCTTCCAACTGCTTAGTCCAATGACTTTTTCATGTGTGTGTTACCCTCATATGATATCCTTGATTCGTTTGAGTTAAATCCGTTCACTCAATACAATCCTATTTTATCTGATTGTCACCATTGTGTCTTCTTAATGATTAATATGATCACTGTCAATAGATGACTGTGATAAATTGCTCGTTCGAGAACAAGGAACCTATGGCCACATTTCATATTTATCAATCCACACAATGCCAAGGAGAGAATGTTATTAACTCTTTAATTGAACTATGAATTCCACTGTTGCTAGTAAAGCCATGTCATACACAAGTTATGTACCCAACATACTGGCTATGGGCTCGATCATCTTTAGAGCATAAGCCATCGCTTATATCAAAGCACATGAGTTGCATATGCATGGTTAGTGACTAGCTCAGGATTTAGGTAAATCACACCATGAACGTCACAAGTGAATTAATTTACAAACGGATTCAAAATTAATCCATCTTGGGTCTAGTCAAATGTATTTTTCTACCAATGAGTACATCTATGGCTCTACTCCTAGAGTCAACTGCTTCGATAGCCAAGACTAGCCATCTCCCCTGTTGGAATTGTAGATGACATAATAATCCTACTCAGTATTTGAATCAAATGCTCACTTTGGTTCTTTTACAGGATTACAGACTCATTTAGATTATCTGCTGAAGTAAGTTGTCTTTTTTGTAATGTAAACATTCTTTACAATGCCAATTATCTTCAGTTTGAACTTTAGACAATTAATGAGCTAATATTTGCTTGTCACAATTTCACTATGCATACAAAATATAAAGACAGGAAATACAAAATACATAAAGTGAAGTGTGAAATTAAATTTATTTATTTATTCATCATTCAAATAAATAGAAAACAGTTACATGTTTATTACAATATGAGCACATTTCCCAACACAGAGTTGCCACCAAGGCATCATGTCCTTAAGTTGTGCCATGAAGGCATTTCTTTTCAAATATAGCCACGAAAGCTTCATTTACGGATATTGCGACATAGGCTTTCCTGTCTAGAGTTTTCCATAGAGGCTTTCCTTTGACAGAGATCACCACAAAGGCGTTTCCTCTTAGAGATTTACCATAAAACATTCTTAAATAGAGGTTGCCACAAAGACTTACCTTTCCAGAGTTTTTCCACAAAGGTATCCTTTATATCCAGTGCTCGCCACAAAGGCTTTCTTGTCCAGAGTTGTGTCACAAAGGCTATCTTTTATATCCAGTACTCACCATAAAGGCTTTCCTGTCCAAAGTTGTGCCACAAAAAGCTATCCTTTATAACCAGTACTCACCACAAAGGCTTTCCCTTCAGAAATTTTCCATAGAGGTGTTCCTTTTTCTGGTATTTTGGTGATAGGGATTTTCTTAGACTCATATTTCACGAGGTTTGCCCCTCATTATCCTGGTACATACAGAGAACCACGTTAGGTTATAACCTTCCTTAAACTTCCCCATATGATGCCATAGCCCACCAGTTACGGTATTATATGATATGGTTCTTTAGCGCCATAGCCATGGACTTGTCCTTTCATAGATTCGTGTTTATAGTCCCGGTGGACCCCTTTGATGACTCTGGAGACAAACACAGACTCTTCATACTTAGACCCATCTTTCATGAACTCATCATATATTGACTTACTTTTAGTAGACATATCTAGACCTTTTAGACACATTAACACATTTCCATTATCTAGAAACAAGTATATTTTAACCTCAAGATTCATGTCTTATACTTTGACCACGAAACCTCATGTTATCCATACATGCAAGTTCATAAATCTTATGTTCCTCATCAGAGTCATCAAATCTTATTTCACTAGTTCTATTTCACGATTTGGTTACTTAGCATAGAAGTTTCTAGAAGGCATATTATGCATGCATGAGTCAGTTTAGGGACTCACCTGATAACCTCAAAGGCAGTTTAAACTTCAGATCTAGCCTTTCCTTGTGAAATCAATAGTTTGGGCTCTAGATCCATCAGTAAGCCAGATGCTACAGCCTTCTCTTCCTTGATAAATAGAGACATTTTGTCAGAACCCATTCGGGTAAACTTTATTATCACTTTAAAACTCAAGCATATCACTAAGCCCTACTTTTTTTCTTTCTAAGCATACTTAAAGATATGTGTTCCCTTAACTAGCAGAGTCATGAAACGTACCTTGATGGGAGAGAAAATCACTAACAAAAATAAGGGTTTTAGACTTTTCTTAGAGAGATGTTTCTATCTACTTTTAGCCATTAAGAAGGAAGGTAACTCTCCCTTAACTTAACCTGAGTGTCATTTTAACTTAACTCAAGTCCTTATGGGAACTTTGTAACATCCCAAAATTAGGCCTAGTAGAATTGGGCCCAATGGGCCTTGAGCGTAGAAGCGTTTTAAAATTTTGAGAATAAGAGAACGACATTATTTCAAGTTGGACTTATTAAGAAGGTAATTTTGGAAAGTTACGAGGTTTCTATGAAGTTCCGGGTTCAAGTTGGGCCTTAGTAAAATTTTGTGTTTAAGCCTATTAAGGAGAGATAGTAAGTGGCATCAAGGCTTATGGAAATAAAAGAGTAAATTGCTAGCATAAATGAGCAATTGGTAAAAGGATTATGGCGCCACATGTAGTACCTTGAGGGAAGAGGTTCGAATCCCTTTGTGTGCAATTTTGACTTTTATTTTTGCATTCTTTCTTTAGTGCCGGCCAAGGTATATATATGGCAAGGTTGACTTCTTTATTTTTGGTATGGTGGCTAAAGGAATTAAGGAAAGGTTGAGGTTGGGGAAAGGAATCAAAAGGAAAAGGCAAGTAAGGGGAACAAGTGGCTTATTTCATGGAGAATGTTATAGAAAGTATGGTTGGCAAAATTTTGACCTTTATGGCTATGCATGTGAACGGTTTTGGGGGTAGATAGGTAGCTGAAATTTTACTTTGGCTTTTAGTAAGGTTTTGGTATTGTTTTGGCCAAAAATCCCATTTGTAACTTTGTGTCATTTTCTCCCAAATTGCCACTCTCTTTGCCGAAATCTTCTAGCACAATAGTGCATTTTTTCTTCTCTTTGGATTGGTCACATATTCATCTTTTGTCCATCTTCCTTGATAGCCGAAACTTCAAGTTGATATTAAATAAATTCTTCTTCTTTCTTCTTGATTGTCGAAACTCTAAAGCCATTAGTGAGTACTTTTCTTTCTTTGTTTTGCCGAAACCACCTAGCCTAATTGATCATCTTCTCCATCTTCCAAGTTGGGTTTTTCTTTCTTGATTAAACCGGGTAAGTGTTTTTATTCAAATCTTTTCATTCTTTTTCTCTTTAGCCGAATGAGAGTCCCTCATTATTTGGTTGTTCCATCTTGATTCTAAAACCGAAATGGTGTTCTCCCTTACTCCCTCACATCTTGATAATCTTTTATTTGTAGTATTCTAGTGGATTGGTCGAATACCACATCATTGCCTAATCATCTCAAGTCATAAGTCAATTGGTGGGAATTGGGATTATCATCGATTAAGGTAAGGAGTCTTTTCATAGTCCATTCGATATCACTACTCGGTTATTGTGTTAATCGGATCGAAGTTTTGACTAATCGATTATGTTTTAGGGACGAAATCACTCGACATGTTCTACCTTCGGACATAGTGGTAAGTGATTCAAGTGTAAGTGATACGAAATCTTTTGGAAATCCGAGGCTAACTTTTGGTTGGTATTGTTCTAGGTCATCGACGAGTGGTTCTTTAGGAAATCAAAATTAGGTGTGTAATCCCGTACCTTCCGAATACATGTTTGATATGGTGTGTAATCTCACATATCTCTGAAATTTTGTATGATATGTTCTGTGATTTGGTCGAAATACCGAATAAAATCGAAAACCGGCATCCGTGATCACTCGGGCATGCGTATGATCGTAATGGTAATCGTATTTCGTAATAAAACAGTTTCAGTCAGAAACAGTGACGTGTATTTGAAACATCACAAAAAATAGGAGAAAAGGAATTACAAAGTGAATAAGATATAAGATTAAAGCTTACTGTGTCTATTTTGATATGGAAGAAATAGATAAGGAAAATGAATTTTATATTTTGAGATATCTTAATTTTAGTGAGACTGGTTCTGAATGACTTCGTGGTTCCCTGATCTGTCTTGGACAAATCTTATAAAATTGTACAAAGTGAATTATGAGTTATAGTTTATATGTACAGATTCCTTAGTGAGTCTATTTTCAATAGAAACAAGTGGGAGTAACATATGAAAACTGTACAGTGAGATATTTGAATTTTTGGTAAGAGAGGTCAGAATCGTTGGTCAGTGAAACAAGGGAATCTTTAAGGAATAAACTGTACTAAATGGCTAAGTCAAAAATTCTGGAAAAATTATAGTAAGAAGATATATGAGTCTAGTCTCAAGGAAAATTTACGGAGTTAGATTTCGAGATTCCTAACTCAAGTTATAGTCAATTTAGTTAGTAAGACGCAGATAGACAGTTTCGATTTTTATGCTCCACATTAGTAGTTAAGTCTAGGTTGCGAAATTTCCAAAATACCCTTAGGTTGCGAAATTACCGAATTACCCTTAGTGGGTAAATTATCGAAATTACAAAAATGCCCCTATGGGTCGAAATTACGAAAATGCCCCTAAAGGGCCAAATTAGAAATTGTTTAATGGGCCGATATGATATTTTGCTAAATGGGCCGATCTGGTATTTTGCTATATGGGCCAATCTGATATTTTGATAAATGGGCCAATCTGATATTTTGATAAATGGGCCGATATGATATTTTGATAAATGGGCCGATCTGATATTTTGATATATGGGTCAATCTGATATTTTGATAAATGGGCCAATCTGATATTTTGATAAATGGGCCAATCTGATATTTTGCTAAATGGGCCGATCTGATATTTTGCTAAATGGGCCAAATTTGATATTTTGCTTAATGGGCCTTTTGATTAATTTTTATAATGGGCCATAATTTTGTAATAAATATCCGAATAAATTACTGTTGATATATTGTGATTTTGTTATGCATTATATACATGATTTGCATGGGATGGGATAATGATGAAGAGAAGTTCTGGTAGCTCTGCTACATAATTCTGGTGGCTCTGCCACAAATATGAAAAATGGCGATGCCATGCAAATTCTGTTAATCTGGTGGCTTGTCCACAAATTTGATATAATCGGCTTAATGCCTACGTTTGGTGTGTTGGCGGGGTGGGTGACTAAAGCTCCCCCAGGTGTCTTTGGTTGAGTACGGGTGGTGTGTAGCGGATGGAAAACTAGGTTTGGTTTGGGAATTTCATATCATATGCATATTATATTTGATACAATATTGTTGTTGTAAATGGGCTTAGGCCCAAAATATTGCTAATTGGGTTCCGACCCAATAAATAACGGTAAGGGGATTTCACACTGAGTTCTTGTAACTCACCTCCCTTTCTCTTAACCCTTGTAGGTAATGCTTGATGATATGGACTTGGGCTATGGATGACTCGAGGGAGGCCATACTTCGGAAATGGTTTATTTGGACTTTAGACTTCTTTCTCGTTTATTTTATTACTTTACTATTTTGGGTTAAATGTTGTAATAAGGCCTCTGGACTATTTTTTATTTTTGCTTTTTGGTTGGGATGTTTTTATTATTTTTCTTAAATTGTTTAAAAAGGGGAATTTTCTAAAAACTTAAACAATGGTTTCCAAAATCGATTAACAAATGGATTTCAAAATAAACTTTTACAAATATTTTTAACACGGATATTTTCTCTCGAACTATTAACGATATTTTCAAAAGACTTGGATTCTCTTTCGAATTTTCAATGTCGTTTTCAAAAGTCACGGTTTTGTAAGATCATTAGTTCAAATTTATCGATTTATCAATCAAATCTTTGAGGTTAGTAGTATTTTATCAAATCAAACTTGTTTTCTTGATTTTTAACAAAGCAATATTTTAGTACGAACAAAAAGGGTGTTACAAACTTGGTAACGTCACATCAATGCTGAGTTGCCTTATCCAGAATCTGCCACTTGTAAGAAACTCATCCAATTACTCCTTTAGCCTTTAACCCTTCTAGTTCACGCTTCATTAGTTCCTAAGCAGCTTACCTCGCAAATTAACTGGTACGAGACCACATTGGTTACAGGGTATACTATGGCATGGACTCATACCATTAAAATCATTTTGCATAGCCATAAGCCTTATTTCACTACTCATATTTATTTGACGTGGAATCCCTGTTCACTTATTTTCCTTTCGGAGTCCACCCGCTCTATACGCCGCAATGGGCTTTTGGGCAAACACTACTTCGCCAGTCATATTTCTTTATAACTATGTGCCCTATTTATATATATACATTCTTACCAGTACTCATTGATTCGTCATACTTACCTTTCTTCAGAGTTAGCCTAACCTTTGTTCTTTCAGAACATCCTATACGTTGTACTTTCCAGAGTTCACCATACTTATCGTTCCTTCAGAAGACTTCATACGTCGTTTTATCAAAGGTCGCCATAGGTTTCTTTCTTTTCATTCAGAATCCTTCAGACTAGGGCATCACTAGCACATTCAAAAAGTCCCTACACTTAATCAAATCCTAACGTTGAACAGTTTAAACTTACCCCTAAGCCTTACTTTTATTATCAATACTTAAATAGTCAGGACTTTTCCGAGTGAGATGTTACATTCACAACCAATTCAGTGGCATTTCAACATGTCCCGATATTATAATCATTTCAATGATAATTTAACATGTTATAAAAGGATTTCCAGTGTTTTTATAGCAAGCTTTCAATCAGTTCATTCCATGGCATTTCACTCAAGCATACAATTCATGTTAGAGTATTCTTAAAGACCAATCATGAGATGATTGTAATCACATACTCGTTTTACCTTGTTTGTTAATATAATGCATTGCCATTGTTATTTCAGTTTCTTCTTTTGTGTGTACAAATAAACTGATTAATAATAAAGTCCTAAGAATAATATGATTATTCTTAAAAGGTCCTTAGTCAAGTATTATTGTGGGCTTGGACAATTATAATGCATTGAGACTAATGTGTAGTTGATTGATGACAAAAGTGTTGTCATTGACATAGGGATGTCAAAATTGATACACGAGTATTTGTTAGAGAACAACATACTGGACTGACCCGCTATGAGTATGATTCTTGGATTATTATGTAATAGTCACAACATTACTCATAGTGATAACTATGTATATGATCCTCAGACTTGAGATCATCATTGTCCCAACATAGCGAGTTGTATATTTTGACACAGCCAAATGTATACCATAATAGGTTATACTATAAAGACTGATATTGGGTATGTCGCAATCCATGTAGAGGGATATGGTTGATCAAGATAGGATTTGACCCTCCTACATAATGGGAGCAATATCTTAGGCCTTTTGATGGAGTGAGACTAGAAATGCATGACCATGCTCGAGGAAGTTGATATGAGATATCACCCTTATTTGTTTATAGTAGTCTACTCAAAATATCAAGAAATATCAAGAAATATGAGATTGAATTATATAAGTGTGACTATTCCATGACTTGTTTCCAATCTAGATATTAAGGATAAAATGATATAATACATGAAAAGATTATCACAGAAAGATTATGTCGAATCATGAATTCATGATGCATTGCTAGATGCCACTCATTACTTGTAATATTAGAAACATTCTAGTATTACTACTAACGTTACAAGAACCTACAGGGTCACACTCTATAATTGAAGCGAACAGAATCCAAATACATTTGGCATTATATTTAATTGTCACTTGAATTAAATTAATTATTGAATTAATTTAATTTGATAGTTAAATATTGAACACATTATATGTACAAACTTGTTGTACACAAATAGAAAATATAGATAAAATTAATATATGAATTCGATTCATACAAAATATTAATTGTACATAGTTTACTGAAATTATTAATATAAACAGTCATAATAATTAATTTCAGTCAAAATATAAAAGACATGAAAATTGATATTCTTTAGGAAAGAATATAATTTATTTTTCTGACTTTCCATTTGTTCCTCTAATAATAATGGAATAATCTCGTTTTTTTTTATATGGGATATCAAATAAAATAAAAGAAATATAATCCCTTAGTGTGTTAGGGTTACTAAGAGAAACAATATCAAAAGGTCTAGCAGTTGTTTTTTATTTTTTATCTCTTAAAAGTTCAATAGAATTTTGCTTTTTTTGACTGGGTGGATTACGTAGAGGCCAAGTCGTTATTTTTGCGGCTTGGGATCAACATCGTTAAAATGAATCATATCAACAACGTTGTTCTTCACTCTTTCAGTTTCGAAAAGGTATATTTTTTACCCTTGTTTCAACTCGATTCGTTCCTCTTACATGGATCCATGGTTGATGATCGCCGGAATAATTTTTCTGCTGCGCCACAAGGCATACCGGCGATCCAACAATTCTAGCATTCAATTATCATTCCATAACATCACATGCTATACATACAACCAGCAACATATATTATCAAAATCCACCATCATATATCATACCAACACCAAACGTTCAATTAATCAGCAATCCATAAAAGTTTTGCTTTCATGTTATTTAGTTAGGGCTCGAAATGTACCTGATTCGGCCACATTTAAATAACTTATTTAAAAATTCAAATAAGTCGACCAACAAGCTTAATTATCTATTTAGACATTAAAAATATAATTGTAACACTTATTTTAACAAGTTCGAACCCATACCTTATTATCGCAAATCTGCATCACTAAGTTGAAAAAGTCTGTGTTCCCAATTTAACTCCTTAACTGAACACTAATTTGTTACGAAACGAGGGCGCAGATGAAATCTGGCTTTACTGTTGATCAAGGATGTTCAAATCAACATCGACACCACCACAGGTGGAGGAGAAGGGCGATAATGGGCAGTAAAGAGGGCTGATATGGGAGAAAATAGGGAAGGTTTTAAGGTAGCAACAATGGCTGATTTGAAGGTTAAAATTACCAGTAAAGTGGCTAGGAAAATAATTTCAAAATACGAAGCACAAAGAATAGCCCAACAATGGTGAAAATCACCACTCTTTGGATAGCACAAGGAAGAAGAAACAAAAAAAAAATTGAGAGAAAAAAAGGAGTGGAACGACTAGGGTTGAGAAAATAGTGACTAAAGACTGATAATTGAGTGAAAAAGTTGCATTTATACCTAGGCTTACTAGGCTTGGGCAGCACAAAAATATATGAATGAGAAAAATAGCAAAAATTAAGTCAATTTGCAAGAAAAATGAATCGATGTCAAGTCCCTTGAGATTACATTGTCTCCTTATTTTATTTTTAACCATTAAGCCAAGGACTTATCCTTGAAACAATTTTACCTTCTTTAAAACTAAAATTTGGGATGTTACAAGTGAACTCTTACTTAACTGACTTCAAGTTACAATAGCTCTACCAAGACATTTAGTAGAAGCCTTAATTGCATCCCAAATACTCCTAGGATGGAAAGGTAATCAGGAGGAAGGGAAAGGTAATGGTTGGGGACAACATTAATCTTAGAAGGGACCTCTTTGGCTACTTCCATGGAGGAGCAATAGGAGGTCACTTAGGTATCCATGCTATAAGGCATAGACTCACATGCCTACTCTATTGGAAAGGTCTCTCTAGAGATGTGAAGCATTGAGTGAGGGAGTGTATCACTTTTCAGAGGTGTAAGAGTGACAATTCAGCTCATCTAGTACTCTTACAGCCCCCACCAATTCTTGATCGATCATGGGCAACAATCACTATGGATTTCATTGAAGGGTTGCCACCCTTTAGAGGAAAATATATAATACTAGTGGTGGTAGACAGGTTGACTAAATACGGTCACTTCCTGGCATTATCTCATCTATTCACTACTCTTACAACGGCTCAAGAGTATTTGACACATGCCTATAAGTTGCATGGTACCCCTAAGTCAATTGTATCTAACAGAGACAAAGTCTTCATTAGTAGTTTTTGGTAGGGGTTATTCAGGAAACTTGAAACTCGACTTATTTTTTCTCCTGCCTACCATCTTGAAACAAATGACCAAATAAAGGTTTTAAATCGATGTTTGGAGGGATACCTTAGGTGCATGTCAGGTGAGAGACCAGATGATTGGCTTCTTTGGTTACCCTTTGTCGAATGGTAGTATAATACCACTTATCATTCAACCATCCAATCCACACCTTATGAAGCTCTTTATGGCCATGATCCTCCCATCCATTTACCCTACTTGGCTGGTTCTTCTCATGTGGCCATAGTGGATCACAGCCTTCAACATCGAGAAGTAACTAGGAAGCTTCTCAAGTTCCATTTGAAGAGAGCTCGGGATCAAATGAAATAGGTGGTTGATCGTAAGAGGTCTAATAGGGAGTTTCAAGTGGGAGTTTTAGTGTACTTAAGACTCCAACCCTACATGCAACACTCCATGAGGAAGATATTGAATCAAAAATTGTCCCCCAAGTACTTTGGCCCTTATGCTATGGAAACTAAAGTGGGGAAGGTTGCTTACAAACTGTCTTTGCCTGAAGGATCTCGAATTCATTCCACATTTCACGTGTTCCAACTCAAGAAACACATTGGCAAAACTTCCAGTCACTTTGGGTTGCCATTGGTAGAGACTGATGGGGCCTTTCTCAAGGTTCCAGTTCAAGTCATAAAGAGGTGTATAGTGCGAAAAAGGAACCATGCTGCTACATAAGTGCTGGTAGAGTGGGCCAGCACCTTCTTTGAAGAATCCACTTGGGAGAACTTGCAAGACCTTTAGCAGAAATATCCAAAATTTGATCCTTTAGGACAAGGTTCTGGTTCAAGGAGGGGAGTAATTGTTATGGAAGGAAGCAACAATGGTCCCGCCTGTTTTGAATTTCTGTTATTGTATTATTTAATGTAATTGTTAAGTGTGGCGTTTTTGTTTTAGAAACTTTAATGAAACAATGTGTTGTAGCTAGGGTCTGATTCATGTTAAAAATTTACTCGTTTTGGGTTAATACTGTTTAATGAAGACGGTGCGTTTAAGGTAGCTATCAATTAACAACTTGCCAGTCTGTTTTCAGAAGTCGTTACCCTTCCTTCTTAAACACCATTCATGGGGGAAAACAATTATGCAATTTTAGAATTGGTTTTGCTCATCTCCCATCTCTCTCTCTCTCTCAAATTTATTATCTTTTTCTTTTCTATGGTGACTTACCTTTGTTCTATTTCTTCTCGCATCAAAGGGTTAGCAGAGGGAAAGGGATGCTGGAGGAGAGGGTGAGGGTGAGGGTCTGTGTAGGGGGGAAGGATGGCGGGGAAGAGGGAGAGGGATGAGAGAGTGGTGGTGAGGGGAGGGAGTTGAGAGGGGGGAGGAGAGAGGGACGGAGGTGGGGGAATTTTTTAAATATTATTTTTAATTAATATTAACATCAATATTTTAAAATAAAAAAATTAATTTCTATTTTTCTATTTTTGAATTATTTTATACTAATAATGGGGTAGTTTGCTTATTGGCCTTTTTTGCCACATGTCGATTGGTGATTTAGTCATGTCATCATTGACCAAGGTTGACTACTGGTTGACTAACAAAGGTATCAATGTGAAAACAAAATTTTTTAGATACTCAAATTGACAAAAAAGGTTTAGTTACCTATATGGGACAACGAGTATAGTTTAAGGGACATTTTTTATATTAACCTTGAAAATATACATGTTAAACAATTAGATATAAATATCTTTAAAGATTTATATAAATAATAAAATATTTAATACATAAAATATTAATAAATAATTACCATAAATTTATTCTTCTTATTTCATAAAAATAATTTAAAATAGTTATTATTAATTAATTTTATTTGAAAATCCGACTAAAATACAAGAAATCTACTTAGTGCTTCTATAAAAAAATGTAAACTACTTTTATTTTATATTCGATGTTATGTTAATTTCAGTCGACTATATTTTTCCAAAATTATCATTTATTCATACAAATATTATTTAAAAAATATTTTAAATATAAAATTTTATCAAATAAATTTTAAAAACTACCGCTGTGGGAATCTAGTACAATATAAAACCTATATAGTATATGTGTTATATTAATTAATAAATTATTAAAAAAATAAATTATTCAAGTTTCAACGCTAAAGACTTATTTAAGTAGAATTTTAAATTCGAATTTTGGTGAGGAATAAACAATACTAAGAGAAGTTATTTTATTTGATCGAAATTATATAATTACAAAACATAGAAAGTGTCGAATTAAAAGTAGTAATAAAATTATTCAGGTTGCGCCAACGGTATTGAAGGTTGGATTCTTAGCCAAACATAGTTGCCTTAAAAAATATCGAGTTCAAAGATCAAACCCAAGCCTTGACCCTTGATTTACCCATTCACTTTAATTTCCTTTCTTTTTAGAGTTTAACTTGAATTGGAGATTTGATTTGACCAGTGAGGAAAACAAGGAGAAAATGGAGAAAATCAAACTGGTTCAATGGGGTGAGAAGTTGAAAACGAGTGGAGCTCAAATTAGTAAATTGTTTAGTGGGAAAATGAAGGAAATTCTACGAGGCCCAACACCGGAATCGAAAATGGTGGATCAAGCCACATTTGAGACCTTGGAAGAAGCCAACTGGGGAATGAACATGAGGATATGTTCTATGATCAATAGTGAAGAGTTGAACGGAACCGAAATTGTTAGGGCCATAAAAAGCAAGATATCCGGGAAAAATGTTGCGAGCCAAAGGTTGAGTCTTGAGTTGCTGGAAGCTTGTACGATGAATTGCGCGAAGGTAGCTTCCAAGGTGGTCTCGGAGAAAGTGTTGGAAGAGATGGTTAAGATGATTGAGAATCCGGTCACTCATCATGGGGATAGAAAAAGTGCTTTGCAGTTGATTCGTGCTTGGGGACAGTCCGAGGATCTTGCTTACCTGCCTGTGTTTCGCCAAACTTATCTGGTAATTGCTACACCATTTATACATGTTGCTCCTATATTTACATGTGCTAATACATGTTGCTGTGACGGTATTCTGATGACAGAAAATGAAATTGATCATAATATTTGTCATACTAAATCATATATACATCTCCCCATTACTGTATTTCTTGAAGAATTTGTAAGAACAATTGGATCCTGGTAAATAGTGTTTTGTTTAATTGATTTTTGCTGATACTACCAGCATTCCAATATGCCTACATGAATTGCATGCAGGCTATCATGCATTTTGAGACAGTTATTTGCCATGTTTTTGCTTACTTTTTATCCTAATTTAACATAAAGCAGAACTTGGAAGAAAGTTCACACCAGCCGGTAGACAATGGGAACTCACCTCGCTTGCACCATACCTTGTCTTATATAGGAGAGCCATTGGCTCCCTCTGAAAATTATCCTATGAATGGCACAGGATTGCATGGCAGTGATTTTGCCTGTAATTATGGAAGGCTATCGCTTGAACATAAGAAGGAACTTTTCAAAGTAACACGGAACAGCCTTGAGGTACTCTCTAGCATGCTGAGCAAGGAAACACAGCCAAAACCCACGAAGGTAAATCCCCTTGTTTTAGAATGAAAGCTTGGTTTGACTGTAATCATGGACTTAGTAGACCTTGCTCCGTATCCAATAATTTTTGCTATGTTGCTAACATTATTTGGCACTATAACATTTAATGATAACAAAAAATTTTATTTCTTAACAGCATCACAAAGATTTTTGTTTCTTCCAATGTGTTTTTGTTGGTCAGTATTATCCGGGTTATTAGGAATGGCTTAAATGCATTTCCCTGAATGCCAATCCCTTCTAAAATTAGAATGATACAACAAAGGGAAGAAAACAAACACCGAAAAGAAATTGAAAAACTTAGAAAATTTCTTGTTGGATTGCAGGACAAGCTGACAGAGAGCATGTTGGAAATGTGTAAGCAGTCACAGCTTGTCATTCTGATGATCATAGAAAGCACTACTGATGATGATGGAATCCTGTTTGAAGCACTGAATTTGAATGATGAGCTTCAGCAGGTAATTTCCAAATTTGAGGAACTGGAAGCTGGTTCAAAGTCCAGAACACAGCCTAAGGGGAACTCTAGAACCAAGACGAGCACTTCCCCCTCGATCAATAATGAACGCAAGATGAGCGCTTCAGCAAATGATGCTGAATCCTGTTAGTGAATGTAACTAATAACTAGTTTTCAGTTTAGTTGTTAGTTTCTGGTATAAGCTGTTCGCTTAGCCTATCATTACTTAATTGTTGTAATTGGTTAAACAATTAGTTAATCAGTTAGTATGTTAGTCCTATTCACTGTACAACTCCTTTGTATAAAATTTTGGAAATAATCCAGTTTAAAAATGGTTTTTCTGTCATAGCAATAAACTTTTCCTGAAAGGTACCTATACTTTGTGTGAGACGGATACTTGACGTTCCCGGCTTTCAACCGAATGACCTTTTCCGCTATTCTCATACCACAAATCACTTCGAGTGTGGGCTCAACAATCACGAATCAAACACAGAACCAGAAACAATTTTTTACTTTTAGTATGAAATTAATTCTCTCTCAATTTCTTACCTTGAAACATATTGTTAATGCTATCTTGAATCATAAATGTACCACTGAGCCCTATTGCTCAACATATAGTTTGTTTTCTCTGTACGCAAGTTTAGGTGATTCTCGGGAACTTGTGAAGTAGTTCAAGCATCAAAGAAACGATTTTTCGACTCAACAAAGTTTGTAAAGTTCTCTTTAGGTTAGTATATGGCATGTACCAAGGGTTTTAAGCTGATTTTTTTGTATCGTAAACGGTCGAAGTTAGAACTTGGTTGCTTAATGTTATTTTGAAGTATCATTTTGGCATATTTTGGTTTGAATGCAATTGGTATATTGTTGGTTTTGTTGAAATTGAGATGTTAAGTGTTATTACAGGTCTTTCAAACATGTTTCACACTAGTCCTTTTGAAAACAGTGAGTCACGTCGCGACGGCGTACTCCCTATGTCGCGATGAGGAACAATCAAGGATTTACATTGCGACGGTGTATATCTAAGGTTATGATGAGCTTAAGTCAGAGAGTTGCATCGCGATGAGGAACCCTCGAAGTCACGACGTCAACCCAGAACTTTAAAATCTTTACAATGTGGTCTTATTTTGACCCCGAGTTAGCAAAAGAGCTTTTGTAAGCTTGTATAAGACCCGAAAATGATTATGTATTGTTTAATACGCATGATTTACTTATACTTGAAAGTGTAATGGTGTTGAATTATGTAATGTTGATCGTAGTTGCTCCTACAACGAATGTGGAACCTTGTAGCTCAGACTTGATGATCGGGTTAGGTAATGGAATGTTACATTTAGTGGTATCAGAGTTATAGATTTAGCTGATTCTTGGACTAAATAGAGATCGAAATTGAGTCTAGAGGTACATGAAAAGGTCGAGTCGAGTCTGAGTCGGGGATTGGATGCTAATTATAAGATTTGTTTGTTTTATAGCTAAAAATGTCTGAAGAATCGAGAAATAATGTTAGTGATGATAATTCCAACAATGATCACTCTATTATGGGTGAAAATCGATTTGGAATTGAGACATCAGGTGTAAATCCATCCAGTCTTCGATAGAATAGGGTTGATAGACCTCGTTGGGAAGGTCAGGATAGTGAGAATCTGGTTCGCATAATTGCGAAAAGTTTTTAAGTGAGTGGCAGGAGCTGCTCCGCAAGTCGCACCAATAGTCGCAACTTGATGAGCTCCGATAAAAGAGTTACGTAAATATGGGTGATTGAATTTAGAGGGTTGAAAGGCATGGATCCCTCGTTAGCTGAGGCTTGGCTCAAATCGACGGATCGCGTACTACAATAGCTTGAATGCTCTCTGCATGAGTGTGTCAAGTGAGTTGTGTCCCTCTTGAAAAAAGAGGCGTATCAATGGTGGGTAACAGCTACCCAATATGAGTCAGCTGATCGAATCACTTGGACCTTCTTCCAATCCAAATTCCAAAAGAAGTATGTCAGTAAGTTGTATTTGAAAGACAGAAAATATGAATTTATAATGCTAAGAAAGGTTGTTATGTTGGTGGTTGATTATGAACGAGAATTTTTGTGGCTCATCAAGTATGCTTTAGAATTGATTACGTGCAAAGAAAAGACTTGTAAGTAATTCCTACGAGGATTGCGTGATGAGATCAGAGTTCAATTAGTACCGCAAAAGCTAAAAGAATTTTTCGATCTGACTGAACGTGCGAAAATGGTTGAGTAGGTCATGGGCCTTGAGAAAAAGATCGGGCCCTCTCGAGCCTTTAGGAAGTGATTGGGGACATCTAGTTCACACCCTATGTCAAAGTGATCTAAAGAGTCTCGGGCACCTTGGAAGATCGGGGCATGTTTCCGATATGGGTCTCTAGAACATTTTGATGATGCTTCTCCCATTACCACTCAGAGGTCCGCTTCTGCTGTTAAGGGTCAGGGAAATCCTCGCGGTGGTTTTGAATTGAAGGGAAGTCAAAAAAGAGGGACTGAATCAGTTGTTCAGCAATCAGAGGTTAGAGCCCCAGCACATGCCTATGTGGTCAGAACCTGTGAAGAGGGTGATGCTATTGATGTTGTAGTAGGTATTTTTCTTTTATTCTCAGCACCTGGATATGCTTTGATTGACCCTAGTTCATCGTATTCTTATATTAATTATATCTTTGTGAAATCGGGGAATTTGATATCTGAATTATCGAAAATTACAATGGTTGTATCTAGTCCTTTGGAACAAATCGTGCTCATTGATTAAGTGTGTAGGCAGTGGCCATTGGAAATCTAGAACAGATCATTCCTTGTTGATTTGTTAATTATGTCGTTTGGTGATTTCGATGTGATTCTAGGAATAGACTGGTTGACCGAGCATTGAGTGATTTTAGACTGTCTCAAAAAAGAAGTTTTCGGTCCAAAGTTTGGATGGAGAAAATAGAAGTGAATGGTATCAAATTGAGTGGTTCAACTCATATAATTTCTTCAGTTCGAGCTAATAAGCTCTTGAATCAATGTTGGAAAGCAATCTTAGCCTATATTATTAACTCGCACTCGGATAAAATTCAGATAAGCAAGATTCAGATAGCATGCGAGTTCCAAGATGTGTTTCCTAAGGAATTACCAGGATTGCCTCCCAATCGCGAGGTGGAATTTGAAATTAAAGTTTACTTTGAGTACAACTCATTTTTCAATTGCTTTGTACCGTATAGAACCAACGAGTTGAAAGATTTGAAAGTTCAGTTGCAAGACCTCCTAGATCGCGACTTTATACGTCCTAGTATATGGCTTTGGGGAGCTTTAGTGTTGTTTGTTAAAAAGAAAGATGGGTCAATGCGACTCTGCATTGATTATCAGCAGTTGAATAAGTTGATGGTTAAGAACTGGTATTCATTATCGCGTATCTATGATTTATTCGATTAGTTGAAAGGTACATCAGTCTTCTCTAAGATTGATTTGAGATCAGGATATTATCAGGTGAAAGTGAAGGATAGTGACACACCAAAATCAATGTTTCATAGCGATACGATTACTATGAATTTCTTATAATGCCATTTGGGCTGACGAATGCACCTGCAGCGTTCGTGGACCTCATGAACTACATTTTCCAGCCCTATCTGGATCAATTTGTGCTTGTGTTTATTGATGATATCTTGATTTACTCGAGATCAGAGGCTAAGCAGGATAAGCATTTGAGAATCGTATTGCTAGTGTTGTATGAAAAGTAACTTTTTAGGAAGCTCAGTAAGTGTGAGTTCTATTTATCTGATGTGGTATTTCTGGGGCACATTATCTCAGCTAAGGGAATTTAGGTTGACCCTAAAAAGATTGAAGCTATCCTTCAATGGAAAGCACCAAAAAATGTATCTGAGATTCAAATCTTCCTTGGCTTGGTCGGTTGTTACAGGAGATTTGTGAATGAGTTTTCCAGAATAGTTTTGCCTATGATGAAGCTCCCGCAGAAGAATGTTCCATTTGTGTGGGATAGTCAGTGTTAAGAAAATTTTGAGAAGTTGAAAGCTATGTTGATTGAAGCGTCGATCCTAAACTTACCTGAGTGAGGGAAAGAATTTGTTCTTTTCACAAATACCTCATTGAATGGTTTGGGATATGTCCTGATGCAGGATGGTAAATTAATTGCTTTTACGTCCTGTCAACTAAAAACACATGAACGCAATTACTCGACACACGATTTAGAGCTAGCTACTGTGGTATTTGTTCTAAGGATCTGGAGGCACTACTTGTATGGTGAAAAATGTCATATTTATGTGGATCACAAAAGTCTCAATTATTTCTTCTCTTAAAAGGAGTTGAGCCTTGGATCAAACTATTGAAAGATTATAATTGCATAATTGATTACCATCCGAGGAAAGTGATTGTTGTGATTGATACTTTGAGTTGGAAATCGGTAATTGAATTGAGAGCGATGTTTGCTTAGCTCAGTATATGTAATGATGGAAGTCTGTTGGCTGAGTTGAAAGTTAAGCTCGTGTTGCTTGATTGAATTAAGGAGGCGTAGCCTACCGATGCTAAATTAGTAGAGAAAATGAAGCTTGCCCAGCAAGGTGTTATTGAGACTTTCAACATTGATATGAATGATTGCATCCGATTTTGCAATCAAATATGTGTTCCTGATAATGTTAATCTGAAAAGGATGATTTTGCGCGAGGCTCACGATGGTCCTTTTGCTATGCACGCTGGTAGTGTGAAAATGTATTGTGACTTGTGAGAATCATATTAGTGGTCCAGAATGAAAAGATAGATTGTTGAATATGTAGCTAAATGCTTGACCTGCTAGTGGGTAAAAGTTGAACACCAAGTTCTCACTGGATTCTTACAGCCTATATCTATTCCAGAATGGAAATAGGAACAAATTGCAATATATTTTGTAGTTGGTTTACCATTATCACCGAGCAAAAGACACACAATTTGGGTGGTAGTGGATCGATTAACAAAGTCTGCTTATTTCTTGGCAGTTAGAACTGATTGGTCACTCTCAAAGCTAGTTGAACTATATATCCATGAGATAGTTAGACCTCATGGTGCGCCTGTGTCTATTATCTTAGCTTGAGATCCTCATTTCACCTCGAGATTCTGGAAACAGTTGCACAAATCATTAGGTACGAGGTTAAATTTCAGCACAACATTCCATCCTCAGTCTGATGTCCAGTCAGAACGAGTTATTCAAGTGTTGGAAGATATGTTGCGAGCTTATACTATTGATCACAAATCTGGTTGGAAACATTATTTACCATTTGCTAAATTTGTGTATAATAAAAATTTCCAGTCGAGAATTCAAATGGCTCAATATGAAGCATTATATGGCCGATGATGTAGAACACCCTTATGTTGGTTGGAATTGAGTGAAAAGAAAGTAATCGGGCCAGAGTTTATTTAGGAAACTAAAAATATGGTAAAGATGATCAAGTGCAGATTGAAAGCAGCTTCTGATAGGAAAAAAATGTTTGTTGATCTAAAGCAGAAAGATATTGAATATGTTGTGGGTGAGAGGGTATTCCTGAAGGTATCTCCATAGAAAAAGATCTTGTGTATTGTTTGTAAGGGAAAATTGAGTCCCAGGTTTATCAGGTCGTATGAAATCGTCAAAAGAGTTGGACTAGTTGCATATCGCCTAACCCTACCGTTGGAATTACAAAAGATTCATGACGTATTCCATGTATCCATGCTCCAACGATATCGATTTGACCCATCTCATGTTATTTCGGTAGAAGAAATTGAAGTTCAGTCTGATCCTTGACATTCTCGACTTTCAACCGAACGACCTTCTCCGCTATTCTCATACCACGAATCACTTCGAGTGTGGGCTCAACAATCATGAATCAAACACAAAACCAAAGACACTTTCTTACTTTCAGTAGGAAAGTAATTCTCTTTGAATACCTCATATGTATTATGAGGGGATTTGGGCCGCTCTTGTATTGGGTCCAATTATATGCTCTTCCTGGACATTTAACCCAGCACTTTATAATTTAATCTAACTTAATACATGTTTTTATATTTCCTAAAATAAATATTATTTATTAAATTAATTTTCAAATTAAATAATTTTCTCAACCCAATTCTAATTCCATTAAAGTCATGACAACTTTACCGTAAAAGAATCTATGAGAAAATAAATTTAATTTCCATATTAAATAGATTCACAATGACCAATTAATTTAATTTCATTTTCGAACTTCAATTATTTGATTAGATAATAATTCGAAAAACTTAAATTAATTGTCACTCATTTCCATACTTAGTGAGAAACCACATTTATTTCCGAATGTAACTCATTTATTAAATTTTACCATTTTTATCCATTTTTTTTCATTTGATTCTATATGCAATTCTTTTCTAGTTTCAATGAGCTAGCGGAGGGATCGCTTTGACATATGTAGTTAGGGCTCAAATGATTTATAATTAATTTTCAGCTTTTTGCCTATTAATTATAAACTCATTTAGTCACAAACTCATTTTATTATAGTATTGTGACTAAGATCTCCTCAATTACATACCATCATGAAAGTTACTCGATACGTGCTCGTCCAATGACTTTGTCATAAGTATGTTACTCTTATAAGAAATCATTAATCTCTTTGGGATAAATTCATTCTCCCAATATGGTCCTATTTTATCTCATAGTAACAATTGCGTCTTCCTTCATGAAAAGTCAATTGTTATCAAATAGTAACTAAGCCATTTATCACAAAGA
Organism: Gossypium sturtianum; assembly: GCA_025698515.1. Classification (NCBI taxonomy): domain Eukaryota; kingdom Viridiplantae; phylum Streptophyta; class Magnoliopsida; order Malvales; family Malvaceae; genus Gossypium; species Gossypium sturtianum. The sequence goes on along the minus strand of CM046949.1, from coordinate 55,979,254 downwards.
CAAATGACTCATGGTCACGTTTACCTTTCATATATCATGTAATGCAAATGAGATGATATCGTTTACCAATTTCTTGGGCTATGAATTCCACTATTGTAAGTAATGTTATATGTTGCAGAAGTTATATTCCCAATGCATGAGCTTTCGATTCTTTATCTATTTGAACTTGAGCTTCTACTTACATAAAAGTATACGAGTCACACATACATAGTTCATCATCCACTCAAGATTAAGGTATGTCACACTATGAAAGTCACAAGTGGATAAATCCATAAACGAATTCAAGATCTATTCTACTTGGGTTCTATCTGATGCACTGTTAGTTTAGTCAATCACATGTAACAATCCGATTTCTAGTGGTGTTGAAAAACGTGATTTTGGGAACCTGTTTCCATTAACCAAATCAGTAAATATTAAATAGGGATATTTATGGAGTTATTATATTGATAAATTAAAATTTAGTTAAGCAATTTAGTAAAAAATGTGGTTAATTAAGGCTCAAAGACTATAGTGTAAAAGTTTAATCGCTAAAGATTTTTAATGGCATAATTGCAAAAAATACCCTCAACGTTTAGGGGGTTTTGGTTTTGTGCCCTTGATCTTTTTTTTTTTGAGGCCCTCAACGTATCGATTTTTCCACAAATTAGCCCAATTTTAACGAGAATTGTCAATTGATTGTTAGTCAAGTGCCGATCAACAAAGTAGCGTATGTGGCACGCCACATAAGCACGATGTTATAAATGATGTCATCTATTTAACAAATGTTTTTTTTCATTTTGCTGTCATCTTCTTTCATCTTCTCCCTTTCTCTCTTCCCCTTTATTCTTTTTTTTCTTTTCACTTTGTTACAGCCACCATTGCAGTTAGCATTACCATTCCTTGAGATGTTGTTATTGTTGTTTTGTAAAACAATATTGTTAGTGTGAAACCTACCATTGAGTCCATTGTTAACAAGGGTGTGAGGTACAAACACTTCATCCATGGGGTTAAGCTTAGAGAACAATTCTTGTAACTCTCTCATACCTGTTTTGAAATTTCCCCAAGCTCATCTTTACCAACACCACCATTGGTTCCATCGATATTCTTGTACAATCCTTGATCATTGTCGTGTAAGCTCAGATCAGTTGTTAATCGAAGCTTTGACCGATCTTAGTCGTTTGACGTCACTATTGCAACCATCGTGTCTTGATTCGAAGCATTCTCAACAACAGCCATGGTCTAATGATTAGATTAGATTATCCCTATTATTTAAATAAAAAATTCCCTTTTTTAGCAACTGATCAACAACAAAAATAAAAAACCAGAATTTATAAACCCAAACAAAGAAATTAAAGAAAAAAATAGAGTTTTGAAATGTTGGGTATAATTTATATAGGAATCTATTTCAAAAACTAAGCTAAAGATACAATAATCTCCATTGATGAAAAAAAAACTAAAAACCCACCTCGAGATCACCGCGAAGAACAGAAAATTGAAATGAATTAACAGTAAAATAAAATAGAGTATGATAGTCAAGAAAAGGAATTTTTTTTCCTCTTTTTGATAGTTTCTGTAATTTTTTTCCTTTCTCTTTTTTGTTTCTATCACTGTTTCACAGTGATTATCTGAGAAAATAAAACAAACATCAAATGATAATGGCTTCCATAAAGGAGAGCTGATGATGTCATCTATGACATAGAATAAAGGGGAAAAGAAAAAGATAGAAGAAGAAACAAGATGGAAACAAAATGAAAAAAAAAAAGAAAATAATTTTGTTAAATAGATGACGTTGTCTATGACATCGTGCTTATATGGCATGCCACATATGCTACTCTATTGACTAGCGCTTGTCTAACGGTCAACTGACATTTCCCGTTAAAGTTGGGCTAATTTGTGGAAAAATTGTTACGTTGAGGGCCTCAAAAAAAAGATCAAGGGCACAAAACCAAAAACCCCTAAACGTTGAGGATATTTTTTGCAATTATACCATTTTTAATTAGAAAAAGTCTTGGGGACTTAAATAACAATTATCCAAAGAACCAAAATGATAAATAAACTAATTTGGAATAGTAAAAAGTGGATGCTGATGAAGGATGTCATTAAAATTAATTAATTAATAATTAAGTAAAATAAACTATATTGAACTAATTAACTATGATTAATTAACAATTAACCTATATATAAAAGAAAAGTTAGTGGATGAAAACTTTGTCTCTATCCTTCATCACTATCCACCATTGTTGAAGGGTAAGAAAACCTTAGAAATTTTTTCATTTCTATCGGCTAAAAATTCAAGTCCCTAGCCATTTTTCTTTGATTTTTATGGAAATTGAACGATGTGAGCTTGATTTAGCTAGTCCATGTACCAAATTGTTAAACTGTTAAAGTTTTTGAAAGTTGTCTTTGTTGAGAATTGAATGATTTAGGTGTGAAATTGATAGAAATTAAGCTTAGTTTAAGAATGACTAAACTGTAAAGCTTAATTGTTAGTTTCATACATTAGGGACCAAATTGAATAAAATGCAAAATTTCCATGAAATTTTGATAAGAATAAGGAGTGGAGGTTTCCTAATGAATATATGTGAAATCAGATTTTAACCCGAAGCTTTAGATTGAAAGTTATGCTTGTCCTGGTTTTAGGGACTAAATTGAATAAATTGTAAAATATGAATAAACTGGTTGTAAATGGATTGTGATAGTGAATATAATTGATTGTGAGTATAATGATACATGTGAATATGTGATATGATGATAAAATGTAAAGTTGCATGAATTGCTTTGAAATATAATGTGTTATGGATTAAATTTTATCATCACAAAATGGATTGTGATAGTGAATATAATTGAGAAAAATGATACATGTATTAAATTGTAAATGAATTGAATATTGGTACCCTATTAGTTGTTTGAGTTGTTTCGGATATAGTTGGTATGCCATAGGATTGGTTTGTGTATAGGATTATGCGCTTATACGCCAGGATGCATTTCGTGTTCCAAATGTGCTTCGTGTGCCAGTATGCACTTTATGCGCTAGTATGCATTTTGTTTTCTAGTATGCACATTATGTGCCAGTTACCCTACTTCGATTTATCTGATGATGCATTTCGGTGTCAGTTTGGTGTGTTGTTTAGAAGATCCAAGTATCCCTCCAAGTTTGAATCAGGTTAATAGGGGTTGTAAAATGTACAAGTGGTAAATGATATGAAGGCATTATCAATTGATGCTATCAGATTGAATTATGTATATAAGTGATTAGGATACTAAAATTATATCTCTGATTGAGTAAATCAAATGGAAATGAGCCCCAGAGGCCAAAACAAATGCGAATGATTCGATAAACTCCACAAATAAGTTGAACAGTATGGAATTAAATAAAAGAGGTTATTTCAATGGATTATGAATAATAGTGTTAATAGCATATGGTAAATTTATATAATTTTATGTTTGATTCTTGATATGTTTTGAATTATTGGTAAAAGGCAAACAAGTTGGTGTAACATCCCGTCAAGCAAAGTCCTAACTATTTAAGTGTTGTTTATAAAAGTAAGGCTTAAGGGTAAGTTTCAAGTGGTCAACGTTAGGACTCGATTAAGTGTAAGGACTTTCTGAGTGCGCCAGTGATGCCCTGGTTTGGCAGATTCTGAATGAAAGGAAAAAAACCTATGGTGAACTCTGGAAAGTACAATGTATAGGATATTCTAAAAGAACAAAGCTAATGGCTAACTCTAAAGAAAGGTAAGTATGAGGAATCAAAGAGTACTGGTAAGAATATATATAAATATGGCGTATAGTATAAAGAAGTACTACTGGCGAGGTAGTGTTCACCCAAAAAGCTCTTTTTGGCGTATAGAACGGGCGGACTACGACATGAAGATAAATAAATAAGGACTCCCTATCGAATTACGATGAAAAGTGAAATAGAAGTAGTAAGTACGAAAGGAATGGTTATAAGGTGTAACACCCCATACCTGGCCTAGACGACAAGACCAAGTCTGGAGAGCCACACCAAATATTTCTCAAAACATAATTTCTAAAACTTGGTTTCAAAGTCTTCCAAATCAAAAGAAATTTAACAAACATAACATTTACTCTGGAAATTATCATTTAGAAAGTCAAATATCTAGAAACTACTGAAATTAAACTAATAATGATAATAGTTGATAAAAAATTGCGACCGAGCTTCCGATCCGCCGACCTGATCAAGTCTGTGGGTTACCTGTAATTCAGTCAACAAATAAAATGAATTAATAACTCAATAAGGAAACAATTATATATTCAAACAGAGTTAAAGTTAAACCAATAAGGTCCCAAATTCAGATTCGAAATCAGATACAGAAGATAATTTGTTTAATTTAACAGATCAGAACTGATTAGTCAAATAACAAGTCAGCTCATTCCCAGACACAAAACATATCAAAACAGATGAAAATTCCTACCCTCATCCGTTACACACCATCTCCGACCAACCCAACACACGAAATTGAGTATTTAATACTCATCCATCCTTACACACCATATAGTGTCGGTATGACACGTTTCGATAACTGCAGAACAAAACATTTCCCCCTTTACACAATTCCCACCCAATGCAAATGCAGATTTCAAATGATAGTTAATAAGGATGCTTATACGGCCATTTAGATACAGTTTATACTCATATAGAATATATCAAAATTACTAATGATTGTTACATTCAACACACATACAGATATTCAGTACTCAGTCTCATATCAAAGAATAACAATTTATATAGTCTATTTCAGTTCATATGGACCCTACGAAAGACCGGTATTCATTTCAAATGACGCACACACCCTGAGACCTAAAACGAACATTCAATAACCAATCAAACAACTAAAACGACAAAAATCAAACAATTACTCAACTAATTATGTCAAAACTTTGATGCGAGCTTCCCTCAAAACCAACACTTACCGACAACTAGACAGAACTATCTCGAAAAAACATAGGAGGATCACTTCCCTCAATATTCTCGCCTAAAGAAAAGAGATCAATGATCACTTAACAGAGAATTCAAGTGAAACAAATGTAGAAACCCCATTTCTACTCATAAACAAAAAATCAACAGAAACTTCACGGAACCGCAAGAATTCACGATAGAACTTATACAGAGATCTTCCAATGACACAATGAACACTTAAACCCTCAATTAGTTCCGATAGTCACTTCACTAACACAATAAAAAAATAGAAAGAAGAAAAAAAAAAGAAAATAAAGAAAATAAAATAAAAAAGGAAACGAATACGTTAACTTTTTATTTTAACCACCAATCAGACTTCTAACATTTAGCAAAATATTTGTAACGCATACACTGAGACTCGAACACAGGACCAGAGAATACAGAAGCTTAACCATTGAACCACTAGGCTCATCGTTGACACAGATTTGCACAGAATTATACTTAAGTCAATGGCTCAAGAGTAGCGGTTTAATTTAAAATAAAGTAGCAAAACTTCTTAAAAGCATTACACGAACCCCTAACCTCAAATACATACACAAAGCACATAGCCACATATACAGAGACTTAATTATGACAGAATTCAATGGTTAGACATTCAAATTTTGGGGCGTTACATAAGGTATGAGTCCACGCTAGTGATATAGTACATCCAATGACCAATGTGGTCCCATGCTAGCCAATGTGTGAGGGGCTGGTTAGGAATTTATCGAATGCAAACTAGAAGGGTTAAAAGGCTAAGGGAGTAATTAGATAAGTTTATTAGAAGTGGCAGATTTTGGATAAGACAACTCAGTATTGATGTGATGTTTACCAAGTTCCCATAAGGACTTGAGTTAAGTTAAAAGGACACTCGGGTTACGTTTAGGAAGAGTTATCTTCTTTCTTAAGAACTAGGGCTAAAAGCAGATGGAAACATCTTTATAAGATGAATCTAAAACCCCAATTTTTGTTAGTGATTTTCCCTCACATCAGGGTACGTTTTATGACTGTGCTTGACAAGGGAACACAGATCTGTAAGTATGCTTTGAGAAATAGGGCTTAGTGATACGTTAGGGTTTAAAGTGATGATAAAGGTTACCTGAATGTATTCTAACAAAGTGTCTTTGTTTACCAAGGCAGAAGAGGCTGTAGCATCTGGCTGAATGATGGATTTGGAGCTCAAACTATCAATTCCACAAGGAAAGGCTAGATCTAAAGTTTAAATTACCTCTGAGGTTATTAAGTGAGTCTCTAAACTAACTTGTGCATGTATAATATGCCTTCTAGAAACTTCTATAAAAAGTAACCAAATCATGAAATAGAACTAGTAAAATATGATGTGATGACTCTGATGAGGAACATAAAGATTTATGGACTTGCATGAATGGATAACATGAAGTTTCGTGGTCAAAATATGAAACATGAATCTTGAGGTTAAAGGATGCTTGTGTCTGGATAATGCAAATGTGTTAATGTGTCTAAAAGGACTAGATGTGTCTGTTACGAGTAGGTCAAGATATGATGAGTTCATGAAAGATGGATCTAAGAATGAAAAGTTTGTGCTTGTGTCTGGAGACGTCAAAAGGGTCTGTTGAGACTAAAAACACGAATCTCTGAAAGGACAAGTCCATGGCCATGGCGTTAAATAAAATCATATTGTGGAAGACCGTAACTGGTGGGTTATGGCATCATATGAGAAGAAGGCCATACCGTGTAGGACCATAACTAGTGGGTTATGGCATCATGTGGAAAAAATCATATCGTGTAAGACCGTAACTAGTGGGTTATAGCATCACATGGAAAATTTTAAGGAAGATTATTCCCTAACCTGGTTCTCCGTGTGTCCCAAGACGATGATGGATAAACCTCACTAAGTGTGAGTCTAGGTAAACCCCTATCGCCTAAATCACCAAGAGAAGAAAAGCCTTTGTGGCAAAACTCTGGAAAGGTAAGCATTTTTGGCGAACCTATTAAAGGACAACCCTTGTGGCAAAACTCTAGAAAGTTAAGCCTTTGTGGCAAACCTGTTAAAGGATAACCCTTGTGGAAAAACTCTAGAAAGGTAAGCCTTTGTGGAAAACCTATTAAAGGGTAGCTTTTGTGGCAAACCTTTTAAAGAACGCCTTTGTGGAAAATCTCTAAAAGGAAAAGCCTTTACAGCGGTCTCTATCAAAGGAAAGCCTTTATGGCAAATTTCTGAAAGGAAAAGCCTTTGTGGCGATCTCTGTCAAAGTAAGGCCTATGTGGTGAACTCTAAACAGGAAAACCTTTATGGCAATCTTCGTAAAGGAAGCCTTCATGGCTATATCTGAAAAGGAACGCCTTCATGGCGCAACCTAAGGACAAGATGCTTTGGTGGAAACTCTATAAAGGAAAGCCTTTGTGGAAAATACAAAGAAAGCCTTTGCGGCTATTTAAATGAGGGAATGCCCTCACAACAAAATTCTGAATGAATAGATTGTAAGGAATTAAAAAAGAATGGCATGAATGGTCCTTTGAAGGCAAAGTAAATATATGACTCTGAAGGTATGGTAAGTGTGAGAGATAACGTATGGGATAACTAGAAAGAATTAAGTATCCAACGAACTCTAAAAGAAAGGCATTGTATGTAAATGTATTGGCAAACCCCGCTTAGTAACAAGAAATGAACAGTAAAGCTAGAGCACGCCAAAATAGGTGGCGAATCCGGGATAGGTGTTATAAGCATGTATAGATAGTACCCTAAAGTAAGGAAGATCTAATCCAACTCTATGTGAAGTAACGGGCGTAGTCTACCTCACCCAAAGGTAATGGTAAAATCATGACGTATGAATTAAGATTTTAAGTCTACTAATAAGGGAAAATGAAATGGTTGGGGACTATGTAAAGATAAGATTTTAATAAGGGAAATAAAAAGTGATGGGGTTGTAAGTATAATACGCTCAAAGGAAAGAAACAATCATTTGTGTTTGGATCTCGAATCTGGAGCCTAGTAGAGCGAAGGCTTAATGAATATAAAAGGAAGATAAGTCTTTAAAGACACTGAGAGGAAGAAAAAGGTCTAAAATAGAAAAGAGTAATTTCAGTCTATTAAAGGGAATCTTAGTGAAGTAACCGCTAGAAGAAATAATGAAAAGTCAAAAGACACATGAAGGACATGCGAAGCATCTATCACTCTTTGATATAATGAATCAGGTATTTAAGTTTTAACTCACCAAGTTTTTATGAACTTACGAAGGTTATTTCATGTTTTAGGTTGCAAAGAAGTATGCGTTAGGAGGGACGACGCCAGGGCGACACCAAAAGGAAGCGGCTCGATGGGCTATTATGCATACAGAGGAAGTTAAGTTGCATGTTCAAGTTAGAGCATAAGTTTATTAAGTAGCATTTCAATATGTGAATAGCAAGCCGAGAGATAAAATATAAATCGATGAAAATTTTATTATCAAGAATTGTAAATGTAATCATACAATGTACCCCCATAAGAGACTCTGTCACATTCATAGATAGAAATTTTACAAAAGCATAAAGCTTAAGTTACATTTGTTATAGGACGTAACACTCAATATTCGAATCCGGTTCATTGGGTCGGGTGGAGGTGGTTACAGTTGGAATTGGTCATTTATGTGTATTGTTGGATAGTTTGGTTGTTGATGTCTTAGCAGGCTTACACATATAGATTGATGATGAAAAATGGTTGACATCTTGGAACATGGTTTGGTTAGATATTGAGTGCACATATATGCATGTTTTACCTTGAAACATATTGTTAGTGCTTGTGCATATATATCTTGAATCATAAATGTACCACTGAGCCCTATTTCTCAACATACGATTTAGTTTCTCTGTGCACAGGTTTAGGTTATCCTCGGGAATTCGTGAAGTAGTCCCAACATCAAAGAACGATTCTCCAACTCAGCAAAGTTTGTAAAGTCCTGAGTGGACTCAAGCAATACAACAAGAGTATGACACGTTACTTAAAAATGATACATGGTATCTAGTTCCATTACTTGCATATTGTTAAATGGATCTTCAAGGTCAAACACTATGCAAATGACATTGTATGGTCTCAAACATGCTCTTAGAGCCTAGTTTGACAAACTCGATAAGTTTATACTATCTTAAGGGTTTGTTTTGCCTAAAGCCAATGCTTTTTTATTTGTGAAAATTAATTTGACATGTACTATCTTTCTTTAAAAGATTTAGGATTGTTGAATTTTTTTTGGGCATTGAAGTTCAATACACCAAGGCTGGTCCATTTCTAAACCAAAGGAAATATGTTCTAGAAATTTTTCTGAGGTGCCATATGGTTAATGTCGATGGTTCTCCAACACCCATGGTCAGTTCTTCAAATTTGTCAACAAGTATTGGTAGTCCTCTCTCGACTGAAGATGAGCAACTTTATTGTAATATAGCTGGTGAAATCTATTACATTGTTATCATTAGGCCTAAGATTGCATTCTCAGTCAATAAAATTTGTTAGTTTATTCAACGTCCCTTGTATTTTCATTTTAAGGCTGTTAAGTGTATTTTGTGCTATCTCAAGGACACTCTTACCTTTGGTTTCTTGTTTAAACTAACTTCTCATCTTTTAGTTATGGGGTTCGCTGATGCGAACTGGAGATCTGATCTTGATGATCGTCGTTCAACCACTAGGTATTAGGTTTGTTTTTTGGAGGGAATCTAGTGTCGTGGTGTATTAAAAGGAGCAAGTTGTCTCCAGGTCAACTGTTGAGGTCAAATATTGGAGTATCGCTTATGTTATTGCTGACATTGATTGCCTCCAAACGTGAGAATGTTTAGAGTTAAAATCATGCAAATAAATATATAAATATTAAGTGCGACATCTGTAAGCGAACATGTCAAATTTTAATATAAATTTGTGTTACAACAGAACATCAGTAACTATTCCAAGGATCGTACCCAATGGATTGCAGGTTGGAGAAATTTATTATTAAATTAATTATAGAAAATAAGTACTAATCTAATTGAGTCACGAATTAGTAGTTTGAAATAAGATTAAAAGATTAATTAAACTAATTAAATTAATTACCCTAACTTAACCTAATGGAGTTTCCTATTCCTAGTGTCAACTATGCTAGCTCTCAGCCACTAATCGATTAAATCCCTAATTACCAATTAAGTCATTAATTACCCTTAATTGAGTTGTTTACACTTTTAGCTAAGAATACCCTCTCGATCTTATCTTCAGTAAGGATTACCACCTAAATCACCCTCTCAGTCTCTTCCTAAGCATACAGATACCCTTTCGGTCTCACCGCTTGGCACAAGCTATACTCCATAGGATACCCTCTCGGTCTCACCTGTCTCGATATTCTATTAGGCGTGTCACTCCCTGTTATACTAAGTACTCTTGAATAAACACTTAATTTTAGATAAATAATTACTTAATTAATAAACCAGATCCATAACCGAAACATGCAAGATATAAAATAAGCAAAATATTTTATTCCAATATTCATACAAACATTAGTTGATCAGGCTAATGAAAGATAAATAACGAAATAAAAGAGTAAAAGAAAAGAGAATGATCATTGATAGATAATTAAAGCGCGATTTCGGAACAATCTCTACTCACAATCGTCTTCACATCAGAATAGAAAAGTTTCGACTAAGTGTGTAACACCCCTTACCCGTATTCAACACCGGAACTAGGTACGAGGCATTACCGGACTTAACTCACTTAAACATACAACTTTAGGCTATAAGATTTCATTCCAACTTAAAACTTCTCATCTACATTCAAAACAACCTCATAATGGGCCTACGGGGCCTTAAACATGCAAACGGAGGGTTTCGGAACCCATCCGGGAACTTTTGAGTACTTAAATTTTTTTGCCTAAACAGGGGCCACACGCCCGTGTGGGCAGGTCGTGTGGTCACACACGCCCATGTCCCAAGCTCGTGTGGGATTTATTTTTCATTTCGAACCTACAGGGGTTTTCACACGGCCGGACACACGCCCGTGTCAATAGCCCGTGTCCCTCACACGGCCTAGACACGCCCATGTCCTTACCCGTGTGTGAAAACCTTAGCATTCTGTTTATGACGTCAGCAGTCTCTTAAGGGGCACACGGCCTAGGCACACGCCCGTGTGTCTAGCCCGTGGTCGACACTGACTTGCAACAATAACATGCAGAGGACACACGGCCCACCACACACCCATGGGGTCGATCAGGTGTCACACACTGCCGCCTAGACACACGCCCGTGTGCCTACCCGTGTGGACGAGAACAAGGCTATTTGCCAAGCTCTTTTTACCACCCAAACTCCTACAACATAAACCACATTCAACCATTAATTAAACAACCCAATCATGCATCTTACACATTCATGGATAACCTCATCTTTTCATATATTGATAATAAAGAGCCATCAACTATGGCTATTTACAAAAAGTTCATCTTTAAAAGAGCCAACATCCTTGGCCAAAACAACAAAACATTTCACTAAGTCTAGCCCCTATACATGCCATACTCAAAATGCTAAGTCTAAATATACTGAGATGAGCTGATAGTGTGGATGATCTTCAGATTATCTTCGTATCCCGAACTGGCTCTTTGACACTATAAAACAAGGGAAAGGAAAGGGAGTAAGCATTAAGCTTAGTAAGTTTACATGAAAACAATAAGCATCATAACATATGCTAATCAATCAATAACATTACATACTAAGCAGGAACAATTCACATTTCCATAATCATGCTTACTCATTTCATCTCTTACCACATCCCAATCATATAACAAATATAATGCTCACATTTACTTGCACACATACCCTGCACTCATCACCACAAAGCCACATGAAACATTTACTTAAACAATTTCTTGATGAACCATTCAGAATAATACTAAACACTCGGTGGTTTCGCACACAGCCCACCATTAATCTATAATAGGGTGGTATCGCACATAGCCCACCAACAAGAATATTTACGGTGGTATCGCACATAGCCCACCAAATGATAATATAAACGATGGTATCGCACACAGCCCATCGTGAATAAGTAATAAGGTGGTATCACACATAGCCCACCAAAAGAATAATTACAGTGGTATCGCACACAGCCCACCAAATGATTATTACGAATATTTTTCCGCACTTACATATCTATTCCGAGGATAATACGGGAATTACTCACTATCTATCAATTTCAATCAATCTCAATCATAAATGATCTCATTCATACAATGCACCAATAAGTAACAACATATGTATTATAGATGTATCGTTTACACATAAACTTACCTCGGTGCAAAATATATTAGTCGACGACTTAGTCCGTAACCTTGCCTTTTCCTCGGTCAAGGTTGTTTCCGCGCTCTTCTTGATCTATAATAATAAAATTCACTCATTTAATCACTTTATAATTCATGATACATCCAAATTTCTACTTAGGCAAAAATGACCATTTTGCCCTTATACATTGGCAAAATTATGATTTTGCCCCTAGGCTCGTAAATCATTTTTCATCATATTTTCTCATTAAAAAAGCCTATCTGAAAATTTATTTCTTTTACAAAAACTCACAAAACCAATTATTTCATACATTTATTACTAAATTACAACCTTTACAACTAAGTCCTCTTTAGGTGTTTTCATGATAACACCTTTCACAAAAGTTATTCCTTAATCCTATAACATTCATTTTCTTCCATAAAAACTCAGCAAACAATATGAACACTCTCATGGCAAGTCCCTAAACTTTCAACCATTTTGCAAAATAGTCCCCTCATTAGCTAGCTTAAGCTTTAGGGGTTCCAAAAGTACAAAAATTATCAAATAAAACCACCAAAATCACTTACTTGTAAGAGGATAAGTTGCTGAAATTTCAAAGCTTTCAAAACCCCCCTTTTTTGCTGGTATTTTTGGTGATGAAGGTGGTATTTTCGGTGATGAAGGTGGTGAAGAAAAGATGATATCACCCTTTTCTTTATTTTATGCTTAAAAAGCAATTTAGTCACCAAATTTCACCTAACCAATTGACCCATTTAATATCCTTGTCCCTATGGCCAGCCATCACTTCCTCAATGGCCTAATTGCACATTAAAGACCTCCAATTTAATATTCTATATCTATTAGACACCTCTAGCTTGTAAAATAGAACTTTCGCACTTTATGTGATTTAGTCCTTTTTCGCAATTAAGCATAAAATCGCTAAAATTAAAGCACCAAAATTTTCATGCATCCTTATAACCATACTATAGCACATAAAATAATATTAAAAATAATTTTCTTCAACCTCGGATTAGTGGTCCCGAAACCACTGTTCCGACTAGCCCCAAAATCGGGCTGTTACAAAGCGGTCATAAAAATAAAGCTAAAGTAAAATAAATTTGTCTGCCAAACTAGGTCTAAAGTCCAACTAAGGGTGAGTTTGGATGGGCGGTGCATTTACCTGTGGTTAGTGTAAAAACAGCGGTGGCGGTGAGATTAGATACTGTAGCGATACTGTAGAGTGAGACAAAAAGTAAGCTAAACGCACCGCACCGCACTCAATCGCCCATCCAAACCCACCCTAAGTCTAACCCCCGCCTCAAGAGACTATAAGGTGACTTATATAGGCTAATGTTTGCTTGGTGCCCACACAAACTTTGATACACTTTAATTCTAATTAATACAATATACTATTTAATACTAGAAAATGCATAAAAATGCTTATTTTGAAATAAACTAGATCCAAGCTAATAAAATTGAAATTGCAATAAATAAATATAAATGAATAGAAAAAAAAAGCTCGTTAAGTGCCGAAAAGACTCTAATTTTCCACAACGAATTGTGGCAGTTCAAACTCCCTCACACTTAAGTCGTTGTTTGCCCTCAAGCAACAAAACAAAGACACACAAAAATAAGAAAATAAAATGACTAAATGGTGCTTGAGCATGTTTCATACACGAGATTGGTTTGGAACATTATGAACAAGACAATGTGAAAAAACATGTAACTCTAGCACGATATATAATTGACTCTCGATTTTCAATATCAAACATGTTAGTTCACTAAGTTACGAAGTAAACAAACTCAAAAATGTTAAGCATATTATCCCATCTAAACAAGTACACAAATATACATTTATGTTCGAATAATATAAGTGGTTAGAGATGTCAATATTTAGTTTAATTTTCATCTATGAGTCGTATCGCTCATGTCACATAGGACTTTTCAACTTGTAACGTTCTACTACTTAGGTTGGTTCGGGATTGAAGAATTGACTCTACAAAATGGTTTAAACACAAAAATAGATTGGCACATTATATTTACCCCAATTATATCACTTAGCTCACCACCTTATATCCACTTCACTCGCCTTCCTTTTCTCTCCATTTCCTAAGGTATAGTATAATATATTTTTATACAACCATCTTAGCGAGTTTTTTGTGCAAAAATGAGTATTTTTCTTTCTTTTTTTATTTTTTTTCTTTTTCTACTCACTTTGCTTTTTTTCGTTCGAGATTTTCTCACTTGGCTTTTAGCCTTCACAAAGTTTTTCATCACTTATTTTTTTCCATTAAAACACAACTTTGCAAGAGTCTTATACTCAATATACTATACTATCACTTAGTTTTCACTCTATATTATTTTCATTTTGAAACCTCCGTGATGTATCTACCTAACCATCAATATTAATGGTCTGATGTCTAAGTTCGTGTTGGGACCAAAAAGAAAAATGATCAATAGGTTATGCATTAGGTTCATGGTTGCATTCGAGGTTCATCAAGAAAATGGAATTAGGCTCAAAATTAGGTACTAGGGAATTTACACATAGGGTCAGATTTTTGGAACTAGTGGTGACCAAAGAATCCCTTAGGATATCCCTAAGTGTCTCAATTCATGGAATTAATTAACTAAATCTTAACAATCTAACAACTTATAATTCAAACAAACATATATGTTTTTCATGCACTTATTTGCCATTTGGTACACTTAACATGCTTTTACCTATTTCCAATGTAACAAAGTGAACTAATTAGTCTAATATTAAACAACCTAAAATCGATTACTATTGAATTAAATTTACAATTTAAACACAAAACCCTATTTACATGCTCTTAACCAATCACTTGTATTTCTACAAGCTCGCGTACAAACAAGCACACAAAATTAAAATTAACTACTAAAACAATTAAAAACAAGTAACAAAATTTTAAATTTTTTGAAAAAAAATTGAAAAATTCTATGTTACCCCCCACACTTTATTTGGCACATTGTCCCTAATGTGCACCAAAAATAAATAAAGAACGAAATTACCTATTTTGGCATGATAGTTCCGCGAACAATGCTGGGTAGTCTTGTCCTCCCCGGTTTAGATCTAAAAAATTTTGTGTCGTCCAAAATATGGGGTTCCTACACAAAAAAAAACACAATTTTTTTTAATATTAAATAAAATAAATAAGATAAACAAACTAAAAATTAAATCATATGTACTTCCCCCACACTATAGAACATACATCACCCTCGATGTAGAAGAAGTAAACTGCAAACAAGAAAACTTCCCTGAAAAGGTAGAATTCTCTTTTTTGAATCGACATCGAGATTTGTGTGCTCCAAGCGGACGAAAAAGTACCTACAAGAAAAAAAACAAAATAAATGTGAAATCCAAACAAAATATAAACTTAAACAAAATATTTAAATAAAAACTAAAGTTGAAGAGTTTGTGGGGAGCAAAGAACGACGAAAACGAAAAAAGAAAACATCGCTCGAAGCGGCTAAACGATGTCAGAAAATTGTAGAATCTGAATATCGTGTCGCAACACACACCCCTTCTGTCGTAACACGAAGCCCTAAGTTTTCAGATTATTTTATTCGAAATAGCATGTCGCAACACAGCTGATGCATGCTGCGACACGATCCCTAAATTTTCAATAATTTTGCTTCAAAGTCCCGTGTCGCAACACAAGGGATCTATGCCATGACAGAGATTAGAACTCTCAAAAACTATTTTATGATGAACTATTTTTTAGCCTCTCCACGTGAAGTTTAAATTTCTTCATCTTTTTTATTCATCCACTTCATGAGTTCAACTAACACTGAAAAATAAAACACATAATTAAATACTTAAATAAAAAATAAATCAATGAAAATAAAATTTAAAATTAAACAAAATTTAAAAGAGAAGCCCTTTTTTGGAGTCAGGACGATCCGTATCGCCACCGAAGAAGAACTTCCAACTGGTCCTCAACACTTTGATCCGTCATTTGTTTTTCCGTCAAGAGATGTGAACTAGCACCTTTGGTCGATTCCAATGATGTCGCCTTATTTTCGACGGGGTGACATCCACATTACGAGCCATTTAACGCCAAATCCAAGCCAACCCCAAATAGTTTTCCAGGGTATCATTACCTCAAGCATTTCACCTCAGTTTCACGTGAGGATCTATCGACCAGAGTTTTTTCGTCATCATCGAACGAGAATGAGAAGAACTCGTCGACTTTTTCAGTTGGTGTTTTCTCTAATATGTTCAGCTCGTTGACACCTTTCACTTAAAATCTATTTAACCTCCAAGTTAGTGGTTAATGTTACATCTACTTCTACATTTATTGTTACATCTATGACTAAATTAATTGGCTTGGATACTTCTTCGGTCATGTTCAATTCTTTCTTGTCTCCGATTCCAAAATCTTGTTGACTCTCGTTAACTAATTCTGGATGGTCGATGGTGATATTGTAGGTCTCATAAGCAAATTTGGAGGCATCATGTACGACTTCTTCTAATGGGGTCTCTACTTCTACTTGCTTTCGGAGCAATTCCTCTAACCGGTCCACCTATTTTTGAATTCTTTCTAGGTTAGTTTAGAATGTATCCGATTCAGGAGGGAATGTGGATGAATCTTCCCCACACCTTCGATCATGACTCTGTTGGTTCGTTGAAACTCCATTTTTCCGAAATGATCTTTGATTGCTCTTATGTTGCTCATACAAATACCGATATACATCGTCATCCATTATTAACTCTAATTCTTGATGGAGTGAATGTCCAGGCATATCAGATTCTCCATCATAACTCCATTGGTTCGTCAAACCTCCGTTCATCAAACTTGATGCTTCGTTAATGTTCCCATCCAATGATTTTGTACAATCTGGCTCAAGATTTCTAATTCAATACAAGGTTCTTTGCGATCAAAGTTAGGAACATCATGCACGACCTCATCCAATGGGGTTTTTTACAGCTCCATCATGAGCAAAATTTGGTTCTCCTCGATCTCTCATTCTTCGTAAAATACAGACATTTCGCATTCCTCATCCCACTACTATTGTCATCAAACTCATAATCAACCTAATCCATGAGTAAATTAGTTAATCAACAAGGTAGCTAAATATAAAATAAAATAAAAAATAACTAAAAAGAAGAAGAAGAGGTTAATACACTATCTAACTCATTCGTCTTTCGATTAATATTATTTTACAAAGCAATTAATCTAATAATAGTTTTTACCGTCACAATCCCCGGCAACAGCGCCAACAACTTGACCGCCTTCAAACTTGCGAATGTTTGGAGTTAAAATCGTGCAAATATATATAAAAATTAAGTGTGGTATCTGCAAATGAACAGGTCAAATTGTAATATAGGTTTGTGTTACAATGGAATACCGGTAAGTATTCCAAGGATCTGACCCAATGGATTGCAGGTTGGAGAAATTTATTATTAAATTAATTACAGAAAATAAGTAATAATCTAATTGGGTCACAAATTAGTAGTTTGAATCAAAATTAAAAGAT
Source organism: Gossypium sturtianum (assembly GCA_025698515.1). Classification (NCBI taxonomy): domain Eukaryota; kingdom Viridiplantae; phylum Streptophyta; class Magnoliopsida; order Malvales; family Malvaceae; genus Gossypium; species Gossypium sturtianum. The sequence goes on along the minus strand of CM046949.1, from coordinate 55,961,598 downwards.
TAATTAAACTAATTAAATTAATTACCCTAAATTAACCTAATGGAATTTCCTATTCCTAGTGTCAGCGATGCTAGCTCTTAGCCTCTAATCAATTAAATCCCTAATTATCAATTAATTCATTAATTACCCTTAATTGAGTTGTTTACCACCCTTAGCTAAGAATACCCTCTCGGTCTCATCTTCAGTAAGGATTAACACCTACGTCACCTTCTCAGTCTCTTCCTAAGCATACGAATACCCTTTCGATCTCACCACTTGGCACAAGTTATACTTGACAGGATACCCTCTCCGTCTCACCTGTCTCGATATTTTATTACGGGCGTTACTCCCTAATATACTAAGTATTATTGAATAAACACTCAATTTTAGATAAATAATTACTTAATTAATAAATCAATCCATAACTGAAACATGCAATATATAAAATAAGCACAGTATTTTATTCCAATATTCATACAAACATTAGTTGATCAGGCTAAAAAGATAAATAACGTAATAAAAGAGTAAAGGAAAAGAGAATTCTCATTGATAAATAATTGAAGCGCGGTTCTGAAATAATTTCAGCTTGTAATCGTCTTCACATCGGAATATAAAAGTTCTGACTAAGTGATCATAAAAATAAGGCTAAAGTAAAATAAATATGTCTACCTAACTAGGTCTAACATCCAACTAAGTCTAACCCCCGTCTCAAGTGACTATAAGGTGACTTATATATGCTAAATGTTGCTTGGTGCCCACACAACCTTAGATACACTTTAATTCTAATTAACACAATATACTATTAAATGCTTAGGGTCTAATTAAAGAAATAATCCAGAATTGTCATCCAAGGAAAACAGTCACATCTTTCCAAGAAATCGTCGCAGTGTCGTGACATTAAGGCCCCACGTCCTGACATCGGCCTTTTTTCACCCCTAGATGCTTCGATGTTTGGTGTTGCGACGCTGCATGTTGGTGTCACAACACTAGCATCGTCCTTTGAATTTTTGGGCCTGAATTGGCACCCTACACACTCAAATAGCCTATTAGTCATTCTTGAGGCCTGAGTTGGCCTCATGGGTTATTAAAACACTAGAAAATGCGTAAAAACGCTTATTTTGCAATAAAATAAATCTTAGCTAATAAAATTAAAAATGCAATAAATAAATATAAAATGGCTAGAAAGCAAGTTCGTTAAGGGCCGAAAATACTCTAATTTGCCACAACAAATTGTGGCAGATCAAACATCATCTAGATGGAATCATTGTTGGGTGAGTTACAAGTTTCAATCATAGACAAGTCAACTCTTTAGTGTGATAGTTCTAGCACTGTGGTAGTTGTTGCTAATCTTATTCTCCATTCTAAGTTAAAACACGTTGAACTCGACTTGTTTTTTTTTTTTTTTTTTTGTCAGAGAGAAAGTTGTTGCTGGTTATGTGGTTCTACAGGTTCCAAGACATGATCAGGTTGCTATCATATTCACAAAGCCCCTATCATCTCCTTCATTTACTCGTCTTCATTGCAAACTTGGTGTTGTTTCTTTCGTAGGGTTACAAGAAGTTAGTTGAAGTTAAAGTAGCTAAGTGAATGTTAGTGAATGTAACCAATAACTAGTTTTCAGTTCAGTTGTTAGTTTCTGGTACAAGTTTTTAACTTAACCTACCATTAATTAGTTGTTGAAACTGGTTAAAGAGTTAGTTAATCAGTTAGTATGTTAGTGTTATTCACTATACAACTCATTTGTATAAATATGGCTCGTCTCAAATCCAACAGTGATAAGAAAAGTGTTCAATGAAAATTGAGTTAAGAGGGTTTCCCTGGTTTTAATTTCCATTGCACAACTAATAGTGTAGGAAACTTCATAGTTGGATTACTATAGTCCACTCATGTTGATTATTAGTTTATCAAGCTATTTAAATTATATTGTGTACATATCTGGCCTTTGTTTTCTTTCTTTTTTTCGATAATGGTTTTTCTCATTTCTCACACATGCATACAAATCTATCATTTCTAATTGTATATTGTTGCTAGAATGCCTCTCCAACGCTAAGATACATTGAACTTATCAGGAAGATAATGCATGTGTGAACCAGATTTTGCTAAAATGGATCCTCACCCCTCTTATTTGGATGACTAGTGCTTGATTTTAATGTCTTTTAAGTATGGGAATTATTTTACTCATAATTATAAAAGGTGTATAATCCCCAAAGTTTCTTGAATTAAGAAATGATCTTTAACAATTAAGCACTTGAATTTGTATTCCCTTATTCCCCTTACCTTAACGAATAAATGTTTTTACATAAAATGTTATATGTCGGTGACCCTGGACTTCAGACCATCATGCAAAATGGGAAAATTTTATGGAATGACATGTGGCTTAGGAATTGAATCCTAATACATGTATTGGCAAGATCACGTGACTCAACTCTCAAAGTGTTGATAGAAGGACACTTGTCCATGAAACATACATACTCTTACTTACTTGGAAGGGGGACTTTCTTGAAATCTCTCTAAGCTCTCTACATGTATAATCTTGTGTGAACTCAACTCTTTCTCTCCAGCCCTATCTTCTTCCGACCTTCTTCTTTATATCAACATATGTAAATCAATGCATAGGTATAAAATATCAAAGTGACACGATTGTTCGTTTTCATAAATACTAACGTAGCATTAGAAGATAATATTTTATATAATATCATGAATCCATAAATTTAACTTAGTAAGAGCTAATAAGGCTTTCACATTATTGGTAAAAATTGAGGTGTTGGGTCCTTGAGTACTACCATGCCCAATTGCTATGTGTGAGTCTTCATTCCACCATGTGTGGATTTTGTCCAATTATATTCAAGTTGTTCGTCCGTTTGTGCTTTGTGTTGGTTTGATTATACTTTGTAGTTATTTGGACATATATTTATAATTAGATTATATTTATGATTGTAGTCTTTAAAAAAGTACTTACTTGATAAGAATACCTAACTACAATTTCTTTTAGTTTTTTTTTTTTAAAAAAAAAAACACTAACTACATCCTTTTTGAATAACAAATATTTACAATGACTTGTAATTTACCAGTAATTTAATATTGGTTAAAATATGCTTTATGTCCATGTATTTTTTGTACAATTGAAATTTAGTCCCTCAACTTTTCAAATTTTAAATTTCATATCCAATTGTTAACACCGATTAAAATTTTTCTGTTAAATTCGTTGGTATAACATTTTGAAATAAAGGAAAAAAACTCACTTAGTAGTTATGTGACAAAAAAATGACATTGTAATGAACCTGAATTTAACAAAAGAGTTTTAACAAATTTAATAATTGGGCTTGCATTTTGAATCCAAAGAATAAAGGGACGAAATTCTTTAAAATAAAAGTTGAAAAACTAAATTTTTAATATACAAAAGGGTAAACTACACCATTAGTCACTAAACTATGAGTAAGTTCTTGTTTTGGTCACTTAGTTAAAAAAAGGTTATAATTTGGTCACGAACTATTCAAAATTCATTAAAGTTACTGAATTATTCAAAAGTTTTTTATTTAAGTCATTGGACTGTTAAGTTTTTTTAGAAAAAAAATAGTTTCGACAATGAGCTTCAAGCGACGATTCGATGATCGGTATGGTGGATTAGTACCCATCAACTAGTAGAAGAACATACCTTAGATCTTAGTCGACCTGACGGTTAGTGTTGGAGCTCAGAGAAAAAGTTGTTTGAATTTTGGTTCATAGATCCGTGATGTCCAAAACTGTTTTATGAAAAAAATTGAACTGTAGAAGAGAAGGGGAAAGCGAGCTTTCGATTGGTGCAAACAGTGTGAACAATAAAAATCATATAGCACCGATTTTAACAGCCAAATGATTTCAATGAAAACTTTTTAATAATTCAGTGACCAAATTGTAAATTTTTTAATTAAATGATCAAATAAAAATTTTATCTATAATTTAGTGACTAATAATAAAATTTACTTGAATAAAAGTTTAAAGAATGTTTTAACCTTTAATATTAACCAAAAACATGAGGGGGAAGAACGACAAGGTAACACATGTAAAAACAAAAGGAGTCTTGGGCCATTCTTCCTTCACGTGGACGATGTACTAGGACGAGAAGCCATGTTCTTCATTTTTGGGGATTTCAAAAGGATAAGGTTACCCTTCATCTTAGTCCACAATAAAACCATTTAACTCCTAGACACTGATTGAAGATATGGATAAGGGTTTCGACTTTCAATTCAACCCAGCTATACAGGGTATGTAATTTTTTTATATAGACAGGGTTCGTAATCTATACTCAAAGTGGGTTTGGATGGGCGATTGAGTGCGGTGCGGTGCGTTTAGCTTACTTTTTGTCTCACGCTACAGTATCTAATCTCACCGCCACCGCTGTTTTTACACTAACCGCAGAGAAACGCACCGCCCATCCAAACCCACCCTCAATCAAATTCGTCGGCATTAACGAACAATTTAAAAATAACTTATGAAAAAAATATTTAGTACTGAAGATTTTAGACTACATAAACTATAATAAAATAATTAGTATATCTATCAAATATTAATATAATAATTGATGTTTTTATATTTTTATATAAAATATTTAAATAAAACAATTACATTTTTTTTTGTTTAAAATAAATCAAACATCTAATAATTCAACAGAAATTAATAAATATTTGTACGTAAAATTTTCATTACTTCACTTATAGTCTAATTGATAAATATAACTGAAAACACAATCACCACGAGAATATTTTTATTTTTATATATTTTATATAAAATTAATAAAAAAAATTATATAATAAGATTTGAATAATAACCAATGCTTTTTTTTAAAAAGTCGGATCGGTAGTCTAAATGATCAGACGAGCAATTCGTTCGTCTAATTGATTCATCGGTCTAATCGGTTCAATTGATTCGATTAAAAAATTACTAAAAATAAAAATAAACAAATTTGATTTAACCAATTCAACTAGTCCTTACCGGTTCCCAAATCAATCAATTCAAAATATCTTTCTCAATCGATATTCCGATCAATTCTTAATCTAATCAGTCCAATCAACCGATTCAATTCGATTCAAACAATATTATTAATTACATAATATTTAACTTTTAAAATTTACTATTTCAATAAAACACTTATTTAATTTTTACCTACACTTTCAATAAATATATTTTTACATAATTATTTCCATTTACATCACATATGTACCAATTCATAAAACATATATAATTTTTTGTATTTTTTTAATCGTGCTAAATAACAGTAAAATATTAGGAAGATTAAGGCCAAACATGTCCAAAAGAAAATTTAATAAAATAATCCATCTCGAAAAATGTAGCCACGTGATATGAAGAACAGTTCGTCAAGTCTCAACTGAAAAGCAAGTTTGAAGTAGGGAGCAGGTTATCTGCACTGCACCACGTTTCGAACAGCCCAACAAGAAAAATCACCCCAACCCATCAGATCCCAAACAGCGGTTCGGTTCCTCCCTTGGAATGGAACACTTCTAGATCTACTCCTTGGAACAAGTTATGAAAATGGCTATATCTCTTGTACTGAGTCGACTCATTCTCTTCCTCACTCTCACCTGCTTTGCAGCCGTCTCATCATCTACTACGACCACAACAACTCTAAAACGGCACTCTGGGTTTCTCTACTCTAGAACCCGAGAAAAATGCACTCCTCAGTAAGCCCTTTCTCTCTCTTAAAACCCATAAAGAATATCAATATGCTTATTTGTTTCGGTATCTTTCACAGTTACCCAGAAACCAGACAGTTTTTAAGAAAGTATTTTCTTTTAATATTGTCTCGGTGAGTTATGGCACCGAGTTGAGTTGGGGGGATGCGAAATGTTGAGAGCTTTACTTATCCGCAGGTTCTGGAGCAGCAGGAGAGAGGCGTGGCCAAGGATGGTCCCACAGGGATCAACGGTATCGAACGTGTTCGGGTCGAGAGCGAGTGAGCGGTACAGATCGGATATGACATTGTTGGAATCAAGGGCTGTGAATGAAGAAGGGAACGTGTTCAATGAGCTGCTGAAGCAGGCGAGTGCTGCATTGCTGAACTCGTATGCGAGGAAAGGGTTCCCTTACTCGGCGTGGGAAGTGAAGACTCTGATGATTCAAGGGTTGGTCTCGGAACATGCCGCAGCACGCCTAACCAGACGCTTTTCCGTTGCCAATGATGCTTGTATTTAGTAGTATTCGGGTTGATACTAGCTTAAAAGGCGATAGGAGAAGCTAGTTTTGCTTGAAGCACTACGACTCTGTTCTTTTTAATTTTAGTTTGTCAATTTGGTAGATTATCGCAAATTAAATGTGAATTCGATGAAAGATATTTCTCATTGGTCCTTTTAGGCGCTCATGCATGTCGAGGTATTGAAGGATTATTGGGAACTTAATATTGCTGCTGTACTGTGTTGATTCTTCCAGCTTCCCTTGACCCAAAATCAGCTTTATTCTTCATGTTTTTTGCTTAAATCTCATAGTGCATATGGTTTCTTCTAATACATGTTGCTTCATTTCGTATTGCAATCAGTGAGGGGCCTGGCAGGGTCCTAGTAATCTGCTGGAGCCGGCATTGCTGTGCTCACTGGGACTGCGAGTAGAGAATGGAAATGGCGAGAGCTATTGTTTGGTAGTAGCAGAAATGTTCGAGGGAAATTGGGGGGAGGGCTGATGACGGGATTTGGGCCATTAAGGCCCCCTTATTAGTGTCGAAAAATTAGATGATGGCTGGTCGTTTACTCTTGTAAAGCCCGTCATGATGTTACAAACAGTGCAGGGTTGGTTATTGCTCGGTGTGACTTTGAATTACAGCTTAGTTGTTATATTGCCGTAAAAAACGAAATTTGATCAGCTGAACAGTTAAGTTTGTTATTTTTGTTATGTCATCTTCTGACTTCCTCCAACTTTTAAGTTATTTTTGGGGTACAGCTTTTTCTTGTGTTGCTTCTTACATTTGTTTTCATGTTTGTTTTAGATTCATATACTTACTGAAACTTCCCCGGCTATAGAATCTAACACACTCCATTTTCCAAGCGCAACAAAAGTGGCATGAAAGAAAGTTCAAAACTTGGTCTTATATGGTTAAGCATAAAGAAAATATGCTCTTCAACATTTATCAGCAATGACGAGTGATCATTGGCTGTTGCAATACTTTCATAATAACCGAAGAAGTGGGGAAACTGCAAAGGCAAGATAACCTATATGTGTTGCGTGGAAAAGGTCCTTGTGTAAAAGAATAGATAGAAATATAATTAAGCCTGAAAAAGGCCTAGAAATTATTTGAAGATGACATCAAAAAAGTAGAACAAAACATAAAGATTAGAAACAATTAGGTTCACTCATTTTTATTGCCAATTTGATTTACTTGTTTTCTTATTCAAAAACCTCTCTGCATTTACGATTTTGTTTGTTACTTGTATACTTTGTGCTGTAATTTCCGACAATTAATGAAGATGAAACACCCAATTACTAATCCAAATATTCGATGACTTTCATTTACTCTTTTCTTTTTTGCTTTTTTAGAAAAAGCTTCTCTCCTTTCTTGTCTTAGTACACAGATTTCGCATACTTCCACTGAACTTCAATTACAGTTTATTTCTTTTGCTATTAAATATAAGAACAATTTAAAATAGTATTTAAATTGCAAATGGTTAGTTGAAGGATAAAATGTGATTTCCAACTTGTCGGTTGCATTAGCTTAGTATCTAAGCTGGCTTATTAATCTTAATCAAATAAACATACTTTACGGCCACCAATTTCCCACTATCTTATTAATATTTCTTGCGTCAAGCAAATAGCGTAATACCTAAGCGACTCCGATAAAGACACAGAGAGAATACGAATAAGAGCAAATATTCTAAGCTATCTGTTATCATTATAATTTTTTTTTTTTTATAAAGAAGCAATTTTAACACCCTTTAGCGGATCTCTGCTCTCATCTTTCCATCTCTTTATTCATGTCTTGCTTCAGCATAAGGTTTCCTCCAGCCAAGAAGGCATGGAAAAGTTTTACTTCCAAACTTCAAACCAGACTACACAAGCTTCACAAATCCAAAGCTTTCAAAAAACCCAAAAGTAATGGGAAGAAGCTACAAAAAGCTGCTTCCAAAACTACAAGGCCTTCATTGTTCTTAGGGCAATTCCTTCAGCTTAAGAGCAGCCGGAGACGTCGTGCTCTTCCTTTTGGGTACCAACGGTACTACCTCTCCGTCAATAAAGCGGCGGCACCGGTTTACATAGATAAGCTGTTTAAAGATGCGCCGGTGAGTGGAGTGGTAGAGTATATTCATCAGCAGCCATTAGAGAAGAACAAGAAGAAGCTCATTGATGAAGCTGCAGAGGCTGGAACAGGCAATGAAGGAGAAAAGCAGGGAGATGATAAGTTGGAGTCGGTAGGATTGGCATCGCCTATGCTGTATGGAGTAGATGCAAGAGCTGAGGAATTCATTGCAAGTTTCCGAGCAGAAATGGAGCGTCAGGAAATTATAGCACGTAATTTGTAGTAGCGCTTGTTAATTACCCCATTACTAGTTTTTATCTCAAATATTCATCGACTGAACTGTAAGGGAAAAGATTATCAAATGAAGACAATTTAAATGGCTTAAATAAATTGATTAATGTATATACTGATTTCCAATAGATGAATGAAGACAGCTCAAATAATTTCTGATGTTGGTTTAATGTTCACTCATCGAGCATATGATCACATGAGAATAGTAATCCAATCAATTCTCCGATATGGGGCTTGCCTTAAAAATAAGTAAAGATTGGTAGTGCACAGCTTTCGGGTACCTTGTAGTGTGGTTTTAAATGGTGGCACTTCTTTCCGCACTTTGAAGACGGTTATGGAGAGTTGGCAGTTTTGAAATGGTGATTCATTATTATTATCTTTCGACATTGAGCTGGGAATTCGGGTTAAACTCTAATAAAAGCTTGTAAAATAAAGTGATAAGTTATGATTAATTATATATGGTCCTTAGACGATAATTATCCTTAAATAAATTTAAAGCAAGTTAAACATGAAAAGTTCCGGTCTATTAAGGTAATAGAACTTGTAGAATAGATTGATATTCCATAGACACTCACACTCCTTTGGCTATTTCGATTGAATTATTTTTTAAAAAATAATATCAATTTATTTTGTTGATAATGATAAAAGATGAATATCAACAAACAAAGTAATAATTTGAAAGATTATCTAATTTATCATTTGCATATAACGCGGTCGGTTTTATCCTATTTGTTGTTACAATACGATTTTGTTGTATAGTGAATTTTTTTTTTTAAATTAATTTTTTATGTTTTTTATAACAATAATTTTTTATCAATTTAGTATTTGTGTATTTGGGTTGAGCAAATTTAGTCGTTTTCTCCACTATTTTCAAACCCCAGACACTAAATACATGAACCAATAATCCAATTAAAATTGATTATTTTTTTAGTGGAGAAAATCAATTTTCTCTATAACATAAGAAACCAAAATTGAGTTTTCCAAAATTCAAAATTTATTTGGGAATCAATTTTACTAAATTTTGACAAAGTAACTACTCTCAAGAACGATATATTTTGGTTTAGCTCATAGTCTCTATTTATAAAGAAAAAAATTCTATTTGAACGAGAAAAAATACATAATAATATTTAAATAGAAAATACACATATGTGGTGGGCGGCGACAACCCCCTCCAGGATTAGACTTTGTCGCCCGTCACCCCCTAGATGAGTTATTGGGTCTGCCTCATTTATTATGTACAATTATATATGTTATCTGAATTTTTAACCAACTCATATAATTTATCCAACCTAATAACCAATTTTCTATTCCCATAATATTATTTATTTTAATTAATTAATGACAACTTTACCATACTAGAATCTATGAGTAAATAAATTTAATTGTCTCGATCAATAAAACTACAATGACTAATTAATTTAATATAAACTTTGAACTTCAATTATTTAATTACAATCAATTAAATAATAATTTGGAGAAATTAATTTAATCTCTAAGTCATCTCTTGCTTATAGCGAAAAAATACATTCACAGCGAATAGTGATATATGTGATCTATTTCTTAACTCATCGTTTTCATTTATTCAATGTATCAGTTCTAATGCAATCCGTAAAGGAATGTGTTAGGATACCTAAGAGACCGATTGAACATATATAATTAGGGTTCATATAATTTGTAATTAAGTTTCGGTTCTTCGCATATTAATTACAATATTATTGAGTCAATATACTAGCTTTCGACTCTATTACCAATTGAACTTAGGCTTTTGATACATCAATTATACTATTCACGCATACATAGTTGTTGCGAAATTAATCGATGATGTGCAAGTATACACAGTCGTCAACAAGTAATAAAGTAATGAGTAAGAGTATTGTCTCCACAAAGACTGTATAGGCAGATATTGTAAAATTTCAATTGGCAAGTTGGTGATTAAAAAATATATAAAGGGTGAAGTACGAATTAACTAATTAACAAAAAATAATGACTAAATATGCAAATAAAAATAAAAATGCAAATGTAAAATGGAGCAGCAAATCTTAAGGTTTAACAACTATGACATGAATGAGCTAAAATAATTACACTCCTCAATTTAAGTTATTCACAACAATGTTTAATAAATGTTCCAGAAAAGTCCATGGTAACTGAATTGTTTATTAACTTAGAATCTTTAGTCATAAGCTTCTGTCTAAGTCCTATGTTTATCTATTAGTCACTATACATATGTCTATGTCATATTTAACTAAATATTATATTATATAGCATCATTCCTTAAAAATTATGTGAAGTAACAGTGATATGTCTATATTGAAACAATTTAATCACATTAATTTAACCTAATTTCATATTAAATGATCAAACATGCACCATCCAAATATCGTGTCCACTAATTACTATCCGGTTCTGATTAAATTACTAGTTCAAATGCAATCAAACATTTATTATGCATGAGCAACATGTCTGTGATTTTATTTGGATGAATAATCAGTTGAGGCACAAAACATTAAAAACATGTTATGAAGAATATAAATCAAGAATGTGCAATCATTCTAGCATAAACAAGGCTAAGTCATCATTATTAAATCAAAAGCAATAGAATACATTGCAATCATGTTTTTCAACTTAGAACAAAAATAAATATTAAAGGAAAGAAAAAACTCCAAGTAGAATCTGGTGGTTCTCCGTGACCCTGCTCGTGGTTGGTTCCTCTTTTCTTCTCTTTTGCTTCGATGCAAATTACTACTTAGGTGGTCGGCCTTGAGAGCTTTAACACTCTAGAATTACTTACTCAACTTTCTCTCAAATGTAGAGAGAATGCAAAAATGAAAATGAAGGATGAAATGGTGAAATGAATGAATGAGGGATGATGGATGATCAAGTGATGATTGAGTGAGAAAATGTTGGTTGTATTTATACTTGAAGGCTCTAACTGTCCCTTGCTAGTTTTAGCGAGGAAATACCTTAATTTGCTCCCTAGGATGGTCGACCTTTGTATTGTGGAGAAGGTGGCGGCATGTTTCCTTGTTTTAAGGAAGGTAGGTGGAGAATGAGTCTTTGGTACCATTTTACCCTTGAGTGGACAGTTGGGCTTCTCCAGGTGGACTTGCTGGGCCTTTGCTTTTGCTAAGCTATTCTCTTCTGGGTTGAATTACCTCTTTGAAGCCCAAGGCAGTTGGACTGAGACACCCAAAAAGTTGTAAATTTCATATTGAGTTCTCAAGAATATAAAAAGTACTAAATTTAGCATAAAATTAATTAAATTGACACACTTTCATATTATAATTTAAATTGGAGAGGCTACAAGATTGTCCAGTCAAATTGAAAAATGCAGCTGACAATATGATTCAAGCCACATGTAGTTTGACTCCTGCTATGGATCCATATGATATTCCACAAGCAGTCAAAGTGCTTGATAGCATGATAGAAGAAGTTCCAGAAGCTAGTCTACTATACTTTTTCTCACTGAAATTATTACTCAATAAGGACAACCGAATTATGTTTTTATTAATTAATCCCAAGTTTAGAGCTTTGTGACTTAAGACAAAAATGGAGGAGAGTTGAAAATTTTCTAGTCTTCTAAAGTCTTGAGATATCTACTATGTGACTGAACAACAATGCTAAACTAGATTTATCAATAGTTGTTTATGTTTAGTTTTTGGATATTGAATTTATGTTCTACTTATTTATGTGTAATCTAGTTTTATCAATAGTTGTTTATATTTGATTTTGGATATAAAATTTGTTCACATGTGATGAGTATGGTTGACAATTCCAGCGATGATGAAAGTGGTGATGAAAGGGAAAAGAAAGAGATTTTACAACAGATGGAATGTTTTAACCGTTTATTTGTTGTTGCATCTTCTTTTGTGCAATTACATTATGAGAAGTATATATTGAAGCAACCATGCATGGATTCAAAACAGTTAGGTGAGACATGGATTCGAGAGATCCTTGACGGTCATGAATCACGTTGTATGGTTAATTTTAGTGTGTCAAAAATTGTATTCACAAGTTTGTTGAGATTTTTGGGGACAAGATACAATTTGTAAACTTCAAGACACAAATCTTCTCATGAAATGTTGGGAATTTTTTTTTACATCTTAGGCACCAATGCAAAAGTTTCCTAATGTCGAGAAAGATTTCAAAGGTCTAGAGCAACAATAAGTCGATACTTTGCAATTGTGCTTGAGAAAGTTTCAAGGATAGCCATTGATCTCATTGCACTCGATGATTGTTTTTTTAGCTCAATACTCGAACAAATACGTAATGATTCTAAATATACCTCGCATTTTAAGGTTGAAATTAAAAATTATATTATTATATTTTAATATTTTTTGTCGATTAAAAAAACGCATGAGACTAATATGATTAGTTGTTCAGGATTGCATAGGTGCAATTGATGGTATTCATATTGCCGATATTCTTCGACCAAATGAATAAATTCCCTACATTGGAAGAAAAGGTGTCCCGACTCATAATGTTATGGTAGTATGTGATTTTAATATGTGTTTCGCCTTTGTTATGACTGGATGGGAAGGATCTACGCATGATAATAGAATATTTCTTGATGCAATTCAAGATCCAAAATACAAATTTTCGCACCCACCAAATGGCAAGATATTTCATTTATTTCTTCTTCTTTTAAATAATAAAGCACAAGTTCTTTAATTGATAATTAAAAAAACAACTCTTGAATTAATTGTTTGTCATATTATGACATGTAGGAAAATATTATCTTGTTAATTCTAGATATCCTCAAATGAAATATTATATTGGACCATATAGAGGACAGTGATATCATTTACCTGACTTTCATTGAGGTAGACCTATATATGGTAAATAAGAGATATTCAATCATTCACAATCATCATTACGTAGTGTGATTGAACGAACTTTTGGTGTTTTGAATAATAATAAAAAAAGGGTCATTTTAAGGGATATGTCAAGTTATAGTTTTGAAAAGCAAACGATGATAGTTGTTGCTACAATAGCGATACACAAATTTATTTGAAAACATGTCTATCGAAATGATGCAGATTTTATGGAATACGAAAATATTAATAGGGCATATGAGAATATTATTGATTCAGAATATGTGTATGATGGAGAAAATGATGATGATGATGATGGTTGTGGTGAATCAAACAATTCAAGTGGTTTTGAAATAGAATTAACAAGAGATAATATAGCTTCTGGTTTAATGAATTCCCTTTAAATTACAAATGCTAATGTAAAATTTTTAATATATATATTTGGTATATAAATATTACCTCTTTTTGAAACTTTAATTCAAATACATATAATATTTTAATTTGTTAGGTTTATGTTTTTTTATGTTATGTTAACATCTAATATGGGTTATATATTTAAATTACATTTTAAAATAAAATAATACAAATATGTTAATATCTAATTACAAATATTTAATGGTTATATTTAAATATTTAAAATATAGTTTATATATTCTAATTAAATTTCATAAATAATTAATATTAATTGTTTAAAAATATTTAAAATTTATATTTCATATATTAAAATATTAACAAGAAGTTATAATAAATTATATTTTATATTCTTACTAAAATATTATAATATTAACTAATTTGAACTTTATTTAAATTTAAATTTATTACTTTATAATATTATGTCTAAAATAAATATTTTATTTCTCAAAAATATTTTTCGTTAAATCTTAAAAAATACTTGTTAAAAACTTTTTAAATGAACTAATTTCAGATGCTAAAGTCATTTGGTTTAATCGGCATTTCTGCAAGATGTTGGGCTGATTAAAGTGGTTTTCACATTTATATCATGCTCAAACGGTTTTCAGCAAAAAAAAAACATTCTTTTATCGTATAATCATTTAACTTTTAAGCTACAACGTTGGTGAAACCGCCCAAAGAGTTGAATTCGTTCGTTTATTCATTTCCAAAGTTGATCTGATAGCCACCAATTATTTAATTAACATAATTATAATTAAAGCTTCAAACTTACTCAGCATATCAGACTGATGTATTAAAATGTGATGGATATATTTAGATTCCAATAGGACTAATCTTCTTTTATAAATAATAATAATAATAATAAAATGATCCTACTGATTAATTCATTTAATTCGAATTGTAAAAAAAAAAACAAAAACAATTGAGTAATTCATTTATTTTTATTTCATTATTAATTTACAAAATAATAAGGGAAGAATGGTTTAAGTATTTGTATTATTCTTTTAATGCATAATGCATTATTAATTTACATTTATATATTTATTTTAAAATTATATTAATTTATTAAATTTTATTCTATCTTAATAAAAATATACTTATTTGTATTGAACTATTCAGTAATTTCATACATTCTTAATTCTTTTTATTTTTAAGATACATTTAAATAGGTGAATATTTGATATATTGACAATATTTTTTTTTTATTTCATAAGGAAATTTAAAATTTTTACATGTGTTTTTTTTTTAAAATATCTATTTTTTAAATATTTTATTGTACTATTATATGACACTTTTCAATTACTTAAACTCCACTGACGATGTATTAAATATTTACCCTTAAATATTATTATATGTTAAGCACTATAGCTATGTATATAAATGAAGTCTATTTCATTATTAAGCTAATGCATGGCTATAAATAGAAGGAATTTTAACAGTCAATATTTACATTTTTTGGTCAATTTTACCATTAATATTTTAAAAAGAGTTTAATCACTTTTCATTAATGAAAATGTTGACTAAAACATTAATTTTTTAACAATGTTGGCATGGCAAATTGTGTGGCAATTTACATGTACTTCACGAGAACACAACGATATTTATCATGCCAAAAATAATTTAAAATTCATAAAAATATTCAAAAATAGATAATTCAAAAAATTATAAAAAGTTCATATTTTTTAAAAGAAAGATAAAGTACATGTGAATTGTTATGCGGGCGGATATATTTAAAAATTTAACATTTTAGTCAATCGTTCCATTAAAAAACATCATTCCAACATTTTTTAAAAGATTATAGGTCAAATTTAATTAAAAAAATTAAAACCAAATTCACAGAAAATGTAAATGTTAAAGGTTAAATTTATTAGTATGCCTAAATAAAATTTATGTTAATTAACTTGAAAACATATAAATTATTTTTGAAATATTTATTCGATTGTAAAATATGATATCTCTTATTTATATATATACGCACCATAAGTTTACATATTAAATTAATGAGAATAAATATATACGAACTAAAAAATTTAATAATAAAAATATATAAAATTAATCATACATTTATAATTTTAGATACTTTTGAATGATTTGTTTTCTTCATGCTGAAGAGATGCAACATCTCATTTAGTACCTAAAAAATTACTTAAAAGGAAGATATGACCAAAAAAAAAAAAAATTGAAACATCAAAGCAAAACATTTACATAATCAACCTATTTATAGTTGAATTGAATAATTTTTTTTTAAATAAATTCAAAACATATTTAATTACTTAATTTTGGATTATAAAAGTAGATAATGTTTTTTTTTTGCTTTAAATCTTAAAATATAATTATTTTTTATTTAAATAAAATATTATAAATATTTAATTATCGTATAAAAAATATTTATAATAATTGTTATATTCAATTTTTTTAGGATAATATTATTTCAGATAATATAAATATATAATAATTATTTTTAAAAATTAATTTTAAAATAACAATAGAAGCACAGATGAATCATCTAATTTGGGTAAATGACCAGAATATACTAAATTTTAAAAAAAATTACGGAAAAGGGCCGAAAAAATAATTATTTACCGGAAAGGGTCATTTCCCCCGAAAACGTGTCCACGTCAGCGCATTTTCAGGGGATGAATCAGAAAAGCGCGTCCACGAGGGAGCGTTTTGTGCCACATCAGCGAAAAACGCATCTTTGAGGGCGCGCTTTGCCCCTGCAACTGTCAAATTTTTTTTTTGACCATTGGGCCTCCAACGGTAAAAAAAAACCCTATAAAAACCCCCAACCCTTTTATTTTTTTCACACATTAGTCCTTACTCATTTTTCTCTCAACTTTCTCTCAAATTCCTCTCAAATTTATCTCAAATTCCTTTAAACTTCCTCTCAAATTTCACAATAGTCTTTTAATATTTACAAAAAAGCCCTTTTTTAAATTTTTTGAAATATTTTTTTTTGATAAATTTAAAAATATTCGGTCGTATTAGCAATGGCAGGAGAATTAATTCGTCTCGACGATAAACACATCTCCGTCGATCAAATGCAAATGGTAAGTTTTAATTTTAATTTTTCAATACTATTTAAAAATTTTAAGGTTTATGCAATTTTAATTAAATTTTATTTTATAATTTTTTAAACAGTCTGTAGATCGGGTGTTGCAATGCTATATTCGCAATATGCCTGGTTCGCCATTGCCGTTTATCGAGAATTACCTGCGGGAAGCGGGTTTTTGGCACGTGGCCCCCATAGGCCGGGGGTGCAAGTTGGACCCGAAGTTAATCAGTGCGTTGATAGAGAGGTGGAGACCCGAGACGCACACTTTCCATCTTCCATGCGTAAAGTGTACTATCACTCTGGAAGACGTGCATTTGCAATTAGGATTGCCGGTGGATGGGTACGTAGTCACCGGTCCGCAACTTCGCGATTGGCGCGTGTATGCTACGAGCTTTTGGGTGATATTCCGGATAACATTTACGGTGGTCGGATCGAGATGGACTGGTTACGAGACACATTCCCGGAGTCGAATAATGATTCGACCGAAATAGAAATAATACGGTATGCTCGGGCATACATTCTTGAGATAATTGAGGCTATCTCGATGCCGACTGTCACGAAACTCCTCATTACACACGAGATGGTCTGCTGAAACTCGTTGATTTTAGAGCAAACCGTGAATTGAGTTGGGTCTGCCGTGCTAGCAAAATTGTATCGGGAGATGTGCGGGGCGATGCGGCCGAATAAAGCGAAAATCGGAGGTTGCCTATCACTACTGCAATCATGGGCACGGTTTCGATTTCCATTTTTACGTCCTCGAGTCGACCACCCATATACATTCCCACTCATAACGAGGTAAATTTAATATTAGATTTTACAATTATTACATAGATTTAAAATATAATTATATGCTAAAAATTTATTTAATTAGGTGGAACCATTCGGCGAGTTATGTTGGAATACCTACATCGCTTGAAGATATACGGCTTCTACTAGAGCAACGGTCGGAAGCACAAGTAAGTATTAAATTTTAATTAAATTTCGTAATAAAATAGTCGTTTCGTATTTAGTATTTAGTATATAACTAATATTTTTATCATGTTAATATAGTTTGAATGGACACCATACGAGGATCCATCAATTCAGGCAGTAATTCCGGAGGAGTTCTTGATAAATAGGAACATTTGGCATGTGAAGGTCCTATTGATCAACTATGCCACCGTGGAGATGCACCAATCAGATTGGGTTCTGTGTCAATTTGGATTCCGACAACCGATTCCCGTGGCACCTGAAGTGCTCGATGATGAGCACAAAGTCGACTTACGGCAGTTGGATACGGATTGGCCAAGATATTGGTCAGCGTATATCGAATTGTGGGAGAACCGGTATGATTATATACCTACTCGGGAACCGACCATCGTTCCTGAGTTAGCGTGCGTGCCGGAATACATGCCATGGTTTCGGATCCATGGCAAGTCGTATTTATTGTCGGAAGAGGAAAGGCGACGGCAACTTCGTGAACAAAGGGAACGACGGGGCCCTTTAAATCCAAGGAGAAGGGGTGATGAAACGGGACCATCAACAGCGCCGACACAGTCACTGGGCCCATCAACAGCGCCCACACAGTCACCGGGCCCAACACTTCAGCCGACGACACCGACATCACACGGCCTTTTTTAGATTATGCCAAAGCGTACTTCTAGCCCTTATATGTATCATAACCCTTATATGTTTCCTTTTCCCAGTCTCACAGCAGGTTGGAATGCATGGCCCGGTTCGAGTCCCTTCCCGACTACTCCGACTGGCCAGCCGATCTTGAGGCCGCCGTCGCATGAAGGATCGCACGAGGCGCCGTCGGGGAGCTTTTTTTTTACCAGTCTCCTTCGCCTTATGGGATTCAGACACCTCCGCCATGGTTTATGCAAACACCTCCCCAGTCATTATTTTATCAAGGTGGGTCATCCTCCCAATACCCACAACCAGACCCCCTGCCGGAGGAACCGGAATCCCCGCCTAAGGTTCCACAACCCCCGCCGGAAGCTAGAAGAAGGAGGAATCCAACGCGTAACCGTCGACCACCCCATGTGGCACCGATTCCGACCGGCACCAACATTGATTCCGACCGCCATTTTTTTATTTTTTTTGTAATTTAATTTTTATATCTTTAATAAAATAAAAGTTGTTTTTTATTTTTTAATGTAATTTAATTTTTATATCTTTGCTAAAATAAAAGTTGTTTATTTTTTTTATTATAATTTAATTTTTATATCTTTAATAAAATAAAAGTTGTTTTTTATTTTTTATTTGTGATTTAATTTTTATATCTTTAATGAAATAAAAGTTGTTTATTTTTTATTGTAATTTAATTTTTATATCTTTAATAAAATAAAAGTTTTTTTTTATTTTTTTGTAATTTAATTTTTATATCTTTAATGAAATAAAAGTTGTTTATTTTTTATTATTGTAATTTAATTTTTATATCTTTGCTAAAATAAAAGTTGTTTATTTTTTTATTGTAATTTAATTTTTATATCTTTAATAAAATAAAAGTTGTTTTTTATTTTTTTATTGTAATTTAATTTTTATATCTTTAATAAAATAAAAGTTGTTTATTTTTTTATTGTAATTTAATTTTTATATCTTTGCTAAAATAAAATAAAAGTTGCTTATTTTATTTTTTGTAATTTAATTTTTATATCTTTAATAAAATAAAAGTTGTTTATTTTTTATTGTAATTTAATTTTTATATCTTTGCTAAAATAAAATAAAAGTTGTTTATTTTTTTATTGTAATTTAATTTCTATATCTTTAATAAAATAAAAGTTATTTTTTTTATTTTTTTTGCAATTTAATTTTTATATCTTTAATGAAATAAAAGTTTTTTTATTTTTTATTGTAATTTAATTTTTATATCTTTGCTAAAATAAAAGTTGTTTATTTTTTTATTGTAATTTAATTTTTATATCTTTAATAAAATAAAAGTTATTTTTTATTTTTTTATTGTAATTTAATTTTTATATCTTTGCTAAAATAAAAGTTGTTTATTTTTTTATTATAATTTAATTTTTATATCTTTAATAAAATAAAAGTTGTTTATTTTTTTTATTGTAATTTAATTTTTATATCTTTGCTAAAATAAAATAAAAGTTGTTTATTTTATTTTTTGTAATTTAATTTTTATATCTTTGCTAAAATAAAATAAAAGTTGTTTATTTTATTTTTGTAATTTAATTTTTATATCTTTAATAAAATAAAAGTTGTTTATTTTTATTGTAATTTAATTTTTATATCTTTGCTAAAATAAAATAAAAGTTGTTTTATTTTTTTTTGTAATTTATTTTTATATCTTTAATAAAATAAAAGTTGTTTTTATTTTTTGTAATTGATTTTTTTCTCTTTAATAAAATAAAAGTTATTTTTAATTGATTTTTTTATCTTTAATAAAATAAAAGTTGTTTTTTTGTAATTTATTTTTTTAATTTTTAATAAAATGAAAGTTGTTTTTGAATATCCTAATTGTAATTTAATTTTTATATATTTAATGAAATAAAAAAACATACTTTACTTCTATCATGTCTTTAAATACATCTAAACAAAAAAATATGATACTGATTTAAAATGAGACATAACTTTTCATTCTTCCAAGAGACAAAAATGATAAGGAGACTATCAACTATTCCGATTTGGACACGAAGCGAGATGTATGGCACAGGTTCCTACACCATCCGCATAACTTCCGTTGGTTGGTCGTTTCTGGATATCCATATTGTTGCGTATTCTAGTTGAGCAAGGTCGATCTTTTGGTTTGCGCCAGATTCTCTATCCGGTAACAACTTATACGGAGCAAGCGTCTACAGACGGCCACTTACGCTTCATCCGAGATCGGGGGAATACGTGTCTCCACACGTTGTACATGTTTTCTATTTTATACACTTCGTCGACATAGCTCATGGGATCCAGACGGAGATTCTGACAAGCCGCAAGTACATGAGCGCATGGGTAACAAAGTGCATCAAATATCCCACAGTCGCAGGTCATATTTCTCAAGTGTACACGATATTGCCCTCCAACAATACCTTGGTTCGGTCTGTCAAACTCCATCACACGAAACCATAGGTTGTCGCGATCGTGACACACTGTGTGCATGGTGTTGGCCTGTGCCTTCCCATTGCTAATTTCTCGCAATACATTCGCGCACCATACATGGCATCCTTGCATTTTGCCTTTATAACTCGCTACTCGCTTCGGAAATAGTGCCGCTAAACGAAAATATGTCTCTCGCACAATCGATGTTATCAGCAAATGACACGTTCCTTTTAGAACAGAATTTATGCATTCGGCCAGGTTTGAGGTCATATGACCATATCGTAGGCCGCCGTCGTATGCTTGTGTCCACTGCTTGAAAGGAATATTGCGTAGGTAGTTTGCGCCTTCTTCGTTAACTGAGCGCAAACTCACCAACATCTCGTGAAAACGGTCCTTATTGATCTCGTACCTTGCCAATATAAGTTGATAGCGAATATTACATACCACTCTTCAATTAAGAATAAATTGAATATTACAAACGAAATTATATTAATAGATATTACATACCCATATTGGTCACTTGCCGTGTTGACTTGTAGATCGATGTTGCTCGTGGTAGTTATACGCAACATGCCTTAGGCAATATCGATGGTGTGTGCGATGCCATAGGCTTCCCTATCGCTCTATTGCGGCTAGTATTCCAGGGCCCCGATCCGATATAACGCATATATCAGGTTGGGGGCAGACATGCCTCCTTAACCTAGATAGAAAGAAATCCCAGTCATCATCTGACTCCCCCGGTGTTATTGCAAACGCAATTGGAAGGATTCTCCCACTGTCGTCCTGTGCCACAGCTAGCAATAGCCAATGCGTATATCTACCATACATAAAGGTACCATCAATTTGTACCAATGGCTTGCAGTATATAAATGCGTCTCGGCATTGCTTAAATGTCCAGAACAGACGCTTGAACACTTGGCATCCACGGAGCAATCGATCGTTGTAGTACGCCGGTTCCGTTTCAAGGTCTGTTATGATGCCTGAGACATATCTCTCCAACACCTGACACCACTGCCACACTTCATTATGTGAAGCGTCCCACCAACCATGAAACTTTTCCAACGCCTTCTGCTTGGCTATCCAAGTCTTCTGGTAAGAGGGCGTGTACCCCAATTGGCTACGAATATTGCCAATTAAGGTCGGTACTGTAGTCTTGGGATCCGCCTTCACCGTCGGTATTATTAAGTCAGCTAACATCTCTGAATCCATCTTCGGATGATCACTTGAAACACCTGTTAACGAAGTACGTTAAATAATGCAACATTACGTAATATTAGTATTATTCAAAAACCTTGAACACCTAGTGATACTGTACCGGCAAGACATGTATATGGACCGTTGTACTTTTTGATCTCCCACAAGCCTGTCCTTTTCCTCAACGAGGCCATGATTTTCCATGAACATGTACCGTCTTGCACTGCACACTTGGCCTCATACTTATCGAGTTTGAATTTAACCACGTTGTCGTTAACCCCGTTCTTGATGTTATATTGTTTCAATGCACCAAGAAAACTATCCTTGTTGGAAAACTTTTTACCAACTTCTAATTCGCCCGAATCCAACTACGAACTTGTACGGTCACGCCTTCTGTGTGGTAGTTCAGAAAACTCCAATGCATCGTCTTGAGATAGATCGACATTATGCATGTGGGCTGGAGGCGAGTACGCCCTGAATCGCGGATCTTCTTCTTCTTCATCTGAACCGCCTTTAACATCGGTTGGAACATGCTCCGATTTAGAAAATAATGCAACTTCTGCACCATCGGGGCTGGGCTCTCGAGGTGGATCCACATCGGACTCATCATCCGACCCACCATCATCTGCAACGAACGAGGGCCCCTCACCGGTGGATGTCGTGGGGAGTACATTATCCCTTCTTAAACAACTTTCGTAACGTTCCCAATCATATGTGGATTGCCAACCACTAGAAGTTGATGACGTTCCCCAATACGTATTTCTAGCATCGAACGTCGAAGGAAGGATATGCATGTCCCATCCACCAACCGGGTGTCATGCAGGGGTTGTGTTTTCCATACTACCACCAAACACGGGCGCTTCCGTATTCTGCCTCCCACTAACAAAGTGTCAACTTGGGGTCGTGTATTCCCCTCGAACATCAGTAGATGTTGAAGTCGAAGGAAGATCACTTGGCGATGAAAATTGAACATATACCTCAAGATAGGGTGATCCACTGGCAAGATGAGTCTCCACCATTGCCTCCAAGCTTCGAGGACCTTTGATGTCGAATGAGTCATATCTCACGGGATTAACCGGCGCAAAAATCTATACTTAATAGACCGAACTTTCATTGGCGTTGTTCAAAGATTTTACGCCTAATTCTTTTGCGGTTCATCAAATCTATGTTCCTGTTAAAACCCGGTCATACTGTGTTCTCCGATAAAAAAAAACACCATTTTCGGTGTCACAAACATCACCATCGTAGTAAATAACAAAGATTAATACGTTCACTCATCTTCGCTTCTATTTTACTTTTGCCTCAATTTACGTTATGCAACTTTGAGAATGAAATTTGGCTGATTTATAGTCTAAGGATTGCCGGACTCTCAGAGCAAAAGAGCGTCCACGTGGGAGCTTTTATCGTACTCTTGCTAACAAAGATTGCATCCTGCTTGAAGCGTTTTGGTCACTATTTGTTCGTAAATGTCTTCTCAAAATTATATTGCCGAGAGACTCATCAGAGCAAAAGAGCGTCCACGTGGGAGCTTTTTAAGTACTCTTCTTGACGAAGCATCCTACTTGAAGCGTTTTGGCCACTATTTGTTCGTAAACGTCTTCTCAAAATTATTTTGCCGAGGCTATCTTGCAAAAGAGCGTCTCGTGGGAGCTTTTTCACTCTTTTTGCCGACGATGCATCCCGCTTGAAGCGTTTTGGCCACTATTTGTTCGAAACGTCTTCTCAAAATTATTTTGCCGAGAGACTCTCAGTAGCAAAAAGCGTCCACGTGGGAGCTTTTTTCAGTACTCTTGCTGGACGTTGCATCCTGCTTGAAGCGTTTTGGTCACTATTTGTTCGAAACGTCTTCTCAAAATTATATTGCCGGATACTCTTCAGAAAAAAATTCAAAAATTTTTATTTTATCGATATATTTTTCCAAAACCCTAAACTTAAAATTATTCTAATTAATTAACCCTAAAATCTAGTCTATTAATTTTCCCCTAGAAACCCTAAACCCTAAGACCTTAAAAATCCCTAAACTGTAGCATTAAAACCCTAAAAACTCATACCCTAACATTAAAAACAACTAAAAAGCCCATCGGGGGTGAAGGGCAAAAGCGCTCCCTCGTGGACGCGCTTTTGCCACATCAGCAAAGCGCGCCCTCAAGGACGCGTTTTTTGCTGATGTGGCACAAAGCGCTCCCTTGTGGACGCGCTTTTACTGTTTATCCTCAAAAACGCGTCTTTGGCGTGGACGCGTTTTTTGGAAATGACCCTTTCCGGTAAATAATTATTTTTTCGGCCCTTTTCCGTAAATTTTTTTTAAAAATGGTATATTTAGGTCATTTAGCCATCTAATTTAGAAACACTTCTTTTATAAAAGTGCTAATTGATTTTTTTAAAATTATGTTAAAATAAAAAAATTAAAATAAATACTAATATAGATCATAGATAAACTAAAATTAAATAAATATTTATTTAAGTTAAATCAAATGAATAAATTATTAAATTAAATTTGTATTTAGTTAATTAAATACATATCTAATTTTAAATTTTATGGCTATCTAATTAAATATTTACCTAGTTTATTTTAAAGAAAGCATTACCCATCTAATCTATTTCAATTTATTTACATTAAAAAAATTGTTTAACTATTTATTTTAAACAAAATATTATCTATATTATTTAACTCAATGATGTGTCAATACATACTAAGGGTGCGTTCTCCATTGCTGCACAGATGGACTTTTCTACAAAAAAGTCATTTTCCCTAAAAAGTAATAAATAACAGACATCAGTGGGGAAATTTTTTTAACTTTTTTTAAGTACTTTTTCACAGATGAAAAAGTAGAAAATTTTAGCTTTTCTCAGTGTAAAAGTACTTTTGGCTGGTGTTTTATTTTTTTAACCTTATTATTTCTTCTTCCAAATAGACATTAGAACACTTCTCTTTTTTTCCCCTTTTCTCTTTTGTCTGAACTTTAATTTTTCCTCTGGTTCTTTGTTCCTCTTATCCACGGTAAGTTTATCTTTTTCTTCTCTTCTTCTTCTCTTTAATTGTTCATTATGCTTTAATTTTTAGGTATTTTCTGATTGTTTGATTTTATTATGGAAGGGCCTTAAAGCTTTATTTGTTTATTTATTCATTTTTTCTGCAGTTCGTGCATTTTTTGCCTGCAATTTTTGAAAGCAGTAATCAGTCTTCTTCTCTTTGTTCCCTTCACTAAACTTTTCTTCGGTGAGTTCCTTTTTTTTGTGAAATTTTTGGTTAGATTTGCGTTTTTTCCTTTTTTGGTTCGTTTGTTTCTGCTTTTTGCGCTTCCGCTTCATTTCAACCGTAAGATCTCCGGTTTTTTTCTTAAATTCATTTTGTTCTATTTGGTTGCCCGAAACGAAAAAAAAATGGATGGAGAAAGATTAGTACCTTCCGTGGTTTTTTTTTCTTATTTTTTGTTTGGTTTATTTTTCTTTTTCTTTTTGTTACCTTATCGTTCAGGAAAAAATAGAAAACTCAACTATCTTAAAAAGGATTTTAATGCATAGAACAGTAAGGCTTCAGTGAACATTTTTTTTTTCCTTTTTCATGATCTAAACAAAATTTGTGTTTTTATTTCTATTATTTCTCATCAGCAGCAACCTATTGGAAAAATAATACTAATAGTAGTTGATTTTTCGTAGCATTATTTTTAAATTGGACTCAGATTTTTGTGTGTTCTTTTTTCTTGTTAAATCACGGAGTAGAGACTATTCTCCATATGTTAAGGAAGCCTGTTTGTTTTGTTTTTGTTTGTCTTTTGTGGAACTTGCATCAACCGTGACTGAATATTGAAGGCTAAGGTATGAATGATTATTGCTATATTTTATTAAAATAATCATATGCTTCTAGAATCTGGATCCCAGAAAATGGAAGACATGCATGCAGAGAGTGCTAGATTAGGTTCATTTTTTGAACATCATTGTTGTTGGGATTAATTAGTAGTGGTTGAGTGTTGCTTCTTACATAACAAATAAAAATAGATGGATCCTTGATGGCCCATTCTTTAAGTTCTTAACCCCCCTCCCTCTTTTTTAAGTTTGATTTACAGAGTCCACAAACGACTCCTTTACCTTTAAAATTAATGTGAACGTTGTGTGTCTGCAGAGGTTGCTGGCTAAGTATGGATCTCAAGCCTCTGTGATATCAATTGTGTGTCTATTCATCTACCTGATGGTTACCCCATCAAAATCCAGTGGTTTGAAAGCAAGCAAGAAGAAGAAGCGCTAAGTATTTGTAGTGAAATTTGAATACGTGAGCTTTTCTTTCAATTTGCGCTTTCAAGAAGTTTTTCTTTCTATTTTTGCTTTTTTGTTTTAGAACATGTTTATTGTCGGAACTTTAGAATTAGATGGACATTAACTGAGTTGAGTGCAAGATGAATCAACTAATTCTCACTTCTTAGACCTTGACTTGATTGAAACATGTAATGCTTAAATAGAAGCGGGACTGATCTTGTAATCGGATGTCGGGCTTTTGAAATTTAGCACTTTTTACGTTTTACCTGCTCAGGTGTGTGTATGTATATTTGAATGCTATTATACTGCTTTAGATGTGACGGAGTGAATGAGAGAGTGATTTTAGAGATGAGACATGAACTCCAGAGTGGCCCCCCCTCAACAAGGGCTCGACTTGAAGAACAAGTCCTATGATGTAATGGTCTTAAAAAGGAAGGACTGTGTGTGCTAGAGTTGGTTTTAAGATATAATTGTTACAAAGCACATTTTATGGACAAAACTGCAAATTGTATATTCTTTTATTAGCATGCGATTTAGTTTTTGTGAAGTAAGACTGGTTTAATGCAAATTAGCTAGGGCTTAACACCATTGTTGGTGTCGGGTCCATTTTTGGTAAAATTAATATTAGAGGAAAATATTTTGATACACATGTAAACAAATATACTTATGTGACATTTGATTTTCTTGATTGCTTGGCTGAAACGAATCTGTTTGTATACACAATAGATGAGTACTTCGGCGATTGAAGTTAGTGGTGAAAAAGTGAAAGCAATGTGGGATAAGAGATTGACAGAAATATTTTGTGATATTTGTATTAAAGAGATATAGAAAGGCAATAGGCTTGGTACTCATTTCACAAAAGATGGATGGTTGAAAATAATGACCAACTTTGAGAAAGAAACGGGCAAGGGTTTTCACAAAGACAACTTAAAAATAGGTGGGATGCCCTAAAAAGAATGGAAAGCTTGGAAAAAACTTAAAGGCGAAGATATCTTTGGTCTAGGGTGGAATCCTATAAAAAGAACCGTTGATGCATCGGATGATTGGTGGGAGAGTAGGCTAAAGGTACATTAATAATTCTGAATATTTTTGTTTTTTTCTTTTTTATGAGGTTATTGATAATTACTGTTATTAAACTATC
Source organism: Gossypium sturtianum (assembly GCA_025698515.1). NCBI lineage: Eukaryota > Viridiplantae > Streptophyta > Magnoliopsida > Malvales > Malvaceae > Gossypium > Gossypium sturtianum. Next base: position 55,934,218 of record CM046949.1, on the reverse strand, counting down.
ATTTTATATGTAGGTTGTGCCTGAAGCTCAAAAATTTAAAACATCGGGCATTGATCCTGAATTCGAAGGGAAGTTGGACCAAATGTTCATGGGGATAGTTGCAACAGGTGATAAAGCATGGGCAACTTCTTCTGGTACACTCCGTAGTGATTTTTTTTTAGGATGTTAACAATGAAATACCTAAAGAGAATGAAGAAGAAAATGTGAGAAACGATGTTCGCATTTTAAATGATGTTCACATTTCAAATGATGTTCATATTTCAAATGATGCTCAAATTGATGGAAACGGTCAAAAAAGAAAAAACCCTGAGATATCAAGTTCACATTTTAAAACTGGAAGAAAGAAATCCTAAAAGCAAATTGGAGGGGCTGCAAGATTGTCCAGTCAAATAGAAAAATTATGCAATGCAGCTGACAATATGAGTCAAGCCACATCTAGTTTGACTCCTGTTATGGATCCATATGGTATTCCACAAGCAGTCAAAGTGCTCGACAGCATGTCAGAAAAAGTTCCAGAAGCTAGTCCGCTATACTTTTTCGCACTTAGATTATTGCTCAATAAGGGCAAGCGAATTATGTTTTTATCAATTAATCCAAAGATTAGAGCTTTGTGGCTTAAGACGGAAATGGAGGATAGTTGAAAATTTTCTGATCTTCTAGGGTTTAGAGATATCTATTATGTGACTAAACAAAAATGCTAAACTAGTTTTATCAATAGTTATTTATGTTTGGTTTTTGGATATTGAATTTATGTTCTACTTATTTATGTGTAATCTAGTTTTATCAATGGCTGTTTATGTTGGGTTTTTGGATATTGAATTTATGTTCTACTTATTTATGTGTAATATACTTTTATTAATAGTTGTTTATGTTTGGTCTTTGGATATTGAATTTATGTTCTACTTATTTATACTAAATTAGTTTTATCAATAGTTGTTTATATATGATTTTGGATGTTCAAATTTTTTCACAGGTGATGAGTATAGTTGAGAATTACAACGGTGATGAAAGTGATGATGAAAGGGAAAAGAAAGAGATTTTACAATGCATGGAATGTTTTAACCGATTATTTGTTGTTGCATCTTCTTCCGTGCAATTATATTACGAGAAGTATATATTGAAGCAACCATGCATGAATTCAAAATAGTCAGGTGAGACATGGATCAGAGAGATCCTTGACGGTCACGAATCACGTTGTATGATTAATTTTAGGATGTCTAAAATGGCATTCACAAGTTTGTTGAGAGTTTTGGAGACAAGATACAACTTGCAAACTTCAAGAAACATATCTTCTAGTGAAATGTTGGGAATTTTTTTATACATCTTGGGCACCGGTGCAAAAGTTTCCCAATGTCGAGAAAGATTTCAAAGGTCTGGATCAACAATAAGTCGATACTTTGCAATTGTGCTTGAGAAAGTTTCAAGGATGGCCACTAATCTAATTGCACCCGAAGATCCTTTTTTTAACTCAATACCCGAACAAATACGTAATGATTCTAGATATATGCCGCATTTTAAGGTTAAAATTTAATTTTATCTTATTATATTTTTAATATTTTTGGCCGACTAAGAATATGCACGAGACTAATATGATTATGTGTTCAGGATTGCATAGGTGCAATTGATGGTACTCATATTGCCGCTATTCTTCCACCAAATGAACAAATTCCCTATATTGGAAGAAAATGTATCCCTACTCAAAATGTTATGGCAGTATGTGATTTTAATATATGTTTCACCTTTGTCATGGCTGGATGGGAAGGATCGGCACATGGCACTAGAATATTTCTTGATGCAATTCGAGATCCAAAATACAAATTTCCGCACCCACCAAATGGTTAGATATTTTATTTATATGTGATTTTTAAAAAAAATAAAGTATAAGTTCTTTAATTGATATTTTTTATAAAAAAAACTCTTGAATTAATTGTTTGTTATATTATGACATGTAGGAAAATATTATCTTGTTGATTCTGGATATCCTCAAATGAAAGGTTATCTTGGACCATATAGAGGTCAGCGATATCATTTACGACTTTCGTAGAGGTAGACTGTATCCGTAAAAAGAAGAGATATTCAATCATTCACATTCATCATTACGTAGTGTGATTGAACGAACTTTTGGTGTTTTGAAAAAAAAATGGGCCATTTTAAGGGATATGCCAAGTTATAGTTTTGAAAAGCAAACGATGATCGTTGTTGCTACAATGACGATACACAATTTTATCCGAAAACATGTCGGTCGAAATGATGCAGATTTTATGAAATACAAAGATATTAACTGGGCATATGAGAATACTGTTGATTCAGAAAATGCGCATGGTCGAGAAAGTGATGATGATGACGACGACGATGATGATGGTGATGATGATGGTGAATCAAGCAATTCAAATGGTTTTAAAATGCAATTAACAAGAGATGCTATAGCTTCTAGTTTAATGAATTCACTTTAAATTGTAAATGCTATTGTAAAATTTTTAGTATTTATATTTGGTATATAAATATTATCCCTTTTTGAAACTTTAATCCAAATATATGTAATATTTTAATTTGTTAGGTTTATGTTTTTTATGTTATGTTAATATCTAATATGAGTTTTACAAATGTGTTAAAAGCATTAAAAATAAAAAATAATTTTTAAAATAATACAATTGTGTCAATATCTAATTACAAATATTTAATTATTATATTTAAATATTTAAATATAGTTTATATATTCTAATTAAATTTAATAAATAATTAATATTAATTACTTAGAAATATTTAAAATTAATATTATATATTAAAATATTAACAATAAATTATAATAAATTATTTTTTATATTTTTGCTAAAATATCATAATATTAACTAATTTGAACATTATTTAAATACATATTTGTTACTTTATAATATCATGTCTAAAATGGACATTTTACTTCTCAAAAGTACTTTTTGACAGCAATACCAAATACTTAAATTTTTCAAAAGCACTTCTCAAAAGCATTTTTTCACAGCACTCCTCAAAAGCACTTCTCAAAAGCATTGCGAAACTGGCCCTAAATTGTTTTTTAAAATATTTCTGTAGCTTATTATAAACTATAATTTAAAATTTAAACCCTTAATTTTTATATCTTTTTCTAAATTTGGCCTTCATTTTTTTAGCTAAATTTAATTATTAACCTTTCAAAAAGAGTTAAATCGTTTTTTAATTGAAATATTGACTAAAATATTAATATTTCAACTATGTCGACATGATAACCTGCGTGACAATTCAAGCACAATTCATATTGACATGACACTATTTATCTTATATGTTACACCAACAAAGAATTTAAAAATAAAAAATTAAAATTAACGAAATTGAAAAAAATTCTAACAAATATTAGCATGGAGTACATGTGAATTGTTATGTAATATGCAATTTCAAAATTTTAATATTTTAGTCAGTATTTCTATTAAAAGAATAACAATTTGACTCATTTTAAAAGGTCGATGGTCAAATTAAATAGGTTAAGCGTCAAATTTAACTAAAATAAATAATAATAATAATCACTCAACTATGAATAAGTTTTTGTTTTGGTTGATTAACTATAAAAAAACAACTATTTGTTGACCAACGTTTTGAGAAAAAATTTTTGTCACCTTATGGTTAAATTTGGAGGCATTTTTTTAATTGGTTTAATAACAAAATCAGTCTTCAACTTTTTATATTTTTTTATCATTTTGACCCTAAACTTTCATAACAAATAATAAAACATTTAAAAATTTAACAAATATACATAAACATTTATATTCTCAACCATTAAAATTTTCAACAAAATTTCTTAGCAAAATTTTCCAAGAACATTTTCTATAGAATTAAACACATTTGTTTAAATGTATGTCATTTGGATTCAATCCTGAACAATTTTACCCAATCACACCCTAATCTTTCTTTACTGGAATAAGATGGAAACCTGGAGTGGGAAAGAGGGACCCAAAATAACACTCAAGAATGGTAAATCTAGACCTTAATGGATTTCTCAAAAAGGAACTCACTCCCTTCCCTTCACTGTAGATGATCTTAGGTTCCCAGAACAATGTGAAAATAAGGCTTTAAAATAAAACCAAAATGAATACCACTTGAATTTGGTACCCCATTAACATGCCTCAGCCACAAACAAAACTAAAACTGGTATTTGCATTGTTCCTTTTCAGAGCTGAGCTTGAAGCCAACAATAATACCAACTTTTGGGGTTTGAATGCAAAATTTTGCACCTACACAAGAACAAAAGTTTAGCCAATGAGTAACAAAATCCTTCACTCATTTGTGTTTTATAAATAAATATATTCTATAACAAACCAGAAAACTTCTGCAAGGGTTAGAAAGATCTCATATGATAAATAGCAAAATGGTTAAAACCAAACCTCACCAGCAAGTTTGACAGCCAAGTTGGGTTCAGCATCAGCCTCGCCATTCAGTTCGTGAGCAAGAAAGGTTAAAATCATGCAATGCAATAAAAAGACAAAAGGGGGAGCAAAAGATCTTATTCATGACAATGCATTTCTGGAGCAGATGATTGATTCAATTAGAATACACTGAAAGGGAAGCAACAACAGTAAAATAACGTTATATTGAAAAGGCTGGTCTGAGGTTGTTTAGATTTACAAGGTCTCATTTTTCATTAAACACTATGCAGGAGAAATACAAATGGCACTAGAAATATCCTTCAGTTTTAATGTTAAAATGTTGTTGGAAAATTTTGCCAAGAAATTTTGTTGAAAATTTTAATTGTTAAGAATAAAATGTTTATATATATACACTTGTTAAAATTTTAAATGTTTTAATATTTTTATAAAAGTTTAGGGTTAAATTTACAGAAAATATTGAAAGTTGAGGATCAACATCGTTATTAAACCAATTAAAAGAATGTCTACGTTCGGGTAACCAAGAAAAATAATTCTCAAAACGTTAGTGATCAAATCTTTATTTTTTATAGTTAAGTGAGTAAAACGAAAATTTATCTATAATTGAATGACGATTAGTGTAGTTTACCCAAAAAAATGAAATTGAAAAAATATATAAAGATGGAAAACTAAATTGATATTATGTTTTGTTACAAGAATATAAAGAGGGGAATGTGGAGTTGTTGAATGTAAAAAAGAGAGCCTTAACCACCATTGTGAAAAGATGTTGGCAATTATATTGCTTAAATGAATTAAACTCCATTTAATTAATTACTTTTTGTTTTCAAATTTCTCTCTGCTCTACCAAATGCTTTATTTGAGAAAATAGTGTGATTGTAGGAGAAAAAGTACAATGATTGCGCGCGTTGAGGAAATCAAGTTTCATTCTATGAACTATGATATAATTTCCATATCTTAAAGGAAATCCATTGCCTTTAAGTGAACACGATTAGGTGGAGCCTGTAGACTAATTAATTAATTAAATTTGTGTGTGGGGGTGAGAAAAGGAATTAAGCCGTTGTCAAATTGATAACTACATGTAGTTGACATTTTAAAATATCTTTTTTTTTTAGTAGCAGTTATTATACTAATTTTCTGCCGAAATGGTTGGCCGTATAATAAGAAAATCCTACAATAATCAACAACAATACCATTCTAATGATTTTTCTTATAACCTATTTTCCATATTGCGTCATCAATATTATCCCATGAAAATTCATATTTCTGGTTTTGTCTTTTAAAACAAACACAATTCACGAAAAGAAAATGACTCTTACTTTGTGTAATCAAAGTTTAATACATAGCTTTTTCTTTCTTTTCTTTTCTTTAAAAAAAAAAAAAAAAAAACACAGTCTAGTACTTAGTTAATGGATGTAGGATGCTCCCTACATAAAGGTCTAAATTTGAATTACAGTCGATTAAGCAACCCAATTTTTTGGGAAGAGGGTATGAACCAGATCTTATCATGGTTTGCCAATCTTGACAAGTACACCCACGAATTATATTTTTGTTTGACAAGCACTACCGTAAGTAATTGGTGATTGCTGCTAAAATGATTCTATAATGGAGTTCACAAGATTAGTTTCAACAAGATGATTATGTTAGAAAATATGGATATTTAATTATATGTTATTATTTATTATTATAAAAATTTAGTCTAAATTAAAAGTGATCTAATTTAGTTAAAGTTTATTGGGCTTTAGTTATTAGATAAAGTATAAGCTAAATATGTGTATATACTTTAGTAATTAATTTTTAATTAAAATCTACTTAATGATGGGTTGATTAGAAATTAGGGTTGATGTGCAAAAATTATATATTACGGTTATGGTTCTCAAATTACACACAATGTAACTTTTCTAATATCTCATCTTTAGAAAAGAGAACAAATTTTCTTTAAATTTCTTTTGTGCTAATTTGGAAGATTAAAACCTAATATTCGAAAAATTTCAAGGAATCGATGGATTTATGTACACTTTCGTATCTAGTTTTGTTCTTAATTTATTCTTGATGATTTTATATTACAGATCCTGGTTTATTAAGTTTTGTATAAGAATTTTACATTTCAATAACAAGTGGTATCAGAGCCTCGTCTGTCGAATAATTGAGAATGAGTTATCTTTTAATATATATGTATTAATTCATTCTTTAGATTTTATGGATTTGGTGTTTCGATTATACACATTAAATCTTTTGAATTTATATTAAAAGTTTTGTTTGTTGATATTCGATAAATATTCGTGCGATTGAGTTCTTGATTAAAATCTATAAGTTCTTATTACAAAGATTGTTTAGTTATGCGTGTTTATTGTTTCTAGACAATAACATAATTGGCATGATATTTTTACCTGTACGTTGCTTAAAAGTTTGGGTTATTATGTTATTATGATATTTGTGTTTTTCTTGAATTTTCATATAACTCAAGAAAAAGAAGAGTTTAGTGATTTATAATTTGTTGGTTTTATAAAGTGGTTAAGGTTTGGTGGCTTGACAATCTTTTTATATTAATAATGTCATTGTGATAATTGTTTTGAATGGATGCTAATTGTTGAAGGGGAAGTCGGTTATTTTTGTTTCCTTGGCTTCCTTTAAATAGAGATATTATGTTTTTATTGAAAACTGTGGATTAATATTGATTATGGGTTTCTTATGGCTTTAAAAAAAATTGTAAAAAGCACTTTAGTGAAAGCATGTGTTATGTGCTTTTGATTCAATTTTGTTTTAGGTTGTTATATATATATATGGCGTGAGATCATGTCATGTTTATGGGAATGGCAAATTTCAAGTGTGTGACATTAGTACTGGTAGTAGATTCAACTTAGTTTATTTATTGTTAATTTGTTACATATATGAATTTTTGCCAAAATAGTTTGATGCATATTTGTTAAAGTTGTTAATTTTTTGTTTTAATTATATATTTAATTTTATGAATGCTTTGATGCAAACTCATGTCGACCATAATACATATTTAAAGAATTTGGTTTTAAGTTTGGTTTTATAATATTTGTGTAACGCTCCAAAATTTTTGTTTTTGAATTGATAAAAACATGTCAAGTTATTAAATCTGGTTCAGTAGTTAAGTGTTGTGATAGTGTGTGTGAGGTCCTGTGTTTGATTCTTTTCTCTTAAATTTTTATTATTTTAGCTCCAACCCCGACTTTGAATATTAAGCTTATCTATTAATTTTGCTCAACTATTGATAAGAAGGAGTTTGCTGGTTCAATGGTAAGATTTCAGCTTACCCAAAGGCCCTGTGTTTAAATCCCTGTGCATGCTAAGTGAAAACAATTTTGTTATATCCTATCTATGCCGACCATGTGGTAGAAGTTGGGTTGAACTCGAATTTTGGAAAATTTGATAAGTGATTAGTTAGTGGGATATGGGTAGTTTTGTTTAAATTTTTTTTTTTTGAAATTATACCAAAACATCCCTTAATTTTTCTCCCACTCTCCTCACTCTTGTCGTCCCATTGTTTTTCCCAATCTCCCCATTTTTGGTTTTCCTCTATTTTTGCTCCTGTAAGTCTCTGCTATTATCTTTTTGATAACAACCATTATTCTATCACTTTGTTTCCCTTTTGTTTCCAATCTGACTTGGTGAGGATTGGTGCCATCATTTGTTTTTGAACCGTTTTGATTGTGGGTGGTAAGGATTTTGTTTTAAGATTCGTATTTTGTTGAAGGAGTTTTTCATGTTTATGGGTGATGATTTTCTAGTTTATGTGACACAACTTTGATTATTTGAAATCTTTGGTTTAGGTGAATATCATGCGATAGAGACTCTTTCAGTGATTTAGGTGTCGTTAGAAGTTGTTGTTTCTTTCAAGGGTAAGTGATCAATGCCCTATTTAAGGTCGAATCTTAGTGTTAAGGTAGAATAGCTAGTGCTTGCAGCCGAAAAAGTGTTCAGATTTTAGTATATCATTGTTAATTCAGTTGCTTTGAATACTGTTTTAGGATATGGAATTGTGCTGTTGCGTCACTATTCAGAAACGATCAGGTGTCTACCTTCTGTCTTAAAAAACATTCTTTCGACGCCACACAACTGTGTGACAGGTCGTGTGCAGACCGTGTGGGCCACACGAGTGTGTGGGCCATTTTCTGTAAAATTTAGTTAGGGCCGCATTACGAAGTGCATTCGAGTTCAACAATATTATAGGGTTTGTTAAGTGATATTCATGTTTCTGGTATATGAATATGTGGTTTTGCCTTTGTATGAGTACTTTCTGAAAGCATGTTAATTGAATTAATTTTGTATCTAATCTGAAAATTATGAGTATGTCATTAGCATGATTTCAATATGTATGTAACACCCCAAACCCGACCTAGACGTTATGGTAGAATCTGGCGATGTCACATGATACGGTGTTTGAAAACTAAGTTTTTTCTATAAATCCTTTTCCGTTTCACTACTCTTGTTGACTCCAAAATCGCTTACTTATTTACTCAATTGTTTTAAAACACAATTCGTTGTGGAAGCTTTAGAAATCATTCAATTTATGAAAAACCGAGTTAATTAGGTAAATCTGTCCATCTTAGAAAAACCCCTTTGTTTTAGAGAAAACTGTTTGTTCGTTGAGTTTGTGCAGTTATTAAATCCATGAAAACAGTCTAAAATCCGAAATAAAAGCAAACAGTCCAAAAAGTCCAATTTACATCAAAATCAACCCAGTAAATAATTAAGAAATGAATACCAGAACTGAAATTAAAACAGTTTAAAATAGTGTGGCCACCGTCGAGTCCTCCGCTGCACCGATCCGTCAAGTTTGGGGATTACCTGTACATATTAAATAGAAGAGGGTGAATTTACGTAAACTCAGTGTGTAATCCCACAGAAAACAAACAACCAGTTTACAATTATACGCAGTCTGGGCCTAAGTCCTTTTCAAGACGATGGCGCTTGAGCCTTAGCCCATTACAAGATGTCGATGATCGGTCATGCATAGGGCCTTAGCCCATCACAATGATCGAATATATATATAAAGATTCAATAACAAAGTCCTACCCAACCAGCCTCTACACACCATCTCCGTCCAACCTGACACTCCATGTGGGGATTAAATCAACCCACCCATCCCTACACTCCAGGTAGTACCGAATGCGGCACAAGCGATGAGTTTGTAGGTGAGCTACAAAGATATTAGGCTTAAGAGCCTTCAAAGACACTTCCTCCAAATAATATCATCCCAACCCAATGCAATGCAACATACAATAGATGGCATGCTATTAGGTGATTATCAGTATATACACTCAATTCAGTTTACATGCAAATCATTAACATGCTCAGAACATATATCATACAAGCAGTTTCACACCTTTAAGGGTCTAAGTAGTGCTTACCGACCCTACAGTAGGTTCACAGTCGAATTGGGCGACCCGTGCAACCTTAGCAACCAATTCAGTGAAAATGGGCTCACACGCCCATGTGGCCTGCCCGTGTGGGCCCACACGCCCGTGTGGCCCACACGGCCCAAATTTGCCTTGGCCGTGTGGATCACACGGCCTGCCTGGCCATCACACGGTCGTGTCCTGCGCGCACGGCCTGGCCTCGTCGATCATACGTCCGTGTCCCATCACACGGCCTACCACATGGGCAACCACACGCCCGTGTGACATTAACAGTAAGGTTTTCAGCTTTCATCGAAACCTCATTTTTTACATTTTCGGGTATACACCTGTATCGTTTTCGCTCCTAAACGCAATCCCGTATTTCTAGAACCTATGATTGACATTACTAAAGCCAATTTTAGCAGCACATTCGTAAACCAACTCGGGAGTATTTAGAACATCATCTTAGAATCATCAAAAAGTAAACACGGTCACTTATCGAATAACAAACCAAAATCCCTGTCGTTCAAGACTCCACTGAGGCACTAATCGCTGCCTAATCCTTGCCTGAATCGACAGAACCAAAATAACCCTCTTTTAGAAACTAATTTTAGAACAACAGAATAGTGATAAAATGAGTACTTACCGAGCGATCAGGATTACGTGCAGCACAAAACAAAGGAGGTGAACTTGAGTAAAACAGTGAAAAAGATGAGAGGGAGGGGGAGGTGGAATTTCGGCAGAGGGACGGGAAGAAGAGAACAGAATTTTTCAAAAAGAAAATTGAACAGAAATATTCTGATAACCCCCATCCCAATTCCCCTTACCTTTCTCCATCCAACACCCCACTACTCAGAGTCCAACCACAGTACAACTCTAGCCGAAAATTAGTCAAAAACAAAAATACTATCCCTTACCAATGCAGAGAATTGAACACAGGACCTCAATCTCACCAACACTCCACTTATCCACCAGACCAGCAGGCCCATTCTGTTAATTACTTACCATCTTTTATTTAAAAGCCTATGAACCAAAGATTGAGCTTTATTCAAAAAAATACCAAAATTTTTCCAAGTCATGGCTTGAACTTGGGACGTCCCACACACACCCAGAACACTTAACCACCCAAGCAGACAGATATTTGTGTCACACATTCGCAAAAACAAAAATTTAAAATTTGGGGCGTTACAATGTAAACATGGCTGATCTTTTTGCATCTGAATATCTAGTTATGCTATTGTTGGATGTGCATTGGGGTGGGATAAATATGTGGCGGAGAAAGTGTTGGCAGTTTAATGATTTGCCTTATCTAGTGGTTTAACCACATATTTGTTCTGGTAGCTTGACTGCAATTCTAGTGGCTTGACCACACTTATTTGATTTTGGCAGATTACCGTATTATTTCTGGCAACTTTAACTGCACTTTTCTGTATAGTGACATACACTCACTTATTGGTGTATAGGGTTAGATGGGTATTTATTACCCTATTGGTGTGTAGTGATGGACGAAGATGGTGTGTAGCAGATGGGGTTAGGATCTGTATCTATTTTGTATTAAGTGTTGCATTGCATGATATGCCATGCTATTCATTTATGATATGATTATTATGTTGCATCGCATAGTATGCCATGTTGTGTATTTTGTTCAATTTCTGAATTTTGTGTGATTTTTCTATTTGTTCTGTTTGTATGGGCTGAGTTACACACTGAGCTTTATAAGCTCACCCAATTTTTCTAACTTCTCAAGTAATTAACGAACTTAGGATTGGGTAGCACGTGGGAGCTCGGATTGGTCTTTCGGTTAATATTATAACATGGTTTATGTTTAATTCATATAAGGACTTTTGGGCTGTAAATCAATTTTTGGACTTTGCTTTATGGTTTTTGTTTATTTTTCTTGATTTTGGTATTTTTAACGTAAAACTACAAAATCGTACGGATTATCAAATTGGAATTCAGTTTTTAAAACTAAAACTCTAAAATTTTCGTTACTATACTAAATAAGCAATTAAGTGAATTTTCTATAAAATAGGTGCTTTCAAGCATGAGACTTTTTTAAAATCACGTAAGAGGTTAACTAAAATTAATATTTTTAGATCATACAATTTCCAAAGCTAGATTTTAATTTGGATTTCAAATGGGAAATGTAATACCCCAAGATCTGACCATAACGTCTAGGTTAAGTGTGAGATGTTACACTTTGTGGTATCAGAGCCTAGGTACAAAACTCGGGCTGTGGCTTTTTGGTTCAAATTTATGAAAATTATTTTTGAAAAGTTTATACATATATTTTTAGAATTTTGATTATATTTGATACTTGAATTTATAAAAAGAGACTCCGAGACTCTGACTCTGATATAGTAAGTTACTTTTACTTTAGTTATACTAGACAAACTAGTAAAACTGTAGTGCTAAGATTACTCTACTTTAGCTAAAGACTGAGATAACTCTGATAAAACTCTAAACTTAGGAATTTTAATAACCTATTCTAATCCATAAAATTTTTGAAACTATAACTAAAAATAAGTACATGAGGTGTACAAGGCCGCGGTACTCGAGGGTGTGGCAGACATCGTCGAGGGGCTCGAGCTAAGCCTTCATCTCTAGGCAACATGCCTAATTTAGAGACTGGTGAAATGGTAGAGATGCTTATCACATAGACTAAAACTCAAACTCAGAATGTAGGGGACGATGCATTGTCCCAAGCTATGTTGAGGGTCCTACAGAGGGTTGCTGGGAATTCGAATCTGGAGGCTAAGGGTTGATAACTGAGGAACTTTGGTCTAATGGGGCTGAGCTATTTCGAGGTGTCACTAGGATTACCCCGACTGTGGTCGAGTACTGGTTAGAGGCAACTGAAAGAATTATGTATGATTTGGAATGCACCCCAGATCAAAAATTAAAGGGTGCGGTATCCTTACTTCGCGATGAGGCATATCAGTGGTGGCAGTCTGTGGTGTGGGGCATATAGGCTGAGCGTTGACATGTGAATTCTTCCAGAGTACCTTCCAAAAGAAATATGTGAAGGTGAGATATATTGAAACCCGTAGGTTGGAGTTTATTGGGCTTAAGTAGGGAGAGATGACTATGGCTGAGTATGAGACAGAGTTTCTAATACTGAGCAGGTACGCTCAGAGCTTATTAGCCATCGCCTATGATAATAGTATCTGCTTTGAGGATAGACTTCGGTATGATTTGAAGGTGTTGGTAGCTCTGCAGTAGGAGGAGGTCTTTGAAATGTTAGTAGAGAAGACTAAGATTACTGAAGAGATTAAGCGCATGGAACGCGAGAAGAGGGAGCTAGAAAATAGTTAGAATAATAATAAGAGGGATTCAGATCCTTCTAGTTTAGCTTCGCGACCTAAGAAATGGGCTAGGTTTGATAGGCCTCAGCAGGTTAAGGCAACAGTTAATACTGGTGGGATTCAAGTTTGTACAGCCTGTGGTAGATATCATCTGGGCGAATATTGGAGAAGGATATGAGCATGTCTGCGGTGTGGGTTTATGGAACACCGTATTAAGGATTGTCCGTATCGGGTTAAGTAAATGTAAGGTCTGGTTCAGGGTCTGGTTCAACCTCAAAGAGTAGTTCATCAGCCTCCAAGGGGCTGTGGTCAGGTTAGGGGTGGTAATGGTATGGGTCGAAGATAAAGGGCACTGGGCAAATGTGCTAATCAGATTAAGGTGAGACAAACTACTTTTGTTTATGCGACGAGGCACCGCGATGATAGAGATGCGTTCAATGTGATAGTCGGTACGTTCACTATTCTTTCTCATTCATATTTTGCTCTAATTGACATCGATTCTACGCATCCATACATAGCTAGTTCTGTTTCTGGAAATTTGGGAATTCCTGCTAAGGATACTTGTATTAGGGTTTTAATAATTAGTCCACTGGGTTAGTCAGTGCAAGGTAGTAAGGTTTCTAGAAGGTGTTTGTTAAAGATACAAAGGGCTGTATTTCCAATCGATCTGATGGAGTTACCGTTTGGGGAATTCGATCTAATTTTGGGCATGGACTGGCTTGTGGAGCATCAAGTCAGTTTGGATTGTGTGTCGAAGAGGGTAACTTTAAAAACCGAGGGTGATATAGAAATTGTTATGATAGGTGAGTGTCGAGATTACCTCTCTAGTGTGATTTTCGCTATGGTAGCTGTGAAATTAGTCCGAAAAGGGTGTGAGTCGTATTTGGCCTATGTGCATGAAACTAGCAGTGTGGGTTCTGTTGTGGAAGGAATGTGCACAGTTAAAAAAATTTCGGAGTCTTTCCTAATGAAGTGAAACACCCCAAACCCGGCCCACGAGCTTTGACCAGATTTGGTATGTTCCTCAAGTAAACCGATTCAAATTCTTTCGTTACTTGGTGAAAAACTTGTGTGATTTTTAAAAAAAAAAATAGTTTGGGTTGGGCTTGTGTTGAAAACAAACTGGATTTTTAAATTAGAAAACCCCTTTTTAATTTTAAGTAATAAACATATCGAGTATATTTTAAAATAAAATACTTAGTCTTTAACTTAATCAAAACTTGTAACACAATAAAACAACAAGTAGAAATAAAATCGTTCATCATGGCCTTATGGCCTTATTACATCAAAAAAAATTCCCAAAAATAATTCAAAGTACTAAAATAAATTCAAGAGTCCATAAAAATATAAACTTCATGTTGAGCATGGCCACCACAAGTTCTGCCGTCCCCGGTCCATCACTGCTCATCACCACAAAACATAGTCCCACAAACGGGTGAGTCAAACAGACTCAATGTGTACACGACACTAAATCATAATAGAATCAGGCATATCACATATTACACATTCAAAACATAGAATACAGGTTATGATGCATTCCCAAACCCAAACCTAATTGTCCATCCGCTACACACCCCGCACTGCACCACACACCGTGGGACTACTAAGTCGACCCTCCTTCCGCTACACTCCAAATCTGCGGTCTTAGGTCACCGCATACTGTGGTCTTAGGTCACCACTTTCAGATTATTGTGGTCTTAGGTCACCACTTTTCAGATATCACGGTCTTAGGTCACCGTGTTCGTGGTCTTAGGTCACCACATTCACTTCCCCTTTCAAACAAACCCATATTCCCCATATAATAATGATATGCATAAATATGCCAGAGTTCACATTCTTATCATATTCTCATGTTACTAATGACCTTTTTCATATTCTTTGTAGAAGTAGGAAACATACCTGAGTACTTAGTACCATAACATGGTACCCTAGCCACTTTCATATTCTTAATATCACATATTTTAATAAAACAGGCCATGAAACATATTAAGAAGTAGTGTGGGGTACACACCTGATTCGCTTAAAATTTCCTTGAGATCCCTAAAAGCTTGATCTAATGCTTAGATCCTTAATCCCTACATTGATTTATCACTTATTACCTTAATAAAAAGCCATTCGGCCAAAATTCCAAATCCTAGTAGGATTAGTATTCTTACCTTGTTGCCGATTGGAACACCAACAAATCCCGAAACTGTTCCTTGTTTCCCTAGGAATGTCGAAATCCCTAAAACCTTACGTTAGACTTAATCTTAATCATCAAAACATAAATCAAGGCCTTTGGCCGAATATTCACATGTCTTACCTTAATCTTAGAAATCCCGAATACTCCTCCTTTTAGTCGACTACTCTGATAATCCCGAAAGGTCCTTCCATATTCGGCAACCATAATATGTATGGGGTTAGATTATCTCTCGGCTAATCTAAAAGAAAAGATTGGAAATCAAACTTGTTCTTACCTTTGAAGAAATCGACAAAGACTATGCTTGAAGCCTTTCCAAGATTCGGCTTTTGAATGGATTGGTAAGAAGAAATAGGAAGAAAAGAAAACTTGAGAATTTTGACAATGGTGGACTATAGATTCGGCTTGACAAAAGAAAAATAGAAGAGAAGAGAGGAGAGTACTTAGAAATTCAGCAGAGAGAAGATGAGGAAGAAAATTTGATGAGTAGCCCTATTTTCTTCCTTTTATAGCCGAAACTACTACTCAGAATCCCTTACTTGGCCACCACTCTTCTTTATTTGATAGCTTTATCCTTTGAATTATCAAAATAATAATCCCTTAATTTAAAATAATTATAGAATAATCCTTTATTATCTCTTCAAAAAATAATCCAAATTAAATCCCTTATTTATCACCTTATTAATCGAATATTTATGACAATAAAACTCCTCCTTTCTAGAAGGCTTGTGCCGTCCACCTCAGGCTTCTGGAAGCAAAAATAAAACTCCTTTTATTTGCTTCCCAAGTGACTCGAACTCAGGCCCAACACCTTGCATGTGGCGCCATTTCCAGAGGCCCTAAGTGGCATCTCCAGGCCACTTTTCCAAGCCTGTTTGTGTGTCAAATTTCACAAACTTTTTCTTTTAAGGCCACCTTGCCTTAATTTCCTCTTTTAAACTTTAAAACTCGACATTTCTAAGTCATTTCTAAGTTTCCAAAAATTTTCGTTCGGCTCTATAAACTTGACATTTCCTTACATTTCAAAGTTTTCCAGAAATGTTCACTTTCCTCTTTTGAATCATTTCCACATCATTTCCTTACATTTCCTAGTTTCCAAAAATGTTCACTTCCCATTTTTAAACTTAACATTTCCATACATTTTCAGGTTTCCAAAAAAATGTTTATTTCCAAATCATTTCCATTCATTTCCGGGTTTCCAAAAATGTTCAAAATTTATTCTTAGTACACAAAACATGTCACTTCGTAAAATTAAACCGAAAATGCATAGGCCCTTTCCAGGATGTTACATGAAGGTTACAATCGGATAGAGAAGTCGAGTTTGGAATTGAGGTTCTACAAAGGGCAACTCCGGTGTCCATTGCTCCTTACCGTATGGCACTGAAAGAGTTTATGTTTGATATGGTCTTACACGATAAGTTCTTCTTTCTATATGATGCCATAACCCACCAGTTACAGTCTTACATGATATGGTCCCTTAGCGCCATGGCCATGAACTTGTCTTTTTAGAGATTCGTGTTTTTAGTCCTAATGGACCCTTTTGATGACTCCAGAGACAGACACAGACTCTTCATACTTAGATCCATCTTTCATGAACTCATCATATCTTGACTTATTTAAAACAAACACATCCATACCTTTTAGACACATTAACACATTTCCATTCTCCAAATACAAGTGTCCTTTAACCTCAAGATTCATGTTTCATACTTTAACTATGAAATTTCATGTTATCCATACATACAAGTCCATAAATCTTATGTTCCTCATTTAGAAGGCATATTATGCATGCATAAATCAGTTTAAGGACTCATCTGATGACCTCAAAGAACAGCTTAGCCTTCAAATCCATCATTCAACAGGATGCTACAACCTTCTCTGCCCTGTATAACAGAAACACTTTGTTAGAACCCATCTAAGTAACCATTATCATCATTTTAAACCTAGACATATCACTAGGCCCTATTTCTCCAAGCATACTTACAGATCTGTGTTCCCTTGACCAGTAGAGGCATGAAGCGTACCTTGATGGGAGGGAATATCACTAACAAAAAAATCGAGGCTTCAGACTCATCTTAGAGAAATGTGTCCATCTGCTTTTAGCCCTAGTTTTTAAGAAGGAAGATAACTCTCCCTTAATGTAACCTAAGTGTCCTTTTAACTTAACTCAAGTCTTTATGGAAACTTGGTAAACGTCACATCAATATTGAGTTGTCTTATCCAAAATTTACCACTTCTAAGAAACTTATATGATTACTCCCTTAGCCTTTAACCCTTCTAGTTCATGCTTGGTTAGTTCTCATCCAGCTTACATTACAAATTAATTGGTAGGAGACCACATTCATTACAAGGTGTACTATGCCACTAGAGTGGACTCACGTCCTAAGAATCGTTTTACATATCCATAAGCCTTATTTCACTACTCATAGTTATTTGACGTGGAATCTTTATTTACTTGTTTTCTTTTCGGAGTCTGCCCACTCTATATGCCGTAATGGGCTTTTGGGCGAACACTACTTCGCCAGTCATACTTCTTTATAACTATGTGCCCTATTTATATATATACATTCTTACCAGTACTCCTTGATTCGTCATACTTGGCTTTCTTCAGAGTTAGCCATAAGCTTTGTTATTTCAGAGTATCCTAAACGCTATACATACCAGAGTTCACCATGAGTTCCTATTCTTTCGTTCAGAATCCGCCAGACTAAGGCATCATTGGCGCACTCAGAAAGTCCTTACACTTTATCAAGTCCTAACATTGAGCACTTGATACTTACCATTAAGCCTCACTTTTATAAACAACACTTAAATAGTTAGGACTTCACCGAGTGAGATGTTACACAACAACCGAAAGTGCCTTACATTACAATGAAGCCATACCGAGGGAAAAGCCCTCAAGCCTTCAATCTTACAAAAGATTGGAAGTGAAGCATGGATGTTGCTAAAGCCTATCTTAAAAAAACTCTAAAAGAATGAAGAAATAAGCGGATAAGAGTCAAAGAAGGTGTCATTGCAATGTGGGAGACAATGTGTTGGTTAGATTGGTGTCGCAACAACTTCGATCCTTGGGGAAACAATATCACAGACTAGTGAGAAAGTATGAATGGTCACTGACAATCCTGTCCAAAATGGGACATGCATCTTACAAGATTAAATTGCCTATGTGGATAAAGGTCTCAAACCCTACATATTCAAGTCGCTATCAATCCACAAAAGCAACCATCAGTACCGAGCCACCATAAAAAAAGACGAGTTGAAGAGATTCTAGTATGATGTTAAGAAGGCATCATAAAAAGTATTTGGTTAAACATAAGGGTTTTGATTTAATGAAACCAGTTGAGAGAGAGAGCACGACCTCAAAGGCTTCAAGAAAAACATTGAAGAATTCCTTGCAACAAAGTTAAAGAGGACATCGATAAATTGAGTGGGGTAGGGTATCATGATCCAGCCTTGTAGGGTAATGACATGGTAGGATGCTAGAGGGCCACCTATGTATAGGGTCATGACAAAGTTATAGGAAACTCAGGAGGGTAGTTCTTTTGTATTTAAAAAAGTGCCCCCATTTCAAACATTTTAACATCTCTTGGTAGTATTCCTATAAAATCATATTTGAATCTTTGTAAGGGGTGGACAGTCATTCATTGTTGGGCTAAGCCACCAGATTAAGGTATGTGCTAGGACACGTTAAGGGCTACCCCTAAGGTCTATGGATGGTGTAGGTAAGTGAGTCATTCTTTAGCCCTTTTGTAAATGCTTTCAATATAATAAAACATTAATCCCTTCGAGGAAAGGTGAGGCGTACTGGGTGTATTCGCTATAACCGATGGGATCAAAATATGGCTTAATATTAACTTGTAGCTTACTTGTGTTTGAACAGGCTATTGAGATTGTTGGATGACGTGAGTGGAAGCGTCCATCCAAGTGTCACATGAGCTTGCAATCGAGTGAACATAGTTGAGTCCATGAGATGTGACAAGGATTGAATCAAAGACTATCATATAAATCAAGTTCTCTTATATAGAAGATCATATCATAATGAGAGTTTAACACTAACAGGATCTTTGCCTATTTGAAGATGATTGAAGATCTTTATAGGAGGTTATTTATGTGGAATAAGTGATTGTAATTTATTGTAAATTTATTTGTTCATATAGAATCTGTTTCATTGAGTGCAAAATTATGAGACTTAAATTATAGGTTGTATTCGTTGAAGTATAGTAGATTAACTTTTTGGGCAAGATGACATAGGAAACTTTTAAATTAGGTAAACAAAGTTTTGTTATTCATATCTATTTTACTAATAATAGTCGCTTCATCAAGTTACAACTTACAAGATATACGAGGACTTATATTTGCTAAGCAAAAATCAGCAAACTTTGGATTATTATTGATTTTCTTTTTATCTCCATCTCCAACTGAATAATCATGAGGTTAAAATTGAAAACAAATAAAGAAAATAAAAGGGTTACAACTAATTAACGTGGCCGATGAGTTAATTACGAGCTACTCAAATTTCTGAAAATTCTGATAAATCCCCCACTCTTGCGAAAAGATTGTACCAGAAATCCATGTTAGTATCAGTATCATATAGATTTGAACCGTAGTCATTGATTGTTTCCAACTTCGGTAATGGGGAGCTTGGCAAGTATTGAGGATGAAGTTGCTGGTCTGAACCAGCAACTTGAAAGTCGCTAGCCATGCTTGAATTGTCGGCTGACAATACTTCCGACCAGAAGTTCTCATCGATTTCAGAGACATATTCTTGTGTTTCAATCTTGTTCATACACATGTTACTGTTGTTTTCGCTTGTCGTTACTGTGGAAACCTCGCTGCTGGATTCTGGTGGGGAAGCAGGCCTATTATCTGCAGCAGTTACAGCAGGGCTAAGAAAATTCATGGGTTCTTGTTGTTCTTTTTTGATGTCCTTGGATGAATCAACGTTGGATTTGGGTTGTCGCTTGTTGTCAATGGAGCCATGGTTCGGTTTCAGCCTCTTCTTCAAGTGGGTGTGCCATACATTTTTAATTTCATTGTCTGTTCGTCCCGGTAATCTCGCCGCGATAGCCGACCATCTGCAGGAGAATCAGTATCTGCTTAGGCCAAGGACTAAACAAAGGGATGGTCTTGCTTTTGGCAGTAATTTTTTTAAGAATAAAAGATGGAATGACTTGTATTTTAGTGTCTGAGAAGAGAAAAAGTTAACAAAGTTGAGTAATCAAATTGCTAATCTTGAATGATAATTACTAGTATTTTCATTTTTTTTATGGCTTGTAAGAAGCATAGGGACAAATCTCAGGGAGGAATCTTCTCAGTCCCACATGTTTCTATGATTATATCTATGACCAAATTGATTATAAAAAATAAAAAAAGTTATCAACCCAAAGCAGATCTATGAATAAACAGCATATTCGGAATCGGATATCTCCAAAATTCAAACTAGAAAAACAGTCCAAGAGGATCAATCATCTACATATGTAAAAATGGATCAACTTAAATTAATCCTACTAATTTTGGTTTTGTTTACTAATGATGGAAGCTGAAATTTGAAGTTTATGGGAATCAGTATAGGTAGTATATACACACCTATTACCGAGCATTTCATGTAAGTTGATTATGGTATCCTCTTCTTCCCTGGTGAAATTCCCTCTTTTGATGTCTGGCCTCAAATAGTTAGTCCAGCGTAGCCTACAACTCTTTCCACACCTCAGTAAACCTGGAAAAAAAACAAAAGAACAAGAGAGGGATTCATCAGCAAAAGATTAAAAGAAACTAGTAATCGATGGGAGAAGTTGAAAGAAACCAAGAAGTTATTGGTTAATTACCAGCTTGTTTTGGGAGTGCTCGCCAGTTGCCATGGCCGTAGAGATTAATGTAATTGATGAGAATCTGATCTTCCTCCGGAGTCCAAGGACCTTTCTTCAGTCCCATTTTCTCACAGCATGGAGCTCTCCCCATTGTTTTTTCTCACCCAAAGGGCTGTTGTTGCCTTCTTAGCTCTGTATCGAAGATGGCAAGAACTGATAATAAGCTCAAAATAACAGTATTTATAAGGGCTATATATGAATATATTAGTACACAATATGAGGAGAGTGGAGACAAAAGCAAAAGTTGGGCTGTACAAGAAAGTCAAAAGAGTACTATTTGGTTATACTAATATTATTTCATACTTTTCAAAAGGTATATCCACCACATCCATAATTGCTAGGAAATCTCCTCTCAAATCATCACCCTCAACTATTCAAGTGTGGTGATGGGACTTGGATATATCAAGTGCTCAAATAAAACGTGGGTGAATTAATATATGTTTATATCTATAATTTATTTGGAATATGGATATAATGATATATGTGAACAAGTGCATGTACTTTTCATGTAGCGGTTCAGCGGCTCAACTCCAAATTGGCTAAATATTTTGGTTACAACTGGCTTACGCTGAGAATTCAGAAGCTTATTGGAACACGACAAGTTTAGTGTTATCAAGGGTTTTCTATAGGTTAAATTTTGTATTTAGCAAAAGTTGTTTATTTGCTTTTTCTCTTTTTACTTTTTTAAATTTTAAAATTTTAGTCGTCATCAAAGAATAATCATTAAATTTATTAATAAAATTATGTTATTTTTAAAATTTGATACACTAAAAATATTATAATTTATATAATGTTATGCCAGCTTATTATTTTTAAATATTACTCATTAAAAATCTAATTAATTGATTATCGACGGTTATTTACATTCATGAAATTTTAAAATTTAAAAAGTATAAGAAATTAGAATAATCCAGTTAGGAAAATGAACTAATTCTACAATTATATGCATAGTACAAGACAAGTAATTAAATTTTACTAAATGAATTTAACTGCTATTGTTTGGATTAAGACTAAAATTTTAAATTTTAAAAAGTATTGAAATTAAAATTGATCAAATAAAAGTACAATAACTAAATCTGTAATTTTTATTAAGTACAGAGACTACTAACAGAATTTAACTTTTCCTTTATTAGAGATTAGAGATTTTGTGGGCGAACGAAAATTTTAATATGAAAAAATATATTCATAAAGAATTATTCAACAAATAAAGAATATATATAAATAATTTTTTATTAGTTTCAAGTGCATATTTAGTTTTTAGTTGTTTTAATTAAAAATTTTATATAAAATAGAAAAAAAGATAAAAATATTATTACACTAATACTTATTAATTTATTAAAATTAATTTTTAAGTAATTTTATTTATCGAATTGGTATTAAGTTGACTCATGACACTAACTCAACAAATATATTTTATATAGTATGTAGAACACGATGTGGATGAAAACAATTTTTATCTAAAAAGTTATCTTTTAAAATAATGAGACTTTAGTTGAAATGGTGAAATTAAAAATTTGAGATGTTTGATGTTTTAAGTTCAAATCCTATCATTCACATATTTTGCATAACTTTAAATTATTTTCTCATAAACTGTATATAAAGGTATGAAAAGGAAAAAAAAAAAAACACACCCTATAAGAATCTGTATTAATTGTTTAACATTTGAATTTTTAATATTTTTTCCTAATTGAATTGGTGTCGAGTTGACTTGTAACACTAACTTAATCACACACTTAAATAATATATATAAAGTATAACTGCCAATGTGGATAAGATGATTATGTAGAAATATATTTATAAAAAATATATAAATAATAAATAATTTTTGGTTGAAATTATAAAATTGAAGTTTTCAAGATTTTAATGTTTGAGGTCAAAACTCATCATTTTTGGATTCATTCTAGTTTTAAATTAATTTTTATAAATTTTTTATAAAAATAAACACCCTCATAGTATTTGTTCATTTTTAGGTAAATTTATTTTTAGCTATTTTTTGATTAAGTAGATGTTCAATTGACTCGTGACACTAATTCAATTAATCACTTAAATATAGCTAGATTAAATTATAGCACACCCACGCCTTGGGTGAAAAAAAAAACTCCGTAAAAAATATATCTATAAAACTTTTATGTAAAAATAACTAAGATTTTAGTTGAGTGATAAAATTAAGGCCACGAAGACTTTAGTGTTAGGTTCAAATCCCATCATGTGTGAATAATTTATTTGGGTTTAAATTAAATTTTATAAACTTTATATAAAAATATCCTCATCCCAAATAAAGTGATGCTCAATTAACTCGTACCATCAACTTAATCAAAACTTTAATACAATACGTAATATTAAAATACCATCACATGACTTTTTAAAAGAATATTATTTTATTACACACCAAAAGGGTGTGAGTCATTAATTAATTTTTGGTTGGGGAATTTTGTAACTCCCTAACTGTATAAAACAATTTTTCATATATATGGAATATTATTTGAGATTATTCGCTGTCTGCTCAAAGGTGTTGGGCGTTAGGGTTTCAGGTTTTAAGTCGGGGGAAAATGATGGAAAAATTATTTCTCAGTTATGCCACCTCCATCTAATTTTATTTTGGCCAACATCTAATGTAGAACTTAAAAAGTTTTCGAAAATTGAGACTATATCAATATGTGTGATTAGATATAGTCCAATATTACCTTATTCTTTATTTTTCAATACAATTATTATTTTGGACTCATTCATCATTTATCAATTATAAGAATAATATATACTGATTAATTGTTAATTTACTAAAAAATAATGAATTTTGGTTGTTCCTTCAAAAAGAAATGAAATTTCGTTGTCATAGAAAAATAAAAGAGAGACAAAAAGAAATATTTGGCATCGTTGGGAAATTGGCATATTAATATAGTGTTGAAAGAGTCAAGAAAAGCAACTAGTGCTCTCGGTGCTCATGCGTGCTTGGGACAATCATGTTATTTTCGGCCTTTACTTTCTAGCTTTTCTTTAAGGAAGCTATATTTTCTTTTGAAAGCAGCTAATTAATTTTTTATATAACATAACAAGAAGTCAAAAATTAAAGGACTTGGGTCATTTATAATATTTATAAGCGGTTCACTTCGCTTAAGTAACCTATGTCAAATCAATGTAAATTAATTGTGATTTAACATTAGTCACACGTGACATCATTAAGTCCCTATTTAAAAAATTGTTTTCTTTGAACGGTAAAATTTTGGTAAAAATACTACCAAGGATCATTAATGTAAAAACATAAATATTATATATACATATTTTTTCACATGAATAAATTAATTCTTATATGTTAATATAGAAAAGTAAATTGATTTTTTTTGTTAAATAGTATAACGCCCCAAAATTCTTAGATTTAAAATTTTAAGTTATGACAAGTGATTTAATTAGATTTAATGGTTAGCTGCTGGTTATGTGTGTTTAAGGTTTGGAGTTTGAATCCTTGTAAGTGAAAGGGTACAATTTTTATTTTTGTTTTTGTCCCTTGTTGTGTTGTTCAGAACATATGAGTTTGGGTGGAAATCAAACTTCTTTTAGGCTGTTAAGATAGAAACAAATTAGTTTTTTAAAAAATCTGGTTGGGTTGTTATTTTATTATATTTTATCTTATTGTATTTTTGTTTTTTTTTAAAAGGGACTGTTCCTAGGTTTACTCCTTTCAGCCATCCCACTTCCCCTTTTGTCTCCTTAATTGTCGTTTCACATTTTGCTTCTTTCTTTCCATCCTTCAATTTTTCTTTTTGACGTAACTGTGTGCCTAAGGATATGGATCCGAGGTAATCTATTCTGCGGGAAGCGCATATTAGATCTTATGCTATGCATCCCGATGGCAATAAGATGTATCGTGATCTCCGGGAGTTGTATTGGTGGCTTGGGCTGAAACATAAGGTAATCAATTTTGTGTCCCATTGTTTGACGTGCTAGCAAGTTAAGGCTAAACACCAACTTCCTTTTGGATTGCTTTAACCCATTAAGATCCCTTTGTGAAAATGGGAACGGGTAACTATGAATTTTGTTAGTGGGTTGCCTTTGACACCCACTAAGAAGGACTCAGTTTGGGTTATTATGGACTGTTTAACTAAGTCTGCTCACTTTATTCCAGTTAGAACCGATTATTCCTTACAAAAATTAGCGAAACTTTATGTCTCTGAGATTGTTAGGCTTCATAGGGTTCCGATATCGATTATTTCATATCGGGATCCTCGGTTTACTTCTCATTTCTGGAAGAAGTTACATGAAGCTCTCGATACTCGATTGGATTTCAATACAACGTTTCATCCACAGACCGATGATCAGTCTAAGAGAGTAATCCAGATTTTGGGTAATATACTTCGGAGCTGTGTGATTAAATTTCGAGGTAGTTGGGAGGAGTTTTTGCTGCTAGCTGAATTTGCTTATAATAATAGTTTTTAATCTAGCATTTAGATTGCACCTTATGAGGAACTATATGGTCAGAAATGTTGCACTCCACTTTGTTGGACTGTAACACCCCATACCCGAGTCCGAGACCAAGACTGGATACGAGACATTACCATGCTTGAGCTCACTTAAACATGTACTTACAGGCTATAAAATTTTGTTCCGAATTAAAAACTTCTCTTTCTCAGTCTATTCATACCTTTCATGAGCCTACGAGGCCTTAAACACTTATCTAAAAACTTTCGGAACTTATTCGAAAACTTTTCTTTAGAGCAGGGGTCACACGCCCATGTTGTATGGGACACGCCCGTGCACCCCTAAAACATGCCCGTGTCTTTCACCCGTGGTGGATACTGGCAAAATACACACGGCCTGGACACACCCGTGGTCCCAAATTGTGCCTAAAACCCAAAGATTCGCCGTGCCCCACGGCCAAGGCACACGCCCGTGCTTACCACCCGTGGTGCACACTGACTACCTTAACACGGCTTAGAGTCTAGACACACGCCCGTGTGACTAGTCCGTGGTCTATTCTGACTTAATATACAATGGTGCGGGGTGCACACGCCCTGACACACTGCCTGTGTGTCCATCCGTGTGGGCACTTAGAGGCTATTTACCAAGCCAATTGCCACCCCAAAATCAAGACCAAACTCAAGCTCAATTCAGCAACTCAAGTATTACATCTTTCATGAACAATACAACATGCTTCATTGATATCAATAACATACATACTTAGTCAATCTTGGCCAATCACTTAGCCATTTACAAAGAATAATAAACTTGATAGCCCATACTTTTGCCCTTTCTAAGACATATACTCAAAATGAAATGTTTCCTATACATGCCATACTTAATATAATTTCAACTTGGCTATACCAAAATAAGGATTGATAGTGTGCTTCGAGCTCCGACTTCAACGATCCACAAGTTAGCTTGGCGGGACTACATAGAAAGAAAGAATAAAAGACGTAAGCATTTAGCTTAGTAAGTTTGCATAATGCTCATAGCAACATACTTGCTTAATATAAACCATTTGACATAAACAATGGTATCATAAATTTCAACAATAAAGCTTACTTACTCATACTTGATTCTTACAAATCTCATGATACTTACTAGTCTCATACTTGTGAGATAAACAAGGTACCTATATCACTTGATCACATTGATCAGCATACTTTAGCATAATAATCATAATCTCTAACTTATCATTCATAACATGAATAATACTCATTTTCAACTTGATAATAACTTTGCTTACTCAACTTTCTTATTATCTCATTTGAGCTTTACTCGTTTTCCCCGATGAATTTTTATGAATAACCGAGGATACTAAATCTCACTCCACATATAACTTGATGCCAAAGCCATATCCTAGATACGGTCTTACATGGAATATCTCAGCTTGTGTTCGAGGCCATGTCTTGACATGGACTTATACGAAGTCTTTCTCGTGAGTTCCCTTGGGAACTTACCATTGCCATGTCTTGACATGGTCTTACTTGGTATCTTTACTCATGAACTGGTCAATGCCGAGCCTTGGCTGGGACTTACATGAAATCTTTCTTGTTACTCACCAATGCCATGCCTTGGCTTGGACTTACATGGGATCTCTATCTCTTGATTGCTTTTCAATGCCAAGACTTGTCTTGGACTTACATGACATCTTTGCTTGGAGACTCACCAATGCCATGCCTTGGCTTGGACTTACATGGGTCTTCATCTCATAAAAACTCTTCAATGCCAAGACTTGTCTTAGTCTTACATGATAACTTGCTTGGTTTCCGATGCCATGCCTTGGCTTGGTCTTATACGGGCTTTCTCATTTCATGTGGTAGATCGAGTATCCTAGGTAATTCAACTTCAATAGGGAATTTCTCTTGCTTAATCTTATTGATTTCTTTGTTTAACATGACATTAAACATTTTCATGATAATATTATACATTATACCAAGCAATTCAATGATATTAATCATAAAGCTTAGAAATCATACAAACTTACCTCGATATACAAAAATGTATGTAGATATACAATTTAGTCCTCGACTTTGTTCTTGCCTCAATTTCGATCCGGGCTTCGTTTTTTTGGATCTATAATCACAAATAGATCATTTAATACTCACATTGACTAAAATGACTCTTAACACATACTTTGGCAAAATTACTATTTTGCCCCTCTACTTTCTCATATTTGCACTTTTGCCCCAAGGCTCGTAAAAAGAATCTCACTCAACTTTCTTAAACTTCATGCTTAGCTGATTCATTTTCTATACTATAGCAATCATCAATTCCCACTATTTCTAATAGGTATGACCAATTCCATAACTTTTACAAACTAGTCCTTACTAGCATTTTTCATGAAATTCACTTAGAAAAAGATGTTTATCTAGCATCAAACTCTCATAAACTTCTATAAAATATCATTTTACAAGCATGTCACTCTTGGGTAGATTTTTGAACATGCATCTTAGCTCATTTTATAGCTAAAGATAGCTAATTCATAATACGAGAACTTCAAAAATACGAAGAATATTAAAAACAGGGCTAAGATGAACTTACTAGCAAGCTTGAAAAAAATGAAGAACCCTATCTATGGAGTCTGCAAATTTTCGGCACAAGAGGAAGAAGATGAATAGATTTTTATCATCCTTTTCCTATTTTAATCAATAATTAGACAAATGACCAAAATGCCCTTCTCTTTAAAAATTTCCCTTTTACTAACTCATGTCCATTTTTGTCCAAAATTTATAATTTGGGAAAATTTCTATTTAAGGACTTCTAATTAATATTCTAAAGCTATTTCATACAAAAAGCTTCTAGAAACTCATATTTTGCAACTTTTGTAATTTAGTCCTATTTGATCATTCCATGTCAATTTCACAAAATTTCTACATGGAACTTTAATACTATCATGAAAACATGTCATAAACCTTAAGAACTCAATTTACTAACTTAGATTTGTGGTCTCGTACCACTATTTCGACTAGGCCCTGAATCGAGATGTTACATGGACTGAGTTAGGAGAGAGAAAGGTTCTGGGTCCTGAGTTAGTGGTTGAGACCGAGGATAAGGTTCGTTTGATTCGTGATTGAATTAAGGCCACTTCTGATAGACAAAAGTCTTATGTGGACCCTAAGAGATGAGATATTGAGTTTGAGGTGGGAAACCGTGTTTCTCTTAAGGTGTCTCCTTGGAAGAAAGTTCTCAGATTTGGTCATTAAGTGAAGTTAAGCCCTCGATTCATTGTGTAACACCCCAAACCCGGCCTAGATGTTATGGCCGAATCTGGCGATGTCACATGATAGTGCTTTAGAAATCACCATGACATTAAGACTATTTCTCCGTTTGTACCACTTTTCATTATCTTATGCTAACTTCAAAAACGTGTCATTTGTTTTCAATCGTTATCCATTTTCAAAACGTTATACTTTGCGGAAGCTTTTAAAATAGTTTGCGAATTTGTGTGTATTTTGATAAAATGTTTGTTTGTATTGAAAACTCGAGTTTTCCTACCAATAGCAGTAAAACCATAAACGTTGCAAATCCCAAATTTAAACAAAATACGTAATGGCCATAATTACATTAAAATTTCCCAAATAAAAATTAAAACCAGGATAAGTATAAACCATAAATCTACTGTGAGGCAGTAGTAGTGGTCACTGTCAAGTCCTTTGCTGCACCGATCCGTCTAACGCTGAGGATTACCTGGACATTTTAAATAGAAAAGGGTGAGTTTCACAACTCAGTGTGTAATCCCCACAGATATCAATCGTACAGAGTAATCACCAGAATTCAGAAATTACAGACTGGGCCGGAGCCCATTATAGAAATAGTTTGGGCCTTAGCCCACTTAGATGCATAATCAGATATATATAATAGGGCCTTAGCCCAATCAGATACAGAATCAGAAATATATTAGGGCCTCAGCCCAATCAGATACAGAATGCAGATCAAAATATCAGAATCTTACCCACTAGCCTCTATACACCATCTCCGACCAGCCCTACACACCATGTGGGGATATAATCAACCCACCCATCCCTACACACACATACTGCATCAAAAATACGGCACATAAATGAGAATAATGCGGTTGAGTTTTGCGGATAACGAGCTTAAAGCCTTTCAGACACTTCCTCCGAAATATCAACAACCCTCCCCGATGCAATGCAAGATACCAAATATGACATGCAACATGCAAATAACCGATCATACATTCAGTTCAGTACAGATATCATGCTCAGTCAGACACCATATAATTAGATTACATAAATAGGGGTCCAAGTAACGCTTACCGACCCTACAATAGGTCCACAGTCGACTTGGGCGACCCGTGCAACCTTACAGATAATTTCAAAAAAATGGGCTCACACGCCCATGTGGCCTGCCTGTGTGGGCCCACACGCCCGTGTGACCCACACGGCCCAAATTGGCCTTGGCCGTGTGGATCACATGGCCTGACCCAGAATTCCATACGCCGTGTGGCCCACACGGCCCAATAGGTCAAGCCCGTGTGTTGCACACGGCCTTGCCCGGCCATCACACGGTCGTGTCACTTGCGCACGGCCTGGCTCGTCGATCACACGGCCGTGTTGTGGCTCACAGCCTTGCACACG
Source organism: Gossypium sturtianum (assembly GCA_025698515.1). NCBI lineage: Eukaryota > Viridiplantae > Streptophyta > Magnoliopsida > Malvales > Malvaceae > Gossypium > Gossypium sturtianum. The sequence continues at coordinate 55,904,057 of CM046949.1, read as the reverse complement.
GCCTACCACATGGCCTACCACTCGGCCGTGTGGCGTCGACAGAATCATTTTTTGGCTTTCGCCGATTCTCGTTTTCTGTGTTTTCAAGTACACACCTGTATCGTTTTCGACGCGTAAGCACTCTCGAGCCTTCAGGAACCTAATATTGACATTCCAGAGCCAAATTTTAGTGTTAAAATGAGTCTTAAACGAAACTAAACTGAGATATTAACTCAAAACCTTCATCCTCCTTACCTTCACTCGAGTGATAGCGTATCCACACTGCTTCAACGTTAACCGATACACTCCAGCCCTTAACCTTCTCCCATGAAACAGTAGACCAAGTCACCAAAAATCCATAAACCAAATTTACACTACAGTTACGGAAGACTTACCAACAATGCACGAAAGAGCAACGAAGAAGATGAAGACTAGAGGTCGGCAACAAAAATTAAAACAGTAGATGGGGGCGACAGCAAAAGAAAAATGGCGTGAGAACAGAGTAGGGAGAAACCAAAAATTTGGTGTTTTTTGGAAAGAAAAGATTGATCAAAAAATAAAAAATGTTAACTCTCAAAACCACATCCCTTAATTCTCTCTACCAAATCCCCACTACTCAGAATTCTATCGCCACTCAAACTCCTTCCCATAATCGTGTAAAAATAAAGCCAAAGCAGGGAATCGAACTCAGGACCTCATGCAATCAAACACTCCATTTAACCACCAGACTAGCAGGCCCATTCTGGTATCATTTTACCAACAATAACTTAAAAGCCTACCGACCCCAGTGAGAGCTTTATTCATAAAAAATGCCAAAATTTACCCAAGTTGTGACTTGAACTTGGGACCTCCCACACATACCTAGAACACTTAACCACTGAAGCAGATACACATTTATGTCAATTAATTTCAGAAACACATACAGATATTTTTGTGATCTAAAATCACATAAGCCAGAATTAAAGAAATTTGGGTCGTTACACATTGGGTCGTATCGGGTTTTAAGGCATGTTGGGCCAGTTGCTTATCAGCTACAGTTGCCTCTGGAATTGGATCGCATCCATGACATTTTTCACGTATCCATGTTGAGATGTTACCGTTCTGATCATTCTCATGTGGTTTCAGTGGAGGAGATTGAGTTAAGACTGGACTTGTCTTTTGAAGAGGAGTGGGTACAGATTTTGGATCGTGAGGTTAAAGTCTTGAGGAGGAAGACCATCCCTTTAGTTAAGGATCTTTGGCGGAATCATGGTTTCGAGGAGGCCACTTCTGTAACACCCCTCACCCGTATTCACAACCAGAATAGGGTTACGAGGTATTACCTACCAATCAACATCATTTAACAAACATAATTCATACATTTATGCGTTCATACTCAAATGCCATTCAATCATATTCATATTGTCCCTTATGAGGGCCTACGAGGCCTTAAACATGCTTTAGAAGTGGTTCGGGACTAAGCCGATAACATATAAAATTCTCGAAAAACTTAGAAATTTTTTAAACATATAAGGGTCACACACCCGTGTTCAAGGCCGTGTGGAAACAGGGCATACATACTGACTTGGGTCACACGGATGACCACACGTCCCTGTGTCTAGCCCGTTTGCCCTTCAAAATGACCACACACACCTGTGTACCAGGCCGTGTGCTAGGCCGTACCAATCTTGTAGGGTATACTGACTTATGCAACACGGCCAAGTCACACGCCCGTGTGCTAGGCCGTGTGCCATTTAGGGGGTATACTGGCTTGTGCCACACGGCCGGTCACACACCCGAGTGTGTGGCCATGTAGAGCATATTGACTTCAATTCAATTTCAACACCAAGGGACACACGGCCGTGTAGCATGACCGTGTGTCTCACACGGCTGAGACACACGCTCGTGTCTCTGCCCGTGTGGACAAAAATAGGCCATTTGCAAAGCCAATTTGCCACCCTTTTTGCACATACCTACACAAGCTCAAATGATATCAATTCACAAGCACTTAACTAATCAAACTAACAACTTCAATCACACCTTATAGATCAATTTTCAAATTCAAATATAACCATAACCACATTCTTTCCAAACATAACAAAATGAGCCATTACTCATGACTATATATACATACTAAAACATATACCATTTACAAGCCAAATCTCATGGCCATTATCACAACCAAAACATATCATCATATCACTAGCCTATACATGCCATATACCATATTTACAAAGCACCAAAAGTACCAACAAGTTGATCGATAGTGTGACGGTGTTCCTGATAATTCCCGAGTCTGAGCTAGCTTCGATTATCTATAAAACAGGGAATGAACATACAAAGTAAGCTTTAAAAGCTTAGTAAGCTATAGACAAATAAAATTACACATGAATCAACATCATTTCCATCAATAGGCAAACTATGAGTAAGCACATATAAGCTCACAAACCTTTTCCAATGTATACATATTCAATATCATAAGTAAATTCATCAAATACTTCCCTTTTCAATACTTGTATGAATCTCATACGTACCTGAGTCACTTAACTCATTCATACATTCTTTCTCGACTTGGCTTTGCCCGTTGAACCTTTTGGAATTGTTAAGGATACTCAGAAATCACATATAGCTCGTACAATGCCATATCCCAGATATGGTCTTACATGTTATCACATATCGATGCCGATAGCCCAGCTATGGTCTTACTCGAAATCAAATAACAATGCCAATGTCCCAGACATGGTCTTACACGTAATCACATAATGATGCCAATGTCCCAGACATGGTCTTACACATAATCACATCTTGTTAATCCTAATGTCATAACATTCGTATCCTATACTTTTCCTAAGGTTTGTACGAGACTTTCGGATATTGTAACCCTGTCGATTCTTGCTCGTATTTAATCATTCAACATTCATAGCAGTTCAATGAAAATTAAACATATATAATTCAATTTAAAGACATTTATTTGCATATGAACTTACCTTGTATTCGGGATAAACAGACTGGATCGACTATTCGATAACCTTTGATTTTCCCCGATCTAAATTCGATTTCTTTCGTTCTTGATCTATATACATTCAAAATTAACTCATTTATTCATAAAATCATTCAATTCAGTCCACAAACACATACTTGAGAATTTTTACACTTTAGCCCCTAAAGTTCCATATTTTTACAATTTAGTCCATATTTAACAAATACACAAAATTCATGAAATTTCATTAAACGCAAGCCTAGCCAAATTTCATATAGGTCCCTAGAAGCCCAACACTTTCATTTATTTCACATTTCAACCCCTCAATTTACACTTTTCACAATTAAACCCCTAATAGGCATTTTTACTCAAAATCACTTAACAAAACTTGTATAACTATCAACAAATATTCATTTTTCATCATAAAACATTCAAAAGCTCAAGCATTCATCAATGGCACTTCACAAAATCATTAACAACTTCAAAAATTAAGGCATGGGCTAGCTAGAATACAAAGCAACGATATCAAAAACGTAAAAATCATCAAAAACCGAGTTAAAATGGACTTACATGCTTGAACAACAATGGCCGAACCTTCAAAGCTTTAAAACCCTTATTTTCTTCCTCACATTCGGCTATTGAAGAAGATGATAGCATGAAAATGGCTTTTGTTTTGTTTAATTAAACTTAATTCACAATTTACTAAATTAACCTTAATCAATAAACATTTCAGTCATCAAATATAAGGCCATCTATGTCAAATTCCACTATCAATGGTCTAACAACATTACAAGGACCTTTCATGTAATAAATCATAGCAATTAGACACCTTAACAAGTAGAATGCAAGTTTTGCATTTTACGCGATTTAGTCCTTTTTCTCAAATTGAGCTATTAAATGATAAAATTAGCTCACGAAATTTTCACACATGCATGCTATCATGCTGTAAACACATAAAATAATATTAAAAATAATTTTTTTCTGACATCGGATTGGTGGTTCCGAAACCACTGTTCCAATTTAGCTAAAATCGAGCTGTTACAACTTGGGAATTGATATGTTCTTTTCAATGGGTTAATTTAATTGGTTTTATTTGAGTTAAAAATATATTCTCTTTAAAATTAAGCATTAGTATTTTTCATGTACGATGTAACCTCCACAATCTGACCATAATGTCTAGGTCGGGTTTAGGGTGCTATAAATAGTGTTTGGAAAGTCAATTAAGCTTAGTTTAGCATTACTTCTCAAAAGTGCTTTTGGGCCAAAAAGTACTTTTGAGCAAAAGTTAAAATTTTTGCTTCTAATTTTGATTAAGAAAGTGCTTTTGCAAAGTGTTTTTTTTCCCCCAAAAGCACTTTTGAAAAGCTCAAAAGCATCTTGTTTAACAATACTTTTATCTCAAAAGTGCTTCTTAGAAGTAATGCTAAACTGGCCCTTAGTTATTAGATTTGAGTTTAAATGCTTTTAATTACACAAGGTGACATGTTTGGGTAATCATTGTAATTAGTGAGTCTCACCGAATTGGGTGTAATTGGGTGTTTCAATTCTTAGGGGAGGGTGAAAATTGGAGTAATTACGCAAGTCGTTACACCCAAATTCAGTTTTTTAAAAAAATTATTTTTATATAAGTTATAAAAATTATACTATAAGCATGAACACACATGAGTATTTGGGATGATTATGGTAAAAAAAATCTTATATAATAAATCCTAAAAATTATATTATAAAAATAATTTGTGTTTTATAAAGTTATAACAAAAAATTATATTATTTAAATCCTAAAAAAATTCTAAAGTTATGACAAAAATATTTATTATAACAAATAATTTACATGTTATAAAAGTGTTAAATATATTTATTTATAAAAAAAATATGACCATGGACATAACTTATTTATGTATCCACACTAGATATTATAAAAATAATATACTTATTCATAAAATAATGTTATATTTTTTGTTATCATAACTTATTTATAAAAAAACAACTTTTTAAAGTTATGAAAAAAATATTTTATTTGTAAGAAGTGTTATGAAAGTTTTGGATAATTTATAAAACAGTTTTTTATAAATGTCATATATTATAAATTTTATATTATTTTTACTTAATTTTTGTATTATGTAAGGGGATATAACCTAACATAATTTTTTCCCAAATTAAATTTATATAATTTTTTATAATTAAAGCTACAGACTATTTAGATTGTGAACCCAAATATTATAAGGTTAATGTTAATTATGAAAATAGAAAATGTTTCCTTGCATCATATCACGGGATATGATACCATTTGAGAGAATGTTGCCAGACACAAGCACCATAGATAGCTCATGGATTCTTTAATTTAAGACATTTAAGGCTTCAAAATGTGGTTGAGAAAATATTTGTTGTTTTAAATAAATATTTCTCATATTAACATCACCTTAATAACATAAAGACAAGGTTGGATCATACTAGTATGTTACATATTTCATAACTTCAATTATAAGTAGAATTGAGATAATCCATACTTAGTAGAGTACGTGGAGGAAGGAGATCTTGATAATCTTAATGATGCATATGCAAATTCAGATGATGATGAACTCAGTCAATGGCCAACAAATGCTGATAAGGAGCATATGTAAAAATATTAAAGAGGGCATAACCAAACAATTATGCACTAGAACAATTAGATAAAATTAGATATGATGTTTAATTTTCTTGTTATTTTTATTAGTAATCACGTTATCAGCTACTTTTTTAGACTAATATAATATATATGATAATTTGACTTTAATTTTTGTTACTTGGTTGGAAATTATTTTTATCTTTCTCATATTTTTTTTATAGTAATTAATATTTTTAAGAATATAAATTATGTAAATGTGTAATTACAATTTGTACTACCAAACATGACATAAGAAATTACGATATAATTACACTTTGTTAGCCTAACACGTCTAGGGAATTACAATTTTTTGTAATTACAAGAGAGTGTAATTACTACACTAGTAATTACATGTTCATTCAATTACTCTATGCTATCCAAACAGCCCCTTAAAATTTCATCTATTACTATAGTTAAAAATTTGTGTGGCTGATAAAATAATCAAACAACTACATATGGTGTGTCACGTGCATTTAATGTTGATGACCAATTTTTAATAGTAAAAATGAATGGAAGTTTTAATAGAAAGATCAGTTTACTCTTTTATCTAATGTAAATGGACTAGTTCATTTTTTAAGTAAAGGGGACAAAATACAATCTAACTCATAATACAAGGACATCCGTTGTACTTTTACTATCAAATTTTAAAAAAATCATATAATTTTTTAAGGTAGTTTAATTAATATCATCGCATGTGTATTTCGATTAATTATGCACACTTTGTTGCAACAATTTCCTTTTTGTAATGATCGAGATGTTGAAGCTAAAATTTGGGAAGGTGAATTACATCATGAGGGTTTTAACTTTGGTCATTGAAGTGTTGATAAAAAGGGTATTAACCATTAATGTTTTAAAAAATATATCAGTAGTTAAATCAGTCAAATTATTGATTTTTGGTTTAATTGATTCGATCTGTTTGATCATTCATCCAACAATAATTAAATAAATATTAAAAAATTCATAAAAATTAATAAAATTCTGAATATATATAAATTGATACAACTAGTTCAATCATTGATTTTTTGTACCAATTTTCAGTTTTTATCAGTTCTAAGTGGTTCTCAGAGGTGAATTGAATCCCTTTGTTCAGATTGGTATATCAATTAATTTCCGGCCTAATTGGTCCAATCCAATTTCAATAATACTGTTAACCATTGTTCTCTTATGATATTAACGAAAAAGCTAGCCAGTTTGCCACTAGTTTAAACTTTAACACATGTTCAGACATGATATATGAAACTTGTGTTAATAACTCTGCCAGTATCATCTATTTATAGGGAGAGATAATAGAATCCTGGTTGAGTAAGACTTACACATATATTATTTATTTAATAGAAAACATATTCCTACTCCAACTGGAGTAGGGGTGGACAGCACACCCTAGTAAAAGCTACTAGGGTTGCCGCCCCTTCTTATCTTGTATGAGCGGATTTGAGCCTCTCCTGTATTGGGTCAAATTATATGTACTTCCTAGACTTTTAACCCAACACTTTATAATTTAATACAACCCAATACTTATTTTTTATTTCCCAAAATAAATATTATTTATTCTATTAATTTAATTAATTAAACTAACTAAATTAATTTCCAATTAAATAATTTTCTCAATCCAATTCTAATTGTGTTAAAGTCATGACAACTTTATCATAAAAAAAAATGTATGAGGAAATATATTTAATTTTCTCATTCAACGAATTCATAAGGGCTAATTAATTCAATTTCATTTTTATGTCTCCATCTTTTGGGAGTCATCCCCTCCGATGCTCAAGGAAAAGCACCTCCTCAATTGGACTTGATAGATAACATATTAGTCTTTCAATTGGTTCAATCATTTCTGATTAGGCTAAGGAAATGTTTAGGTTTATCAACTAATACAAGTTTTCTTTCCATATTACAAACCAACCATGTAATACCGCTTAGCTTTATTTAAACGCTAGATAACCAATCAGCTAATGTTTGCTTCTATTTTGTTTTGCATGTATAAACATTGAAGACAAGATAGAAAGAGTATTAATGTAATCAATGGATATTTTTATTACCAAGAATGAATTCAAGATCTGTAAGAAACTTTCGAAGCTAATATTTCTTCTTTTGTTGCCTCAGAAGCAACCGTTCGACTTTCATAATGGAAGTCAGCAGTACAATTTTGCTTGACTCTTCTCCATGCTATGGGCTCGCCACCTAAGAGAAAGACACATCCCAATGTCGATTTCATCGAATCTTAACACGTTTGGAAGTTAGAATCTATAGAACCGAAAAGAGTAAGACTTTTTTTTGGAATACACAAGCATATAATCCCTTGTTCTCCATAAATACTTGAGTATATGCTTAACTGCTTGCCAATGTCTTGGATAGGATTTGCTTGATATTGACTCATCAACCCTACTGTAAAACAAATATCTAGACGTATGCATAACACAAAATACATGAGACTTCCTACTACCGGAACATAAAAAAATTTTCTCATGTACTCTCGTTCTTATACTAGCTTAGGATAGTCCTTCAAAGAAAGATGAAAGCACGATATAAAAGGATGAGTTCCCTTCTTTGTATTGACCATTGTATAATGTTCCAATATCATGTCCATGTATGAAGCTTGTGATGATGTTATCACTTTATTCTTTTGATTCCTTAGGATTCAAATGCCTAGAACAAAGTTAGCTTCTCCCAATTCCTTCATGCTAAATTGTTGAGTTAACCATATTTTAACCGGTAACAGTGTCCCTACATAATTTTCAATGAGTAAAATGTCATTGACATATAGAATGAGAAAGATTACATTTCCATCCCCAATGCATTTATAAACACAAGGTTCATCTACATTTTACTCAAATCCAATTTTTTTTGATCACTTGATCAAATCTTTGATTCCATAAGTGGGATGCGTGCTTAAGTCCATATATAGATCTAAGCAATCTGAAAACTTTATGCTTGTTTCTTTTAGCTATGTATCCAGTAGGTTGTATCATATAGATACTATCTTCAACATAGCCGTTCAAGATTGCTGTATTGACATCCATTTCCTAGATCTTGTAATCGAGAGTTTCCACAATGGATAATAATATACGGATTGAATTGAGCTTGACAATCGGATAGAAGGTTTTTTATAACTAATACCTTCTTTTTGAGCATACCTTTTTCCTACAAGTTTGGCCTTAAAAGTTTTAAAATTTCCATATGCATTTCTTTTCTTCTTGTAAATCCACTTACACCCCCATGGTTTTATCCCTTCTGGTAAGTGTACAAGTTCCCAAACTGAGTTGGATTTTATAGAATTCATCTAAACTTTCATAGCTATTTCATAGAGCTTGGAATCAATAGTCTGCATCACTTAATCAAATGTGAGTGGGTTGTCATTTTCTTGTTCGACATACTTAGTGTTTAAATCACTTTTGCTAGACTTGAAGAACTCAGGCCTATGAGAGACCCTCTCATTGCGATGAAGCTCCTTATGTTGCTAATCTTTTGTAGGTCTACTATTAGGAGTTGTTTTCAGAACTGTTACTATAGGGCTACTTTTATTTCTCGAAAGTACCTCGAGTACTTTTTTACTTTGAGGTTTAAGGTTATTCATGTAACTCTCCTTATGTAACACCCCAAACCCGGCCTAGACGTTATGGCTGAATCTGGCGTGTCACATTGAAGTGTCTTTTGAAAACCATGTTTTCATTGAAAACCCTTCTTGAAATTTAAAACTTCTTGCCATGTAAAAACTTGTACAAAACCTCAGTTTGTGTTTGTTTATTTTCAATCGTGGTTTATTAAAAAATTATTCCCTTTTAAAATGTTATTACCTTTAAAACCTTATTTGTTGCGGAAGCTTAATTTAAAACAAATGATTTACGAAAATGTGATATTTAAAAATTGAGTTGCAGAAACGTAGCGTTTGAAAATAGTTATTGTTTTGGAAAACCGTGTTCTACTTCTAGCAGATATAAATCACAATCAATAAAATCCCAAATTTAAAATCCAGAAATTATAGAGGCTTTATTACAACCCGAATCAAAATCAAAGTGCTTAAGTAGATGAGCAAAACAGAATAAAACTTGTGCAGTTGTGTGGCCCTCTCCGAGTCCATCGCAGCTCCGAACCATCTAACGTTGGGGATTACCTGAAAGGTTAAAAACAGGGTGAGTTTACGAAAAACTCAGTGTGTAATCCCCTTATTAAAGAAACAATCAAGATATCACGAAACGAGAATCGATGCAGGCTCGAGCCCTTTAACAATAATGATGACAGATTCGATTCAGAGTATATATGTGGGCCAATGCCCAAAACAATATCATTTGGGTCACAGCCCATAACAGAATCAATTGGGCCTAGACCATCACAGTAACAGTCTCAGTATAAATGATGCATGATGCATGCAAACCCATCCAACCCTGCACTTGCCTCCGTCCAACCCTGCACTACCTGTGGGGAATAAATCACCCACGCCATCCCTACACTTACAGTGTTAGCATCGGTTGCAGCACTAACCGAAATCGCAGCAAAGCTGCTAGTATATATGCGGCTTTAAGCCTTCAGTAACGGTCTCATAATTGGCACATAGCCATCGGTAACTGTAATAAGATTGGCACATAGCCATCAGCTACGATAATATAATCGACATGCAGCCATAGGTAAGTATGATCGACACAAAGTCATCAATAATTACGACCAGCACACAGCCATGGATAAATATGATCGACACAAAGTCATAATCAAGACGGCACAGGGCCATAATTAGGTTGGCACAGAGCCATAATCAGATTAACTGGCTTTAAGCCATCGGTAGGTCCACAGTCGTCTCATGCGACCCGTGCGACCTTAACAGATCATTATTGGGTCCACAGTCGTCTCGTGCGACCTGTGCGACCCTATCAGAACAGTACTTCCTCCATAACCACTATCCTAACCCCATGTAGTATGTCATGTATGCAGAATGTCTGGCCCACAAATCATCATATCATTCACAGCTTAAGTCAATCAAATCATAGTCATACAATCACGACCAAATCACCAAATCATAGCACAAATCGAGTCATTTACCCTCGAGGGGCAAAATAGTCATTTACCCTACAGGGGCATTACGGTCATTTTACCCTATAGGGGTATTACGGTCATTTCACCCTACGGGGGTGTTACGGTCATTTTACCCTACAGGGGCATTACAGTCATTTCACCCTACGGGGGCATTACGGTCATTTTACCCTACAGGGGTATTACTGTCATTTCACCCTACGGGGGCATTACTGTCATTTTACCCTACGGGGGCATTACGATCATTTTACCCTACAGGGGTATTATGGTCATTTCACCCTACGGGGGCATTACGGTCATTTCACCCTACGGGGGTGTTACAGTCATTTACTTATTCTGGGGTCTCGGTGAAGATAACGACCTCTTCGGAGGTCTACAGTCGCCTCGAGCGACACAGATAACCTAAATGGTCATAACGGTGTAAATGGGCCCAAGGCCCATTATTCGACCCAAGTGGGTCCACACGCTCATGTGGCCCATTTAGCCCAAATTCAGTCACGACTATGTGAACTACATAGCCCAATCCAGTATTTGCCACTTAACGTGGATTTTATCCGTGTGGGGCCAACGAGCCCATTGGGCCCACACGACCCATTTTAGCCAAATGAGGCCCAAGGTCACGAGAACGCTCGTAGTGGCCTCTACAATTTATCGCCCATTATTTGTGGGCTCGGTTTACCACACGAGCGATCGCACGCTCGTGAGGCCTCGAATGCTGAAGTTTCGGCTTTTCGACTTTTCGGCTTTTGCCGATTCACAGCAGAGATAGTGTGATTACACACCTGTTTAAGCAACCGTTCCAAGTTTCTTAAGCGCCCAACCTACATTCATTCCACATACAGTCAGTCTTTCATATATTATTGTTCAAAGCACTTAATCCCCAAACAATAATCACTACCAACCTTGATTGAGTACCACGCGATCTACTCCTTTTAGATCGCTGACTAAGAACAATCGTATGTCTCTTGCCGATTTACTACCTAATAATAGATCTTATTAGAAAGGATCGATTGTAAATGTGGCTTAAATCCACGAATACTATCCTCTCAAAAATAAATGAATATTCGGCCTACCCAAAAACAAGGTATCAAAATTACCTTAATCGAATAACAGAAGAACGGACCTCGATGGCTTGGTAACCCTTGCACCCCTTCACTTCTTGGGAACACCTAACCCATCGATCACCATATCGCAAAGAAGGAACGAGAACCACAGTCAGAGAACATATGGAGAAGAACATTCGGCTTTTTAGAAAATGATTAGAGAGAACAGTTTTGAATGAAATGAGGAAATATGGACACTTACCGATTTGCCAGGAACACTTGCAGAACTGAAACAGAGAGGGACAATGCTGAGATTCAGCCAAAGTATGAAACACCCAGTGAAAAGGAAAAAATCGATTTGAGGAGGGAAGGGTAAAACTTCGGTCACAACCTACTAGAATGTCGAGAAAGAAAAAGAACAAGAAAGAGGAAAAGAGGATGAATTCGACCCATAAACCAATGATCAATGGAGCAAAAATAATAGGCAGGATATTCGGCCAAATCTTTGGAACCGAGAGGAGATAGGAGCAGAATTGGTGATTTTGGCACAGGTTGAAATAGAAGAAAAAAGAGAACAGAATGGCTTAGAAAAAGGTAGCACAGAAAATTTGGCAGAACAACAGGAACCGAAACAAAAAAATGCACAAAAGATCAAATGCAAAATTCGGCACTACACGGAGAAGAAAGGAAACAAATTGGTGGCAAAACAGAAACTGACCAAAAGTAAAAATTCCCTACCAAAATCGATTACTAGGGAGTTCAGAGTCCTAATTCGGCACACCTATTCCCTCACTCCCCCATCCTCCTTGATTTGCTCCATAATCTTTTCCTTGATTTTCTCCACCATCATCTCTTGACCAATTCAAATTCCACCTTGCAGAGTTTCAGTCGACTTCTGCTTCTCACATGGCAAGAGAGCAAAATAAATACTTTTTTTACCTTGCCATGACTTGAACCTTAGACCTCAAGAGAACTCTACATGCCACCTTGCCACTAAACCACAGGCTTTTTTTGTGTCATAATTTAACCACAAATATTTAAGAACCTTCTATCTAGATCCCAATGATTTTATTCACTAAAAATAAAATTTTTGCTAAAGCCCAGGTTTGAACCCAGGACTTCTCAGACACTCCCAAACACTGCTAAATCACTTAACCACTAAAGCAGACAGATATTTGTGTTATTTCCTTGTACACATAAACTTTTATGTGTTCCTACGCTCAAGGCCTATTTCTTCTAAGCCCAAATTTGGGGCGTTACACCTTAAGTAAGGTAGAATGGATCGATACTATAACATTTGCTCTTTCGGGTTATAAAACAAACTAACCTTGTTCTTTTAGGATATCCCACAAACATGCACAATTATGTCTATAAATCCAACTTCCTTGCATCTTTGTCCAAGACGTAGGCTGGGCATTCCAATTTTATTGCGTCTTTAGTTGGTACGTCATTCAGATTGTAGCAAACCATTTGTAAAGTGTATCCCCAAAAGGATATTAAGAACTGTGAATAATTTAACATTGACCGAACCATGTCTAGCAAGGTTCGATTCCTTCTCTCTGGCACACCATTCTATTGTGGAGTTCTCGATGCAGTTAATTGGGATAATATTCCATTCTTTACGAGGTAACCTAAGAACTCATCTGATAAGTATTCCTACCTCAACCAGCCTGAATGTCTTTATGGGTAGACCTTTTTGTTTTTCCACTTCTACACGGAACTTTTTGAATTTATCAAAAGTTTTACTTTTATGGTGTATTAGGTGCACATGCCTATATCTGAAATAACCATTTATGAAAGTTGTACAATAACCACCTGACGTTCATAGGGTCATATACATAAGTATGCACAAGTTCTAAGGGTTTAATGACCTTCGTTCCTTTTGCATTAAAAAACCGCTCAGTCATCTTACTTTCCAAGCAAGATTCATGTTGTGGAAGATCAACTCCCTTAAGTGAACTTAAGGTGTCATCTTTCAAAAGTCTAGTGATTATTTTTTGGTTAATATGACCAAGTCTCGAATTTCAAAGGTACGTCTCATTAGATTGAGAAGTCTTAAGTATTTTATTCGTTAATTCAATTTCAAGTAGTGTGTACATATTTTTTTTGATGAAGTGGAGATTATTTGTCATTTGTCCATTATAAATAATAGTACAATTTATAAAAATTGCAATACTATTATTAAAACTCAAAGTTAAGCCATCTTTAACTAAACATGCAACAAAAACTAAATTTCTCTCGAAACAAGGTAGATAGAAAATGTCTTTTAAAATAATCTCCTAAAATTATCAAAGTAAAGGTGTACATATTCCACTACTTTAGTTGCCACACTTCCATATTCAGTTCGCAATGGGAGAATCTTATCTTAAGATCTTTCATTTCCTTGAACCCTTGTAAAGAAACACAACATGATTAGTTGCTCCAGAATCAATGACCCAGTGGTCTATCGAATCTTCCACTAAGAAAATTTCTACCATAAAGAGTTTCATACCTTTGCCATTAGTGGCTAGGTAATCCTTCCACTCTTTTCAGTTGACCTTGAAATGTTCTTTCTTATTTTAGAAGAAACACTTTGACCTAGATAAGTTTTTAGGCTTTTTAGTTCTCTTTCTTTCCACTTTAAGTGGCCTAGAGGACATAGTCTTGATTCTCCTAGCATGCTTTCTTTACCCTTTAGGGGAAGAAGCAACCGTTAAGTTTGCTTATGCTTTTCGGACCAATTGATTGCCATTTAACATGACCTTATAGGATTGTAACTCCTTCATGAGTGTGTAAGGTTAGTTTCTTGGTTCCAAGGTTATATGCGACCCTAAAGCCTGCATAGTTCTTGGACAAGATTTTGAACACCATTTCAATTTGTGTATTTTGGTTCAGATTGGTCTCATTATCCATGACCTTGGCAATATAACCCATAAGAGTAATCATATGGTATTTGACTGGAATATTGGGTTTTTGTTGAGCATTCATCAAACTAGTTATAGCTGAATGTCGAGCCAAAGTAGCCTGGCCTCTGAATATGTCCTCTAGTTTTTCTAAAATCGCTTCGGCTATTTTACAACTTTCTAATTGCTTATAAAGATACTGGTCATGTTGCCAACATGTACCAACGAGCTATCTCATCGGATTCTTCCTAACAATTTCTAGCATCAGCTTGGTTGGTTAGAGGGGATTTGTTACTAAGAACTGTCTTGACTTTCTCACATCTTAGGATAATCATGAGGTTCTTTTTTCAATCCTTATAGTTATTTCTGTTCAATTTATTCTCAAGGGGTATGTTTAATAAGGAGTAGGTGTCATTTTGAACTGAAAAATAAAACATCCATTCATTAATATCTTTGTATTAATAATTTTTTTTTAAAAAAATTGAAACAAACAATATGCATTAAGATGATGCATGTGTCTTACGTTAAACCTTGAAAATATTTGAAAGTCATTGCAATGATAATTCCTACATGGATTGAATTAAGTCAGCTTGAGGCAATCTTAATCAACTACAAAGAACATGAATTTCCATCCAAGTAATAAGTGAATCTAATCCCTTAGGTATTCATACATACTAATAATCATTTCATGTTTGACCATCATTCTAACTAAGGTAGAACTTTGTGGGAAGTTGATTAACTAGAATGATATTGAGTGTATAGCCATCAACTCAACATCTATTATTACATGTAACACGAATGAGTCATCTTGGGACAATCTCAACGAGTTACATTTATGACTAGTTGTCCTTTATATAAAAAAAAACTTCTTCAATGGATTCCACATGATAATACCTACCTCAGGGCTGACAAATTATCATATGCTATTGATTGATGTGAAGTCAGAGTTTTAAAATTTATAAAGAGAATGATCGAACCTGGAAACTAACTATGACAACGATTGAGGCAAGTGCACCTATCGAACAGTAGTATAGTTAAGGCAAGACCGGATTGTCGAACCCAGAGGAACTAAAAGTACTAATACTAACTTTCTTTCTATTATTTAGCCTAAAATAAGTGAAGTTGTTTATTAATCTAAATTAACTAATTACTAAGCTAAAGACGCAAAGATAAAAAGAATGAATTGGGGAAATACTTAGAAAAAACTCAGTTGATTAAGACGATACCCTTAGGAAGAATCCACCTAGACTTCACTTGTTATCTAACACTGAACCAGACGATTTATTCACTTGACTTGATCCGTAGGACTCCCTAACGTATATTAAACCCTCTCTCGAGGCGAATAACGTCTAACCCTAGGTTAATTAATTGAAATCTCTTTCCCATTAATAACCCCCTAGAATAGCAGTAAATCGATCTATGGACATCCCATATTAGGTTTCACCCTAATCCGGCAAAATCTCGTCACCCTATCTCTAGGCGTGCGATCAACTCCGCTTAATTATGCTAGATCTACTCTTAAGCAGGGACTTTTGCTCCACCACCTAAGCACATCATACTTGAATTAATATCCGCGAAATATCAACACAAGAATTAAGCACACATAATTAAGAACAAATCAAGTATTTATCATACAGTTCAGAAAACAATAACAAGATTTATCTAGGTTTCATCCTCTGTGTATCTCAAGGGTTTAGTTCATAACGATAAAAGAAAACATCTCAGAAGAAAAGATAAAACAAAACATAAGAAATCCCTAAAACCCCCTGAAGGAATTGAAGAGGAGATCCTCCATCTTGAGTAGAATTCCGGCTTCTTGAGATGGATCAACTGGCTATCCCTTGAGAGTTTCCCACAAATCTGACCTTTTTGGCTCGGCTCCTTGGCCTAGCTGACCACCCGTCGACTCCCCCTTTTAGGTCATACTTAGGGTCTATTTATAGGCTTTTGGAATGTGTTTCTTTGCCCCTAAGTATCCAAATCCGAGTGAAATTACTCTCCTCCACGGCAGGGGGCACGGCCATGGCACACACCCGTGTGAATCGAGGTCAGGCCGTGTTGGACTCTGTTAGTGAGGCACGGCCGTGTGGTCTTGGGCCCAGGCCGTGTCAATTTCGTACTTTGGCCCATTTGGCCCGTTTTAAGCCCGTTTCTTGTTCTTTTCATCCTCGGTGCTTCCCTGAGTATAAGACATGAAAAGAAAGGATTAAGAGCACCTTTTTACATAAATCAAGGGATAAATCATCCAAAAGTATGCTAAATTTGGGATTAAAATATGTTACTATTTCGGTTTATCAGCTATCACAAGATAATTATCACTTTTAAGGAAATCTCCTCAGTGAAATCCACATGACAATACCTACCTTAAGGCCAGAAAATTATCATGCCATCACAAGAGACCATTAATGAAGCCCATAAGTCTTGTTTAGGTACATTCTCCCACTTAATCTTTTAGAAAACATGCAATGTCTTATTTCTGATTTCAATCATGAATGATTAAAATGTCATGACAAGTACATGTGATATTATTTTTCCTAAAATGTATGATATGCATATAATACATATGCATGAACATACTTTCTAGTCAGTTTAACTATCACCACGCTATAATATAAAAGCATATTAAATAACTTTGATCAACCAAAGTTTCCATGTATCCATCATAGAAAAATAAATAAAAATAATAATTTTACATTTATTACCTATCGACAACTTTAGTGGGGTATTCCAATAGAGATCGCGGAAAGCAATACACCAGTCCTAAAGCTCAAGCTACATTAGTATCGAGTGTAGGCAACGTGAAAGACAACAAAACCGAGTGTCAACAGTGTGGAAGACGGCATTTTGGAGATTGTTGGGTGAAAAATAATAATAGAGCTTGTTATAGTTGTGGTTCACGAGACCATTTTATTTTAGATTGTCCTAAGTTAAATGAAAAAAGATAAATCTCAGAATGCAAGATCAAGCAATACAGCTGCTAGAGGGAGGCCACCAAGAAATGCGGGAAATACGAGTGTAATCGCGGTACTACGAGAGATTCTATAGAACACAATTCGACTGACATGTTGACAAAGAGCCTTCCAGTTTCAAAGTTTGAGCATTGCTTGGACTTGGTAAGTATCAGACGAAGAATCAGTTAAGCCCATAACAGGGCTCAACAATGGAGTTGGTCCAAATACAAGTCATATATGCTACGAATTTCGGCCCATAAATAAGCCTTAGTTACTTCAGGTTTTAGACAACAAAAAATTATTTAGATTGAAAGAATTTTGTTCTTTGTTTCGAAGGGTTTTTCTTGTGGGGCTTCGGATTTTTCTTTTAATTCTTCCCATCTTTTGTTCTCTGCTTTATTATAGTGAAATCTCCTTTTACCCGTAGCATTCTTTGTATCTTCTAGGTGAAAGCCAAATATCCTAGTAAACCCGAAGGACTTGAAAAATCACTGAAGGCATCTATCGCTAAACCATCGTCACCACCACAGATCACCATTTTTGTCACCTTCAACACCATCATTGTCGATGCCATCTTCATTGATCATCACCGTCATCAATTGTCCAATCATTGTCGGGCACCACCAGCCACCACTAGTTGGCTCACTTCTAGCCATAGTCGGTCGATGTTGGCTTTCTTGATCGACCCACTGCTGGTCTTTTGATAGTTGGTTGGGCAGGTTTGTGTCGTTTAGATCGATTTTGGGTATGTCTTAGTTTTCCAGGTTTCACCGAAAATTAGGTTATAGAAAACCTAAGTCCATTTTCTACTCACATGAATTATTCTAAAATTAAAATAAAACCTATACGGAGATGATAGTCCACGATTTAATTACATATCCCAAAAATTTATTAAAACCTAAAATTACAACCAGTCTAATTTGTAGGAATCGCAACTTTGGCTAAATTAATTTATCAAATATATAAAAAAATAATTAATAATATATTCATTCACAAACGTAACCTAAAACATGCATATAATTACAAGAATACTGTATCTTATAAAAAAAATAACCAGTCATGAAGAAGAGAGAAAATTTGGTAACGATTTATACTATAAACAAAGCAAAACCTAACTCTAGTACCAATTGTTAGAAAAATTCAGTTAAGAAATTGGTTTATTGTAACAGCGGAAGTTTAAAAATTTTCTAAGCTAAGCTAGTTTATGATATTTATAACAATAAAATTTTTAAGAAAACTTCCTATGCTTTGTGCTAGATGGATTTGAATCGTTCCTGGCTTTCAACCGAGTGGTATTCTTCGCTATCCTCATACCTCAAATTATGCCAATTATGGGCTCGAGCAACACAAACCAAATACAAAACAAGAAACGATTTTATTACTTTTAGTAGGAAAGTAATTCTCTCAATAAAAACCAATAGAAATCTAATTCCCAGAAAATATAATTTAATCTAAGAAAATGATCTCCCACTACTTTCTGGTAGGATAACTATATATAAAACTTGTGTTAATAGCTCTACTAGTGCCATCGATTTATAGGGAGAGATAGGAGAATCCTTGTTGATTAAGACTTACAAATAATATTTATTTTTAATAGAGAACACACTTTTACTCCAACTGGAGTAGGGGTGGGTGGCACACCCTAGGAAAATTTACTAGGGTTGATGCCTCTCTCATCTTGTATGAGGGGATTTGGGCCTCTCCTGCATTGGGTCCAAATATATGTGTCTTCTGGACTTTTAACCCAACAATTTATAATTTAATCCAAACCAATACTTGTCTTCTATTTCCTAAAATAAATATTACTTATTCTATTAATTTAAGTAATAAAATTAGCAAAATTAATTTCTAATTAAATTGTAACACCCTATACTCAACCTGATCGTCGAGTTCAAACTATAAGGTGGCACATTCGTTACTGGAGCAACTATGAACAAATCACAATTTGATTCAAACTAGTAAACATTCAAATACAAGTAAAATAGGTATATAAACTGATAAATATTCATTTTTTGGTCTTATACGAGCTTACAAAAGCTCTAATGTTAACTCGAGGTTGAATTAGGACTAAACTGTAATGTTTACAAAATTCCAAGTTGATGTAGGGACATTGCAGGTTCCTCATTGCGATGCCACGTATTGACTTGGCTTCTTGTTGCAACGACCCATGCTGAACCTCGCATCGAGGCATGATTTGAGTTTGAATGTCTGTTCTATGGTAAGAGAAGATTAAATTCTTTTAGTTTTATAATAAGTATGGTTAAGAGGATGTATTGATATGTTTTGAGTTAAGAGTGAATAAGTCTTAAGGGTTTCTATGAAAAGAGATGTGTATCTGTATTTTAAGAATGTTTATCCCTTATGATGATCTATAAATGTGGAAAGTGAGGGGTATTGAATCTTCTTCTAGAATTATTCTAAATCTGAATTAGTGTTATCTTGAGTTATGAGATTATGATATAATACAATATGGAATTCGTCCGAATGGTCTAGTAGTACTCTTTTGCACGAGTATGTGTAGTGTTGAACCAAGATATGTCTGAAGATGAAATTGATAGTATTTAGTTCTACATAGGCATTCACCAAAATTTATGTATCCGCCCGTGATAAATGTTATTGAACAACTATTTAAAATAAGAGTATGTGTTAAGACATGGTTGTTGGAAGTGGACTCGAAGGTTATGTCTGCAAAGAATTTATTATGTGACAAGAGATTTATGGAAATTTTGGAAGGATTCCTTAGTTAACTAGATAGAAAGACTGAATATGAAAAGAGCATGATAACTAGCGTATAAGAATATGATAAAACTATAGTGATATCCACTAAAATCAATGATGCAGAATAATGGTTGACACAATAGTTCATATAAGATTCCAAGTATCCATCAAGGTATTGTTGTGTTAAACTAACTAAGTAATCATGTACTTACAAGATTTGTTATTGCTTTTAGGTACTTGAGATGAGACTTTGCCTGAAGGGACAATGCCGGGAGTACGCCAAAGTGGTGGCAGAATGGGCTATTATGCATATAGTAGAGATGTGGCGTAGTCTAGGAATACGGCTTTTGAGTCTGTATTAAATAAACTTCCATTTTGTAAGGATTTGTATCGAATCTATTGTAATAAGATTATTTTACGTTACTTCCCTTGTTTTCATACAATAAGTTTCTAATTAAAATGTCAAATAACACGCTTAAAGAAATGAAAAATTGTAAACTATTTTCGTTAATGCTTTAGCTTTGTGAAGTAGCACCCGAAATTTGGATCCGGTGAATCAGGTTGGGTTTGGGGCGTTACAAACCACACATCACATTTCAATCTCATCATACCATTTAGCATTTTGTATCGAACTCGTTTTTCCTATATTCAACTAGTACATAGTTTCGATATTCAATACTGTCACAAAATTCAATTCAATACATGCTCTCACTCACATTCACAACCACAACCCAATTCATTTTCCAAACAAATATATGCATGTCCTACACATATGCTACTCAACTTCCATAACACGTATCACATTTCAAGATAATTTATATCATTTCTCATTTTATTCAATTTGGTCCATATCTTGATATTCAATCATAATCATAGCAATTTTGTTTAATTAACCATTAATAACTCACCTTAATACCATATAATGCAAAATGTGTAATAGCCCGATTTAGGGGCTAGTCGGAACAATGGTTTCAGAACCACTAATCTGAGGTCAGAGAAAATCATTTTTATAATATTTTATGTGTTATAGCAGGATTGAAAGAGTGCGTGAAAATTTTGGTGCTTTAATTTTAGCGATTTCATGCTTAATTGCGAAAAAAGACTAAATCGCATAGAGTGCGAAAGTTCTATTTTACAAGAAAAAGGTGTCTAAAAGCCATAAAATATTAATTGGAGGCCCTTAAAGTGCAATTAGACCCCTAAAGATAGGGTGGCCGGCCATAGGAGACAAACAATGTCAAATTGGTCAAAGTTGTTGAAATTAGGTAGACTAAATTGATGTTTTATAATAAAATAAAGAAAGAAAAGATATAATCTTTTCTTCTCTTCTCCTCCACCAAAAATTAGCAGCAAATAGGGGTTTGAGAGCTCAAAAATTTCAGCAAGCTCTTCTCCTTACAAGTAAGTGTTTTGATGATCATTTTTTTTGATAATATTTGTACTTTTGGAACCCCTAAAGCTTAAGCTAGCTAAAGAGGGGACTATTTTGCAAAATGGTTGAAAGTTTAGAGTTTTTCCATGTGAGCATTTAAGTTGTTTGCTACATTTTTATGGAAGAAAATGAGTCCTAGTTGTTAGATAAACAACTTCTGTGAAAGGTGTTACCATGAAAACACCTAAAAGGACCTTTTTGTGAAGGTTGTAAAATATGTAGTAAATGTGTGAAATAATGAGTATTGAGGATTTCCATAAGAGTAATAGATGTTCATCTAGGCTTGTAAAAGGAGGAAATTCGATTAGAATTGATTTACGAGCCTAGGAGTAAAATAGTAATTTTGTAAAAGTATAAGGGCAAAATGGTAATTTTGCCAAAGTTTGATTATTGAAACGTGTTGATTTATGTGATAATTAAATGAGCTAAATTATTATTATATATCAAGAAGAACGAAGAATTAACCTTGATTGAGGAAAGGGCAAGGTATCAGACTAGATCGACAATTTGGCCTATTTTGAAATCGAGGTAAGTTTGTGTGTAATAAATTCAACATCGTGTTATTAAGTTTTTAAAATGTTTGATGTTAGTGATGATGAATATTATTTCTATGAAATTTGAGTAATGATGTTGAATGAGAAAATGATGAGAATTGTGATGTTGAAGTCCCGGTTGGACTTTAATAAATGTGAGAATAATGTCATCAAAACTTGAAATGGGTAAGGTCCCGTATAAGACCATGTCTGGGACATGGCCTCGGCACCGAATTGAGATCCCGTATAAGACCATATCTGGGATATGGCATCGGCATCGAATATGAGAATCGTATAAGACCATATCTGGGATATGGCATCGGCAATTGATATGAGATCCCATATAAGACCATATCTGGGATATGGCATCGACATCTAGAGGTAATCCCATGTAAGACCACATCTGGAATGTGGCATTGGTGTCACTTTTACGTGAATGATGATAATATGTAATTTCGTGTATTCCAGGTGAATTCAGTGGTTAAATAGCTAAGCTTATAATAGGAATGAGATTAGTGCTAAAGCCATGTGATGAAGTGATACAGGTACATGTGAGTAATTTACGAGATATGTTTACGATATGAGACATGATATATAATTGGTAAGGGTAAGCATGAGTAAGTTATGGCAATGAGCTTAAGACTTTGTGTTTTAATCAATGCAATGAATGGATGACATTATGAGCCTTTTTGTTGTTATTTATTTCATGCAAACTTACTAAGCTTTATGCTTACCCCTCTCATTTCCCTTTTCCTCGTAGTATTGCCAAGCTAGCTCGAAAATTCGTGGAACGTCGAAGTTCGAAAATCACACTATCAACTTCTTTTGGTATAGCAAAGTTAGATTTATTTTGATTATGGCATGTATAGGACTTGGTCATTTTGTTATGTCATATTTTTTAGCCAATGTGTTGGCCATTAATGTTGTTCAATTCATTTTGTAAATGGTCACTAGAAATTGGCCAATACTCGACAAGTTCATATATTCAAAGATGATGAAATTCATGTAGTGCATGCTTGAGTGGATGTTTTGATTTGGAGTTCTTAGAAGTGCCTTATGGTCATAAAATATTTTTTTATTGAATTGGTATAAGTATGATTGCTGTGTAGGGTGGCATTTGGCTTGGTAGATAGCCTTTCAAATGTCCACACGGGTAGATACACGAGCGTGTGTCTAGGACGTGTGTGACATACGGTCAGCCCCATGGGCGTGTTGATTGGTCTTGTGTCCCCATGCATACTAGGTTGGCAAGTTAGTATCCTCAGTAGTAAACACACGGGCAGAGACGCGGCCGTGTGTCTCGATCATGTGGGTGACACGGACTAAGACACGGGCATGTACCCAGGCCGTGTGAAGTCTGCACCTGAAATTAGGAGTTTAATTTGACACACGGTCGAAGAACACGGGCGTGTGCCTTGGCCGTGTGACCTTATTGAGGTGATGATGTCATAAACAGAATGCCATGGTTTTTGCACACGGGCTAAGACACGGGCGTGTCGTGGCCGTGTGGGGGACACGGGCCTGGGACACGGGCGTGTGTTCGGCCTGTGATAACCCCTGTAGGTTCGAATTGGAAAATAAGTCCACACGGGTGTGAAACACGGGCATGTGATATGCCACACGGGCGTGTTCCCTCTTTCACACGGACGTGTGGCCCTGATTTAAGTCAAATTTTTCTAAGTGTACAAAGGTTTCCGGTTTGGTCTCGAATCATTTCGAGTACAAGTTTAGGGTCTCGTAGACCTATAATAAGGACATTAAGGTCTAGAATGAAACATTCTATTTAAAAATGAAATTTTATGAATTGATGTTGTATAATTGAGCAAGTTAAGTATGGTAATGCCTCGTTATCTGGTTCAGGTGTCGAATACGGGTAAGGGGTGTTACATTTAGTGGTATCAGAGCTACGGTTTAATCTATTCTCAGACTAACGTAGCGTAAGTATGAGTCTAGCTATACTTGCCATATGTATGAGTATTTCCATAATGATAGTGTGACGACTCCTGACGATTTGAATTGTGCTTTTATATAGTAAATGGATCCCGATCGAGCTGCAGTCGATGATGTTGCAAGTAATGGCTGGCTCTCGCGCAAGAGACCGCGCCAGTAGAAAGTAGAGCCAAGACTTTGGGACAGGGAGAAGATGCTCGAGAAGCCTTTGTCCATATGATGAGCAATTGGTACACTGAGTATATACGAGCAAATCCTAATGCTCAACCCCCTCCACCCCACCTATTCCTCAGCCCACTCCTGCAGTTCCCCAAGTGGTAGAGGTAGTAAGAAGAGAAAGGCCTCCGGTCGATAAGATCTAGAAACAAGGAGCTGAGGAATTTCGGGCTAGTAAAGATGATGACCCGGAGAGGGCGGAATTCTGGCTTGAGAATACCATCAGAGTATTCGACGAGTTGTCATGCACACCTGAAGAGTGCATGAAGTGTGTGGTATCTCTCTTGAGAGATTCGGCTTATCAGTGGTGGAACACCCTTGTGTCGGTGGTACCAAGGGAGAGAGTTAACTGGGAATTCTTCAAAGAGGAATTCCGGAAGTACATTAGTCAAAGGTTCATTGACCAGAAAAGAAATGAGTTCTTGGAGCTAAAGCAAGGTCGAATGACGGTGACTGAATATGAGCCTGAGTTTGTAAGGCTCAATAAATACGCTCGAGAGTGCATATCGATAGAAGCCATCATGTGCAAAAGGTTCGAGGATGGGTTAAATGAGGATGTCCGTTTGTTTGTTGGTGTCCTCGAACTAAAAGAATTTGTGGTGCTGGTAGATAGAGCCTGTAAAGCCAAGGAACTGGTTAAAGAGAAAAGAAAGGCTGAAATCAAGTCTCGCGACTCGAAGAAGAGATAGTTAGGCAAGTCATTCCAATCCTCATCCAAAAAGTCAAGAGATTTCACTATTCGATCAGCCACCTCAGTTGGACTTTCAAGTAGAAGTAAGGGTAGACAATACTCGGGGTCTAAAGCTCAGACTACTTCGGTTGCTAGTGTTGGCAACGCTCGACCGAGTAGATCAAAATGCCTGCAGTGTGGCAGACGTCATCCCGGGAAGTGTCGAGCAAACGAGAAATCTTTTTTCAAGTGTGGATCCCTGGACCATTTTATCAGAGATTGCCCCGAGGTGGGTGAGAAAGAGAAACCTCATAGTGCAAGATCGGGAGGTACTGCTAGAGGAAGGCCATAGAGAAACCCGGGAAATGAAATGAGTAGTAAGAACATATCTAGAGAGCAGACTGCAAGAGCTAAGGGTAGAGCATCGACGTGAACATATGCCATTCGAGCTCGCGAAGAGGCTTCCTCCCCCGACGTGATCACGGGTACATTTTCTCTCTATGATACTCATGTTATAGCTTTAATTGATTCGGGATCTACCCACTTGTATATTTGCATGAAATTAGTCTCTAGTATGAACATGCCTGTAGAATCTACCGAATTTGTTATAAAAGTGTCAAATCCCCTAGGCAAATGTGTATTGGTCGATAGAGCATGCAAAGATTGTCCTTTGATGATTAGAGGTCATTATTTTCCGGCTAATCTCATGTTATTGTCGTTTGATGAATTCGATGTCATCCTTGGGATGGATTGGT
Organism: Gossypium sturtianum; assembly: GCA_025698515.1. NCBI lineage: Eukaryota > Viridiplantae > Streptophyta > Magnoliopsida > Malvales > Malvaceae > Gossypium > Gossypium sturtianum. The sequence continues at coordinate 55,878,303 of CM046949.1, read as the reverse complement.
TAACTACTCATGATGTGATAGTGAATTGTGGAAGGAAGTTTATTGAGTTGAAATGTGAAAGTGGGGATCTTATTCGTGTTGAATCAGATGAGCAAGACAGATTGCCAGTAGTGATATCTTCCTTGTTGACTCGAAAATATCTAAGAAAGGGGTACGAAGCTTACCTTGCCTTTGTGATAAATGCTAGAGAGACTGAGTTAAGAATTGAATCAGTGCCCATAGTATGTGAGTATCCAGATGTTTTTCCAGAGGAATTGCCAGGGCTACCTCCGGTTAGAGAGATTGAATTTGGGATTGAGTTAGCTCCTGGTACTGCCCCCATTTCTATTGCTCCATACAGAATGGCTCCAACCGAGTTAAAAGAACTGAAAGCACATTTACAAGAGTTAACGGATAAAGGCTTCGCAAGACCGAGTTATTCTCCGTGGGGTGCTTCCGTATTATTTGTGAAGAAGAAAGATGGTTCCATAAGGTTATGTATAGATTATTGGCAACTTAATATGGTAACTGTAAAGAACAAGTACCCGTTGCCAAGAACCGATGATTTCTTTGATCAATTGAAGGGAGCCACGGTGTTTTCCAAGATAGACTTGAGGTCTGGATATTATCAGTTGAGAGTCGAGGACTCAGATGTGCCGAAAACCTCATTTCGGACAAGGTATGGTCACTATGAATTTTTGGTTATGCCTTTCGGGTTAACAAATACCCCTGTAGTTTTCATGGATTTGATGAATCGTATCTTTTGGCTATATTTGGATATATTTGTTGTAGTCTTTATTGATGATATATTGATCTACTCTCGGGATGAGAATGAGTATGCTGAACATTTGAGAACGGTTCTGCAAATTTTGAGAGATAAAAAATTGTATGCCAAGTTTAGTAAAAGTGAATTTTGGCTTAAGGAAGTTGGATTTTTGGGAACATTGTCTCGGAGATGGAATTAGAGTCGACCCGAGTAAGATTTCAGCGATTGTTGAATGGAAACTGCCAAGGAACGTGACCGAGGTGAGGAGTTTTCTGGGCCTAGCTGGCTACTATAGACGATTTGTCAAGGGGTTTTCCATGATAGCTACTCCGATGACGAGGTTACTACAAAAAGATGTAAAGTTTGAATGGGCAGAAAAGTGCCAACAGAGTTTTGAGAAACTAAAGGCGTTGTTGACTGAGGCTCCTGTTTTAGTGCAACCTGAGCCAGAAAAAGAATTTGTAGTTTACAGCGATGCATCCCTGAATGGATTAGGTTGTGTACTCATGCAAGAGGGCAAGGTGATAGCATATGCCTCTAGATAATTAAAGCCGCACGAGAAGAATTACCCGACCCACGAGTTAGAGTTAGCCGCAATTGTATTTGCACTAAAGATTTGGAGACATCATTTATATGGTGAGAAATGTTGGGTGTTCACTGATCATAAGAGCCTAAAGTACTTGATGACTCAAAAGGAGTTGAATCTAAGGCAGAAAAGATGGTTAGAGCTAATAAAAGATTATGAGCTAGTGATTGACTACCATCCGAGAAAGGCGAACATGGTCGCCGATACCTTGAGCAGGAAATCCCTGTTTGCGCTAAGAGCCATGAATACACGGATAGCTTTGTCATATGATGGTTCTATTCTAGCCAAGTTGAGGGCTAGACCAATGTTTCTTCAAGAGATTTGTGAAGCTCAGAAAGGCGACAATAATTTACAAGCTAAAAGAATTCAAGATGAGTCAAAAGTTGAGTCGGACTTTCTGATAAGTCCTGATGGATGTTTGATGTTTCGAGATAGGGTCTATGTACCCAAAAATGATGAACTTATACGAAAGATTCTGCATGAAGCCCATAGTGGATGTTTGTCTGTACATCCAGGCAGCACGAAGATGTTTAACGACTTGAGGAAATTGTATTGGTGGCCGAGTATGAAGAAATACATTTCTGAGTTTGTATCGAGATGTCTAATTTATCAGCAAATGAAGGCTGAACATCAAGTACCTTCGGGTTTAATTCAGCCTATTATGGTTCTTGAATGGAAATGGGACCGTATTACTATGGACTTCGTGACAGGTTTGCTGTTGACACCGAAAAAAAGATGCCGTATGGGTTGTGGTCGATAGACTCACGAAGTCAGCCCATTTCATACCAGTACGAGTCGACTATTCGCTTGATAAGTTGGCAGATTTGTATGTGACAGAAATAGGAAGACTTCACGGAGTACCGTTGTCGATTATTTCGGATAGAGATCCGAGATTTACGTCACGGTTTTGGAAAAAGCTGCAAGAGGCCTTAGGCACAAAATTGAGCTTTAGTACAACTTTCCATTCGTAAACCGATGGGCAGTCGGAGAGAGTAATACAGATACTTGAAGACATGCTTCGATGTTGCGTTTTGGAATTCCAAGGTAATTGGGAGAAATACTTACCGTTGGTGGAATTCGCCTACAATAACAACTTTCAGTCGAGTTTGAAGATAGCGCATTATGAGGCATTGTATGGGCGTAAGTGCCGAACGCCCCTGTATTGGACCGAACTCAGTGAGAATCAGATTCACGGGGTCGATTTAGTCAGAAAAAACGAAGAGAAGGTAAAAGTGATACGTGAATGCCTAAAAGCTGCCTCAGATAGACAAAAGTCCTACTCGGATTTGAAGCGGAAAGAGATTGAGTTCCAAGTAGGTGATAAAGTGTTTCTGAAAGTATCACCATGGAGAAAAGTCCTCAGATTTGGCCGGAAAAGTCCTCGAACCATACGAGGTTACCGAGAGGATAGGGCCGGTAGCTTATCATTTGGCCTTGCCACCTGAGCTGGAAACGATTCATGATGTCTTCCACATGTCCATGTTACGCCGATATTTTCAACACCCCTCACCCGTGTTCATCTCCGGAACCGGGTATGAGGCATTACCAGACATAACCCACTTAAACATACAACTTTGAGCTATAGAATTTCATTCAAAAATAAAACTTCCCATTCATATTCATATCATCCTTATTATGGACCCACGAGGCCTTAAACATGCACATGGTGGGTCTCGGAATCAAACCGAGAACTTTGATAGACTTAGAAAAATTTTACCTTAACAGGGCCACATGCCCGTGTGAAATGGGACACGCCCGTGTGAAATGGGACACGCCCGTGTGGTCACACATGCCCATGTCCCTAGCCCGTGTGGGATTTATTTTTTATTTCAAACCTACAGGGGTTTTCACTTGGCCGGGCACACGCCCGTGTCAATGGCCCGTGTGCTTCACACGGCCTAGACACGCCCGTGTCCTCGTCTGTGTGCAAAAACCTGGGTATTCTATTTGTGACATCAGCAACCTCATAAGGGTCACACGGCCTAGGCACACGCCCGTGTGTCTAGCTCGTGGTCGACACTGACTTGCAACATTAACATGCAGGGGACACACGGCCTAGCCACACACCCATGGGACTGACCGTGTGTCACACACGGCCTAGACACACACCCGTGTGCCTACCCGTGTGGACAAGAACAAGGCTATTTGCCAAGCTCTTTTTACCACCCTAACTTACACATCAAAAATCCATTCAACCATTCACTAAGCAACCCAATTGTGCAACATACACTTTCATGAATAACCTCATCTTTTCATAAATTAGGAATAATGAGCCATTAACTATGGCCATATACAAGAGAATTCATCTATAATGAGCCAATACACTTGGCCAAAATAACAAAACATTTCCACTAAGCCTAGCCCCTATACATGCGATATTCAAAAATGCTAAGTCTAACTATACCAAGATGAGCTGATAGTGTGGGTGATCTTCCAAATAACTTTGTATCCTGAACTGGCTCTTTGACACTATAAAACAAGGGAAAAAAGAAAGGGAGTAAGCTTTAAGCTTAGTAAGTTTACATGTAAACAAATAGCATCATAACACTCACACACACACACACACACACATATATATATATATATATATATATATCAATCAATGCTTTTCATACCAAGCAAGAACAATTCACATTTCATAATCATGCTTACTCATTTCATCTCTTACCACATTTCAACCATATAACAAATATAATGCTCTCATTTATTTGCATACATTCCCTGCACTCATCACCACAACATCATATGAAACATATACTTAAACGGTTTCTCAATGAATCATTCAGAATAATACCAAACACTCGGTGGTTTCGCACACAACCCACCATTAATCTATGATAGGGTGGTATCGCACATTGCCCACCAACAAGAATATTTACGGTGGTATCGCACTTAGCCACCAAATGATAATATAAACGATGGTATCGCACAAAGCCCATCGTGAGTAAGTATTAAGGTGGTATCGCACACAGCCCACCAACAAGAATATTTACGGTGGTATCGCATACAGCCCACCAATGATTATTACGGATAATATTCTACACTAACATATCTATTTCAAGGTTCATACGGGAATTACTCATTTTCTATCGAATTCAATCCATCTCAGTCATAAATGATATCATTCATACGATACACCAATAAGTAACAACATAAGTATTCAAGATGTACCATTTACACATAAACTTACATCGATACAAAATATGTTAATCTACGGCTTAATCCGTAACCTTGCCTTTTCCCCGGTCAAGGTTGTTTCCACGTTCTTCTTGATCTATAATAATAAAATTCACTCATTCAATCAATTTAAAACTCATGATACATCAAATTTTCTACTTAGGCAAAAATGACCATTTTGCCCCTATATTATGGAAAAATTATGATTTTGCCCCTAGGCTCGTATATCGTTTTTCATCACATTTCCTCATTAAACAAGCCTAGCTAAACATTTATTCCTCTTACAAAAACTCACAAAACCATTTATTTCATGCATTTATTACACATTTACAATCTTTACAACTAAGTCCCATTTAGGTGTTTTCATGGTAACACCTTTCACAAAAGTTGTTCCTTCACTCACTAACATTCATTTTCTTCCATAAAAACTCAGCAAACAACATGAAAAATCTCATGTCAAGTCCTTAAACTTTCAACCATTTAGCAAATTATTCCCCTCATTAGCTACCTTAAGCTTTGGGGACTCCAAAAGTACAAAAATTCTCAATAAAAACCACCAAGATCACTTACTTGTAGAGGTGAGGAGTTACTGAAAATTTTCAAGCTCCCATGGTTTTTTTCTTTGGAAATTTCGGTGGAGAGAAGAAGGAGAAAAGATGACATCTTTTCTTTTCCTTATTTTATTATATTACTAGACAAATTACCACCAAAATCTCACCTAATGCTTTGAGAATTTATTTCTTTGTCTCCTATGACCAGCTATTAACCTTAGAAAGGTCTATTTGCACATTAGAGACCTCCAATTAAAAATATACAACTATTAGACACCTTTTGCATATAGAACAATACTTTCGCACTTAACGCGATTTAGTCCTTTTTTCACAATTAAGCATGAAATCACCAAAATTAATGTACCAAAATTTTCATACATCCATATAATTATGCTATAACACATAAAATAATATGAAAATAGTTTTCCTCAACATCGGATTAGTGGCCCCGAGACCACTGTTCCGACTAGCCCCAAAATCGGGCTGTTACAGATACCAATCGGACCCTTCGCGTGTGATTGTACCATCAGAGGTAGAAATACGACCGGACATGACTTATGGTGAGGAACCGATTAAAATTTTGGCGCAATAAGTCAAACAATTGAGAAATAAAAGTATAGCCCTTGTGAAAGTGCTATGACAAAGACATGGAGTAGAAGAGGCTACATGGGAGCCCGAGGAGGCTTTGAGAAACCAATATCCCAACCTTTTTACCGGTAAGATTTTTGGGGACGAAAATCCTTAAGGGGGAAAATTGTAACAGCCCGATTTAGGGGCTAGTCAGAACAGTGGTTTCGAAAACACTAATCTGAGGTCGGAGAAAATCATTTTTATAATATTTATGTGTTATAGCATGATTGTAAGAGTGCGTGAAAATTTTGGTGCTTTAATTTTAGCGATTTCATGCTTAATTGCGAAAAAGGACTAAATCGCATAAAGTGTGAAAGTTCTATTTTACAAGAAAAAGGTGTCTAAAAGCCAAAAAAATTTAATTAGAGGCCTTTAAAGTGCAATTAGACCCCTAAAGATAGGGTGGCCGGCCATAGGAGACAAACAATGTCAAATTGGTCAAAGTTGTTGAAATTAGGTGGACTAAATTGATGTTTTATAATAAAATAAAGAAAGAAAAGATATAATCTTTTCTTCTCTTCTCCTCCACCAAAAATTAGCAGCAAATAGGGGTTTGAAAGCTCAAAAATTTCAGCAAGCTCTTCTCCTTACAAGTAAGTGTTTTGATGATCATTTCTTGATAATATTTGTACTTTTGGAACCCCTAAAGCTTAAGCTAGCTAAAGAGGGGACTATTTTGCAAAATGGTTGAAAGTTTAGAGTTTTTCCATGTGAGCATTTAAGTTGTTTACTGCATATTTATGGAAGAAAATGAGTCCTAGTTGTTAGATAAACAACTTTTGTGAAAGGTGTTACCATGAAAACACCTAAAAGGACCTTTTTGTGAAGGTTGTAAAATATGTAGTAAATGTGTGAAATAATGAGTATTGAGGATTGCCATAAGAGTAATAGATGTTTATCTAGGCTTGTAAAAGGAGGAAATTTGATTAGAATCAATTTACGAGCCTAGGGGTAAAATAGTAATTTTGTGAAAGTATAAGGGTAAAATGGTAAATTTGCCAAAGTTTGATTATTGAAACGTGTTGATTTATGTGATAATTAAATGAGCTAAATTATTATTGTAGATCAAGAAGAACGAAGAATTAACCTTGACCGAGGAAAGGGCTAGGTATCAGACTAGATCGGCAATTTGGCCTATTTTGAAATCGAGGTAAGTTTGTGTGTAATAAATTCAACATCGTGTTATTAAGTTTTAAAAATGTTTGATGTTAGTGATGATGAATATTATTTCTATGAAATTTGAGTAATGATGTTGAATGAGAAAATGATGAGAATTGTGATGTTGAAGTCCCAGTTGGACTTTAATAAATGTGAGAATAATGTCATCAAGACTTGGAATGGGTAAGGTCCTGTATAAGACCATGTCTGGGACATGGCCTCGGCACCGAATTGAGATCCCGTATAAGACCATATCTGGGATATGACATCGACATTGAATATGAGAATCGTATAAGACCATATTTGGGATATGGCATTGACAATTGATATGAGATCCCGTATAAGACCATATCTGGGATATGGCATCGGCATCTAGAGGTAATCCCATGTAAGACCACATCTGGGATGTGGCATTGGTGTCGCATTTACGTGAATGATGATAATATGTAATTTCGTGTATTCCAGGTGAATTCAGTGGTTAAATAGCTAAGCTTATAATAGGAATGAGATTAGTGCTAAAGCCATGTGATGAAGTGATACAGGTACATGTGAGTAATTTACGAGATAAGTTTACGATATGAGACATGATATGTAATTGGTAAGGGTAAGCATGAGTAAGTTATGGCAATGAGCTTAAGACTTTGTGCTTTATTCAATGCAATGAATGGATGACATTATGAGCCTTTATGTTGTTATTTATTTCATGCAAACTTACTAAGCTTTATGCTTACCCCTCTCATTTCCCTTTTCCTCGTAGTATTGCCAAGCTAGCTCGGAAATTCGTGGAACGTCGGAGTTCGGAAATCACACTATCAACTTCTTTTGGTATAGCAAAATTAGATTTATTTTGAGTATGGAATGTATAGGACTTGGTCATTTTGTTATGTCATATTTGTTAGCCAATGTGTTGGCCATTAAGGTTGTTTAATTCATTCTGTAAATGGTCACTAGAAATTGGCCAATACTCGACAAGTTCATATATTCAAAGATGATGAAAATCATGTAGTGCATGCTTGAGTGGATTTTTTGATTTGGAGTTCTTAGAAGTGCCTTATGGTCATAAAATATTTTTTTTATTGAATTGGTATAAGTATGATTGCTGTGTAGGGTGGCATTTGGCTTGGTAGATAGCCTTTCAAATGTCCACACGGGCATGTGTCTAGGCAGTGTGTGACATATGGTCAACCCCATGGGCGTGTTGATTTGCCGTGTGTCCCCATGCATACTAGGTTGGCAAGTCAGTATGCTCAATAGTAAACACACAGGCAGAGACACGGCCATGTGTCTCGACCGTGTGGGTGACACAGCCTAAGACACGGGCATGTACCCAGGCCGTGTGAAGTCTGCACCTGAAATTAGGAGTTTAATTTGATACACGGTCTAAGAACACAGGCGTGTGCCTTGGCCGTGTGACGTTATTGAGGTGATGACGTCATAAAAAGAATGCCATGGTTTTTGAACACGGGCTAAGACACGGGCGTGTCGTGGCCGTGTGGGGGACACGGGTGTGTGTCCGGCTGTGTGAAAACCCCTGTAGGTTCGAATTGGAAAATAAGTCCACACGGGTGTGAAACACGGGCATGTGATATGCCACACGGGTGTGTTCCCTCTTTCACACGGGTGTGTGGCCCCAATTTAAGTTAAAATTTTCTAAGTGTACTGTAACACCCCTCACCCGTATTCTACACCGGAATTGGGCACGAGGCGTTACCAGACTTAACTCACTTCATCATGAAACTTTGGGCTATTAAATTTCATTCCAATTTGAAATATCTCTTTCACCCTCAAAACGCTCTCATTAGGGCCTACAAGGCCTTAAACATACTTACGAAGGGTTTCGAAACTCAACCGGGAACTTTCATGTACTTAAAGATTTTTGTCTAAGCAGGGACCACACACCCGTGTGAAATGGGACATGCCCGTGTGGGCAGGCCCTGTGGTCACACACACCCATGTCCCTAACCCGTGTGGGATTTATTTTCATTTCGAACCTACAGGGGTTTTCACACGGCCAAAAACACGCCCGTGTTCTTGGCCCGTGTGCTCCACACGGCCTAGATACGCCCGTGTCCTCGCCCGTGTGTAAAAACTTGGGCATTCTGTTTGTGACGTAACAACCTCAGATTGGGCACACGGCCTAGGCACGCGCCCGTGTGGCTAGCCTGTGGTCGACACTGACTTGAAACACTAACATGCAGGGGACACACGGCCTGGTCACACACCCATGGGACTGACCGTGTGTCACACACGGCCTAGACACATGCCCGTGTGCTTACCTGCATGGACAAGAATAAGGCTATTTGCCAAGCTTCTTTTTATCATCCTAGTTCACACAACATAATTTCAATTCAACAAGTCACTAAATAAGTCAATTTGTGCAACAAACACTTTCTTGAATAACTTCATATTTCATAAATTAATCTTGATGAGCCTTTAACTATGGCAATATACAAAAGGGTTCATCCTTAAGAGAGCCAATACATACTTGACCAAAATAACAAAACAATTCACCTAGTCTAGCCCCTATACATACCATACTTAAGATGCTAATTCTAAATATACCGAGATAAGCTGATAGTGTGGGTGATCTTCCAATTATCTTCGTCTACCGACCCGACTCTTTGACACTATAAAATAAGGGAAAAGAAAGGGAGTAAGCCTTAGGCTTAGTAAGTTTACATGTAAACAATAAACATCATAAAATGTGCTAATCAATAAATAGCATTTCACAATAAGTAAGACTATTCCAAAATCCAAGATCATTCTTACTCACTCATCTCTTACCACATTCCAACCGTATAACAACCCAAATGCTCTTATTATTTAACATACATCCCTACACTTAATCACCACATGATCACATGAAACAACACATCACAATTTCAAAATAATCCATTCTTAGTAATACCAAACACTCGGTGGTTTCGCACTTAGCCCACCATTTATCTTTAACAGGGTGGTATCGTACACAGCCCACCAACAAGAATATTTACGGTGGTATCGCACATAGCCCACCAAATGATAATATATACGATGGTAACACACACAGCCCATCATGAATAAGTAATAAGGTGGTATCACACATAGCCCACCAACAAGAATAATTAAGGTAGTATAGCACACAGCCCACCACTATTTACTACGTATAATATTCCACACTTACATGTCTAATTCAACATCCATAAGGAATTTATTCATTTCCTACCAAATTCAATCCATTTAAATCGTAAGTGTTCTCAATCATACAATGCACCAATAAGAAATAACATATGTATTTAAGATGCATCATAACTTCTACTTGGGCAAAAATGACCATTTTGCCCTTATACTATGGCAAAATTACAATTTTGCCCTTAGGCTCGTAAATCATTTTCACCATATTTTCTCATTAAACAAGCCTAGCTGAACATTTATTTCTCTTACAATAACTTACAAAACCATTTATTTCATGCATTTATTACACAATTTCAATCTTTGCAAATAAGTCCTATTTAGGTGTTTCCATGGCAACACCCTTCACAAAAGTTGTTTCTCATCTCACTAACATTCATTTTCTTCCATAAAAACTCAGCTAACAACATAAAATCTCTCATGGAAAGTCCCTAAAATTTCAGTCATTTAACAAATTAGTCCCCTCATTAGCTAGCTTAAGATTTGGGGACTCCAAAAGTACAAAAATCATAAAAAATAATCATCAAAATGACTTACTTGCAAGGATGAGATGTAGCTAAAAATTTGAACTTCAAAAACCCCTATTCTCTCTTCAATTTTCGGTGGAGAAGAAGTGTGAATAGTAAAAAATGACAACTCTTTTATTCATCTTATTTTATTCATTTTTTTACCACCTAATGTTACCAAATTTTGACTAAAATTAATGCTCTTGTCCCCCTAAGCTAAAGGCCGGCCAAAACACATCTAATGGCCTAATTTCACTTTAAATACCTCTATATTGGTATCCTTTAACTATTAGACACCTTTAGCTTGAAATTTGAAACTTTCGAACTTTATGCGATTTAGTTCTTTTTCACAATTAAGCATACAATTGCTAAAATTAAAGCACCAAATCTTTCATATAGCCACATATCAATGCCATAACACATCAAATAATATTAAAAATAATTTTCTTCAACCTCGGGTTAGTGGTCTCGAAACTGCTGTTCCGACTAGCCCTAAAATCGGGCTGTTACATGTACAAAGGTTTCTGATTTGGTCCCGAATCATTTCGGGTAAAAGTTTAGGGTCTCGTAGACCTATAATAAGGACATTAAGGTCTAGAATGAAACATTCTATTTAGAAATGAAATTTTATGAACCGATGTTGTATAATTGAGCAAGTTAAGTACGATAATGCCTCATTATCCGGTTCAGGTGTCGAATACGGGTAAGGGGTGTTACAAAATGTCCTGAACATGCAGTAAATAAACTGTTCCTGAATTATAGAAATACAAATCGGAGTCTCGCATCACTCGTCAACAGCTCTCGCTTTTGCTTTGTAACATCCCAAGTTAGGGGGTTCTACATATCATGTTTCTGTGTGTTTGGCTTGTCTTGATTGCTATTGGATGTGTTTGGGGGTCTTAAGAAGGCACGGGTTCGAGTTGGAGTCTTGGTTAAATTTTAGTTTTAGGGCACTTTAGGGGGAAGCTGGTGGGGGGTAGGTCTTATATATTTGAGTGTAATTGGTGTCACAAGATGGAGAGTGGTAGAGTGGCAAGGTGACGCCTAGGAAGAAAGGAGAGATGACGCCACAGGGGAGCAGTGAGGGAGCAGGTTCGAGTCTCACAGCTTGCTTTTTGGAATTTCTTTTTGGCGTCAGGATGAGAGGTGGTAGATTTCGGCATGGACTCTTCAAGGGGTGAGTGTTGAAGGGGCCAAAGAGTTTGAATGAATGGCCATGAGGGGCTGGTGGAGTTTGAATGGGTCAAACTAAATCAAATGGATGATGGAGAGGGAAAGTAGGAGGAAATCGTAGAGGGTGATGTTGGTGGTGGAGTTGGCCGAATTTGGGGAATTGGTGGAGTTGAGTTTTGTTTGGGAGTGTAGTGGTTGGTAAATTTCGGCATTATGGATGTGGGGAGCTAGTAGCCTTTGAGTGATTAGGTGCCGAAAGTCTTTAGGAGCATTTTAGTTTCCCTTTTGGACATTTTTGGTCATTGTGTGAGAGTAGTGAAACCGAAACTTCAACCCTCTATTGGTATTCTCTTTTTCTTTTATTTTCTTCCCCTCTCATCTTTTCTCTCTTCAACCGAACCTAGTGCCTCATTCCCTTTCCACCGTTTGTGACTTGTTTCTTCTTCATAACCGAAACACCTTTTGTTTTTCTTCTCATTATTGTTCCTTTGGTGATAGCCGAATGTCAGAGTGGTGATTTGTGCCTTTTCTATTTCTTTTCTTCCATTTGCTATTTGCTTCTTCATAGCCGAATCTAAGCCGAATCCTCTTTTTACATCAAGTGTGGGCACCCTTTCTATCGATTTTGCTTGTAGCCGATCATAGATTCTTCACTCGTCAATCTCTTGGTTCGGTAATGAGCCTTTCTTCTCTGTTCTTCTCGTTCTTCTTCCTTTTTCTCTTGGTTTTCTTAAAACCGAAGTTCTGACTCACTTCTTTGGGCACTGACCGATTGTAGAGGGCTGTATCTCCAACATCTCGTCTTCGTGTGGCCTACTTTCGAGAGGGTCTTGGTAAGTTTGATGTTGGCCGAAGGAGGGGTTCATATCGGTTTGTTAGGCCGAAAGGGCACTTCTTGTTGTTCTATTTTGGAAACCGATTCTAACATGGTGATTATTTAGGGACTCAATCGGTTTCTTGGGCCAACCTTCCAGCATTCGGTTTCTGTTAATCCAGGTGAGGAACTTCTTCAGATTAGGTATCTATTTATTTCTATCTTTTCAATGCTTTAACCCAGTTTCCTGATCAAGATCCTTTTATGGATACGATTGCCAGTCAAGGGAAGGAAGGGGTTGGACTCGTAGTCCCTGCCCCTAAGTTTAAGAAACGTCAGATGTCGGCGATCTGAGACTTTCCACCGGGTTGTGGACCGGCTTCGAATCTGAATAGACAGATTGCGGTTGTTCCCTCTTTTGAGAGTGTCGACAATATTGAAAGTTTAGTTCTTCGTGTTTACAGGTGTGTAATTCTCACACCTTCTTTTGTTTATAAATATTAATAAAAAGTGCATGTGTTGTTTGAAAGCCGAAAATTCGGTAATGGCTATTGAGTTACCCTTGGAGGGTAGAATCGAAATACCAGGTTAGTTATTCTCTGACTATACCTTATGAATATTATCGTTAGCATGATCATGCATATGCTTTAAACATTCTATGTGTGCTACTATATGATGTATTCGATTCACTCTGTTTGCATATGCATGGGATTTGTGAAATGTTGGTGATGTAAAGGGGAAGTGTATATCGGTGACTTTGTCACACTATTCTGATGGCTCGGTGCCATATATGCTTATCAGTGACTTAGTCACATTACTTAGTGGCTAGGCCACATATTGATTGTCGGTGACTCTGTCACATTTTATCGACTTTGAGCAGCATGACTGTCAGCATGGCTGCCAAAGCAGAATGTAGCGGATGGAGGGTTGATTTAGTAATCCCCGGGAGTGTTGAGGTTGGATATATGGAGCGGAGTGTAGAGGATGGATTAATAGGATGTGTTGGGTTTATCATATTACTTATCTGATATGTTATCGTGTATTGGGCTTCGGCCGATTGAAATATGAGGGCTTTGGCCCAGTATGGTTATTGTGATGTAATTGCACACTGAGTCTTCGTGACTCACTCCTTCTTCTTAAACTTTTGCAGGTAATTCTTAGCTCAGTTGACTTGGGCTGGAGCGGACTTCAAGGTGGCCATGCACGATTTTTATTAAAATTAAACTTTACCTTGATTTATCATTTTTTTTTAATTTGGAGGTTTTTGATTTGTGATAAGGCCACTAATCCTTTGGGTTATTTTCGATTTGAACTTTGAACGCTTCAATTATAAACTAATTGGTAAGACGTTTTCTTAATAGAACTTAAGTAAAGAGTTTTTTTTAAAAAAAAACTTGAACAACGAATTTACAAACAATACTAAATAATTACCTTAGGTCAATTTAATGCAACAGCAAGTCTTTTCAATCGTCACGTAAAGGCGTGTTTTGGGCTAAGTATAATCTTAATTAAATGAATACTGAGTTTTCAGATAAGCGACCAATCTTGAAGTTTTATAAGAGGTTTTCAAAGTTTTCAGTCTAATGCGGAGTTTTATAAAAATCTTCTTATGTGACATACCAGATCCGGTCGTAGTGTTGGGCCGGGTTTGGGGTGTTACAATTTTAGTATCAGAACCTAGTTTAAAAACTCGGCTATGGGTTTTGGGTTTAAAACATTTTCCAAAACTGGTTTAAAATGGTTTTTTTAATATATATATATATATATGAACATGTTTAGAAGCATGGCACTTAGAGTCTCCTACACCAAGTCCGTGCGGTAAGTCTTCTGACTAAATTGGATGATTTGCATGAAGTAGTTATGTTATGCCGTGAATGCTAGAATTAAGAAACTCAACTTTAGAGATTGAAACCTTTAGGTATATGTATGTTTTGTGGAAAACTACTTATAACTCTATCTTTCATAAGACTACTCGGTAATAAACAGTGGAAGAAGTGCTAATGCATAAAATTTGTAATCAGATAAGACGATACGATAGACATGAGTGCTAGAGGATGTGGACGTGGTGCACATGGCCGTGGTAGGGGCCGGGGTGCTGAAGCTGAGTTCTCAGAAGCAGGACATGAGCCTGAGGGTGAAGTGCCAGCATCACCCATGGCAGAGATGGGATCCCAAGATAGAACTGGTGGAGATGATGCTTTGTCTCAGGCGATGTTGCGTGTCTTTGGAGCGAGTTCTTTGGGGCAAGCATCGACAACGATATCTCGCAAGTCTATTCCCGAACTACTTCGAGCAAATGGAGCTGAAATGTTTAGGGGTATCTCTGGTGTGGCCCCAAATGTAGCTGAGTATTGGCTGAAGGCAGTCGAGCGGATTATGGATGATTTAAACTGCACGGCAGAGGAGAAATTGAAAGGAGCGGTATCTCTTCTCCGGGATGAGGCATATCAGTGGTGGCTCACGGTAAGAGAGGGTACTCCAGCAGATCGCGTTGATTGGGATTTCTTCAAGACGGTATTTCAAGGGAAATACGTTGGGGCAAGCTATGTGGATGCGCAGAGGAAAGCATTCCTGAATCTGGTACAATGGGGTAAATCCGTGGCTGAGTATGAAGCGAAATTTCTGCGATTGAGCCGTTATGCCCGAGGGATAGTGGCGACTGATTATGACGGTTGCGTGCGGTTCGAAGATGGGTTACGAGACGAGTTGAGAGTATTGATAGCTCCGCCGCGAGAGAGGGATTTTGCCATCCTGGTTGAAAAAGCTAAGATAGCCGAAGAGGTGAAGCGGACAGAGAGGCAAAATAGGGATAAGGATAGGGGTAAAAATAAGAGGAGTCTTGGGTCGTCGGAATCAGCTGGGAGTTTTCAGAAGAGGCCTAGGTTTGATGGGCCAGGTCGGGTTGCGATCTTGGTTTCTTTGTTAGTCGACTCGTCGATTGTGTGCTCAGTGTGGGAAATCACATTCGGGAGAGTGTTGGGGGAAAGATAGGGGATGCTATAGGTGTGGAGAGAGGGATCATCTAATAAGGAATTGTCTGTAAGAGTTAGCTAGGGCACGGTCGGTAAGCCAGGGTTATGTGCAGCCGGGAAGAGGTGGACAACAGCCGCCGAGGGGTCGTGGTCCGATCAAAGGGGGAAATGGTTTTGGCCGCGGTCGTGGAGCACCGGGCAGGGGTGCTGGTAGTCCAGATGCAAGACAGCCGGGTTTAGTCTATGCAGCTCGTCGGTGAGAGGATAGCGACGCACCAGACGTCATAACCGGTACGTTCTTTATAGTTGATAAGCCATTTATTGCTTTTATTGATATTGGGTCGACCCATTCTTGTGTTGCCTGTACTGTATCGGAGACTTTAAGTATAGAACCTGAAATTGCTGCTAGAGAAATGACTGTAATTAGCCCTTTAGGACAATCCGTAGTAGTGAACAAGATGTTTAGGAATGTGCCTTTAGCAATTCAGGGAGTAGTATTTCCGGCAGACTTGATGGAACTGCCATTTGGCGAGTTTGATCTTATCTTAGGCATGGATTCGCTGGTTAAACATCGTGCTAATTTGGATTGCGCGACTAAGCGAATGGTGTTGAGAACCCGAGAGGATAAACAGGTGGTTGTGATAGGAGAAAAAAGGAACTATTTGTCTAACGTGGTTTCTGCATTAAGGGCTATTAAGATGGTTCGAAAAGGGTGCAAGGCATTTCTAGCTTTTATCAGTGCTTTGGATGCAAAGAAAGTGACTGTTGGGGAGGTTAGAACAGTGAGGGAATTTGTGGACGTCTTTCCTGAAGAGCTTCCGGGGTTGCCTCCAGATCGTGAGGTGGAGTTTAGAATTGAAATACTTCCGGTTACGGCTCTAATATCCATCGCCCCTTATAGGATGGCGCCGAAAGAGCTGGTGGAACTTAAAGCTCAGATCCAGGAGCTGTTGGATCGTGGATTTATTCGACCAAGTGTATCTCCGTGGGGAGCGCCGGTGTTGTTCGTGAAGAAAAAGGACGGGTCGATGCGTACGTGACTTGATTACCGCCAATTGAATAAGTTGATGATTAAGAACAAGTACCCGCTGCTGAGGATTGACGATTTGTTCGATCAGCTTAAAGGGGCTTCAGTCTTCTCGAAGATAGATTTGAGGTCAGGTTATCATCAGCTTAAGGTCAAGGAGGCGGACATTCATAAGACGGCGTTTCGAACTCGTTATGGTCACTATGAGTTTTTAGTGATACCGTTCGGGTTGACGAACACACCACCTGTGTTTATGGATATGATGAACCGGGTATTCCAACCCTATCTGGACCGGTTTGTTGTGGTGTTCATAGACGATATATTGGTCTACTCAAGAACGGAAGAGGAGCATGATTCGCATCTTAGGGTTGTTCTGCAAGTATTGAGGGAGAAGCAGCTGTATGTCAAATTCAGCAAGTGTGAATTTTGGGTAAGGGAGGTTACCTTCTTAGGGCATGTTGTTTTCGCGGAGGGAATTAGGGTGGATCCCCGAAAAATTGAAGCTGTTATGGATTGGAAGCCGCCGAAGTCTGTAGCGGAAATTTGAAGTTTTCTTGGGTTAGCCGGGTACTACAGAAGGTTTGTTGAGGGTTTCTCTTTAATTGCGGCACCCTTAACTAAGTTGTTACAGAAAGGAGTACCATTTGTTTGGACTCACAAGCCGCAAAAAAGTTTTGAGAAGCTGAAGAGGATCTTGACGGAGGCTCCGGTATTGATTCAGCCTGAGGTCGGCAAGGAGTTCATTGTCTATTGTGATGCTTTGCACACGGGGCTAGAGTGTGTGTTGGTGCAAGAAGGGAAGGTAGTTACGTATGCGTCTCGGCAGTTAAGACCGCATGAAATGAACTATCCCACGCATGACTTGGAGCTAGCTGCGGTAGTGCTCGCCCTGGAGATCTAGAGACACTACCTGTATGGGGAGAAATCCATTATCTACACTGTAACATCCTAAAATAGGGGCTATTTGTGATTGAATTATTTTGCTTGTGTTTGAATTGCGGTGACATTATGCATGGTGGAATAAAGACTTAATTAGGGGTCTTGGGTAGGCTCGGATTAGGAGAAAATTTATTTGTGAAGCTTTAAAGGAAGGAAGCCTTAGTAAGTAGGAGTTACAAGGTTAAATGAGGGAATTATTATCATTAAAAATGACTTGGAAAAGTGGCAAAAGGGAGGCCACTTAGGTGCTAGAGTTGACGCCACAAGGAGCAAGGGAGAACCTATGTTCGAGTCACGAATTTTCCCTTTTTGATCTTTATTTTGGACGGCATTAAGGGGAGGGAAATTCTCAATTTTAAACTTTGGGATAATAAGGAAAGTATGAGAATATTATTTAGCTTTAAATGGATTTTATTTGATTAATCTTGAAAAGTTGGCTAGAAAGAGAAAGAGAAGACTAATTTTTAATGTAAGGATAATAAGTTTATAATCAAGGATTTTATCAAGGATTTTAATTGGATTATTATTAGGATTGATTTATAATAATTGATAGAGGAAAATTAGGCATGTGATTAATTCAAATAATTTTGAATTAAATCAAGGGTTGGTCAAGAGCAATTCAAGGAAGTTGCCGAATTTGGAACTCTTCATGGGAAGAGTGGACGACAAGCTTAAGAAGGGGGGTTTTACCAAATCCCTTTAAAAGCACCTACCTAGCATCTTGTTTTTCTTTTTCCCCATTTTTGCAAGTAGCCGAATTTCTTCTCTATTCCCTCCTCTCCAATTATTTTTTTCTCTCCTTTCTCATTCTCTCAAAACCAAAACTCTCTCTACTCCTTGCCGAAACCCCATCTTCTTTCTCATCATTATTTCCTTTCCTTTAGCGAATCCACTCCTTGGTGTGCGAAAATTTCCTCCCTATTCTATTTCACTTTGGCCGAATATTAGGAAGGGAAAAGATCTCTTCGGGATTTCTTGTGGCAATCGTTGGTGAAGGTAAGTGATAGCCGAATCTTTCTTTTCCCTACCCTTTCTCTCTGTTGATTTATAGGTTGGAGAAAGCCAAAATTTCGGTATTTGCAAACAAGAAGGCTAACCCCTCTTTGAATCGATATCATCTAGGAACTACGGGATTTTCAAGCAAAAGATTTGACTCTCCATTCTCTGTCGATCGGTTATAGGTAAGGTGGTAAGAATCTATTTTTAATAGATCACTCTTTCAAGTATTCAAAAGCCGAAGGCTATTAACATGTGATTGCCGATTTAGGGAAGCAAAAATGCTTGGAGTGTGGTGGCTAGTATTCAAAGGCATTTGGGTAAGGTTTCGGGTTCACAAGGAACCCTTTTCAATTAATTTTTGGTTTGGCCGAATGGCCATGGCACTAATCTTGTGTTTGGCGAATATAGGGCAAGGATTTTGTGGGTAGCCGATTTGGTTCTTGAGATTTAAGGCTTTCATTAATTTCAGTGTGTACATACACACTTATAATTAATTAACGTGCAAAGTATTATGTGTATGCTAATCGGATTTTTGTAGATTTGAGTTTAATACCATAAAGGTTTAGCAAGGCTTGGGTAAGTTCTTGACAATATGATTTGTTATTTGATGCTTTTGGGAAGCATGACACATTTGATATATGTGGCTTATAAATGATTATTGATACATCCTATGTATGTTTATAAATGAGCATGTTGGCATGATTGTTGTTAAATATCATTGATTGAATGTGGGTTTTATGAGTGGAGAGCGGTGATATTCGTGTCGACGGACACCGGTGTTTTGGTAACACATTGTGACTACGGTCACGGAGGTTTGGTACCTCCGGAGGTTTGGCACCTCATAGCGTCTCGTCCCCGTGGCTTAGCACCACCGTGGGTTGGCCCCACTTTGAGATACTGAGATTGACGCCGGTGATTTGGTATCACACGATGGGTTGGCCCCATCATTTGATTTGTGACTTGGTCACCAAAGGTTTTGGCACCACAATATGACGGATTTTGTGACTATATGTCACGGTGGTTTAGGCACCACCGGTGGTTTGGTACCACACGGGGTAGAAAAGGTGTTTGGATGGTTAGGTTGGGTGCATATAAAACTTGTGCATATTAAATTAATTATGATTTGTGTATGACGTTGCATTAAACCGGGAAAAAGGGTTACACATTGGGTCTTGATGACTCACCTTTTTCCTTTAACATTTTTCAGTGATTCGTAGGCTGGGATAAGGAGCGGATGGACTCAAGGTGGCCATGAAATGAAAATATGGACTAGGTGGATTTGAACTATTTTATTTTATTATGGGTTTATTTTATTTAAGTTGTAATAAGGCCTCCTAATATTGCACTTGGAATATTTTACATGTTTTGATAATTTGCTTAAACTACTTCATGATATTAAAATGGGTACACATGTTTTATAAAAATTAATATGTAAAATGTTTTATTGTGCCATCGGGTACACTTGAATCTGTAACAACTTTGATTTAATATATTTCTAAACAACACTAAGTGATGATTTCTTTATACACCTCAACCGTTTTAAAAACAAGGCAATATCTTTTATCAAAAATTTTAATCACTTAAAGGGATTTTTAAAAACTTTTCTCCGTGGCATACCAAATTCGGTCGTAATGTTTGGACCGGGTTTGGGGTGTTACAAATTGGTATCGAGCCAAGTTCAAAGCTTCATGTGGGGCCCAAGGCCCAAAAATGTTTTGGTGGGTCTATTTGAAATATTTTGGTTTTGAATAAGCATGGCACCAGTCTCTCAGACCGATCCGCCAGGTAAAGTACCTCTAACTTTTGTATGGATTATTATTATAGAAGGGTAAGAAGGGAACGTAGTTAGTGTGATAGGTGTTGAACCTTAGGACTAGTTCACCCCAACAAAACTCATAAGACTTTAATGGCCTAGTTAAAACCAACCCGTGACCAAGTCGCCCAGAGTTAGGGTGTGGTAACCTTAGTGCGCATGTCTAGGATTGGATCCGGAAGAGCTTGGTATTTAAGCGGTTCTCGTGACTCACCTCCTCTTCGCGGGATTCCTACAGTGCGTAGCTTCGGTTCACCCTAACCAAGAGGACTCGGTCATAGGCTAAACACGTTAAATAAAACCCAAAAGGGATTAATCTGTTTTGTGAAAGCTCTAAGTTTTAAAAATCGTTATGATACTCATTTCAATAGCAACAAAAATTTACTTTCGGAAAATTTTCAAAATATTCTTCAACTTACCAAAATTAATGAAATTTCCCTAGTGGCAAAATTACTGAAAAATACCCACAGGATAAAGCGACAAGATAATGCCCAGAAGAGTGCATAGGTATGAAAGGTATAGGGAATGGATGTACTTTTCTATGTAAATTAGGACAGAAGACTTAAAACTTTGATTGATCGAAAGAATCTCTATTAAATTCTTTTCATAAAATTTCTTCATGGATAACCAAGTGAAACATGTACTAATTCATAAAAATTTCCTAATCAGTTAAAGCGCGATAGTTAGAATGAGCTTTAGATGACGTGGCCGTCGTGGGCGCGGAAGGGGTAGGATGACCGTGTGTCGAACACATCCGATCGGGTCGTGGATCTCGAGAATGAGGTACCACCGCCACCACCACCCCAACCTTCGGAGCGAGGAGCGAGGATCGGGCGGGTGATGACGCATGTCACAAGCGATCTTTGCGAGTTCTAGAAGAGTAGTTGGAATGGGTGGAGGTGGAGGAGCTTGGAAGTCGGTACACGAGAGACTTGAGCTAACGGAGCTGAATTTTTCCGAGGTGTGTCGGTGTAGCGCCCAATCTGGTGAGTATTGGCTAGAATCGACCAGAAAGAATCATGGATGAGATAGATCGGCGAATGAGGAAAAAGCGAAAGGAGCGATGTCGCTTCTCAAGGATGAGTCATATCGATGGTGGCTCACACGATTCGAGATGGTGCTACGGCGGATGATCGACTTGGGAATACTTCAAAGCCGCTTATCGGAAAGAAGTATGTGGGCACAAGCTATATTGATGCACGAGAGAAAAGCTTTTCTAGGGTTGGTACAAGGAAATAAGTGCGTGTCGGAGTATGAAGCGAAATTCTTGAGGTTGAGCCGCTATGCTCGAGGTATAGTGTCAGCGGAGCATGATCGTTGTGTCCGCTTTGAAGACGGACTTAGGGATGAGTTAAGGTTGCTGATTGCTCCGCGGCCAGGGCGTGAGTTTGCCGTCTTGGTGGAAAAAGCTAAGGTAGCCGGAAGGGGTCAAGGAGTCCGTGAGACGAGAACTATAGCGAGAACAAGCGAGAAAAGAGGATTTGGGTCGTCTGGATCGGGTGGTAATGTTCGAGAAAGAGGCGGCGAGTGGGCGAATCGAGCGGGAAGGCCCATGGTCGCTAACCGAGACCGGCTCACTTGTATCGCCGTGGCAAATCGCATTGGGGAGGTTGTTGGACCGGTGAGAAGGGTTGCTTTGAATGTGGGTCTTTGGACCACCGTGTAAGGGATTGTCCTCGGAAGTTAGCCAAGAATCGGTCGGAGGGTCGAGCAGTGCTCGGGCTAGGAATGTAGGACCACCACGGAGGGTCGTGGTAATGGTAGAGGAGAAATGGATCTAATCGAGTCGCGGAATTTTGGGCGGAGGTACAGGCGACACGAAGCAAAGCGCGGCTGGTCTAGTCTATCTGGCGGCGTCGAGAGGAAGGTGACGCTTGCCGGACGTTATAAGCGGTATGTTCTTAATCTTTAGTGTTCCATATCTTGCTTTGATTGATGTGGGTTCGACGCATTCATACGTTGCTAGTAGTGTGGTAGAGACTATGAACTTAGACTTGAGATCGCTTCTAGGAGATGACTCGTAATTAGTCCTTTAGGTCACTCTGTAGTTGTTAATAAGCTATATAGAGATGTACCTCTAGAACTCCAGGGGTCATGTTTGTGGGTGATCTGATGGAACCGCTAGTTTGGGAGTTCGATTTGATCCTTGGTATGGGCTGGTTGGTTAAGTATCATGCAAGGTTGATCTGTGCGCTGCTAAGCGCATGGTTCTTAAGATGGTGAGGGTGATGAAGTGGTCATGATAGGTAATAGAAGAGATTACCTATCTAATGTAGTGTCTGCGTTGAAGGTGAAAAGATGGTCGGGAAAGGTTGCGAGCGTTTTTGGTTCGAATTTGTGCTTTGGAAGCTAAGGAGTCGTGGTTGAGAAGGTCCGAACAGTGATGGGAATTGATGTGTTCCCGAGAAGAACTTCCGTCCGCCTCCGGATCGGGAAGTTGAATTTGGTATAGACTTGCTACCAGGCGGCACTGTGTCAATAGCACCTTACAGAATGGCACCAAAGGAATTGGTGGAGTGAAGGCTCAAATTCGAGGAGCTTTTGGACCAAGGATTTATCCGACCAAGTATATCTCTATGGGGAGCACTGTGTTGTTTGTTAGGAAGAAGGATGGTTCAATGCGGATGTGTATCGACTACCGCCAATTGAAAAAGTTAACGATCAAGAACAGTATCCGTTGCCTCGGATTGATGACTTGTTTGACCAATCAAGAAGGTGCATCGGTATTTTCAAAGATAGATCTTAGGTCGGGATATCATCAACTCAAGGTGAAAGAGGTTGATGTGCACAAGGCGGCATTCGAACAAGGTATGGGCATTACGAGTTTTTGGTGATGCCTTTTGGGTTGACTAATGCACCAGCGGATTCATGGACTTAATGAATAGAGTGTTTCAAAGATACTTGGATCAATTTGTCGTGGTGTTTATAGGCGACATATTGGTTTACTCAAAAGACGGAGAAGGAGCATGACATGCATTTGCGTATAGTTCTACAAGTCTTGAGAGAGAAGTAGTTATATGCCAAATTCGGTAAGTGTGAATTTTGGCTTAGAGAGTGGCTTTCTTAGGTCATGTGGTGTCGTGGAAGGGATTAGAGTAGATCCTCGCAAGGTGGAAGCGGTGTTGGATTGGAAACCCCTAGGTCGGTGGCGAGAAATTCAAAGCTTTTTGGAGTGCAGCGAGGATATTATCGGAGGTTTGTGGAAGGATTCTCTTTAATCACAGTACCGTTGTCTAAGTTGTTAAGAAAGGGAGTTCCATTTGTATGGTCGGAGAAGCAACAAGAAAGTTTTAACAAGCTAAGGAAGATTTTGTGGAAGCTCGGTTTTAGTGCTGACTGAGGCGGGAAAGTTGTTTACGGTTTCTTCGTGCGTCCCATCTTGGTTTGGGATGCATATTGATGCAAGAAGGGAAGGTAGTGGCCTATCGTCCGTCGGCTAAGACCGCATGAGGTTAACTATCCAACGCATACGACTTAGAGTTAGCGGCGAGAGTTTTCGCTTTGAAAATATGGCGGCATTACTTGTATGGGGAGAAGTCGATAGTCTACGGATCATAAAAGTTTGAGGTATCTTTTGACTCGTAAGGATTTGAATTTGAGGCGTCGTTGGATTGAATCATTAAAGGACTACGATCGTTCAATTGAATACCATATGGGTAAGGCTAACGTAGTGGTGGCGCCTTGAGCCGAAAAGTCGTGATGACTTAAGAGCGATGTTTTCTCACCTCGATCTATCTGACGATGGAAGTCTTTTAGCGAATCGCAAGTTAAGCCGACTTGGATCGAGAGATTAAGGAAGCGATTGGAGGATGACAGTTTGAATGCGAGGAGGTTGCAAGTTCAAGGCGGTGGTTTGGAAGGGTACAATTTGTCTGCAGCGAGGAGTGTTATGTTTTCAAGGGCGAGCTTGTATGCCGAAAGATGTGGAGTTGAGGCAAAGAATTCTCCAAGATGCACATAGCGACCCATATGCTATGCATCCGGGAGGTAGCAAGATGTATGGAGATTTGCGAAACAGATTACGGTGGCACAGGTTGAAGCGTGAGGTAATCGAATTCGTGGGAAGGTGTCGGCGTGTCGCAAGTGAAAGCCCGAACATCGGTTGCCATCAGGGTTACTCCAACCGGTGAAGATCCCTCAGTGGAAATGGGAGAGGATCACTATGGACTTTGTTAGTGGATTACCCCTCACGCCTAGTAAGAAGAACTCGGTTTGGGTAATTGTGGATCGACTAACTAAGTCAGCGCATTTCATACCGATGAGGTAGATTATTAAGCTTGAAGCTAGCAAAGCTATATGTAGCCGAGATAGTAAGATTGCATGGTGTGCCAGTATCAATTATCTCGGATAGGGATCTGAGGTTTACATCAAGGTTTTGGAGAGCTTTGCATCAAGCTTTGGGGACAAGATTGGACTTCAGCACAACTTTTCACCCGCAAACTGACGGACAATCGGAGAGAGTGATTCAGATCTTAGAAGATATGTTGAGAGGCTGCGTTCTGGATTTCAGTGGTAGATGGGAAGAGTATCTACCGTTGGCAGAGTTCGCTTATAACAATAGTTATCAAGCGAGCATTCAGAATGCACCATTCGAGGCACTGTATGGACGGAAGTGCCGTACTCCTACGTGTTGGACGGAACTAAAAGAACGACTTGTCTTGGGTCCAGAATTGGTAGCAGAAACTGAAGATAAAGTGAAGATAATTCAGACTCGTCTCAAGGAGGCATCAGATAGGCAAAAGTCTTATGCCGATCTCAAGCGTAAGGAAATGGAATTTGAGGTAGGAGATAAAGTCTTTCTGAAGGTGTCGCCTTGGAAGAAGGTGTTGCGATTTGGAAGAAAAGGAAAGCTAAGCCCTAGGTTTATTGGGCCATTTTTAGTGTTGAAGCGAGTGGGGCCGGTAGCTTATCAGCTCGAGTTGCCGGCAGAGTTAAGACAAATTCATGATGTCTTCCATGTGTCGATGCTTAGACGGTATCGGTCCGATCCATCGCACGTTGTGCCTGTGGCAGAGATTGAGGTTAATTCAGACTTATCTTTCGAGGAGGAGCCAGTTCAGATCTTAGATCGTGATGTCAAGGTTTTGCGTAGGAAGTCAGTACCCTTGGTGAAAGTGCTATGGCGAAACCATGGTACGGAGGAAGCGACGTGGGAACCCGAGGATGTGATGCGGTAGCAATACCCCCACCTCTTCTGATCGGGTAATTTCGAGGCCGAATTATTTTTAAGAAGTAGAATCAGAACATCCTAAAATAGGGGCTATTTGTGATTGAATTATTTTGCTTGTGTTTGAATTGCGGTGACATTATGCATGGTGGAATAAAGACTTAATTAGGGGTCTTGGGTAGGCTCGGATTAGGAGAAAATTTATTTGTGAAGCTTTAAAGGAAGGAAGCCTTAGTAAGTAGGAGTTACAAGGATAAATGAGGGAATTATTATCATTAAAAATGACTTGGAAAAGTGGCAAAAGGGAGGCCACTTAGGTGCTAGAGTTGACGCCACAAGGAGCAAGGGAGAACCTATGTTCGAGTCACGAATTTTCCCTTTTTGATCTTTATTTTGGACGGCATTAAGGGGAGGGAAATTCTCAATTTTAAACTTTGGGATAATAAGGAAAGTATGAGAATATTATTTAGCTTTAAACGGATTTTATTTGATTAATCTTGAAAAGTTGGCTAGAAAGAGAAAAAGATGACCAATTTTTAATGTAAGGATAATAAGGTCATAATCAAGGATTTTATCAAGGATTTTAATTGGATTATTATTAGGATTGATTTATAATAATTGATAGAGGAAAATTAGGCATGTGATTAATTCAAATAATTTTGAATTAAATCAAGGGTTGGTCAAGAGCAATTCAAGGAAGTTGCGAATTTGGAACTCTTCATGGGAAGAGTGGACGGCAAAGCTTAAGAAGGGGGTTTTGCGAATCCCTTTAAAAGCACCTACCTAGCATCTTGTATTTCTTTTTCCCCATTTTTGCAAGTAGCCGAATTTCTTCTCTATTCCCTCCTCTCCAATTATTTTTTTCTCTCCTTTCTCATTCTCTCAAAACCAAAACTCTCTCTACTCCTTGCCGAAACCCCATCTTCTTTCTCATCATTATTTCCTTTCCTTTGCCGAATCCACTCCCTTGGTGTGCCGAAAATTTCCTCTCCTATTCTATTTCACTTTGGCCGAATATTAGGAAGGGAAAAGATCTCTTCGGGATTTCTTGTGGCAATCGTTGGTGAAGGTAAGTGATAGCCGAATCTTTCTTTTCCCTACCCTTTCTCTCTGTCGATTTATAGGTTGGAGAAAGCTGAAATTTCGGTATTTGCAAACAAGAAGGCTAACCCCTCTTTGAATCGATATCATCTAGGAACTACGGGATTTTCAAGCAAAAGATTTGACTCTCCATTCTCTGTCGATCGGTTATAGGTAAGGTGGTAAGAATCTATTTTTAATAGATCACTCTTTTAAGTATTCAAAAGCCGAAGGCTATTAACATGTGATTGCCGATTTAAGGAAGCAAAAACGCTTGGAGTGTGGTGGCTAGTATTCAAAGGCATTTGGGTAAGGTTTTGGGTTCACAAGGAACCCTTTTCAATTAATTTTTGGTTTGGCCGAATGGCCATGGCACTAATCTTGTGTTTGGCCGAATATAGGGCAAGGATTTTGTGGGTAGCCGATTTGGTTCTTCGATTTAAGGCTTTCATTAATTTCAGTGTGTACATACACACTTATAATTAATTAACGTGCAAAGTATTATGTGTATGCTAATCGATTTGTGTAGATTTGAGTTTAATACCATAAAGGTTTTAGCAAGGCTTGGGTAAGTTCTTGACAATATGATTTGTTATTTGATGCTTTTGGGAAGCATGACACATTTGATATATGTGGCTTATAAATGATTATTGATACATCCTATGTATGTTTATAAATGAGCATGTTGGCATGATTGTTGTTAAATATCATTGATTGAATGTGGGTTTTATGAGTGGAGGGGCGGTGATATTCGTGTCGACGGACACGGTGTTTTGGTAACACATTGTGACTACGGTCACCAGAGGTTTGGTACCTCCAGAGGTTTGGCACCTCATAGCGTCTCGTCCCCGTGGCTTAGCACCACCGTGGGTTGGCCCCACTTTGAGATACGGGATTGACGCCGGTGATTTGGTATCACACGATGGGTTGGCCCCATCATTTGATTTGTGACTTGGTCACCAAAGTGGTTTGGCACCACAATATGACGGATTTTGTGACTATATGTCACCGGTGGTTTGGCACCACCGGTGGTTTGGTACCACACGGGTAGAGAAAGGTGTTTGGATGGTTAGGTTGGGTGCATATAAAACTTGTGCATATTAAATTAATTATGATTTGTGTATGACGTTGCATTAAACCGGGAAAAAGGGTTACACATTGGGTCTTGATGACTCACCTTTTTCCTTTAACATTTTTCAGTGATTCGTAGGCTGCGATAAGGAGCCGGATGGACTCAAGGTGGCCATGAAATGAAAATATGGACTAGGTGGATTTGAACTATTTTATTTTATTATGGGTTTATTTTATTTAAGTTGTAATAAGGCCTCCTAATATTGCACTTGGAATATTTTACATGTTTTGATAATTTGCTTAAACTACTTCATGATATTAAAATGGGTACACATGTTTTATAAAAATTAATACGTAAAATGTTTTATTGTGCCATCGGGTACACTTGAATCTGTAACAACCTGATTTAATATATTTCTAAACAACACTAAGTGATGATTTCTTTATACACCTCAACCGTTTTAAAAACAAGGCAATATCTTTTATCAAAAATTTTAATCGGCTTAAAGGGATTTTTAAAAAACTTTTCTCCGTGGCATACCAAATTCGGTCGTAATGTTTGGACCGGGTTTGGGGTGTTACATACACCGACCATAAGAGCCTGAAATATCTCTTTACCCAGAAGGAGTTGAATTTGAGGCAGCGGAGGTGGATTGAGCTGTTGAAGGATTATAACTGTTCGATCGAGTACCACCCGGGAAAAGCTAACGTGATGGCGGATGCGTTAAGTCGGAAAGTGATATCGGATTTGAGGGCAATGTTTGCTCATCTTAGCTTGTATGATGATGGGAGATTGCTAGCTGAACTTCAGGCGAAGCCGACATGGGTAACTCAGATTAGAGAGAAGCAGTTATTGGACGATGTGTTAAGTGCTCGACTTCTGTAAGTACAGAATGGCAGGGTGGATGACTTTAGTTTGAAAAGTGATGGGGTATTGTGTTTTTGAGACAGGGTCTGCATGCCAAAGGATATTGTGTTGAGACAGATGATTCTTCAGGAGGCGCATAGTAGCCCTTGTTCTATGCATCCTGGTGGGCGTAAAATGTATCGGGATTTGCGTGAACAGTTTAGGTGGCTTGGTTTGAAGTGAGAAATTACCGAGTTTGTGGGTAAGTGTTTGATGTGTCAGCAGGTGAAAGTAGAGCATCAATTGCCTTCGGGTTTATTGCAGCTTGTGAAGATTCCACAGTTGAAATGGGAGAGGAAAACAATGGACTTTGTTAGTGGGCTACCTCTTACGCCTATTAAGAAAGATTCGGTATGGGTGATTGCTGATCGGTTGACAAAGTCCACCCATTTCATACCTGTTCGTACCGATTATACATTACAGAAGCTGGCAAAGTTGTATGTGGCAGAGATTGTGAGGTTACATGGGGTACCAGTGTCTATCATATCGGATAGAGACCCTAGGTTTACGTCGCGATTTTGGAAGGCGCTGCATCAGGCATTAGGTACAAGATTGGATTTCAGCACGGCATTCCATCCACAGACTGATGGTCAGTCTGAGAGGGTAATTCAGATCTTGGAAGACATGTTGAGAGGCTGTGTTATCGACTTCAGAGGTAGTTGGGAGGATTTTCTACTGTGGCGGTTCGCGTACAATAATAGCTACCAATCCAGCATTCAGATGGCACCCTACGAAGCGCTATATGGTCGTAGGTGTCGAACCCCTATCTGCTGGACAGAGTTGGGTGAATGACAGTTGTTGGGTCCGGACTTAATTTCAGAGACAGAGGAGAAGGTTAAGCTGATTCGGGCTCGGTTGAAGGAAGCTTCCGACAGGCAGAAGTCATATGTAGATCTGAAGCGTAAGGAAATGGAGTTTGCAGTGGCTGATCGGGTTTTCTTGAAAGTTTCACCGAGGAAAAAGGTTATGAGGTTTAGAAGAAAGGGTAAGCTAAGTCCCATGTTCATCGGGCCTTATCGGGTATTGAAACGTGTGGGACCAGTGGCGTACCAGCTTGAGTTACCTCCGAAATTGAGGCAAATACATGATATATTCCATGTCTCGATGTTGAGGCGCTACCGTTCAGATCCGTCTCACAAAGTGCCAGTGGAGGAGATTGAAGTGAGTCCAGACCTGTCTTTTGAGGAGGAACCTGTGCAGATCTTACATCGAGACGTAAAGGTGCTAAGGAGGAAATCCGTTCCGTTGGTTAAAGTCTTGTGGCGAAATCACGGTGCAGAGGAAGCCACGTGGGAGCCGGAGGATGTGGTGCGACAACAATACCCTAATCTCTTTTGATCAGGTAAATTTCGAGGCCGAAATTTCTTTAAGGGGGTAGAATTGTAACATCCCAAGTTAGGGGGTTCTGCATATCATGTTTCTGTGTGTTTGGCTTGTCTTGATTGCTATTGGATGTGTTTGGGGGTCTTAGGAAGGCCCGGGTTCAAGTTGGAGTCTTGGTTAAATTTTAGTTTTAGGGCACTTTAGGGGGAAGCTGGTGGGGGGTAGGTCTTATATATTTGAGTGTAATTGGTGTCACAAGATGGAGAGTGGTAGAGTGGCAAGGTGACGCCTAGGAAGCAAGGAGAGATGACACCACAGGGGAGCAGTGAGGGAGCAGGTTCGAGTCTCACAGCTTGCTTTTTGGAATTTCTTTTTGGCGTCAGGATGAGAGGTGGTAGATTTCGGCATGGACTCTTCAAGGGGTGAGTGTTGAAGGGGTCAAAGATTTTGAATGAATGGCCATGAGGGGTTGGTGGAGTTTGAATGGGTCAAACTAAATCAAATGGATGATGGAGAGGGAAAGTAGGAGGAAATCGTGGAGGGTGATGTTGGTGGTGGAGTTGGCCGAATTTGGGGAATTGGTGGAGTTGAGTTTCGGTTGGGAGTGTAGTGGTTGGTAAATTTCGGCATTGTGGATGTGGGGAGCTGGTAGCCTTTGAGTGATTAGGTGCCGAAAGTCTTTAGGAGCATTTTAGTTTCCCTTTTGGTCATTTTCGATCATTGTGTGAGAGTAGCGAAACCGAAACTTCAACCCTCTCTTGGTATTCTCTTTTTCTTTTGTTTTCTTCCCCTCTCATCTTTTCTCTCTTCAACCGAACCTAGTGCCTCATTCCCTTTCCTCCGTTTATGACTTGTTTCTTCTTCATAACCGAAACACCTTTTGTTTTTCTTCTCATTCTTGTTCCTTTGGTGATAGCCGAATGTCAGAGTGGTGATTTGTGCCTTTTCTATTTCTTTTCTTCCATTTGCTATTTGCTTCTTCATAGCCGAATCTAAGCCGAATCCTCTTTTTGCATCAAGTGTGGGCACCCTTTCTATCGGTTTTGCTTGTAGCCGATCATAGATTCTTCACTCATTAATCTCTTGGTTTGGTAATGAGCCTTTCTTCTCTGTTCTTCTCATTCTTCTTCCTTTTTCTATTGGTTTTCTTAAAACCGAAGTTCTGACTCACTTCTTTTGGCACTGACCGATTGTAGAGGGCTGTATCTCCAACATCTCGTCTTCGTGTGGCCTACTTTCGAGAGGGTCTTGGTAAGTTGGATGTTGGCCGAAGGAGGGGTTCATATCGGTTTGTTAGGCCGAAAGGGCACTTCTTGTTGTTCTATTTTGGAAACCGATTCTAACATGGTGATTATTTAGGGACTCAATCGGTTTCTTGGGCCAACCTTCCAGCATTCGGTTTCTGTTAATCCAGGTGAGGAACTTCTTCAGGTTGGGTATCTATTTCTTTCTGTCTTTCAATGCTTTAACCCAGTTTCCTGATCAAGATCCTTTCATGGATACGAATGCCAGTCAAGGGAAGAAAGGGGTTGGACTCGTAGTCCCTACCCCTAAGTTTAAGAAACGTGCGGTATCGACAGTACGAGACTTTCCATCGGGTTGTGGACCGGCTTCGAATCTGAATAGACAGATTACGGTTGTTCCCTCTTCTGAGAGTGTCGACAATATTGAAAGTTTAGTTCTTCGTGTTTACAGGTGTGTAATTCCCACACCTTCTTTTGTTTATAAATATTAATAAAAAGTGCATGTGTTGTTTGAAAGCCGAAAATTCGGTAATGGCTATTGAGTTACCCTTGGAGGGTAGAATCGAAATACCAGGTTAGTTATTCTCTGACTATACCTTATGAATATTATCGTTAGCATGATTATGCATATGCTTTAAACATTCTATGTGTGCTACTATATGATGTATTCGATTCACTCTGTTTGCATATGCATGGGATTTGGGAAATGTTGATGATGTTAATGGGAAGTGTATATCGGTGACTTTGTCTCACTGTTCTGATGGCTCGGTGCTATATATGCTTATCGGTGACTTGGTCACATTACTTCAGTGGCTAGGCCACATATTGATTATCGGTGACTCTGTCACATTTTATCGACTTTGAGCAGCATGACTGTCAGCATGGCTGCCAAAGCGGAGTATAGCGGATGGAGGGTTGATTTAGTAATCCCCAGGAGTGTTGAGGTTGGATATATGGAGCGGAGTGTAGAGGATGGATTAATAGGATGGGTTGGGTTTATCATATTACTTATCTGATATGTTATCGTGTATTGGGCTTCGGTCAATTGAAATATGAGGGCTTTGGCCCAGTATGGTTATTGTGAGGTAATTGCACACTGAGTCTTCGTGACTCACTCCTTCTGCTTAAACTTTTGCAAGTAATTCTTAGCTCAGTGGACTTGGGCTGGAGTGGACTTCAAGGTGGCCATGCACGATTTTTATTAAAATTAAACTTTACCTTGATTTATCATTTTCTTTAATTTGGAGGTTTTTGATATGTAATAAGGCCACTAATCGTTTGGGTTATTTTCGATTTGAACTTTGAACGCTTCAATTATAAACTAATTGGTAAGACGTTTTCTTAATAGAACTTAAGTCAAGAGTTTTTTTTTAAAAAACTTGAACAACGAATTTACAAACAATACTAAATAATTACCTTAGGTCAATTTAATGCAACACCAAGTGTTTTCAATCGTCACCTAAAGGCGTATTTTGG
This sequence comes from Gossypium sturtianum, assembly GCA_025698515.1. Lineage (NCBI taxonomy): Eukaryota > Viridiplantae > Streptophyta > Magnoliopsida > Malvales > Malvaceae > Gossypium > Gossypium sturtianum. Next base: position 55,845,774 of record CM046949.1, on the reverse strand, counting down.
GCTAAGTATAATCTTAATGAAATGAATACTGAGTTTTCAGATAAGCGACCAATCTTGAAGTTTTATAAGAGGTTTTCAAAATTTTCAGTCCAATGCGGAGTTTTATAAAAATCTTCTTATGTGACATACCAGGTCCGGTCGTAGTGTTTGGGCCGGGTTTGGGGTGTTACATGCTTTCCCTTTCGATGGCCTAACATCGACGTTAGCTACGAATAATAATTCAATAATAAAATAGTATCAAATTCCATCCAAATCACATTTATATAATATGCTAATCATATTTTGCAATTTATTCAATTTAGTTACTAAACTTACGACAATCATAACTTTCAATTCCTAGCTTCGAATTAAAATCCTATTTCACATTTATTCATTACGAACCTCCTTCTTTCTCTTCATACCATAATTTTATAATAGTTTTTAATTTTATTTAATTTGGTCCATAATGTACAAAACTAAGAATTAAGCTTTACAATTTAGTCCTTTTCATAAACAAAGCCTAATTTCTATTAATTTCACACCTAATTCTTTAGGAAATCAACAATGACAACTTTCTAAAACTTTAACAGTTTTACAAATTGGTAGATGGGCTAGTTAAATCAAGCTCCCATGATTTCAAATCTATAATAATTATAAGAGAAGTACCTAATTGAGCTTACCAATTGATGGTTGAATATGGAAGCTTCAAAAATAACTTTCTCTTTTTCTTTCTATGATGAATCAGTGTAGAGAGGATGAAGAAGATGTTAATCTTTTCTTTCTTTCCACTTATTTCACAATATATACTATGATTATAAGTTAATTAATCTTTATTAACTTTTAATTAACCATTAATTAATCTTTATCCACTTTTAATTAATAATTTTCTTATGTTTTAAACCATAATTAATTAATTTAATAACCACCCATCATCACATTCGACTACCAACTACTCAGAAGTGGTTTATTAGCCATTTTGGTCTTTAGGATAATTGTTATTTAAGTCCCCAAGTCTTTTCCTAATTAAAAGTCTATAGTGATTAAAATTTTACAATTTAGTCCCTAGGCCTTAATTAACTATAATTCCGGCTAAATTACTTGTCTAAATTTCAATTCATATTAACACTAACTCTATCAATATCACTATTTAATATTTACAGACTCGATTTATGAAAAAGGGTTCCAAAATCGCATTTTTCGACACCACTAGAAACTATTTCGTTACATAAATAGTTTTCTCTACCTAATTCTAATTCCGTTAAAAGTCATAACAACTTTAGTGTAAAAGAATCTATGAGAAAATATATTTAATTTTCTCATTCAACGGATTCATAATAACTAATTAAATTAGTTTCATTTTTGAACTTCAATTATTTAATTATAATTAATTAAATAATAATTTGAAAACCTTAAATTAATTCTCAAGTCATTTTTCTCCCTATCAACATGCTATCAATGCATAAGAAATACCGAAGAGAAAACTAAAATAGAAATGAATACCAACAATCATCCAAAGTAGAGTATCAGCAAAATGAAGCAATCATAAAAGAAGAAAAGTAGTTGTACATTTTTAGCATATCTCCCCCTCACACCTGCAACCATTCCCCCCTTTTCACCATGCCAAGAGCATGTTTAATATAATAAGAATGCATCAACATAGGATTGCTCACACACGAGCAAAATTTATGCAGCTTTCCAGCCAAAAGAATTGCATAGCAACAATCACCATAGCAACAAATGAAACCAATCAACTCTCCCTAAAAAAGCAGCAACAAACATAAATTTACTTCATCAAAGCAATAACAAGCATAATTCCATCAGAAAAGAACTCCTTCTAACATCAACACATCATACTCTCCCCTTTTTTTTGTCAAAAAGATCAAAACAACTCCCCTTACCATGGTGTTCTCTTAAATAAGCCCAGATAGTCTTGCAAATAAGTCATTCTCAATAATGCTCTTTTCTAAAATTTTTCTTTCACCTATTCGATCTTCTGTATGATCTCCTATTCAAATAGGTGTTTGGTCAAGTTCAATCTCAAGTTTTTTTTCACCTCATACTTCAATAGCTTATCAGTTCTTGAGCCTCTTGATCAATACCAGTGAGGCTTTCATTGTTAGTTTCAATCGTCTGAACATTTGTTGCATTATCTTTAGAAATTTCCATGGATGTCGAAGGGGTTCACTCTCTCTTCTTTGTTGGTCATTTTACTTGTGCCATAGGGAGTAAGAAAACAAATCTTTTAAGAATCTTGAGAGAAAGAAATAATGGAGAAGGGATGTGTAACACCCCAAACCCGGTCCAAACATTACGACCGAATTTGGTATGCCACGGAGAAAAGTTTTTTAAAAATCCCTTTAAGCCGATTAAAATTTTTGATAAAAGATATTGCCTTGTTTTTAAAACGCGGTTGAGGTGTATAAAGAAATCATCACTTAGTGTTGTTTAGAAATATATTAAATCAGGTTATTCTGATTCAAGTGTACCCGATGGCACAATAAAACATTTTACGTATTAATTTTTATAAAACATGTGTACCCATTTTAATATCATGAAGTAGTTTAAGCAAATTATCAAAACATGTAAAATATTCCAAGTGCAATATTAGGAGGCCTTATTACAACTTAAATAAAATAAACCCATAATAAAATAAAATAGTTCAAATCCACCTAGTCCATATTTTCATTTCATGGCCACATTGAGTCCATCCGGCTCCTTATCCGCACTACGAATCACCGAAAAATGTTAAAGGAAAAAGGTGAGTCATCAAGACCCAATGTGTAACCCTTTTTCCCGGTTTAATGCAACGTCATACACAAATCATAATTAATTTAATATGCACCCAACCTAACCATCCAAACACCTTTCTCTACCGTGTGGTACCAAACCACTTTGGTGGTGCCAAACCACCGTGACATATAGTCACAAAATCCGTCATATTGTGGTGCCAAACCACCGGTGACCCAAGTCACAAATCAAATGATGGGGCCAACCCATCGTGTGATACCAAATCACTGGCGTCAATCCCGTATCTCAAAGTGGGGCCAACCCACGGTGGTGCTAAGCCACGGGGATGAGGCGCTATGAGGTGCCAAACCTCTGGAGGTACCAAACCTCTGGTGACCGTAGTCACAATGTGTTACCAAAACAACGGTGTCCGTCGACACGAATATCACTTTGCCCCTCCACTCATAAAACCCACATTCAATCAATGATATTTAACAACAATCATGCCAACATGCTCATTTATAAACATACATAGGATGTATCAATAATCATTTATAAGCCACATATATCAAAGGTGTCATGCTTCCCAAAAGCATCAAATAACAAATCATATTGTCAAGAACTTACCCAAGCCTTGCTAAACCTTTATGGTATTAAACTCAAATCTACACAAATCCGATTAGCATACACATAATACTTTGCACGTTAATTAATTATAAGTGTGTATGTACACACCGAAATTAATGAAAGCCTTAAATCCCAAGAACCAAATCGGCTACCCACAAAATCCTTGCCCTATATTCGGCCAAACACAAGATTAGTGCCATGGCCATTCGGCCAAACCAAAAATTAATTGAAAAGGGTTCCTTGTGAACCCGAAACCTTACCCAAATGCCTTTGAATACTAGCCACCACACTCCAAGCGCTTTTGCTTCCCTAAATCGGCAATCACATGTTAATAGCCTTCGACTTTTGAATACTTAAAAGAGTGATCTATTAAAAATAGATTCTTACCACCTTACCTATAACCGATCGACAGAGAATGGAGAGTCAAATCTTTTGCTTGAAAATCCCGTAGTTCCTAGATGATATCGATTCAAAGAGGGGTTAGCCTTCTTGTTTGCAAATACCGAAATTTCGGCTTTCTCCAACCTATAAATCGACAGAGAGAAAGGGTAGGGAAAAGAAAGATTCGGCTATCACTTACCTTCACCAACGATTGCCACAAGAAATCTCGAAGAGATCTTTTCCCTTCCTAATATTCGGCCAAAGTGAAATAGAATAGGAGAGGAAATTTTCGGCACACCAAGGGAGTGGATTCGGCTAAAGGAAAGGAAATAATGATGAGAAAAGAAGATGGGGTTTTGGCAAGGAGTAGAGAGAGTTTTGGTTTTGAGAGAATGAGAAAGGAGAGAAAAAAAAATAATTGGAGAGGAGGGAATAGAGAAGAAATTCGGCTACTTGCAAAAATGGGGAAAAAGAAAAACAAGATGCTAGGTAGGTGCTTTTAAAGGGATTCGGCAAAACCCCCCCTTCTTAAGCTTGCCGTCCACTCTTCCCATGAAGAGTTCCAAATTCGGCAACTTCCTTGAATTGCTCTTGACCAACCCTTGATTTAATTCAAAATTATTTGAATTAATCACATGCCTAATTTTCCTCTAACAATTATTATAAATCAATCCTAATAATAATCCAATTAAAATCCTTGATAAAATCCTTGATTATAACCTTATTATCCTTACATTAAAAATTGGTCATCTCTTTCTCTTTCTAGCCAACTTTTCAAGATTAATCAAATAAAATCCATTTAAAGCTAAATAATATTCTCATACTTTCCTTATTATCCCAAAGTTTAAAATTGAGAATTTCCCTCCCCTTATGCCAGTCAAAAATAAAGATCAAAAGGAAAATTCGTGACTCGAACATAGGTTCTCCCTTGCTCCTTGTGGCGTCAACTCTAGCACCTAAGTGGCCTCCCTTTTGCCACTTTTCCAAGTCATTTTTAATGATAATAATTCCCTCATTTAACCTTGTAACTCCTACTTACTAAGGCTTCCTTCCTTTAAAGCTTCACAAATAAATTTTCTCCTAATCCGAGCCTACCCAAGACCCCTAATTAAGTCTTTATTCCACCATGCATAATGTCACCGCAATTCAAACACAAGCAAAACAATTCAATCACAAATAGCCCCTATTTTAGGATGTTACAGTTCTACCCCCTTAAAAATAATTTCGGCCTCGAAATTACCTGATCAGAAGAGGTGGGGGTATTGCTGCCGCATCCCATCCTCGGGTTCCCACGTCGCTTCCTCCGTACCATGGTTTCGCCATAGCACTTTCACCAAGGGTACTGACTTCCTACGCAAAACCTTGACATCACGATCTAAGATCTGAACTGGCTCCTCCTCGAAAGATAAGTCTGAATTAACCTCAATCTCTGCCACAGGCACAACATGCGATGGATCGGACCGATACCGTCTAAGCATCGACACATGGAAGACATCATGAATTTGTCTTAACTCTGCCTGCAACTCGAGCTGATAAGCTACCGGCCCTACTCGCTTCAACACTGAATATGGCCCAATAAACCTAGGGCTTAGCTTTCCTTTTCTTCCAAATCGCAACACCTTCTTCCAAGGCGACACCTTTAGAAAGACTTTATCTCCTACCTCGAATTCCATTTCCTTGCGCTTGAGATCGGCATAAGACTTTTGCCTATCTGATGCCTCCTTGAGACGAGTCCGGATTAACTTAACTTTATCTTCAGTTTCCGCTACCAAATCTGGACCCAAGACATGTCGCTCCTTTAATTCCGTCCAACACGTAGGAGTACGGCACTTCCGTCCATACAGTGCCTCGAATGGTGCCATCTGAATGCTCGCTTGATAACTATTGTTATAAGCGAACTCTGCCAACGGTAGATACTCTTCCCAACTACCACTGAAATCCAGAACGCAACCTCTCAACATATCTTCTAAGATCTGAATCACTCTCTCCGATTGTCCGTCAGTTTGCGGGTGAAAAGCTGTGCTGAAGTCCAATCTTGTCCCCAAAGCTTGATGCAAGGCTCTCCAAAACCTTGACGTAAACCTCGGATCCCTATCCGAGATAATCGATACTGGCACACCATACAATCTTACTATCTCCGCCACATACAACTTTGCTAGCCTCAGGCGAATAATCTACCCTTATCGGTATGAAATGCGGCCGACTTAGTTAGTCGATCCACAATTACCTAAACCGAGTTCTTCTTACTAGGCATGAGGGGTAATCCATCGACAAAATCCATAGTGATCCTCTCCCATTTCCACCGAGGAATCTTCACCTGTTAGAGTAACCACGATGGCAACCGATGTTCAGCTTTAACTTGCTGACACGTCAGACACTTACCCACGAATTCAGTTACCTCACGCTTCAACCCAGGCCACCAAAACTGTTCCCGCAAATCTCCATACATCTTGCTACCTCCCGGATGCATAGCGTATGGGCTGCTATGTGCATCCTGGAGAATTCTTTGCCTCAACTCCACATCTTTCGGCATACAAGCTCGCCCTTGAAAACATAACACTCCCTCGCCAGACAAACTGTACCCTTCCAAACCACCGTCTTGAACTTGCAACCTCCTCGCATTCAAACTGTCATCCTCCAACTGCTTTTCCTTAATCTCCTCGATCCAAGTCGGCTTAACTTGCAGTTCTGCCAAAAGACTTCCATCGTCGTATAGACTGAGGTGAGCAAACATCGCTCTTAAGTCTGTCACGACTTTTCGGCTCAAGGCGTCAGCCACTACGTTAGCCTTACCCGGATGGTATTCAATTGAACAGTCGTAGTCCTTTAACAGTTCAATCCAACGATGCTGCCTCAAATTCAAATCCTTCTGAGTCAAAAGATACCTCAAACTTTTATGATCCATGTAGACTATCGACTTCTCCCCATACAAGTAATGCTGCCATATTTTCAAAGCGAAGGCTACTGCCGCTAACTCTAAGTCGTGCGTTGGATAGTTAACCTCATGCGGTCTTAGCTGACGGGACGCATAGGCCACTACCTTCCCTTCTTGCATCAATACGCATCCCAAACCAGTATGGGATGCGTCACAGTAAACCGCAAACAACTTTCCTGCCTCAGGCTGTACCAAAACCAGAGCTTCCGTCAAAATTTTCCTTAGCTTGTCAAAACTTTCTTGCTGCTTCTCCGACCATACAAATGGAACTCCCTTTCTTAACAACTTAGTCAACGGTGCTGCGATTAAAGAGAATCCTTCCACAAACCTCCGATAATATCCTGCCAGACCCAAGAAGCTTCGAATTTCTGCCACTGACCTAGGGGGTTTCCAATTCAACACCGCTTCCACCTTGCGAGGATCTACTCTAATCCCTTCCGCTGACACCACATGACCTAAGAAAGTCACATCTCTAAGCCAAAATTCACACTTACTGAATTTGGCATATAACTGCTTCTCTCTCAGTACTTGTAGAACTATACGCAAATGCATGTCATGCTCCTTCTCCGTCTTTGAGTAAACCAATATGTCGCCTATAAACACCACGACAAATTGATCCAAATCTTCTTTGAAACACTCTATTCATTAAGTCCATGAATGCTCTTTGTGCATTAGTCAACCCAAAAGGCATCACCAAAAACTCGTAATGCCCATACCTTGTTCGGAATGCCGTCTTGTGCACATCAACCTCTTTCACCTTGAGTTGATGATATCCCGACCTAAGATCTATCTTCAAAAATACCGATGCACCCTTCAGTTGGTCAAACAAGTCATCAATCCGAGGCAACGGATACCTGTTCTTGATCGTTAACTTGTTCAATTGGCGGTAGTCGATACACATCCGCATTGAACCATCCTTCTTCCTAACAAACAACACAGGTGCTCCCCACGGAGATATACTTGGTCGGATAAATCCTTGGTCCAAAAGCTCCTGAATTTGAGCCTTCAGCTCCACCAATTCCTTTGGTGCCATTCGGTAAGGTGCTATTGACACAGGTGCCGTTCCAGGTAGCAAGTCTATACCAAATTCAACTTCCCGATCTGGAGGCAGACCCGGAAGTTCTTCTGGGAACACATCAGCGAATTCCCTTACTGTTCGGACCTTCTCAACCGCTGACTCCTTAGCTTCCAAAGCACAAATTCGAACCAAAAACGCCTCGCAACCTTTCCTGACCATCTTTTCAGCCTTCAACGCAGACACTACATTAGATAGGTAATCTCTTCTATTACCTATCATGACCACTTCATCACCTCACCATCTTAAGAACCATGCGCTTAGCAACATGATCCCAACCTTGTATGATACTTAACCAACCAGTCCATACCAAGGATCAAATCGAACTCCCCAATGCGATTTGCCACGCGCGATTATAGTGAGCCGGTCTGCGGTTAGCGACCATGGGCCTTCCTGCTGATTTAGCCCACTCGCCTCGCCTTTTCTCGAACATTACCACCCGATCCGACGACCCAAATCCTCTTTTTCTCGCTTGTTCCTATCATAGTTCTGTCTCACGGACTCCTTGACCCCTTCGGCTACCTTAGCTTTTTCCACCAAGACAAAAACTCACGCTCTCCCTGCGGAGCAATCAACAACCTTAACTCATCCCTAAGTCCGTCTTCAAAGCGGACACAACGATCATGCTCCGTTGACACTATACCCTGAGCATAGCGGCTCAACCTCAAGAATTCTGCTTCATACTCCGACACAGACTTATTTCCTTGTACCAACCCCAGAAAAGATTTTCTCTGTGCATCAATGTAGCTTGTGCCCACATACTTCTTCTGATAAGCAGCTTTGAAGTATTCCCAAGTCAAATCATCTGCCGTAGCACCATCTCGAACCGTGAGCCACCATCGATATGACTCATCCTTGAGAAGCGACACTGCTCCTTTCAGTTTTTCCTCATTCGTCAGATCTATCTCATCCATGATTCTTTCGGTCGATTCCAGCCAATACTCAGCCGTATTGGGCGCTACACCGGACACACCTCGGAAAAATTCAGCTCCGTTAGCTCGAAGTCTCTCAGGTACCGACTTCCGAGCTCCTCCACCTCCACCCATTCCAGCTACTCTCTCTAGAACCCGCAAAGATCGCTTGACAACTGCGTCATCACCCGTCGATCTTGCTCCTCGGCTCCAAAGGTTGGGGTAGTGGTGGCGGTGGTACTTCATTCTCGGATCCACGACCCGATCCGACAGTTCGACACGGTCATCCTACCCTTCCGCGTCCACGACGGCCACGTCCTCTGAAGCTCATTCTAACTATCGCGCTTTAATCGATTAGGAAATTTTATGAATTAGAACATGTTTCACTTGGTTATTCGCGAAGAAATTTTATGAAAAGAATTTAATAGAGATTCTTTCGATCAATCAAAGTTTTAAGTCTTCTGTCCTAATTTACATAGAAAAGTACATCCATTCCCTATACCTTTCATACCTATGCACTCTTCTGCATTATTGTCTGTTTCTATCCTGTGGTATTTTTCGTAATTTTGCCACTAGGGAAATTTCAAGTAATTTTGGTAAGTTGAAGAATATTTTGAAAATTTTCCAAAGTAAATTTTTGTCTTTGCTATTGAAATGAGTATCATAACGATTTTTAAAACTTAGAGCTTGCACAAAAAGGGTTAATCCCTTTGGGTTTTATTTAACGTGTTTAGCCTATGACCGAGTCCTCTTGGTTAGGGTGAACCGGCTACGCACTGCAGGAATCCCGCGAAGAGGAGGTGAGTCACGAGGACTGCTTAAATACCAAGCTCTTCCGGATCCAATCCTAGACATGCGCACTAAGGTTACCACACCCTAACTCGGCGACTTGGTCACGGGTTGGTTTTAATTAGGCCATTAAAGTCTTATGAGTTTTGTTGGGGTGGACTAGTCCTAAGTTTCAACACCTATCACACTAACTACGTTCCCTTCTTACCCTTCTATAATAATAATCCATATAAAAAGTTAGAGGTACTTACCTGGGCGGATCGGTGCCGGAGACTCGGTGCCATGCTTATTCAAAACCAAAATATTTTAAATAGACCTACCAAAACATTTTTGGGCCTTGGGCCTCCACAGCCGAGCTTTGAACTTGGCTCTGATACCAATTTGTAACACCCCAAACCCGGTCCAAACATTACGACCGAATTTGGTATGCCACGGAGAAAAGTTTTTTAAAAATCCCTTTAAGCCGATTAAAATTTTTGATAAAAGATATTGCCTTGTTTTTAAAACGGTTGAGGTGTATAAAGAAATCATCACTTAGTGTTGTTTAGAAATATATTAAATCAGTTGTTATTCTGATTCAAGTGTACCCGATGGCACAATAAAACATTTTACGTATTAATTTTTATAAAACATGTGTACCCATTTTAATATCATGAAGTAGTTTAAGCAAATTATCAAAACATGTAAAATATTCCAAGTGCAATATTAGGAGGCCTTATTACAACTTAAATAAAATAAACCCATAATAAAATAAAATAGTTCAAATCCACCTAGTCCATATTTTCATTTCATGGCCACATTGAGTCCATCCGGCTCCTTATCCGCAGCTACGAATCACCTGAAAAATGTTAAACGAAAAAGGTGAGTCATCAAGACCCAATGTGTAACCCTTTTTCCCGGTTTAATGCAACGTCATACACAAATCATAATTAATTTAATATGCACAAGTTTAATATGCACCCAACCTAACCATCCAAACACCTTTCTCTACCCCGTGTGGTACCAAACCACTGGTGGTGCCAAACCACTGGTGACATATAGTCACAAAATCCGTCATATTGTGGTGCCAAACCACTTTGGTGACCCAAGTCACAAATCAAATGATGGGGCCAACCCATCGTGTGATACCAAATCACTGGCGTCAATCCCGTATCTCAAAGTGGGGCCAACCCACGGTGGTGCTAAGCCACAGGGACGAGACGCTATGAGGTGCCAAACCTCTGGAGGTACCAAACCTCACGTGACCGTAGTCACAATGTGTTACCAAAACACCGGTGTCCGCTCGACACGAATATCACTGCCCCTCCACTCATAAAACCCACATTCAATCAATGATATTTAACAACAATCATGCCAACATGCTCATTTATAAACATACATAGGATGTATCAATAATCATTTATAAGCCACATATATCAAAGGTGTCATGCTTCCCAAAAGCATCAAATAACAAATCATATTGTCAAGAACTTACCCAAGCCTTGCTAAACCTTTATGGTATTAAACTCAAATCTACACAAATCCGATTAGCATACACATAATACTTTGCACGTTAATTAATTATAAGTGTGTATGTACACACCAAAATTAATGAAAGCCTTAAATCCCAAGAACCAAATCGGCTACCCACAAAATCCTTGCCCTATATTCGCCAAACACAAGATTAGTGCCATGGCCATTCGGCCAAACCAAAAATTAATTGAAAAGGGTTCCTTGTGAACCCGAAACCTTACCCAAATGCCTTTGAATACTAGCCACCACACTCCAAGCGCTTTTGCTTCCTAAATCCGCAATCACATGTTAATAGCCTTCGCTTTTGAATACTTAAAAGAGTGATCTATTAAAAATAGATTCTTACCACCTTACCTATAACCGATCGACAGAGAATGGAGAGTCAAATCTTTTGCTTGAAAATCTCGTAGTTCCTAGATGATATCGATTTAAAGAGGGGTTAGCCTTCTTGTTTGCAAATACCGAAATTTCGGCTTTCTCCAACCTATAAATCGACATTGAGAGAAAGGGTAGGGAAAAGAAAGATTCGGCTATCACTTACCTTCACCAACGATTGCCACACAGAAATCTCGAAGAGATCTTTTCCCTTCCTAATATTCGCCAAAGTGAAATAGAATAGGAGAGGAAATTTTCGGCACACCAAGGGAGTGGATTCGGCTAAAGGAAAGGAAATAATGATGAGAAAAGAAGATGGGGTTTCGGCAAGGAGTAGAGAGAGTTTTGGTTTTGAGAGAATGAGAAATGAGAGAAAAAAATAATTGGAGAGGAGGGAATAGAGAAGAAATTCGGCTACTTGCAAAAATGGGGAAAAGAAAAACAAGATGCTAGGTAGGTGCTTTTAAAGGGATTCGGCAAAACCCCCTTCTTAAGCTTGCCGTCCACTCTTCCCATGAAGAGTTCCAAATTCGAAAACTTCCTTGAATTGCTCTTGACCAACCCTTGATTTAATTCAAAATTATTTGAATTAATCACATGCCTAATTTTCCTCTAACAATTATTATAAATCAATCCTAATAATAATCCAATTAAAATCCTTGATAAAATCCTTGATTATAACCTTATTATCCTTACATTAAAAATTGGTCATCTCTTTCTCTTTCTAGCCAACTTTTCAAGATTAATCAAATAAAATCCATTTAAAGCTAAATAATATTCTCATACTTTCCTTATTATCCCAAAGTTTAAAATTGAGAATTTCCTCCCCTTAATGCCGTCCAAAATAAAGATCAAAAGGAAAATTCGTGACTCGAACATAGGTTCTCCTTGCTCCTTGTGGCGTCAACTCTAGCACCTAAGTGGCCTCCCTTTTGCCACTTTTCCAAGTCATTTTTAATGATAATAATTCCCTCATTTAACCTTGTAACTCCTACTTACTAAGGCTTCCTTCCTTTAAAGCTTCACAAATAAATTTTCTCCTAATCCGAGCCTACCCAAGACCCCTAATTAAGTCTTTATTCCACCATGCATAATGTCACCGCAATTCAAACACAAGCAAAATAATTCAATCAAAAATAGCCCCTATTTTAGGATGTTACAGGAAGTTATAATCGAGAGAGGAAGTAAAAGAGAATAAGGTGAAAATTCTTTCCTTTTAATCACCAAGTGGCGTATTTAATGTTGCCACAGTCGTATAAAATTTCTTTTTTAATGTTAATCCATAAAATATCTCCAAAAGATAATATTAAACATAAGATAAATATGCCATAAAAAATTACACATAACAATACAAAAAATAGGCATAGATATAGGAAATTATGTGTGCCCTTCAACATCTTCTTGAATTATACTTGATGTAACACCCCAAAATTGGGCCTAGTAGAACTGGGCCCATTGGGCCTTGGGCACGGGAGCGTTTAAAATTTTTGAGAATATGAGAACGGCATTATGCAAGTGGGACTTATTAGGTAAGTGATTTTGGAAGGTTACGGGGCTTCTATGAAGTCCCGGGTTCAAGTTAAGCCATAGGGAAAATTTTGGTTTTTGACCTTAAAGTGGAAAGGGCTATTGGAAGCAAGGCTTAAGGAATTTGTATGTGTTTTGCTAACACAAGTGAGCACATGGTGGAGTGGTGGTGGCGTCAATATGGAACCAAGGTGGGATGGGGTTCGAATCCCACAAGCAGCATATAGGAGTTTTTATATTATGCTTTGGGAGGAGAAGAGGTGGACTTGGATATGAACTCTACAAGGTGGAGGGAGACTTGGTCAAGCAACTTTGAATGGGAGGTGGAGAGTGAATGGTGGAGCAAAAAGAGGAGAGAATCAAGGGATTGGGGTGAGAGGTGGTAGTGGCCGAATATGGGGAAATGGATGGGGGAGTTTCGGTCAAAAAGACTTTTCATTTTGGGTGCATATTCGGTTTGGTAAGAGGGTGTGCCGAAACTCTCTAGTGGTTTCTTTGCATTTTTACATTTCGGGTATTATCTTCCATTAAGCATTTCGGGTCAGTTTGCTTCAAATTTTCCTTACCGAAAACACAACACTCCTCTTATTCTTTTCTTCTCTTGTTCTCTTCAAACACTTTCTTTACTTGTTGTTGCCTAAATAGTGTTGGCCGAATTCTTCCTCTAACCTCTTTCTTCCTATAGCCGAATCCTTCCTACACCTGCCATTTCGACTTGTGTTCTTTATTTGATCTTTATTTCAGTTTAGCCTCCATAGCCGAATTTTGAGTTCTTTTGTTTTGCTGCTAGTACCGAATCTCTTCTTCCCATTCGGCTCATCCCTGGTCTAAGTTATGGATTGCTCTTCTGCTATATTCTTACTTTCTTCTCTTTTCTCTTTACTAAAGCCGAAATTCTCACCTTCTTGTCTAAGGCCGAATCTGAGTACCCTTCTCCATCTTGAGTCTCGTTTGTTCTTTCTATTGTGTGAAAGCCGAAACCTTGAGCAACTGCCATTTTTTTGTGGTACTTTGCTAATCGAGAATTCTTCATGGAGGCAAGTAATAGCCAGTCTGAGGGGGGATCAAGAAGTGTGCTTAATGGAAGTGGACTCGTAGCCCCTGCTCCTAAGTTTAAGCGGTGTAGGGTGTCAGCAGTTCAAGACTTTTCGCCGGGTTGTGGAAGGGCGTCGGCATCTGGTTTAGATAGGCAAATCGCGGTCGATCGCTCTAGTGAAGGCAAGTGTTAGTAAATCGCATAGTTGGGTATTCGGATTTAAGATCTTCCAATTCTTTTGTTAATAGAGTTGATTGTGTGGTACATTTGGTATAGGTGACGGCGATCGTGATTGCATAGTGCTCTACGTGATCAGGTGTGTAATCTCACACCCACCTTGATGAATGCATGTGATGTTCTGTGAAACGACCAAAAGCCGAAAAGCTAGAAAATCGGCAACCGTGACCACTCGAGCATGCGAAAGCTCGTGGTGTTAAATCGAGACACGAATGATGGCAATAGATCATTGAGAGTGTCACGAGCACTCTCGCGAAACTGAGGCGGTAACGGGCCTGATCGAACTGGAATGGGCTAAATGGGCCCAATGGGCTTGCGGGCCCACAAGGGCAAAATTGGTGGAGAAATACTGAACGATTGATGCGACTTCGAAGTCTGCAAATCCGAGACCGAGAATGTGTCAAATGGGCCACACGAGCGTGTGGGCCCGAAATGGATTTTTGGCCCAATTGCACCGTAGAGACCCAAAAGGGGTCCCGAGTCGCTCGAGGCGACAATAGGCCTCCGAAAAGGCTGTTAAAGGACTAAATTACTAAAAATACCCTTGGAGGGTAAATTATCGAAATACCCCTAGGTTGCGAAATTACCAAAAATACCCTTGGAGGGTAAATTACTGAAATACCCTCGATGGGTAAAATTACTGAAATACCTCCAAATGGGTGAAAATGACCGTTATACCCTTGATTATGGTTGAACATCGTGTATGTGATTTTATTTGCACTGTTACACCTTTGATACATTGCATTTTATCATGTTGCATGGGGCGGGTTTAATGACTGAAGAGAAGTGTAGCCTGGTGGCTCTGCCACATACTGTTTTAGTGGTTATGCCACATATATATACTATTACTCTAGTGGCTCCGCCACAAATATTGTGATTAGCAGCTTGTCTGCAATATTGGTGTGATTGGCGGGGTGGGTTGACTTGATCCCCACAGGTGACGATTGGTTGGTACGGGGGTGTGATTGGTTGGATTGGGTTGGACTGCATTACATTATCTGCATTATCATGATAATAGGGCTTAGGCCCAGATTGGTGCCGTATGGGCTCGGGCCTAGATAGTGACTCTTTAGGGGATTACACACTGAGTTCTCGTAACTCAACCCCTTCTTTTAACCCTGCAGGTAATCCCCAGCGATAGAGGATTTGGAGCCGCGGAGGACTCGGTGGTGGCCATACATCGGAGTTATTTCTCGCGAACTTCAGTAAATTCAGTTTTTTCCTTATTTTAAGATTAATTACTTTGGGTTAATATTTTGTAATAAGGCCTTTGGATTTTATTTTTCTTTTAACTTTCAAATCAGCTATATTTAAATTGTTAGATGTTTGAATACTGAGTTTTCCAAAATGTTAATAACCGTTTTTCCAAAATATCACGTTTCCGCAACTATTCAAGTTAAATTTTCACAACAAAGGCGGTTTTCAAAATAATAACAAATTTACAAAAACGGACATTAAGCAAATCGTGTTTTTACAAACAAACGACGAAACGTGGAGTTTCAAAAGAGATGCGACATTTTCAACGATCGCTTAGCTTTCCAACTATCTTTTGATGTGACATGCTAGATCCGGCCATAACGTCTAGACCGAGTTTGGGGTGTTACACTTGAAAAATACCAGGTGCCCTTCTCAGCATTGTAAACCTTTTTTAGTTCAAACTTTTTGTAATTATGTCAACCAATTGATTTTCTGTTGAAATATAATTAACACCCCTATTTGAACACTTGTCTAATCATTTGTTTGAACAGTTTTTTTTAACACTTGTTTGAATAGCTACTTGACCACCTTATTAGATATTACATTACTTACCAGTCTGTAGCAATTATTGAAGGATTACACATTTTCCACATGTGTCACTGATTTTTTTGTCATAGAGCCAAAAACTCCAAATCACCAAGCTATACTTTTGAAAGAAAATCACCCACTAAGAGAATCCATCACAGTAACAAAAACATAAAAAGTCAAGAACAAGCATAAACCAACAAGCTCTCTTTTAAAAATACATCAACATCAGTAACCCAAAATCAGCAACAAGCAAACCATCAATTTATCTACCATTTCTAATATGTTTTGTATTGTTTTATTCTAGTCTTTGTTCGAAGAAGAGTTTGAACATTCGTATATGTTTCATCGACCTGACCTTCAATCATCAAACTCGAATGCTTACTAAATAAAAAACAACCACGAAGTCAAACCATGCATAAACCATAATCGACATAAACATAAGCCACACTATAGAAAAAATAGCAAACTTAATCCCCCTTACTCTATGCTCTCCTTATTTGTTTGCCTCAAGTTTATTCAAGGGGAAGAGATTTTACCTTTTCAATAACAAGGGTTGTAGTTCATGGAACAACAAGTACATTTTTAATGAAATGGAATTTGTTCGATCTTTAAATTATCTTTGATATCATTGACATGAGCTGCAGCCTCATGCTTCACATGAGCATCAATAACTTATTGATCTTTACAACTCAAATATGGTCGATCTTTTCTCATCCAGACTTGCTTCACACCAAATTGTCTTGTTCTTTTGCCTATCTGAACAACTATTTGAACAATTATTGTACTAGATTTAATTTCCCACAAGTCATTTTTGAGCTTGTAACAATAATGCATGATATGACTAGCCTTCCCACTCAGTGACAAATCATTTTCCTTATTTTGATTTTTCTTGTGTTGGATATAGAAGAGATTTCATTAGCTTTAACAATTTCAGTAGGAGGATTAAAATTCTTACTTGGCAAGGGATAACCAAGACCCTTCTGGCCAAACTTGAATCTCCTAATGGCTAGGGTTTCATCAAGCTTTTCACTTTCCCTACTGAACCTCTATAGAACAACTTTTGACTCAACAAGCTCTTTTATAGTATTATTCAAAGCTTCATCTTTCTTTTGCACTTCCATTTTGAGTTTATCATTTTCTTCTTTCATAATGCACACCTCTTCCTTCAAGTAATTAGTCATTTGACAGACAGTTTACAACATTTTGATTATTTGGAAGTAGGCATCCTCAAGAGTACCAATGTCACAATCTGATTCTTTAAGAGTTTCACAAACTATTTGAATAGTTGTCTGAATAGGTGTTTGAACAAAAACAGTAAAAGTCATATAATTACTTATCTTTTCATTAGAGTTAGAACACTTATTGTTATCCTGCTCATCACTGTAGATAACAACTAAGGACTTTTGTTTCTTATTGGTATTGGCACATTCTAATAGAATATGGCCATAACCTTTGCATTCAAAACATTAAAATTCTTTTTTCTTATTTTGAGAGTTCTTTTCTTTTGGTTGAATCTTTTATTGGTGTTGTTGGAACCAAAATCACCTTGAGGTCCCCTTCTTGTAATTCTTTATAGTGACATGCTGAAATTTTTCGAAAGCAAATCTATTTGCTTTTTGATTCAATTAATGACCACATTTATTCGTTTTTCAATCTAAACTGCAGGTTGGACATTGAAGGCAATGTTCTTCTCCAAAAACAACATGTTATGTTTCCCTTCTTCTAGACTCAATTCAAAAATTCTAAGAAAACCTATTAGCTCATCCAATCTAAGAGTGGTGATATCCTTAGCTTTTTCAATAGCCGTGAATTTAATAGCAAAATGTTCTAAAAGAGACCTTAGAACTTTTGTCACTAGTTTCACTTTAGAAAAGCATTTACCAATACAAAAAGTTTTGTTAGATATGCCACATATTCTTATATAAAAATTTGAAATAGTTTCATCTACATTCATTTTCAAATTTTCAAACTTGGTAGTTAAGATTTGCAGTTTAGAAATTCTGAAAGCAACATTCCTTTCATATTGATTTTGTAAGATTGTTTATGCTTATTTATTCCTTTCATAAGTTGAAATCATCTTGAACTGCTCCATGTCAACCCTACTAAAGATAACATAAAGGGCTTTTAAGTTTGTTCAGGTATCCTTTTTATCTTCAATAGTATATTGATTTATCTCTTTCGATTTTGTTGCCCCCATCAGCACCCATCACTTTAGGCTTGGTTCACCCTTCCTCAACATTTTCCCAAGAAAATTCATCAACAAACAAGATAAAAGCTCTCATCTGGGCTTTCCAGTCGCATAGTTTGAAGAGCTAACAAAAATAGGTTCTCGCATAATAGAATTTATTTCTTTCATAGCTTTCATGGATAGATATGTAACACCCCAAACCCAGCCTAGACGTTACGACCAGATTAGAAAGTGTTACATAAATTGCTTAAAAATTTAGTTCTCACATAATTTTGGAATCCGTTTTGAATTCTTTAAAGTTTGAATTATTTAAAAAGCGTTGTTCGCTTTATAAAAAAAAAACTCATAATTTTACAGTGGAAACCTCTTAAAATGTTGACTTTTTGCTAACGCTCTCCCTATTGCTTGAAATCTGTTACTTTTGTAGAAAAATGATTTTACCGACAAAACTTTTAAAAGACATTTTATGCAGAAAGAAAATAAAAACCTCAAAAACAAACAAAAACAATCCAAAAAGTCCAAATTTTAAAAAAACACCAAAATTCCCAAAATTTAAAATAAGTGTAAGATCTAAAAATAACCGAGCTCCCATCATACCGACCAACCTAAGTCTGAGGATTACCTAAAAATATCAGTTAAGCAAAAAGTGAGTTTTCGAAACTCAGTGTATAACGAATAACCTAAAACAATTGATGCATATTAGACTGATTTAGCAGAAACAGAATCATATCAGAGATATTCAGATATAGGCATATAATCCTACTCACATTTTCTACACACCAACTTCGACCCTCCCAACACACCATGTGGGGTATGGAACTCCTACCCAGCCCTACACACCACTTAGTGTCGATATACACTTTACAAATTGCAGCTGCGGTGCCAGGTAAATAGGCAAATTATTATCTTTTCAGATATACTTCCTCCACATAGCAAAACCCATCCAAGAAATAGATACAAAACATAACAGTAATTAGATATATTCACAGTATATACGCATGACATAACTAATACAAAACATATATGGTATTTTTTTCGATTTTTCTATAGCCCATTACACAACTTACTTGTCATATGACGTTTCAGATACAGAACATATATCAAAATTTAGGCAAACAGACATCTAGATTTTTCATTTTACAGGCTATTTGAGTACATACAGACCCCAAGAAAGGCCAACGGTCGATCGGAACGACGTGTACGACCCTGGGGAAAATTTTAGAATTTTCGGCCCACATAGCCTGACACACGCCCATGTGGCCCACAAGGACTGGCACATGGCTTCACACATGACCGTGTGGTCCACACGGGCGTGTGTCACACCCGGCCTACCACACGGCATGGCACATGACCGTGTGGCATCAACAATGTTGTTTTTCGGCTTTCGCTGTTCATTGTTTTTCGAGTTTCTCGTTACACACTTGGTTCAATTTTGATGCGAAACACCCTTGACACTACCAGAACCTAAATGCATCAATTAAAACCCCAAATTAGCGATGGTAATGATACGATTTAAGGAACAATTCACCCTAACAATACCCAACGCACTCATATGAAAAAAACATACAACCCCAAATCAGAATTAATCGCTTACCCTAGCACACACAGCAACACCCGAGTCAACTTGTTAGAAAATCGCCCGGCAACACACGTTCTTCTCCTAAAATGAATCGATTAAATTAGAATGTGTCATACAAATTAACACCACTCTATCAAAATCACCTTTTCCCCAAAACCCTAACACAACTCGAATAATATAAAAAGAAAATATCAAGAGAACCCTTACCTCTACGATTTGAAATCAACCAACACAAAGAACCAAGATAAATTGAAACCATTGGCAAAAAGAAAGAAAGTCACAAGCAGCAAAAGCACCAAAAAGAAAAAGAACAAAAACTGATTTTTCTCAATATCTTCATTGGGAAAAAAATGTGGAGCAAAGATGGGGAAAGTGGGGAAACAAAATTGGGAACATGAATAATGGGAAGGGGAAAATAATTTGAAAATTATTTTTACTAGATTTTACAAAAAAAATAAAAAAATAAAAAAAATAAAAATAACATCCAACAGCCCAACAACCTAATAACTACCAGATTCTCCCAAAAATTGAATTCGATTAAATCTTAAACACTACAAAGTCAGCTCAAACAGAAAAAACAAAAATATTGCCCAAATGCTCACACAGACATTCGAACTCAGGACCATGAGATAAACTAACACTCTACCACTAAACAGTAGGCTCATTCTCGCACAAGTTGATCGAAAATAATAATGAAGCTCAATGAACAAAGATAAACTTAGAAACAAAAATATTAGATTTGAGATTTGAACCCAAAACCTTAAACACATAATTAAAGCCCTTAATCATTGGAACATATACTTACTAATGAAAAAATCTAACAATTCATGAGTACTAATTTTAAAAAAAATTGGACGTTACAAGAAAACTGTGCTAGGATCATCTTAAGCTAACTCTTGAAGCTTGCTCTGATACCACTTGAAAGAACTAGTTAGTTTGCCACTAGTTCAAGCTGTTGTCTAAACATGTGTTTGAATAGAAAACCAAACAGAAATGAAAAAAAAAGTAAGAAGAGATTTTCAAATAATCATTTGTTAACACAGTTCGAAAACAATCCTACTCTGCGGGGCCTCATTCGGTGAATGGTTTCATTCTACAATTGATCCAACCACCTATTGGCTAAAGCCCAATCTACCCTTACACAAAGAAGTAGTTGCAACCTCAATAGCTACTCCTAACTTGTTACAACCACTCACCTAAAACCTCACTTACAAATGTTCAATCTCTCACAAGGAATGAAGAATAATAGAGTGTGAAAATACAAATGAAAATAACAAGAATAACTTTAGCAAATCAACACAACACTCCTTCAATTGATGCATTTTCACATGCAAATCAACTGCCTATTTATAGGCTTAATATTACAACTTTAGTCGATTAGCACAATCCAAGATAAACACAACTTTATCATCATAAAAATCTATATAAATAACCTTCAATCTTATCCCAAGATAAAGTAGGATTAATCTCCTTAAAATCAGCACATAAATATGTCAGGATAAGGATAAAGGATAAGTACAAACTTTATCCACAAAATTCAAGTCAGCCACAACTTCTTTAAAGGCTCTGATATCGGCCACGACTTTGTGATAATGTATAATACGTTCTCGAAGCCCATTTACTTAGAATATTCACACAAGAAAGAGCCTAAGTAAAGAATGCTAACATATCAAAATTAATTATTTATCTTTTATGCTATATAAAAAGAAAACTTTGTCAATTAAAAAAATACTTGGAAAACCTTTTGTTTTTAAAGTGGAAAAATGCGGATTTTATGTATAATTAACAGATAAAGTCATATGCAAGTTGCATAGAAAGCAAATGAGAAAGCAACTTTGGTAAAATTCTACTTATTTTTGCTATCATGTGAAGATTTAAAAAATACATATAATTTGAAAATTTTCAAACTTTTTTCATATAAAAGTATTATGTTTTATTGGAAAATCTTTTTCCTGTCGTCACAGTTCTTTGACCTTCAGCATATTTGCGAATTACCTAAATTCTTAATTATGATTTCAGCTGTTATGTTTGAGTAAAAAAGGTCTGCTATTTTTTAATATTTTCTGTCTAAAGGAATGAGAAAATATGATAACCCATAAAATATATCACTCTTCTTTAATTGTTATTAAGAAAAAGATAATTAAAGCCCTCGTAATTATATATAAGCCTAAATTTCATACAATGATGTTAAAATATTAGTTATTTCATTAAGATCATATATATACATATATTGTATTAAGAATTATGTTTTTTTTTTCTATTTTATTGTTGATATTCGATGTTCATGACTGTTTTTTTTAATAATATTATCTCTAATGTTCGAATACGCGCTATTTTCCTAAGAAGGTAATGTATCTTACTACTTCATCCAATTAATATCACTATTATTATTTTTAGATTAATTACTTATTTGGCCCTCCAATTTTATAGAAAAAAGTTATTTGAGCAGTTCATTTAATTTTTCATCTCTTTTAGCCCTTAAATAGTGCATTTTGTCAAAACATTTCAAAATGGATAAAAAGAGTTAATGTTTGTTAATTCTGTTGACGTGACAGTCTACATGTATGCCACATCAACAATTTTTTTAAATTTTTTTAAAAAATATATAGAATGTTATTAGAATTTTTATTATTAAATAGATTTTATAAATGTTATGTTTTTAATAATTTTTTATTTTATTAATTTTTTTCTGAATTTTTATATTTTTAAATTTTTAAAAAAATAATTAATAGTTGACATGTAAAAAATGTAAAAAATGTTAACATAGATTAATTTCTCTAAATATTTTAATATAATTTGATAAATAATAAAAATTTAAAAGATCAAAAAGAAATTGTAAAAAATGATTTTTTTATAAAATTTTAAAAAAAAATTAATTAATTTTTTTTATGGAAGTTGAATTTGTAATCATCCTTTTCATGTTGAAAATATGAAGGACATTAAGGATTTGACAGATTTGTATACGTTCATAATTATATAACTTAACATACTTTGAACTTATTGAAATAAAAAATCAAATTCTTTTTTTTTATACAATTCAAATATAGACTTGAAATGAACGAAACCTTCAAAGGGGATTTCTCACGTGGATAGTTTTGAACCTATATATAACTCTGGATAAAACAACAAAAATGAGTTATGAACTTTGCAATTTTATTTAGACACGTCTTTGTACTTTTTATTTTATTAAAATAACATTTTCATTTTATTATAGTAATTTTTAATTTTTATGGGCATAAATTTTTATGAACTTTTGAATGAGATAATACCACAAGATAATTAAATATTAATTCAATTGAAAAAATTAAAGGGTTATTTCTAATAAAATAAAAATTATTATTACAAAATATTATTTGTCTTAAGAGTTTATATAGAATCATTAAAGTATACTACTTAAAAATATAATATCAAAGTTTGAACTTTGGTCTTTAAAGTATCAATAAAAAAATGTCTATTAATATTCCTACAACATTTATTAATATAGTCGTGTTCGCATCGATTCCGGATATATCAACTGGTGTGCATCGTTTCAATACTAAAACGGAACACCCAACTCTCTTTGCTACACTGATGAAAATTGTGGTTTATATTGGTGCACCAGTTCATTCCATCCAATTCCAATTGTATCGACTGAGACATCATGTGCACCAACTAGTGCATGAAAAATGTTAAATATGTATAATGTTACTTTCTTACTATTTAATAATAAATAAAAAAATAAACTTTTAACCGTGGGGTGTTTGGTTCACGGAATATTACATTACGGCTCGTAATATTACATTTTGCAATAAGATTACGGTGTTTGGAATCTCAACATTCTGGTCATCTCGTAAGCTCACATCCCTGAACAGTATCAAGATGCAATAAGATAAGATATAATCTCATTATGACCTCTTTCTTAGGTTATCTAAGATTCCAGATAGATTCTAAAGTTTTAAACAAAATTACCCTTTCTCTTCAAACTACTTTGTGGTTTATTGCAATGATTGCTAAGGATCTCTTATTTTCTTTCTTTTTTTTTTTTAAAAGTTTGTTAAATGCTCTACGAAAATGATTTTTTTTTTTTTATAAATTTTGATGTTGGGTTAAACCACCAACTTGAATTTTTTGATTCTTTTTCTTTTGTGAAAATTTTTGATCAATCTTACTAGTTTCTTTATATGGTTTCATTTTTTGGAAATAAAATCCTCCATCCTTTTTTATCTTGCATAAAAATTTACAAGTAAAACAATAATATCTTATATTACCAAACACAACCTAAATTGCCACAAACATTAAAAATTTTACAAAAAGAACTCAAACTATTCCAAAAAAAAGAAAAAAGGTAAACTATCTGTTGATCAACCAACTTTTAGGCTTTGCATGGTATGATGAAAAGAAAATTCATTGCTTGGTAGAGTTGAAAAATGAAAGAAAATAAAACATTTGAAAAATACATAATTTTAAACCAGCATATACACCTCTCTCATTTTCTCTCCTCTCATTATTCCAATTTGGAAGGATTGATTTTTATGCATTAGGATGGAAAATGATCATCCCTCCTATTTTCTCTCCTCTCACTTTTCTTCCCTACCTAGTCGGAGCAGGAAAGTTCCTATGGTTTATTGTCTCACAAAGGGGAATAAAAGACAACCCTAAAAAAATTAATGCTATATTGGATTTGCACCCTCCTAAGAACACCAAGGATATTCAAAGGTTGATAAGAAGGTTGACCACTCTCAAAAGGTTTTTTTTCAAAGTCAGTAGAAAATTTGCATAATCTACCATTAAACATCAAAATACACCCATGTCTAACATGTGTCAGACCCTAGACCTTGATCATATCTTAAATTAGTGGTAGAAATAGATAGATCGGGTTACAACGACTTCAAAAATGTAAAGAGCATTAAAAACGGGCAAGAACGGACTTACAATCGAGCTTGAAAGCTTGGCCAAAACCCTAGCTATGGCTTCGAGAATTTCGGCTATGGGGGATGAAATTAGAAAGATGAACATCTTTTATTTGTTTTATTTTGGCTTTATTTACCAAATGACCAAAATGCCCTTCACTTAAACTTTGATATTTTTCCCTAACCATGTCCATTTTTGGTCTAATTACCATCTAAGGACCTCTAATTTAAAATCTCATAGCAATTGGACACCTTTAACATATAGATTTCAAGTTTTGCACTTTTTGCAGTTTAGTCCCTTTAACTAAATTGAGTGCCCAAACGTCAAAATTTTCGAACGAAATTTTCACGAAATCATTCCATAAAATTGTAGACCATAAAAATATAATAAAAATAAATTTTACTACGTCGAATTTGTGGTCTCGAAACCACTATTCCGACTAGACACAAAATCGGGCTGTTACATTGTTTGGTAACATGGATATATCGGAGCATGCTCCAATGCGCACGAAAAAAAGAGGTGGAACTACTTGTAACACCCCTCACCCGTCTCCATCGTCGGCTTAGGGTTACGAGATGCTACAGTAATTAACAGAACAGGAACATGCAACTTTAATTCAAAATTTCTTTTAAACATTCATTAGAACTCAATCATTCAAATAAGGCCATGTTAACAAAAACCTCCTATATCTTAAAGAGCACATGACTGTGTCACTTCCCCATGTGTGACACATGGCCATGTAATAGCCCGTGTGAACAAAAATAAGCCTTAACAATCGATCCATCTAACCAATTCTAAAGGCATAAAATGGTACTATAAAAACATGCTCAATTCACATCCAAAACAAAACATAAGCATGAAATAATCCAACATACAAGTGCCTAACGAATGTGCCATTTAGGCACCATCACATCCAATCTATAACTCGATTCAATATATCTTCCATTACAAAACATATTGCTTATTATTCAATCTCACACCACATGACTATAAACTTCAATTAGCTGCACCATACAAAGATCAACCTAATGGCTCAAATGGTACACATTTGGTCATTCAAATATGCACAAAACCAAACCAAATGCAATCCAAAACAACCTATTTAATCATTTCAACCATTGAATGCAACAATTCCACAATTTGACATCCAATATATTAATGCAACTTATACCAATTCAACTTACTCAACTTTGTCAATTAGCTATTTAATAACATCATTTAACCAAATCATTTCATGCTCAATCATACCATTTAAGAGTCATTCAACATGTCACCACCTGTTACCAAGCAAACACATATATACACATAAGTATTAAGTTTTCCAAAATTAAACACTTAACAAAGTTTCAACCACAATTATCATTCAAAATACAAATCACATTCAAGATTGACCAGAAACAAATCACCTATACATGACACAAAACCAAGCTTTAAATGAGAAAAAGATTATCAAAACAACAACATGATAGTGTGATCATCTCGACAATCCGCCTGACATGTTCCGCAAGTTGACAATCTACAGAGAAAAGGGAAACAATGGAGCAAGCATTACAAATGCTTAGTAGGTTCACAATTATTAATACAACAACTTACCTAATTTTATGAATTTATACAAGTCATTCAACTTGACGATTTTGCCTAAATCCGACAACCCTATATCAATTGAGTTCATCATGTAACCAATTCATATAATAATCCAAACATTTAGAAATTCAAATAATTTTAATATCAATCGCATGGAAATCAAAAACTCAATATGATTTACAACATTCCAAACAACATTTCAGTTCACAAATACAACTAAAAGTCTCAATGGTACACATGTATCAATGTATATAAGTTTCAATTAATCAATCTAAAGATTACATCGTATCATTTCATTTTGTTGTCAACATTACATCCAATTTCAATATAACGACAACCATTATTCCATTTTATTATTCAAATTATGATTCAAATTCATAGATTTATCAGATTTCAATATTGGCCCTCTAGCTCATATATCCGATACGTATGGGCATTCAATATTATCGATAATAATATATATCGTTAATTAAGTTTGAATTACCATATCACAATTATCAATACAGTTTATATCTCACAAGTCAAATATCATTTTACTTTCCATTTCATATATATTTGCAATCTCAATTATCAAGTAATACTTTTCATTTCGCATTTTCAATCTCATTATTTTGTGGACTCTATCACCATCGTTTCAATTATACTTATCATGTTTTTACCATTTATTCCCCCTATTAACTAAACTCGGACTCGGACAGATACTCAATTCTAGCCAACACATTAGTTTGGCACCCAGTGCTTCATCAGATAAATCCGAAGTAAATAGTTTGCGCCCAACGCTCATTAATAAGTTAGACACCCAATGCCTCATCAGTATAACCAAATTAATTTGGCACCTAGTGTCTCATCAAGTCGTAGTCGAAGTAACCCTGAACTATTCCTATCCTATGGCATTCCAACTATATCCGACTCAGCTTAAACAGTTAATAGGTTAACCATTTTCAATTTCCATTATAATCCAATTTCTCAATTGAATTATATTTGTTAAATAGAAATTCATCAATACATATCAATATACCAACATAATTCTTCTCAATACAAAATCAATTTTGCATTTACATCAATATACAATAATCTCAAATCAATTCAGTTTTTCCCTTATCGTAAATAATCAATCAATTTCATACCAGCATAATTCGATCAATTATAAATTAATTTTTATTTCAGATTTCAATTCATCATTTTAACTTTTATCCGTCAAAACAATCAATCAATTTGCATTCTATGTTTTAGTCCATAACTTACCCGTTGTACCAAATTGTGAACCTTTAAAACTATTATCAAACAAATAAAAATTCACAAATCAACTATAAAACAATTTAAATACAATCATACTATGTGAACATACCTGGTCAAAACAACAACATAACAACTCTCAAAGGACTACTCAACAATTTTTGTCCTTTCTTCGATTTTCTTCAATTTGGTCCAATTTTTTATCTATTCAGTAATTCAATTCAATTTATCAATTCCAAACCTCTTATTTCATACTATTATAAGCATATATCATTTTAATTTTATTATTCAACTACCCCCTAAACTTTTACATTTTAATCAATTTAGTCTATTAAGCCAAAACACACGTAACTTCCAAATTCAAACTCCAATTTTTAAACCAATTTATAATACATACTTTTACAGATGCCCATTATCAAAATTTATATATATTTCAACTCACTTTTCTAAATTTTACATTTTAGTCCTTATGAACAAAACTAGCTTTCAATCTTTACAATTTAATCCATTTATCAATTCTAAGCTTCTAAACTATTATTTCAATACCAAAAACTCTAAAATTCAACAAAAAAAAACATCCCTAAACTTTAATAATTTTAAAAATAAAAACACGGTTTAGCTAGATCGAGTTACAACGATCCCGAAAGTATAAAATTTACGAGAAATGGAATTGAAAAAGCTTACCATTGAAGCACCCTAAGCTTGGTCAAATGTAAGCCATAAAAACTGGCTTCCTTTGTGTTTTAGATTCCGTTTAAGAAAGAAGAAATGAGAATGGATGATGATGAAAATTACTTATTTTACTTAATTATATTTTTTTACTTTATAATTAATTATTTTTAACAAAAAATACATTTTTGCCAAGCCACAATCGTCCAATTCAAATAAAAATGGTCAATTTTCCACTTAAACCCTCAAACATTTATTAATTTAGCCTTTTAACAAATAAAAACCAATATCGATTAACTTTTACATTTTTTACAATTTAGTCCTTGTACTTAAATTAACTATCCAATCACTAAAATATTCAGACCAAATTTCAATTTACTTATAATATAGCTCCATAAATATTCATTGGAAATATTTAAGAGCACGATTTTCAAAAATGAGGTCCCGATACCTCATATTTTCCAAAACCATTGACTTTTAGTACGAACCTCTTGTACCTTGCTAACTGACCAATTAATAAAATCGAGCAAATCAAAATTCACTGTAACACCCCAAATCCGGCCTAGACGTTATGGCCAAATCTGGCGTGTCACATTGAAGTGTTCTTCGAAAACCATGTTTTCATTGAAAACCCTTCTTGAAATTTCAAACTTCTTGCCATTTAAAACTTGTACAAAACCTTAGTTTGCGTTTGTTTATTTTCAATCGTGGTTTATAAAAAAGTTATTCCCTTTTAAAATGTTATTACCTTTAAAACCTTATTTGTTGCGGAAGCTTAATTTAAAACAAATTATTTACGAAAACGTGATCCTTAAAAATTGAGTTGCGGAAACGTAGCGTTTGAAAATAGTTATTGTTTTGGAAAAACCGTGTTCTACTTCTAGTAGATATAAATCACAATCAATAAAATCCCAAATTTAAAATCCAGAAATTATAGAGGCCTTACTACAACCTGAATCAAAATCAAATTCCTTAAGTAGATGAGCAAAACAGAATAAAACTTGTGCAGTTATGTGGCCCTCTCCGAGTCCCTCGTAGCTCCGAACCGTCTAACGCTGGGGATTACCTGAAAGGTTAAAAGCTCGTGAGTTTACGAAAAACTCAAAGGTGTAATCCCCTTAATAAAGAAACAATCGAGATATCTGTAAACAGAATCGATGCTGGGCCTCGAGCCCTTTAACAAGAATAACAGACATTTCGGTTCAGAGTATATGAGGCCAAAGCCCAAAACAATGTCATTTGGGTCACATCCATAATAGAATCAATTGGGCTTAGCCCATCACAATGAATATCTCGGATGAATGATGCATGATGCATGCAAACCCATCCAACCACGCACTTGCCTCCGTCCAACCTGCACTCGCACTACCCGTGGGGAATAAATCACCCACGCTATCCCTACACTCCATGTGTTAGCACCGGTTGCAACACTAACCGAAATCGCAGCAAAGCTGCTAGTATATATGCGGCTTCAAGCCTTCAGTAACGGTCTCATATTGGCATATAGCCATCGATAACTATAATAAGATCAGCACATAGCCATCAGCTACGGTAATATAACCGGCACACAGGCATGGATAAGTATGATCGACACAAAGTCATCAATAATTATGATCGGCACACAGCCATGGATAAATATGATCGACACAAAGTCATAATCAAGACGGCACAGAGCCATAATCAGATTAACTGGATTAAAGCCATCGGTAGGTCCACTGTAACATCCCAAAAACGGGGTTATTTGAAATTTCATTATGTTCTTATGTATGAACTGCTGAGTCATTATTTATGGAATAATAATGGTCAATTTAAGGCTTTGTGTTGGCTCGATTTGGTAGGAAATTTTAATTTTTAACTTTTAAAAGAAGGGGGCCTTGGTAAGTGGTGTTATAAGAATAAATTGGGTATTTTTAACACAAAATAGGCCTTGGAAAAGTGGCAAAGCAAGCCCACTTAAGAGCTAGCATGTGACGCCACAAGGGATAGGGGAGAGCCTTGGTTCGAGTCATGATTCCCCCTCTTATTTTGCATTATTGTTGGACGGCACATAGGGAGAGTTTTGCTCCCTTTAAATTCTTTTTTTTTTAGAGATAATTAAGGATTTTATTAAAAAGGGATATTAGGGATATTATTAGATTAAGTGGATTATTGATTGATTAATAGAGATTAATTCAAATTAATTTTGAATTAATGCAAATAAGTGGCCAGGAGAAGTTTTAGGCATTGAGCCGAATTTGAACTCCTTGAACAAGGAGGTGTGGGCTGCAAGGTCGCTAGGTGATGGCCGAATACGGGACTCCTTGGTGAAGAGGAGTTGGCTAGGAGTTGGGCTCCTAGTTGCCAAAGTTGGACGGCAAGTCAAGAGGGGGGGGTGCCGAATGCTTATAAATACCCCAACCCACCACCTTGTTTTCTTTTTTTTCCCATCTCTGCTAGCCAAAAACATAACCCTTTTTCCCTTCTAATTTTCTTTATTTTCTCTCAAACACTTTTAGCCAAACTCTTACCACCTTTTCCTCTCAATTGATTTTCCTTCCATTGTCCTCTTCATAATAGCCGAATATACCCAATCGTAAGTGCCGAATCTCTTTCTCCTTTTAAAGCACCTTGGCCGAATATTGTGCAAGAAAAGGGGTGGCTTTCTGTAGTCGATTCCAAAAGGTAAGGGTCTTAGGCCGAATGCTTATGTTTTTCTTCCCATCATGTCGACTTTGATAAAGGTAGGTAATTGGTTTCGCAATCTGTTAATTAAGGGTGCTAACTCACAGATTCAACCGAATTGGTTGTAGGATCTTCGGGATTGGAAACAAGCAAGTAGGTTCGTCCCACGTTTGACAATTAATTTTCGTAAGGACCTACACATATATTTGGTATTCGTTTTAACCGAAGGCTACTAACTTATTGATTGACGATTGTTGGAAGCGAGGCACTTTGAGGGTGGTGTTTAGTACTCGAAGCGATTGGGTAAGGATTCGGGTACAAAGTATGACCCCTTTAAATTGTTTGGTTTGGCCGAATGGGCCATATCACTAACCTTGAGAGTTGGCGAATATAGGGCAAAGACTTGAGTGTGGTGACTTCTCTTCTCGGGTTTATACTCCTTGTTGGTGACAGTGTGTACATACACACTTATAATAGTTAATTAAGTGTATGTTATGTGTAAATCGCTCTCTATGTAGATGTGGCAATAGTACCTTAATGGTACAAGCGAGGATCCCTGTAAGTCTCTATATGTATGAGATGGATAATATGCTTTTGGGAAGCATGGATTATTTGATACATGTGATGTATGTATGTTCTGTTATTAACCGCTTGACATGGGTTGATGAGAGGAGGGGCGGTGATATCGTGTTGACGAGCACCAGGTGCTTTGGTAGCACACTCGTGACTATATGTCACCGTGAGGTTTGGTACCTCCGAGGTTTGGTACCTCATAGCGACTTGTCCCCTGGTTTAACACCACCGTGGGTTGGCCCCACTTGAGATATGGGATCGTCGCGCGGTGATTTGGTATCACACGATGGGTTGGCCCCATCACCCGATTTGTGTCTACGGACACCGTGCTTTGGTAGCACATCGTGACTATATGTCACCAGTGGTTTGGCACCACCAGTGTTTTGGTAACACATCGTGATCGCGTCACCAAAGGGTTTGGTACCACGTGGGGTAGACAAAGGTGTTTGGTTGGCTAGGTTGGGTACTCGATACTTTGCTTAATTGATCATTATATGTGGTGTATGAAATGTTGTATTAACTGGGAAGGGTTACATATCGAGTCTTGGTGACTCACCTTCTCCTTTAATATTTTTCAGTGACTCGTAGATGGCGGTTGAGGAGCGGTGGGACTCGAGGCGCCATGCAAAGGATTTTAATTTACTAACTTTAAAGTTGTTTAATTTTTATTTTGGGTTGTAATAAGGCCTCCATAAACTATAGTTGCGGTTTTTTTTTATATGTTGGATGTCGACTTAAACTATATCATTAAATTAAATTAAATCACATGTTTTCTTTTGGTAAACACGAAAAAGTTTAATCGTGCCATCGGGTACACTTGAAATCGATAAAATAATTGGGCTTAATTAAAATCCCAAATTGGATCTAAGGTTAGCTTAACAAGACAACCCGAAACGAGGAGGTTTCAATAGAAAATTAAATGTTTTTCGAAAAAGCGATCACAAGGTTTTACCTCGTAATAACTCAGATTTGGTCGTAGTGTTTGGGCCGGGTTTGGGTTGTTACAGAATTGGTATCAGAGCCCAGTTCAAAGCTCGGCTGTGGGGGCCCAAGGCCCAAAAATGTTTTTGGTAGGCCTTATGGTATGATTTCTGGGTTTTTAAGCAGCATGGCCCGAGTCTCCGGCAGACCGATCCGCCTGTAAGTACATCTAAACCTTTCGTGAATTATATTCAGAGAGAGGGTAGGAAGGATGGAACGTAGAATAGACTTATAGGATCTGAACCCTAGGATTAGACTACTCATACACAACGAAGCATAAGACTTAAAGAACTAAACCAACCTATGACTTAGTCAATGAGGTAGGGTGTGGTAACCCCTGTACGCATGTCTAGGATTGGATCCGGAAGAGCTTGGTATTTAAGCAGTCCTCGTGACTCACCTCCTCTTCGCAGGTATCCTACCTGGTGCGTAGCTTCGGTTCACCCTAACTCAGAAGGCTCAGTGGTGTGGTAACCTCTGTGCGCATGTCTAGAAAGGTTCGATAAGAGCTTGGTATTTAAGCGGTCCGCGTGACCCACCTCCTCTTCACTTGAATTCTGCAGTGCGTAGCTTTGGTTCACCCCCGACCAGGAGGGCTCGGTCATAGGCTAAACGCAATGATTAAAACCCAAAAAAAGGAAATCACCATATTTTCAAAAAGAAGGGAATAATAAGCCCTAATGTTTTAAAAACGTATCCAATAACCCTCTTAAACCCTAGAACACTAGGTATACCATGTTTTCTCGGAAAACTTGACTTGTGAAAAATTACCGAAATACCCCTGTAGGAAAAAGACGAAAATACCCCTGGGTTAGAAATGGGCAGAAATGTCCGATGAGTGAATAGGTATGGAAAGTATTAAGGAATGGATGCATGGACTTCTTTGTGTGAACTAGGATAGGAAACTGAAACATTGGTTGCTCGAAAGAATCTCTGATTAAACCTCATCCATAAAACTTCTTCGCGAGTAATAAAGTGAAACAAATGCTAACGCATAAAATTTTTCTTAATCAGATTAAAAGCGCGGTAGATAGAATGAGTTCTAGAGGACGTGGACGCCGTGGACGTGGTAGGGGTAGGATGACGGTGTCTGAACCCGTCAGGTCAGGACAAGGTTCAGAGAATGAGGTACCACCGCCACCACCACCTCCTACTTTTAGAGCTGAGGAGCCGGAGCAGACCGGTGGCGAGTCGGTATCGCAAGCTGTGTTGCGAGTCTTGGAGATGGTGGTTGGGGCTGGTGGAAATGTTGGAGCTCGGAAATCTGTTCCCGAGCGACTCCGATCTAACGGAGCGGAGGTATTCCGAGGTGTGTCGAGTGGCACCCAAAGGCAATGAATCTGGCTAGAGTCAACTGAAAGGATCATGGATGACCTTGACCTGACTGAAGAAGAGAAGCTGAAAGGGGCAGTGTCGCTTCTAAAGGATGAAGCGTATCAGTGGTGGCTTACGGTTCGAGATGGAGCTACAGCAGATGATTTGACTTGGGAGTATTTCAGATCCGCCTACCAGAAAAAGTATGTGGGCATTAGCTACACTGACGCGCAGAGAAAGGCTTTTCTGGGATTAGTTCAAGGAACTAAGTCCGTGTCGGAATATGAGGCGGAATTTCTACGGCTGAGTAGATACGCGAGAGGCATCGTGGCTACAGAACATGAGCGTTGTGTCCGCTTTGAGGACGGACTCCGAGATGATCTAAGGTTACTGATTGCCCCACAGCAGGTTCGTGAGTTCTCATCCCTAGTGGAGAAGGCTAAGGTAGCCGAGGGAATCAAGGAGGCTGTGAGGCAGAACTATAGTAAGAACAATCAGAAGAGAAGTTTTGGGTCAGCTGGATCAAGCGGTAGTACTCAGAAAAAGGCTAGGCCAAGTGGGCCCAATCAGGCAGCAAGGCCCACAACTGCTAATCAAAGGCCGACTCAGTGCAATCGCTGTGGAAAGACCCATTGGGGAGGATGTTGGGCCGGTGATAAAGGATGCTTTGAGTGTGGGTCTTTGGAGCATCATACGAGATTGTCCTCGAAACTAGCTAAGAAGCGGCCTGGAAGGACAAAATCGTGCTCAAGATAGAAATGTGGGACCACGGAGGGTCGCGTGGTAATGGTAGAGGAAACAACGGTCCTAACCGAGGTCGTGGAACTCAAGGCGAGGTTCAGGCAACACAGAGGCTAGGCGGCTGGTTTGGTTTACGCAAATGCGGTGTCGCGCGAGAAGGTGACGCACCGGATGTCATAACCGGTACGTTTCTAATTTTTGGTTTTCCTTATGTTGCATTGATTGATGTGGGCTCGACGCACTCGTACATTGCTAGTAGTGTGGTAGGAACTATGGACCTAGACTCTGAAACTGCTTCTAGGGAGATGACTGTAGTTAGCCCCTTAGGTCACTCCGTAGTCGTAGATAAACTCTATAGAGGCGTACCCCTAGAACTCCAAGGGGTAGTATTTGTAGCTGATCTAATGGAACTACCGTTTGGGGAGTTCGATTTGATCCTCGGTATGGATTGGTTGGTTAAGTACCAAGCAAGGCTGGACTGCGCGGTCAAGCGCATGGTTCTTAAGACGGCGGAAGGTGATGAAGTGGTTATGATAGGAGATAGGAGGAATTATCTATCCAACGTAGTGTCTGCCTTGAAGGCTGAAAAGATGGTCAAGAAGGGTTGTGAGGCGTATTTGGTTCAGATCTGTGCTTTGGAAACTAAAGAGTTAGTAATTAAAAGGGTCCGAACAGTTGGGGAATTTGCTGATGTGTTCCCAGAAGAACTTCCGGGTTTGCCCCCGGATCGAGAAGTCGAATTCGGTATAGACTTGCTACCTGGAACGGCACCTGTGTCCATAGCACCATACCGAATGGCACCAAAGGAATTGGTGGAGCTAAAGGCTCAAATTCAGGAGCTCTTGGATAGAGGATTTATACGACCAAGTATATCTCCGTGGGGAGCGCCTGTGTTGTTTGTCAAGAAGAAGGACGGTTCTATGCGGATGTGCATCGACTACCGTCAGTTGAACAAGTTAACGATCAAGAACAAGTATCCGTTGCCTCGGATTGACGACTTGTTCGATCAACTGAAGGGTGCCTCGGTGTTTTCAAAGATAGACCTTAGGTCAGGATATCATCAACTTAAGGTAAAGGAGGCTGATGTTCACAAAACGGCATTCCGAACTCGGTATGGGCATTTCGAGTTCTTGGTGATGCCATTCGGGTTGACTAATGCGCCGGCGGCATTCATGGACTTGATGAACAGAGTATTCCAGCAGTACTTGGACCAGTTCGTCGTGGTATTCATAGACGACATATTGGTTTATTCAAGGACAGAAGAGGAGCATGACAAGCATCTACAGATAGTTACGCAAGTATTGAGGAGAAGCGGTTGTATGCCAAATTCATAAGTGTGAATTTTGGTGAAGGAGGTGGCTTTCTTAGGTCATGTAGTGTCACCAAAGGAATTAGAGTAGACCCCGCAAGATTGAGCGAAGATTGGAGTGGAAACCACCTAGGGCGGTGGTCAAATACGAAGTTTTCTAGGTTTAGCAGGATACTATCGGAGATTCGTGGAAGGATTCTCTCTAATAGCAGCGCCAGTTGACTAAGTTGCTAAGGAAGGGTGTCCCATTTGTATGGACGGAAAAGCAAAGCAAGAAAGCTTTGATAAGTTAAGGAAGATTTTGACTAAGCTCCGGTTTTGTACAACCTCAAGCAGAAAAGTTATTCACGCTTTATTGTGATGCATCTCACACCGGCTTGGGATGTGTGTTGATGCGTGATGGGAAGGTAGTAGCCTATGCATCCCGTCAATTAAGATCGCATGAGGTTAACTACCCAACTCACGACTTAGAGTTAGCAGCGGTCGTCTTCGCTCAAGATATGGAGACATTACCCGTATGGAGAGAAGTCGATGGTCTACACGGATCACAAAAGCTTGAGGTATCTTCCGACTCGAAGGATCTCAATCTGAGAGGCAGCGTCGATGGATTGAACTACTAAAGGACTACGATCGCTCAATTGAATACCATCCGGGTAAGGCTAATGTAGTAGCCGACGCATTGAGCCGGAAGGTGGTGACGGACTTAAGAGCGATGTTCGCTCGGTTAAGTCTATATGACGATGGGAGTCTTTTGGCGTAACTTCAAGTTAAGCCGACATGGATTGAGGAGATTAAGGAAAGCGATTAGTGGATGAAGGCTTGAGTTCAAGAGGGTACAAGTTCAAGACGGTGGTTTGGAAAGGTACACGACTAGTGAAGGAGCGCTTTGTTTTCATGGGCGAGTCCGTATGCCAAAGGATCCAGATTTAAGGCGAAAAATTCTCCAAGATGCACATAGCAGCCCATACGCTATGCACCACGGAGGAAGCAAAATGTATGGAGATTTGCGGAAAGCAGCTTTTGGTGGCCGGGTTGAAGCGTGAGATAACGGAGTTGGTAGGAAAGTGTCCGACGTGTCGCAGGTTAAGGCGAACATCACCACCATCGGGACTACTTCAACCGATAAAGATCCTCAATGGAAATGGGAGAGGATCACCATGGATTTTGTTAGTGGGCTACCCCACGCCCACTAAGAAGGATGCGATTTGGGTAATTGTGGATCGCCTAACTAAGTCACTCACTTCATGCCGGTGAGAATGGATTACTCTCTCCGAAGCTAGCAAAGTCGTATGTGGGTGAAATAGTAAGGTTGCATGGCGTGCGATGTCGATTATCTCGGATAGGGATCCCAGATTCACGCTCAAGGTTTTGGAAAGCGTTGCATCAAGCTTTGGGTACACGGTTAGATTTCAATCACGGCTTTCCATCCACAAATCGGACGGACACTCGGAAAGGGTGATACTGATTTTAGAAGACATGTTAAGGGGTCATGTCTTGGATTTTAGTGGTAGTTGGGAGGAGTACCTACCATTAGCGAATTCGCTTATAACAATAGTTATCAAGCGAGTATTCAAATGGCTCCATATGAGGCCCTATATGGACGAAAGTGTCGTACTCCTACATGTTGGACGGAGTTGGGAGAAAGACAAGTTCGGGTCCCAGAACTAGTAGCGAGACTCAAGACAAAATCAAGGTGATTCGGTCCCGTCTCAAGGAAGCATCGGATAGGCGTAAGTCTTATGCCGATCTCAAACGCAAGGAAATGGAGTATCTTTGTGGGAGACAAGGTCTTTACAGAAAGTGTCGCCTTGGAAAAAGGTGTTGAGATTTGGACGGAAAGGGAAGTTGAGCCCAAGGTTTATTGGGCCATATCTTTGTGTGAAGCGAGTAGGACCAAAGTGGCTTATCGGCTAGAGTTGCCGAATGCGAACTAAGTCGATTCATGATGTATTCCATGTATCAATCTTTGAGACGGTATCGGTCGGATCCTTCGCACGCTGTGCCAAAGAGCGTAAATCGAGGTGAATTCGGATCTATCTTTTGAAGAGGAACCAGTTCGGATCTTAGGCCGAGATGAGAAAGTTCTACGTAGGAAGTCGCGTGCCCTTGGTGAAGGTCTTTGTGGCGGAACCATGGTATAGAGGAAGCTACGTGGGAACCCGAGGATGTAATGAGGCAAAGAATACCCCCACCTTTTCTAGTTAAGAAATTTCGAGGACGAAATTTATTTTAAGGGGGTAGAATCAGAACATCCCAAAAACGGGGTTATTTGAAATTTCATTATGTTCTTATGTATGAATCACGAGTCATTATTTATGGAATAATAATGGTCAATTTAAGGCTTTGTGTTGGCTCGATTTGGTAGGAAATTTTAATTTTTAACTTTTAAAAGAAGGGGGCCTTGGTAAGTGGTGTTATAAGAATAAATTGGGTATTTTTAACACAAAATAGGCCTTGGAAAAGTGGCAAAGCAAGCCCACTTAAGAGCTAGCATGTGACGCCACAAGGGATAGGGGAGAGCCTTGGTTCGAGTCATGATTCCCCCTCTTATTTTGCATTATTGTTGGACGGCACATAGGGAGAGTTTTGCTCCCTTTAAATTCTTTTTTTTTTTTTAGAGATAATTAAGGATTTTATTAAAAGGGATATTAGGGATATTATTAGATTAAGTGGATTATTGATTGATTAATAGAGATTAATTCAAATTAATTTTGAATTAATGCAAATAAGTGGCCAGAGAAGTTTTAGGCATTGAGCCGAATTTGAACTCCTTGAACAAGGAGGTGTGGACGGCAAGGCTGCTAGGTGATGGCCGAATACGGGACTCCTTGGTGAAGAGGAGTTGGCTAGGAGTTGGGCTCCTAGTTGCCAAAGTTGGACGGCAAGTCAAGAGGGGGTGCCAATGCTTATAAATACCCCAACCCACCACCTTGTTTTCTTTTTTCCCATCTCTGCTAGCCAGAAAAACATAACCCTTTTTCCCTTCTAATTTTCTTTATTTTCTCTCAAACACTTTTAGCCGAAACTCTTACCACCTTTTCCTCTCAATTGATTTTCCTTCCATTGTCCTCTTCATAATAGCCGAATATACCCAATCGTAAGTGCCGAATCTCTTTCTCCTTTTAAAGCACCTTGGCCGAATATTGTGCAAGAAAAGGGGTGGCTTTCCGTAGTCGATTCCAAAAGGTAAGGGTCTTAGGCCGAATGCTTATGTTTTTCTTCCCATCATGTCGACTTTGATAAAGGTAGGTAATTGGTTTCGCAATCGTTAATTAAGGGTGCTAACTCTGATTCAACCGAATTGGTTGTAGGATCTTCGGATTGGAAACAAGCAAGTAGGTTCGCCCACGTTTGACAATTAATTTTCGGTAAGGACCTACACATATATTTGGTATTCGCTTTTAACCAAGGCTACTAACTTATTGATTGACGATTGTTGGAAGCAGAGGCACTTTGAGGGTGGTGTTTAGTACTCAAGCGATTGGGTAAGGATTCGGGTACAAAGTATGACCCTTTAAATTGTTTGGTTTGGCCGAATGGGCCATATCACTAACCTTGAGAGTTGGCCGAATATAGGGGCAAAGACTTGAGTGTGGTGACTTCTCTTCTCGGGTTTAGACTCCTTGTTGGTGACAGTGTGTGTACACACACTTATAATAGTTAATTAAGTGTATGTTATGTGTAAATCGCTCTATGTAGATGTGGCAATAGTACCTTAATGGTACAAGCGAGGATCCCGGTAAGTCTCTATATGTATGAGATGGATAATATGCTTTTGGGAAGCATGGATTATTTGATACATGTGATGTATGTATGTTCTGTTATTAACCGCTTGACATGGGTTGATGAGAGGAGGGGGCAAGATATCGTCTTTGACGAGCACCGGTGCTTTGGTAGCACACTGTGACTATATGTCACCGGAGGTTTGGTACCTCCGCAGGTTTGGTACCTCATAGCGACTTGTCCCTGTGGTTAACACCACCGTGGGTTGGCCCCACTTGAGATATGGGATCGTCGCGGTGATTTGGTATCACACGATGGGTTGGCCCCATCACCCGATTTGTGTCTACGGACACCGTGCTTTGGTAGCACATCGTGACTATATGTCACCAGTGGTTTGGCACCACCGTTGTTTTGGTAACACATCGTGATCTGCGGTCACCGGTGGTTTTGGTACCACGTGGGGTAGACAAAGGTGTTTGGTTGGCTAGGTTGGGTACTCGATACTTTGCTTAATTGATCATTATATGTGGTGTATGAAATGTTGTATTAACCGGGGAAGGGTTACATATCGAGTCTTGGTGACTCACCTTCTCCTTTAATATTTTTCAGGTGACTCGTAGATGGCGGTTGAGGAGTGGTGGGACTCGAGGCGGCCATGCAAAGGATTTTAATTTACAGAACTTTAAAGTTGTTTAATTTTTATTTTGGGTTGTAATAAGGCCTCCATAAACTATAGTTGCGGTTTTTTTATATGTTGGATGTCGACTTAAACTATATCATTAAATTAAATTAAATCACATGTTTTCTTTTGGTAAACACGAAAAAGTTTAATCGTGCCATCGGGTACACTTGAAATCGATAAAATAATTGGGCTTAATTAA
Organism: Gossypium sturtianum; assembly: GCA_025698515.1. Lineage (NCBI taxonomy): Eukaryota > Viridiplantae > Streptophyta > Magnoliopsida > Malvales > Malvaceae > Gossypium > Gossypium sturtianum. The sequence goes on along the minus strand of CM046949.1, from coordinate 55,805,549 downwards.
AATCCCAAATTGGATCTAAGGTTAGCTTAACAAGACAACCAAAACGAGGAGGTTTCAATAGAAAATTAAATGTTTTTCAAAAGCGATCACAAGGTTTTACCTCGTAATAACTCAGATTTGGTCGTAGTGTTTGGGCCGGGTTTGGGTTGTTACATCCACAGTCGTCTCGTGCGACCCGTGCGACCCTATCAGAATAGTACTTCCTCCATAACCAATATCCCAACCCCATGCAGTATGTCATGTATGCAGAATGTCTGGCCCACAAATCATCATATCATTCACAGTTAAGTCAATCAAATCATAGTCATACAATCACAGTCAAATCAGTCAAATCATAGCACAAATTAGTCATTTACCCTCGAGGGGCAAAATAGTCATTTACCCTACAAGGGCATTACGGTCATTTACCATACAGGGGCATTACGATCATTTTACCCTACGGGGGCATTACGGTCATTTTACCCTACGGGGGCATTACTGTTATTTTACCCTACGGGGGCATTACGGTCATTCTACACTATAAGGGCATTACGGTCATTCTACCCTACAGGGGCATTACGGTTATTTTACCCTATAGGGGCATTACGGTCTTTTTACCCTATAGGGGCATTACGGTCATTTTACACTACAGGGGTATTACGGTAATCTTACCTTAACAGTCAACAGTGTGAATGGGCCCAAGGCCTATTATGCGGCCCATGTGGGCCCACATGCCTGTGTGGCCCGGTAAGCCCAGAAACGACCTTAGCCATGTGAACGACATAGCTGGGTCCAATAATTTCCACATGTCCTTGAGATTTAACCGTGTAGGGCCCACGAGCCTATTGGGCCCACACGGCCCATTTCGGCCCAACGTGTCCGAAAATGGCCTAAGCCCATGAGATCGCTCATGGTGGCCTCTACAGTCAAACGCCCATGTTTCATGGGCTCGGCTCACCACAAGAGCGTTCGCACGCCCATGTGGCCTCAATCGCCGTATTTCTGGCTTTTCGGCTTTTGCCATGCTACAGTCAGATCAGGGTGTGTACACACCTGTTGGCGAACACTTGCAAAAAATCTTGAGCACCAACCTACATTCATCAAATTTCTCCATCAGTCCCTTTTGAACAAGACCGATACTTAATAAATCGTTTCACTATTATACTAATCAAAGAGACTCTAAACTCCTACCTTGATCAATCAACAAAAGGCCACACTCCTATTCCGTTGCCAGAGATTATCCACTATGCCTTAGGCAAACCCTGTATAAGAATCGAATCTTATCAAACACCCATTCAAACGAAAAGTTTAAGCTAAATGAGTCCCCACTTACTGACAGTGCAAAGTCAATAGTTGAAGAGAAAAATAATCAACCTACACCCCCTTTAAGGGCCGAAACCGAAAGTACTAGGAATGATGGAGATAAAATGGGGCAACGGTACTCCTATTTGAAAGTGACAGAAAACATATGATGTTAGAAGAAGAAAGGGCCCTTAACGTTAAGGAGAAACCAGAAGAAAAACCACGAGCACTTACCCTTTTTGTCAGAAGACTTTTGTAAGCTGATACGATAATACCACTAAGAGAACAAGAGAATATTCGACTAAGTATCCCAAAAGAGAAGGACAAAGAACAGAGTTCAGTATTCGACAAGGGTTAGAGAAAAAAAATGTAAGAACTTATTGAAAGGGGAGGAGAATGAGAATGGAGGAGAGGAGAAGGGAAGAGTAAAGATTCGGCCAGAGAATGTGGAGAGATTAAGAGCACTCAGAGAGTATACGGTTAAGGGCAGAAAGAGGAGGAGCAAAGTTCGGCTTTGGCACCTAAAGGGATTGAAACAAAGTAAGGCCAAGAATAAAAATGCCTATTCGGCCAAAGAAGAAAAAATGACAACAAAATCGACTAAAAGAGAAAAGAAGAGGCGAGAGACAACAATCCTGAAAAACCAACAGAATGCCGAATATGCCCAAAGAGCAGTCGACACTTTGCCCACTCCCAAAAGATCCCAACTTTCCCTTCAATCGAAACTAATGCAAGATTAGAGTTTCAATTCGGCTACCCAACTTCCAACATCAAATCCCTTATTATCTCCCAAATTCTCTCCACCAAATCCACACCAACCACCATCCAAATCCCCCCCTTTTTCCTCCTTGAATTTCTCCATGACTCATTCAAATTCCAACCTGCAGAGTTCTAGTCAAAGTCCACTTCTCATGCAGCAAGGAAGTAAAATAAATACTCCATTGCGTAACAGGAGACTCGAACTCAAGCTCCCTTGCCACCTTAATCACGCTACTGCCACTGGACTACAAGATCATCTTGTGTCATAATTTAACCACAACAATTTAAAAGCCCTCTATCTAGATCCCAAGGATTTTATACTCTAAAAATAAAAATTTTGCTAAAGCCCAGGTTTGAACCCAGGACTTCTCAAACACTCCCAAACACTGCTAAATCACTTAACCACTGAAGCAGACAGTCAATTGCGTTATTTCAGTCATTTTACCCTACGGGGGCATTACAGTCATTTTACCATACGGGGGCATTACGATCATTCTACCCTACAGGGGCATTACGGTCCTTTTACCCTACAGGGGTATTACGGTCATTTTACCCTACAGGGGTATTACGGTCATTTTATCCTACAAGGGCATTACGGTCATTTTACCCTACAGGGGTATTACGGTAATCTTACCTTAACAGTCAACAGTGTGAATGGGCCCAAGGCCCATTATACGACCCATGTGGGCCCACATGCCCGTGTAGCCCGGTAAGCCCAGAAACGACCTTAGCCATGTGAACGACACAGTCGGGTCCAATAATTTCCACATGTCCTTGAGATTTGCCCGTGTAGGGCCCACGAGCCCATTGGGCCCACACGGCCTATTTCGGCCCAACGTGGCCCAAAACAGCCTAAGCCCATGAGATCGTCCATGGTGGCCTCTACAGTCAAACGCCCATGTCTCGTGGGCTCGATTCCACACGCGCGTCGCGCGCCCGTGGTGGCCTCAATCGCCGTATTTCAGCTTTTCGGCTTTGCCTAGCCGTACTCTGATCGGATCGAGGTGTGTACACACCTGTTGGCGAACACTTGCAAAAACTCTTGAGCACCAACCTACATTCATCACATTTCTCCATCAGTCCCTTTTGAATAAGACTAATACTCAATAAATCTTTTCACTATTATACTAATCAAAGAGACTCTAAACTCCTACCTTGATCAATCAACAAAAGGCCACACTCCTATTCCGTTGCCAGAGATTATCCACTAGGCCTTAGGGAAACCCTGCATAAGAATCAGATCTTATCAAACACCCATTCAAACGAATAGTTTAAGCTAAACGAGTCCTCACTTATTGACAGCGCAAAGTCAATGTTGAAGAGAAAAATAATCGGCCTACACCCCCTTTAAAGGCCGAAACTGAAAGTACTAGGAATGATGGAGATAAAATGGGGCAACAGAACTCCTATTTGAAAATGGCAGAAAACATATGATGTTAGAAGAAGAAAGGGCCCTTAACGTTAAGGAGAAACCAGAAGAAAAACCACGAGCACTTACCCTTTTGTCAGAAGACTTTTGTAAGCCGATACGATAATACCACTAAGAGGACAAGAGAATATTCAGCCAATTATCCCAAAAGAGAAGGATGAAGAATAGAGTTCAGTATTCGACAAGGGTTAGAGAAAAAAAATGTAAGAACTTATTGAAAGGGGAGGAGAATGAGAATGGAGGAGAGGAGAAGGGAAGAGTAAAGATTTGGCCATAGAATGTAGAGAGATTAAGAGCACTCAGAGAGTATACGATTAAGGGCAGAAAGAGGAGGAGCAAAGTTCGGATTTGGCACCTAAAGGGATTGAAACAAAGTAAGGCCAAGAATAAAAATGCCTATTTGGCCAAAGAAGAAAAAATGACAACAAAATCGACTAGAAGAGAAAAGAAGAGGCGAGAGACAATAATCTCGAAAAACCAACAGAATGCCGAATATGCCCAAAGAGTAGTCGACACTTTGCCCACTCCCAAAAGATCCCAACTTTCCCTTCAACCGAAACTAATGCAAGATTAGAGTTTCAATTCGGCTACCCAACTTCCAACATCAAATCCCTTATTATCTCCCAAATTCTCTCCACCAAATCCACACCAACCACCATCCAAATCCCCCCCTTTTTCCTCCTTGAATTTCTCCATGATTCATTCAAATTCCAACCTGCAGAGTTCTAGTCAAAGTCGAGTTCTCATGCAGCAAGGAAGTAAAATAAATACTCCCTTGCATAACAGGAGACTCGAACTCAAGCTCCCTTGCCACCTTAATCACGCCACTGCCACTGGACTACAAGATCATCTTGTGTCATAATTTAACCACAACAATTTAAAAGCCCTCTATCTAGATCCCAAGGATTTTATACTCTAAAAATAAAAATTTTGCTAAAGCCCAGGTTTGAACCAAGGACTTCTCAAACACTCCCAAACACTGCTAAATCACTTAACCACTGAAGCAGACAGTAAATTGCATTATTTCCTTGCACACATAAACTTTTATGTGTTCCTACGCTCAAGGCCTATTTTTTCTAAGCCCAAATTCGGGGCGTTACAATTCACCCCTCCTTAAAGAAATTTCGTCCCCGAAATTTCCAAATAACAAGATAGTCGTACCACCCAGACTACCCTACTACGCTCCTGCTGCGCACTCTGATCCCAACTCACTAATACACCTTTAACTTAATCTTGAAATCTCTTACACACACCCAAAACTTCTAACCATTGGAGTAGATAGACTACAATTTCTATACCCAAATCATCACATCCAACCATTTCCAAAGACACACAGAATAAATACCAAATCTAAACTCAAGTGTTTCAATTTACTCTAACTAGAGCAGTATAGTCTAATCTCTAAAGTAGTCACAGTATTTCCTAACTTACCGTGTTTTAATTTCAAAATAGACAAAAATATTCAGAAAACTTACGGATTTGGTGCTAGAGACTCGGTGTACTACAATTTTTAGAGGAAGTATCTCAAAACACTTCCTATATTTGAAAACAACCTTTTGAAACCCAAAAATTTGAAACCCCATTCCACAGCCGAGTTCTGGAACTTGGCTCTGATACTACTAAATGCAACACCCCAAACCCGGCATAGACATTATGGCTGAATCTGGCGTGTCACATTGAAGTGTTATTCGAAAACCATGTTTTCATTGAAAACTCTTCTTGAAATTTCAAACTTCTTGCCATTTAAAACTTGTACAAAAACTTAGTTTGCGTTTGTTTATTTTCAATCGTGGTTTATAAAAAAATTATTCCCTTTTAAAACGTTATTACCTTTAAAACCTTATTTGTTGCGGAAGCTTAATTTAAAACAAATGATTTACGAAAACGTGATATTTAAAAATTGAGTTGCGGAAACGTAGCGTTTTAAAATAGTTATTGTTTTGGAAAAACCGTGTTCTGCTTCTAGCAGATATAAATCACAATCAATAAAATCCCAAATTTAGAATCCAAAAATTATAGAGGCCTTATTACAACCCGAATCAAAATTAAAGTGCTTAAGTAGATGAGCAAAACAGATTAAAACTTGTGCAGTTGTGTGGCCCTCTCCGAGTCCCTCGCAGCTTCGAACCGTCTAACGCTGGGGATTACCTGAAAGGTTAAAAACGGGGTGAGTTTATGAAAAACTCAGTATGTAATCCCCTTATTAAAGAAACAGTCAGTATATAGAAACAAAATTAGTCTGGGCCTGAGCCCTTTAACTGTAACAGTACAGTTCAGTTCAGAGTATATGTGGGCCAAAGCCCAAAACAATGTCATTTGGATCACATCCCATAACAGAATCAATTGGGCTTAGCCCATCACAGTAGCAGTCTCAATATGAATGATGCATGATGCATGCAAACCCATCCAACCGTGCACCTGCCTCCGTCCAACCCTGCACTACCTGTGGGGAATAAATCACCCACGCCATCCCTACAATCCATGTGTTAGCACCGGTTCCAGCACTAACCGAAATCGCAGCAAAGCTGCTAGTACATATGCGGCTTCAAGCCTTCAATAACGGTATCATAATTGGCATATAGCCATCGGTAACTGTAATAAGATCGGCACATAGCCATCAGCTACGGTAATATAACTGGCACACAGGCATGGGTAAGTATGATCGACACAAAGTCATCAATAATTACGATCGGCACACAGCCATGGATAAATATGATCGACACAAAGTCATAATCAAGACGACACAGAGCCATAATTAGGTTGGCACAGAGCCATAATCAGATTAACTGGCTTAAAGCCATCGGTAGATCTACAGTCGTCTCCTGCGACCCATTTGACCCTATCAGAACAGTACTTCCTCCATAACCAATATCCCAACCCCATACAGTATGTCATGTATGCAGAATGTTTGGCCCACAAATCATCATATCATTCATAGTTAAGTCAATCAAATCATAGTCATACAATCACAGTCAAATCAGTCAAATCATAGCACAAATCAGTCCTTTACCCTCGAGGGGCAAAATAGTCATTTACCCTATTGGGGCATTACGGTCATTTTACCCTACAGGGACATTACGTTCATTTTACCCTACAGGGCATTACGGTCATTTTACCCTACGGGGGCATTACAGTCATTTTACCATACGGGGGCATTACGGTCATTCTACCCTACAGGGGCATTACGGTCCTTTTACCCTACAGGGGTATTACGGTCATTTTACCCTACATGGGTATTACGGTCATTTTACCCTACAGGGGTATTACGGTCATTTTATCCTACAGGGGCATTACGGTCATTTTACCCTACAGGGGTATCACGGTAATCTTACCTTAACAGTCAACAGTATGAATGGGCCCAAGGCCCATTATGCGACCCATGTGGGCCCACATGCCCGTGTGGCCCGGTAAGCCCAGAAACGACCTTAGCCATGTGAACGACACAGCCGGGTCCAATAATTTCCACATATCCTTGAGATTTGCCCGTGTAGGGCCCATGAGCCCATTGGGCCCATACGACCCATTTTGGCCCAACGTGGCCCAAAACAGCCTAAGCCCATGAGATCGTCCATGGTGGCCTCTACAGTCAAACGCCCATGTCTCGTGGGCTCAGTTCACCACACGAGCGTTCGCACGCCCATGTGGCCTCAATCGCCGTATTTTAGGCTTTTCGGCTTTTGCCGTGCTACAGTCAGATCAGGGTGTGTACACACCTGTTGGCGAACACTTGCAAAAACTCTTGAGCACCAACCTACATTCATCACATTTCTCTATCAGTCCCTTTTGAATAAGACTAATACTTAATAAATCTTTTCACTATTATACTAATCAAAGAGACTCTAAACTCCTACCTTGATCAATCAACAAAAGGCCACACTCCTATTCCGTTGCCAGAGATTATCCACTAGGCCTTAGGGAAACCCTGCATAAGAATCAGATCTTATCAAACACCCATTCAAACGAATAGTTTAAGTTAAACGAGTCCTCACTTACTGACAGCGCAAAGTCAATAGTTGAAGAGAACAATAATCGGCCTACACCCCCTTTAAAGGCCGAAACTGAAAGTATTAGGAATGATGGAGATAAAATGGGGCAACGGTACTCCTATTTGAAAATGGCAGAAAACATATGATGTTAGAAGAAGAAAGGGCCCTTAACGTTAAGGAAAAACTAGAAGAAAAACCACGAGCACTTACCCTTTTGTCAGAAGACTTTTGTAAGCCGATACGATAATACCACTAAGAGAACAAGAGAATATTCGACCAAGTATCCCAAAAGAGAAAGAAGAAGAACAGAGTTCAGTATTCGACAAGGGTTAGAGAAAAAAATGTAAGAACTTATTGAAAGGGGAGGAGAATGAGAATGTAGGAGAGGAGAAGGGAAGAGTAAAGATTGGGCCAGAGAATGTGGAGAGATTAAGAGCACTCAGAGAGTATACGGTTAAGGGCAGAAAGAGGAGGAGCAAAGTTCGGCTTTGGCACCTAAAGGGATTGAAACAAAGTAAAGCCAAGAATAAAAATGCTTATTCGGCCAAAGAAGAAAAAATGACAACAAAATCGACTAGAAGAGAAAAGAAGCGGCGAGAGACAACAATCCCGAAAAGCCAACAGAATGCCGAATATGCCCAAAGAGCAGTCGAAACTTTGCCCACTCCCAAGAGATCCCAACTTTCCCTTCAATCGAAACTAATGCAAGATTAGAGTTTCAATTCGGCTACCCAACTTCCAACATCAAATCCCTTATTATCTCCCAAATTCTCTCCACCAAATCCACACCAACCACCATCCAAATCCCCCCCCTTTTTCCTCCTTGAATTTCTCCATGACTCATTCAAATTCCAACCTGCAGAGTTCTAGTCAAAATCCACTTCTCATGCAGCAAGGAAGTAAAATAAATACTCCCTTGCGTAACAGGAGACTCGAACTCAAGCTCCCTTGCCACCTTAATCACGCCACTGCCACTGGACTACAAGATCATCTTGTGTCATAATTTAACCACAACAATTTAAAAGCCCTCTATCTAGATCCCAAGGATTTTATACTTTAAAAATAAAAATTTTGCTAAAGCCCAGGTTTGAACCCAGGACTTCTCAAACAATCCCAAACACTGCTAAATCACTTAACCACTGAAGCAAACAGTCAATTGCGTTGTTTCCTTGCACACATAAACTTTTATGTGTTCCTACGCTCAAGGCCTATATCTTCTAAGCCCAAATTCGGGGCCTTACATTCACAATGACATCATATTTAACTCATAAATATTAAATACTAATATTTACGGACTCGTTGGAATTGTGGTCTCGAAACTACTGTGTAACAACCCAGTTTTAGCTAAATCAGAATAGTGGTTTTAGAACCACAAATTCGATGTCAGAAAATTATTTAATATTATTTTCGATATTTACAACATGTTATTTGATATGTTTGAAATTTCGTGAGCTAATTTTATTTTTTAATTGCTCAATTTGAGAAAAAGGACTAAATTGCGTAAAGCGTAAAACTTGAGTTCTAATAGCTAAAGGTATTAAATAGCTATGGAATATTAAATTAGAGGTCCTTATGTTGTAATTATACCTTAATTAAATTGAGTGGATATTAATGGGCATAATATCATGAAATTTGGTGGTTTTTATTTAAGGTTAAAAAGGTATTTTAGTTAATTAAGTTAAAATTAATAAAAAAATGAAATTATGTTTATATTATCATCTTGGACCACTAAAAATTCATGTTTTGAGAATCCATTGAAGCTTTCTAAGGTTCGGCTATTGCATGGTCTAATTGGTGAGTAATTTTTACTCGATTTTTGATGATTTCTATGTTTTTGTAATCGTTGCAGCTCAATCTAGCTATCTCGTACCTTAGATTTCAAAATTGTTAAGGATTTAACATGTTTCCATTGTTGAATACTTGAGTAATTTGATGATTGATGATAGATTATGAAAGCTTGATGATAGTTTTACATGTTTTGTTAAGTGATTTTTGATGAAAATGTAAAATAGGGATTAAATTGTGAAATATGCAAATTGAGTGGTTAAAATATGAAATAAATGAAATTTTTGGGCTGCTAGGGACCTATATATAATTCGACCAAGTATGGGTTTTGTTGAATTGTGTGAATTTTGTGTATTTATGGAATAGGGACTAAATTGATTAAATGCGAAAGTTTAGGGGCTAATGTGCAAATAGGCCTAAATGTATGTTTTGGACTAAATTGAATGAATGGTTGAATAAATAAGTAAATTTTGAATTCATATAGATCAAGAAAGAAAGAATTCGAATTTAGATCGGGGAAAAACAAGGTTATCGAGTAGTCGACTCGATCCGTCAATTTCGAATACGAGGTAAGTTCATATGCAATGAGCTTATTTATAATTGTAGTTTATATGCTTTGATATAGCATGAATTGTAATTATGTGATTACGGACAAGTTCGGGAATGATTCGACGATGATTCGACAAGTATGAAACCCCGGTTGAACCTTAGGAATAGTTTAGGATGCTAGTGACATGTTATTAGGTTATTGTGTTAGCTTCGGGCCATGATATCGGCACTTCGGGTGCGAGTTATACCTTGATTTGGCTTCGGTCCATGGTATAGGTATTTCAGAGATGAGTTACCTTGATTTGGTTACAGGCCATGGTATAGGTACTCCAGGGATAAGTTACCTTAATTTGGCTTCGGGCCATGGTATAGGTACTTATCGATTGAGATCCTTGAGTATCTGACTTCTATTCCGAATGGTTCAACGGGTAAATGAAAGATGTGGTTGAGTATGAGATTAGTATGAGATGGTACAGGTACATACGGTAATGAATTGAGTATTAAACTAAGGAATTGATGAGTTTCTTGGTAAGTTATGTGAGTGGTCATTTGATAGCTTTGAGATTTAATAGAATTGTTGTATATCGTTCTCTATTATTTGAATGATGAATAAATGGTGATAGTTTCTTATTGTTCATACGAGCTTACTAAGCTATGAAGCTTACTTCGTGTTATTTTTCTATGTTTTATAGTGAATCAAGGCCAGCTCAGATCCGGGAGTCGTCGGGAACATCATCGCACTATCAAACATCTAAGTTGGTACTTTTGAGTTATACATTTATGGTATATGGCATGTATAGGCTAGATATGGTATTTTGGTTGTGATTATAGCCATGAGAGTTGGCTTGTAAATGAAGTTAATATTGATATGTGTTTGGCTATTAGAAATTGCTTGTAAATGTATATGTTTTGGTTTGTATATATAGCCATGAGTGATGGCTTATTTTGGTATGTTTTGTAACAGCCCGGTTTAGACCCTAGTCGGAATAGTGGTTTCGAGACCACAAATCTGAGGTCAGAAAAATATTTTAATATTATTTTTTTGGTGTTTATAATACATGATTGAGCATGTGTGAAAGTTCTGTGTGAAAATTTTATCGATTGTGTACTTAATTATGAAAAAGGATTTAATCGCATAAAATGCAAAAGCTGTGTGCTAATTGTTGTTGTCTTTATAATTTGGAGGTTTTATGATGCAATTACCCATTATTAAGGTTTTTGGGTGGCAAATGACAAAAAAACCTTAATGTAAGTATATTTCATATGTTTAAATAAAAGGTTAATATAGTAAAAGAATTAATAATATATGTTATAATAAAATAAAAAGGAATTAAAAGCCATTACCATCATCCTTAGCCGAATTTAAAGAAGAAAAAAGAAAGGGGCAGGGCTTTGAAACATTCGGCCACTTCAAGCTTCAATTGGTATGTGATTTTTGTTCGGTTTTTGATGATTTTTACATTTTTGAGATCGTTGCTTTGTGCTCTAGCTAGCCCATGCTTTGATTTTAGAATTTGATGGTGATTTTGATATATGCCATTGATGAATGCTTGGGCTTTGTGATAGTTGGTGATGAAATATGAAAGATATGTGAAAGATTAACATACTTTGTCTTTGAATTTTTGGTGAATTTGAGTAATTTGGGCTAAATTGAGAAAAGTGTAAATTGAAGGAATAAAATGTGAAATAAATGAAATGTGTGGGCTTGTATTAGCATGGGAAGCATTCGGCTAATATTATGTGAATAGAAATTTGGTGTATTTTGTGATTTGATGAATTAGGGACTAAAGTGTTGAAATGTGAAAATGTGAGGGCTATTTTGCAAAATGCCCTAAATATGTGTGTGTGGACTAAATTGAATGAATTGGTGATTTAATGAGCTAAATTTAAATGTGTATAGACCAAGAAAGGAGAGGTTCGGATCGAGATCGAGCCAAAGACAAAGTGCCCGATTAATCTACCGTTTCGGTATTTCGACGTCCGAGGTAAGTTTAGATATAATATTAGTTGTTAAATTATATCTATGTGATGTAAATTGAATGAATATATGTATAATTATAAGATTAGAAATGCTATGTGCGTAATTGAATTAGATGGCACTATGTGTGCAAAATTAGAATCGAGACAGAGATGATTAGCACTGTGTGTGCGAAAAGATAGAAGCTTCGGCTTATTGATTTGGCACTGTGTGTGCGATACCGATATAAATTCAGTTTAACATATTGGCACTAAGTGTGCGATGACGATTATGTTTCGGTTATGAAACTGGTACTAAGTGTGCGAATAAAACAAAAAGAATAGCAAAGGTTGAACAAGATGTAATATCGAGCAATTGAGTAGCATGAATGGTGAGTAACTATGTGTTGATCAAGGTACGTTTGAACCTATGTGGTTAATGATAGTTTTAAAAGTTGAATGAATAGATACTTGAGCATATGGTTGAGATTGATGATGTGCCTAATTGTATATTTATCTATGTGATGATTTACTGATGTATTGATGTGGTTTTATTGAGTAGTATGTATTATATTACGAACTTACTAAGCTTTTAAAGCTTACTGTGTGATATGTTTCTCTGTTTTACAGTGTCAGTAAAGCTAGCTCGGATCCGGGGATCGTCAGCATCTCTATCACACTATCGGCAATCTATTTTGGGTACTTTTGAATTATGTGTATATTTGAATATGGCATGTATAGGCTAGTTAATGTAGCATGTTTTGAAGGGTATAAACCTTGCCATGTGATATGGCTTGAGGGTTGAATAATGTTAGCATGAATGTATGAGAACATATGAGTAATGAATATGGTATGTTTTATGCTTAAATGGTTGATGAAAATTGTGGTTTGAATGTGATATGTGGTATGGTTTATGTGGTACTAAACCTATATAATTGGAATGCGAAATTGGTTGTTTTGGATGGGCTTATTTGAGTAGAAATGATGAATGGTTAGAGATGGTATAACTGATGATGAATTGGTGTTAATACTGGTATATTTGGATGCATTTTGAGGCATGATTTGGTATTGATTTGAGGCTTGTAGGTGATCCAAGATGTGGGAGGCAAGTTTGACCTTGAAAATGGCCTATAATTGCCCACACGGTTTAGCACACGGGCGTGTTGCTCGACTGTGTTGTTTAAGTTTGCTAAGTGAAACAAGTCAGGCTCGACCACGGGCTGGACACACGGGCGTGTGACTGGCCGTGTGGTGCAAGTCAGTGTCGACCACGGGTGAGGCACACGGGCGTGTCTCAGGCCGTGTGGACAAATCAGTATGTATGCCCTGTTTTGACACGGGTTAGACGCACGGGCATGTCTGAGGCCGTGTGAGGCACACGGCCTACCCACACGGGCGTGTGACCTTTGCAGTTTTGAAAAATGTTTAAATTTCTGAAAATTTTTATATGTGTTCGGTTTAGTCTTGACCTCTTTCTAACACATGTTTAAGGTCTCGTAGACCTTGATAAGGGACTATATGTTTATATTGTGATATGTTTTGTTGATGATTGACTATGTGTTGTAAATTATGGTGAAATGTTCGGAAATGATTAGTAACGCCTCTCAACCCTAGTCCGGTGACGATTACGGGTTAGGGGTGTTACTTTTTATTGGTATTAGAGCTACGGTTTAGTCAATTCTAGGACTAACGTAGCCCGTGTGAGTCTAGCTATACATGCCATATATATAATTGCGATAGTGTGATAAGTCCTGACAGTTGAAAATGTGTTTTCGTATAGTAAATGGATCCCGATCGAGCAGTTGCTGATGATGTTGAGAGCAATGCGCCTGCTCCCGCTCAAGGGACAATGCCGGCCGAATCTAGGCCTATTGCTAGTAGTCAAGAGGAGAGGCTAAGCAAGCCTTTTTGCGAATGATGAGTGAATGGTTTTCGGAGTTTGTTCCAACGAATCTGGCTGCTCCACAACCTCCACCCCCACTAGTACCTATTGTGCCACAAGTGACAGATCCGATCCGATTGAATAAACCTCCTGTAGATAAGATTTGAAAGTATGGGGCCGAAGAGTTTAGGGCCACAGCTGATGACGATGCCGAGCGAGCTGAGTTTTGGCTCGAGAATACTATTCGAGTGTTTGATGAGATGTCGTTGACACCTGATGAATGTATTAAATGTGTTGTTTAGTTGTTGAGGGATACCGCGTATAACTGGTGGAAGACATTGATATCTGTGGTTTTGAGAGAGAGAATCACCTGGGATTTCTTTCAAGCTGAATTCAGAAAGAAGTATATCAGTCAACGATTCATTGATCAGAAACGTAAAGAGTTTCTAGAGTTGAAACAGGGTCGTATGACAGTTACGAAATATGAACGGGAGTTTGTGAGATTGAGTCAATATGCACGGGAATGTGTTTCAACCGAAGCTACTATGTGTAAACATTTTATTGAAGGGTTGAATGAAGACATTAAATTGTTGGTCGGAATACTTGACATAAATGAATTTGTTGTGTTAGTTGAAAGAGCCTGCAAAGCCGAGGAACTTAGCAAAGAAAAGAAGAAAGTTGATTCTGAGGCTAGAGATGAAAGAAAAAGATTGATGAGCAAGTCGTCTCAAACTTCATTGAAGAGGTTTAAAGATGCGAGCAATCGTTCAAATGCTTCGTTTGGACATTCGGGTAGAGATCATGCGAGACAAAATGTTGGACCGAGAACTCAAGCTCCAATTGAATCAAGTGTTGGTAGTGTTAAAAGCAATAAGCCTCAGTGTAGATAGTGTGGAAGACGACATGTCGGAGAATGCTGGGGCAAGTACAATAATCGAACTTGTTACAAGTGTGGATCACGAGATCATTTCATTCGAGACTGTCCAAAGTTAGCTGAGGAAGAAAATGTTCAGAGTGTAAGACCGAGTAACACGAAAGCTAGAGGCAGACCACCCAGAAACATCGAGAATGTTAGTGGAAGTCAAAGAGGGGCTACCGATACAGCTGTGAGATCGGAGGCGAGAGCACCTACCCAAGCCTATGCTATATGCGCACAAGAGGAAGCGTCATCTCCTGACGTCATTACTGGTACTTTTACTCTATTTGATACTGATGTGATTGCATTGATAGATCCCGGATCTACTTATTCCTATGTGTGTGTGAATCTAGTATCAAGTAAGACTCTACCTGTTGAGTCTACTGAATTCGTAATTAGAGTATCGAACCCCTTAGGCAAGTGTGTCTTGGTGGATAAAGTGTGCAAGAACTGCCCATTGATGTTTCGGGATGCTTGTTTTTCGGCTAACTTGATGTTGTTACAATTCGATGAATTTGATTTAATTTTGGGTATGGATTGGCTCACTTTGCATAATGCTATTGTGAATTGTAAACAAAAGAGTATTGAATTGAGAAGTCAAAATGATGAGATAGTTCGAATCGAATCCCGTGATTTGAATGGGTTGACGGCTGTTATATCTTCGATGAAAGCTTTGAACTATGTGAAAAAGGGTTGTAAAGCTTATCTCGCATATGTGATTGATACAAAAGTGACGGAAAAGAAAGTGGAATCTGTGCCTGTGGTTTGTGAATTCCCTGATGTGTTTCCTGAAGAATTACCGGGATTACCTCCTATACGAGAAGTTGAGTTTGGTATTGATTTAGTGCCGGGAACGACTCCTATCTCAATAGCTCCGTATAGAATGGCACCGACCGAATTGAAAGAGTTGAAGTCTCAGTTGCAAGAGTTGACAGATAGAGGATTTGCACGACCAAGTTTCTCGCCATGGGGTGCTCCTGTGTTGTTTGTGAAAAAGAAAGACGGCACTATGAGGATGTGTATTGATTATCGATAGCTGAACAAAGTGACGATAAAGAATAAATATCCGTTGCCTCGTATTGATGATTTGTTCGATCAACTAAAATGAGCTACATTATTTTCTAAGATAGATTTGAGATCGGGAAATTATCAGTTGAGAGTTAAAGAATTAGATGTACCGAAGACTGCTTTCAAAATGAGGTATGGACATTATGAATTCTTATTTATGCCTTTCGGACTAACGAATGCTCCTGCAGTGTTTATGGATTTGATGAATCAGATATTTAGACCGTATTTGGATCGTTTTGTTATGGTGTTCATTGATAATATTCTGATTTATTCTTGTGATGAGACACAACATACCGAGCATTTAGGAATTGTGCTTTAGACTCTGCATGAGAAGCAATTGTATGTAAAATTTAGCAAATGTGAGTTTTGGTTGCGTGAAGTTGGTTTTCTGGGGCATATTGTATCAGCTACGGGAATAAGAGTTGATCTAAGTAAGATCTCAGCTATTTTAGAATGGAAACCTCCAAGAAATGTGTCTGAAGTCCGTAGTTTTCTGGGACTGGCTGGATATTATAGACGGTTTGTGAAGGTTTCTCGATGATTGCAACTCCGTTGACGTAGTTGCTACAGAAAGATGTTAAATTCGAGTGGTCAGAAAAGTGCCAGCAGAGTTTTGAACATTTGAAAGCATTGTTGACAGAAGCGCCAGTGTTAGTTCAACTGGAATCGAGTAAAGAATTCATAGTTTACAGTGATGCATCGTTGAATGGTTTGGGCTGTGTGCTGATGCAAGAAGGCAAAGTCATCGCTTATGCCTCGAGGCAGTTAAAGCCGTATGAAAAGAACTATCCGACGCATGATCTTGAATTAGCTGCAATTGTATTTGCATTGAAGATTTGGCGTCACTACCTATTTGGTGAGAAATGTCATGTTTATACCGATCACAAGAGCTTGAAGTACTTGATGACTCATAAAGAATTGAATTTGCGACAGAGAAGATGGTTAGAATTGTTGAAAGATTACGAACTTGTGATTGATTATCATCCGGGCAAAGCTAATGTTGTTGCCGATGCCTTGAGTCGAAAGTGTTTATGTGCTCTGCGAGCTATGAGTACTCAGATAGATCTGTGTGATGATAATTCGATTTTGGCTGAGTTGAAAGTTAGGCCGATGTTTGTAAGTCAGATTTGTGATGCCCAGAAAAGTGACGACGAGATGTTAGCAAGACGAGATCAGTGTGGATTGAATGTTGATTCGGAATTACGAATTGATAGTGATGTTTGTTTGAGATTCAGAGATCGGATTTTTGTTCCGAAGAATTCAGAGTTGATTCAGTTGATTTTGAATGAAGCTCACAATAATCGCTTGACTATTCATTCGGGGAGTACAAAAATGTATAACGATCTGAAACAGTTTTATTGGTGGCATGGTATGAAAAGAGATATTTCTGACTTTGTGTCGAATGTTTAGTTTGTCAGCAAGTTAAAGCTGAACATTAGGTTCCATCCGGTTTGTTACAACCGATTATGATTCCTGAGTGGAAATGGGAGAGAATCACAATGGACTTTGTGTCGGGACTACCTTTATCTCTGAGAAAAAAAGATGCAATCTGGGTGATAGTTGAGAGATTGACGAAATCAGCTCATTTTGTTCCAGTGAGAACAGATTATTCACTTGATAAGTTAGCTGAATTGTATATCTCTGAGATTGTGAGATTACACGGGTTGCCACTATCTATTGTATCTGACAGAGATCCGAGATTTACCTCGCGATTTTAGAAGAAATTGCAAGAGGCTTTAGGCACAAAGTTACATTTCAGTACTGCTTTTCATCCTCAAACGGATGGACAATCCGAGCGAATCATCCAGGTTCTCGAAGATATGTTGAGATGTTGTATTCTTAAATTTGAGAGTACGTGGGAAAAACATTTACCGTTGATTGAGTTTGCGTACAACAACAGTTTTCAATCTAGAATTAAAATGGCACCGTATGAGGCTCTTTATGGTCGAAAATGTCGAACTCCATTGTATTGGACTGAGCTGAGTGAGAATAAGATTCACAGGGTTTATTTGATAAAAGAGACTGAGCAGAAAGTGAAAGTGATCCGTAACAGTTTGAAAGCAGCCTTAGATCGTCAGAAGTCTTATACAGACTTGAAACAGAAGGATATCAAATTCAAGGTCGGTGACAAAGTGTTTTTAAAAGTGTCTCTGTGGAAGAAAATACTTCGATTTGGCCGAAAAGGCAAGTTGAGTCTGAGGTTCATCGGGCCGTATGAGATCATCGAATGGATTGGACCAGTTGCTTATAGATTGTTGTTGCCACCTGAATTAGAAAAGATTCATAATGTGTTCCATGTATCGATGCTTCGACGATACAGATCTGATCCATCGCATGTAATTGCTCCTACTGAAGTTGAGATTCAATCAGATTTGTCGTACAGTGAGGAACCGATTCAAATTCTGGCACGTGAGATCAAAGAGTTGAGAAACAAAATAATTTCCTTAGTGAAAGTGTTGTGGCACAAACACGGAGTTGAAGAGGCTACGTGGGAGCCTGAGCACGTTATGAGAGAGCAATATCCACACCTATTCACTGGTAAGATTTTCGGGGACGAAAATCCCT
Organism: Gossypium sturtianum; assembly: GCA_025698515.1. NCBI lineage: Eukaryota > Viridiplantae > Streptophyta > Magnoliopsida > Malvales > Malvaceae > Gossypium > Gossypium sturtianum. Next base: position 55,787,373 of record CM046949.1, on the reverse strand, counting down.
AAGGGGGGAGAGTTGTAACAGCCCGGTTTAGACCCTAGTCAGAATAGTGGTTTCGAGACCAGAAATTCGAGGTCGAAAAAATGATTTAATATTATTTTTTTGGTGTTTATAATACATGATTGAGCTTGTGTGAAAGTTCTGCGTGAAAATTTTATCGATTGTGTGCTTAATTATGAAAAAGGATTTAATCGCATAAAATGCAAAAGCTATCTGCTGATTGTTAAAGTGCCTAATTGTTGTTGTCTTTATAATTTGGAGGTTTTATGATGCAATTAGCTCATTATTAAGGTTAGTGGGTGGCAAATGACAAAATAACCTTAATGTATGTATATTTCATATGTTTAAATAAAAGGTTAATATAGTAAAAGAATTAATAATATATGTTATAATAAAATAAAAAGGAATTAAAAGCCATTACCATTATCCTTAGCCGAATTTGAAGAAGAAAAAAGAAAGGGATAGGGCTTTGAAACATTCGTCCACTTCAAGCTTCAATTGGTATGTGATTTTTGTTCGGTTTTTGATGGTTTTTACGTTTTTGAGATCGTTGCTTTGTGCTCTAGCTAGCCCATGCTTTAATTTTAGAATTTGATGGTGGTTTTGAGATATGCCATTGATGAATGCTTGAACTTTGTGATAGTTGGTGATGAAATATGAAAGATATGTGAAAGATTAACATACTTTGTCTTTGAATTTTTGGTGAATTTGAGTACTTTGGGCTAAATTGAGAAAAGTGTAAATTGAAGGAATAAAATGTGAAATAAATGAAATGTGTGGGCTTGTATTAGAATGGGAAGAATTCGGCTAAGCTTATGTGAATAGAAATTTGGTGTATTTTGTGATTTGATGAATTAGGGACTAAAGTGTTGAAATGTGAAAATGTGAGGGCTATTTTGTAAAATGCCCTAAATATGTGTGTGTGGACTAAATTGAATGAATTGGTGATTGAATGAGTTAAATTTAAATGTGTATAGACCAAGAAAGGAGAGGTTCGGATCGAGATCAAGGCAAAGACAAAGTGCTCGATTAATCGACCGTTTCGTTATTTCGACGTCCGAGGTAAGTTCGGATATAATACTAGTTGTTAAATTATATCTATGTGATGTAAACTGAATGAATATACGTATAATTATAAGATTAGAAATGCTATGTGAGGAATTGAGTTAGATGGCACTATGTGTGCGAAATTAGAATCGAGACAGAGATGATTAGCACTATGTGTGCGAAAAGATAGAAGCTTCGGCTTATTGATTTGGCACTGTGTGTGCGATACAGATATAAATTCAGTTTAACATATTGGCACTAAGTGTACGATGACGATTATGTTTCGGTTATGAAACTGGTACTAAGTATGCGAATAAAATAAAAGAATAGCAAAGGTTGAACAAGATGTAATATCGAGCAATTGAGTAGCATGAATGGTGAGTAACTATGTGTTGATCAAGGTACGTTTGAACCTATGTGGTTGATGATAGTTTTAAAAGTTGAATGAATAGATACTTGAGCATATGGTTGAGATTGATGATGTGCCTAATTGTATATTTATCTATGTGATGATTTAATGATGTATTGATGTGGTTTTATTGAGTAGTATGTATTATATTACGAACTTACTAAGCTTTTAAAGCTTACTGTGTGATATGTTTCTCTGTTTTACAGTGTCAGTAAAGCTAGCTCGGATCCGGGGATCGTCAGCATCTCTATCACACTATCGGCAATCTATATTGGGTACTTTTGAATGATGTGTATATTTGAATGTGGCATGTATAGGCTAGTTAATGTAGCATGCTTTGAAGGGTATAAACCTTGCCATGTGATATGGCTTGAGGGTTGAATAATGTTAGCATGAATGTATGAGAACATATGAGTAATGAATATGGTATGTTTTATGCTTAAATGGTTGATGAAAATTGTGGTTTGAATGTGATATGTGGTATGGTTTATGTGGTACTAAACCTATATAATTGGAACGCGAAATTGGTTGTTTTGGATGGGCTTATTTGAGTAGAAATGATGAATGGTTAGAGATGGTATGGTTGATGATGAATTGGTATTAATATTGGTATATTTGGATGCATTTTGAGGCATGATTTGATATTGATTTGAGGCTTGTAGCTGATCCAAGTTGTGGGAGGCAAGTTTGACCTTGAAAATGGCCTATAATTGCCCACACGGTTGAGCACATGGGGGTGTGGCTCGACCGTGTTGTTTAAGTTTGCTAAGTGAAACAAGTCGGGGCTCGACCACGGCCGTGGGCAGAGACGGACGTGTGGCCCGGCCGTGTGTGGTGCAAGTCAGTGTCGACCACGGGTGAGGCACACGGGCGTGTCTCAGGCCGTGTGGACAAGTCGATATGTATGCCCTGTTTTGACACGGCTTGGACGCACGGGCATGTCACACGGCCTACCCACACGGGCGTGTGACCTCTGCATTTTTGAAAAATGTTTAAATTTCTGAAAATTTTTATATGTGTTCGATTTAGTCCTGACCTCTTTCTGACACGTGTTTAAGGTCTCGTAGACCTCGATAAGGGACTATATGTTTATATTGTGATATGTTTTGATGATGATTGACTATGTGTTGTAAATTGTGGTGAAATGTTCGAAAATGATTAGTAACGCCTCTTAACCCTATTCCGGCGACGGTCACGGGTTAGGGGTGTTACATGTTTGGTATGAATGTGGTTATGATTTCATAGTTGAGCAAATGGTTAATTGATTTGTGGAGTATAAATGCTTTAGAAATGCTTTGATAAAGTATGATTTTAGAAATTGAGTTCATAAGTATTTGATTAGGTAAATGGCATTGAATTGAGTATTGAATTTGGTTGAAATGGATATAGTATGAACTGTGCATTTGGTTGATGATTTTTGGCTGACTAATTGTATGATGAAAATGTACCATTTTGATTGTTTAGGTGAGCATGAGTTGGGGTGGCAAATTGGCCTTGCAAATGGCCTATTTTTGTCCACACGGGCAGAGACACGGGCGTGTGTCTCGGCCGTGTGTGACACACGGTCATGTTACACGCCCGTGTGTCCCCTGGTGTTGTTATTAAAATGAAGTTAGTATGCTCCACACGGTCTCACAGATGGGTGTGTGATCGGCCGTGTGGTACAAGTCAGTATACCCCCTAATTGGCACACGGCCTAGCACATAGGCGTGTGACTTGGCCGGGTTGCATAAGTCAGTATACCCTACAGTTTTGGCATGGCCTAGCACATGACCTGGCACACGGGCGTGTGTGGCCACTTCGAAGGGCACACGGGCTAGACACACGGGCGTGTAGTTGGCCGTGTGTCCCAAGTCAGTATGTATGCCATGTTTCCACACGGCCTGAGACGCGGGCGTGTTTGGAACCGTGTAAGGCACACGGCCTGTTCACACGAGCGTGTGACCCCTGTATGGTTGAAATATTTCTAAGTTTTCCAAAATTTTCGTATGTTATCGGTTTAGTCCCGAACCACTTCTAAAGCATGTTTAAGGCCACGTAGGCCCTTATAAGTGACAAAGTGATTGTGTTGAAATGTAACACCCCAAACTCGGTCAATACGCTACGACCAAATCTGGTATGCTACAGGAAAGGAAATTTGGGAAAACTAACAAAATATCATGAGTTGGAAAAGCTTTGCATTTCGTTATCGTACCTTTAGCGAAAATTTGAAGTAATTGTTTAACTTAGTCCGAATTTCAAAGTCAGGTTCATTTGTCGAAAATCGAATTTAAGAAATTTCAGTAAACTTGCCAGTTGAAAACGATGTTGCGGTTTTTAAGTAAAATCTCTGAATCAATTTGTTACTCGGTATCCATCTTTCGTTAGCCATTTGAAAACCCTTGTTCAAAGTTTTTAATTGCAGAAAAACTCCATCTTCTATAGTTTATTAGACATGCGATATTACCATTATATCAAACCCAAATTAAAGATAAGGTGGCCTTATTACAACACCAAAACCCAAACTTAATAGTGAAAATTTAAAATAAAGAAGACAAAATTACTAGAAAATACTGCATGGCCACCTCGAGTCCGCCTCGGCTCCAAATCTGTGATCTAGCGATTACCTGCAAATTAAGCAGAGGGGTGAGTCACCGAGACTCAGTGTGTAAAACCCCATTAAACGAAAACTGGCTTTAAGCCCGCAGAGGCCTATTGGGCCTTAGCCCACACAGTACAACATAATGAGCATGAATGCAATGCAGCCCAACCAATCTAGTTCTCCTTCCACTGCCTCTCTTGAATCAACCCAACGTCTGTGGCACCAAGCCACTGTGGTACCAAACCACTGGTGGTTCCAAACCACTGGTGACAGAGTCACAAATTATAATATATGTGAGGCCAACCCACTTGTGGTACCAAACCATTGGTGACAATCCCTGATGAATATATATGTGGGGCCAACCCACTGTGGTACCAAACCACTGGGACGAGTCACTGGAATAGTATATGTGGTGCCAAACCACTGTGGTACCAAACCACTGAGACATAGTCACTGAATAAAATTATGTGGGGCCAACCCACTGTGGTACCAAACCACTGGTGACAGTCTTAGAATCACATTTCCCCTCTCTTCACATCATACCCCAAAGCCCATGCAACATGTGACATACTGAGATGAATGCAAACATGCTCCCAAAGCACACTGGTGAATTATATCATACATTCCTATATTCAAAAGTAGAACAAAGATAGATACTTACCCTGTCACCAACCTTACCCATGAGGGGTATCTCAACTGCCTAAAAACGATCATTTCGACTTTCACCAACTCGATTAATAAGATAATTTTAACAAACAGAGTGTGAGAATTACACACCTGGTAACGCGTAACACTAAACTCTCTACGTCGACGCTTTCACTAGCAGAGACAACGGCTATTTGCCTATCCCAGGCAGACGTCGGCTCTCTACCATAGCCCGATGAAAAATCCTGAACCGCCGACATAGCACGCCTTTTAAACTTAGGAGCAGGGATTATGAGTTCGCTCCCCACCACAGCTTGACTGGCACTCGCATCCATGAAAGAATCTTGATCAATACCGTACTATAACGAAACAGCGGTTATCTAACAATGATATCAGACTATGGCAGCGAACAACAAAGAGTGACCAATCAAATAGAATCAGAGGGTAACTCCTTACCTTTGTTACTGACGCGAACAAGTAAGACCGCTTGGAAAAGAACTCTCGGCAACTAAAGAAGCCTTAATGCTTCTCTTCCTAATATTCGGCTACTCGACATGAAAAATGAAAGAACGAGTTATGGAAGAATGAGTGGTCGGTTTGTTGAATAGGAGTAAAGAAGATGAAGAGAAACTAAAAGGGAATACCTTACCTTGAACAACGAAAACCAAACACTAGAAGGTTTGCTTGTGAAACCGAATGAGTCCCTAGATATCACCAAGTTAGAATCGCTTCCCGAAACAGAACAAAAGAAACGGCCTTTCGGCCAAACCAAAACGAAAAAGAACCACCCTTTCCATCCATTCGACCAACATCCAAACTTACCAATGACCTTCCAAACGCTGGCTAGATGAAGAAGAGAATACGAGAATGAGCCCTCCTACAATCAGCCAATGCCCAAGAGGAACGAATCAACACCTCCAGTTTAACAAACCACAAGAGAAAAGTAAAAGAATGAAAAGGAAAACCAACAGAAGAATCCTTACCAAAACAAGAAGATGCCGATTGGAAAGGCTATACTCGGCTACTGGCAAAACAAAGGAAGAATGCCTTCAGCTGACACTCAGAAAGAATCGACTTCCACAAGGTCTTAACAACAAAGAGAGAAGAGGAAGAAAAGGAGAAAGTTTCGGTTTCAATCACTTAGAACAAGAGAAATGCGAAGTGAAGGGAAAAATAAGCAACTGTGATTCGGCCAACAGGAGAGATAAGTCTTAGGAGATGGTTCGGCTAGCACAGAAAATGGTAGAGGAGAAGAAAGGTTTCGGCTTGGCAAGAGAGGAGATGATAGAATGATTAAGCTAAGGTAGGTAATAAGGGTAGGCTTCCAAAATAAGAGAAGAGGAGTATTCGGCTATTAGCGAGAGCTTTAGAGAAGAAGAAACAAAAGATGGAAAGGAAGAATGAAAATGCTACGGTTTTGGTAACAGAGATTGACACAAAGTGACCGAATATGCAAAACAAAGAAATGAAACCAAAGCCTCAAGCCTCCAAAATTTCGGCACCCAAAGCTAGCACTAAACCGAATTCTTCCCCCTTCAAGCTTCCCACATTCGGCCACAACTCCACCAACATCAAATCCCATGCTTTGCTCTACTTTCCCCTTCACCCATTTTGAAATAGTAGACCAAGTCTTCCTCCACAAATCCCTTCACACCTTCCATTAAAACACTTTGACTCATTCAACCAACCACCATGAAGAGTCCAGCCGAATGCCAACACTTTAGCTCCCTAGGCACAAAAAATAAAGCTCCTGAATGCTGCTGACAAGACTCGAACGCTTTTCCCTTACTGCTCCCTTGTGACGCCACTTCCCTGCACCTTAAGTGGCGCCTTCTTGCCACTCTACCACACTTCTTCTTGTGTCAACAAACACAAGAAATTACCCTTAAGACCTGCCTCAACCAGCTCTCCCCTAAAGAGCCTAAAAACAAAATTTTCACCAAGGCTCAAGCTTAACCCCGAGCCTTCCCGAGACCCCAAACATACTAAATTAACAAACCGAGCATGCCAACACACAACACACATAAAATGTAGAGTCCCTAATTCCCGGATGTTACAGTTTTACCCCCTAAAGAAATTTTGGCCCCGAAATTTACCTGATAAAAAGAGGTGAGGGTATTGTTGTCGCATCACATCCTCTGGCTCCCATGTGGCTTCCTCTGAACCGTGATTTCGCCATAACACTTTAACCAACGGAACCGTCTTCCTTCTCAATACTTTAACATCTCGGTCCAAGATCCGCACTGGTTCCTCTTCAAAAGATAAATCAGGTCTCACTTCAATTTCCTCCACTGGCACTATGTGAGATGGATCCGATCGGTAGCTCCTTAACATCGAGACATGGAATACATCATGTATCAGCCTCAACTCCAAAGGTAACTCTAGCTGATACGCCATTGGTCCCACACGTTTCAACACTCGATACGGGCCGATGAACCTGGGGCTCAACTTGCCCTTCCTTCCAAACCTTAAAACCTTCTTCCACGGTGAAACTTTTAGGAAAACTTGATCACCCACTGCAAATTCTATATCCTTACGCTTCAAATCTGCATAAGATTTCTGCCTGTCGGAAGCTTCCTTCAATCGAGCCCGAATCAACCTAACCTTTTCCTCTGTCTCTGAAACCAATTCCGGTCCCAACAACTATCATTCACCCAACTCTGTCCAGCAGGTAGGTGTACGACACTTACGACCATACAACGCTTCGTAAGGTGCCATTTTAATGCTGGATTGATGACTATTGTTGTATGCGAATTTTGCCAACGGTAGAAAACCCTCCCAACTACCCCTGAAGTCGATAATACAGCCTCTCAACATGTCTTCTAAGATCTGAATTACCCTATCAGATTGACCATCAGTCTGTGGATGAAATCTTTGTCTGTGAATCCAGTCTTGTACCCAACGCTTGATGCAACGCCTTCGAATCGCGATGTAAACTCGGGGTCTCATCGATATGATAGACACACGGTACCCCATGCAACCTCACGATCTTCGCCACATACGACAGCTAACTCAAGTGAATAATCAACCCAACCGGTATGAAGTGAGTGGACTTTGTCAACCGATCGACAGTTACCCACACCGAATCTTTCCTCGTAGGCGTAAGGGGTAGCCCACTAACAAAGTCCATCATTATCCTCTCCCACTTCCAAAGTGGAATTTTCACTGGCTGTAGCAACCCCGAAGGCAACTGATGTTCCGCCTTCACCTGCTGACATGTTAAGCACTTACTTACAAAACCGGTCACCTCTTGCTTCAGACCTGGCCACTAAAACTGTTCTTGCAGATCCCGATACATTTTACTCCCACCAGGATGCATAGCGTATGGACTACTATGCGCTTCCTGCAGAATCTTCTGCCTTAACTCGGAATCCTTTGGCATACAAACCTTTCCCCGAAAGCACAAAACCCCATCACTGTTCACACTAAAATCTTCTGCCTCACCCCCTGCCACTAACTAAAATTTGGGACTTAGCGATTCATTTGTCATCTTCTTTTCTCTAATCTGACTGACCCAAGAAGGCTTCACTTGAAGTTCAGCTAGCAAACTTCCATCATCGTACAAGCTAAGATGAGCAAACATTGCCCTTAAGTCTGATATTACCTTACGGCTCAACGCATCCGCCACTACGTTAGCTTTACCCAGGTGATACTCGATCGAGCAATCATAATCCTTCAACAGCTCAATCCACCTCCGCTGCCTTAAATTCAACTCCTTCTGGGTAAGGAGATATTTCAGGCTCTTGTGATCTGTATAGATAATGGACTTCTTGTAACACCCCTAACCCGTATCTGTCATCGAATTAGGGTTACGAGCATTACCAAATAATCATTACTTTTATTTAATCAATTAGATTATATTTAAACAAATTTATATAATAATACACATATAAGCAAACAATTACATATGCATAAAACATATTTATTCCACTACCAAATCATATATGGCACAAGCATTGACAAACATAAGCTGAACATGCAAAATACATTTTATTAAAATTACAAAATAATGCAAGTACCGTAAGCCTCATTTGCTATGTCCTTATTTACTTATGAAATACTCAAGCAATTAACCCATTAGTATCTATATGATTAAATAACATGATTCAATTATCATTTTATACTAACTCACCTTGAAAAGGCCGAATATACCAAAGATAAAAGATATTAGCAGATGTCCAAACTTACAAACTCAATAAACATCATATAAATACATACCTACTTGACCAAATATACAAAGACACATATATGCAATTATATGTACCTAGCTCATACCAAAGTTCAGATAGATCCAAATAATCAATCAGATCAATGTTCACATGAATTTGTTTGCATGCAAATAGTTGAACCGAAAATAACTATACGGTATATACATTATTTTTGTAATAGTTAGATTCATATACAGACATTTATTATAATTTAATAAGATTATATCAACTCATGCATTTTTATCATTTCCAACAAATCATATTATCAAGCTATCTAAATACCTATTCGGCCTATACTCATCATTTCAAACCAATTAATCATGCCAAAACTCTTATATATATATACCAAACGTTTCACATTTACCAATTACATGTGTCATTTAACATTTTATGAAAAAATGAGTTTAAGTCTTCATCAAACATAATCGAATACAGAACATAAACATAACAAGCACATCACACTTGTATTCCATGGCTAATTACACATTATTAAGACATTATCTTAATCCATAATGCAATTTCCCACAAGACCGAATTACACCTACTATATGCACATATACCATAGCCGAATATAAGCTAAATAAAATCCATACAACCCTTGCATCATAATGACATAAACATATACACCATTTCATCATTAAAATCATACGTTTCAACACCAAACTAACACAAGATATAAGCCATATTCGTATGGCTATAATACATATAAAGACAAAGTTTTCAACTCAAACATAGACATTATCCATTCTATACATGCCTTTATCCAAAATAAACCAAACTAAAAGAGTACAAAAAAGATGATAGTGTGGTTGGCATTGCTGACGATTTTCTATAACAATTAAACATTTTAATCATTAGGTTTATGGCATTGAGTATAAATATTTCAATATGTACATTAATCATAGCCGAATGCTGTCATTACCCTTAACCTAAGTATTAGCACTTTATTTCCAAGGACATATACATCATCAAAACACATAAATATCACATGTATTCACATAATCCAAGTCAAATGAATATATCATGCATATCGTTCACATATACTTATTTGTACACATATACAAACACATCCAAAACTCTCTCACCATCCACCTTGCCACTTATAGCCGATTCTTCAAAATAATGCATTTAAACTCAATTTCGTATATATAATGTTCATACTTAATTCAAATGATGATATACCGACTTACCTCATTCCTTACTAATATATATAAGGCTTATACTTACCCGAGCTTTTAGCTCATTGCACTAAATATGTCTCACCTAGTATGTTTCCCGAATTCTCTGTTTATATTGTATCACTGGCATTAAGCCTGCTTGGCATCAAAGCCTGAAATACACACCGGCATTGAGCCTGCTAGAAACAGAGGTCCGAGATTTAAACACCGACATTTAGCTCGCTAGGCAATAAGCCCGATATAATTCACCAAGACGAGGCTCGCTAGGCATTTAGCTCGATATAAATCACGGGCACAAGGCACGCTGGGCATTTAGCTTTGATATAAATCACCGGCACAAGGCACGCTGGGCTCGGCTTCAATATCAACATAATTAACAATTCCATGCACATTTATTAATTCCAAAACCACATATAACACTTATATTTCATAATATCACATATCAAATTTGGATAAACTTAACCACATTACATCAAATAAAATCAATTCAATATTATACTAACCACATTCGGCAATTCAACATATATGTTTCCAAAATTTCCGAATTTCATCATTTATTATATTACGTAAATAATTTTCGACATATAATTGCTTAAAGACTTACCTCGACTATCGACGGACAACGAAGACCGGCTATTCGATAACCTTTGCCTTTCCCCGATCCAAATCCGTTTTTCTTTGTTCTTGATCTAAACACATTAAAATTTAGCTCATTCAAGCACATTTCATCTCAATTTAATCTCAAAACACATAAATAGGAAAATTACCATTTTACCCTTAATGTTTCACATTTTTACAATTTAGTCCTATTTGCACAAAACACAAAATACACAAAATTTCATTACACAACCTAAGGGCCGAATATTCATAGGGACTATACAAGTCCATTTATTTCATTTATTTTGCATTTTAACCCTTCAAAATTTTATTTTTGCAATTTAACCCAAAATACTCAAATTCACCAAAATTTCCAATACAAAACATTTTAATCTATAACATAACTTTAACATATATTCATCAAACATCACAAAGTATAAGCTTCTATCATGGCCGAACATCACATACACACTAATCTCAAAAATTCTAGCATGGGTCGGATAGTATTCAAAGCAACGATTACAAAAACATAAAAATTATCAAAAACCGAAATCAAACTAACCTTGGATTTAAGCTTACAAGTGCCGAAATTTAAGCTTGTATTTCTCTTTTCTTCCTTAGCACATTCGGCCTTAAGAAACAAAAAGATGATAATGGCTTTTCATGTGTTTTATTTAACATATAATATGTTATTTATTTATTTACTAATATAACCTTATATTATAAGATTTTATAACATATAACTTAAGGTTACTATTGTCATATACCACCCACTAACCTTAAAAATGGGCTATTTGCCCTTTTAATACCTCATATTAAAAATCCATTATCATTTTAGCACTTTTCACTATAGTTTGCAACTTTTGCACTTTACGCGATTAAGTCCTTTTTGTCAAATTAAGCACACAAACGATCAAATTTTCATACGAAACTTTCACACACATTAATTCACATATAATAAGCATCAAAAATAATATTTAAAATTTTTTTGGACTCGGATTCGTGGTCCCGAAACCACCGTTCCGATTAGGGTCAAATTCGGACTGTTACAACTCCCCCCTTAGGGATTTTCGTCCCCGAAAATCTTACCGTTAAACAAAGTCGGATATTGTTGCCTCATTGAATCCTTAGGCTCTCACGTAGCCTCTTCTACTCTATGTCGATTTCATAGTACTTTTACTAATGGAATTTTCTTGTTTCTTAACTCTTTCATTTCACGGGCTAAAATACGAATCGGTTCCTCCTCGTACGTCATATCGGACCGGATTTCAATTTCAGACGGAGAAATCACATGTGACGGATCCGATCTATATCTACGGAGCATCGAAACATGAAATACGTTGTGTATCTTTTCTAATTCAGAAGGCAACTTCAATATATAAGCCACAGGCCCGATACGTTCGATGATCTCATACGGTCTGATGAATCTCGGACTTAGTTTGCCTTTTCGACCAAATCGGAGTACTTTCTTCCACGGTGAAACTTTCAAAAATACCCGATCTCCGATCTGAAACTCAATGTCTTTACGTTTCAAATCAGCGTAGGACTTTTGGCGATCCGATGCAGCTTTCAAACTATCTCTGATTATAGCCACCTTCTGTTCAGTTTCTTTAATCAAATCAACCCCGTGTATCTTATTTTCACTGAGCTCGGTCCAATACAACGGTGTACGACACTTGCGGCCGTATAGAGCTTCATAAGGTGCCATTTTGATACTAGATTGAAAACTGTTATTATAAGCAAATTCAATCAAAGGTAAGTATCTTTCCCACGTACCTTCAAACTCAAGGATGCAACATCTCAACATGTCCTCAAGTGTCCGAATGGTTCGCTTCGGATCGACCGCAATGTCTGCGATGATGGAAGGTTGTGCTAAAGTGGAGTTTAGTACCTAAAGCATCTTGCAACTTCTTCCAAAGCCGCGATGTAAATCTCGGATCTCTATCCAAAACAATGGAACTCGGCACACCATGTAATCTCACAATTTGAGATACATACAACTCAGCAAGTTTATCGAGCGAATAGTCCGTACGAACTGGAACAAAGTGAGCTGATTTGGTCAGTCTATCCACTATAACCCAAACTGCATCTTTCTTGCTCGGTGTTATAGGCAAACCGGAGATAAAATCCATAGAAATTTTATCCCATTTCCATTCAAGTATCATGATCGGCTGAAGTAACCCAGAAGGCACCTGATGTTCGGCTTTTACTTGTTGACAAATTAAGCACTTCGAGACAAATTCAGATATATCCCGTTTCATACCAGGCCACCAATAGAACTGTTTCAAATCATTATATATTTTCGTGCTACCCAGATGTACCGACAATCGACTATTATGAGCCTCGTTCAATATAATCTGAATCAAATCCACATTCCTTGGAACACATATTCGGCCTTTGAAGTTCAAACAATCATTTTCATCGATTTGAAACTCTGACTCTGCATCATTTCCACACTGAACTCGTCTAGCAATCGTATCTTTGTCAATTTTCTGTGCATCACAATTTGTTGAATAAACAACGGTCTTGCCTTCAACTCAGCTATGATCGAACCATCACCAGACATAACCATATGTGCATTCAAAGCACAAAGAGCAAATAATGATTTTCGACCTAAGGCATCCGCAACAATGTTGGCTTTCCTCGGATGGTAGTCAATCACTAATTCATAATCTTTCAACAGCTCTAACCATCTGCGTTGTCTCAGGTTCAAATCTTTCTGAGTCATCAAATACTTTAGACTTTTGTGATCTGAATAAACATGACATTTCTCACCGAATAAGTAATGACGCCAAATCTTCGACGCGAAAACAATGGCTACTAACTCCAGATCATGAGTCGGGTAATTTCTTTCATGAGGCTTCAACTGTCTCGAAGCATAGGCTACTACTTTTCCTTTTTGCATTAAAACGCAACCCAAACCATTCAAAGAAACATCACTATACACAACAAATTCTTTACCCGATTCAGGCTGAATCAACACTGGAGCTTCGGTTAAAAGAGCTTTCAGCTGATCGAAACTTTGCTAACATTTTTCCGTCCATTCGAACTTGACATCTTTCTGTAATAGCTTTGTCAATGGGGTAGCTATTATAGAAAAACCTTTCACGAATCGTTTGTAATATCCAGCAAGTCCCAGAAAGCTTCGAATTTCAGAAACATTCTTTGGTGGCTTCCAATCAAGTATAGCCGATATTTTATTCGGATCAACCCGAATGCCTGACGCTGAAACAACATGACCCAAAAAGCTGACTTCCTTCATCCAGAACTCATACTTACTAAACTTTGCATACAACTGTTGATCTCGCAAAGTTTGTAACACAATTCTCAAATGCTCGGCATGTTCGGTTTCATTTCTGGAGTAGATCAGGATATCATCTATAAACACTACCACAAACCAATCAAAATACTGTCTGAAAACCCGATTCATCAAATCCATAAAAATAGCAGGTGCATTAGTAAGTCCAAAAGGCATAACCAGAAACTCAAAATGTCCGTACCTCATTCGAAATGCAGTCTTTGGCACATCGAAATCTCTGACTCGCAATTGATAATAACCCGATCTCAAATCTATCTTTGAAAATACTGAAGTCCCTTTCAATTGGTCAAACAAGTTATCAATCCGAGGCAACGAGTATTTATTCTTTATAGTCACCTTATTCAGCTGTCAATAATCAATGCACATTCGCATAGTCCCATCTTTCTTTTTCACAAATAGAACTGGTGCACCCCAAGGAGAAAAACTCGGTCGTGCAAAGCCCCTATCTGTCAACTCTTGCAACTGTGCTTTCAACTCTTTCAATTCAGTAGGTGCCATCCGATACGGAGCTATTGAAATCAGAGTCGTCTCTGGTACTAATTCAATACCAAACTCTATCTCTCGAACTGGTGGTAAACCCGGTAATTCTTCAGGGAACACATTTAGGTATTCACACACAACTAGTACGGATTCAATCTGCTTTTCAGACACTTTATTATCCAACACATAGGCCAAGTAAGCTTCACATCCTTTCCTCACATATTTACGAGCTAACATCTAGGATATTACTGCCGGTAACCCATTCAAGTCATTAGATTCAATCTGGATGATCTCACCGTTCTAACATCTCAAATCAATGGTCTTTCTTTTGCAATTCACCACAGCATCGTGCAAAGTTAACCAGTCCATTCCCAAAATTATATCAAATTCGTCGAAAGGCAACAACATTAAATCAGCTAGAAAGCATGAATCCTGAATCATCAACGGGCAACCTTTACACACTTTGTCAACGAGTACACATCGACCCAAGGTGTTGGACACACGAATCACAAACTCGGTAGACTCAACAGGCAGAGTCTTGCTGGATACTAAAGTTTCACACACATATGAATGAGTCGAACCAGGATCAATCAATACAATCACAGTAGTATCATAAAGAATGAAAGTACCGGTGATAACATCCGGGAAGAAGAATCCTCTGCACGCGTATAGCATATGCTCTAGCTGGTGCACGAGCCTCTGATCTAACTACAGTGTCTTTGGTTCCTCTCTGATTGCCACTTACATTTCCCGAATGTCTAGGTGGTCTGCCTCGCACTGACACATTACTTGGTCTGACATTCTGAGCTGTATTTTGCTCGGTTAACATCGGGCACTCTCTAATAAAATGATCTGACGATCCACATTTAAAGCAGGACCGATCACAGAATCTACAACTCCCAGAATGCCATTTACCACAATGCTTGCATTCAACCCGATTCTGCTGAACATTACCAACACTGGCCATCGAAGTATCCCGGGAACCCACAAGTGGTCGATCTCGTCTAGATATGTCTGAAGTAGCTTTATGTCGGCCAAAGTCATCTTTGAACTTCTTAGATAGAGAATGGAAAGTCTTACTCGATGATCTTTTACAAGTGTCTCTAGCTTCAATTTCAGACTTTCTTTTCTCTTTTCCAAGCTCTTCAGCTTTGCAAGCTCGTTTGACAAGTACCACAAACTCTTTGATTTCAAGTATGCGAACTAGAAACTTTATATCTTCATTCGTTCGTCTTGAATCTTTTGCACATAATGGCTTCATTGATACACACTCTCGGGGCATATCGGCTCAATCGACAAACTTCCGCTCATACTCGATCCACGATCATGCGACCTGTTTGATTCTAGAAATTCTTTTCGTTTCGATCGATGAATCTCGACTAATATATTTCTTATGGAACTCGATCCGAAGAAATCCCAAGTCACTTTTTCTTTCTGAACCACCGATACTAGTGTATTCCACCGTGGATATGCAAAGTGTCCCGCAAAGAAAGATATAGCACACTTCAGGCATTCGTCTGGAGTACATGACAGCTCATTAAGCACCCAAATAGTTTATCAAGCCACATCTCAGCTCGTTCCGCATCATCATCATCATTAGCTTTGAATTCTTCGGCCCCATATTTCCTGATTTTATCAACGGGAGGCCTACTAGATCTCATCGGATCTATCATCAGAGGTGTTGAAGGTATCGGAGTTGGATTATTCGGGGGTGGAGGTTGTTGTACAGCAGGATTAGTCTGAATAAATTGGGTAAACCATTCATTCATCATCTGGTATAAGGCTTGTTTAGCCTCCCCCTCATGGCTACCCGAGACAGGTCGAGAGTCTACCAGCGCTGACCCACGTGCGAGATCAGGCGCTACACTCTCTACATCATTAGCTACGGCTCTGTCAGGATCCATTTACTATATAAAACAAAATTTTACACGTCAGAAGTCACCACACTATCGCATATATAATAAAGGCATGTATAGCTAGACTCTCACGCGCTACGGTAGTCCTAGAATCGACTAAACCGTAAGCTCTGATACCAATAAAATGTAACACCCCTAACCCGTATCCGTTGCTGAATTAGGGTTACGGGCATTACCAGATAATCATTACTTTTATTCAATCAATTAGATTATATTTAAACAAATTTATATAATAATACACATATAAGCAAACAATTACATATGCATAAAACATATTTATTCTACTACCAAATCATATATGGCACAAGCATTGACAAACATAAGCTAAACATGCAAAATACATTTTATTAAAATTACAAAATAATTCAAGTACCATAAGCCTCATTTGCTATGTCCTTATTTACTTATGAAATACTCAAGCAATTAACTCATTAGTATCTATATGATTAAATAACATGATTAAATTATCATTTTATACTAACTCACTTAAAAGGGCCGAATATACCAGCATAAAAGATATTAGCAGATGTCCAAACTTACAAACTCAATAAACATCATATAAATACATACCTACTTGACCAAATATACAAAGACACATATATGCAATTATATGTACCTTGCTCATACCAAAGTTGAGATAGATCCAACTAATCAATCAGATCAATGTTCACATGAATTCATTTGCATGCACATAGTTGAACCGAAAATAACTATACGGTATATACATTATTTTTGTAATAGTTAGATTCATATATAGACATTTATTATAATTTAATAAGATTATATCAACTCATGCATTTTTATCATTTCCAACAAATCATATTATCAAGCTATCTAAATACCTATTCAGCCTATACTCATCATTTCAAACCAATTAATCATGCCAAAACTCTTATATATATACCAAACGTTTCACATTTACCAATTACATGTGTCATTTAACATTTTATGAAAAAATGAGTTTAAGTCTTCATCAAACATAATCGAATACAGAACATAAACATAACAAGCACATCACACTTGTATTCCATGGCTAATTACACATTATTAAGACATTATCTTAATCCATAATGCAGTTTCCCACAAGACCGAATTACACCTACTATATGCACATATACCATAGCCGAATATAAGCTAAATAAAATCCATACAACCCTTGCATCATAATGACATAAACATATACACCATTTCATCATTAAAATCATACGTTTCAACACCAAACTAACACAGGATATAAGCCATATTCGTATGGCTATAATACATATAAAGACAAAGTTTTCAACTCAAACATAGACATTATCCATTCTATACATGCCTTTATCCAAAATAAACCAAACTAAAAGAGTACCAAAAAGATGATAGTGTGGTTAGCTTTGCTGACAATTTTTCGAGCCCGTAGTTTGACCAAAATCTATAAAACAGAACATTGAACATAAATAGAGTAAGCTTACTAGCTTAGTAAGTCTTAAGCAAATTATCTATAACAATTAAACATTTTAATCATTAGGTTTATGGCATTGAGTATAAATATTTCAATATCTACATTAATCATAGCCGAATGCTGTCATTACCCTTAACCTAAGTATTAGCACTTTATTTCCAAGGACATATACATCATCAAAACACATAAATATCACATGTATTCACATAATCCAAGTCAAATGAATATATCATGCATATCGCTCACATATAATTATTTGTACACATATACAAACACATCCAAAACTCTCTCACCATCCACCTTGCCACTTATAGCCGATTCTTCAAAATAATGCATTTAAACTCAATTTCGTATATATAATGTTCATACTTAACTCAAATGATGATATCCCGACTTACCTCATTCCTTACTAATATATATAAGGGTTATACTTACCCGAGCTTTTAGCTCATTACACTAAATATGTCTCACCTTGTATGTTTCCTGAATTCTCTGTTTATATTGTATCACCGGCATTAAGCCTGCTAGGCATCAAAGCCCGAAATACACACCGGCATTGAGCCTGCTAGAACAGAGGTCCGAGATTTAAACACCGGCATTTAGCCTACTAGGCAATAAGCGGATATAATTCATCGGGCACGAGGCACTGCTAGGCATTTAGCTCGATATAAATCACCAAGCACAAGGCACGCTAGGCATTTAGCCTGATATAAATCACCGACACAAGGCCTGCTAGGCTCGAAGCCCGAATATCAACATAATTAACCATTCCATGCACATTTATTAATTCCAAAACCACATATAACACATATATTTCATAATATCACATATCAAATTTGGATAAACTTAACCACATTACATCAAATAAAATCAATTCAATATTATACTAACCACATTCGGCAATTCCAAATATATATTTCCAAAATTTCCGAATTTCATCATTTATTATATTACGTAAATAATTTTCGACATATAATTGCTTAAAGACTTACCTCGACTATCGACGAACAACGAAGACCGGCTATTCGATAACCTTTGCCTTTCCCCGATCCAAATCTGTTTTTCTTTGTTCTTGATCTAAACACATTAAAATTTAGCTCATTCAAGCACATTTCATCTCAATTTAATCCCAAAACACATAAATAGGCAAATTACCATTTTACCCTTAATGTTTCACATTTTTACAATTTAGTCCTATTTGCACAAAACACAAAATACACAAAATTTCATTACACAACCTAAGGGCCGAATATTCATAGGGACTATACAAGTCCATTTATTTCATTTATTTTGCATTTTAACCCTTCAAAATTTTATTTTTACAATTTAGCCCAAAATACTCAAATTCACAAAAATTTCCAATACAAAACATTTTAATCTATAACATAACTTTAACATATATTCATCAAACATCACAAAGCATAAGCTTCTATCATGGCTGAACATCACATACACACTAATCTCAAAAATTCTAGCATGGGTCGGATAGTATTCGAAGCAACAATTACAAAAACGTAAAAATTATCAAAAATCGAAATCAAACTAACCTTGGATTTAAGCTTACAAGTGCCGAAATTTAAGCTTGTATTTCTCTTTTCTTCCTTAGCACATTCGACCTTAAGAAACAAAAAGATGATAATGGCTTTTCATGTGTTTTATTTAACATATAATATGTTATTTATTTATTTACTAATATAACCTTATATTATAAGATTTTATAACATATAACTTAAGGTTACTATTGTCATATACCACCCACTAACCTTAAAAATGGGCTATTTGCCCTTTTAATACCTCATATTAAAAAGCCATTATCATTTTAGCACTTTTCACTATAGTTTGCAACTTTTGCGCTTTACGCGATTAAGTCCTTTTTGTCAAATTAAGCACACAAACGATCAAATTTTCATACGAAACTTTCAAACACATTAATTCACATATAATAAGCATCGAAAATAATATTTAAAAATTTTTCGGACTCGGATTCGTGGTCCCGAAACCACCGTTCTGATTAGGGTCAAATTCGGACTATTACACTTCTCCTCATACAGGTAGTGTCTCCATATCTTCAGAGCGAACACTACCGCAGCTAACTCCAGATCATGCGTGGGATAGTTTACTTCATGTGGTCTCAATTGCCTAGACGCATATGCTACCACTTTCCCCTCTTGCATCAACACACATCCTAACCCTGTGTACGACGCATCACAGTAGACGACAAACTCCTTTCCAGCCTCAAGCTGAGTCAACACTGGTGCTTCAGTTAAAATCCTCTTCAACTTCTCAAAACTTTCCTGCTACTTGTCTGACCAGACAAACGGTACCCCTTTCCGTAATAGCTTGGTTAACGGTGCATCTATTAATGAGAACCCCTCAACAAACCTTCTGTAGTACCCGGCCAAACTAAGAAAACTCTAAATTTCTGCCACAGACTTAGGCGGTTTCCAGTCCAACACGGCTTCAATCTTCTGGGGATCAACCCTAATCCCCTCGGCAGACACAACATGTCCCAGAAAAGTAACTTCTCTCAACCAAAATCCACACTTACTGAATTTGACGTACAGCTGCTTCTCTCTCAGAATCTGCAGAACCACTCGAAGATACGAATCATGCTCTTCCTCCGTCCTTGAATATACCAAGATATCGTCTATGAACACCACGACAAATCGATCCAGATAGGGTTGAAATACCCGGTTTATCATGTCCATAAACGTAGCTGGTGCATTCGTCAACCCAAACGGCATCACTAGGAACTCGTAGTGACCATAACGAGTTCGAAAGGCTGTCTTATGAATATCTGCCTCCTTGACCTTAAGCTGATGATATCCCGACCTCAAGTCAATCTTTGAGAAAACTGAAGCGCCTCGCAGTTGATCAAACAAGTCGTCAATCCTCGACAACGGGTACTTGTTCTTAATCGTCAACTTGTTCAGTTGCCTATAGTCAATGCACATCCGCAACGACCCGTCCTTCTTCTTAACGAACAACACCAACGCTCCCCATGGAGACACACTTGGTCGGATAAAACCCTGATCCAACAGTTCCTGAATCTGGGCTTTAAGTTCCACCAGCTCCTTTGGCGCCATCCTATATGGAGCAATGGATACTGGAGCTGTTCCCGGAAGAAGATCAATACTGAACTCTACCTCGCGATCCGGAGGTAACCCTGGAAGCTCTTCTGGAAAAACATCGGAGAATTCCTTCACTGTTCTAACATCCTTTACAGATAATTCTTTGGCTTCCAACGCACTGACAAAAGCTAAGAAAGCCTCGCATCCTTTTCTCACCATCCTTTCAGCCTTAAGAGTAGAGACCACATTGGACAGATAATTCCTTCTTTCACCTATCACTAACACCTCATTATCCTCGGAAGTTCTCAACACCATGCTCTTAGCAGCACAATCCAAGTTCGCTCGATACTTTACTAACCAGTCCATGCCCAAGATCAAATTGAACTCGCCGAACGGTAGTTCCATCAAGTCAGCTAGAAAAACTATCCCTTGAACTTCTAAAGGCACACTCCTAAAAAGTTTGTTCACCACTACGGATTGTCCTAAAGGGCTAAGCACAGTCATCTCCCTAGAAGCAATCTCAGATTCCATGCTTAAGGTTCCAGACACAGTACTAGCAACATAAGAATGCGTCGACCCGATATCAATCAATGCAGTAAAAGGCAAACCGAAAATAAGGAACGTATTCGCTTATGACGTCCGGCATCGCCGCCCTCCCGGCGTCTAGCCGCATAGACCAACCTGTGCTATCTCGCAGATCTCAGTATTCCCAAAGACACCTCTCTGCCTGCTCCCCGTCCTCGACCAAAACCATTTCCTCTCTTGGCCGGACCACGACCTCTCTGTGGTTGCTGCCCACCTCTTTTGAATTGCGCATTTCCCTGACCTTCTGACTGTGCTCTGACAGGCTCCCGTGGACAATCCCTTGTCCGATGATCCATAAACCCACACCTGAAACATCCTCTATTACCTGCCCAGCACTCCCCCGAATGAGATTTCCCACTTCGAGCACATTGCGGAGGCCAACTAACAGCAACAGGCTTCGCAACATGACTCGGTCCATCTAACCTAGGTCTCTTCTGGAAACCCCTAGCAGATCCAGACGACCCAAAATTCCTTTTATTCCTACCACTGTCCCTGTCCTGATTTTGCTTTTCAGACCGCTTCACCTCCTCGGCTATCTTAGTCTTCTAAACTAAAACAACAAATTCTCTTTCCCGTTACGAAGCTATCAGAACCCGCAACTTGTCCCTCAGACCATCTTAAAATCGAACACAACGCTCATGATCTGTTGCAACAATACCCCGGGCATAACTACTTAAACGTAGGAATTCTGCCTCACACCCGACTACTGACTTACTCCCATGAACCAAGTTTAGGAATGCCTTCCGCTGTGCGTCCACATAGCTCGACCCAATATACTTTCCTTGAAATGTTGATTTAAAGAAGTCCCAGGTAATACGGTCAGCTGCTGTACCATCCCTTACCGTAAGCCACCACTGATATGCCTCATCCCAGAGAAGAGACACCACTCCTTTCAATTTCTCTTCCGCGGTACAGTCAAGATCATCCATGATCCGTTCCACTGCTTCCACCAGTACTCCGCTACATTAGGAGCCACACCAGAAGTGCCCCTAAACATTTCAGCCCCGTTAGCTCAGAGTCGCTCAGACACAGATTTTTGAGCTACTGATCCCGTGCTCGCTCCAGCGACTCGCTCCAAAACACGTAACATAGCCTAAGACACAGCATCATCTCCACCGGTTTGATCCTGAAATTCTGCTTCCGTCCCCGGCAATACTGGCACTTCACCTTCCGGCCCATGCCCAGATTCTGAAGGTTCAGCCCCGACACCTTTGCCTCTTCCACGGCCTCGTATACCACGTCCACGACCTCTAGCGCTCATGACTACTAATCTGAGTTAATCTGATTCAAAGTTTTATGAATTAGTACTTCTTTCACTGTTTATTACCGAACAGTCTTATGGGAAATAGCATTAGAAGTAGTTCTCGTAAATACATATACACCTATAGGTTTCAGTCTCTAAGGTTGAATTTCCTAGTACTAGCAATCATAGTACAATACAATTACTTCATGCAAAACAACCAATAGTCTGAAGACTTATCGTACGGATTTGGTGTCGGAGACTCGGGTGCCATGCTTTTAGAAAACATGTTTTTTTTCTAAACCATTTTCTAAACCAACTTTCGAAAACATTTTTAAACCTCACACCCACAGTCGAGTTTTTGAAACCAGGCTCTGATACCACAACTGCAACACCCCAAACTCGGTCAATACGGTACGACCAAATCTGGTATGCTACAGGAAAGGAAATTTGGGAAAACTAACAAAATATCATGAGTTGGAAAAGCTTTGCGTTTCATTATCGTACCTTTAGCGAAAATTTGAAGTAATTGTTTAACTTAGTCCGAATTTCAAAGTCAGGTTCATTTGACGAAAATTGAATTTTAACAAGTCAGGTTCATTTGACCAACCTTACCCATGAGGGTATCTCAACTGTCTAAACAGTCATTTTGGCTTTCAGCCAACTCAGTTAATAACATAATTTTAACAAACAGAGTGTGAGAATTACACACCTGGTAACGCGTAACACTAAACTCTCTACGTCGACGCTTTCACTAGCAGAGACAACAGTTATTTGCCTATCCCAGGCAGACGTCGGCTCTCTACCACAGCCCGGCGGAAAATCCCAAACTACCGACACAACACACCTTTTAAACTTAGGAGCAGGGATTACGGGTTTGCTCCCCACCACAGCTTGACTGGCACTCGCATCCATGAAAGAATCTTGATCAATACCGTACTATAACGAAACAACGGTTATCTAACAACGATATCAGACTATGGCAAAATAACAACAAAGAGTGACCAATCGAATAGAATCAGAGGGTAACTCCTTACCTTTGTTACTAACGCGAACAAGTAAGACCGCTTGGAAAAGAACTCTCGAAAACTAAAGAAGCCTTAACGCTTCTCTTCCTAATATTCGGCTACTCGACATGAAAAATGAAAGAACAAGTTATGGAAGAATGAGTGGTCTGTTTGTTGAATAGGAGTAAAGAAGATGAAGTGAAACTAAAAGGGAATACCTTACCTTGAACAACGAAAACCGAACACTAGAAGGTTGGCTTGTGAAACCGAATGAGTCCCTAGATATCACCAAGTTAGAATCGCTTCTCAAAGCAGAACAAAAGAACGCCTTCTACCAAACCAAAACAAAAAGAACCACCCTTTCCATCCATTCGGCCAACATCCAAACTTACTAATGACCTTCCAAACACTGGCTAGATGAAGAAGAGAATACGAGAATGAGCCCCCTACAATCGGCCAATGCCCAAGAGGAACGAATCAACACCTCCAGTTTAACAAACCACAAGAGAAAAGTAAAAGAATGAAAAGGAAAACCAACAGAAGAATCCTTACCAAAACAAGAAGATGCCAATTGGAAAGGCTATACTCGGCTACTGGCAAAACAAATGAAGAATGCATTCAGCTGACACTCAGAAAGATTCGGCCTCCACAAGGTATGAACAACGAAGAGAGAAGAGGAAGAAAAGGAGAAAGTTTCGGTTTCAATCACTTAGAACAAGAGAAATGCAAAGTGAATGGAAAAATAAGCAACTGTGATTCGGCCAACAGGAGAGATAAGTCTTAGGAGATGGTTCGGCTAGCACAGAAAATGGTAGAGGAGAAGAAAGGTTTCGGCTTGGCAAGAGAGGAGATGATAGAATGATTCGGCTAAGGTAGCTAATAAGGGTAGGCTTCCAAAATAACAGAATAGGAGTATTCGGCTATTAGCGAAAGCTTTAGAGAAGAAGAAACAAAAGATGGAAAGGAAGAATGAAAATGCTACGGATTTGGTAACAGAGATTGACACAAAGTGACCTAATATGCAAAACAAAGAAATGAAACCAAAGCCTCAAGCCTCCAAAACTTCGGCATCCAAAGCTAGCACTAAACCGAATTCTTCCCCCCTTCAAGCTTCCCACATTCGGCCACCACTCCACCAACATCAAATCCCATTCTTTGCTCCTACTTTCACTCCCCATCACCCATTTTGAAATAGTAGACCAAGTCTTCCTCCACAAATCCCTCCACACCTTCCATTCAAACACTTTGACTCATTCAACCAACCACCATGAAGAGTCCAGCCGAATGCCAACACTTTAGCTCCCTAGGCACAAAAAATAAAGCTCCTGAATGCTGCTAACGAGACTCGAACTCCTTCCCCTTGCTGCTCCCTTGTGATGCCACTTCCCTGCACCTTAAGTGGCGCCTTCTTGCCACTCCACCACACTTCTTCTTGTGTAAACAAACACAAGAAATTACCCTTAAGACCTACCTCAACCAGCTCTCCCCTAAAGAGCCTAAAAACAAAATTTTCACCAAGGCTCAAGCTTAACCCCGAGCCTTCCCGGGACCCCCAAACATACTAAATTAACAAACTGAGCATGCCAACACACAGCAAACATAAAATGCAGAGCCCCTAATTCCCAGATGTTACATGAATGATTTATGAGAATGTATATTTTATATTGTGTATTGATCAATAATACTTCGTAACCTACTCCGGCGACGGATACAGGTTAGGGGTGTTACATAATGTTTCTGACACCACTGAAAAACGAGTTGTTACAACTCTCCCCCTTAAGAAATTTCATCCTTAAAATTTTTCCTACAAAATGGTTAGGGTACTGTGAATCTCATGGTTATTTTTTGGCTTCCACATATCCTTTTACATATTGTGACGATACCATATTACTTTATCAACGGTCTGGAATTCGTTAGCTTTTCTCTTCAATTTAGCATACGATTTTTGTTAATCTGGGGTGGCTTTCAAACTGTCTTGTATAACCCTAATTTATCGTCTGTGTCATGAATCAGATCAATCCCTAAAATTTTTCTTTCACTCAATTAACAGTAGAATTTCCTATCAATTGCATTCACATTCAATTATAGAGTAATGTGGCGTGTCTTCAAATATCTGAATTAGTTGTTTTGATTGTTCGGTAGTCTGAAGATGATACGCTATACTGAAATTTCATTTCTTGATCCGGACTTCATATAATATACCCAAAATCCAGAGGTATATCTTAGATCTCGATCTGAATTGATAGATAGCGACACATCGCATAATCTGACAATTACATAGATATACAGTTCAGTAAATCTCTTGAGTGAGTAATTTGTCCTAATGAGATTAAAGTGTGCAGACTAGCTCAACTTGTTATCTATTACCTAGATTGTAATTTTCTTTTTCAGCAACAAAGTAAATCTAATATAAAATCCATAGTAACTCATTCTTACTTCCATTCTCGAATAATCACAATCTGTAGTAAACTTGATGGATTTTGATGCTAGATTTTAACTTGCAAGTATATCCAATACTTCATTACGTATTCTATAATCTCTCTTTTCAACTCTGAGTCTTTCGGCATATACAAATGACTTTGAAAACATAGATTTCTATTAGCGTCAATACTGAACTCTGAAATTTGATCATTTTCAACAAATCTTCGTTTATTTAACAACTCAAAATCACTTATCTATAACTATTGTATTCTTTGAAGAAAAATAGGTTTAGCTCTCAGCTCCACTAAAATAAAAAAAAGTCATGTTTCAAAGTTAGATGAGTTTTCATTACTTTCTCCTATTCGAAAATCTGTTGACATTTATCGAACCAAATAAAGCTGACATTTTTCTATAACAGTTTCGTTAACGGCAGAGTTATCATCGAGATGCCTGTAATAAATCATCTATGATATCATGTAAGTTCCAGAAAACTATGTACCTCTGTAACAACTTTCGGAGATTTTCAATTCACAATTGTCAAAATTTTGTTTAGATCAATACATATACCTTCAGCCAATATTACAAGTCTCAGAAACCTTACTTCTCAAAGTCATAATTCGCATTTATGAAACTTTACATACCACTGGTTCCTTCGCAAAGTCTGCAACATTGTTCTTAAATATTAATCATGTCCAATTCATTAGGTTTAAAAAGCAGTTATGTATTCGTTAATCTGAATGATATTACCAGGAACTCACAATGTTCATATCAAGTCTAGAAAGCAGTCTTTGATACAATTGACTCATAACTCTGAGCTGACAACAACTTGATCAAAAATCAATCTTTAAAAATATGGTAGCTCTCTTTTACTAATCAAACAAGATGGTTATGCGGAGTAACTTATACTTATTCTTTATGGTGATTCTGGTCAACTATTTATACCATTCTGTACAGTGCAATTGAGATCGGAGCAATTCTGAGTGTTACTTCAATAATAATTTCAACTTTCTTTTCACGCGACAAACTTGACAATTCTTCAAGAATCACATTAGTAAATTCGTTATTTGAAAAAACTTATTCTATTTTTGTTTTCGATACTCTGGTATCTAAAACGTAGTCGAATACACTTTACAACTCTTTTCGATTAATACTCGGGTTAATATTGTTGATATGATATTGGTCAAACAATTAAATCTGTCTCTCTCCACATTTATTGATCCACGCTTTTGACATCTCATTAGCATTCTTTTTCTGTCTACGATTGACTATAGGATCATGTGGAGTTAACTAGTTCATACCGAGGATAATATCAATCAGCTATAGTTTCAAGAATTGTAGCCTTTTCTTTAGCTCAAAAAGCATAAGCTCTAACCAGTGTATGAGCTTTAGATCTCAATGTTGTATATTTAGTCTCATCTTGACTGGTTCCAACATTACTACTAATTCTCAGTTTCTTTCTTCTCTACGAAGTTGACATCGGTTTAACAGTCTAATCACTAATAACATCTGATTCTATCGGGCAATCCTTCATTAAGTGCTCAGTAAAGTCACATCTGAAACAAGCTCCCATTCTCACTTTTTATTTCCTCAAAATGTTTTTTGGCCGAAATTTTCATAAATCAATTTATTCGTGTTCCAAACACTACTCGTACTAACCACTAGCATAACCTGAGGCTTCGAATAACTCTATTTAGACATATCTTTCCTTGGATTTCCTGTAGGGCGAAGGATTGACTTCTAAAATTTCTCGTCTACTTAGATAAAGAGTTGGGAAAGATCTGTTCACACTGTGTTTTCCGGTGTCTCGACTTTTTGACTTTGCTCAATCTTTTTCATTTCATATCTTAACCATCTCTGAGCTCACTCAGTCAGTAGAACAAGTTCTTTAAACTCTAATGCCCCCACAAGTATTTGGATGTCCTTGTTTAAGTCTCATTCAACATGGATGCACATCTCGGTTTCTCGGTGATAATAATTTCTAGGTTACCCACCACTAATACGCTTCTTCCTTCCATAACAATACTGCACATTTCAACTCAAAATTATTCTGTTCCTTAATTACAATTTTTTTTCGATCGGGGTTGGTTAACATTTATCAAATTTGGGTTTTGAGGAAAATAGGGTGCCACAGAATGCACAATCATGGGTAGAGGTTGTTTTAGAGGTTGTGGAGCTAAAAGGGTAACTCCTAGGTATCAGGTGAACTACTTGTTTAACAATTAGAAGAAAGCATATCTCGCCTCATTCCCAAACACTTACAAAACGAGCACTCTATGACAATTCCCTGATTAGAATCAGGAACATTACTATTTACTTACTAGATACGACACAATTTAACCCATCCATTATAATATCTACATCAACAGAGCCAATTCGAATATGAAGACATCACACTGTCACAGGTTCTTGTGGCATGTATTTCTAGACTCAATATGCGCTACATTCAGTCTTAGAATCAACTAAACCTGTAATTGTGATACCATTAAATGTAACACCCTTCACCCATCTCCGTCATCAGATTAGGGTTATAGGATGCTACAATAATTAACAGAACAAGAACATGCAACTTTAATTCAAAATTTATTTTAAACATTCATTAGAACTCAATCATTCAACTAAAACATGTTTTTCTTGCAAATCTAGCTTACGAAAGCTCCGAAAACAACTTAGAACCAGTCAAGGACTGAATTGAAATATTTCAAAAAAGAATGGAAAAAAATGCAAAACAGAGATCACACATCTGTGTGACAGGCTGAGGTCATGTAGTGCTGCATCACAAAGACTTATACTTAAACCGTGCTAAAGACAGAACCCGTGTAATTCTGAGTCACACAGTTGTGTCACCAGGTTGTGTAACAAACTGAGGCCGTGTTAACCAAAACCTTCTAAATCTTAAAGAGCACAAGGTCGTGTCACTTGCTTATGTGTGACACACGGCCGTGTGAGCAAAAATAAGCCTTAATAATCGATTCATCTAACCAATTCTAAAGGCATAAAATGGTACTATAAAAACATGCTCAACTCACATCCAAAACCAAACATAAACATGAAATAATCCAACCTACAAGTTCCTAACAATATGCCATTTCTACACCATCATATCAAATATATAAATTGATTCAACATCTCTTCCATTACAAAACATATTACCTATTATTCAATCTCATACCACATCAATATAAACTTCAATTAGCTACACCATATCAACCTAATGGCTGAAATGGTGCACATTTGGTCATTCAAGCATACAAAAAACCAAACTAAATGCAATCCCAAACAACCTATTTAATCATTTCAACCATTCAATACAACAATTTCACACTTTGGCATCCAACATATCAATGAAACTTATACCAATTCAACTTACTCAACTTTTACGATTAGCTATTCAATAATATCATTTAACTAAACCATTTCATGCACAATCATACCATTTAAGAATCATTCAACATGTCACCACATGTTACCAAGCAAACACATATATACACATCAAAATTAAGCATTTAAGAAAGTTTCAAACAAAATTATCATTCAAAATACAAATCACATTCAAGATTGACCAAAAACAAATCACCTATATACATGCCACAAAATCGAGCTTTAAACGATTAAAAGATTACCGAAACAATAATATGATAGTGTGAGCTTTTCGAAAATCCGCCTAATACATTCAGCAAGTTGACAATCTATAGGGAAAAGGGAAATAAGGGAGTAAGCATTACAAATGCTTGTAAGCTCACAATCATTAATACAACAACTTACCTCATTTTATGAATTTATACAAGTTATTCAACTTGATGATTTATCCTAAATTTGACAACCCTATATCAACAAGGTGAGTTCATTCCGTAACCAATTCATATAATAATCTGAACATTTAGCAATTCCAATAATTTTAATACCAGTCGCATGGAAATCAACAACTCAGTAGAATTCACAACATTTCCATCAACATTTCAATTAAAAAATACAACAAAAAGTTTCAATGGTACAAATGTATCAATGTATACAAGTTTCAATTAATCAATCTAAAGATTATATTGTATCATTTCAATTAATCAACCTAGTGCGTTATAGATATAACCAAAGAAATTTGGCACCTAGTACCTCATCAGTATAACCGAAGTAATTTTTCACCTAGTGCCTCATAGACTTGTAGTCGAAGTAACTCTAAACTCTTCATATCCTATAGCATGCCAATTATTTTCGACTCAGCCTGAACAGTTAATAAGGTAATTATTTTCAATTTCTATTATAAGAGAATTTCTCAATTTATTTATATTTGTTCAATAGCAATTCATCAATACATATTAATATACCAACATAATTCTTCTCAATACAAAATCAATTTTACATTCACATCAATATACAATAATATCAAATCAATTCAATTTAGTCCTTACCGTAAACAATCAATCAATTTCATACCAACACAATTTGATCAATTATAATCAATTATAAATTAATTTTTATTTCAGATTTCAATTCATCATTTTAAGTTTTATCCATCACCTTATCACTTTTCTGTGGTTTAGTCCATAACTCACCCATTGTACCAAATTGTGAACCTTTCAAACTATTATCAAACAAATACAAATTCCCAAATCAACTATAAAACAATTTAAATACAATCATACTATTTGAACTTACCTGGTCAAAACAGCAACATAACAACTCTCTAAGGACTAATTAGCAATTTTGTCATTTCTTTGATTTTCTTCAATTCGGTCCAATTTTCGATCTATTCAATAGTTGAATTCAATTCATCAATTCCAACCCTCTTATTTAATCCTATTATAAGCATATATCAATTTAATTTTATTATTTGCATTCCCTCTAAAATTTTGCATTTTATTCAATTTAGCCCCTTATATCAAAACTCACGTAACTTCCAAATTTAACTCCAAATTTTAAACCAATTTCTAATACATACTTTTAAAGTTGTCCATTATAAAAAATTATAGAAATTTCAACTCACTTTTCTAAATTTTACATTGTAATTCTTATGAACAAAACTAGCTTTCAATCTTTACAATTTAATCCATTTATCAATTCTAAGCTTCTAAGCTATTATTTCAATACGAAAAAACTCCACAATTCAACAATGGCAAATCTCTAAACTTTAATTATTTTAAAAATGAAAACACGGTTTAACTAGACCGAGTTACAATGATCCTGAAAACATAAAATTTACGAGCAATGAAATTGAAAAAGCTTATCA
The DNA here is from genome assembly GCA_025698515.1 of Gossypium sturtianum. Classification (NCBI taxonomy): domain Eukaryota; kingdom Viridiplantae; phylum Streptophyta; class Magnoliopsida; order Malvales; family Malvaceae; genus Gossypium; species Gossypium sturtianum. The sequence continues at coordinate 55,756,010 of CM046949.1, read as the reverse complement.
TGCAAGTACCCTAAGCTTGGCCGAAGGTAAGCCTTCACAAATGGCTTCCTTGGTGTTTTACTTTCTGTTTGAGAAAGAAGAAATGAAAATGGATGATGATGACACTTGTTTTACTTAATTATAATTTTACTTTATAATTAATTATTTTTAACAAGAATTACAATTTTTCCAAGCCACAACTGTTCGCTTCAAATAAAAATGGTCAATTTTCCACTTAAACCCTAAAAAATTTATTAATTTAGGCTTTTAACAAATAAAAACCAATATCGATTAACTTTTACATTTTTACGATTTAGTCGATATACTTAAATTAACTATCCAATCACTAACACTTTTGGACCAAACTTCAATTCACTTATAATATAGTTCCAGAAATATTCAATGGGAATATTTATGAGCTTAGTTTTCAAAAACAAGATCCCGATACTCATTTTCCAAAACCATTGACTTTCAATACGAACCACTTATACCTTTACTAACTGACCAATTAATAAAATCAAGCAAATCAAAATTCACAATAACATCATATTCATCTTGTAGATATTAAATAATAATATTTACGGACTCACTCATTGATATTGTGGTCTCGAAACCACTGTTTCCAACACCACTGAAAAACGGGTTATTACATTACTTTTCTCGGACTTAATGACAACCTTATACCGAAAAATGAAGCTGTCGATGGGATAATCGGATCGTGTCTTACAACCAAGCAAGTTTTTGATATTGGAACAAAGTGTGGAGGATCTTATAAGGAATAGAAAAGGAAAGAGAGAGATAAAGACAAAACAACATCTAGGCAAGAATGTGCTACCCGATTTAGAATGGATAGTTCGATGGATGCAAGAAGATGGACTGATTTTTTAGGATTTTCTGAGAAAAATTGGGTTGAAGCTACAACAATTCTTGGCAGCTAAGTACGAGGTAAAGATCGAACTGAGCAAGGTGAAGAAAAAAAAGGAATTGGAAGAAGAAGAACATCTGAAGGAGGAGTTAGAAGGCGAACTGAGCAAATCAAATAAAGCATCGGATCCTGATTACGACTAATTTTAAACATTTTCATTAATTTTCATTTTTTAAAATTTGGACTTAGTATTTTCTTTTTATTCAAGATGATTTTAATTTTTCTTTTCGTTCTTAATTATTTAAGACTTTAATATTTTATATTTGTAGTAGTGTTTTGTTTTACTTAGTAGGAACCCCAAATTTTTGAAGGCACAACAATATAGAGCTAAAATCGAAAGGGAGTAGTCCCACCAATTGTACTGCACGAATCACACCAATCGAGTAATGTCTTTCCTTATATGTTTATTACACATTAGGGACAATGTACCGAATAAAGTGTGGGGTGACTTAGGAAAATTTTTAAAATTTTCAATTATTTTATTTTTCTTTTTTTAGTAGTTTTTTATGTTTTATTTTTGCATGTTTTCTATGTGCTTGAGCTTGTAGAAATACAAGTGATCGGTTAGGAGCATGTTAATAGGAAATTTTTGAATAAATTGTAAATTTAGTTTGATAATACTTGATTCTAAATTTTCTAACTTTATCGGTTAGGAGCATGTTAATAGGAATTTTTTGAATAAATTATAATTTAGTTTGATGATACTTGATTCTAAATTTTCACACATTAGACTACTTAGTTCAATTTATTACACTGTGAATAGATTTAAGGTGTTAAGTATACCACATGATAAATAAGTATATAAATAGCATGCTTGTTTAATTGAATCATAGGTTGTAGAAATTGATAGACTTGGTTGATATAATCCATGTATAGAATTACTTAGGGACAACCTAGGCATTGTCTGGTAGACAAATTTTTGAGACAAAAAGTCATCCCGTAAATATTTTCCCTACTAACTATTTTGAAGCCTCAATCCATTTTCTTGATTAACCGTCAATGAAACCTTAAGCCTAACATATAATCTATTTGATCCTTTATTTCTTGGTCCTTGCATGGATTTAGACGTCCGACTATTGATATTGAGGGATTAGGTAGATACAGTACTGTGGTTTCAAAAAGAGAAAAAAAATGTGTGAACTAAGGAATTGTATGGTATAATGAGCATAAGAATTTTGATCTTGTAAAAATTAAATAACGCAAAATGCCAATCGAAAAAATTATCGGTGAAAAGAAATAAAAACAAAGTGAGTTGGAAAAAAAAGTATGCTCACCTTTGTTCTAAAATATATATTACGAGCTAGAATGATTGTACTCATGAATACTATATGATGCCTTAATAAAAGAAGAAAGAAGGAAGGTGAAGGAAGTGGATATAAGGTGGTGAGCTATATATATACTCGGAGGAGTATCGGGGAAAATATCATGTGTCAAACAACTTTTGTGCTTAACCGTTTTGTCGAGCCTATTCTTTGAATTCCAAACCAACCTAAGCCACAGAACGTTACAAGCTGAAAAGTCTTATGTGGCTTAGGTAGTACCTTATGTGGATGAAATTGTCCCAAGTTTTAATGTTTTTATCACTCATATTAATTTGAACATCATTGTATACTTGTATATATATTTTGATGGAAAGTTATAATTACCATTCTTTTATTTGTTTGCTTTTAAATTTAGTGAACTAACCCGTCTAACTTTAGAAATTGTGAGTCAATTGTATATCATGCTAGAGTCAACTATTTATTGACATTGTTTTCTTAATATATTTCTATCCAAATTCTTGTCTCAAGCTAGGTCAAGTACATTTTCTTTTCTTAGCATGTTTATTTCTTGTAACACCTTTATCCGACCCAATCACCAAATCCGAGTATAGAGTGCCAAAAATGGATCGGTTTTGACTAAACACTGAGCTTTAAACTTAGTAATTTGTTTTTGAGATAAACTTTATTAAATAATAAATATCTCTTACATTATTAACCTTCAATTAAATAGAAGCTTATTATCGCCAGTCTCAAATTCTAATGAAACTATTTAACTACAATATGTTCGAACAGAGGTGAAGCTTCTATAGGTACCCCCTTTCTATATGCATGACACTTTATTAACGATGATCCTTGATCTGGCTCGGTCTAGCTAGGTCCCTCCCCAAGATCTTTACTCATCCAACGAGTCCTGCATACATAAGCCAACTTCTGTAAGTTCAAAAGAACTTAGTGAGTTTCCTTGGTACTATTTATATATATAAAATTGACAAACCCCTCCCTTTGGAGGTATTAACTTGAATTAAAATAAATTAAAATATGTCAACTCCTTATTTTACTTAGGCGTTTGCGTTTTACCTAGAGTGTCAGACTCAAATTCAACTCTCACATTTCTTTACTAGCGGATTGGTTACCAAATGATATTACATGGTCTAGCTTATGACCAGTCAACTAACTTTTAGCGTTCCCTAGATGTTTGCCTCGCTTGAGGATTATTACTTTTTCATGCACAATTCTAACTCAGAACATCCATCTAACTTTGTCTTGTCTCGGAGTACTTCAATGATTCTGGTGCATATGCTGGTATTCCACTTATGAGGCCACCCGAAAAGACCCTCTCCATACTAGCAGTCTTACCCTATCTCATCCTTTCTACCTCTACCCTACACTTGGGTAGAAATGTTGTGCAGAGTACTTACTTGGAATTCGCCTTATTTGCAATACCTTGCTTCTAGGGAGTAACAAGTCTGTCTATATTGGACTTACAGTTTCTGGCAGACTGTTATCTTAATAACCGTTCTAGTTTCTAGACTCCCTTTTATGACAGTTCCCTATGGAACTTTTCTTTGGCAGATATTTTTGTAGGATCACCGGTACACCCCATAATGCAGCAAAAAAATAAATTCGGCAATCATATCTAGGGATCCATGTGCAAGGAATGAATCGGGGTGAAAAGGGTATGAATGATTACCTTTAATCATCTGAAAAATCAAATAAACAAATTACGCTGTTGTATGTCGATTCCAAGCCGCTACGAAAAGTTTTAGTCTTTACGTAATCAACCCAGTGTGACAACGAACGGTAAGTACTCTCTAAATTTTTTTCAGAGAGAAAAAATAATCTCTTGACGACACTAGACCTCACATACTTTATTTTTCGAGTATATAAGGTTTTTCTTAAAAACCCTATATTTCCTAATTCAAGAATAATTGAAATTTTTATATAAATCATATCATAACAATTAACCGAATATAATAATTATAATTAACATAATTATAATAATGTTTGACTCAAAAAATTACAATTATAGTAATTATAATAATATTTGATCCTAAATTATAATTACAATAATTATAACAATGATTTCAGTAAATTACTTTTAGTTAAATTTTATACGAATCAAATTCATATATTAATGTAACCATATTTTTCATTATCTGTACAACATACTTGTACATATAATTCCTTCGATATTTAACTATCCAATTGAATTAATTCTATAATCAATTTAATTCATGTGACAGTTAAACTCAATTCCAGCTATATTTGGATTCCATTCGTTTCAACCATAGGGTGTGACCCTGTAGGTTCTTGTAACGTTAGTAGTAATACTAGAACGATTTTAATATTACAAACAATAAGTGGCATCTAGCAATGCATCATTGCTACCTAAGTTACAAGAAGTCATGATTCGACAGAACCTTTATGCGATTAACCCTTCATGTATTAAATCCTTTTGTCCTTTATATCTATAATGGACACAAGTCATGGAATAGTCACACTTGCATAGCCCATCTAATGTTTCTTGATAACCTGAGTAGACTATGAAAAACAAATAAGTATGATATCTCATATCAACTTATTCGAGCATGGCCATGCATTTCTAGTCTCACTCAATCAAGTGGCCTAGGATATTGCTCCCATTAAGTAGGAGGGACAAATTTTATATTGATCAACCATATCCCACTACATAGATTGTGGTATATCCAACATCAACCTTTATAGAACAACCAATTACGGTGGACTTTGACTGTATCAAAATATACGACTCACGAGGTTGGGATAATAATGATCTCAAGTCTGAGAATCGTATAAATAGTAATCACTATGAGTAATGTTGTGACTATTACATAATAATCCAAGAAACATACTCATAGTGGGTCAATCCAATATGTTGTTCTCTAACACACATACTCATGTATTGATTTTGACATCTCATGTCAATGACAACATTTTGTCATCAATAAACTACACGTTAGTCTTAATGCATTATTGTTGTAACACCCCAAACCAGGTCTATGCGTTAAGACGAGATTTGGTTTGTTACATCGATCTATCATTCATTTAATACTCTAATGTTTTAGGTAAATAGTTCTATAAAACCTTTCGAAAATGATGTTTTGTTGAAAATTTAGAAAAATGATTTAAAATTTGACGAATTAAGAAATACTAGTTTGAAATCTTATCATTTAGTACTTTAATTGTTTAAATCTTTAAAGTAGTTTTTAAAGAGTTCAAAAGGATTTAAAAACACGAATAGTTAAAGCATCTTCAACGTTTTAAAGGAAATTTAAATCCATCCACACACATAAAAATCCATAAAAGTATTAATAGAGGCCTTCATACCCAAAATAGTAATTAAAAGAAATTACTTAATAAAAGTTCATAGTTTATAAAAACCCATATTCGTAGTATGGCCTCCATGAAGTCATCCTCGGCCCAAGCCTTCACAATTTCCATTACCCGAAATGGTTAAAAGATAGAGTGAGTTACTCGTAACTCGGTGTGTAACTCACTTACCACGCTTCATTGAGCCGAATAATCAAGGCATTGTTTTGGGCTTGAGCCCATTTACGAATATAATATAATAAATTAAATGCATGCAAAATGAAATTTCCCAACCAAACCTAATTTCCATCCGCTACACACCCCGTACTCAACCAACACACCTGTGGGGATCAAGTCAACCCACCCCGCCAACACACCAATCGTAGGCAATAAGCCGTTTTAAATATATTGTGGTGCACCACCGAACTAGATTGTGACAAAGTCACCGAACTAGAGGCATTAAGCCATTAAAATTTTGTGGCAAAGCCACCGAACTAGATTTTTGCAACAGCCTTTCTTTCTTCTCTTCATCTGTTATCCCAACCCATGCAATCAGGTATGCATAACAAGTTATATCCATGTAATAGTTTAACAAAAGGCCTACCATACATGTGAGTCTATATTACAAATTTTCATTTGAGCCCATAAGATAAAATAGCATTTAGCCCATTTAGCAATCTAGCTAACTTGGGCCCATATATCGATCTAGCAGATTTTTGGCCCATTAACGATCTAGCAATTTTCGGCCCATTTAACGATCTAGCAAATTTTTGGCCCATTTAACGATCTAGCAGTTTTCGACCCATTTAACGATCTAGCAGTTTTCGGCCCATGAATTTAACGGTTTTCATACATTTACACAAAAGTGTTAATTACTATGTATTTTCCGATTTTGCCATCTTTACGATTTTATCCCAATATTTACGGTTTAGTATCTAACCCGAGAGATAAGTGTGAAGTTACACACTTGGTTACTGTGAGAACTAGACTTTCCCACTCGTCAATACCTAAACGCATCACGATAAATTAGAACACTATAATTTATTCACATATCGAATCTTAGAAATAACGATCTAGACTTTACCCTCAAAATTTCGAACCACTTCTATTTGTGGTTTCTCCTCGATTGATGGTTCGTTACCCGATAAAAATCCACGAACAAACAAAGGTTCGAGAGTACGAACGATTTCAAACAACTGATTCTCCTCGGATGAGCGTCCACAACCCGGTGGAAAATCCCGGATTGCTAAAACAGTCCTTTGCTTAAACTTAGGGGGAATAGCGGAACCACCCCTCTTCCGAATACTATTCACCACCCTTTTCGTACCTATTTTGATTATTTCTAATGACAAAAGATCATGAGTCCGACTAAATATATCGAAATTATGACTAACGGTTACAAGGGTGAGATTGCCTTACCACGAAATATCCTTGTTCCACAATATGCGAATTGAGCGATACGTCCCCTAAATTGAAATCGAGTTATAATCCATCTATATCAAAATGACGAGTAATATGAGAATCTTTGAATAAACTCCTTACCTTAACTCTTTAGATTGTTTCCAACGATTCACTATACTCACGAACACTTGAGTTTCTGGTCCTCCAAAATCACACTATTGTCCACGATTGAAAAGAAACGTTTGAGAAGAATACCTATGTATAGTAGGAGATTCGGCTATGAATAACAAAGGAAGGGAAAAATGGTTCTAAGAATGGAGCAATCTAGCATTCGCCATGAGAGAAAATAATGAAGAAAATTTAGTTGAGAAGAAAGTAGAAGAATGAAGGAAGGAGATGATGTTGATTCGGTTTTCAAGAGAGAAAAGAGAAAAGAAAAGAGATGAGTTTAGGAGTAAGGTACATTTGGCAATGGGGAAAAGGAGAAGGAAACGAAAATGATCTTAGCTTTGGTATTTCGGCCAAAAGAGAAAATGTCTTGAGATGCTAAGCAAAAATGTGTCCAAATGGTAACATGAAATGGTCAAAAACAAAGCTTACCAAAAGCTCAAATTCGGCTAAAAGAAAGGTTGAGAAGAGAATTGCAAATTTTGCACAAAAATGCTAGAAATGACCAAAAGCTAACTCCTAATCCTAGCCAAGCTACTAACACATTCGACCAACCCCCTTAGTCCACAATGCTGTCCATGTTCATGGTCAAAATGGCCATGAAGAAGTTACCAAAACATCAACCTTGATTCAAGCCTTGCAATCCTCCATTTTCCTAAAGTTTGAGAATCTTATCCCCAAAATCAAGCCATTCCATCCCTTAAATCATGCTTGCCATAAACCTTAATATCCTTACCATAAAAATTTAGTCCATCTTATCCATGTTTGATGCTTGGCCGACACATGCTAGGAAAAACCAAAATAAAAGCTCCTAAATTGCATGCTAGGAGATTCGAACCTCCCCTCAAGTCCAACTTATGGCGCCATCACCACTTTGCCAATTACTCATCTTATGCTAATTTTAGACACTTAAATTAACTTAAGTATCGTGTCACTTGATCCACTTCAATAAATTCTCAATACTAAAAATTATTCTATACTGAATACTTCTATGCCCTTTTCAAGGCTATAATAAACACGAAAAAGAAGAAAGGAAAATTTTCATTCATAAGCTAAACACTAAAACATGCAATATATCGATACTCAGATTTTTAGGATGTTACAATTCTACCCTCCTTAAAGAAAATTTCGTCCTTGAAATTTACCTGGTTAAAAGAGGTGAGGGTATTGTTGTCGAATTGCATCCTCAGGCTCCCACGTAGCATCCTCCGCTCCGTGATTACGCCATAAAACCTTGACCAACGACACTGTCTTCTTTCCTAGCTCCTTGACATCTCGGTCTAAAATTTCCACTGGTTCCTCCTCGAAAGACAAGTCTGATCTCAACTCCACTTCTTCTACCGGTACTTTGTGTGACGGATCCGATCTATAACGCCTTAGCATGGAAACATGGAAAACATTATGAATTTGACTCAACTCTGGAGGTAATTCAATCTGATAAGCCACTGGACCAACACGCTTCATCACACGATATGGTCCAATGAACCTAGGATTCAACTTGCCCTTCCTTCCAAATCTGAAAATTTTCTTCCAAGGGGAGACCTTCAGAAAGACCTGATCCCTGCCAGGAAACTCGATATCCTTACGCTTCAGATCTGCATATAACTTCTGTCTATCCGAAGCTTCCTTTAACCGTGCTCGAATGACTTTTACCTTTTCTTCTGTCTCCGATATTAACTCTAGACCTAACATCTGTCGTTCGCCCAATTCAGTCCAACAAGTAGGAGAACGACACCTACGACCGTACAATGCCTCGTAGGGTGCCATCTGAATGCTAGAGTGATAGCTGTTGTTATACGCAAATTCTGCCAACGGTAGAAAATCCTCCCAACTACCTTTGAAATGTAACACCCTGATTTAGGGGCTATGCAATTTGAGTATAATTCAGGTGTTGGAAGATTTTTTGGGGTGTTTTTGGATGTGTTTTAGAGTTTTAAGAATGCTCGGATGAAAGGGGAAGGCTTTGGAAAATTTTGGATTTTAGGGCAAAAGGGGAAATAGGGCGGGAAGGCCTTAAAATAATTTTATGGAGTTTAAGACGCAAGAAAGGAGTTGGGTGGAGTGGCATGGAGGCGCCGCTTGAGCTTTGAAAGGGGACGCCTAAGGGAGCAGGGTTCGAGCCGCTAAGGCGGCAATTTTTGTTTTATTTTGCGTCACCAAAGGATCAGGCTAAGTAGGCCTTAAAAATTAATGGCTGTGTTGGTGGACATGAAAGTCCGATTGGCAAAGTGGCTCTCATGCGCCACTTAGGCGCTGAAGGGAAAAAGAAAGGGCGCTGGTTCGAGTGGGGCGGCTGCATTTTTGTCGTTTTTATTGCTATGTGATGGGCTGAAGTAGGAAGGGGTTCGAATAACATGGGAAGCAGTTGGGCTTTTATTTTTTTTAGCGTTAAAGGAAGGGACTAAGGAAGTAGGGCTTAAAAGAATGTTGTGGGCGTTGGTGGACAAGAAAGATGGGCTCGTAAAGTGGTCAAGGCGTTGTAAGGAGGGCTTGGGGCAGTCGTGAGTTCAAGGCGCAAGGGAAACATAATTTTGGATATTTATTTTGCAAGTCGCAATCGGAGATGGAGAGGGCTTAAAAGAAAATGGGGCGAATTTATATCACAAAACGCTTTGGCCGAATGGCTCAGGGCGCTTCTGCGCAAGATGGGTTCTAGCAGTCCCATGTTCAAGACCTATGGGCAAAGTGATGCAGGTGTTTTATTTTGGTTTTATTTTGCAGCGATTTGGAGAGAGGTGTTGGACTGGCTAGAAGGCTTTTATTTAGATGAGGATAATGTTTTTTTGTTTTTTTATTTATCTATTTAGTTATTTAGAAGTGTAGGATAATTATTGTAGTATTTCATTTTGAATAAGCTAGGTGATAAATAGAAGAGGGATAAGTGTGGACTTATTCAACTTATTTTGAATAAGTGTTGGAGAGAAAATTTAGGTAGTAGACTAATTCAAATCGGTTTGAATTAGTGGTCATGAGTGTTTGTAGGTGGTGGCCGAATGTTGGAGTCTTCAAGGGGAGGTGGCGAATTCTATAAATAGGGGGTAGAGTGCCAAATTATTCTTCAAGTCTTTTGCCGAATCTCTCCTCTCCCTCTTGGTGTGCCAAATTCCCTTCCCCTATTTAGTTGTCACCTTGGCCGAATAGTAGGTGTGGTGTGGATCACTTTGGGTTCCATTTTCAATCGTTGGAAAAGGTAAGTAGGCTTAGCCGAATGCCTATTTCTTTCCCTCTCTGTTCTCTCTCTATCGACTTCTACAAAGGTAAGAGCCGATTTTGGGATTTGTTTGGAAGTATGTTAATCTCTTGTGGTAACCAAATTGTTGTAGGGCCTCCGGATTTGGATGCAATCAAGCGTAGCCTCTTTTCTCTGTTAATTAGGTGGTAAGTGGTGGTAAGAAGTTATTCGATATTCTTGTCTTGGCCGAATGGCCCTAAGATTTCTCTTAAGTGCTAAGGCCGATTGTAGGGAGAGAAGAGCCTAACGCAGAGACCTTCTTGGGAGGCGATAGTCGCACAATTGCGTAAGCATATAGTAGCATCCGGGATTCAAGTGGTTTTGGTAAGAAATATTTAGTAAGATTAAATACTTGGATTTATGATTTGGAGGTTTAACCAGTTATCTCGATTAAGCGTTACGATGGAGGCCAATACCAATCCAAGGAGGACAAGGGAAAGTCCCTATCCCAAAGTTTAAGAAAAGAGCCGTCTCTGCGATTCGAGATTGGCCACCGGGGTGTGGACGTGCAGCAGAAAACGTTAGGCAAATAGCCGTAGTCTCGCTTTAGCGATAGCGTCGAGGATCGAGAGTCTAGAACTCCAAGTAATAAGGTGTGTAGTTAGCCATTGTTTCCGGGTTTTATGTGATATCTCGCTATGTTATATGCTTACTAATAAGTGCGATGGTAAAAGTGTGATAGATACCCTAAAAGGGGGTATGACGATGATCAGGTAAGTAGCACATTGTAAATATTGTTGTCATTTATTTAAATATGAGTGTATGCCTATATTTGTGAATGACATGCACATGCATCATATTGTCGTTATATCATGTTACATGTGCATGGGTGGGTTATGAAAGAAGGACCGTGTACTTCGAGTGCGTGGTTGATGTCGACTTTGTGCTACATCATGGATTGGCGCCGATCGAGGTCGCGTTGTGGATCTTTGCGATTTAGTTCGCGTGGTTACCTTGATTGATATCGGCTCTATGCCATATCGTGGCTTGATGGATTGCTGTGTGCTCCATCGTGGTTTGATGTTAGCTATACGCTACATCGTGGATGGCATTGGTTGCCTTTTTGGAGGGAAAAGGAGAGGGTGACTCGATTGTTCCCTGGTGTGTGGTAGGCTGGATAAGGGGGTGTGTAGCGGATGGACCTTAGGATTGGGTTGGGTTTCGTGTTGCATTGTTCCATTGTGAAATGATATGGGAATGGGCCATGCCCAGTATGACATGTGGAAAGGTATGTTTTGAGAACATACGTGGAAATGGGCCAAGCCTAGTAATCAGTGGATTAATGAGAAAAGGGCCTAGCCCAGTACTTGAATGTGGATTGAATGTGGGCCAAGCCCAGTTGTGGTAATGTCTAAATGATTATATTTATGCATTTGATAATTGGGTTGATTTGTGGCTAGCATGTGGGTGGATATCGATGGTTTAATTACACTCTGAAGTCAGATGACTCACCCAATTATTTATCCAAACATCGCAGTGAGTCGTGAGTAATGGACCGGGTTGGAGTAGATACAAAGGTGGCCATGCGAAGGCATTTTCATGCATGTAGTAGATGTTTTACTTGTTTAGTTAATTAATAATGATTTTTATATTATCCGTATTTTGGGAATTTATTTGATGTAATAAGGGCCACTTTTGATTAAAGTACTCTATTTATAGTTGATAAAGGTTATATCGTATTTAGTAATATTTTTACAAAGGATTTATATTATAATAAATTATAATAAAGTTTTAATTCAAACCAAGCTTATATTATTTAATAATTTTAATGGACTTACTTCCCGAAAGTTAACAAAATTTTCAAGTTTTACTCTAAAGACAAAGATTTTTAACCGTCATTCCGCAGTGACATAACCAGATCTGGACGAGACTTGTGGGCCGGGTTTGGGGGTGTTACAGTTTGGTATCAGAGCCAAGTTCAAAACTCAGCTTTGAGGGTTTTGGGCCCAAAAACGTTTCAAAATGGGCTTTTCAAAAAAATACGGGTTTTTATGAAATATTTTCGTATTCTCGCATGGCACTGCATCTCCTACCCGAGTCCGCTGTAAGTACTTCAGATTTGTGAAGTAATTTGTTATGAATTGTTATGGGCTTATTTGGGCTCGTAAATTAGAATATTAGGGCTATTGAACCCTAGGACTAGTCTACTCAAACATATGCATAAGACTTAAGGACCATTAAACAAACACCGTGATTAAGTCGCCGAGTTAAGGTGTGGCAACCATTGTGCGCATGTCTAGGAGTGGATCCTAAGAGCTCGGTACTTAAGCAGCCTCGTGACTCACCTCCTCTTCGCTGAATCCTACCAGTGCGTAGCTACGGTTCACCTTAACCAAGAGGACTTGTTCATAGGCTAAACCAATTATTAAAACCCGAAGGGATTTGCCTTCTTGCTTTAAAATCCTTAGTTTTAAAATTTCCAAAATTTACCCTTTGGTTTGTAAACTCTAAATCGATTTTAAAAGACGCTTTCTCGATTTACAAAAATTATCAAAATGCCCCTAGTGGCAAAATTACTAAAATGCCTCTGTAGTGTAAATTATCAGATACCCTCAAACTTTTGTTAAAATGATTTTTACTTTACAAAATTACCCCAAGTTGACAAAAATTACCAAAATACCCTTTTGTTTTCAAAATCTCGTTATATCTTCAATTTGCGAAATTTTCAAAAATACTCTTCAATTTTAGGAATTTCAAAAGATCCTGACTTATTAAAGTTTTTGGAATCACTTTGGTTCATTACCAAATACACCTATAGGAAAATGACGAAAAATACCCACAGGGTAGAAACAGGCGAAATGTCCGAATAGTGAATGTGTGTGGTAGATACCACCAATGTGCCTCTATTGAGGAAGGAATATGGCTTCATTGTGAAATGAAGGTGGCTCTATTGATGAGTGTGAAAGTGATTCTCCAATTAGAATAGCGAATTTGAACTGAAACTTTGTGTGATCGAAAGAACTACCTCTAGAAATTCTTTTCATAAAATTGTTCATACAATAAGTGGAACAAAAGTTTGATGCATAAAACTTTTTAATCGGATAAATCGCAACGATAGAGATGAGTTCTAGGGGCCGCGGTAGAGGTAGATTGGCAAAGCATCGGAACCAGTAGGGTCTGGCCATGGGTCAGAAAGTGAGGTGCCGCCAAGCAGTGGACATAGAGGAGCAAGATCAGTCAGGAGAAGATGACGCAGTATCGCGGGCCATGTTACGAGTGCTAGAACGAGTAGCGAGAGCTAGTAGGGAAACGGAACTCGAAAGTCGATGTCGGAAAGGCTTAGATTGAACGGAGCCGAGATCTTTAGAGGGGTATTCGGAGTAGCTCGAACGTAGCGGAGTATTGGCTAGAAGCAATCAAAGAATCATGGACGATCCGACTGTACCAACGAAGAAAAGCTGAAAGGTGTTGTTTCATTGCTTCAGCGACGGCTTATCGTTGGTGGCTCATCACAAACAAGGTGTACCGCCGATCGATTGGATTGGGATTACTTTAAGGCTAAGTTTGAAGGAAAGTACGTAGGAGCCGCTTATTTGGACTCGCAAAGGAAAGCGCTTTCTAAACCTAGTACAAGGGAATAAGTCGGTAGCGGAGTATGAAGCGGAATTGTGCGCGACTTAGTCAAGACGCCAAAGGGATCGTGGCTCACGATTATGAAAGGAGTGTTCGATTCAAGATGGGTCATGAGATGAGTTGCGGGAGTTGATAGCTCCGCAGAGAGAAAGGACTTCGGTGCTAGTGGAGAAAGCTCAGATAGTGAAGAGGTTAAGAAGACTATAAGAGAAAACCGAGAGAAGAATAGGAACGAGAATAAGAGAAGTTTTGGACCATCAACATCGCTTGGTAACGCCTGAAAAAGACCAAGGATCGAGAATCATGTACGTGCACTTGTACCACCGATCAAAATCATTCATGTGTTAAGTGTGGGAGAACTCATTTAGGAGAATGTTGGGGAAATAGTAAAGAATGCTTTCGGTGCGGATCTAAGGCACATCTGGTTAAGAATTGTCCTCAAGCAACGAGAGGTCGTAGTTCAAGCCATGGAAGGAATGGTTCCAAATCAGTCACCAAGGATGTGATATCGGGTAAGCTCCTTTGCTTTGGTACATGCTTTAAATGTTTTGCTTGCTTGTGAGTTAGCCCTTTTCTGTGTTGCTAAGAGAGGTGTTTTGAATTTTGAGTGGGAACTTAGAGGCTATGTTTGGGAAGCATGATAGCCTTAGTAAGATCAGAGCGCAAAGATAAGCGTAAGGTGGTAGGATAGGTTGTACAGGATGTTCGTTAGCCAAGTAATTTCGAGGACGAAATTATTTTTAAGGAGGGTAGAATTGTAACACCGATTTAGGGGCTATGCAATTTGAGTATAATTCGTGTGTTGGAAGATTTTTGGGGTGTTTTTGGATGTGTTTTAGAGTTTTAGGAATGCTCGGATGAAAGGGGAAGGCTTTGGAAAATTTTGGATTTTTAGGGCAAAAAGGGAAATAGGGGCGAAGGCCTTAAAATAATTTTATGGAGTTTAAGACGCAAGAAAGGAGTTGGGTGGAGTGGCATGGAGGCGCCGCTTGAGCTTTGAAAGGGGACGCCTAAGGGAGCAGGGTTCGAGCCGCTAAGGCAGCAATTTTTGTTTTATTTTGCGTCACCAAAGGATCACTAAGTAGGCCTTAAAAATTGATGGCTGTGTTGGTGGACATGAAAGTCCAGCTTGGCAAAGTGGCTCTCATGCGCCACTTAGGCGCTGAAGGGAAGAAAGGGCGCTGGTTCGAGTGGGGCGCAGCATTTTTGTCGCTTTTATTGCTATGTGATGGGTCAAGTAGGAAGGGGTTCGAATAACATGGGAAGCAGTTGGGCTTTTATTTTTTTTAGCGTTAAAGGAAGGGACTAAGGAAGTAGGGCTTAAAAGAATGTTGTGGGCGTTGGTGGACAAGAAAGATGGGTCGTAAAGTGGTCAGGGCATTGTAAGGAGGGCTTGGGGCGGTCGTGAGTTCAAGGCGCAAGGAAAACAGAATTTTGGATATTTATTTTGCAAATTTGTGGAGATGGAGAGGGCTTAAAAGAAAATGGGGCGAATTTATATCACAAAAAAACGCTTTGGCCGAATGGCCTGGGGTGCTACCTGCAGCATGGGTTCTAGCAGGTCCCATGTTCAAGACCTATGGGTAGCAGTCTGGGTGTTTTATTTTGGTTTTATTTTGCAAAGCAGCTTTGGAGAGGTGTTGACTGGCTAGAAGGCTTTTATTTAGATGAGGATAATGTTTTTTTTTTTTTTTATTTATCTATTTAGTTATTTAGAAGTGTAGGATAATTATTGTAGTATTTCATTTTGAATAAGCTAGGTGATAAATAGAAGAGGGATAAGTGTGGACTTATTCAACTTATTTTGAATAAGTGTTGGAGAGAAAATTTAGGTAGTAGACTAATTCAAATCGGTTTGAATTAGTGGTCATGAGTGTTTGTAGGTGGTGGCCGAATGTTGGAGTCTTCAAGGGGGAGGTGGCGAGAATTCTATAAATAGGGGGTAGAGTGCCAAATTATTCTTCAAGTCTTTTGCCGAATCTCTCCTCTCCTCTTGGTGTGCCAAATTCCTTCCCTATTTAGTTGTCACCTTGGCCGAATAGTAGGTGTGGTGTGGATCACTTTGGGTTCCTTTTTCAATCGTTGGAAAAGGTAAGTAGGCTTAGCCGAATGCCTATTTCTTTCCCTCTCTGTTCTCTGTCGACTTCTACAAAGGTAAGAGCCGATTTTGGGATTTGTTTGGAAGTATGTTAATCTCTTGTGGTAACCAAATTGTTGTAGGGCCTCCGGGATTTGGATGCAATCAAGCGTAGCCTCTTTTCTCTGTTAATTAGGTGGTAAGTGGTGGTAAGAAGTTATTCTGATATTCTTGTCTTGGCCGAATGGCCCTAAGATTTCTCTTAAGTGCTAAGGCCGATTGTAGGGGAGAAGAGCCTAACGCAGGAGACCTTCTTGGGAGGCGATAGTCGCAATTGCGTGAAGCATATAGTAGTAGCATCCGGATTCAAGTGGTTTTGGTAAGAAATATTTAGTAAGATTAAATACTTGGATTTATGATTTGGAGGTTTAACCAGTTATCGATTAAGCGCTCGATGGAGGCCAATACCACAAGGAGGACAAGGGAAAGTCCCTATCCCAAAGTTTAAGAAAAGAGCCGCCTCGGCAGTTCGGGATTGGCCACCGGGGTGTGGACGTGCAAAGAAAAACGTTAGGCAAATAGCCGTAGTCTCGCTTAGCGATAGCGTCGAGGATCGAGAGTCTAGAACTCCAAGTAATAAGGTGTGTAGTTAGCCATTGTTTCCGGGTTTTATGTGATATCTCGCTATGTTATATGCTTACTAATAAGTGCAGATGGTAAAAGTGTGATAGATACCCTAAAAGGGGTATGACGATGATCGTGTAAGTAGCACATTGTAAATATTGTTGTCATTTATTTAAATATGAGTGTATGCCTATATTTGTGAATGACATGCACATGCATCATATTGTCGTTATATCATGTTACATGTGCATGGGTGGGTTATGAAAGAAGGACCGTGTACTTGAGTGCGTGGTTGATGTCGATTTGTGCTACATCGTGGATTGGCGCCGATCGAGGTCGCGTTGTGGATCTTTGCGATTTAGTTCGCGTGGTTACCTTGATTGATATCGGCTCTATGCCATATCGTGGCTTGATGGATTGCCGTGGTGCTCCATCGTGGTTTGATGTTAGCTATACGCTACATCGTGGATGGCATTGGTTGCCTTTTTGGAGGGAAAAGGAGAGGGTGACTCGATAGTCCCCTCGTGTGTGGTAGGTCGGATAAGGGGGTGTGTAGCGGATGGACCTTAGGATTGGGTTGGGTTTCATGTTGCATTGTTCCGCTGTGAAATGATATGGGAATGGGCCATGCCCAAGATGACATGTGGAAAGGTATGTTTTGAGAACATACGTGGAAATGGGCCAAGCCCGATGAATCGCGTGGATTAATGAGAAAAGGGCCTAGCCCAAGATTTGAATGTGGATTGAATGTGGGCCAAGCCAGCATTGTGGTAATGTCTAAATGATTATATTTATGCATTTGATAATTGGGTTGATTTGTGGCTAGCATGTGGGTGGATATCAGTGGTTTAATTACACACTGAGTCTGTATGACTCACCCAATTATTTATCCAACATCGCAGGTGAGTCGTGAGTAATGGACCGGGTTGGAGTAGATACAAAGGTGGCCATGCAGTACGATTTTCATGCAGAAGTAGATGTTTTACTTGTTTAGTTAATTAATAATGATTTTTATATTATCCGTATTTTGGGAATTTATTTGATGTAATAAGGGCCACTTTTGATTAAAGTACTCTATTTATAGTTGATAAAGGTTATATCGTATTTAGTAATATTTTTACAAAGGATTTATATTATAATAAATTATAATAAAGTTTTAATTCAAACCAAGCTTATATTATTTAATAATTTTAATGGACTTACTTCCCGAAAGTTAACAAAATTTTCAAGTTTTACTCTAAAGACAAAGATTTTTAACCGTCATTCCGCAGTGACATAACCAGATCCGGACGAGACTTGTGGGCCGGGTTTGGGGGTGTTACATGAAATCAATCACACATCCCCTTAACATGTCTTCCAATAACTGAATTACTCTTTCCGATCGACCATCCGATCGAGGATGAAAAGCCGATCAAGTTTAACTTTGTTCCCAAAGCTTCATGCGAGCTTTCCAAAATCGTGATGTAAACCTAGGATCCCTATCTCGATATAATAGATGCCGGTATCCCATGCAACCTCACAATTTCGTATACATACAAATTTAGCCAACTTTTGTAATGAATAATCCGTGATTTAACCGGTAGAAAATGAGCAGTCTTCGTCAATCGATCAACTATTACCCAAATGGAATTTTTCTTAGTAGGTGTTAAAGGTAACCCACTAACAAAATCCATAGTTATCCGCTCCCATTTCCAAAGAGGAATCTTTACTGGCTGTAATAAGCCCGACAAAAATTGATGCTCACTTTCACTTGTTGACAAGTCAAACATTTTCCCACAAACTCGTAAATCTCACGCTTCAACCCCGCCACCAATACATGCTCACTGAGATTCCAATACATCTTATTTCCTCCGGGTGCATAGCATAAGGGCTACTATGCGCCTCCCGAGAATCATTCGCCTTAAATCGAGTCCTTAGGCATACAAACTCTTCCACTAAAACACAAAGACTCCATCCGTGTTTATACCAAAATCCTCTATTTCACCACTCCCAACTTGCTCAATTAAGGGTCCCAACTTTTATCCGATATCCGCTTTTCCTTGATTTGCTCTAACCATAGAGGCTTCACTTGAAGTTCCGCTAATAGACTACCATCCTCATACAAACTCAGATGAGCAAACATTGCTCTCAAATCAGATACCACCTTACGGCTTAACGCGTCAGCTACCACATTAGCCTTTCCTGGATGATACTCGATTGAGAAATCATAATCCTTTAACGCTTCTATCCATCTTCTTTGTCTCAAGTTTAACTCCTTCTGAGTAAGAAGATACTTAAGACTCTTGTGATCCGTGTAAATGATGGACTTCTCACCGTAGAGATAGTGTCTCCAAATCTTTAAAGCAAACACTACCGCAGCTAACTCCAAGTCATGAGTGGGGTAATTTACTTCGTGCGGTCTCAGTTGACGAGAAGCATATGCCACTACTTTTCCATTTTGCATCAAAGACACAACCTAAACCCGTGTGAGACACATCACAATAAACGATAAATTCCTTTCACCTCAGTCAAATCAAAACCGGTGCTTCCAGCTGAGAATCTTCTTCAATTTCTCGAAACTCTCTTATTGTTTTTCACCCAAATATACGGTACCCTTTTCCGCAATGGGCTTTAGTTAGGGGTGCAACAATCGGAAAACCCCTCAACAAAGCGCCTATAATAACTAGCCAACCCCAAGAAACTCAATCTCAACATCGACTTTGGCGGTTTCAATCCAAAGATACCAATTTTCTCGAGGATCCACCCTTATTCCTTCAAATGATACCACATGACCCAAGAAAGTCACTTCCCTTAACTGCACTCGCATTTACTAAATTTGGCATAAAGTTGATTATCTCGAAGTAATTGCAATACTATACGCAAATGCGAGTCATGCTCCTCTTCATTCCTTGAATATACCAAAATGTCATCTATGAACACCACCACAAACCGGTCTAAATATTGTTGAAAGACCTTGGTTCATCATGTCCATAAATGTAGCTGGTGCATTGGTCAACCCAAACGGCATCACCAAAAACTCATAATGTCCATAACGAGTTCGGAATGCCGTCTTATGAATATCTGCTTCTTTCACCTTAAGCTGGTGATAACCCGATCTCAAATCAATTTTGGAGAAAATCAAGCTCCTTTCAATTGATCAAACAGGTCATCAATTCTCGGTAAAGGATACCTATTCTTGATCGTCAATTTATTCAACTGCCTGTAATCAATGCACATACGCATCGACCCATCCTTCTTCTTAACGAACAAAACCGGTGCTCCCCACGGAGACACACTCGGTCGAATAAAACCTCAAACCAGTAATTCTTGAATTTGAGCTTTAAGCTCTGCCAACTCCTTCGGTGCCATTCTATAAGGAGCAATGGACACTGGAGCCGTTCCAGGCAAAAGCTCACTACCAAATTCCACTTCCCGATCTAGAGGTACACCAGGAAGTTCTTCTGAAATACATCCGAAATTCCTTCACCGTTCTCACGTCCTCCACTGATAACTCTTTGGCATCCAAAGCACTAATAAAAGCTAGAAATGCTCCGTACCCTTTTCGCACTAACTTTTCTGCCTTTAACGCAGATACCATGTAACACCCCAAACCCGGTCAATACGCCATGACCGAATCTGGCATGCCACGAAGGAAAACGTTTTGAAGAAAAACAAGTTAACGATTAAATTTTAGCGAAAAACTTTTTGTTGTTCTAAATTCGTAGAAAATTAAGTTGAAAATCGATATTTTATTTTGAAATTCGTAAATAGATTTTTTTAAACTTAGTCGCAAACTTAGATTCGTAAACCATTTATAAATTAAAGAGAAACTAAAGCAATTAGGTTGAAAATCGTATCTAATAAAAATTTGGAAACTTAAGTTTTTGGAAAATAGTATGAATTATCGAAAATACTTAAGTTGTTAAAAATAATCAATTTATTTAGGTTACCCGATGGTAACGTTTTAAAAACCATCGCGCTTTGTATTTTAGAAAACTTTGTTCACATATCATTAAATCAACCATGTAATTTGCAAGTTATTCTTAAAACAAATCCAAAGCATATAAATAATCCAAAAAAAAACATAATTAAAGAGGCCTTATTACAAACCATAAAAATGAAAACCAAATTAAAATAAAGTACCCAAACGGAAGTTCATGTAAAACCAAATTTCATTGCATGGCCTCCTCAAGTTCATCCGGCTTCTCATCCGCGAATTTACGAATTACCTGAAAAAGTAAGGGAGAAGGTGAGTCACCAAGACTCAGTGCATATTCCCTCTCCCGGGTAAATACCACATACTTACACAAATTATAACCAAGCAATGTATATATATATGATGCACCCAACCTAGCCATCCATAACCCCTTTTCTACCCCGTGTGGTACCAAACCACTTGTGGTTCCAAACCACTGGTGACCAAAGTCACGATATTCAATATTGTGATACCAAATCACTGGTGACCCAAAGTCACAAATAATCAAGTTGTGGGGCCAACCCACTTGTGATACCAAATCACTGGCGACAATCCCATATCTTAAAAGTGGGGCCAACCCACGGTGGTGTTAATCCATAGGGACGAGTCGCTATGAGGTGCCAAACTTCTGGTGTCCCAAAGACACAAATGTGATACCAAATCACTGGTGACCAAAGTCACGAATAATCAAGTTGTGGGGCCAACCCACGTGTGATACCAAATCACAAAGCGACAATCTCATATCTCAAAAGTGGGGCCAACCCACGGTGGTGTTAATCCACGGTGGATTTAGTCGCTATGAGGTGCCAAACCTCTGTGTCCCAAAGACACAAATGTGATACCAAATCACCGGAGGTGCCAAACCTCCGTGTCCAAGACACGAATATTAATCTTCCCCCTCTCATATTGCCCATACCAATGAAATATTTGTACAAATCATGTCAACATACTTTATTATGAAACACATAACAAATATATCATAAATCGTAGATCATGATTTCAATCCACATGTATTAACAACATATAGAAACGGACTTACCCGAATCCTCATTCATACCATCATAGTATCATATCAAGATCTCTTCGTTTTCCACTTTGATAATATGATTAGTAAATTGAAATTATATATACATATACATAACCGAGTTATAAAGTGTGTAAGGTACACACCTGACACTACCGCAAGTACTAAAATCCGAAGACCTGATCTACCGCACTAGATCACCTTGTCCTACAATCGGCCAATATTTAAATTATAAACAAAGGCCATTCGGCCATACCACTAAATCCCAATGAGTTTTCACTTGAAATACCAAGTCTTACCTAAAGCTTACCCAAAACAATTTGACAAAGAAACGAGGCTTAGATTAATTGCTTCCAACGTCCCGAGGAGCCTAAAAGAAATCGGTTTCTAAGAATGATTAGAACCTTGCAACAATTGCCCAAAATTCGGCCTTTGTCCACAAGAGGAACAACATAGAAACAATAAAAAAACTAAGGAAAAACGGCCATAACACTTACCTATCTTCCAAAACCGCTTGAAGAAAACCAAATGAAGTCCTACCCTTGAAGAAATTCGGCCAAGACAAATCAAATGGGATATGAGAGTTTCGGCTATGATTTTGAAAGAAAACAATTGATATTCGGCTCAAAAGAGATGAAGAATTAGTATGGCAAAGAAGAAAAGAAAAGAAATGAAAAGGGAAGAAAGATGATTCGGCTTTAGCAACTAATGAAAGAAAAATCAAGGGGAAAGGGGAAGAAAGAGATTCAGCCAAGAAGAAAGTAAAAGAAATGTTGTGATTTTGAACAATATTCAAAAGAAAGAAAAGAGAGAAAATGGGATTAAGAGATTCGGCCAACACCTATTTTACCAAAGAAGAAAAGTGCATAAAAATGCACAAAGTTCAAATGTAGTTTCGGTTTCAAAAGGAAAAATGAGAGAAAGAGAATGGTATTTGGTTCAACACAAAAATGAGAGCTAAAATCCAAAGCAAATTTGCACAAAAATGCCTAGGTACATTCGGCCAAAGAAGGAGTTTTTGGAGAGAAAAGAAACAAATGCCAAAAGGTGCACAAATGCTAAAGTTGGCCAACTATCCGTCCCAAAACCTCCTATCAATATTCGGCCACCCCCCTAGCCATACATGTCGTCCACATACATGCACTAAAGGCCTTGGAATAGTTTCCAAAACATCTCCCTTAAGCCAAGCCTTGAAATCCTCTACATTCCCAAAGTTGAAGAAATTTTATCCCCAAAATCTAGCAATTCTATCCCTTATTTCATGCTTACCATAACCTTAAGTCTTCTTGCCATAAAAAGAAAATTGTCCATCTTATCCATATATATAGTTGATCGACACTTAATGCTAGGATGTACAAAAAATAAAATCCTCAATATGCTTTCCATACTACTCGAACCACTTCCCTCAAACAACCTTTCAAGCTCCTTATCCACTATGCCACTAACTCCTCATGTGCTTTAATTTAACACTTAAATTAACTTAAGTGTCAAGCTCACTTAATCCATCGCACTAAATTTTCCACACTAAAAATTATTCTAGCTTAGCTAATATTTCCAAGCCTTCACACAAATATACTAAGCACACAATAACAATCATATCCGAGCTAATACAGATAACAAGATGATACTCTAATATTTTTATAATGTTACAATTCTACCCTCTTAAGAAAATTTCGCCCTCGAAATTACCCGCTCAAAAAAGTTGAGGGTATCGCTCTTTGCCTCATCGCGTCCTCCTGTTCCCACGTAGCTTCTTCCACGCCATGATTCCGCCATAAAACCTTCACTAAAGGAACGGACTTCCTCACGCAAAACTTTCACATCTCGATCTAGAATCTGCACAGTTCTTCTTCTATCGTCAAATCTGACTCACCTCTATTTCCTCTCTCGCCACGACATGCGATGGATCGAACGATAGCGTCTAAGCATGGAGACATGGAACACATCGTGAATCGACTCACTCGATGGGAACTCGAGTGATAGGCTACTGCTCCCACTCGTCTAAACACCTTATACGGTCCAATAAACCTTGGACTTAACTTGCCTTTTTTCCCAAATCTTAACACTTTCTTCCATGGCGAGACCTTCAAAAAAACCTTGTCACCTACGGAAAACTCTATATCCCTCCGCTTGAGATCGGCATATGACTTCTGCCTATCCGAGGCTTCCTTGAGCACGAGCACCGAATCATCTTAACCTTATCCTCGGTCTCAGTAACCAACTCGGTCCTAACATCCGACGCTCACCCAACTCTGTCCAAAGATGTAGGTGTGCAACACCTCCTACCATACAACGCCTCATATGGTGCCATCTTAATGCTTGCTTGATAACTATTGTTGTATGCGAATTCAGCTAATGGCAAAAACTCTTCCCACCGCCTCAAGTCCAAAACACATCCATGATTCGTTCCGCCGCCTCTAACCAATACTCTGCCCGTCTTCGGGAGCCACACCAAACACCTCAAAATACCTCACTCCATTGGCTCAAGTCGCTTAGATACGGATTCCGAATTCCCGCCTCCATCTATTCCAAATACCCTATCAAGAACTCACAAAGATCGCTCGAGAGACATCGTGTCATCCCCGCTTGATCCTCGATGCTCAACTCCAACCGCTAGTGGTGGGGTGGTGGTGGTACCTCATTCTCGAATCCTTGACCGCACCTCACCGCCTCGGACACGACCATCCTACCCGACCACGCCCACGAGTAATACGACCCGACCTCGAGTACTCATGTCTAAAGTCTCGACCTATCTCGATTTAAAAGCGTTATGCATTAGTCATTATTCCACTTTCTTTAAAGCACGCTTTATGAATAATTTTAATAAGAAGTTGTTTCATGAGTACATTCAACCTATAGTTTGGGTCTCTAGAGTAGTTTCTACTACTAATCACCATGCCATCATCATTATAATCATATCATCAAAAGCAACGATTTGAGATACTTACCCGGGCGGATCGGTGCCAGAGACTCGGTGCCATGCCTTTCCAACCATATAATTTTAAACAAAACATTTTAGGACCATACTTTAAATTATTTTGGGCCTCGGGCCCACAGCCGAGCTTTTAAACTTGGCTCTGATACCAATTTGTAACACCCCAAACCCGGTCAATACGCCATGACCGAATCTGGCATGCCACGAAGGAAAACGTTTTGAAGAAAAACAAGTTAACGATTAAATTTTAGCGAAAAACTTTTTGTTGTTCTAAATTCGTAGAAAATTAAGTTGAAAACTGATATTTTATTTTGAAATTCCGTAAATAGATTTTTTTTTAAACTTAGTCGCAGCTTAGATTCGTAAACCATTTATAAATTAAAGAGAAACTAAAGCAATTAGGTTGAAAATCGTATCTAATAAAAATTTGGAAACTTAAATTTTTGGAAAATAGTATGAATTATCGAAAATACTTAAGTTGTTAAAAATTATCAATTTATTTAGGTTACCCGATGGTAACGTTTTAAAAACCATCGCGCTTTGTATTTTAGAAAACTTTGTCCACATATCATTAAATCAATCACGTAATTTGCAAGTTATTCTTAAAATAAATCCAAAGCATATAAATAATCCAAAAAAAAAAACATAATTAAAGAGGCCTTATTACAAACCCATAAAAATGAAAACCAAATTAAAATAAAGTACCCAAACGGAAGTTCATGTACAACCAAATTTCATTGCATGGCCTCCTCGAGTTCATCCCGGCTCCTCATCCGCGAATTTACGAATTACTCCGAAAAGTAAGGGAAGGTGAGTCACCAAGACTCGAGTGCATATTCCCTCTCCCGGTAAATACCACATACTTACACAAATTATAACCAAGCAATGTATATATATATGATGCACCCAACCTAGCCATCCATAACCCCTTTTCTACCCTGTGGTACCAAACCACTGGTGGTGCCAAACCACCGTGACCAAAGTGACGATATTCAATATTGTGATACCAAATCACCGGTGACCCAAAGTCACAAATAATCAAGTTGTGGGGCCAACCCACTTGTGATACCAAATCACCGCGACAATCCCATATCTTAAAAGTGGGGCCAACCCACGGTGGTGTTAATCCACGGGGGCGAGTCGCTATGAGGTGCCAAACCTCCGGTGTCCCAAAGACACAAATGTGATACCAAATCACTTTGGTGACCAAAGTCACGAATAATCAAGTTGTGGGGCCAACCCACGTGTGATACCAAATCACCAAGCGACAATCCCATATCTCAAAAGTGGGGCCAACCCACGGTGGTGTTAATCCACGAGGGGACGAGCCGCTATGAGGTGCCAAACCTCTGGTGTCCCAAAGACACAAATGTGATACCAAATCACTGGAGGTGCCAAACCTCTGGTGTCCGAAGACACGAATATTAATCTTCCCCCTCCTCTCATATTGCCCATACCAATGAAATATTTGTACAAATCATGTCAACATACTTTATTATGAAACACATAACAAATATATCATAAATCGTAGATCATAATTTCAATCCACATGTATTAACAACATATAGAAACAGACTTACAATCCCTCATTCATACCATCATAGTATTATATCAAGATCTCTTCGTTTTCAACTTTGATAATATGATTAGTAAATTGAAATTATATATACATATACATAACCGAGTTATAAAGTGTGTAAGGTACACACCTGACACTACCGCAAGTACTAAAATCCGAAGACCTGATCTACCGCACTAGATCACCTTGTCCTACAATCGGCCAATATTTAAATTATAAACAAAGGCCATTCGGCCATACCACTAAATCCCAATGAGTTTTCACTTGAAATACCAAGTCTTACCTAAAGCTTACCCAAAACGATTTGACAAAGAAACGAGGCTTAGATTGATTGCTTCCAACGTCCCGAGGAGCCTAAAAGAAATCGGTTTCTAAGAATGATTAGAACCTTGCAACAATTGCCCAAAATTCGGCCTTTGTCCACAAGAGGAACAACATAGAAACAATAAAAAAACTAAGGAAAAACGGCCATAACACTTACCTATCTTCCAAAACCGCTTGAAGAAAACCAAATGAAGTCCTACCCTTGAAGAAATTCGGCCAAGACAAATCAAATAGGATATGAGAGTTTCGGCTATGATTTTGAAAGAAAACAATTTATATTCAGCTCAAAAGAGATGAGGAATTAGTATGGCAAAGAAGAAAAGAAAAAATATGAAAAGGGAAGAAAGATGATTTGGCTTTAGCAACTAATGAAAGAAAAATCAAGGGGAAAGGAGAAGAAAGAGATTCGGCCAAGAAGAAAGTAAAAGAAATGTTGTGATTTTGAACAATATTCAAAAGAAAGAAAAGAGAGAAAATGGGATTAAGAGATTCGGCCAACACCTATTTTACCAAAGAAGAAAAGTGCATAAAAATGCACAAAGTTCAAATGTAGTTTCGGTTTCAAAAGGAAAAATGAGAAAAAGAGAATGGTATTTGGCTCAACACAAAAATGAGAGCTAAAATCCAAAGCAAATTTGCACAAAAATGCCTAGGTACATTCGGCCAAAGAATGAGTTTTTGGAGAGAAAAGAAACAAATGCCAAAAGGTGCACAAATGCTAAAGTTGGCCAACTATCCTTCCCCAAACCTCCTATCAATATTCGGCCACCCCCTAGCCATACATGCCGTCCACATACATGCACTAAAGGCCTTGGAATAGTTTCCAAAACATCTCCCTTAAGCCAAGCCTTGAAATCCTCTACATTCCCAAAGTTGAAGAAATTTTATCCCCAAAATCTAGCAATTCTATCCCTTATTTCATGCTTACCATAACCTTAAGTCTTCTTGCCATAAAAAGAAAATTGTCCATCTTATCCATATATATAGTTGACCGACACTTAATGCTAGGATGTACAAAAAATAAAATCCTCAATATGCTTTCCATGCTACTCGAACCACTTCCCTCAAGCAACCTTTCAAGCTCCTTATCCACTATGCCACTAACTCCTCATGTGCTTTAATTTAACACTTAAATTAACTTAAGTGTCAAGCTCACTTAATCCCTTTCACAAAATTTTCCACACTAAAAATTATTCTAGCTTAGCTAATATTTCCAAGCCTTCACCCAAATATACTAAGCACACAATAACAATCATATCCGAGCTAATACAGATAACAAGATGATACTCTAATATTTTTAGGATGTTACATACCACATTTGCCAAGTAATTCCTTCGTTCGCCTATCATTACTATTTCTTTATCATCCGAAGTCCTTATTGACATCCGCTTTTCAGCACAGTCCAAAAGCGCCCGGTGCTTAACCAACCAATCCATGCCCAAAATTAGATCGAACTCGCCGAAAGGCAATTCCATCGAATTCGCCAAAAATATTTCTCCTTGGATTTCTAAGGGCACGTCTCTAAACAGTTTATTTACAATTACCAACTGTCCTAAAGGACTAATTACCATCATCTCACTATCGGTAATTTTAGATTCTAGATTCAAGTTTCCAGATATGGCGCTAGCAACATACGACTGGGTAGATTCAATATCTATCAAAGCAGTAACAGGTACATCAAAGATAAAGAACGTACCAGTTATCACATCAGGTGCATTGCCATCCTCGCGGCGTCTAACTGCATATACCAATCCTGGCTGTCTTGCATCCGTGTTACCTCTAGAACCATTGCCTCGACCCAATGCACCTTGACCACGTCCAGCCCCATTACCACCACGACCTGATCCACGACCTCTCGGTGGCTGCTGAGTTCCTCTTACCGGCTGTGCTTCAGTATTACAAACTTCCTGAGTCGTATCCATGCGTCGAGGGCAATTCTTATATTGATGATCCATTGAACCACATTTATAACAAGCACCCATTTTCCTCCAGCACTCTCCGGAATGTCGTTTCCCACATTCGATCTGATCTCGACTCGACTGATTATTAGCTACAGGTGCTCTTCCTTGAGCTGGCTCATCATTCCGAGGCCTCTTCAGAAACCTTTTTGAAGAACCCGAATACTTTATATCTCTTTTGCCTCTAACTCTTTCTCGATTCTGACGTTCTGAGCTCTTAGCCTCTTCGGCTATCTTGGCTTTCTCCACAACCGTGGTAAAAGTTCTAACTTGTTGTGGGGCTATCAGAACCCGCAACTCATCATTCAACCCATCCTCAAAGCGTACACACGCTCATGGTCCGTTGGCACTATTGTCCGAGCATAGCGACTCAGACGTAAAAACTCAGCTTCATAAGCTGCCACCATCTTATTTCCTTGAATCGATTCAAAAATTCCTTCCTTCAAGGCCCACATAACTTGTGCCTACATATTTCCCCGAAAGGCGACTTTTCAAGAACTCCCAATTAACTAATGCGACTTGATGCCTTCCCTGACAATAAGCCACCATTGATAAGCTTCGCCCCTTAGCAAGGACACCGCTCTTCTTAGTTTCTGTTCTACAGTGCACTTGAGGTCTTCCATAATTCGCTCCACCGCCTCAAGCCAATATTCGGCAACATTTGGAGCTACACCTGAGACACCTCTGAAAACCTTAGCACCATTTGATTTCAAAGCGCCCCGATATCGACCCACGATTTGTTGGCCCACTCTAGGTCCAGCCCACCTTTCAAGGACTCGCATCATTGCTCGTGTTAAAGCATTATCTTCTTCCATATGATCATGTGATCCCGTCTCACTCTCGAGCGATCAGGTGCATCCATTTCCCAGCACATGACCCGCGCTTGACGCGAAGACCTGGCGTCCTCTACCACGGCCACGTCTACCGCGTCCACGACCACGTCCTCTAGTGCTCATAATAACTAATTCGGTTTATTCTGGTTACAAGTTTTATGAATCAGAATACTATTTCAGTGTTTATTAACGATGTTTTATGAGATATAAGAGGTAAAGTTGTTTTCGCAATCACGTCCTATAGTCTCAATCTCTATTGTTTTCAACACCTAAAACTAGAAGTTCTAGAGTGTTCCTATGATCATATCACAATAATAACAATCAATATACAAATACTTACTTGACTTGGTGCCGGATGCTCGTGGTGCCATACTACCTTTAGAACATAAAGTTTAAAAATTTAAACTGTTTCTCAAACAAAAATTGTTGTTGAACCCAACCACAGCCGAGTTTTGAAACTGGCTCTGATACCATTAAATGTAACACCCCAAACCAGGTCTATGCGTTAAGACGAGATTTGGTTTGTTACATCGATCTATCATTCATTTAATACTCTAATGTTTTAGGTAAATGGGTTCTATAAAACCTTTCAAAAATGATGTTTAGTTGAAAATTTAGAAAAATGATTTAAAATTTGATGAATTAAGAAATACTAGTTTGAAATCTTATCATTTAGTACTTTAATTGTTTAAATCTTTAAAGTAGTTTTTAAAGAGTTCAAAAGGATTTAAAAACACGAATAGTTAAAGCATCTTCAACGTTTTAAAGGAAATTTAAATCCATCCACACACATAAAAATCCATAAAAGTATTAATAGAGGCCTTATTACATCATACCCAAAATAGTAATTAAAAGAAATTACTTAATAAAAGTTCATAGTTTATAAAAACCCATATTCGTAGTATGGCCTCCATGAAGTCATCCTCGGCCCAAGCCTTCACAATTTCCATTACCCAAATGGTTAAAAAGATAGAGTGAGTTACTCGTAACTCGATGTGTAACTCACTTACCACGTTCATTGAGCCGGATAATCAAGGCATTGTTTTGGGCTTGAGCCCATTTACAAATATAATATAATAAATTAAATGCATGCAAAATGAAATTTCCCAACCAAACCTAATTTCCATCCGCTACACACCCCCGTACCAACCAACACACCTGTGGGGATCAAGTCAAGCCACCCCGCCAACACACCAATCGTAGGCAATAAGCCGTTTTAAATATATTGTGGTGCACCACCGAACTAGAGGTATTAAGCCATTAAAATTTTGTGGCAAAGCCACCGAACTAGATTTTTGGCAACAGGCCTTTCTTCTCTTCATCAATTATCCCAACCCATGCAATCAGGTATGCATAACAATTTATATCCATGTAATAATTTAACAAAAGGCCTACCATACATGTGAGTCTATATTACAAATTTTCATTTGAGCCCATAAGATAAAATAGCATTTAGCCCATTTAGCAATCTAGCTAACTTTGGCCCATATATCGATCTAGCAGATTTTCGGCCCATTAACGATCTAGTAATTTTCGGCCCATTTAACGATCTAACAAATTTTCGGCCCATTTAACGATCTAGCAGTTTTTGGCCCATTTAACGATCTAGCAGTTTTCGGCCCATGAATTTAACGGTTTTCATACATTTACACAAAAGTGTTAATTACTATGTATTTTTCGATTTTGCCATCTTTACGATTTTATCCCAATATTTACGGTTTAGTATCTAACCCGAGAGATAAGTGTGAAGTTACACACAGTTCTTGTGAGAACTAGACTTTCCCGCTCGTCGATACCTAAACGCATCACGATAAATTAGAACACTATAATTTATTCACATATCGAATCTTAGAAATAACGATCTAGACTTTACCCTCAAAATTTCGAACCACTTCTATTTGTGGTTTCTCCTCGATTGATGGTTAGTTACCCGATAAAAATCCACGAACAAACAAAGGTTCGAGAGTACGAACGATTTCAAACAATTGATTCTCCTTGGATGAGCGTCCACAACCCGGTGGAAAATCCCGGATTGCTGAAACAGTCCTTTGCTTAAACTTAGGGGGAATAGCGGAACCACCCCTCTTCCGAACACTATTCACCACCCTTTTCGTCCCTATTTTGATTATTTCTAATGACAAAAGATCATGAGTCTGACTAAATATATCGAAATTATGACTAACGGTTACAAGGGTGAGATTGCCTTACCACGAAATATCCTTGTTCCACAATATGCGAATTGAGCTATACGTCCTCTAAATTGAAATCGAGTTATAATCCATCTATATCAAAATGACGAGTAATATGAGAATCTTTGAATAAACTCCTTACCTTAACTCTTTAGATCGTTTCCAACGATTCACTATACTCACGAACACTTGAGTTTCGGTCGTCCAAAATCACACTATTGTCCACGATTGAAAAAGAAACGTTTGAGAAGAATACCTATGTATAGTAGGAGATTCGGCTATGAATAACAAAGGAAGGGAAAAATGGTTCAGCAATGGAGCAATCTAGCATTCGGCCATGAGAGAAAATAATGAAGAAAATTTAGTTGAGAAGAAAGTAGAAGGATGAAGGAAGGAGATGATGTTGATTCGGTTTTCAAGAGAGAAAAGAGAAAAGAAAAGAGATGAGTTTAGGAGAAAAGAGATGAGTTTAGGAGTAAGGTACATTCGGCAATGGGGAAAAGGAGAAGGAAACGAAAATGATCTTAGCTTTGGTATTTCAGCCAAAAGAGAAAATGTCTTGAGATGCTAAGCAAAAATGTGTCCAAATGGGAACATGAAATGGTCAAAAACAAAGCTTACCAAAAGCTCAAATTCGGCTAAAAGAAAGGTTGAGAAGAGAATTGCAAATTTTGCACAAAAATGCTAGAAATGACCAAAAGCTAACTCCTAATCCTAGCCAAGCTACTAACACATTCGGCCAACCCCTTAGTCCACAATGCCGTCCATGTTCATGGTCAAAATGGCCATGAAGAAGTTACCAAAACATCAACCTTGATTCAAGCCTTGCAATCCTCCATTTTCCTAAAGTTTGAAAATCTTATCCCCAAAATCAAGCCATTCCATCCCTTAAATCATGCTTGCCATAAACCTTAATATCCTTACCATAAAAATTTAGTCCATCTTATCCATGTTTTATGCTTGGCCGACACATGCTAGGAAAAACCAAAAATAAAAGCTCCTAAATTGCATGCTAGGAGATTCGAACCTCTCCCCTCAAGTCCAACTTATGGCGCCATCACCACTTTGCCAATTACTCATCTTATGCTAATTTTAGACACTTAAATTAACTTAAGTATCAGTGTCACTTGATCCACTTCAACAAATTCTCAATAATAAAAATTATTCTATACCAGAATACTTCTATGCCCGTTTCAAGGCTATAATAAACACGAAAAAGAAGAAAGGAAAATTTTCATTCATAAGCTAAACACCAAAACATGCAATATACCGATACTCGGATTTTTCGGATGTTACAATTGTTGTCCAAGCCCACAATAATACTCGACTAAGGACCTTTTAAGAATAATCATACTATTCTCAGGATATTATTATAAAATAGTTTATTTATATACACAAAAAATAAACTGAAATAGTAATGGTTATGCCTTATATTAATAAATGAGGTAATATAAGTGTAGGGCCCAAAATTTGCCCGGGCCCGTTTTATAACTAAAAAACCAAAAAAACAATGATAACCAAATTAAAAATTGATCCAAAACAGTCCAATAAAACACAAAGTCCAATAACAGTCCATTTACACCAGCAAGCCCAATTATCAAACTAAACCCTAACCCATTTACAAGTTAGCCCAAATATATAACCCAATAACCTAATACTGAAACGGCCCAGATAGCCCGAATATTGGTTTCAGAAACAGGAAACCCTAGAGACCTTCTGGAAACTTCATGCGCCGCAGCCCGGCTGACGGTTGGGCTACCGCGTCCCTCACACGTGCACCTTGCGTCGCTTCAGCAACCCACGCGCGCCATCACTCGCACGTCTATACGGCATCCGTACTGCCAGCGAGCGTCCACGCCCACACACGCGCCACGTCCGCCTTAGTACAATGGCCACTCCTGCGAAAAATGACAAGCAACCAGCAAATGCAGAAGGGATGGCAACAGAATACAGCAAAGCAGAATAATTTTTGGTTTACATTCGGCTATAAATAGGGCCGAAATCAAATGTAAAAGGATTCGATTTTTCTGATATACACGAGTACTCACATATTGAATACAAAGAAAAAGCAATTAAATCCAGTTTTTGAGAGGTGATTTTCTTGCATTTTCTTTTTGATTTTCTTTCGTTAATATTGACTTGTATTAGAGGAAGTTACCTTCAAAGAATCCTCCCTCGTTCACTCTGTCACAATCGGAGTCGGACAAAGAGGATTTTGAAGCAATTCGGATCATTTTGTGGGCTGCTCTTCGCTAGTTATGGTGGCGATTGGGTGGTAAACGAAAGGAATTTTGAACTGCGGTGGAGGAAGGAAATAGGAGAATATTAGGGTTTCACTTAAGAAACAGAATGCTGATTTTTCTTTAAAACACATGTTTTTAGTGCATTAAGAGAACGGCACCGTTTAATCTAGTTTCAATAGTGTTGAAACGCTACCGTGTTGGCCAAAATCCGATGACCCAATTTGACCCGACCCGATTGAGGCTTAGATCCGCGCGTTTCAGTCCGAATAGGGATATTTGCGTTTAAAACCTTCCTTGTTCCGTGGCCTTTTAATTAAGTCACATATATATATTTTTATTTTCTTAATTTCGCACTCAAGTCTTGTATGACGTTTCAATCTCGTCCGCTTTTAAACGCTCGTTTAATAAAACTGGAATATTCGCGCTTTTAGTCCTCGTAAATTCGGGTATCTTTTTATTTTGGTTCTTTTTCAAACTTACTGACTTTATAAATTTTTTAAATTAGACATTGGATTCTGAATGTGTTTCGATTAAACCTGTCATTTTTTTAACTTATACTTTCATATTTAATATAGTTGTAGTTTTCTTTATTATTATTCTTTTTATCGACTCATTTAGTTATTTTTATAAATGCACTTTTTGGTTCAAAATTGGTAGGATATTCTTAATACATTGGTTAATTCATTATTATTTCATATATTTTTTAACACATGTATATTTTTATATTTTTCGTTGACCCTTAAAAATTTTATTGTATTGAAACATGTTTAAAATTTGATGTGTTTATTTCCAATACGTTGTACTGGTATGCGTTTTATTTTTATTTATTTACTTTCCTTGCCATTGATTCAATAATTGATTATTGCTATTGTGAATATTTAATTCTCATTTTATATTTATTTTCTATTTGCGATTTAATCGTGTTGTATTTCGCTAGTAAATAATTGCTCCGCATTACATATTAATATGCTATCGCATTTTATTTTAACACCATTTAGATTTTAAAAATCATTTTGTGCAAAGCTTTAAATCATAAGGCAATGCTCGTGTTTAGAGGTTTCGAGAAAATCATGCTCTAACTTACTGAGTTCCGGTTCTCCTCGTTTAAAACCTAATAACCGAGTATCCTTTCTCTCTTAAATCAAAATGCATGATATTTTAAATATAAAAACTTATTCTCGGGAAGTTGAGACATTGCACCCTAACTTACTGAGTGTGATGTTTTATTTTCTTAAAATAAGAATTCCAAAAGAACAAAGGCAATATTCCGTATTCGGGAATTTTGAGAAATAGTGCCTTAACTTACATCAAGTTGCGATTTTTCATTTGACCCAAATAAGGGAATATCCTTCTTATTTTTTTTAATATACAAGTATTGAATGTCGAAGGATAAATCCAACTTCGAGAATATAAGGTGTTATGCCCTAACTTACTAAGTATGGCATTTTATTTCTCCGAAATAGGGAGCTTTGGCATCCAATATGGTTTTGTCCCAATACATATATATTTTAAATAAATGGATCGTAATCTAAAATCTTTTCAAATTTTCGACGTCAGGACATTAATTAATCATTTCGGTACCAATTTTGGGTGTTACGGGGGTGCTAATCCTTCCTCGTATGTAACCGACTCCCGAACCTATTTTCTCGAATTTCGTAGACCAAAAACACCATTTTAGTAAACCAAAATGTTTTATTAAAACAAAGGTGACCCGATCACACCTCATCAAAAAAGATTGGTGGCGACTCCATTTCCATATTTTTAAAGTCGATTCCCATTTTTCAAAAAGCTGAAAAAAATGGTTTCGATAGCCTGGCGACTCCACTGGGAACTGGTTGAGAGTCAGGCCATAAATTGATTAATTTCTGTCCGTTTGTCGAAAATTGAAAATTTGATTTGAAAAATTACGATCCTTTTATTGCATTCGCTTGCATCATTTCATTTGATTGCTATGGTTCGAGTCTTGTAGAATACTTTGCATCATATTGCATGACCATTGGTCACACCTTTAAGTGGGAGTGAGAAGCTACTCCTTCGTGAGGTTTTCACCTCCGCCCGGGATAGTGAATTACTTAGGGATACATCCGTACCTATGTCTTCGTGAGATTTTCATCTCCGTGCAGCCATAGGGAAATGTATTCCCCTGAACCGAATTCGATCCATATGAGCCTATAATGGGTGAGGATTGAGGAATCTGCTGGTTCAGCTACCCTTAACTTTAGAACTCAAACTGCATGTAAAAGGCCCTAAGAGCCTACCCCAGATGGAGTTGTGATAAACCCTAGTGGTCACCCAATAGGTGCTTGAATATTTTACATGTTTTTCGTTTCTATCGTACTGACTATTTGTTTTATTTTTGTTGCTTTGCATGCATATTCATATTAGAGAAGGTTGTCGAGTTGGGTTCGGTTGTTAAATTAGGGAGCTCGACATGGAAAACAACTTTCTTGATAAAACAGAAGACAATACGGATGTCCGTATATTTGTAATCCGCTCTATGTAAAGAGCTTTGTTTTCAAATAAAGTTTCCTAAATGGAATTGAATCAGAATCGGATCCTTTTGCATTGCATGCATTCACATAGTATTACATCACATGCTAGATTTCATGAGAAGACCCTGATTAATTAAAAATTATTTCAGTCAACCTAGAAGACATGGAACAAAGGTTTGAGAGAATAGAGCAAAGGCAAATACTGATGCAAGAGTAGTTGGCCAAAATTCAACGGGATATGCGAGTTCAAATGAATATGATGCGCCAGTTAACCCAATTACTAGTCGGGGGGCTTGGAAAAAAGAGTTGCCCAGTGGTCGACAGTGTGGATTATGATGAAGGGATCGTTTATTCTCCAATAAGTGTATCGGCCCAACCAGACGTGCCTCCGCAAGGGGCACCTATCATTATCGAACCCCAATGTCAGATTAATACCCCGGCACCGCTGAATTTCCCGATGGGCTCAAGTTTTAAACCAGTTGTTCTGGCAAAAACAAAGGAAAAGGGAGAGTGGGCTTCAAAGGCCCCGAAAAGAAAGGACAAGGGTGTGAATAATACGAGAAGGTATAACAAAGGCTATTCAGAGCCGATTACAGTAAGCCAGCCAAAGACGGTAACCACTAGCTGTCAGGGCTCATCAAGACAAGAATCCAGTGCAAAGCAACTCCAGTTTACACCTATTCAAACGACATATAGGGAGTTATCCAGAGCTTATTTGATATGCATGCTGTAGCTCCTCATTACCTAAAACCAATGCAATCCCCATACCCCAAATGGTATGATTCGAACACTCAATGTGAGTACCATGCCGGGATTACAGGACATTCAATAGAAGATTGCCTTGCTTTCAAGAAGCTAGTTGAAAGATTCATCAAAATAGGAGTTATAAGATTCAATGATCTCCCTGGTGTAGAAAATCCGTTACTCAACCATACTGTTAAAGGGATAACTATTGTGAGTACCATAATGAATGGGGGCATGAGATCAGGAGTACCTCAAGTCCAGGGCTCTAGTGTAAAACCTGATACTGGCAAATTTGAACATTAATAACGTATTTGAAGGGTGAACCAGGGAGTAGACTTTTCTAAGCTTCTGTCTTTACGTACTTAAGATGTTTTGAACAATGGAACTGTGAAAGAGATCATTGTATTTTTTTTAGAGCTAATCTAGAGCAATATTCAAAACATGCTTGTTGATTTAAGCCTAGAAGCAACAAGATTCTTTTTGTGAAATAGGCTGTGTCCAGAAATTTTATTTCAATAAAATGCATCCTTTTAAGCAAATATTTTTCTTTACATTTTATACTGTACATTCTTTTGTGTTTTAGAATATTCTTTCATTCTTTATTCATGACCATACCATATAAATAATCATCCTTAGAATCATTTATTCTTTGGAATTTGCCTTCGTACCTGCAATAGGTGCCCAGATATCAATGACATGAGCGACGCTGTTACTGATTCCCGTTTTGAATGAGATATGGGCCTAAGGGATCTAAGGACTTTGAAGATGACAGAGATCGTAGCCTATCTTTTGATTTGTTAAGAATGGTAGAACAAGATGAAAGTAGACTCTACCTTGCAAAAGGTCGATGGACGCTTGCGAGAGATTAAGAAGGGGCAAATATCGAAGCCTAATTCATCACAAGGCGAGACATCATTGAGCTGTCTTTAAGAATTCAAGATGTTTTCTCACGCTAGGCTACTGAAACGTGGGTATGCTATTAAGATTGGTGAACCCATGCTAATGTTTCTACAATAATTAGGGTAATCATGAGGTTTAGGCTACCGGTATACCCAGAAAAAGAAATTGCATCAAATGCCAAATTGAGAAAGATAGGACTTATATGCCTCCTCCATTTTCCTATATGTGGGGCATGGATGTTACCAAGCCAGTCTCATCAAAGGCTTCTAGCCAATATCGATTCACTTTCGGGGATGTCGGTTACTTCACTAAGATGGTAAAAGTCGCTTCATGTGCCAGCATTACAAAGTCGATAGTCGTAAAAAAAAAAGATCGAAAAGATCATATTTAACCGCTCAATGTTAAAAGTTTGCAGTCTGTTCAAAGTGCAATAAAGGCAACGAAAAAGAAAAACAAAAGATCAAAAAAGACCGAGACTTGTAAAGATTGGCATACAGAAGTTACTATTTACCCTCTATGCTTATCAAAAGGGGCAACACATTTCTCATTGGTTTCGCCCATTGAAGTCGAAGTTCCTTTGTTCCGAGTTATATTAGAACTGAAGTTGGATGAGGCAGAATGGATCCAATCTCGATATGATCAATCCAATTTGTGAGGAAAAATTAATAGCTATCCGTTACAGTTAGATGATGCGAGTTTACGACAAAGAGTTTCATCCTAGAAAATTCCCAAAGGGGGACCTGATATTGGAGAAGATCCTTCATATACAAAAGGATTTCAGAGAAGAATAGAGACCAAATTAGAAAAGACCTTATGTAAGGAAAAAGTCTGTTCTGGAAACATTGGCAAAAATGGATGGAAGGGATATGCCCAATTCAGTCAAGAAGTATTTTGCTTTAAAAAAAAACTTCAATCAAAAGAAAGAAAAGGAGAGGCCAAGGAGAAAACCCACAAAGGGTGCTTTGAGACCAAAGGGGATTTGAGTTGAAAACCCGAAAAGGGCGGCTCAAATTTTGATCGAAACCGGGGCATTCAACAATCTTGCTATGCCTAAATTAACAATGAAGAAGTATGCTACATCTTGGGGCATCGAAAAAGTACTTCAGATCCCCTAAACACATATTGAGCTTAAAATGGTCCTCAAGAAGTTGGAACAGAGAAGCTCGATCATGATATCTCAGGGCACCTAGTTTCTATTTTACCCATTTTAAATTTGTTATTTGTGATTATATTATTCTTTTCAAAATATGTTCACAATAAATTTCCTTTTTGATTGCAATTGCTAGCTTTGATTAACTTGCTTGTTTCGAGCTATGCTCCTAATCAATTTCATTCTTATCCATAGTTATGATCTTTTTCAAGCATTTTTGCAATGAAATAATGATTAGTGGACTAATAATACTTTCATAAAAGGAGTTTCGCATATTACTCTGGAAGCTTCTGAATCATACAAGAAACTGAAACAGGACTATTGTTTAAAACTCACCAGGTTTAAAGAAGAGTCTAAACTGAGATTTTCTCTCCGAATTTTTGTCAAAGATGGTGGTTGAGCAAACAACAAGATATTGCGTCAGTGGGCATCGTTAAACCAAGTGTAAAATGGGGATCATTCTCGAGAAAAAAATGATATCCTGCATTCACGCGAGCATCATGCATACACATCTGGTTGGGTCACCCGAAGAGTGATCAGTTGATGGAACAAGCTACAGACCCTATACCCCCGAGTTATGGTGGGATAGATGGAAGCTAATACAGATCCTATACCTTTGAATAGCAATGTGATGGATTAAAGAAGAAACAAATCCTATATTTTGAAATCGCAGTGGGATGGATGGGAAAAGGTTCAGATCATATACCCCTAATTCACAATGAGATGAACCCTGAAGTTACAGTGGGGCAAATTTGTTGAGCAAGATATAATCATTTTCTCGGGTTTTCTGTTGAGAATACCAGCCGAACAAGAAGACAGTATATTACATCGGTGATACAACCTGGAGGAATAATGAGCAATGTCAATCCTAGGCGTTTAAAAAGAGGGATCATTCTCATGAAATTCTGCATTCATGCAAAACACATTTAGTTAGGAGTATTTGATTCATTCGGATCATTGCATCTTAATCATTCTCATGACATTCAGCACTCAGGTAGATGCCATCCATAATGCATTTAGTTAGGAGCATTAGATTCATTCCGATCATTGCATCCTAACCATTTTGCATAAGCATAAACAAAAACTAATTTTACAGGACAGGTCCCCTAGGGGACGTTGTTGCAACATTGGTGAATTCAAAAATCTTGCCTCCCTGAGTTTGCAGTGGGGCAGATTGAAGATGGAAAATCTGGCAATCCTGAAGTTGCAGGAGCAGATTGAAGATAGCAGATCTGGCAATCCTGAAGTTGCAGGAGCAGATCGAAGACATTAAATCTTGTCTCCACGAGTTCGCGATGGAGCAGATTGAAGATAGACAATCCGCAATCCGAAGTTGCGGAGCAGATTGAGGATAGCAACCGCAATCCCGAAGTTGCGGGAGCGATTGAATATAGCAAATCTGCAATCTTGAAGTGCGTAAGCAAATCGAAGACATCAAATCTTATCTTCCCAAGCGGCGGATCGAAGATAGCAAATCTGGGAATCCTGAAGTTGCAGGAGCAGATTGAAGATAGCAAATCTGGTAATCCTGAAGTTGCAGGAGCAGATTGGAGATAGCAGATCTGGCAATCCTAAAGTTGTAGGAGCAGATCAAATCTTTTCACCTCGAAGTCCCAGTGGAGTAGATGGAGGCTACAAATCTCTTCTCCCTGAGGTTATTGGGGATCAAACTATATTTCTGAGAAGTTTTAGTAAGAAGACTGAAGTTACAAGTCTCTTCTTTCTGGATTCTTATCACCTCGAAGTCCCAGTGGAGTAGATGGAGGCTACAAATCTCTTCTCCCTGAGGTTATTGAGGATCAAACTATATTTCTGAGAAGTTTCAGTAAGATGACTGAAGTTACAAATCTCTTATTGCTGAATTCCTATCACCTCGAAGTCCAAGTGGAGTAGATGGAGGCTACAAATCTCTTCTCCCTGAGGTTATTGAGGATCAAACTATACTTCCGAGAAGTTTCAGTAGAGAAGATGGAAGCTACAAATCTCTTCTCCCTGAAATTCTACTGGAGCAAGTTGAGACATCATTTCCCTTACGCTGAAAGACGCGGTGAGGCTACTTGCCAAGAGGTCAAGATCTTACAAGACCGGGCAAATATGGCCCTCTTTAAAGTCTTTGCTCTATTCTCGTTACACGACAATGAGCAAAGAGGGGCAGTTGTAGGGCCCAAAATTTGCCCGGGCCCGTTTTGTAACCAAAAAACCAAAAAAAACAATGATATCCAAATTAAAAATTGATCCAAAACAGTCCAATAAAATAAAAAGTCCAATAACAGTCCATTTACACCAGCAAGCCCAATTATCAAACTAAACCCTAACCCATTTACAAGTTAGCCCAAATACATAACCCAATAACCTAATACTGAAACGGCCCAGATAGCCCGAATATTGGTTTCAGAAACAAAAAACCCTAGAGACTTTCTGGAAACTTCATGCGCTGCAACCCTGCTGACGGTTGGACTACCGCGTCCCTCACACGCGCACCTTGCGTCACTTCAGCAACCCACACGCGCCATCACTCGCACCTCCATACAACATCCGTACTGCCAGCGAGCCTCCACGCCCACATACGCGCCACGTCCGCCTTCGTACAATGGCCACATCTGTGAACAACGATAAACAACCAAAGAAATGCGAAGGGATGGCAACGAGAATCACAAAGAAAGCGAATAATTTTTGGTTTACATTCGGTTATAAATAGGGCCGAAATCAAATTTAAAAGGATCCGATTTTTTTGATATACACGAGTACTCACATATTGAATACAAAGAAAAAGCAATTAAATCCAGTTTTGAGAGGTGATTTTCTGGCATTTTCTTTTCGGTTTTCTTTCGTTAATATTGACTTGTATAAGAGGTGAGTATAAGAGGAAGTTACCTTCGAAGAATCCTCCCTCGTTCACTCTGTCACAATCGGAGTCGGACGAAGAGGATTTTGAAGCAAGTCGGATCATTTCGTGGGCTGCTCTTCGCTAGTTATGGTGGCGATTGGGTGGTAAACGAAAGAAATTTTGAACTGCGGCGGAGGAAGGAAATAGGAGAATATTAGGGTTTCACTTAAGAAACAGAATGCTGATTTTTCTTTAAAACACAGGTTTTTAGTGCATTAAGAGAACGGCACCGTTTAATCTAGTTTCAATAGTGTTGAAACGCTGCCGTGTTGGCCAAAATCCGATGACCCAATTTGACCCGACCCGATTTAGGCTTAGATCTGCGCGTTTCAGTCCGAATAGGGATATTTGCGTTTAAATCCTTCCTTGTTCTGTGGCCTTTTAATTAAGTCACATATATATATATTTTTATTTTCTTAATTTCGCACTCAAGTCTTGTATGACGTTTCAATCTCGTCCGCTTTTAAACGCTACGTTTAATAAAACTGGAATATTCGCGCTTTTAGTCCTCGTAAATTCGGGTATCTTTTTATTTTGGTTTTTTTTAAACTTACTGACTTTATAAATTTTCTAAATTAGACATTGGATTTTGAATGTGTTTCGATTAAACCTGTCATTTTTTTAACTTATACTTTCATATTTAATATAGTTGTAGTTTTCTTTATTATTATTCTTTTTATCGACTCATTTAGTTATTTTTATAAATGCACTTTTTGGTTCAAAATTGGTAGGATATTCTTAATACATTGGTTAATTCATTATTATTTCATATATTTTTTAACACATGTATATTTTTATATTTTTCGTTAACCCTTAAAAATTTTATTGTATTGAAACATGTTTAAAATTTGATGTGTTTATTTCCAATATGTTGCACTGGTATGCGTTTTATTTTTATTTATTTACTTTCCTTGCCATTGATTCAATAATTGATTATTTCTATTGTGAATATTTAATTCTCATTTTATATTTATTTGCTATTTGCGATTTAATCGTGTTGTATTTCGCTAGTAAATAATTGCTCCGCATTACATATTAATATGCTATCGCATTTTATTTTAACACCATTTAGATTTTAAAAATAATTTTGTGCAAAGCTTTAAATCATAAGGCAATGCTCGTGTTTAGAGGTTTCGAGAAAATCGTGCTCTAACTTACTGAGTTCCGATTCTCCTCGTTTAAAACCTAATAACCGAGTATCCTTTCTCTCTTAAATCAAAATGCATGATATTTTAAATATAAAAACTTATTCTCGGGAAGTTGAGACATTGGACCCTAACTTACTGAGTGTGATGTTTTATTTTCTTAAAATAAGAATTCCAAAAGAACAAAGGCAATATTCCGTATTCGGGAATTTTGAGAAATAGTGCCTTAACTTACTGGGTTGCGATTTTTCATTTGACCCAAATAAGGGAATATCCTTCTTATTTTTTTTAATATACAAGTATTGAATGTCGAAGGATAAATCCAACTTCGAGAATATAAGATGTTATGCCCTAACTTACTGAGTATGGTATTTTATTTCTCTGAAATAGGGAGCTTTGGCACCCAATACGGTTTTGTCCCAATACATATATATTTTAAATAAATGGATAGTAATCTAAAATCTTTTCAAATTTTCGACGTCAGGACATTAATTAATCAATTCGGTACCAATTTTGGGTGTTACAGGGGTGCTAATCCTTCCTCGTACGTAACCGACTCCCGAACTTATTTTCTAGAATTTTGTAGACCAAAAACACCGTTTTAGTAAACCAAAATGTTTTATTAAAACAAAGGTGACCCGATCACACCTCATCAAAAAAGATTGGTGGCGACTCCATTTCCATATTTTTAAAGTTTATTCCCATTTTTCAAAAAGCCGAAAAAAATGGTTTCGACAATAAGTATGTTATTACAATCATCTCATGATTGGTCGTTGGGCATACTTTAACAATTTTCACCATATATTTTCCTTAGAGAGAAATAGTCTTGACAAACATATCTGTCACCTGAATTATCCTTCTTAGTAACTCTTCTTGTCAATGGGTTCTAACTGACCCCTCTTTACCCAATGAACTATGCGAGTTACTTGTGATCGAACCTCTAGCTTACCAAGTTTCTCTAAGCACCTTCTGGCATTTCTTAATAGCATATCCCCATCCGTGATCCTCAGAACTCTTCTTCCGTTTTCCTGTACACTAGTCGCTACTGTCACATCTTTTCCCATGTCTAATTCTTACTAGGTTAACACCCAAATACCCTATCGACTTCCATGACTACTATTCTGGTATACTAGTCACTTTTCTATTGCCTTTGCCTTGTTCAACGAAATTCCTGAGAATCCGCTTGCTAATTATTAGTCGCCTTCATAGGCATTT
Source organism: Gossypium sturtianum (assembly GCA_025698515.1). NCBI lineage: Eukaryota > Viridiplantae > Streptophyta > Magnoliopsida > Malvales > Malvaceae > Gossypium > Gossypium sturtianum. The sequence continues at coordinate 55,711,869 of CM046949.1, read as the reverse complement.
TCCTTTAACCTAATTTCCTATATTCATGAATTTTTCCATAATTATTGTCTTGGCGGTATACCATGTTTTAAGCCTTAATGGTTTACCTCGCGTTTAATGTATCGGCAGACTTCCACATTTTAAATGTCTCGAAGAACTCTTTGTACTACCACAATCGAGCTATGGTCCTAAACATACCCCATGTTTACTGTCCTCGCGGACTACCCCGTATTTATTGTCCCAATGGACTCTATTGGTTGTCATAGCTAAGATATGGTTTTATACTTTATAATCCCATGATTAATGTCCTGGTAGGCTTCCCCGTTTTTAATGTCCCACTAGACTACCCCGTGTTTACTGTCCCAGCGGACTCCATTGGTCACCATATTTGAGCTATGGTCTTACACCCTTACCCTCTTAGAAGTGTCGTCCAGAAGGACCTTACCATCATCGTGGTGTCGCCCTATAGAGGCTACTGATCATCATCTCGGTGTTGCTCTATGGAACCTGAATATTGTCGTCACGATATCGCCCAGAAGGACTAGTCGATATCATTCCTTTTTACATTTTACCTTGATGCTCGAACAACGAAGTGCCCCCTCCCACAAGGCCTAGAGCTTTGCACATCATGGTTTGCACTTAGCAACACCGTATGACAGAATCTTAATGAAATTCCAATTTCTCGATTCATCTGCCCATTCCTCCATTTTGCCATTTCTATACCTGGATTATCGAACACTACAGTGTCCCCTCCGTAAGGCTCGGAGCTTCACACATCACGATTTGCACGCAACAACACCGTATGGCGGTAGACAGAAAACCAATTTCCCAAATCCTAACTCCATCTATGCCGTCAACTCTTTACCCTCCTTGCCCCACAATTAATACACAAGCAAGCACAGGCATAATAATACATAACAATATGGAGCACGCCAAACTTATATACAGATTATCACAACCATTTTATGTATATCGACATACTTGCGGTACTCAATTATCCTTGTATCCTTATGCATGCTTAGCATTTCACAATCCGTAGAGATCATACATTAGCGCAGACTCTTACTGAGCTCGACACAAACTCATGCCAATCATACAGTATTCCCATGAATAGAGCATAGAAAATCACCTTATACTTCTTTGTCGCACCAGCTTAGCTTTTCCAAACGCCAGTGCTTCCATCCTTCTAGCAGCTAAGCAGTATAACAACTCATGAGTTAAACTCAGTATTTTTACCTAAAAACTCAAATTTCCAAAAACATGTAGAACCCCTAAAAAGGTTTATAAAATTTTTTAACTTCATTTTCTTAATCTTACGTATACCAAAGGACTTGGAGCCTTACTAGCTTACTAGATTCTCTATTCTTCTGACCCAAACCACTTGATCATCGCTCCATGCAGAGCTTCCATAGCTATCTCTTATTCAGAGCAACCAAGGAAAAAGATGAAGAAGAGGAGAGAATGAAACAAGATTGAGAAGAAGTCTCCCTGGGAAATCATTTTCCAGCTATTTATAACCTTTCACGCACGATTCTCAACCCTATAGAAACTATCCATTGGTAATCATTTTGTCTCCTACTGAGGAACTAGTTGGTTTTAATCCAACCTAACCAGAATTGGGTTTCAACCATTATCAAAATCAATCACTTAGCTTTTCCTGACTTTTCAGTAGAGACCACCAACTTACGACTTTTTTCAATTTAAACCTTAATTGTTCCTAATTTTCAGATTTAGAGATCACCAACTTATGACTTCTTTCAATTTAACAAGAAATGTTCTAATTTAGTTTATTTTATTTTGTTTCGTTTAGTTTGCTTTAGGATAAGCAAAGACTTAAGTGTGTGGGTAGTTGACCTACCGTTAAATGTAGTAGTTATTTCAATCTATTTCTGCACTTAAGGAGCTTGTTTTCTAGCCAATTTACTATTTTGTTTTATGTTTTTGGTATTTAGTAGTTACGATTCAATATTTTTAAAATAATTATTTTTAACACATTTTCTGAGTGTTGTGACCTATTAAGCCGACAAGGGCCTTATGTAGTGCTAATATGTTAAATTGAGTGTGTAGGATGATGGATTATAGATCCTATTGATGTGGGAGGAAGAAATGAGTGACGCACAAGTTTCCAGAGTCGTCAAAGCCTGAAACAAAACCAAAAAGGCACAATTTGCTCGTCGTTTCATGCCATAAAAGGCCTATGGCGTGTCATAGGTTGATGTAATGCCCAAGGATACCAAGGCTATTTTCGTCCGCACAATCAAATTTATAAAAAGACCTAGGACGGGCCAAAGACCTAATTAAGTCTTCCAACACTCCTATAAATAAGACCTTAGGGGTTTGATGTAACTAAGTCATCTTAGACGCAATAAAAAGATAGTTTAGGAGTAGGACTAGATTTAGTTTTCTTTCGACTTTCCTAAACTCTTTGTTTATCCTCTTAGAATCAGTTTTGATCCAAAATCTCTTTTATATTAGTAAAGTATTTTAGTTTATTTCTTATTTGCAAGCGACAACATTAGATTTTGCAATCATGAGATTTACTACTCCATTCTCCATTTGACATCAATCCTAGTATTATTCTATTCTATTTTCTCTTTCGATTCAGTCATTTTCTTTGCATGTTTTGTTTAATTTAGATTAAGATCATGAATAACATGAGTGGCTAAATCCTTTAGGGGGAGATTAATGAGTGGATGAGGATGTGATTAATACAAGATTTAGGGTTTCTTAATAGGATTAGTTTGTATAGATTACGCGTTCTTAAACCCTAGACTTGACAACCCTAGGAAGTAATCATAGGTGAGACGAGATCAGGAGATAAGTCGAGTAAATCATAGTTTATCCTGATTGAGAAAGTGAGTTCAGAAGAAAAGTGAATTTCAACCAATCGATTAATTAGTTTAAGATTAGGAGGTAATAATTGGTTAATCAGTAGCTAAGCCAATCCGAAGTTAATTATAAACCTTGAAATGAATTAGTCTTCTTGATTCATTTTATTACTTAAGTTATTTGTTAATTTTCTTGTTAACTTCTTTTAGTTACTTAATTTCTCTTATTGGCCTCTTTTATGATTTTTCGTAATATAGGAATTAATTATTACTATTTAGACCTATTGTTGTAAAAAGGTTTTTATAGAGTTATTCCATCATCCCTTGGGTACGATCCTTGATTGTACTAGAAAGAACATATGTTTTCTCCTAATCGCTGTGATTTGTCAAAGTTTTAAAATCTATAAAGAGAATGATCGAACCTGGAAACTAACTATGACAACGATTTGAGGCAAGCGCACCTATCAAACAGTAGTATAGTTAAGGCAAGACCGGATTGTCAAACCCAAAGGAACTAAAAGTACTAATACTAACTTTCTATTTATAATTTAGCCTTAAAATTGAAGTGAATTGTTTTAATATAAAATTGACCGATTACTAAACTAAAGATGCAAAGAAAAAAAGAACGAAATTGGGGAAATACTCATGGGAAAATCCAATTGATTAAGACAATTCCCGAGGAAGAATTCACCTAGACTTCACTTGTTATTTAACTCAACTGAACATTTATTTATTCACTTGACTTGATCCGTAGGATTCCGTAATTTATATTAATACCTCTCTCGAGGCTACTAACATCTAACCCTAGGTTGATTAATTGAAATCTCTTTCTAATTAAAACCCCTAGAATTGCATTAACTCGATCTATGGACTCCCATATTAGGTTTGACCATAATCCGGCAGATTTTCGTCATCCTATCTCTAGGGTTGCGATCAACTCCGCTTAATTATTCTAGACCTACTCTTAGATAGGGTCTATTCCTCCTCTGCCTAAGCACATCAGTACTTGAATCAATATCCTGAAATATCAAGACAAGAATTAAGAACACATAATTAAGAACAAATCAAGTATTTATCATATGGTTCAGAAAACAATAACAAGATTCATCTTAGGTTTCATCCCCCTCAAGTATCTGAGGGTTTAGTTCATAATGATAAAAGAAAACATCTCAGAAGAAAAGATAAAACAAAACATAAGAAAAACCCTAAAACCCCCTGAAGGAATTGAAGAAAGATCATCCGTCTTGAGTATGACTTCGACTTCTTGAGATGAATCAACTGGCTTTCTTCGAGTAAATTCCCACAAATATGCCCTTTCTGGTTCGGCTCCTTGGCCTAGCTGGACGCGCCCTGAAAGTTGGCCTCTAGAGTGTTTATATAGGCTTTTGGAATGTGTTTATTTACCCCTAAGTATCCTAATTCGAGTGAAATTCCTCTTCTCCACAGAAGGGACACGCCCTTGGCACACACCCGTGTAAGTCGTGGTCAGGCCGTGTTCGAGTCCATTAATGAGGCACGGTCGTGTGGTCTTGGGCCCAGGCCGTGTCGATTTCGTGATTTGGCCCATTTGGTCTGTTTTAAGGCCGTTTTCTATTCTTTTCATTCTCCGGTGCTTTCCTGAGTATAAAACATGAAAACAAAGATTAAGAGCACCAAATTACATAATTCAAGGCTTAAATCATCCAAAAGCATGCTAAATGTGGGCTTAAAATATGTTACTATTGCGGTTTATCAAATACCCCCACACTTAAGCTTTTGCTTGTCCTCAAGCAAAATTCTCAACTCATAATTAAAACGAACTTCCCTTAATTCATAATTTTCATCGATAGTGTTTCATCATAATTCATAGATAATTCATACATGGATAATTCAACTCAAAGAGTCCTAAAGATTCAAACAATCTAAGTCATATATATTTTTTGTAACATGAAAACATAGGTGTTTCCCATCATCTGAATAATTACCTTTGATTCAAAATCGACAAGGATTGACATCCTCACTAAAGATTCACTCAAATCACTCGAGGTGTTTAAGGTTCAAGAAAAAGCACTCATAAGTCAAACATGAAAAGTTAATCCCATAGGCTTGCATGAAAATCAAATCTCCACCACTATAATATGAGATGGTCCACAAATCAAAAGGTCTTTAACAGGGTTGTAACGAGGCTTGGTTAAGGGTGTGGATAAAGGCTGAATTTGAAGGTCAGAATTGAGATTGACATGACAAATTACCTAACTAGAAACAACGAACTTGAAAAAAATTACGTCAATTGAAAACTCATACCACTAATATTAACACGAGCTTCTTCTGAAGATGTGAATTTAATTATTTTGAGCTCATAGAACATAGAACTAATAATGAATATACTTCGTTTTTTTAAGAACAAATCAAGAATACATAATAAATGATGAATTTACTATCAAAATAAATAGGCAATCGATCAGATCAAATCTCGATATAAGTGTAGTCAAAAGGAATGGTGATAACAAAGGGTTTTGGGTTAATATCAGTGGGTGAGTCAATAAAAAGGGTTGTTAGGATAAAAAGGGGTTCACTAGGGGTTAATTGTGAGGGTAGGCTTTTAGTGGAGTAAGTGGGTTAAAACCTAGGTGCCTTCATCATCTTTGTATATCAAATCAAAGGTGTGGTCTCGACATGTATAGTCGATGCAAGTTCTAGAATAACAAATCAATGTTGACACACTCATAATCAATAAAGTGAGCAAGAAAAAGAATATATGCTCTATAAGGCTCAAAATCTCACAAAAATTATGGTTTTTTGATGTCAACCTAGTAAATTTCAAACTTCAAAGTAATATTCAAATTTAGGTCGACAACCTAAAAATTTTTAATTTTGAAAAATAGACTTATCCTGGTTGATTCTCTAGTATCTTAAAGTTTAAATTATCAATGCACAATTAACTACGACTTAATCCAATACATATCAATAAAAATCATAAATCACAGGAAATTTCATTTTAATCATAATATGAGAAACTTACTTAAGAACAAGAAATAATTCAGGATTTGAGAATAATGAAAAAAGTTTGGCACTTTTAAGTTTTACCCACCACACTTAAGATGTACATTGCTCTCAATGTACAAAGATAGATAGAAATTTATAAAAGATAGGGAGAGATGAAACTTCCTGAATTTCGATGGATTCCTTGAGTTGGAGGTGTGGAAACTTGATTCGGAGGTGAAAGATAAGTTTGAGGAGCCGTCTCTGGTGGTGGTATGGGGGCTGCCCACTATTACTGCGCTAGATGAAGAAATTGGGTAGCCCGAGAAGAAATAGCCAAGAAATACTACAAAAAATTCAAAATAAACTAATTATTTGTTTAAAGACAAGAAAGATAAAGAGAAAGATCGTAAAAAGTAAAAAACAAGAAAAAGAAAAGACTTATGGACTAAGGAGTCCTTATTGTTGGATGGTTCGCGAGGTGGGTGTGATTTCTAAGGCCGCGGTGATGTTGGCAGAGGTCGTGGTGGGGTGATTCCCAAGCAGCCTGAAGAACCTAAAAACAAGAAACTAAAATAAGATACACTAAATTTAGTGGAAGAGAAGTTAAGATAAGGAAAATAAAGGAGAAGAGTAAAGAAGAAAAAAAACTAAATGGCCTCAAAGACCCTTGGCTTGTCGAATAATTGAAGCGGCCGACATGAACTTATGTAGATCGGTCTCCCACAGGGAGACTGTGCTTGGATCCTTCCACTTCTTCGACATAGATGTGGTGGAGGTCAAGGGTTTGGGAAATGACTAAAGAAGACAAGTATGGAAGGGGAGGGATCTGAAGAATAGGATGGGAGAAAAGAGGTGGGGAGTAGGTAAGAGGAAGGATGAGGGGTTTAAATAGAATTTTCAGGTCTGGCACACCCCCGCGCCCGTGGACCATGGGTGTGTCGAGTCACACGGCCGTGTTATTCTTCTCTCGTTTCTCCCACGTCCATGTTCGGGTCACCATGCCCGTGTAGGATCAAACAGTGTTGACCACGGCTGCATCGCACGGCCGTGGCGAGTTAGTTAGAGCCCGTGTGACTTCTCTCAGTGTCGGCCACAGCCATATCACACGGCCGTGACAATTTATTGTCGTCCGTGATATGGGAATTTTTTGTCATTGGCTCGTACTACCTCTGCTATGTCAGTACGGGAGTCCGTAGTGTCCACACGACCACGGCCACGGTCGTATGTAAGGCCGTGTGGTCTGGAAATCTGCACTTGGTTAGTTTATAGTTAGGTACTGAAATAAAAATAAAAATAAAGGAAATTAATAGTGTTAATGATCGGGTTGCCTCCCGAGAAGCGCTCGTTTATAGTCTTAAGCTAGACTTACCTCTCATTCGCATAATCAGGGTGGTTTGAAGAGTTGAACATCCTCTCTCATGCTATCAGTTCTATTATCATGATAAAGTTTGAGTCGAGTAGTATTTACTTTAAAAGTACCAAATATAGGATTACTTACCTCGACTGTTCCGTATGGGAAAACCTTGATTACCCTAAAAGGGATTTCTTTGTTTGTATTAGGGTCAGGAGGAGATATTCGAGGATCTGCTTTATCTAACAATACCTGATCTCCTATTTTGAAGTGATTTGTCGTTCCTATTAGCTCGTCTGGTGCTTCCCTCGATTTTACTTCGTGTATTCCTAGTTTCTCCTTGAAATGTGTCTTCCACTCGTTTAGGTCATCAACTTGAACCCTTCGATCCTCATGAGTTATTGCCTTATTATTATGAGGTGTAGGATCGGGTTTAGTTGTGTTCTTTCGTGGTGCTTCCTGAAAAGAAGGGTTAACCAAATGGTTATTGATAGTGTGTACGTTCTCACCTTGTTTGCTCGATGTTCTAACTGAATCGAGAGCCTGAAGAGTGATTGTCTCGTCACCTACACAGAGTATGAGTTCACTTGCGTCCACATCAATTTTAGTCCTGGCAGTCGCTAAAAAGGGCCTTCCTAGAATTAAAGGGATACTATTGTCCTCATCCATGTCTAAAACGACAAAGTCTACTGGAAATACGAATTTATCAATCTTTACTAGCACATCTTCGATTATACCTCTAGGAATTCTAACAGTTTTATCAGCTAATTGAATGCTCATCCTAGTTTGTTTGGGTTTCCCTAGACCTAGTTGTTTTAACATTTTATAAGGCATGACATTTATGCTTGCCCCTAAATCAGCTAACGCATTATCAATAGATAAACTACCAATTAAGCATGGAATTGTAAAACTCCCTGGATCTTTTAATTTTTGTGGTAGTTTATTTTGTAGAATTACTGAGCACATTGCGTTTAGCTCCACATACAATGTTTTGTCTACCCTTCGCTTATTTGTCAAAAGCTCTTTTAAGAATTTCCTAGAATCTGGCATCTGCGAAAGAGCTTCAAGTAACGGTAAGTTGATATGTAATTTCTTTAAAAGTTTAAGAAACTTACCGAACTGTTCCTCCGTGTCGTCTCTCTTCATTGCTTTAGGGTATGGTATGCGAGGTTGGTACTCTTTGATTACCGGTTTTGGCTTTTCTTGGGTTACCTCATCCTTACCTTTTTCTACCACATCCTCTTGCCTTAATTTGGGTTCATCTAACCTTTTACTATCATGAGCGGTTATGGCTTGAAGTTGCTCCTTTGGGTTAGTTTCAGTGTTACTTGGCAATCTACCTTGTGGTCGCTCTGACATGATCTTGGTAAGTTGACCTACCTGATTCTGGATCTCTTGAATCGATGCTTCTTTCTTTTTGAGTGCTGTTTCGGTGTTTTGGAAACGTGTTTCTGTCACCGCTATAAATTTTTTCAGCATCTCCTCAAGGTTTGGCTTCTTTTCCTGTGGGTAGGGCTGTTGTTGGAAGTTTGGAGGGGGTTGTTGTCTTTGATTTCCTTGACCACCCCATGAGAAATTGGGGTGATTCTTCCAACCTGGGTTGTAAGTATTGCTATAAGGATTATTTTGAGATCTAAAATTATTACTTACATAATTCATTTGTTCGCCTTCTATGCCATGTCCGTAGGGTGGGTACTCAGGATTCACCATACCTCCACTTGTTTCGCACTACATAACGGGTTGTACCTGCAAAGAACCACATAGACCATCAACCTTCTTATTTAACATCTCAACCTGATTTGATAGCATGGTTACTGCATCGAGGTTGAAAACACTGGCAGCTTTCGTAGGCTTTGTGTAACATCCTAAATTGGGGGTTAATTTTAGATTGCATTGTTTTGCTTGTGTTTGGGCTGTGGTGTCGTTGTTTGAGATGTTTCAAGACTTAGTTGTAAGTCTAGAGCAGGCCTGAGTAGTAGAAAATTTTATTTGTAAGCTTTAAAGATAGGGAGCCTTAGTAAGTAGGGGTTACAAGTTAAATGAGGGGAAATTTGTCACTAAAAAGGCCTTGGAGAAGTGGCAAAAGGGAGGCCACTTAGGAGCTGGAATTGACACCACAAGGGGAGCAAGGGGAGCCTATGTTCGAGTTGCGGAAGTCCCCTTTTTGCTCTTTATTTTGGACGACAAAGAGAGGGAGAAATGCTCAATTTTAAACTTCAGGATAATAAGGATATTATTAAGATTTTAATTGGATTTTATGTGAATAATTTTAAAAGGGTGGAAAGGAGAAAAAATAGGCATTTGTTTAATTCAAATTCTTTTGAAATAATTTTAAACTAGTGGCCAAGAGTGATTCAAGGTGTTGGTCGAAATTTGAACTCCTTAGAGAGGAGTGGACGGCAAGGGAACTATGTAGAGGGGGAGGCCGAATTCCCTTAGTCTTTCACTTGACAAATTCGGCTAGTATTTCATCTCTTTTTCTTTCTTTTTCACACTCTCTCTCGAAACCGAAACCCCATTGCCATCTTTATCTTTTCTACTTTTTGACCCTTGGCCGAATCACCTATTCTCTCATCCCTCTCTTTTCTCCTCTATTTGGGTTAAACCGAAAACACTCTCCCCTCATACCTTTCTTTTCTCTCCTCAACCCCTTTGGCCGAAACTTCTATTTTACTTCTTCTTCTTCCTTTTTTTTTCACTCAAAGCCGAACCTTGATTGTTATTTTAATCAACCATAGCCGAATCTACTCCCTACCTTTGTGCCAAAATTCCCTTCTCCTATCTAGAAGCACTTTGGCCGAATGTTAAAAGTGGCATAGATCTCTTTGGGAATCTTCTTTCAATCGATTTGGGAAGGTAAGTGCTTATAGCCGAATGCCTATTTCTTCTCCTATCTTGGTCTTTGTCGACTTCTAAAAGAGTAAGAGCCGATTTCGGTAATGGGGAGCAAGGTGTTAATTATTCTTGTTGGAATCGATTTTATCTAGGTACTCTGGGATTTTGAGGTATTCAAACCAAGCCTTCATTCGTTAGCAATCGGTTGGTAAGGGGTGGTAAGGATCTATTTTAATAGATTATATTTTTAGTGATGGAAAAGCCGAAGGCTATTAATATGGATGGTTGCCGATTGTAGGGAAGCAGAAACACATAGTGTGTGGTGGCTAATATTCAAAGGACGTGTAGGGGCAAGGAACCTAGTGTGGCCGATTGACTCTTCTGGGATTTGGGCTATCGTTAGTAACAGGTGTGTACATACACACTTTATAACTAATAACTGTGCTAAACGCATTGTGTATGTTAAACTAAATTGGTGTAGATTTGGATTTAATACCATCATGGTATAGGCAAGGATTCAGGTAAGTCCTTGTTGTTATGAGTTTTCTTTATGATGCTTTTGGGAAGCATGACATATTTGGTATATGTGGCAAATAAATATGTGGCTGATGATAAATCCAGTGGATGTTGTTAACTAAACATGTTGGCATGATTTCTGTTATGTGCATATCATTGATTGATGTGGGTTAAACGAGTGGAGGGGGAAGTGATATCCGTGTCTACGGACACCAGTGGTTTGGTACCACATTTCGTGACTCACGGTCACCGTGAGGTTTGGCACCTCATAGCGTCTCGTCCCGATGGTTTGGTACCACGATGGGTTGGCCCCACGATAATATAACGGGCTTGACGTCGGTGATTTGGTATCACACGATGGGTTGGCCCCATCATTACTATTTGTGACTTCGGTCACGGTGGTTTGGCACCACAATATTGATGGATATCGTGTCTTTGGACACCAGTGGTTTGGCACCACCGGTGGTTTTGGTACCACACGGGTAGAGAAAGGTGTATTGGATGGCTAGGTTGGGTGCATGTTAAATTTAGTGCATGTTAACTTAGTTATAAATTGTGTATGATGTTGCACTAAACCGGGGGAAGGGTTACACATTGAGTCTTGGTGACTCACCTTCTCCTTTAACTTTTTCAGGTGACTCGTAGATCGTGGATGAGGGGCCAGATGGACTCGAGGTGGCCATGCAGTGGGAATGGGATTTAAACGAACTTTGAATTATTTTTATTTTATTTGGATTTATTTGTTCAAGTTGTAATAAGGCCTCCTAAGATTTCTATTTTGCTTACTTTACATATTTTGGATAATTTGTTTAGATTACTTAATGGCTTTAAAATGGGTACACACGTTTTCTTAAATTTAACGCAAAATGTTTTATTGTGCCATCGGGTACATTCAAAATCGGTAACAACCTGACTTAATAGATCTTTAAATAAAACTAAGTGAGGTTTCTTCACACACCTCAATGGTTTTACCAAAACCATATAAAATGAAACGTTTTCGACAAAACTTAAGTCGGCTAAAAAGGGATTTTACAAAAATGTTTTCCCCTATAACATACCAAATTCGGTCGTAATGTTTGGGCCGGGTTTGGGGTGTTACAAAATTGGTATCAGAGCCAGGTTCAAAACTCGGCTGTGGGGGCCCAAGGCCTAAAATGTTTTTGGTAGGCCTTCTTGAAGTAATTATGGTTTTGAACAGCATGGCACCGAGTCTCCGGCACCAATCCGCCCAGGTAAGTACTTCTGACTTCTATATGAATTATTGGTAGAAGGGTAGGTAGATAGTATGATAGGTGTTTGAACTTTAGGACTAGCCCACTCCAACAAAAGACATAAGACTTTAAATGCCTAATTAAACAAACCTACGACCAAGTCGCCGAGTTAGGGTGTGGTAACCCTTGTGCGCATGTCTAGGATTGGATCCTAAGAGCTTGGTACTTAGCGGCCCTCGTGACTCACCTCCTCTTCGCAGATTCCTACAGTGCGTAGCTTCGGTTCACCCTAACCAAGAGGACTCGATCATAGGCCAAATATAATAAATAATACCCTGACTTTGGAAATTTATGAAAATACCCCTGTAGGAAAAAGACAAAACTATCCCTGGGAGGAGTGAATAAGTATGAAAGGTATTAGGGAATGGATGTGCCCTTCTGTGTAAACTAGGATAGAGGACTTAAACCTTTGATTGATCGAAAGAATTTCTATTAAACTCTCTTTATAAAATTTCTTCGCGGATAACCAAGTGAAACATGTACTAATCCATGAAAATTCCTTAATCAGATTAAAGCGCAATAGTTAGAATGAGCTCTAGAGGACGTGGCCGTCGTGGATGCGGTAGAGGCAGGATCACCATGTCGGAACCCGTTAGGTCAGGTCAAGGATCGGACAATGAGGCACCACCGCCACCACCCCCCCAGCTGTGGGCGTTGAGCAGCATGCCCAAATGGAGGATGACGCTGTACCACAGGCTGTGCTGCGAGTTCTAGAGTTGGTGGCTGGTGCGGGAGGAAAGTTGGGAGCTCGGAAGTCTGTACACGAGCGAATCCGATCCAACGGAGCGGAGGTATTCCAGGGTGTATTGGGAGTGGCACCCAGTGCGGCAGAATATTGGTTAGAATCGACCAAGAGAATCATGGATGATCTTGACCTGACGGATGAGGAGAAGCTGAAAGAAGCGGTGTCGCTTCTAAAGGATGAGTCATATCAATGGTGGCTCACGGTTCGGGATGGTGCTACGGCAGATGATCTTACTTGGGAGTATTTCAAAACTGCTTATCAGAAGAAGTATGTGGGCACCAGCTACACTGATGCGCAGAGGAAAGCTTTTCTAGGGTTGGTACAAGGAAATAAGTCCGTGTCGGAGTATGAAGCAGAATTCTTGAGGCTGAGCCGCTATGCTCGGGGAATTGTGTCAACAAAGCATGATCGCTGTGTCCGCTTTGAAGACGGACTCAGGGATGAGTTAAGGTTGCTGATTACTCCACAGCAGGAGCGTGAGTTTGCTGTTCTGGTGGAAAAGGCTAAGGTAGCCGAAGGGGTCAAGGAGTCCGTGAGACAGAACTATGATAGGAATAAGCAGAAAAGAGGCTTTGGGTCGTCTGGATCGGGTAGTAATGCACAGAAGAGGGCTAGGCAGAGTGGGTCGAATCGAGCGGGAGGCCCATGGTCGCTGTCGAGACCACTCGGTGTAATCGCTGTGGGAAATCACATTGCGGAGGTTGTTGGACCGGTGAAAGAGGATGCTTTGAATGTGGATCGTTGGATCACCGTGTAAGGGACTGTCCTCGGAAGTTAGCTAAGAATCAGCCAGAGGGTCAGAACCGTACTCAAGTTAGAAACGAAGGACCACCAAAGAGGGGTCGTGGTAATGGTAGAGGAGGTAATGGTTCTAGTTGGGGTCGCGGTACACCGGGCAGAGGTACAGGCAATATAGAGGCGAGACAGCCTGGTTTAGTCTACGCAGCAAGGCGACGAGAGGAGGGTGACGCACCGGACGTCATAACCGGTACGTTCCTAATTTTTGGTCTTCCATATGTTGCATTAATTGAAGTGGGTTCGATGCATTCATACGTTGCTAGTAGTGTGGTAGAGACTATGAACTTAGACTTTGAGACTGCTTCTAGGGAGATGATAGTAATTAGCCCTCTAGGTCACTCTGTAGTGGTGAACAAGCTATATAGAGATGTACCCCTAGAACTCCAAGGGGTAGTATTTATGGCTGATCTGATGGAACTGCCGTTTGGGGAGTTCGATTTGATTCTTGGAATAGACTGGTTGGTTAAGTATCAGGCAAGGTTGGACTGCGCTGCTAAGCGCATGGTTCTTAAGATGGCTGAGGGTGATGAAGTGGTCATGATAGGCAATAGAAGAGATTACCTATCTAACGTGGTATCCGCTTTGAAGGCCGAGAAGATGGTCCGGAAGGGTTGTGAGGCGTTTACGGTTCGTATATGTGCCTTGGAGGCTAAGGAGTCGCAGATTGAGAAGGTTCGAATAGCAAGGGAATTCACCGATGTATTTCCGAAGAACTTCCGGGTCTGCCTCCGGATCGGGAAGTTGAGTTCGGTATAGACTTATTGCCCGGAACGGCATCTGTGTCTATAGCACCGTACCGAATGGCACCAAAGGAATTGGTGGAACTGAAGGCTCAAATTCAGGAACTCTTGGACCGAGGGTTTATCTGACCAAGTATATCTCCGTGGGGAGCACTGTGTTGTTTGTCAAGAAAAAGGGCGGTTCAATGCGAATGTGTATTGACTACCGTCAGCTAAACAAGTTAACGATCAAAAACAAGTATCCGTTGCCCCAGATTGATGACTTGTTTGACCAACTGAAGGGTGCATCGGTGTTCTTGAAGATAGATCTTAGGTCGGGTTATCATCAACTTAAGGTTAAGGAGGTTGATGTGCACAAGACGACATTCCGTACTCGGTATGGGCATTACGAGTTCTTGGTGATGCCATTTGGGTTGACCAATGCACCGGCAGCATTCATGAACTTAATGAATAGGGTGTTTCAGCAGTACTTGGATCAGTTTGTCGTGGTGTTTATAGACGACATATTGGTTTACTCAAAAACGGAGGAGGAGCATGACAGGCAATTGCGTATAGTCTTACAAGTACTAAGGGAGAAGCAGTTATATTCCAAATTCAGTAAGTGCGAATTTTGGCTTAGGGTGGTGGCTTTCTTAGGTCACGTAGTATCAGCTGAAGGGATTAGAGTGGACCCTCGCAAGGTTGAAGCGGTGTTGGATTGGAAACCGCCTAGGGCGAAGGCGCGTTCGAAGTTTTAGGTCCGGCGGTACTATCGAAGATTTGTGGAAGGATTCTCTTTAATCGCAGCGCCGTTGACTAAGTTACTAAGAAAAGGAGTTCCATTTGTATGGACGGAGAAACAGCAAGAAAGCTTTGAAAAGCTAAGGAAGATTCTGACGGAAGCTCCGGTTCTGGTTCAGCCTGAGGCTGGAAAGTTGTTCACGGTTTATTGTGATGCATCCCATCTTGGTTTGGGGTGTGTGTTAATGCAAGAAGGGAAAGTAGTGGCTTATGCATCCCGTCAGCTAAGACCGCATGAGGTTAACTATCCAACTCACGATTTGGAGTTAGCGGCAGTAGTCTTCGCTTTGAAAATATGGAGGCATTACTTGCATGGGGAGAAGTCGATAGTCTACACGGATCACAAAAGTCTAAGGTATCTTTTGACCCGTAAGGATTTGAACTTGAGGCGTCGATGGATTGAGTGTTGAAGGACTACGATCGTTCAATTGAGTACCATCCGGGCAAGGCTAACGTGGTGGTGGCGCGTTGAGCCTAAGGTCGTGATGGAACTTTAGAGCGATGTTTGCTCACCTCGGTCTATACGACGATGGAAGTCTTTTAGCGAGCTGCAAGTTAAGCCAACTTGGATCGAGGAGATTAAGGAAAAACAATTGGTAGATGACGCTTTGAGTGCGCGGAGGTTACAAGTTCAAGATGGTGGTTTGGAAGGGTATAGTTTGTCCGGTGATGGTGTACTATGTTTTCAAGGACGAGCTCAGTATGCCAAAGGATGTGGAATTGAGGCAAAGAATTCTTCAAGATGCACATAGCAGCCCATATGCCATGCATCCCGGAGGTAGCAAGATGTATGGAGATTTACTGAAGCGCCTCGTGTGGCGGGGTTGAAGCGTAAGGTAATCGAATTTGTGGGAAAGTGTCCGCGTGTCGCCAGGTTAAGGCCCCGAACACCGGTTGCCATCGAGGTTACTCCAACCAGTGAAGATCCCTTAGTGGAAATGGGAAAGGATCACTATAGACTTTGTCAGTGGGCTACCCCTCACGCCCAGCAGGAAAGACGCAGTTTGGGTGATTGTGGACCGTTTGACTAAATCAGCTCACTTCATACCGATAAGGGTGGATTACTCACTTGAAGCTAGCTAAGCTGTATGTGTCGGAAATAGTAAGATTGCATGGCGTGCCAGTATCAATTATCTCGGATAGGGATCCGAGGTTTACATCAAGTTCTGGAAAGCGTTGCATCAAGATTTGGGCACACGATCGAATTTCAAGACAAAGATTCCATCCACATCGGCGAGGCGATCGGAAAGGTCATTCAGATTTTAGAGGATATCTTTGAGAGGATGTGTTTTGGATTTCAGTGGTAGTTGGGAGGAGTACCTACCGTTAGCAGAATTCGCTTATAACAATAGTTATCAAGCGAGTATCCAGATGGCACCATATGAAGCATTGTATGGACGAAAATGCCGTACTCCTACATGTTGGACGGAGTTGGGTGAACGACAAGTGTTGGGTCCAGAGTTGGTGACAGAAACTGAAGACAAGGTTAAGGTAATTCGAGCTCGTCTCAAGGAAGCGTCAGATAGACAGAAGTCTTATGATGATCTTAAGCGTAAGGAAATGGAGTATGCAATAGGAGATAAAGTTTTTCTTAAGGTGTCGCCTTGGAAGAAGGTGTTAAGATTTGGGCGAAAAGGGAAACTAAGCCCTAGATTTATTGGGCCGTATACAGTGTTAAAGCGAGTGGGACCGGTAGCTTATCAGCTCGACCTGCCGGCAGAGTTGAGACAAATTCATGACGTCTTCCATGTGTCAATGCTTAGGCGATATCGGTCAGATCCATCACACGTTGTGCCAGTAGCAGAGATTGAGGTAAACTCGGACTTATCTTTCGAGGAGGAACCAGTCCAGATCTTGGACCGAGATGTCAAAGTTCTGCGCAGAAAGTCAGTACCTTTGGTGAAAGTACTATGGCGGAACCATGGTACAGAAGAGGCCACGTGGGAACCCGAGGATGTGATGAGGCGACAATACCCCCACTCTTCTAATCGTGGTAATTTGAGGCCGAAATTTATTTTAAGGGGGTAGAAACCGTAACATCCTAAATTGGGGTTAATTTTAGATTGCGTTGTTTTGCTTGTGTTTGGGTTGTGGTGTCATTGTTTGAGATGTTTCAAGACTTAGTTGTAAGTCTAGAGCAGGCCTGAGTAGTAGAAAATTTTATTTGTAAGCTTTAAAGATAGGGAGCCTTAGTAAGTAGGGGTTACAAGTTAAATGAGGGGAAATTTGTCACTAAAAAGGCCTTGGAGAAGTGGCAAAAGGGAGGCCACTTAGGAGCTGGAATTGACGCCACAAGGGGAGCAAGGGGAGCCTATGTTCGAGTCATGCGAAGTCCCCTTTTGCTCTTTATTTTGGACGGCAAAGAGAGGGAGAAATGCTCAATTTTAAACTTCAGGATAATAAGGATATTATTAAGATTTTAATTGGATTTTATGTGAATAATTTTAAAAGGGTGGCAAGGAGAAAAAGTAGGCATTTGTTTAATTCAAATTCTTTTGAAATAATTTTAAACTAGTGGCCAAGAGTGATTCAAGGTGTTGGCCGAAATTTGAACTCCTTGGAGAGGAGTGGACGGCAAGGGAACCATGTAGAGGGGGAGGCCGAATTCCCTTAGTCTTTCACTTGACAAATTCGGCTAGCATTTCATCTCTTTTTCTTTCTTTTTCACTCTCTCTCTCAAAATCGAAACCCCATTGCCATCTTCATCTTTTCTACTTTTTGACCCTTGGACGAATCACCTATTCTCTCATCCCTCTCTTTTCTCCTCTATTTTGGTTAAACCGAAAACACTCTCCCCTCATACCTTTCTTTTCTCTCCTCAACCCCTTTGGCCGAAACTTCTATTTTACTTCTTCTTCTTCCTTTTTTTTTCACTCAAAGCCGAACCTTGATTGTTATTTTAATCAACCATAGCCGAATCTACTCCCTACCTTTGTGCCGAAATTCCCTTCTCCTATCTAGAAGCACTTTGGCCGAATGTTAAAAGTGGCATAGATCTCTTTGGGAATCTTCTTTCAATCGGTTTGGGAAGGTAAGTGCTTATAGCCGAATGCCTATTTCTTCTCCTCTCTTGGTCTTTGTCGACTTCTAAAAGAGTAAGAGCCGATTTTGGTATTTGAGAGCAAGGTGTTAATTATTCTTGTTGGAATCGATTTTATCTAGGTACTCCGGGATTTTGAGGTATTCAAACCAAGCCTTCATTCGTTAGCAATCGGTTGGTAAGGGGTGGTAAGGATCTATTTTAATAGATTATATTTTTAGTGATGGAAAAGCCAAGGCTATTAATATGGATGGTTGCCGATTGTAGGGAAGCAGAAACACATAGTGTGTGGTGGCTAATATTCAAAGGACGTGTAGGGGCAAGGAACCTAGTGTGGCCGATTGACTCTTCTGGGATTTGGGCTATCGTTAGTAACAGGTGTGTACATACACACTTTATAACTAATAACTGTGCTAAACGCATTGTGTATGCTAAACTCGAATTGGTGTAGATTTGGATTTAATACCATCATGGTATAGGCAAGGATTCGAGTAAGTCCTTGTTGTTATGAGTTTTCTTTATGATGCTTTTGGGAAGCATGACATATTTGGTATATGTGGCAAATAAATATGTGGTGATGATAAATCCGAAGGATGTTGTTAACTAAACATGTTGGCATGATTTACATTATGTGCATATCATTGATTGATGTGGGTTAAACGAGTGGAGGGGGAAGTGATATCCGTGTCTCACGGACACCGGTGGTTTGGTACCACATTTCGTGACTACGGTCACCGAGGTTTGGCACCTCATAGCGTCTCGTCCCAAGTGGTTTGGTACCACAGATGGGTTGGCCCCACGATAATATAACGGGATTGACGCCATGATTTGGTATCACACGATGGGTTGGCCCCATCATTACTATTTGTGACTTCGTCACGGTGGTTTGGCACCACAATATTGATGGATATCGTGTCTTTGGACACCAGTGGTTTGGCACCACCAGTGGTTAGGTACCACACGGGGTAGAGAAAGGTGTATTGGATGGCTAGGTTGGGTGCATGTTAAATTTAGTGCATGTTAACTTAGTTATAAATTGTGTATGATGTTGCACTAAACCGGGGGAAGGGTTACACATTGAGTCTTGGTGACTCACCTTCTCCTTTAACTTTTTCAGGTGACTCGTAGATCACGGATGAGGAGCCGGATGGACTCGAGGTGGCCATGCAGTGGGAATGGGATTTAAACGAACTTTGAATTATTTTTATTTTATTTGGATTTATTTGTTCAAGTTGTAATAAGGCCTCCTAAGATTTCTGTTTTGCTTACTTTACATATTTTGGATAATTTGTTTAGATTACTTAATGACTTTAAAATGGGTACACACATTTTCTTAAATTTAACGCAAAATGTTTTATTGTGCCATCGGGTACATTCAAAATTGGTAACAACCTGACTTAATAGATCTTTAAATAAAAATAAGTGAGGTTTCTTCACACACCTCAATGGTTTTACCAAAACCATATAAAATGAAATTCGACAAAACTTAAGTCGGCTAAAAATGGATTTTACAAAAATGTTTTCTCCTGTAACATACCAAATTCGGTCGTAATGTTTGGGCCGGGTTTGGGGTGTTACAAAATTGGTATCAGAGCCAGGTTCAAAACTCGGCTGTGGGGGCCCAAGGCCCAAAATGTTTTTGGTAGGCCTTCTTGAAGTAATTATGGTTTTGAACAGCATGACACCGAGTCTCCGGCACCAATCCGCCCAAGTAAGTACTTCTGACTTCTGTATGAATTATTGGTAGAAGGGTAGGTAGATAGTATGATAGGTGTTTGAACTTTAGGACTAGCCCACTCCAACAAAAGACATAAGACTTTAAATGCCTAATTAAACAAACCTACGACCAAGTCGCCGAGTTAGGGTGTGGTAACCCTTGTGCGCATGTCTAGGATTGGATCCGGAAGAGCTTTGTACTTAAGCAGTCCTCGTGACTCACCTCCTCTTCGCAGATTCCTACAGTGCGTAGCTTCAGTTCACCCTAACCAAGAGGACTCGGTCATAGGCCAAATACAATAAATAATACCCTGACTTTGGAAATTTACGAAAAATACCTCAGAGGGAAAAAGACGAAACTATCCCTGGGAGGAGTGAAGAAGTATGAAAGGTATTAGGGAATGGATGTGCCCTTCTGTGTAAACTAGGATAGAGGACTTAAACCTTTGATTGATCGAAAGAATTTCTATTAAACTCTCTTTATAAAATTTCTTCGCGGATAACCAAGTGAAACAAGTACTAATCCATGAAAATTCCTTAATCAGATTAAAGCGCAATAGTTAGAATGAGCTCTAGAGGACGTGGCCGTCATGGACGCGGTAGAGGCAAGATCACCATGTCGGAACCCGTTAGGTCAGGTCAAGGATCGGACAATGAGGCACCACCGCCACCACCACCCCCAGCTGTGGGCGTTGAGCGACAAGCCCAAACGGGGATGACGCTTATACCGCAGTCGTGGCCGCGAGTTCTAGAGTTAGTGGTCAAAAGCGGAGGAAATTCGGGGCTCGGAAGTCTATACCGAGCGACTCCGATCCAACGGAGCGGAGGTATTCCGGGGTGTATCGGGAGTGGCACCCAGTGCGGCGGAATATTGGTTAGAATCGACCGAGAGAATCATGGATGATCTTGACCTGACGGATGAGGAGAAGCTGAAAGGAGCGGTGTAAATATGAAATAATCTCAACATTTATTAGCATTTGCAAAACAGATAACATAATTAGCATTTAGAGCATTAATCAACAAGTTAACGTATAGTTAAACCACACCGTAACTCATAGGTCCTCAACATCTTCCGACACATTACTTGAGTAGTTATCCGTACATACCTGTACCAATACTTATCTATCTCTCGACAATTCTCTTATCAAACCACTTTTGCTTATAAATACTTATGATACAAATTCATCGATTTTTCGATGCCATAGTCCAACTATGGTCTTATACATACATTGCCAAGGCCCTACCGTGGTCTTACATTCATATGCCATAACCCGGTTATGGTCTTATTTTCTGATTTGCCATAGCCCAGCTATGGTCTTATTCCGTAACTCGTATGCTTAAACCATACATTTAGATTCAATATTTCCAAATTTAGTTAATAGAATACATACAATCTCAATTCTATCCATAAATTAAATAATTGCACAATTAAATTCAATTATACGAACTTACCTCGTATAATGATTTGACGAAACGGACCACCTACTCGATAACCTTGCTCTTCCCCTGATCTAAATTCGAATTCCTTCTTTCTTGATCTATATGAATTCAAAATTAACTTATTCAATCACTTATTCTTTCAATTTAGTCCATAACACACATTTAAGTATATTTGTATATTAACCCCTAAACTTTCATATTTTCACAATTTAGTCCTTATTTCACAAATGCACAAAATTCACATAATTTCATTAAACCCAAGCTTGGTCAAATTACCATAGTACCCCTAGAAGCCCAAAAATTTCATTCATTTCACATTTCAACAACTCAATTTGCATATTTCACAATTTAATCCCTTTTTGACATTTTCACTAAAAATCACTTAACAAAACATGTATATCTATCAACAAGCATTCATAATCTATCAAGAAACTTAAAAAAACATGCCTATTCATCAATGGCATCATTAAAAATCTTTAACAGTTTTGCAAATTAGTCCTTGGGCTAGCTAAACCTAGCTGCAACAGTCTCAAAAACGTAGAAATCATTAAAAACAAGATGAAAACGGACTTACAATTAAGCACCAAAGTAACCGAAAGCTTCAAGCCCTAAATGGTGTTCTTTCCTCTTGAATTTTGGCGATTGAAGAAGATGGAAGCAATGTTTGTTTTATTTAATTAACCTTTAATAAATAAATTACCATTTTAACCTTTATGATAACCTTTAAAAATCACTTAATGCTTGTCCATCTTTGTCCACTCACAATTAAAATGGACTAATTACCATTTAATGACCTTAACTTTAAGTTTCTATAGCTATTAGACACCTTTAGCTAATAGAACTCAAGTTTTACGCTTTACGCGATTTAGTCCTTTTTATCAAATTAACTATTCAAACGATATAATTTCTTCACGGAACTTTCACACATACATTCAATCATGCTGTAAACCTTAAAATAATAATAAAATAAATATTTTGACCTCAAATTTGTGGTCTCGAAACCACTATTCTGATTTGACCAAAAACGGGCTGTTACAACTCTCCTCCCCTTAGGGATTTTCGTCTCCGAAAATCTTACCAGAGATAGGTTCGGGTATTGTTTTGTCATAGCATCCTCGGGTTCCCACGTAGCTTCTTCAACCCCGTGTTGATTCCATAATACTTTTACTAATGCAATTATTTTATTTCTCAACTCTTGGATCTCACGAGCTAAAATTCGAATCGGTTCTTCACTGTATGATAAATCTGTTTGTATCTCAACTTCAGTTGGAGAAATAATGTGCGAAGGGTCTGATCGATATCTTCGTAGCATCGATACGTGAAACACATTATGTATTTTCTCTAACTCAGACGGTAAAGATAGTCGATATGCCACTGGCCCAACTCACTCAGTAATCTCATACGGTCCAATGAATCGCAGACTCAATTTTCCTTTCCGACCAAACCGCAATATCTTTTTCCACGGTGACACTTTCAAAAACACTTTATCCCCGATCTGGAACTCAATATCTTTTCGTTTCAAGTCTGCGTACGATTTCTGTTGATTCGAAGCTGCTTTCAAACTATCACGAATCATTTTCACTTTTTCTTCTGTTTCTCTGATCAGATCAACCCCGTGAATCTTATTCTCACTAAGCTCAGTCCAGTACAACGGTGTTCTACATTTACGATTGTATAGAGCTTCGTATGGTGCCATTTTTATACTCGATTGGAAGCTATTATTGTAAGAAAATTCAATCAATGGTAGATATTTATCCTAGCTACCTTTAAACTCAAGAATGCAACAACGCAACATATCCTCAAGTATTTGAATAACTCGTTCGGAATGACCATCCGTTTGTGGGTGAAACGCAGTGCTAAAATGCAGCTTAGTACCCAAAGCTTGTAATTTCTTCCAAAATCTCGATGTAAACCTTGGATCTCCAAAACAATAGATAGGGGAACACCATGTAATCTCACAATTTCAGAAATATATAACTCAGCTAATTTATCAAGCGAGAAATATGTACGTACCAGAATGAAATGAGCTGATTTCGTCAATCTGTCAACAACAACCCAGATCACATCTCTCTTTTTCGGAGATAAGGGCAAACCCGATACGAAATCCATTGTTACTCTATCCCACTTCCACTCAGGAATCATAATAGACTGTAATAAACCTGACGGCACTTGATGCTCAGCTTTGACTTGCTGACAAATCAAACATTTCGAAACAAATTCAGAGATATCACGTTTCATGCCGTGCCACCAATAAAGGTGTTTCAAATCATTATACATTTTTGTGCTTCCCAGATGTACTGATAAACAACTAATGTGTGCTTCGTTTAGAATCTTCTGGATGAGCTTAGAATTTCTTAGTACACATATTCTATCACGAAACATCAAACAGTCATCAGGCCCTATTCAAAACTCTGAATCAGAAGTCGACTCACATTGAGCTCATTTTGCTTACAAATCATTATCAAATTTTTGAGCCTCACAAATCTGCTGTAGAAATAACGGTCTCGCTTTCAACTCGGCTACTATCGAACCGTCGTCAGACAAAGCTAATTATGTGTTCAAAGCACGTAAAGCAAATAAGGACTTTCGGCTCAAAGCATCAGCAACTACATTAGCTTTCCCCGGATGATAGTCAATCACTAATTCATAGTCTTTTAACAATTCTAACCATTTTCGTTGTTGCAGATTCAAATCTTTCTGAGTCATCAGATATTTCAAACTTTTGTGATCGGTATAAATATGGCATCTCACCAAACAAATAATGATGCCAAATTTTCAATGCGAACACTATCGCAGTTAACTCTAGATCGTGCGTTGGATAATTCTTTTTGTGCTGCTTCAACTATCTCAAAGCATAAGCTACAACTTTACCTTCCTGCATCAAAACACAACCCAGGCCATTTAACGATGCATCACTGAAAATTACGAATTCTTTACCCGACTCAAGCTGAACTAACACCGGTGCCTCTGTCAATAATGCTTTTAATTGATCGAAAGTTTGTTGACATTTCTCGGACCATTCAAACTTCACATCCTTCTATAGTAATCTGGTCATCGGTGTAGCAATCATCGAGAACCCTTTAACAAAGCGTCGATAGTAACCAGCCAATCCTAGAAAACTTCTAACCTCAGATACATTTCTAGGTGGTTTCCAATCAATAATTGCAGAAATCTTGCTCGGATCAACTTGAATACCATCCGCCGAGACTATATGTCCTAAAAATCTAACTTTCCGGAGCCAGAACTCAGATTTACTGAATTTAGCATACAGTTGCTTATATCTCAAGGTTTGCAATACAATCATCAAATGCTCAGCATGCTTAGACTC
The DNA here is from genome assembly GCA_025698515.1 of Gossypium sturtianum. Taxonomy (NCBI): domain Eukaryota; kingdom Viridiplantae; phylum Streptophyta; class Magnoliopsida; order Malvales; family Malvaceae; genus Gossypium; species Gossypium sturtianum. The sequence goes on along the minus strand of CM046949.1, from coordinate 55,687,538 downwards.
ATCTCGTGAATAGATCAGAATGTCATCAATGAACACAACAACAAATCTGTCTAAATACGGTCTAAAAATCCGATTCATCAAATCCATAAAAATGGCAGGAGCATTAGTCAAACCAAAAGGCATAACAAGGAATTCATAATGTCCATACCTCAATTTGAATGCAGTTTTCGGTACAACTGAGTCTTTAACTCTCAACTGATAATAACCCGATCTCAAATCAATCTTTGAAAACACTGTTGCACCTTTCAATTGATCAAACAAATCATCTATTCTTGGCAACGGATACTTATTTTTTATCGTAAATTTGTTGAGCTGACGATAATCTATACACATTCTCATTGACCTGTCTTTCTTTTTAACAAACAATACTGGTGCACCCTAGGGCGAAAAACTAGGTCGTGCAAAACCTCTATCCGTTAACTCTTGTAACTAGCTTTCAATTCTTTCAACTCTGTCGGAGCCATTCTGTACGAAGCTATTGATATCGACGTTGTTCCCGGTACTAATTCAATGCCAAAATCAACCTCTCTGATAGGTGGTAAACCCGGTAACTCTTCAGGAAATACATCTGGATACTCGCACACAACTGGTACTAATTCAATCTTTGTTTCTGTCACTTCCGTATCAAGTATATAGGCAAGATAAGCTTCACACCCCTTTCTCACAAATCTCTGAGCTAACATAGACAAGATCACAACTGGCAAACTATTCAGATCATCTGATTCAATTATAATAGTCTCATTATTCTGACATTTCAGTTTAATTGTCTTTTGTCTACAATTCACTATAGCCTCATGCATCGTTAGCCAATCCATACCCAAAATCATATCAAATTCATCAAATGACAACAACATCAGATTAGCCAAAAAACAGAAATCCCAATACATTAACAGACAATTCTTGCAGACTTTGTCAACCAAAACACATTTGCCTAATGGGTTCGATACTCTAATCACAAATTCAGTAGACTCTACAGGCAGAGTCTTACTAGATACTAAATTCATACATATATAAGAATGAATTGATCCTGGATCTATCAATGCAATCACATTAGTATCATAGAGAGTGAAAGTACCGGTGATAACATCTGGAGATGACGCTTCTTCGCAAGCGTGAATAGCGTAGGCTCTAGCAGGTGCTCTGGCCTCGGTCTCACAGCAGTATCTCGTGTCGCACCTCTACCACCACTCATATTTCCAACATTATGGAACGGTCTTCCTCTCGAATCGTGTTGCTTTATCTTGCACTCTGAGATTTATCTTTCTCATCTAACTCAGGACAATCTCGAATGAAGTGTTCGTGCGATCCACATCTAAAACAGGCTTTATCATTTTCCACATCGTCCACATTCAGGTTTGTTCGGTCTATCATTACCCACACTTGCCACTGACACAGCTGGAGTTTTTGAACTCGTAAATTACTTCCCACGATCTCTATTAGAGTACTCTATTGGTGCATTTGATCGACTATATGAATTTCAGGATTTCTTTGATGAAGAGTGATAGGGTTTATTCATCAATCTCTTTCTCGTATCTTTAGCTTCCGAATCAGCCTTTCTCTTTTCTTTGCCCAGTTCTTCAGCTTTGCAAGCACGTTCGACTAACACAACGAATTCTTTTAAATCCAATATCCTGACCAGAAGTTTAATGTCTTCATTCAGCCCATCAACAAACTGCTTGCACATTATCTCTTCAGTAGAAACATATTCTCGAGCATACTTGCTCAACTGTACAAATTCTCTTTCATATTCAGTTACGGTCATACGGCCCTGTTTCAATTCTAAAAATTCTTTATGCTTTTGGTCAAGGAATCGTTGACAAATGTATTTCTTCTGGAACTCGGTCTGAAAGAATTCCCAGGTCACTCGCTCTCTTGGCACTACCGGCACTAAAGTATTCCACCAATGATACACAGAGTCTCTCAGAAGAGAAATAGTGCACTTTAAGCATTCAGCAGCGCGTACACGAAAGTTCATCAAACACTCGGATAGTATTTTGAAGCTAGAACTCAGCTCTTTCAGGATCATCATCAACATTAGCCCTGAACTCTTCAGCCCCGTGTTTACGGATCTTACCAATTGGAGGCTTATTCAATCTTAAAAGCTTGACTCCTTGAGGAGCTACAGGTATAGTTTGGGAAATAGGAGGGGGTGGAGGTTGTTGAGCAGCCGGATTTGTCTGGGCGTATTGAGTGAACCACTCATTCATCATCTAGAAAAAGGCTTCTTTAGCCTCACCTCCGTGACTACTAGACACGGGTCTATATTCGGAAGGGGCTGTCCCTTGAGCGGGAGCGGGCGCATTACTCTCTACATCATCAGCTATCGCTTGTTCTGGATCCACTACTATACAGAAACACAATGTAAGCAATCAAGAATCATCACACTATCACAGGTTATATATGGCATGTATAGCTAGACTCTCACACATGCTACGTTAGTCCTCGAATCGACTAAATCGTAGCTCTAATACCGATAAATGTAACACCTCGCACCCATATTCAACGCCAGAATAGGGTTACAAAGTATTACCAATCAATTCACAACACATATAGCATACATTTATGCAACAATAAGCATTCATTCTCATAAATCATTCAACACAATCACATTGTCCCTTATAAGGGCCTATGAGGCCTTAAACATGCTTTAGAAATGGTTCGGGACTAAACCTATATCATAAGAAAATTCTGGAACCTTGGAAATTTTTCTTGTAAACAAGGGTCAAACGCCCGTGTGAACAGGCCGTGTGCCTCACACGGCTAGTAGACACGCCCGTGTCTCAGGCCGTGTGAAAATAGGGCATACATACTGACTTGGGTCACACGGCCGACCACACGCCCGTGTGTCTAGCCCGTGTACCCTTCGAAGTGGCCAAACACGCCCTTGTACCAGGCCGTGTGTTAGGCCGTGCCAAACCTGTAGGGTATACTGACTTATGAAACACGGCCAAGTCACACGCACATGTGCTAGGCCGTGTGCCATTTAGGGGGTATACTGACTTGTACCACACGGCCAGTCACACGCCCGTGTGTGAGACCGTGTGGAGCATACTGACTTCAATTTAATTTCAACACCAGGGGACACATGGCCGTGTAACATGACCGTGTGTCACACACGGCTGAGACACATGCCCGTGTCTCTGCCCGTGTGGACCAAAATAGGTCACTTGCAAGGCCAATTTGCCACCCCATTTTGCACATACCTACATAAGTACAAATGGTACAATTTCAAGGCATAATATGCAGCCAAATAAATCCCAACTCATGCACATTTCATGCTATACAATTATAACCATTTCACTTACTTAAATATAAACCAAAACAACATCAACAATATAGCTAACTTACCATGATTCACATATATGATTCAATTTACTAATTCATTTCAAATATGCATTACCAAGCATTAATTCACAAACATATAACTTCCAAATTATCAACTTCGTCAATTTACCAAACTCAAAATAGAACCATTTGCACATTTTTAACATCATCATGTTCATCATTTTATGCCAACCCAAATGGGCAAAATACATATTCACCAAACATACCAAAATGATACAAGCCTATACATGCCATATACCATATTTACAAAACTCAAAGTACCAAATAGATGTCCGATAGTGCGATGAAGTTCCTGACGATCCCCAGTTCCGAGCTAGCTTCGATTAACTATAAAACATAGAAGAAATTAAACAAAGTAAGCTATAAAGCTTAGTAAGTTCGTATGTAAATATGAAATAATCTCAACATTTATTAGCATTTTCAAAACAGATAACATAATTAGCATTTAGAGCATTAATCAACAAGTTAACATATAGTTAAACCACACCGTAACTCATAGGTCCTCAACATCTTCCAACACATTACTTGAGTAGTTATCCGTACATACCTGTACCAATACTTATCTATCTCTCGACAATTCTCTTATCAAACCACTTTTGCTTATAAATACTTATGATACAAATTCATCGATTTTTCGATGCCATAGTCCAACTATGGTCTTATACATACATTGCCAAGGCCCTACCGTGATCTTACATTCATATGCCATAACCCGGTCATGGTCTTATTTTCTGATTTGCCATAGCCCAGCTATGGTCTTATTCCGTAACTCGTATGCTTAAACCATACATTTAGATTCAATATTTCCAAATTTAGTTAATAGAATACATACAATCTCAATTCTATCCATAAATTAAATAATTGCACAATTAAATTCAATTATACGAACTTACCTCGTATAATGATTTGACGAAACGGACCACCTACTCGATAACCTTGCTCTTCCCCCGATCTAAATCCGAATTCTTTCTTTCTTGATCTATATGAATTCAAAATTAACTTATTCAATCACTTATTCTTTCAATTTAGTCCATAACACACATTTAAGTATATTTGCATATTAACCCCTAAACTTTCACATTTTTACAATTTAGTCCTTATTTCACAAATGCACAAAATTCACATAATTTCATTAAACCCAAGCTTGGCCGAATTACCATAGCACCCCTAGCAGCCCAAAATTTCATTTATTTCACATTTCAACCACTCAATTTGCATATTTCACAATTTAATCCCTTTTTGACATTTTCACTAAAAATCACTTAACAAAACATGTATATCTATCAACAAGCATTCATAATCTATCAAGATACTTAAAAACACATGCCTATTCATCAATGGCGTCATTCAAAATCTTTAACAGTTTTGCAAATTAGTCCCTGGGCTAGCTAAACCTAGCTGCAACGATCTCAAAAACTTAGAAATAATTAAAAACAGGACGAAAACGGACTTACAATTAAGCACCAAAGTAACCGAAAGCTTCAAGACCTAAATGGTGTTCTTTCCTCTTGAATTTCGACAATTGAAGAAGATGGAAGCAATTAAAATTTGTTTGTTTTATTTAATTAACCTTTAATAAATAAATTACCATTTTAACCTTAATGATAACCTTTAAAAATCACTTAATACTTGTCCATCTTTGTCCACTAACAATTAAAATGGTCTAATTACCATTTAAGGACCTTAAATTTAAGGTTCTATAGCTATTAGACACCTTTAGCTAATAGAACTCAAGTTTTACGCTTTACGCGATTTAGTCATTTTTATCAAATTAACTATTCAAACGATAAAATTTCTTCACGAAACTTTCACACATACATTCAATCATACTGTAAACCTTAAAATAATAAAATAAATATTTTGACCTCAAATTTTTGATCTCAGAACCACAGTTCCCATTTGACCAAAAACGGGCTGTTACAATCTTTCTCCGACAATTACCCATACAATTTAATTCATTTTTTTAGCTATTGCATCGACATTAATTCACAAAAAACTATCATCCCTGTGGGATCGATATCCGACAGACTCATATCTGTCTACTATACTTGCATCGACAGTGTACGCTTGCACATTTTTTCTATGATGTTAATAGCCGATCAAGTTTTTGGCGCCGTTGTCGGGGAATGGCGTTTGTTTGATGTTTATTTTGGTTCTTGTGTGTTTTTGCAATCTGTTTTCCTTTATAATATTTAGCATTCACTAACTTTTTTTTTCTCTTTGTTGCTATTTTCCAATTTCATTTTAGGTGTTTTATGACCCAAAGCAATTCGGATTTTCTTACTGATTTTGATTTGAAAATTGAAAGAACTGTTCGGAGAAGACTTCGAGAACAGAGAAATATGGATTTACAAGTGGACATTGCAGTTATACCCCCGATGCACAAGCAAAATATTAATAATCCATTGTTGCCGCAAAATGCTCACATCCACAACAGAACCATTCGAGATTGTGTAGTACCTGTTCTGGATGATTTACAACTAGGAGTTGTTAGACCAAAAATTCAAGCTGGGAACTTTGAACTCAATCCAATGATGTTTCAAATGCTTAATTCCAATGGCCAATATGCTGAGCTACCACATGAAGATGCGAATGAACATCTTAAATCCTTTTTATTGATTTGTGCTTCTGTTAGTCAACAAGGCGTTCCTGATGATGCCTTAAGGATGCAATTATTTCCCTATTCCTTACAAGGGAGAGCTCGCACTTGGTTTGTTGGGCTACCTGCTGGATCAATTACTTCTTGAAATGCTCTAGCCATGCAGTTTTTTTTGCGATTTAACCCACCGACAATGAATGCTCATCTTTGAAATGATATTACTGCCTATCATCAGCTAGATGATGAAAACATTCACGCAACATGAGAACGTTATAAATCTTTTCTTCGATGTTGTCCCATGTACGACATTCAACCAGAAACACAAATCGAGATTTTTTATAATGGTCTAAATTCTCATTCAAGAAATCTTGTCAACGCATCAACCAATGGACCGCTACTGGATTATACTTACAATAATGCTGTGAGAATTCTTGATAGAATTGCTCAAAATGATTATCAATAATATCCCATCTCTAGAGCTGCACAAGCAAAGACTACTCAAAGAGTTATTGAACTAGATGCAATATCTACGCCAAGTGCCCAAGTCTCTTCGCTTACAAACATGATTAAAAGTATGCAAGGGACGAGTGACGTTGCACCTATACAGGTTGCTCAACAATTGGATATTCCTACCTGTTGCTATGAATTTTTTGGTGACAACCATAGTTATGAAGATTGTCCGTAACATGCAGAAAATGCCTGTCATGTTAGTACTATTGAAACACCTCAAACCCGACCCACAAGCCCCGACCAGATCTGGTATGCTTCTTGAGAAAAACTCGTTTTGTCGATTTGTAAATCATGTGATTTCGTGGTAGGAAAAATGGATTTGAAGTACGATTTTATTGAGAAAAAAAAACCGTTTTTGTGATTTAAATTGTATCTTATTAAATCATTAAAACTTTATGATTTTGTAAATCAAAAGAAGGACCGAATTTAGAATTTATGATTAAGTTGAAAACCATAGTAATTAGGTGTCATAAAAATTTTAGGCGTTAACAAAAAATATTTAATTATTTGGTTGAAATTAAGCGTTGCGAAATAAAATTTAGAACGTATAAATAAATCAGTTTTTATGATGGCCTTATTACAAAACATAATCCAAAATAAATAAAGATAATGTAATAAGTTTAATTATAAAGAAAACCGAATACTGAGTTGAGCAATGGCCACCACGTAGTCCTCGCCGATCCGGTCCAAATCAATGTGTATCACCTGAAAAAGTTATCCCACGAAGGGTGAGTCAACAGACTCAATGTGTAACAATACACTAAAGGCCTAAACGATCGTGAAAAATAAAGCCCGTTACATAACAAATCATATTATCACATGTACATATAAAATGAAAATGCAATCCCGATCCCACCTAGATATCCATCCGCTACACACCACCCGTACTTGCCAATCACACCGTGGGGATTACTAAATCGACCCTCCATCCGCTACACACCATCAAAGGCAGTTGCTGCAGTCAACATGCACATCGCCCTTATAAATTGTGGCATAACCACCAAATAAGTGTGACAGAGTCACCGGATTCAGAATATGTGACCGAAGTCACCGGATTCATAATATTGTGACCGAAGTCACCGGATATTGTGGTAAAACCACGGAACACTTCCCTTTATCAATATCACCCATATGTCCATGCAATAAACATATTATTTCGATATCATGCTATATACCCCAAAATCGTAACGGAATCATACTTATTTCATATCCATGCTTATAGCATTATTAACGAAGTATTAGGGTTTAACATACACGAAAATCATGTACCATTGAATGGTACCCAAGCCATAATCATTCATATTACTTATTAACACATGCTAACATTAATATTATTAATGCATCGGAAATTTAGTGTAGGGCTACACACCTTGTAAACACAAAGAACGATAGAATACTTAAGATTTCCGACTTTGGCCTACAACGTCGACAGTACCTACATAACACTATATGAGAAATAGATTATCACTAAAAAGATATGGCCTTTGGCCGATTATCAAGCTTGCTTACCTTGGATCATTCAAATCCCGAATAATCTCCCCCTAAACGTCGACTACAGAGAAACCCCGTAACTTTCCTTCAAGATTCGGCCAAAGAAAATAGGGAATTAGAGTTTCGCTTTTCAACCGTCAGAAAAGAAAGAGATAAAGAAATCAATTTAAAAGAGATTCTTACCGAAAAGTAATGACCAAAACGCAAATGGTCACTCAACTCCAAGGAATTGACAAGAAGAACTTGAAGTGGAGAAATCAATTTAGATGAGAAAGATGATAGGTTTTTGGTGCTTAGGAGCAATCGGTTTCAATGGTGTTAATGAAGTGAAACTTTCGGCTTAAGGAAAAGAATAGCAAGGGTTATAGTTTCGGCTTTAATAAAATAGAAAGAAAGGAAGAGAAAAAAGAAGAAAAAGAGAAATGATCAAAAGGCTATATGGTTTCGGTTATGGTAGAAATTGAACAAAGAAAAAGTTTTTAATATTGATGCATATACGGTCAAATAAGAAAAAGAATGAAAGAAAAATGCCTTCAAAAGTAATAATATTTTGGTACCAAAAGAAAGAAAAACTTGAGAGGAAAAGAAGAAAAAGGGATACCAATATGGTCAAAGATGGTAGCCAAAACAAAACAAAATTTTCACCTAATGCCCATGACAAATTCGGCTAAGGAGAAAGATTTTGGAGAAAAGGAAAAAGATGCACAAAATGCCAAGAATTTGGCCAACTATCTTCCCCTAATCCCATACAATATTCGCCAACCCCTAGCCCCTAAGCCGTCCACATTCATGGTCAAAATGACCAAAAAAATTCCAAAACATCACCCATACATCAAGCCTTATGTCCCTTATCCTTCCATAACACCTTGATTCCATTCCTTAACTAATAACTTGCCTTTTTCAATAGTCTACTATCCAAAAATGAAAGAAAATCCATCCATACCAAAAATAGAGTTTGACCGACACAATAGGAAAGAGAACAAGAAAAATAAAAATCCTTCCAATTGCTAACCAAGGGATTCGAACCTCTCCTTCATGCATCCACCCAAGCGCCAACACCACTTTGCCAATAACTCTTCATGTGCTAATTTCAAACACTTAAATTAACTTAAGCATCATAATCACTTGATCCACTTCACTAAATTCTTCATACTAATAATTATTCTAGCTTCGAATAATTCTAAGCCTTCACAAGATTATATTAGGCACACAATAAAATCATATCCAAGCTATCACAAGCAACAAGATGATACTCAAATTTTAGGATGTTACAACTCTACCCTCCTAAAAGAAAATTTCGTCCTCAAAATTACCTGGCTAGAACAAATGAGGGTATTGTTGTAACATTGCCTCTTCCGGCTCTCACGAAGCCTCTTCTGATCCATGATTACGCCATAACACTTTGACCAGAGGAACTGATTTCCTCCGCAACACTTTCACATCCCGTTCCAGAATCTGAATCGGCTCTTCCTCATAGGACAAATCTGGTCGTAGTTCCACTTCCTCAACTGGTACTACATGAGATGGATCCGACCGGTAATGTCGTAGCTTCGAAACATGGAACACATCGTGCATTTGCTTCAACTCTAAAGGTAACTCTAACTGATATGCCACAGGTCCAACCCTTTTTAAAACCCGATAAGGTCCTATAAACACAGGACTTAACTTTCCTCTTGCGACCAAATCTCATCACCTTCTTCCAAGGTGAAACCTTTAGGAACACTTGATCCTCACAAGAAATTCTATATCCTTCCGCTTAAGGTCCGCATACGACTTTTGCCTATCGGATGCCTCCTTCAACCGCGTGCGAATTACCTTGACCTTTTCTTCAGATTCTCGCCACAATCTCGGACCCAAAACTCGACGTTCCCCTAATTCTGTCCAACATGTAGGAGTGCGACACTTCCGTCCATATAGTGCTTCATACGGTGCCATCCGAATACTGGCTTGATAACTGTTTGTTGTACGCAAATTCCGCTAAAGGCAAAAACTCTTCCCGACTTCCTCAAAATCTATCACACATCCCTTCAACATATCTTCTAACACTTGGATTACTCGCTCAGACTGGCCGTCCGATTGAGGATGAAATGCCGTACTGAAATCCAACTTGGTGCCTAAAGCCTGATGTAATGATTTCCAAAATCGAGACGTAAACCTCGGATCCCTATTTGAAATAATCGACACCGGCACTCTATGCAACCTCACAATCTCTGCCACATACAACTTCGCCAACTTCTGCAAAGAGTAATCAACTCGCATAGGTATGAAATGTGCAAACTTCGTCAATCGATCCACTATCACCCATACCGAGTCTTTCTTAGTAGGCGTAAGGGGAAGCCCACTAACAAAGTCCATGGTGATTCGCTCTCACTTCCACTGCGGAATCTTAATCGGCTGAAGCAATCCCGAAGGTACTTGATGTTCAAATTTTAACTTGTCGACACGTTAAGTACTTCCCTACAAACTCCATAACTTCCCGCTTAAGACCAGGCCACCAAAATCGATCCCACAAATCTCGGTATAACTTGCTCCTCCAGATGCATAGCATAAGGGCTACCATGCGATTCCTAAAGAATCCTTTGCCTCAGCTCCTTATCCTTCGGCATACAGACCTTACCCTTAAAACACAATACTCCATCGCTGTTAATACCATAATCTCTCAACTCCCCACTCTTCACCTGCCGCAGCTTAACACTTAAATCATCATCTACTAACTGCCTTTCTTTCACTGACTCAACCACGCCGGCTTTACTCAACTTTCGCCAACAAACTTCCGTCATCATAAAGACTAAGATGTGCAAACATCGCCTTTAAATCGACACTACTTTTCCGACTTAAGGCATCTCGCCACTACATTCGCCTTGCTCTCGGGTGATACTCTATAGAACAATCGTAGTCTTTCAACAACTCCACCCACCTTCGCTGTCTCTGATTTAGCTCCTTCTGAGTCAACAGATACTTAAGACTCTTGTGATCTGTATAGATTATTGACTTTTCTCCATACGTATAATGCCTCCACACCTTAAGAGCAAAGACTACCGCCGCTAACTCCAAGTCATGCGTCGGATAGTTAACCTCGTGTGGCCTCAATTGTCGAGACGCATACGCAACCACCTTCCCGCCTTGCATCGAACACATCCCAATCCAAAGGTGTGACGCATCACAATACACCATGAAATCCTTCCCCGCCTCAGTGAATTAAAACCGAGCTTGGTCAAAAAAACCCTTTTAAGCTTCTCGAAGCTCTCGCCGCTTATCTCGCCACAAGAAAGGTACCTCCTTTCTCAACAATTTCGTCAAAGGTGCAAATATCGATGAAAATCCTTCGATGAACCTTCTATAATAGCCCGCTAAACCCAAGAAATCTGCGAACCTCGCCATGCACTTAGGTGGCTTCCAATCTAACATCGCCTCAACCTTCCGAGGATCCACCCTTATCCCTTCCGCACACACCACATGCCCTAAGAACGCAACTTCCTTCACCAAAAATTCGCACTTGCTGAATTTGGCATAAAGCTTCTTTTCCCTTAACACTTGCAACACTATCCAAGATGTTCATCATGCTCTACCTCGGACTTGGAATACACTAGGATGTCGCCTATGAATACCACGACGAATCGATCCAAGTAGGGTTGAAAACCCGATTCATCATATCCATGAACGCAGCTGGGGCATTCGTCAATCCGAACGGCATTACCAAGAACTCATAATGCCCATATCTTGTTCGGAAAGCTGTCTTATGGATATCCACTTCTTTCACCTTAAGCTGATGATATCCCGACCTTAGATCTATCTTTGAGAATACCGCGACTCCTTTAAGTGATCAAACAAGTCATCTATCCTCGGCAAAGGATACTTGTTCTTGATGGTCAGCTTATTCAACTGCCGGTAATCTATGCACATACGCATAGTCCCGTCCTTCTTCTTCACGAATAGGACCGGTGCTCCCCATGGGGACACACTAGGTCGGATAAACCCACGATCAAGCAACTCTTGAATCTGAGCCTTAAGCTCAACCAACTCCTTTGGTGCCATTCTATACGGAGCGATAGATACTGGCGCCAAACCAGGCAACAAGTCAATCCCAAATTCCACCTCCCGATCCGGAGGCAATCCTGGAAGTTCTTCCGGAAAGACATCCACGAATTCCCTTACGCCCCGACTCCTTCAATGATTGCCTCCTTAGCCTTTAAGGCACCGACCAACATAAGAAAAGCCAAACAACCCTTTCTAACCATCTTCTCTGCCTTAAGAGCAGATACCACATTTGATAAATAGTTCCGTCTCTCGCCCATCACCACAACTTCCTTATCGTCAATAGTTCTTAATAACATCTGCTTAGCAGCACAATCCACATTTGCACGGTACTTCACTAGCCAATCCATGCCTAAGATCAGGTCAAATTCTCCGAATGGTAACTCCATTAAATCAGCCGAAAACTGCGTCCCTTGCACTTCTAAAGGCACTTCCTTAAAGAGCTTATCTACTACTACAGTCTGCCCTAAAGGACTAAGTACAATCATCTTCCTAGGTACAGTCTCAGAGTTCACATGCAGAGTTCCAGATACTTCACTAACGATGTAAGAATGAGTTGCCCATATATCTATCAAAGCAATAAAGGGCAACCCAGAAATAATGAACGTACTCGTTATAACATCAAAAAGGTCCACTATCTTCCCTTCGACGAACTGCATACACCAAACCTGGCTATCTCGCCTCAGTGCTACCACCGCCTCTGCCCGGGGTCCCGCGACCTCTACCAGAACCATTACCTCTGCCATTCGGACCACTACTCCTCATCGGCTGCTGTCCACCTCTACCGGCCTGATTAGAACCCTGACCTACTGAACGGTTCCTCTCTGTATCCATCGAACAATCCCTAATCATATGATCCTTGGATCCACACTTAAAACATCCCCCTATCTTCTTCCAACATTCTCCTGGGTGCATCTTTCCACACTGAACACAAGTACGGTATTGTCCTCCCGTAGCAACCTGCTGACCTCACGGCCCATCAACTCTAGGTTTCTTTTGGAAATTCCCGGATGACCCTGAAGACCCATAGCTCCTCTTATTCTTATTCTGACCTCGATCTCGGTTCTGTCTCTCGGTCCGCTTAACTTCTTCAGCTATCCGCGCCCTATCCACTAAGACTGCAAAGTCCCTCTCTCGATGCGGGGCAATCAACACTCGCAGCTCATCCCTTAAACCATCCTCAAATCTAACACACCTCTCGTAATCAGTAGCTACAATCCCTCTAGTATACCGACTTAACCGCAGAAACTCCGCTTCATACTCAGCTATCGACTTATTTCCTTGTACTAAATTCAGAAACGCCTTTCTCTGAGAGTCAATGTAGCTAGCTCCGACGTATTTCCCTTCAAACTTGTCCTTAAAATACCCCCAATCCACTCGATCTGCAGGAATACTCTCCTTGACAGTGAGCCACCACCGTAGGCCTCCTCTCGAGCAAATAAACAAAGATCTTTTAGCTTTTCCTCAAGATGCGGTCCAAATCATCCATGATCCTCTCGATCGCCTCTAACCAAGACTCCGCTACATTCGAGCTACCCCAAATACTCCCCTAAAAACCTCGGCTCTGCTTTGATCTAAGTCTTTCACCTCTCGACTTTCGAGCTCCATTACCCATACTAGCTCCCGCTACTCGCTCTAGAACTCGCAAAGATAGCTCATGCGATCATGCGTCATCTTCTCCGCTTGTTCTTGAAATTCCGCCCCTACACCGGTGGCGGTGCCTCATATTCGTAACCCCGACTGCACCTAATCGGTTCCGACATAGCCATTCTCGCCTCTCACGGCCACGACGACCACGCCCCTAGAACTCATGTCTACTTAGCGTCTTATCCGATTTTACAAAAATTTTATGCATTAGAGTCTTTTCACTTCTTGTTTAAAGAAAGTCTTATGCAACAGGATTTAATCGGTGGTTTTTTTATGGAAGTACACATATACCTAGGGTCCATGTCTCTAAAGTACAATTTCCTAGGCCTATCAACATACTGAAATCAATTTATCAACAAAAGAACTTACCTAATGGACCTGGGCCGAGAACTTGGGTGCCATGCTTCCATAAAAACCAGTTTAACCAAAAATTTTCAAAAAGTCATTTGTGCTTAAATTTTTTTTAAACGTTGTGGACTTCAAAACCCAAGGCCAAGTGTTTAAAACTGGGCTCTGATACCAAGTTGAAACACCCCAAACCCGGCCCACAAGCCCCGACCGGATTTGGTATGCTTCTTGAGAAAAAATAGTTTTGTCGGTTTATAAATCATGTGATTTCGTGGTAGGAAAAATAGATTTGAAGTACGATTTTATTGAGAAAAAAAACCGTTTTTGTGATTTAAATTGTATCTTATTAAATCATTAAAACTTTATGATTTTGTAAATCAAAAGAAGAACCGAATTTAGAATTTATGATTAAGTTGAAAACCATAATAATTAGGTGTCATAAAAATTTTAAGGCGTTCGTCAAAAATATTTAATTATTTGGTTGAAATTAAGCGTTGCAGAAATAAAATTTAGAACGTATAAATAAATCAGTTTATGACGGCCTTATTACAAAACATAATCCAAAATAAATAAAGATAATGTAATAAGTTTAATTATAAAGAAAACCGAATATCGAGTTGAGCAATGGCCACCACGTAGTCCTCGCCGATCCGGTCCAAATCAATGTGTATCACCTAAAAAAGTTATCCCACGAAGGGTGAGTCAACAGACTCAATGTGTAACAATACACTAAAGGCCCAAACGATCGTGACAAATAAAGCCCGTTACATAACAAATCATATTATCACATGTACATATAAAATGAAAATGCAATCCCGATCCCACCTAGATATCCATCCGCTACACACCACCCGTACCTGCCAATCACACCGTGGGGATTACTAAATCGACCCTCCATCCGCTACACACCATCGAAGGCAGTTGTTGCAGTCAACATGCACATCGCCCTTATAAATTGTGGCATAACCACCAAATAAGTGTGACAAAGTCACCGGATTCAGAATATGTGACCGAAGTAACCGGATTCATAATATTGTGACCGAAGTCACCGGATATTGTGGTAAAAACCACTGGAACACTTCCCCTTTATCAATATCACCCATATGTCCATGCAATAAACATATTATTTCGATATCATGCTATATACCCCAAAATCGTAACGGAATCATACATATTTCATATCCATGCTTATAGCATTATTAACGAAGTATTAGGGGTTTAACATACCTAAAAATCATGTACCATTGAATGGTACCCGAAGCCATAATCATTCATATTACTTATTAACACATGCTAACATTAATATTATTAATGCATCGGAAATTTAGTGTAGGGCTACACACCTTGTAAACACAAAGAACGATAGAATACTTAAGATTTCGACTTTGGCCTACAACGTCGATGTACCTACATAACACTATATGAGAAATCGATTATCACTAAAAGATATGGCCTTTGGCCGATTATCAAGCTTGCTTACCTTGGATCATTCAAATCCCGAATAATCTCCCCTAAACGTCGACTACAGAGAAACCCCATAACTTTCCTTCAAGATCCAAACAAAGAAAATAGGGAATTAGAGTTTCGCTTTTCAACCGCTGAAAAAGAAAGAGATAAAGAAAACAAATTTAAAAGAGATTCTTACCAAAAGTAATGACCAAAACGCAAATGGTCACTTAACTCCAAGGAATTGACAAGAAGAACTTGAAGTGGAGAAATCAATTTAGATGAGAAAGATGATAGGTTTTGGTGCTTAGGAGCAATCGGTTTCAATGGTGTTAATGAAGTGAAACTTTCGGCTTAAGGAAAAGAATAGCAAGGGTTATAGTTTAGGCTTTAACAAAATAGAAAGAAAGGAAGAGAAAGAAAAAGAAGAAGAGAAATGATCAAAAGGCTATATGGTTTCGATTATGGTAGAAATTGAACAAAGAAAAGTTTTTAATATTGATGCACATACGGTCAAATAAGAAAAGAATGAAAGAAAAATGGCTTCAAAAGTAATAATATTTCGGTACCAAAAGAAAGAAAAACTTGAGAGGAAAAGAAGAAAAAGGGATACCAATATGGTCAAAGATGGTAGCCAAAACAAAACAAAATTTTCACCTAATGCCCATGACAAATTGGGCTAAGGAGAAAGATTTTGGAGAAAAGGAAAAGATGCACAAAATGCCAAGAATTTGGCCAACTATCTTCCCCTAATCCCATACAATATTCGCCAACCCCTAGCCCCTAAGCCGTCCACATTCATGGTCAAAATGACCAAAAAAAATTTCCAAAACATCACCCATACATCAAGCCTTATGTCCCTTATCCTTCCATAACACCTTGATTCCATTCCTTAACTAATAACTTGCCTTTTTCCAATAGTCTACTATTCAAAAAATGAAAGAAAATCCATCCATACCAAAAATAGAGTTTGACCGACACAATAGGAAAGAGAATAAGAAAAATAAAAATCCTTCCAATTGCTAACCAAGGGATTCGAACCTCTCCCTTCATGCATCCACCCAAGCGCCAACACCACTTTGCCAATAACTCTTCATGTGCTAATTTCAAACACTTAAATTAACTTAAGCATCATAATCACTTGATCCACTTCACTAAATTCTTCATACTAACAATTATTCTAGCTTCGAATAATTCTAAGCCTTCACAAGATTATATTAGGCACACAATAAAATCATATCCAAGCTATCACAAGCAACAAGATGATACTCAAATTTTAGGATGTTACAACTATTCGCAACAATTATTATGGCAACTCTTACAACAACTCTGCATACAACCAATAGTTTTGGGGAACTCGGAATGTTGGACAAAATGATGCGACATTCAGATATGGGATTGCATCTACTCAGGGCAATTACAATCCAAGACAAGGGAATTATACTCAATAACCACAGAACTACAGTCAGCATCCTACGGTGTATCCACAACAAGGTCAGACACAATCACATCAAAATCAGATGCAACAAAACATTCTTCAATGATGAATCAGAATATCCAAGGACAGCGACAACAACAGTATACACAAACTTCTACTTTTGACCCATTAACTGCTCTTGAAGTGTTAATGCGGGAGTATATTACTCGCACGGAAGCTATTGTACAAGGAAATTCATCTTCTATTCGAGCATTGAAGGCACAATTGGGACAGCTTGCTTCAAATTTGAATACTCAACCACAAGGCTTCTTACCTAGCGACACCGAAAATCCTAATCCGAGAGGGAAAAAGCACTGTAAAGCCATCACTCTTAGGAGTGGTAAACAAACTAGTGAGCCGGTTATAGATTCTACTGTAGCATCCCCAGATATTAGTGACATAAGCCTTGATGAGAAGGAAGATTCTGAAGAGCTTGTTGATGCATCCGATAATGAAGTACCGCAAACTGTCACTCACATGCCTTATATTTGACCCTTGAAATTGTAGACGCAACGAAAAGTGTCGACGCAACCAAATATACATCCACCTGTACCTTTTCCACAAAGATTCAAGAGGAATGAAAATGAGAAATAGTATCAACAGTTCTTGGACACATTGAAACAACTGCAGATCAACATTCCTCTAGTAGACGCTCTGGTACAAATTCTGAGTTATGAGAAACTCATGAAGGATCTCTTATCCAAAAAGAAAAAGCTCACTGATATTGAAACTATTGCACTCACAGAAGGTTGTACTGCTGTTTTGACAAACAAGTTGGCTCCTAAATTGAAAGATCCTAGAAGCTTTACCATTCCATGTTCGATTGGCAATTAGTATTTAGGCAAATATTTATGCTATTTAGGAGCTAGCATCAACCTCATATCGTTATCTACTTTTAAAAAGTTGGGAAATGGTCACATGAAACCCACTGAAATGACATTGCAACTAGAAGATCGATATTTGGCTCAACCTGAAGGATAAGTCAAATATGTCTTAGTTCACATGGATAAATTCATTTTCCCAGCTGATTTTCTCATACTTGACTGCGAGGTAGACAAGGAGGTCCCCATAATCTTGGGACCACCATTTTTAGCCACTAGCCAAACTCTCATTGATGTTTATAAAGGAGAACTAACCATGCAACTTAATGATGAGCAAGTTACCTTCAGTGTTTTTGAGTCTGTTCATCACAAGGATAAAGTAGAGTGCCATACGGTCGATGTGCTAGATGATTTAATTGAGGAAGAAGTCAACAACCAAAGCACAGTCCTTGCTAAAGAAATTGCAGTGACATCTGAGGCGGAATCCTTAGACAATTGTGGCAGCACGGTTGAAGCTAGTAATGTTGAAATCAAGCAAGATGGCAAATTGAATCCTTAGACTTAACCTGTAGAACAAATCCAATTTTCAAACCATCAATTGAAGAAGCTCCCACTCTGGAATTGAAACCAGTACCTCCTCATCTTAAATACATCGTTTTGGGTGATCATAATACTCTTCCAGCTATTGTCTTCGCAACACTAGATGCAACTCAAGAAGAGAAATTGGCTCACATTTTCAAGCACACAAATGAGTTATTGCCTAGAGTATTGCGGATATTCAAGGTATTAGTCCTTTTTGCATGCACAAAATCAAGTTAGAAGATGAAGGCCAGCACTCAATTGAACCGCAAAGAAGGTTAAACGAGAAGATGAATGAAGTGGTCAAGAAAAAAAATCATAAAATGGCTTGATGCAGGAATTGTAACACCCCTTACCCGTATTCTACACCGGAACCGGGCCCGAGGTATTACCGAGTTAAAACCACTTGATCGCAACTTAGGCTCAACGTGACTACTCTCAATATCTACCACAACTACCTCATTAAGGACCTACGGGGTCTTAAACATACAAACGAGAGCTTCTGAGGCTCTACCAAAACTTTATCGATCTTAAAATTTCTTTCACTTAGACAAAAGTCACATGCCCATGTGGAATGGGACATGCCCGTGTGCCCTCAAGACTTGCCCGTGTCTTCCACCCATGGTCGACACTGACTAAATTCACACGGCCTGGACACGCCCGTGTTCTGCACTCGTGGTGAACACTAACCACTTTACACGGCCTAGGCACATGCCCGTGTGGCTAGCCCATGGTCTATTCTGACTTAAAATGCTAACATGTAGGGGACACACGGCCAAGACACACGCCCATGGGCTAACCGTGTGTCACACATGGCCTAGATACACGCCCGTGTGTCTACCCACATGGACAAGAACAAAGCTATTTGTCATGCCCTTCTCACCCCTCTAGCATACACAACAAGTACTCATTCAACACATCCATAACCAACTCATAATGAACATAATCTTACATGGATAAATACATCTTTTCATATAATAATGTAGCCATCAACTATGGCATTATACAAAATAGATTATCCATCTAAAGGCCAACACATCTTAGCCAAAACAACAAAATACCCTAACGTGTCTAGCCTCTATACATGCCATATACAAAACATTAAGTCCAATGTACCAGAGTGAGCTGATAGTGTGGGCGATCTTTCGATTAATTTACGTATCACGATTCAATCCTTGTTCTCTATAAGACAAGGGAAAAGAAAGGAGTAAGCTTTGAGCTTAATAAGTTTACACATAAACAATTTAAGCATTCTAGTATAAGCTAAACAACAATTAGCATTATACTAACATATGTAATTCACATCCACTACTATGCTTACTCTTTCTATCCCTTACCACATCTCCAACACATCATGAGTCACATACTCATAATCATTGACATGCACCCCTGCACTCAATAGCACATTTACTCAAAATACAACACATCATTATTTCCAATAATACATCCACACAAAACTAAATTACTCTATGGTTTCGCACTTAGCCCACCACAATCAGATCATAAGGTAGTATCGCACATAGCCTACCACAAGGGATAATTATAGTGATTCCGCACATAGCTCACTAAATAATATGCTTAACAATAGTATTGCACACAGCCCATTATTGTTAAGTATCAAGGTGGTATCGCACTTAGCCCACTATCAAGCATTATCACTACACATTCACATGTCTACTTTGTGATACATTCATCCACTCACAACTACTATCTCATTCATTCCACTAGAATCGAATAGGTTCTCAATCATGCTACACATTAGCTAGCATTAACAATGTATACGCATAAATGCATCGTTCATACGTAAACTTACCTCGGTACTAAAAAATATGGAGGTGTGCAATTTAGTCCACTACTTTGCTCTTGCCTCAGTTTCTATCCGGGCTTCGTCTTTCTTGATCTATAATGATAAATCAACTCGTTCAATACACACATTGACTAAATTGACCCTTATCTCATACTTTAGCAAAATTACCATTTTGCCCCTAAACTTTCTCATATTTACACTTTTGTCCCAAGGCTCGTAAAGTGATTTTCATTCAACTTTCTAGCCTTTCATTCTTAGCCGAATCATTTAAAAAACTAAAGCAATCACCAATTCTCACTAAATCACTCATGTATGACCAATCTCAAGACTTTCACAAACTAGTCCCTACATGCATTTTTCATGGAATTCACTTAGCAAAAGATGTTTCTACTACATCAAGCTTTCATATTCTTCCATAAAACATCAAAATACATGCATGTCATACATAGGTACATTTTTGAACATCAATCCTAGCTCAACATATAGCTAAAAATAGCTTACTCATGTTACTAGGACTTCAAAAATACAAAGAATATTAAAAACGGGGCTTGGATGCACTTACTAGCAAGCTTGAAAAATTAAAGAACCCTAACAATGGCTCCCTTCAAAATTCAGCAGCTTGGAGAAGAAGATGAATGAAATTCTATCATCTTTTCCCCTTTTTAATCATTTAATTGACAAATGACCAAAATGCCCCTTCTCACTAAACTTTCCAATATCATCCACTCATGCCCATTTTTGTCCAAAAATTAGAATTTGGGAAAATTACTATTTAAGGACCTCTAATTGATAATCCAAAGCTATTTCATACAATTAGCTTCTAGAATCTCACATTTTGCAACTTTTGCAATTTAGTCCTTTTGGACAATTCAACCGTAATTTAACAAAATTGCTTCGTGAAACTTTCACACTAGCATGCAAACATAGCATAAACCTCAAAACTCATACATATACCTCGGATTTGTGATCTCGCACACTATTCTGACTAGGCCCTAAATCGGGATGTTACAGGAATATTTACCCGATTTTTGATAGCAAGTGGGTTAGTCCAGTGCAGTGCGTCCCAAAAAAGAGTGGCATCACAGTGGTTCACAATGATAAGGATGAATTACTACCAACACGCATCCCCATGGGATGGCGAGTTTGTATGGACTATCGTAAATTGAATGTAGCCACAAGGAAGGATCATTTTCACTTCCCTCATTGGCCAAATGTTAGATTGACTTACTGGAAAAGCTTATTATTGGTTACTAGACAGCTATTATAGGTACAACCAAGTTGCTATTGCACTAGAGGATTAGGAGAAAACAACTTTCACCTGCCCCTTTGGTGCTTTTGCTTTTCGTCGTATGACTTTCGGTCTTTGCAATGCACCAGCCACATTTCAAAGGTGTAAGATGGCAATATTCTTAGATATGATCGAACACTCTTTAGAGGATTTTATGAGTGACTTTTCAGTTTATGGGAATGATTTTGATCATTGCGCTGACAATTTGGATAAAGTACTTAAGCGATGTGAGGACACTCATCTTGTTTTGAATTGGGAAAAATGTCATTTTATGGCAATTGAAGGAATCATGTTAGGCCATCGTATCACTAGTCAAGGCATTCAAGTAGACAAAGCCAAGGTGGAAATCGTTGAGAAGTTACCTCCACCAGAAAATTTGAAAGGTATTCGTAGCTTTAATGGACATGCGGGATTTTACCGGCAGTTTATTAGGGATTTTTCAAAAATTGCAAAACCATTATGCTCATTGCTGGAACAAAATCGAAAATTTCTCTTTGATGAGGCATGTCTGGATGCCTCTATTCAGTTAAAGAAGTAGCTAGTCAATGCCCCCATTGTCATTGCACCTGATTGGTCTCAGCCTTTCGAAGTTATGTGCGATACGAGTGACTTCACCGTGGGTGCAGTTCTAGGACAAGGCAAAGGAAAAAATTTTCACGCCATTTATTATGCCAGTAGAACTCTTACATAAACTTCATTTAATTATACCACCACTGAGAAAGATATGATGGCTGTAGTCTTTGCTTTCGACAAGTTTCATTCTTACCTTGTCGGTGCAAAAGTTACGGTATTCACTGATCACTCGGTGTTGCGATATCTCTTTGTGAAAAAAGATGCCAAACCTAGACTAATCCGATGGATTTTATTATTGCAACAATTTGACATTGAGATAAAAGACTGCAATGGGTCAGAAAATCAAGTTGTAGATTATTTATCTAGATTGGAAGCTGGCAGTGAAGACGAGAACATATTTCAAATTATCGATGCATTCCCAAATGAGAAGTTATTTTTTGTCAATGCAACTCCTTGGTATGCAGATTTGGTAAATTACTTGGTGTGTGGTAAGCTCCCATTGAGTATCAGGGGCCATAAAAAAGAAAGATTTCTTCATGACATAGTGAAGTACCATTAGAACGAGCTGAATTTATTCAAGGTATGCAATGACAACATCATTTGGCGTTGTGTTCCGGAAGAAGAGATGCTTTCAATCCTGAATCACTGTCATGATGCTCCTTGTGAAGGCCATTTCGGAGGTATGAGAACTACTGTTAAGGTCTTCCAATCAAGATTCTACTAGCCATCATTATTCAAAGATGCTCATAATTTTATGAATCAATGCAGTAAATGTCAGCGCACCGATTTTATTTCCCAACGTAATGAAATGTTACAATAGCCAATTATGGAAGTTGAAGTGTTCGATGTTTGGGGAATGGATTTTATGGGACCGTTTCCAAACTCATTTGGAAATCTTTATATATTACTCGCTGTTGACTATGTCTCGAAGTGGGTGGAGGCTGTTGTTGTCCTAAAGGATAATGCAAAGACAGTGCTCAAATTTTTCACAAGCATATACTCACCCATTTCGGCACACCAAAAGCCTTGATTACTGATCAGGGTACACATTTCCATTGCAACCAAGTGGCAGCCACATTAAAGAGATATGGAGTTAATCACAGAATGGACACTACTTATCATCCACAAACCAATGGACAAACCGAAGTATCAAATTGACAAATTAAAAACATTCTCGAGAAGGTTGTGAACCCTTCAAGGAAAGATTGGTCCTCCCAATTGGATGATGCTCTATAGGCTTTACGAATAGCATACAAGACTCAATTAGGGATGTCGCCGTATCAAATGGTTTTTGGGAAAGCATGTCACTTGCCAGTTTAACTAGAACACAAAGCGATGCGGGCAATTAAGCAAGTGAACATGGACTATGAAGCTGCTGGAAAGAAAAGGCTATTGGACATCACTGAGCTAGAAGAGATTCGAATAAATGCTTATGAAAATGCTATGATTTATAAGGAAAAGACCAAAAGATGGCATGACAAGATTCTTTTACATCGAGAATTTACTGCAGGGCAACAGGTGTTATTATTCAATTCTTGACTTAAATTGTACCCAGGTAAATTGCATTCACGTTGGTCTGGACCGTTCAAAGTTGTCGACATATTTCCTCATGGTGCGGTCACAGTTTGAGATTTACGTGATGGACACTAGTTCAAAGTCAATGGACAGGGACTGAAACAGTATTTTGGAAATAAAAATCAAGAGTAGGCAGAGACCATTAATTTGGTCCAAACATTTTAAAATTTTAATTTATTACTATTGAGATTTCATCTTATTTTATTCTTATTTTTTAAAGCTTGTTTTCTTTCCTTTTTGCAGAATAATAAGGTACCAATGTCGACACAACAATATTTGGTTGTCAACGCATTTCGTACCACTGTGTTACCATTAATTAGAATTAAGGGAAATTCAATCTTCACCATTGGATTAAAACCCACCCAGCCGTTTGATCTGTTTGAGTAGGAACAATTCTTATTGGAAGCAACTCTTCCCGCTAGCTTTGTATCTCTCCACAAAACATCATGACTCTACATCTTCCTCTTTCACTCCCTATAAAGTCTAAACCACTGTGCCGACTACAAAGCATCCAAGAAACCATTTTTATTCTTTTTCCTTACTCAAGATCCTACCTTTTTAACTTAAAATCCTCTCCCCTTCACAAAAGATGGGAAGAACAAGAGGTTCGACCAAGAAAGCCAACAAATCTATTGAAGAACATGCGTCCTCCACTAACGCAGTTCATGAGTCAGAATCCCCCAGGCTACTGCAGAAAAAGGAACCAGTAATCTTTTGAATAAAGTGGAAAGGGAACGATTTCAAGACAACATATTGCACCAAAATTTTCACCCCGAACAAGGCATTTCCCTATCGTAGCAATAGGAGTTGGGAAAACAAATTCACCAAACCATTTCTAAACTAAAATGGCGAAATTTCTGCGCACACCCTGGAAGCTATTCCCCTTCCCTGGTATGTGAGTTCTATGCCAACCTCTATGACTAAGAATTAGAGTTTATTTTTTTTCGTGAAGGTCTCATTCCATGGGACACCAAAACAATCAATGAGCTGTACAACATTCCGGTCGATGTTGACGAACACTACGATTTTGTTGCGGAAATGACAGACGAAAAAAGGAACCTGTTGGTACAAGACTTGTGTATTGAAGGATCAGTGTGGATAGGGTCACATTAAAAGAATTTTATGATGCACCGCCATTTTCTAACACTGCACAGTAAAATTTGGTTTCACTTTGTTAACTGTAGGTTACTACCATCTACCCATAGCACCACCGTTAACCTTGACAAAATGTATATGATACATTCCATTATCAAGGGTAGAAGAATTGAAGTCGGCGCAATACTCCATCGAGAAATTGCTGAATGCACCGCCAGGCAGGCTGGCATTTTGGTTTTCCCATCATTGGTCATGTCATTGTGTCACCAGAAAGGAATTGTACCCCTGAAAGATGAAGTAATTATGGATAATAAGGGTCCAATTAATGAAGCCTCTGTCGAGAGAATGACTCGTGGCACAGAAACACAAATATTAAATGAGGTAGGAACCAGCAAGACAAAGAAAGGCAAAGCCAAAGCCGACAGTAAAGGAACAACTTTGCATACAGAGACATCCTTATGGCGTAAGATGAAAAATGTTGAGAAAATGGTTACTTCCATCAGCAATAGGGAAATCAAAATTGTCGCTACGATTGAGGACATGGAGAACTCTCAGAATTTGTTTTATGCTTATACTAAAGCCTGGAACAGTTCCATTGTAGCCACATTAAGGAAATTGAGCCCATATTTAATAGCAGACTTCCTAGTGTTTCCACCAATCATTCGAAACTATAAGCATTCATCTGCAAACGATGACTTCGAAGACCAAGGCCGATCGATGCCATCTTCTCCCATCGTGCAAGTCTCTTATAATGGCAAAGATAAAGAATCCAGGGACATTGAGGAATGTCTACGCAAGATTGATAGCTTGTTTTAGGATGGTGTTTTTGCTAATCAATAGGACACTGTTGTTGAGAAGGAAGCTGTTGCTACAGAAGCAGAAATCGTTGCTGAAGAAGAATAAGTTGTTGAAGAAGAGAAAGAAAGAGAAAAGGAAGACTCTGATGTAAACATTGTCACCGCACCCGAGTCTGTGGGTGAAAATATTAAAAATCTGGAACTAGATGGAGCAAGACAGGCCAGAGTTGTTGAAGTCACCAGCGAGTAGTAGGATAACTCATTGGAAATTATGGTTTATAGTAGACCACTTCAGGTGGCCTCTCCCACACAAGTAGCAACCGATGATGCCGGGGCTGAGCCGGAACTTGAGGAGCAATTCGAAAACTGTACAACACCCAAAAAAAAGAAAAAGGAAGCACTCCAAGGACAAGAAGTGAAAGAAGGAGGAGAAGAAAATGAGAAGGAAGAAACATCATGCAGCCACAGCAATGGCTGTGGAGAACTGAGTTAGTTTTATTTTAAAGTTGTAGCTGTAGTTTTCATGCATTACATATAGCTGTAAGTCACATTTTGTTTAGTACACATTGTCACTGCATTTTTATTGTCATTAAATATTCATGTCAGTGCATAAGGGATAATGCAATCTTTAGGTTTGGAGAATGTATATGGTATTGGGAAATACACCCACATTTCAAACAAAATTTTTTTTTGAAGCATGCAAGGTTTATGCACAATTGTTCGAAAATTTTTGTTACATTCGATGCTTAGTTCTTGGATCATGTGAGTTGTCAATGAATGAGTTAGATAAATTTGACTGAATGTTGTATCTTCAATACTTTGATGAATGATTTAGGTTGCATTAGTAATAAATGACTAGTAGCATTCCTTGAATCTTGAATGAAACTGCCTTTTTCAGCTGCTTATATATATAGATAGTTATAAATAAGATACACTCGAAAGTAGGTGTATTATGGAATGTTAAAAAGGGAACACTCCAATACAAGCGTTAGAAAAATTAATCTAGCCAAAGGCAATTGCTGAATGAGTGTGTGTCGGCGCAATTACGTACTCCTTAGGGGTTTGTTGCACCCCATCATTACTTTTCAGGAACAAGGGTACAGTAATGCAACGATATCCTTTATTTTGAAAAAAAAGGAAAAAAAGAAGAAGATATATAAATACCTTAGAAGTGTTATTGCAGTCACTAACACTGGAAGGTGCAGTGACAGTTTGAGCTAATAAGCATTTTAGCGGAAGTTGAATAAGGACTAAACGAATTTAGTTCACTTGTTCTTAATAGTGCCATATTGCCATCATCGGAAGGTGAGGTTAATGTGCATGGTTAAGTCCCAGATTAAATAAAAGAGTGGTGTTTGGTAAGATATACATTAATTTTCATTGCGTCGGCAATCACCTATCTTTTATACCTTGTTAGTACTTAGTATACTACTGAAGATTCATGTTGGGGATCCCAGTTTATCATTACCATATTTTATTTCATTGTTTTTAAGATATTGCTCTGACAATTACCCATACAATTTAATTCTTTTTTTTAGCTATTGCATCGACAATTACCCACACAATTTAATTCTTTTTTTTAGCTATTACTTCGACATTAATAGACAAAGAACTACTATCCCTGTGGGATCGATATCCGACAGACTCATATCTGTCTACTATACTTGCATCGACAGCGTACGCTTGCTCATTTTTTCTATGACGTTAACAGCCAATCAATCCTTAAAATACTTCCTATGTTCCATTGTACACATATACTATATTATAATTTAACTCGTATACTTGCAAACACTGCTGTTATAATTCTATATATTTTTGTGTGTTGTTTTTACTATAACGATAACACGTTTATAGGCGGTCAATAGACTCCTACCATTTAATGGTGGAAGAATGCAGACTTCTTAGCTGGGCCCTCTGAAGGTACTAAAGTGGAAGTGAAACTAAACTGACTGAGTTTGAGAAGGCCTTGAATTCCAGTGAACAAACACAAGCCCAGCTTTGCCAAACTCACGAGGTCACAGTCCGTCAGAACCAAGAGCTCACAGAATCTGTCTCCATCTGGGAGACCAAATACAACTCCATTGAGAAGTAATCTGGACAGAAGATACGCCAACTAGAAAGCCAGATCAAATTCTTAGAGGAAAACCGATTTGCTGACTTGAAGTGGGTGTAGAAGGAAAACAACAAAGCCCTGGAACTGTAACAGCCCGATTTTGACCCTAATTGAAAAAGTGGTTTCGATACCACAAATCCGAGTCCAAAAAATATTTTAAAATTATTTTTCGTGTTTATTATGTGTGAATTTGTTGGTGTTAAATTTTCGTAACTTTATTTTGTCGTTTAAGTACTCGATTAAATAAAAGGACTTAATCGCGTAAAATGTAAAAGTTAAAAATTAAACTGTAAAGTGCTTATTTGATATTGGCTTTTAATATGAGGTCTGATAAACCGAAATAGTAACATATTTTAATCCCACATTTAGTATGCTTGTGGATGAATTATCCCTTGATTTATGTAAAAAGGTGCTCTTAATCCTTTCTTTTCATGTTATATACTTAGGAAAGCACCAGGGGATGAAAAGAACGCAAAACGGGCTTAAAACGGGACAAATGGGCCAAAGCATGAAATTGACACGGCCTGGACCAAAGATCACACGGCCGTGCCTCCTTAAAGATCTTGAACACGGCCTGGACCATGATTTACATGGTCGTGCCTCATCAACAAAGTCTACACGGCCTGACCACGACTTACACGGGCGTGTGCCATGGGCGTGTCCCTGCTGTGGCCAAGAGAAGTTTTACTCGGATTTGGATACTTGAAGGCAAACAAACATATTCCAAAGCCTATTCAAACACCCTAGTAGGAACTCTACTTGAATTAGGATACTTTGGGGCCAAGTAAGGCATCTCGAAGTCTATATAAACACCCAATGGGGCAACTTGTCGTGAGTTCGCGCAAGCCTTCTCGCCGGGGCTTTGTCGGGCGTCGTGCTAAGCCGCAGAAGAAAGCGATTTGTGGGGATTCACTCAGGGATAGCCAGTTGATCCATCTCAAGAAGCTGAAATTATACTCAAGACGGAGGATCTCCTCTTCAATTTTTTCAGGGGGTTTTAGGGATTTCTTATGTTTTGTTTTATCTTTTCTCTTGAGATGTTTTCCTTTATTGTTATGAACTAAACCCTTCGGATATCCGAAGGGGATGAAACCTATGATGAATCTTGTTATTGTTTTCTGAATTATATGATAAATACTTAGTTTGTTCTTAATTATGTGAGCTTAATCCAAATTTAATGGGCTTAGGTGGAGGAGGAATAGACCCTGCCTAAGAGTAGATCCAAAATAATTAAGCGGAGTTGATCGCACGCCTAGAGATAGGGTGACGAGATTTTGCCGGATTAGGGTGAAACCTAATATGGGAAACCATAGATCGATTTACTGCTATTCTAGGGGGTTATTATAAGAGAACGAGAGTTCCACTAATTAACCTAGGGTTAGACATTATTCGCCTCGAGAGAGGGTTTAATATACGTTAGGAGTCTTACGGATCAAACTAAGTAAATAAATCGTATGGTTCAAAGTTTAGATAACAAGTGAAGTCTAGGTGGATTCTTCCTAGGGTATCTCCTAAATCAACTGAGTTTTTCCCAAGTTATTTTCCAAATTCATTCTTCTTTGTCTTAGAGTCTTTGGCTTAGTAGTTAATTAATTTATTTTAATAAACAACTTCACTTATTTTAGGCTAAATAATAAAAAGAAAGTTAGTATTAGTACTTTTAGTTCCTTTGGGTTCGATAACCCGGTCTTGCCTAAGCTATACTACTGTTCGATAGGTGCACTTGCCTCAATCGTTGTCAGAGTTAGTTTCCAGGTTCGATCATTCTTTTTATAAATTTTAAAGCTCTGATTTACAGCGATCAAGGTCCTTAAAGGGCAATTAGCCCATTTAAGGAGATAGTGGACGGTTAAGGTCATAAATACCCTTAATTTATATGTTAATATTATTTAAGTTAAAAGGTTAATTAGGTAATTTGGTAATAATATAATATAAGTTATAATTAAATAAAAGAAACCAATGTTCATCTTTTTCTTTAAGCTAACCGAAACCAAGAAAAAGAAAAAGAAATAAGAAGCAACTAGGGTTCGGTCTTGTGTTCTTCAAATTAAGGTATGTTAATTGTTCGGTTTTTGATAATTTTTACGTTTTTTGAGATCGTTGTTAAGTGTACTTCAAAACCCATGTCTCAATTTGTGATTTTGATGATGATTTTGTGTTTTTCCATTGATGATACCTTGTGGTTTTTTATGTTTGATGATGAAATGTGAAACATATGTGTTAGATTAACAAGTTTTGTCTTTGATTTTTTTATGAAATTGAGTAATTTGGACTAAATTACAAAAATAAATTTTTGAGGGACTAAAATGTAAAATAAATGAAATGTGTAGGCTTGTATGGACACTAGGAATATTCGGCCCTTAAGGAGTGTAGTCAAATTTTGTGTATTTTGTGTTTTGAGCAAAAAGGGCTAAATTGTAAAAAGTGTGAAATGTTAGGTGCAAAATTGTAATTTGCCCATTTATGTGTTTTTAGGCTAAATTGAATAGAATGGTGTTTAAATAAGCTTAATTTGAATATTTTTAGATCAAGAATTAAAGAAATCGGATTTGGATTGGGGAAAGACAAAAGTGGTCGAGTAGCCGATTTAACAGTCGATGACATCCAAGGTAAGTCAATGAGCATTTAAATGTTGAAATAACCATGGATATGTACTTGTTATGTATCAAAATGAATTATTTGAATTTATATATTCTATGGCCGAATGTGGATATTTTGATTTGGCTAACTTTTGAGCTTGATTCGATCGAGATTCGACGTCCGTAAGCCCCGTATGAACCTTAGGAATAGATAGGATACATATGTCATGACATAGGATATCCGATATGTGTTATCGTGTAAGACCATGTCTGGGACATTGGCATCGTATTTGATTCGTGTAAGACCCTGTCTGGGATAGTGGCATCGACATGTGATTACATGTAAGACCACGTCTGGGATGTTGGCATTGTACGAGCTTCCGACTGCCCGCGTATCCTTTTTAATTCCGAATGGTTCAACGGGCATGTGTAAGTGAAGGCTAATGTGATATTTGAAATAAAAGAACTCAGGTATGTATATAATCTGTGTTATGAAATGAAAGGTAAGTTATATGTTTATTTCATTGTACAGAAGTTAATGTGTAAACATGTGAACCGTGTATAAGTTTTTAACTATGTGTATTCGGCCAAAGGGTACATTATTTGAATTTGATATTGAAATTTGAGTAATTACTTGTGATTGCATATAATTCACTACTTGATATATCTTCGTATATATGATTTTGTTAAGTTAATTAATTTTACCTTGCTATTGACTTACTAAGCTTAAATAGCTTACCTTGTGTTTCTTTGTCTATTTCTGTTTTATAGATTTTGGATACGTTCATGAGCTCGGGGATCGTCACAAGCAGGGACTATCACACTATCGATGACTTTCTTTGGTATTTTGGATATGGTAATTATGAATATATGGCATGTATAGCATAGAAAAAGGTTGAATATGAATTAAGTACCTATGTATGTAAATAATAGCCATGCAAAAATGGCTTATCCTCTTTTGATTGATTTGCTATCTTTGGTGATGGCTTGCGATAGTTGTTGTGAATAGGTTTATTCATATGCATATTTGGTTAAGTATATGTTTCATAATAGATAAGCTTGTGTTATTTTTTAAAACTAGACATATTGAACTTGGTTATGTGGTTGATACTTGCATTGTTGGTTATGTTTGTCTGATGGATTGATTTAGTTGATATATGAACTTGAACCGAATGTATATGTGGATATTTTGGCTAAGCTAAGTGATGAAGCCATGGATATGTTGAATGTGATTAGGCGATATGTAATAGTGTACTTATTATGTATTATGTAAAGTTTTATTGATTTATTAAACTAACTATGATCAAACGTGTATTTGTATACTTATATGTATATATATCAATTGAGTGAAGTTAAGTGAAATGTATATGTAATAAGTATTAATATGCATGTGAGCTAGTAAGTTTTGAATTGGTTATGATGGTATATATATATATTCGAATACAATTAGAAAGTATGTGGTTATGTTAATTTTCAAGTCTTGAAAGGCTTGGATTTGGAATGTCAAGGTTAAAATTGTATGTATGTATTCAGCCATATTGTGAAATGGTGATGGATGATTATTAGTAATACAATTATATTTAGTTTTATGATTAGATTATGAATTTGGAATTTGTAAATGTTAGATATAATTTGTAAGTTAAAGAAATGATGAATATATATATTCGATTTAGTTGTATGGGAGATATTAAGTTTGGCCGAATGTTATACATAATGTGGTTGATGCTATTTGGTTTTAATGATACAATGTTTGAATACTATATATATGTTTTAAAGTGATGTTTATTTATTAAGACTTTAATAAAATGATTAGATTAATGATGATAATTATAAATGATTGATTATGTTATAAATTTGAGATATGTGTTAGATGTGAAGTAAATGATTTTGGTTTTGTTATTGAGGTATGAAATTTGTATTGACAGAATATGCAATTTACTCTGTTTAAATGATTCAAAACATATATGCTAGCTTTGATTTATATGCTATGTATGTGTACATGAAATGTTAATTAAAAAAAATATACGCCTGTTTTGAGTCATGTTTGTTTTGGTAATGCCTTGTAACCCTAGTCCGGCGACGGATACGGGTTAGGGGTGTTACAGGAACATTACCAGGCAAAAACCATGGCAGGGATACAAGATTATATTCCCAAGTTGTCCCATCCGAAAAATTGGGTCAGAAGAAATTGGGTTAGTGGACCAAGAGTTGTCACGCTCTGACTTTCAATTATAAGCTTGTAAAATTATTTCAAAATTGGGCTATTGACTTAATGGTTAAGGGAAAATAAGAAGATAGTGTAATTGGCTTAGAGATTCGAGTTCGAATCCCTTCCTCTACAAATTAATTAATTTTGATATTTTTCTCCCACTCCCCAGTGTGTGTGTGCCATCCAACCTAGTTTAACCTAGGTATATATGTTATTTTTCATTAAGTTATTAAGTCTATTCATTCTATTTTGCCTCCTTTTCCGTCCAACCCTCCTTCTCTCTAAAAAATCTCTCATTTTCTTCTTCATTTTTTCTTCTTTGTGCCATCCAAACAAGGGTGTTTTCCACCATTGTTGTGTCGTCCACCTTCTCTTTTATTTCTTCTATTTTCTTTTCCATTTTTTCTAGCCTTCAAAATATATTATTTTGATCATCATAGCTGCCCCACCTTGCTACCACTAAACCTCCATTGTCTTCCTCTCTTTGTGTGGTGGTGTCGATTTGCTTCTCTTTTTCTTCTCTCTTATTTCCCCTTTTTTCCAATTTTTTCTATTGTTTTTACAATAATCTTACTACTATTTTTAGCCTCAGAAATTGTCTTTTTTTTCCCACCAAAATCCCTTTTTTTGCTGCCCCAAATCAACCTTTTTAAAGCATCCCTTTGTTTTTCCTCTGTTTAAAGCATCCCTTATCCTTTCCAATTAGGAGTGTATTCGGTCTAGCTCATCCGACATCTCAGATCTAATTAACGTGAAGCATAAGTACGAATTTAAGCGAGTTATTGTGCTGTATTAATTTTGTTAATTTTTTTGGTTTGACCGAATTCTCTAAGTCCTTTAAGTGATTAATAGTTATTGATTTTTAGTGATATTCTAATCGTACGTGCTGATCGGAATGTTTTGGATCAGCAGTGAAGTCAGAACTCGTCTGCACTCTCACTTCGTATCTGTAACACCCCAAACCCGGCCCAAACATTACGACCGAATTTGGTATGTTACAGGGGAAAACATTTTTGTAAAATCCCTTTTTAGCCAACTTAAGTTTTGTCGAAAACGTTTCATTTTATATGGTTTTGGTAAAACCATTGAGGTGTGTGAAGAAACCTCACTTAGTTTTATTTAAAGATCTATTAAGTCAGGTTGTTACCGATTTTGAATGTACCCGATGGCACAATAAAGCATTTTGCGTTAAATTTAAGAAAACGTGTGTACCCATTTTAAAGTCATTAAGTAATCTAAACAAATTATCCAAAATATGTAAAGTAAGCAAAATAGAAATCTTAGGAGGCCTTATTACAACTTGAACAAATAAATCCAAATAAAATAAAAATAATTCAAAGTTCGTTTAAATCCCATTCCCACTGCATGGCCACCTCGAGTCTATCCGGCTCCTCATCCGCGATCTACGAGTCACCTGAAAAAGTTAAAGGAGAAGGTGAGTCACCAAGACTCAATGTGTAACCCTTCCCCGCTTTAGTGCAACATCATACACAATTTATAACTAAGTTAACATGCACTAAATTTAACATGCACCCAACCTAGCCATCCAATACACCTTTCTCTACCCCGTGTGGTACCAAACCACCGGTGGTGGTGCCAAACCACTGTGTCCAAAGACACGATATCCATCAATATTGTGGTGCCAAACCACTGTGACCCGAAGTCACAAATAGTAATGATGGGGCCAACCCATCGTGTGATACCAAATCACCGGCGTTAATCCCGTTATATTATCGTGGGGGCCAACCCACTGCGTGGTACCAAACCACCGGGACGAGACGCTATGAGGTGCCAAACCTCTGGTGACCGTAGTCACGAAATGTGGTACCAAACCACTTTGGTGTCCGTGAGACACGGATATCACTTCCCCCTCCACTCGCTTAACCCACACCAATCAATGATATGCACATACGTAAATCATGCCAACATGTTTAGTTAACAACATCCACTGGATTTATCATCAGCCACATATTTATTTGCCACATATACCAAATATGTCATGCTTCCCAAAAGCATTATAAAGAAAACTCATAACAACAAGGATTTACCTGAATCCTTGCCTATACCATGATGGTATTAAATCCAAATCTACACCAATTCAGTTTAGCATACACAATGCGTTTAGCACAGTTATTAGTTATAAAGTGTGTATGTACACACCTGTTACTAACGATAGCCCAAATCCCAGAAGAGTCAATCGACCACACTAGGTTCCTTGCCCCTACACGTCCTTTGAATATTAGCCACCACACACTATGTGTTTCTGCTTCCCTACAATCGGCAACCATCCATATTAATAGCCTTCGGCTTTTCCATCACTAAAAATATAATCTATTAAAATAGATCCTTACCACCCCTTACCAACCGATTGCTAACGAATGAAGGCTTGGTTTGAATGCCTCAAAATCCTTGAGTACCTAGATAAAATCGATTCCAACAAGAATAATTAACACCTTGCTCTCAAATACAAATCGGCTCTTACTCTTTTAGAAGTCGACAAAGACCAAGAGAGGAGAAGAAATAGGCATTCGGCTATAAGCACTTACCTTCCCAAACCGATTGAAAGAAGATTCCCAAAGAGATCTATGCCACTTTTAACATTCGGCCAAAGTGCTTCTAGATAGGAGAAGGGAATTTCGGCACAAAGGTAGGGAGTAGATTCGGCTATGGTTGACTAAAATAACGATCAAGGTTCTGGCTTTGAGTGAAAAAAAGGAAGAAGAAGAAGTAAAATAGAAGTTTCGGCCAAAGGGGTTGAGGAGAGAAAAGAAAGGTATGAGGGGAGAGTGTTTTCTGTTTAACCAAAATAGAGGAGAAAAGAGAGGGATGAGAGAATAGGTGATTCGGCCAAGGGTCAAAAAGTAGAAAAGATGAAGATGGAAATGGGGTTTCGGTTTTGAGAGAGAGAGTGAAAAAGAAAGAAAAAGAGATGAAATGCTAGCCGAATTTGTCAAGTGAAAGACTAAGGGAATTCGGCCTCCCCCTCTATAGTTCCTTGCCGTCCCACTCCTCTCCAAGGAGTTCAAATTTCTGCCAATGCCTTGAATCACTCTTGGCCACTAGTTTAAAATTATTTCAAAAGAATTTGAATTAAACAAATGCCTACTTTTTCTCCTTGCCACCCTTTTAAAATTATTAACATAAAATCCAATTAAAATCTTAATAATATCCTTATTATCATGAAGTTTAAAATTGAGCATTTCTCCCTCTCTTTGCCAGTCAAAATAAAGAGCAAAAAGGGACTTCATGACTCGAACATAGGCTCCCTTTGCTCCCCTTGTGGCGTCAATTCCAGCTCCTAAGTGGCCTCCTTTGCCACTTCTCCAAGGCCTTTTAGTGACAAATTTCCCCTCATTTAACTTGTAACCCCTACTTACTAAGGCTCCCTATCTTTAAAGCTTACAAATAAAATTTCTACTACTCAGGCCTGCTCTAGACTTACAACTAAGTCTTGAAACATCTCAAACAACGACCCCACAGCCCAAACACAAGCAAAACAATGCAATCTAAAATTAACCCCAATTTAGGATGTTACAGCCTTCTACCCCCTTAAAATAAATTTCGCCTCGAAATTACCCGATTAGAAGAGTCAGGTATTGCTTTGCCTCATCACATCCTCGGGTTCCCACGTGGCCTCTTCCGCACCATGGTTCTCGCCATAGTACTTTCACCAAAGGTACTGACTTTCTGCAAGCAGAACTTTGACATCTCGGTCCAAGATCTGACTGTTCCTCCTCGAAAGATAAGTCCGAAGTTTACCTCAATCTCTGCTACTGGCACAACGTGTGATGGATCTGACCGATATCGCCTAAGCATTGACACATGGAAGACGTCATGAATTTGTCTCAACTCTGCCGGCAGCTCGAGCTGATAAGCTACCGGTCCCACTCGCTTTAACACTGTATACGGCCCAATAAATCTAGGGCTTAGTTTCCCTTTTCGCCCAAATCTTAACACCTTCTTCCAAGGCGACACCTTCAGAAAAACTTTATCTCCTATTGCATACTCCATTTCCTTACGCTTAAGATCAGCATAAGACTTCTGTCTATCTGACGCTTCCTTGAGACGAGCTCGAATTACCTTAACCTTGTCTTCGCCATCACCAACTCGACCCAACACTTGTCGTTCACCCAACTCCGTCCAACATGTAGGAGTACGGCATTTTCGCCCATACAGTGCTTCATATGGTGCCATCTGGATACTCGCTTGATAACTATTGTTATAAGCGAATTCTGCTAACGGTAGGTACTCCTCCCAACTACCACTGAAATCCAAAACACATCCTCTCAGCATATCCTCTAAAATCTGAATGACCCTTTCCGAATGCCCGCCGATCGTGGATGGAATGTCAGATCGAATTCGATCGTGTGCCCAAAGCTTGATGCAACGCTTTCGAAACCTTCTTTGTGAACCTCGGATCCCTATCCGAGATAATTGATATCGCACGCCATGCAATCTTACTATTTCCGACACATACGACTTAGCTAGCTTCTGAAGTGAGTAATCCACCCTTACCGGTATGAAGTGAGTTGATTTAGTCAGACGGTCCACAATCACCCAAACTGCGTCTTTCCTGCTGGGCGTGAGGGGTAGCCCACTGACAAAGTCCATAGTGATCCTTTCCCATTTCCACTAAGGGATCTTCACTGGTTGGAGTAACCCTGATGGCAACTGGTGTTCAGCCTTAACCTGTTGACACGTCAGACACTTTCCCACAAATTCAGTTACCTCACGCTTCAACCTCGGCCACCAGAACTGCTTCCGTAAATCTCCATACATCTTGCTACCTCCAGGATGCATGGCGTATGGGCTGCTATGTGCATCTTGAAGAATTCTTTGCCTCAATTCCACATCCTTTGGCATACAGGCTCGTCCTTGAAAACATAGTACACCATCACCAGACAAACTATACCCTTCCAAACCACCATCTTGAACTTGTAACCTCCGCGCACTCAAACTATCATCTACCAATTGTTTTTCCTTAATCTCCTCGATCCAAGTTGGCTTAACTTGCAGCTCTGCCAAAAGACTTCCATCGTCGTATAGACTGAGGTGAGCAAACATCGCTCTTAAGTCCGTCACGACCTTCCGCTCAACGCGTCACCACCACGTTAGCCTTGCCCCTGATGGTACTCAATTGAATATCGTAGTCCTTCAACACTCAATCCATCGACGCCTCCTCAAGTTCAAATCCTTCCGGGTCAAAAGATACCTTAGACTTTTGTGATCCGTGTAGACTATCGACTTCTCCCCATACAAGTAATGCCTCCATATTTTCAAAGCGAAGACTACTGCCGCTAACTCTAAATCGTGAGTTGGATAGTTAACCTCATGCAGTCTTAGCTGACGGGATGCATAATCCACTACTTTCCCTTCTTGCATTAACACACACCCCAAACCAGTATGGGATGCATCACAATAAACCGTGAATAACTTTCCAGCCTCAGGCTGAACCAGAACCGGAGCTTCCGTCAGAATCTTCCTTAGCTTGTCAAAGCTTTCTTGCTGTTTCTCCGTCCATACAACTGGAACTACTTTTCTTAGTAACTTAGTCAACGGCATCGCGATTAAAGAGAATCCTTCCACAAATCTTGGATAGTACCGCCGCACCAGAAAACTTCGATTTCTCGCCATCGCCCTAGGCGGTTTCCAATCCAACACCGCTTCAACCTTGCGAGGGTCCACTCTAATCCCTTCAGCTGATACTACGTGACCTAAGAAAGCCACCTCCCTAAGCCAAAATTCGCACTTACTGAATTTGGCATATAACTGCTTCTCCCTTAGTACTTGTAAGACTATACGCAATTGCCTGTCATGCTCCTCCTCCGTTTTTGAGTAAACCAATATGTCGTCTATAAACACCACGACAAACTGATCCAAGTACTGTTGAAACACCCTATTCATTAAGTCCATGAATGCTGCCAGTGCGTTGGTCAACCCAAATGGCATCACCAAGAACTCGTAATGCCCATACCGAGTACGAAATGCCATCTTGTGCACATCAACCTCCTTCACCTTAAGTTGATGATAACCCGACCTAAGATCTATCTTCGAGAACACCGATGCACCCTTTAGTTGGTCAAACAAGTCATCAATCCGGGGCAACGGATACTTGTTTTTGATCATTAACTTGTTTAGCTAACGGTAGTCGATACACATTCGCATTGAACCGTCCTTTTTCTTGACAAACAACACAGGTGCTCCCCACGGAGATATACTTGGTCGGATAAACCCTCGGTCCAAGAGTTCCTGAATTTGAGCCTTCAGTTCCACCAATTCCTTTGGTGCCATTCGGTACGGTGCTATAGACACAGGTGTCATTCCGGGCAACAAGTCTATACCGAACTCAACTTCCCGATCAGGAGGCAGACCCGAAAGTTCTTCTGGAAATACATCAGCGAATTCCCTTACTGTTTGAACCTTCTCAACTGCTGACTCCTTAGCCTCCAAGGCACATATACGAACCAGAAACGCCTCACAACCCTTCCTGACCATCTTCTCAGCCTTCAAAGCAGATACTACGTTAGATAGGTAATCTCTTCTATTACCTATCATGACCACTTCATCACCCTCAGCCATCTTAAGAACCATGCGCTTAGCAGTGCAGTCCAACCTTGCCTGATACTTAACCAACCAGCCCATTCCAAGAATCAAATCGAACTCCCCAAACGACAGTTCCATCAGATCAGCCATAAATACTACCCCTTGGAGTTCTAGGGGTACATCTCTATATAGCTTGTTCACCACTACAGAGTGACCTAGAGGGCTAATTACTGTCATCTCCCTAGAAGCAGTCTCAAAGTCTAAGTTCATAGTCTCTACCACACTACTAGCAACGTATGAATGCGTCGAACCCACATCAATTAATGCAACATATGGAAGACCAAAATTAGGAGCGTCTGGCTATGACGTCCGGTGCGTCACCCTCCTCTCGTCGCCTTGCTGCGTAGAGACTAAACCAGCCGTCTCGCCCGTGTTGCTCGTACCTCTGCCGGTGTACCGCGACCCCGACTAGAACCATTACCTCCTCTACCATTACCACGACCCTCCGTGGTGGTCCTTCGTTCTAACCCGAGTACGGTTCGACCCTCCGGCTGATTCTTAGCTAACTTCCGAGGATGGTCCCTTACACGGTGATCCAACGATCCACATTCAAAGCATCCTCTTTCATCGGTCCAACAACCTCCCCAATGTGATTTCCCACAATGATTACATAATCGAGCCGGTCTCTGATTAGCGACCATGGGCCTCCCGCCTAATTCGCCCACTCGCCTAGCCCTCTTCTGTGCATTACTACCCGATCCAGACGACCCAAGCCTCTTTTCTACTTATTCCTATCATAGTTCTGTCTCACGGACTCCTTGACCCCTTCGGCTACCTTAGCCTTTTCCACTAGAATAGCAAACTCACGCTCCCGGCTGTGGAGCAATCAAAGAACCTTAACTCATCCCTAAGTCCGTCTTCAAAGCGGACACAGCGATCATGCTCTGTTGACACAATTCCCCGAGCATAGCGGCTCAGCCTCAAGAATTCTGCTTCATACTCCGACACGGACTTATTTCCTTGTACCAACCCCAGAAAAGCTTTCCTCTGGGCATCAGTGTAGTTGGTGCCCACATACTTCTTCTGATAAGCAGTTTTGAAATACTCCCAAGTAAGATCATCTGTCGTAGCACCATCCCGAACCGTGAGCCACCATTGATATGACTCATCCTTTAGAAGCGACACCGCTCCTTTCAACTTCTCCTCATCCGTCAGGTCAAGATCATCCATGATTCTCTCGGTCGATTCTAACCAATATTCTGCCGCACTGGGTGCCACTCCCGATACACCCCGGAATACCTCCGCTCCATTGGATCAGATTCACTTGGGTACAGACTTCCGAGCTCCCGAATTTCCTCCCGTACCAGCCACCAACTCTAGAACTCGCAGCACAGCCTACGATATAGCGTCATCCCCCGTTTGGGCTTGCTACTCAACGCCCACAGCTGGGGGTGGTGGTGGCGGTGGTGCCTCATTGTCCGATCCTTGACCTGACCTAACGGGTTCTGACATGGTGATCCTGCCTCTACCGCGTCCATGACGGCCACGTCCTCTAGAGCTCATTCTAACTATTGCGCTTTAATCTGATTAAGGAATTTTCATGGATTAGTACTTGTTTCACTTGGTTATCCGCGAAGAAAATTTATAAAGAGAGTTTAATAGAAATTCTTTCGATCAATCAAAGGTTTAAGTCCTCTATCCTAGTTTACACAGAAGGGCACATCCATTCCCTAATACCTTTCATATTTATTCACTCCTCCCAGGGATAGTATCGTCTTTTTCCTACAGGGGTATTTTCGTAAATTTCTAAAGTCAGGGTATTATTTATTGTATTTAGCCTATGACCGAGTCCTCTTGGTTAGGGTGAACCGAAGCTACGCACCAGGTAGGAATCCTGCGAAGAGGAGGTGAGTCACGAGGATTGCTTAAGTACCAAGCTCTTCCGGATCCAATCCTAGACATGCGCACAAGGGTTACCACACCCTAACTCGGCGACTTGGTCGTAGGTTTGTTTAATTAGGCATTTAAAGTCTTATGTCTTTTGTTGGAGTGGGCTAGTCCTAAAGTTCAAACACCTATCATACTATCTACCTACCCTTCTACCAATAATTCATAAAGAAGTCAGAAGTACTTACCTGGGCGGATTGGTGCCGGAGACTCGGTGCCATGCTGTTCAAAACCATAATTACTTCAAGAAGGCCTACCAAAAACATTTTGGGCCTTGGGCCCCCACAGTCGAGTTTTGAACCTGGCTCTGATACCAATTTTGTAACACCCCAAACCCGGCCCAAACATTACGACAATTTAATTTGGTATGTTACTGGGGAAAACATTTTTGTAAAATCCTTTTTAGCCGACTTAAGTTTTGTCGAAAACGTTTCATTTTATATGGTTTTGGTAAAACCATTGAGGTGTGTGAAGAAACCTCACTTAGTTTTATTTAAAGATCTATTAAGTCAGGTTGTTACCGATTTTGAATGTACCCGATGGCACAATAAAACATTTTATGTTAAATTTAAGAAAACGTGTGTACCCATTTTAAAGTCATTAAGTAATCTAAAAAAATTATCCAAAATATGTAAAGTAAGCAAAATAGAAATCTTAGGAGGCCTTATTACAACTTGAACAAATAAATCCAAATAAAATAAAAATAATTCAAAGTTCGTTTAAATCCCATTCCCACTGCATGGCCACCTCGAGTCTATCCGGCTCCTCATCCGCGATCTACGAGTCACCTGAAAAAGTTAAAGGAGAAGGTGAGTCACCAAGACTCAATGTGTAACCCTTCCCCCGGTTTAGTGCAACATCATACACAATTTATAACTAAGTTAACATGCACTAAATTTAACATGCACCCAACCTAGCCATCCAATACACCTTTCTCCACCCCGTGTGGTACCAAACCACTAGTGGTGCCAAACCACTGGTGTCCAAAGACACGATATCCATCAATATTGTGGTGCCAAACCACCACCGTGACCCAAGTCACAAATAGTAATGATGGGGCCAACCCATCGTGTGATACCAAATCACCGGCGCCAATCCCGTTATATTATCTGTGGGGCAACCCAATCGTGGTACCAAACCACCGACGAGACGTTATGAGGTGCCAAACCTCGTGACCATAGTCACGAAAATGTGGTACCAAACCACCGTGTCCGTGAGACACGGATATCACTTCCCCCACTCGCTTAACCCACATCAATCAATGATATGCACATAACGTAAATCATGCCAACATGTTTAGTTAACAACATCCACCGGATTTATCATCACCACATATTTATTTGCCACATATACCAAATATGTCATGCTTCCCAAAAGCATTATAAAGAAAACTCATAACAACAAGGACTTACCTCAATCCTTGCCTATACCATGATGGTATTAAATCCAAATCTACACCAATTCGCTTTTAGCATACACAATGCGTTTAGCACAGCTTATTAGTTATAAAGTGTGTATGTACACACCGTTACTAACGATAGCCCAAATCCCAGAAGAGTCAATCGGCCACACTAGGTTCCTTGCCCTTACACGTCCTTTGAATATTAGCCACCACACACTATGTGTTTCTGCTTCCCTACAATCGGCAACTATCCATATTAATAGCCTTCGACTTTTCCATCACTAAAAATATAATCTATTAAAATAGATCCTTACCACCCCTTACCAACCGATTGCTAACGAATGAAGGCTTGGTTTGAATACCTCAAAATCCCAGAGTACCTAGATAAAATCGATTCCAACAAGAATAATTAACACCTTGCTCTCAAATACCAAAATCGGCTCTTACTCTTTTAGAAGTCGACAAAGACCAAGAGAGGAGAAGAAATAGGCATTCGGCTATAAGCACTTACCTTCCCAAACCGATTGAAAGAAGATTCCAAAAGAGATCTATGCCACTTTTAACATTCGGCCAAAGTGCTTCTAGATAGGAGAAGGGAATTTTGGCACAAAGGTAGGGAGTAGATTCGGCTATGGTTGATTAAAATAACAATCAAGGTTCGGCTTTGAGTGAAAAAAAAAAGGAAGAAGAAGAAGTAAAATAGAAGTTTCGGCCAAAGGGGTTGAGGAGAGAAAAGAAAGGTATGAGGGGAGAGTGTTTTCGGTTTAACCAGATTAGAGGAGAAAAGAGAGGGATGAGAGAATAGGTGATTCGGCCAAGGGTCAAAAAGTAGAAAAGATGAAGATGGAAATGGGGTTTCGATTTTGAGAGAGAGAGTGAAAAAGAAAGAAAAAGAGATGAAATGCTAGCCGAATTTGTCAAGTGAAAGACTAAGGGAATTCGGCCTCCCCCTCTACATAGTTCCCTTGCCGTCCACTCCTCTCTAAGGAGTTCAAATTTCGGCCAACACCTTGAATCACTCTTGGCCACTAGTTTAAAATTATTTCAAAAGAATTTGAATTAAACAAATGCCTACTTTTTCTCCTTGCCACCCTTTTAAAATTATTCACATAAAATCCAATTAAAATCTTAATAATATCCTTATTATCCTGAAGTTTAAAATTGAGCATTTCTCCTCTCTTTTGCCGTCCAAAATAAAGAGCAAAAAGGGGACTTCCGTGACTAACATAAGCTCCCTTGCTCCCCTTGTGGCGTCAATTCCAGCTCCTAAGTGGCCTCCTTTGCCACTTCTCCAAGGCCTTTTAGTGACAAATTTCCCCTCATTTAACTTGTAACCCCTACTTACTAAGGCTCCCTATCTTTAAAGCTTACAAATAAAATTTTCTACTACTCAGGCCTGCTCTAGACTTACAACTAAGTCTTGAAACATCTCAAACAACGACACCACAGCCCAAACACAAGCAAAACGATGCAATCTAAAATTAACCCCCAATTTAGGATGTTACAGTATCAAATCTGTGTAAGTTCACCTGTCGTTTCAAATCTGAAAATTCATTAATGTGACACGGCTTTGAACGAACCCTTAGGGGTGTTTCAAGGCTAGATTTAATTGTATTATTAACGTATTAGGTTCTATTTTTTTGTTTAGGTTCATCCAAGGCCTAAGTGTAGGTCTTTCCCTATGTCTAATTAGCTTAAAAATCATATAATATGTATTTAAATGATAAATTTCCTTGCTAGTTTTGGCATGGCCGAATGGCCTTAAATTAATGACGTGCCGAGCAAGGTACGTAATCAATTAGGAAGCTTGATTATTAAAGGCCCTGTTTAGGTTTGATTGAATTATGTATGAGTTGTATGTAATATATGACTTATGTTATGCATTAGTTGATCGTATGATTGATATGCCATATCTCTGATTGCTTAATCCATATGAAATTGTGTATTGAATGCATGTATAGCATGCTAGATTTTGAAACACTGATTGAAGTGCATGTATTATTCCATGATTGATATTTAGCTTGTAGGTATTTAAATTACATACCAAGTATGATATTGATTGTATGGAAAGCATGTGAGCATTCCATTGTTACCAATAAATTAAAAGTATGCAAAGCATACATCGACACCGAATATTGATATGCATGTTAAGCACGCCATTGTACCGAAACAATTACTGAAAACATGATATGCTTACTGATTGTATGACATATTGCATCTGCATAGGGTGGGTATTTGTGGATGACGATGGAGTACTGGCGGCATTTAGAGTCCGCAATATTGTTGTCAATGCATTGTACCGGAGTACCGAGAAGATTGGGCAATTTAATCGCATTACTGGCAACTTGTCTACATTACTAGTGGCTTGTCCACACTATTGGTAGTTTATCTTCATTACCGTTATTGATGGCTTTTCCACACTACTAGCAGCTCGTCTGCACTTATACTGGCAGTTTATCTGCATTACTATTACCGGTGGTTTATCTACATTGAGCTTTGGCTCTCACTGTTTAGAGTATATCAAATTATCCCAATTGAGTGCCACAATGCCCTCTAATGTTTCTAAATAAGAGTCCTTAATCTATACTACCAAATAGCCTTAGACTTGGACCAACCTTGCCATTGTTTCTCAACTCCCCAAAGCTGGAAAAAAAAACTTTGCACAAAGCTGTGATGTGTGAGCTGAAAAACCTCAGTGAGTGGCCATAAATTCAATAAGTAAATCACACCAAAAACATACTTAAACCAAGGAAAATTA
The DNA here is from genome assembly GCA_025698515.1 of Gossypium sturtianum. Taxonomy (NCBI): domain Eukaryota; kingdom Viridiplantae; phylum Streptophyta; class Magnoliopsida; order Malvales; family Malvaceae; genus Gossypium; species Gossypium sturtianum. Next base: position 55,642,554 of record CM046949.1, on the reverse strand, counting down.
TGTATCAAATTTCGAGTATAAGAATCATAGTTTCAATTATATTTTCATGCTCAAGTATAGCATTCAACTGACTGAAATTTCCAGCAGCAAAGCAACATCATAACATCATAATTCTGTATGTTATTCCATGAGTAAAAATCACATTTACTATGGCATATGGAATATAATTTAATTAACAAACAAACACTTATATTGGAAAATGACATCGATGGAAAAATATAAACAAGTGATCATGCATTGGATAAACGGATCTCCAATCTCCCAAATATCAAATACAATACTCCGATGCTCCTTTATATCGCCTCGAAATCACCAATAATTGAGTGGAGAAAAAGGCTCAATACTCCCTTATCCACTCCAACAAAATCAATACTCATAGAGCCATATGCTCACAAATAACACATATAGTGGTGAATACTCACTAATCCTATGGCATGCCATATATATCCAATGCATCCACCATGCAATGTTGCCAATATAACCAATCATATAGGGCATAAAAATTGATATTTAAGACTTTAATTCATGATATAAAAATTCAATTTAAATCATGTCACTTAGCAACTTTAGTACCAAGATAGATAAGCATAATAAGTGTCTTTGTCCATGGATCTAAAGCCAATCATAAAACCATCATCAAATTCTCTAATGTACAGTAATCCATGCTCCAATTATTATTCAATACAATCCAAATCAATCATACCAAACACACAGTTCACAATTTCCATAAATCATTTACAAATATGCTATCTAAAATTAAAATTAATTTTAATAATCTAAACATTTGAGATATAATTGAATCGCTAGAAACACAATCCAAAACCCCAATTTACAATGTAAATAGGCATGTTTACCAATTGCCTTTAAAAACCACCCACCTTCACACTTTTCTTCTCAAGCCCAAGTGTATTAAGTAGTTGTGTTTGGACCTCAATTCTAATTAACAATGCCCTCTCATCGTTTTGGAGCTTAAAAAGAGATAAAATAGATGTTACAAGCTATCATTATCAACAAGAAAATTGAAAAAATCATGAACTACACGGATCTAAAATGCCTCTCCAATCTACCTTACCAAAAACTCACGTTATAGTTGAAACACAAATTTCAGCCCTTAAATGACCTTCTCTACACCAAAAACAATTTCTAAACATCATTTCATCAAACTCAACATAAAACCTAAGCATCAATTTCATCAAACAAATTGTTTAATAATTTTTCAAAAAATCAACTCATGTTCTTAGTTTAAAACGGATTTATCAAAATTGATCAATCAAACGAGTTTAATCTTTTGTTTTAAAATAAAAAACCTCTTAATAAACTTGATTTGAGCTTAGATATCCATTTAAACTTGGATTCCAACTCAAAACCATGAATCCACCATTGATGAATTTCATGTTCAAGAGAGAAGAGATCAAGATTTGAAAAACCATTTTAATTTATTTAAATCAAAAATAATGATTAGAAACAACTTTAAAATTATTTTAGAGTTGAGAAATTACCTTCAATTGATCTAGAATCATCAATATTGAAGATTAGATCAACATCTTTGAAGAACTAGGATGAGTTTTTTCTCAACTTTGAAAATCTTTTCTTTAGAATTTTGAGAGAATTTGGAGAAAATAAAAGATGAGATCTAATCTTTGATATGTGGACTTCGAAAATGAAAAAGAAAAACAAAAGAAAACTCTTAGAAATTGGGTGAAAATTGTGGGTGAAGTGAGGGGGTTGCAATGTTTTTGAGCTAAAGAACCCCCACCTGATTTTCAAAAATAGGGGAAATTACCATCAAGCCACTCCTACAATCCCCTTGTTTTACAAAGTAATCATTTCCTTCCAAAATTCTCAAAATATAGGTAACTTCTCCTAAAACCACTTAAACATTTCCCTTGTTTTGCAAAATGGTCCTATGTAATTAATATTTTAAATTCTCTCAATTAAACCCCCCATTTTAATTTATTTTTCAATCTAATTTGACCCAAAATATTTATTTTACCTAAAAATTATTTTAAACTATAAAATTCATTTTTCTAAAAATATTTTATTTTCTGAAATATTATTTCCCGATTTTTTTTTTAAAAAATGAAATTAAGCTAACTAAACTAAGAGAAAATTACTAATAACCCCAATTAACTCCTATTTTTTCACTCAGAACTCGGTAAACTTATCCGAAACTATTAGACCTATTTTTAGGGCCTTACACATAACGTTTAGGTCGGGTTAGGGAGGTTACACAAGCTGAGATCCAGTCACATACTACACACCCAAGTCGTTGTGGGGCCATTTAATGTGATCCAAGTAAACTTCAACTGCATGCGCAAGCTTACCAACATTAATCTGGGCTTTGATGTTTTCAATCCTTCTTGGGCTAAATGGGATAAATTTCAGAAGAAATGGAAGGAATATGACAACCTCTTCTTTTCCCCAAAACCAGAGAAAGTCACTCCCGATCCTATTCTGGAAGCCAATAATGATGGAGAAGAATACAAGGGGGAGGATGCCACTCAGCCAACTGAGGAAGATTATTAACTTTTCTTATATTTGTACCCGCTGGTCTTTTATGTTTTAATGAATTTTTTTTTCCTTCTTTTCTTCACTTGTCTCTTAAATTTACTTTAATTACCTTTCTTTATATTGTTTTCAAAATGATCATTACCAAGCTCGTAATAATCCAATGTCCTATACTCAACCATATAACACATAATATCCTTATATTAACCTAAGGGACAAAGCTAGATCTAAGCATGCATATAGGGGCTATTTCTCCAATTCTTACGTCTAGAGGATTGACTAAATCATGCTCCAATACCACTAAAATTGTAATACTCCATACTCGTCCCAATTGACAGGTCCAAATATTAAATGTCATAGTTAAACTGTATTACTTAACAATATATTTCTAATTTATTTCATTCTACGCCAGACTTAATGCTACGTTCTCATACGACTTTAACCTAATTAATTAACTAACCAAAACATTGTCATAAATGAACAACATATGAAATCTCTTATTACACGATTAGGTAACTAAGTAGAATAGTGTTATTTCCGACATGCCCATCTATTGAATATGCATATACACATAAAATGACATGTAACACCCCTCACCCGTCTCTGTTATCGGATTAGGGTTATGGGATGTTATGGTAAATAACAGAATAGGATCATGCTATTTCAATTCAAAATTTATTAAAACATTCATTAATCATCAAACATTTAGTTAAACATGTTATACATGCAATACCATACTTAAATCGAGTTTATGAAAGCTCAAAAAACAATTCAGAACTAATTAGAGACTAATTTGAAACTTTTCATAAAAATGTGGTAAAAATGCAAAACAAGGGTCACAAGGTCGTTTCATCGGGTTCTGTAACTAAATATAGTCATTTGGAATTAATTGTATGTTAGAATTGAGTGACCCAAATCCTTATTTAAATAAAGTACAATGGTAAAATAAAATAAAAGTAAAATCCATATAGAACTACACTTCTTTTATTTTATTCTAGAATAAGGTTTTTTTTTTAAACCTTATTAAACTCCATCTATTTGATATTGATTAGAATAATGTATTTCAATCTTATTACACTCCTATTAGAATATAGTTTTACAAGCCTATAAATAGACATAGTCTACTCCTCTTGTAATCATTCGAATTCGACATAGTGAATTTTCTTCTCCTCTACCCGTGGTTTTTTTTCGAAAGGGTTTCCACGTAAATATCTGTGTGTTCTTTATTTTTATTTATTTTCTTTGCGATATATTGTCATTTCTGACATTCTATTTTTCTCAAATTGGTATCAGAGCTTTTGAGTTGTTCATCTCAATCACGGTAATGGCATCTTTGAAGTATGAAATTCTACTGTTGGATCGCAACACTAGATTTGCTTTGTGGTAGATTAAGATGCAAGCAATTCTTGCACAGATGGATTTGGAGGATGCCCTGCTAGGGATAGATGAGATGTCTTTGACATTAACAGATGAAGAGGAGAAGCGTAAGGATCAAAAAGCGTTAACACAATTACATCTGCATTTGTCTAACGAAATTTTGCAGGATCTGATGAAGGAGAAGACCGCTACTGCAATATGGAAGAGGCTGGAACAAATATGTATGTCGAAAAATCTAACCAGCAAGTTGCATATGTGGAAACACAAAAATATACACACTTTTTCATGCCCTTTTAAACTTAAATTCATGCAGTTTTGATAAAATTCTTGTTGAAAAATATATAATTTTTATAAAATAATTAAATTGCACTTAAATTATAAACATTTTGAATTTTAATTAATTTTATAATTATTTTTGATTAATTTTGATCATTTTTCGACAGATTTTTACAAAGGGCAAAAAATGACTCGGCAGACACTACTAGAAGTTCAAAACCGAGAAGCAATTTGAAGTATCAAGGCGAATTAATTTTCAGCCTAAGTCGGTCCAATTATGTGTATCAATTCATGATATAATTAATTTTAATTTATATCAAATTTAATTTGGATTAAATAAATTATTATTAATTAATTATGAAAAAGTGGTCCAGTTGAGCCGAACCGAGTGAATCGAACCGACCAAGAAGTGGACAGCCCAAAATCGTCCATATGCTGACCCAAATAAGCTTATTGGATGATTATTTAGCTCGCAAAGAGGCCCTTGAAGACTTGTTCAAGTTGCAAACAAACCCCTCCACAATTGGTGGCTTTATAGATTTGCCCTAAGCCTAAATTAGCAAAGTTGAAACTATCAACCTTGCCACATGTGTGGCCGGCCAAGGGAGGGCTCTTTGGCTGATAATTTTAGCTATTTTTAGCATCCCTCTTCAGCTATAAAAACCCCCTTAGGCTGGTCATTTGAAACACATCTCAAGCATTCACATATTTTCTCTCTTCTCTCCACTTTCTCTCTTCTTTTCCATTCCAAATTCCCTTGCTCTCTTGCCAATTTATCCTCTTGGAAAAGGGGCATTCATCAACCATTTGGAGCATAAATTAAGTGTTCATAGCAGCCTTGGTCGACAAGGACAAGGAGAAGGAAGAACGGAGCAAACTAGTCAAGCCACGGAAAAACACTAGATTTGATTCTTGTTCCCTATCTCTTTAAATTTTTTGTTGTTATGGTGAACATATCTATGAATATTTATGTTTTTGGAATGGTTAATTTAATCAATATAGCTTGAATTTTTTGTGTTAGGTTGATTGCATTTCGTTTGTTAAAATTGTTAAAATTGTCTTTATGTTGTTATAGGCCTCGGTAAGATGCTTGATTAAGTAAAATCATGACTAAGTTATTCTTGCATTACAATTGTGAGGTAGCTAATGAATTAATTATTTAAACGGATTAAAATTGTAATTAATGGACACGATGATTTAATCGATTGCATGTTTAATCATCTAAGGTAGCTGAGGGTTAAATTAGCAACGGTATCTGATGATACATTTTCCTTGCATAACTTGCAAGATTATTGTGATTAAACTGTTTCAAGGTAGGGATACTTTGTCACCTCACGTAGTTTTTTATGTGCTTATTAGATTTAATTAATCGTTTGAATTGACATAGGGATATGTAAAAGAGATTATTTTGATTTAATAAGTATGTATGTGCAATAACATATTTGCCTATTAAGATTTGTTTAATCGGTTGAATTGACATAGGGATATAGTCAAGTGATGAATGGATTTTGGTAGGTGAGTATGTTCATAAGTTAGCAAATTACCGAGTTTCCGTGAATTTATTCGTAACAATATAAACGTGATTTTAATAATTCTAAGTTAAGAAATGTAATTAATCTAACACTGTAACATCCCGGTTTAGGGGTTATGCGTTTGGAGCATAACTCGAGTGTTTAGCAGGCTTAGGGTAAAGTTGGATGGATTTTAAGGGGTTTGGAGAACCCAAAAAGGTAAGGGATGACTTAGGAAATTTTTGGATTTTTAGTGTAAAAAGGGGAGCTTGGCTTTAGAGGTCTTAAAAGAAATATTTGGGTGGTTAAGACACAAGAAAGAGGCTTGGTAGAGTGGCTTAAGGGCGCCACTTAGGGCCTTGACATGGAACGCCTGTAAGGAGCAAAGGGGGACAAGGTTAGAGTCGTGGTGGATGCAAGGGAAGCAGAATTTTGGATGTTTTATTTTGCAAGTCAGCGTTAAAAAAATAGAGAGGGCTTAAAAAAGTGGGGCGAATCTATGACACAAAAGCGGCGCTTGGCAAGGTGGTTCCCATGCGCCACTTAGGAGTTGGAGGTGAGGATGGCGCGCAGTTCGAATGGTTGGAGCGAAGATTGCGGTTTTATTTTTTTATTGGCGGTGATGGGCTTAAGTTAGAAGGCCTTAAAGATTAAATGAAGGGGTTCTATGACATGAAAGTCAATTGGGAAAAGTGGCACAGGTGTTGGAAAAGAAGGTCATGCAGCAGTGAGGTTCTAGGTTCGAACCAAGGAGTTGCAATTGAAGTTTTTTTTTCTTTTTGCAACGGGTTGGTAAGGTGTTGGACGGCACATGGGACCTTCAAATTGAGATAAGAAATAAGTTTGTTTTTTTAATTTTCGGCTGAGGTATTGGATTAAGGTTGGACTTTATTTTTATTTATTTATTAGGTGATAAGGATGGCCTTTATTTTATTTGTTTTTAGGAGGTGATAATGGATAAAAGGGGGGGTTTGTTTTATTTATTTTGAATGTAGGATAAGGGATAAATAAGGCTTATTTATTTATTTATTTGAATGGATTGGGAGGAGTAAAGTAAGGGAGTTGGCTAATTCAAATTGGTTTGAATTAGTGGCCATAAGTGATGGCCGAATCTTGGTTTCTTCATGTGGGAGGAGTGGCCGAATTCTATAAATAGGGGGGGTAGAGTGCCGAAATTATTCTTTTAGTCTCTTGCCGAAAATTAGTATTTGTGTCTCCTAAATTCTGCTAGTAGCCGAATGTTCACTTGAACCCCCCTAAACCTCATTTTGTCTACTTCTATTTCTTTTGTTCTTAGCCGAATTATTCACCCTTCCATATCTCTTTTCTTTTTTTATTGTGTTAAGCCGAAACCTTACCCTCCTAAACATTCCCTATTCACTTTGTTCTCTATTTTAATTGTTGACCGAATACCAACATTCTCCCTCTCATTTCTTTTGTTTTCTTTCATCGCTTTGCAAGCCGAATCTCTCCCTTTTATTGCCGAAATCTCCCTTTTCTATTTGTCTTCATCTTGGCCGAATAGTAGAGTGGTGCTGATCTCCTTGGGGGTGTCTCTTTCAATCATTGGAAAAGGTAAGTAATGGTAGCCGAATGCCTATTGCTATCCCCTCCTTGTGTTCTGTCAACTTTTTCAAGGTAAGGAAGTGGTAGGTATTCGGCCAAGGGTTTCAAAATATTATGTCTTTAGGTTATGTCTTTAAGTCAAAGCCGAATCTAAGGTGGTACTATTTTAGGATTTCGACAGGGTTGGAGGAGTAACCGGGATTCAAGATATTTTGGTAAGAAATATTTAAATTAGTTCGGTGTTTAGACTTATAACTTGGGGTTTAACCAGTTTATCCGATTAAGCGTTTTGATGGAGGCCAATACCAGTCCAAGGAGGACAAGGGAAAGTCCCTATCCCGGTTTAAGAAAAGAGCCGCCTCGGCGGTTCGGGATTGGCCACCGGGTGTGGGCGAATGTAAAAGCTATAGGCGGATAGCAGTAGTCTCGCTTAGCGATAGCGTCGAGGATCGAGAGTCTAGAACTCCAAGTAATAAGGTGTGTAGTTAGCCATTGTTTCCGGATTTGCGTGATATTTGTATGTGTAATGTGTTTACTAACAAGTGCGGTGATAATCGTGATATTGATACCCTTCAAGGGTATGACGAGGATCGAGTTAGTAACTAAGTGGTTGAAATATGATTATTGATTTGTATGTGTGAATATGCCTATGATTACTTAATAAAACATGTGCATGCATTATCATGATGTATTTTATGTTGCATGTGCATGGGTGGGCTATGAAAGAAGGTGCGGGTGTACTTGAGTGCGTGGTTGATGAGTAGTCGTGTGCCTCATCGTGATTGATATAGGCTATGTGCCATATCGTGGTTGATGAGTGACTATGTGTCCCATAGTGATTTTGGTGTTAGCTACGGCTACATCGTGGATTGGCGCTGACTGAGGTCGCGTTGTGGATTATTGTGCTTAATTGCACGTGGACGGCATTGATTGCCTTTTGGAGTGAAAAGGAGAGGGTGATTTGATAATCCCCAGTGTGTGGTAAATTTGGATAAGGGGGTGTGTAGCGGATGGACCCTAGGCTGGGTTGGGCTTCATAATTGCATAACTTTGCATGTGAATATATGCGAAATGGGCCAAGCCCAATACGTGATATGGATTCAATGTGGTAATGGGCCAAGCCCAGTATGTGGAAACATGTGGTTAATTACACTATTATAAGAATGTGATATGGTTATGGGCCAAGCCCAATATGTGAACTCTATTGATGTGAATATGGGCCAAGCCCAATAAGTGAACTCATGTAAATAATGTTGCATTAATATCTGACATGTGGGTAATTATGTGGTTAACATGTGGGTAATTATCTGGTTAACATGTGGGTGGAATTCAGTGGTTAATTACACACTGAGTCTGTGTGACTCACCCAACTTTTTAACCATCACAGGTGATTCGTGATTAATGGACCGGGTTGGAGTGGATACAAAGGTGGCCATGCAGAAGTAGATTTTCATGCAGAAGCAGATTTTTATACAGAAGTTATTTTTCTTTATTTAATAGTATTTATCATTTTCAGTACTCTAAGTATTTGAATAAGTTTTGTTGTAATAAGGCCCAATTAAATAATTTGAGTATTTATATTGTGCTTAAGAATAAGGATGATTAAATGGTTATTCTGGAATCAGTTTATTTTCGGCAAACCTCATCTTAAAACATGTAATAAAGTTTTAATTAGGATATTTTATATCGAGCTTATATTATTTAATAATTTTTTTAAATGGACATAGTATTCAAAAGTTAACAAATTTTCACGGGTTATTCTAACATCAAAAATATTTTCAAACGTTTTCGCATGATGACATGCCGATCCGGTCGGGGGCTTGTGGGCGGGTTTGGGGTTACGATTTGAGTATCGAGCCAGTTCAAAACTTCGGCTTTGAGGGTTTTGGGTTCAAAAATGTTTTCAAAAATGGGCTTTTCAAAATATGGGCTTTTATTTCAGGTTATTCTGGCATGGCACCTGTACCTCCAACCCGAAGTCCACTAGGTAAGTACTTCGTACTTTTGAAGTGATTTGTTATATGTGAATTGTTATGGGCTTATTTGGGCTCGTAGATTAGAATATTAGGGCTATTGAACCCTAGGATTAGTTTACTCAAACATTGAACACATAAGACTTAAGGACCATTAAACAAACCTCGTGATTAAGTCGAGTTAAGGGTGTGGCAACCATTGTGCGCATGTCTAGGAGTGGATCCTAAAGAGCACAGTACTTAGCAGTCCTCGTGACTCACCTCCTCTTCGCTGGAATCCTACCTGGTGCGTAGCTACGGTTCACCTTAACCAAGAGGACTTGTTCATAGGCTAAACCAATTATCAAAACCCGAAAGGGACTAGCCGTGCCGTTTTATAAAATTCCTAGTTTTAAAACCCTTAGTTTTAAAATTTCCAAAATTTACCCCTTTGGTTTGTAAACTCTAAATCTGATTTTGAAAGATGTTTTCTCGATTTACAAAATTACCAAAAATACCCCTGTAGGAAAATGACGAAAATACCCCTGGGGTAAAAACGGGCAGAAATGTCTGGATAGTGAATGTGGGTGGTAGATACCACCGAATGTGCCTCTACTGAGGAAGGAATGTGGCTTCATTGGGAAATGAAGGTGTCGCTAGTGATGAATGTGTTCTTGTTGATGAATGGATGTGTCCTTATGGATGAATGTGATATTCTGAAATAGAATAGGGAACTTGAACTGAAAATTTGTGTGATCGAAAGAACTACCTCTAGAAATTCTTTTCATAAAATTGTTCGCGGTTAAACAGTGGAACAAATACTAATGCATAAAACTCCTTAATCAGATTAAATCGCGATGATAGAGATGAGTTCTAGGGGACGCGGTAGAGGTAGATTGGCAGCATCGGAACCAGTAGGGTCTGGCCATGGGTCAGAAAGTGAAGTGCCGCCACCAGCAGTGGGCTCAGAGGAGCAAGATCAGATAGGTGAAGATGACGCAGTATCGCGGGCCATGTTACGAGTGCTAGAACGAGTAGCAGGAGCTAGTAGGGGAAATGGAACTCGAAAGTCAGTATCGGAAAGGCTTAGATTAAACGGAGCTGAGATCTTTAGAGGGGTATCTGGAGTAGCTCCGAACGTAGCGGAGTATTGGCTAGAAGCAGTCGAAAGAATCATGGACGATTTGGACTGCACCAATGAAGAAAAGCTTAAGGGTGCTGTTTCGTTGCTTCGTGACGAAGCTTATCGTTGGTGGCTCACTGTCAAACAAGGTGTACCGGTAGATCGACTGGATTGGGATTACTTTAAGGCCAAGTTTGAAGGGAAGTACGTAGGAGCCAGTTATTTGGACTCGCAAAGGGAAGCGTTTCTAAATCTAGTACAAGGGAATAAGTCGGTAGCAGAGTATGAAGCTGAATTTGTGCGGCTAAGTCAGTACGCCAAAGGAATCGTGGCTACTGATTATGAAAGGTGTGTTCGATTCGAAGATGGGCTGCGAGATGAGTTGCGGGAGTTGATCGCTCCGCAGAGAGAAAGGGACTTCGCCATTCTGGTGGAGAAAGCTCGGATCGCTGAAGAGGTTAAGAAGACTATAAGAGAAAACCGAGAGAAGAATAGGAACGAGAATAAGAGAAGTTTTGGACCATCGACGATCGCTTGGTAATGTCCGAGAAAAGACCAAGGATCGAGAATCTCAGACGTGCACTTGTACCGGTGATCGAAATCATTCATGCGTTAAGTGTGGGAGAACTCATTTAGGAGAATGTTGGGGAAATAGTAAGGAATGTTTTCGGTGTGGGTCGAAGGCTCACTTGGTTAAGAATTGTTCCCAGCCAACGAGAGGTCGAGGTTCGAGCCACGAAAGAAATGGTATCGGCAGAAGTGCTGAATGATCGAATACAAGACAGCCAAGGACTTGATATCAGGTATGTTCTTTATTTTGGGACACCATTTATTGTTTTGTTAATGTGAAGTTAGTTCATGCTTGTGTGGCTAGTGAAGTGTAGAAACCACGAATGTGAACTTTAAGATCGTGTCTAGAAGACAGGATAGATTTACTAAGATCAGAGTGCGCAGCAGAGGCGTAGAGTAGCAAGTCATGGTAGTAAGTAATTTCGAGGACGAAATTATTTTAAGAAGGGTAGAATTGTAACATCCCGGTTTAGGGGTTATGCGTTTGGAGCATAACTCGAGTGTTTAGCAGCTTAGGGTAATGTTGGATGGATTTTAAGGGTTTGGAGAACCCAAAAGGTAAGGGATGACTTAGGAAATTTTTGGATTTTTAGTGTAAAAGGGGAGCTTGGCTTTAGAGGTCTTAAAAGAAATATTTGGGTGGTTAAGACACAAGAAAGAGGCTTGGTAGAGTGGCTTAAGGCGCCACTTAGGGCCTTGACATGGAACGCCTTAAGGAGCAAAGGGGGACAAGGTTCGAGTCGTGGTGGATGCAAGGGAAGCAGAATTTTGGATGTTTTATTTTGCAAGCTGGCGTTAAAAAAATAGAGAGGGCTTAAAAAAAAGCTGGGGCGAATCTATGACACAAAAACGGCGCTTGGCAAGGTGGTTCCCATGCGCCACTTAGGAGTTGGAGGTGAGCGCAGGTTCGAATGGCTGGAGTAGCATGTTGCGGTTTTATTTTTTTTTTATTGGCGGTGATGGGCTTAAGTTAGAAGGCCTTAAAGATTAAATGAAGGGGTTCTATGACATGAAAGTCAATTGGGAAAAGTGGCTTGGGTGTTGGAAAAGAAGGCTGCAGCAGTGAGGTTCTAGGTTCGAACCAAGGGAGTTGCAATTGAAGTTTTTTTTTCTTTTTGCAGCAGGTTGGTAAGGTGTTGGACGGCACATGGGACCTTCAAATTGAGATAAGAAATAAGTTAGTTTTTTTTAATTTTCGGCTGAGGTATTGGATTAAGGTTGGACTTTATTTTTTTTTTATTTATTAGGTGATAAGGATGGCCTTTATTTTATTTGTTTTTAGGAGGTGATAATGGATAAAGGGGGGGGGGTTTGTTTTATTTATTTTGAATGTAGGATAAGGGATAAATAAGGCTTATTTATTTATTTATTTGAATGGATTGGGAGGAGTAAAGTAAGGGAGTTGGCTAATTCAAATTGGTTTGAATTAGTGGCCATAAGTGATGGCTGAATCTTGGTTTCTTCATGTGGGAGGAGTGGCGAATTCTATAATTAGGGGGGGGGGGGTAGAGTGCCGAAATTATTCTTTTAGTCTCTTGCCGAAAATTAGTATTTGTGTCTCCTAAATTCTGCTAGTAGCCGAATGTTCACTTGAACCCCCCTAAACCTCATTTTGTCTACTTCTATTTCTTTTGTTCTTAGCCGAATTATTCACCCTTCCATATCTCTTTTCTTTTTTTTTATTGTGTTAAGCCGAAACCTTACCCTCCTAAACATTCCCTATTCACTTTGTTCTCTAATTTAATTGTTGACCGAATAACAACATTCTCCCTCTCATTTCTTTTGTTTTCTTTCATCGCTTTGCAAGCCGAATCTCTCCCTTTTATTGCCGAAATCTCCCTTTTCTATTTGTCTTCATCTTGGCCGAATAGTAGAGTGGTGCTGATCTCCTTGGGGGTGTCTCTTTCAATCGTTGGAAAAGGTAAGTAATGGTAGCCGAATGCCTATTGCTATCCCCTCCTTGTGTTCTGTCGACTTTTTCAAGGTAAGGAAGTGGTAGGTATTCGGCCAAGGGTTTCAAAATATTATGTCTTTAGGTTATGTCTTTAAGTCAAAGCCGAATCTAATGTGGTACTATTTTAGGATTTCGACAGGGTTGGAGGAGTAACCGGGATTCAAGATATTTTGGTAAGAAATATTTAAATTAGTTCGGTGTTTAGACTTATAACTCGGGGTTTAACCAGTTTATCTGATTAAGCGTTTTGATGGAGGCCAATACCAGTCAAGGAGGACAAGGGAAAGTCCCTATCCCGAAGTTTAAGAAAAGAGCCGTCTCAGCGGTTCGGGATTGGCCACCGGGGTGTGGGCCAGCAACAGAAAGCTATAGGCAGATAGCCGTAGTCTCGCTTAGCGATAGCGTCGAGGATCGAGAGTCTAGAACTCCAAGTAATAAGGTGTGTAGTTAGCCATTGTTTCCGGGATTTGCGTGATATTTGTATGTGTAATGTGTTTACTAACAAGTGCAGTGATAATCGTGATATTGATACCCTTCAAGGGTATGACGAGGATCAGGTTAGTAACTAAGTGGTTGAAATATGATTATTGATTTGTATGTGTGAATATGCCTATGATTACGAATAAAACATGTGCATGCATTATCATGACTGTATTTTATGTTGCATGTGCATGGGTGGGCTATGAAAGAAGGTGCGGGTGTACTTGAGTGCGTGGTTGATGAGTAGTCGTGTGCCTCATCGTGATTGATATAGGCTATGTGCCATATCGTGGTTGATGAGTGACTATGTGTCCCATTGTGATTTTGGTGTTAGCTACGGCTACATCGTGGATTGGCGCTGACTGAGGTCGCGTTGTGGATTATTGTGCTTAATTGCACGTGGACGGCATTGATTGCCTTTTGGAGTGAAAAGGAGAGGGTGATTTGATAATCCCCTGGTGTGTGGTAGGCTGGATAAGGGGGTGTGTAGCGGATGGACCCTAGGCTGGGTTGGGCTTCATAATTGCATAACTTTGCATGTGAATATATGCGAAATGGGCCAAGCCCAATACGTGATGTGGATTCAATGTGGTAATGGGCCAAGCCCAGTATGTGGAAACATGTGGTTAATTACACTATTATAAGAATGTGATATGGTTATGGGCCAAGCCCAATATGTGAACTCTATTGATGTGAATATGGGTCAAGCCCAATAAGTGAACTCATGTAAATAATGTTGCATTAATATCTGACATGTGGGTAATTATGTGGTTAACATGTGGGTAATTATGTGGTTAACATGTGGGTGGAATTCAGTGGTTAATTACACACTGAGTCTGTGTGACTCACCCAACTTTTTAACCATCACAGGTGATTCGTGATTAATGGACCGGGTTGGAGTGGATACAAAGGTGGCCATGCAGAAGCAGATTTTCATGCAGAAGCAGATTTTTATATAGAAGTTGTTTTTCTTTATTTAATAGTATTTATCATTTTCAGTACTCTAAGTATTTGAATAAGTTTTGTTGTAATAAGGCCCAATTAAATAATTTGAGTATTTATATTGTGCTAAAGAATAAGGACGATTAAATGGTTATTTTGGAATCGATTTATTTTAATAAACCTCATCTTAAAACATGTAATAAAGTTTTAATTAGGATATTTTATATCGAGCTTATATTATTTAATGATTTTTTTAAATGGACATAGTATTCAAAAGTTAACAAATTTTCACGGGTTATTCTAACATCAAAAATATTTTCAAACGTTTTCCGCAGTGACATGCCAGATCCGGTCAGGGCTTGTGGGCCGGGTTTGGGGGGTTACAAACACAATTATGTCATCTTGCTTAAAATTGTATTTTGAAATTGTGCATTTGAGATTTATTTATTTAGTTTACTTAGTTTAAAATCTTAGTTTTTAATCACCCTCTTCAAACAAAATATTTTTCTTCACCAAAATGTTTTAAATAGCATTCATAAATAATTCTTTTCACAGTCCCTGTGGGTACGATAACTCGACATTTACTTGTCACTTTGTTACTTATTGCAATTGTGTACACTTGCACATTTCCGTCATTCCAAGTTTTTGGTGCCGTTGCTGGGGACTGTTTTAAAAAGTCATTATTTGTGAATTTGTTAGTTTTGCATTTTTGTTTAATTTTCTGTTTAAATTTTAACTTAATTAATTTTTCTGTGATTATTTCAGGTGTTTATGAGTATTGACTGAATTATTGACTTACTTCCTGTAGACCCTGAGATAGAAAGAACTTTTTGACAGCGAAGAAGACAAGCGAATCAGAGAAGGACCGAAGAGATGAACCTTGAAAATTTGAATCAAGGAAATGGAGCAAACCCTGTTCAAAATCCTATCCTTATTGCTGATGATAGGGATATAGCTTTAAGACAATATGTCGTGCCAGTGTTTCATGATCTTAATCTGGGTATTAGGAGACCCGAAATTGAGGCACAACAATTCGAGCTGAAGCTAGTTATGTTCCAAATGCTTCAGACTGTGGGCCGATTCAGTGGAATGCCTACCGAAGATCCTCATCTTCACTTAAGACTGTTTATGGAGGTGAGTGACTCTTTCAAGTTAGCCAGAGTACCCGATGACGCATTATGATTGAAGCTATTCCCGTATTCACTAAGGGACAGAGCTCGAGCCTGGTTGAACTCATTGCCACCAAATTCAATTTCCACATGGCAAGAGTTAGGAAAAAGATTTCTCATGAAGTATTGATAAACTGTAAAAGTAACATATTCTAAGCCCACATTTAGTATGCTTTTGGAAGATTTAAGCCCCAATTTATGTAAAAAGGTGCTCTTAATCCTTTCTTTTCATGTCTTATACTCAGGAAAGCACCCGATGACGAAAAAAACGAGAAACAGGCTTAAAACGGACCAAATTGGGCCAAGCCATGAAATCAGCACGGCTTGGACTTCAAGCCACACGGCCGTGCCACCATTCCTACTAGAACACGGCCTTACCACGACTTACACGGCCGTGCCTCATTCAACAGTGACGAACACGGCCTGGCCACGATTTACACGGGCTTGTGCCATGGCCGTGCCTCTGCCGTGGAGAAGAGCAATTTCATTCGGGAAAGGATACTTAGGGAGAAATGAACGTGTTTCAAAAGCCTATAAATACACCCTAGGTACCAGCTGAAAGGGGGGCGGAGAGCTAGGCCAAGAAGCCAAGCCGAGAAGGTCAGATTTGTGGGAATCACTCGAAGATAGCCAGTTGATCCATCTCAAGAAGCCGGAATTCTACTCAAGACGGAGGATCTCCTATTCAATTCCTTCAGGGTGTTTTATGGATTTCTTATGTTTTGTTTTATCTTTTCTCTTGAGATGTTTTCCTTTGTTGTTATGAACTAAACCTTCGGATACCCGAAGGGGATGAACCCTATGATGAATCTTGTTATTTGATTATTTGAATTATATGATAATAACTTAGTTGTTCTTAATTGTGTGAACTTAATCCAAATCTAATGTGCTTAGGTGGAGGAGGAATAGACCCTGCCTAAGAGTAGATCCAACATAATTAAGCGGAGTTGATCGCACGCCTAGAGATAGGATGATGAGATTTTGCCGGATTAGGATGAAACCTAATATGGGAGTCCACAGGTCGATTTACTGCTATTCTTGGGGGTTATTATAAGCGAACGAGAGTTCCACTAATTAACCTAAGGTTAGACATTATTCGCCTCGAGAGAGGGTTTAATATACGTTAGGGAGTCTCACGGATCAAACTATGTAAATAAATCATATGGTTCAAGGTTAAATAACAAGTGAAGTCTAGGTGGATTTTTCCTAAGGGTATCGTTTGAGTCAACTGAGTTTTCCCAAAAGTTATTTCCCGAATTCATTCTTTTTGTCTTTGCATCTTAGCTTAGTTAGTAGATTATTTTTTAGTTTAAACAATCATCACTTTATATTAAGGCTAAATAATAAAAAGACGGTGAGTATTAGTACTTTTAGTTCCTTTGGGTTTGACAATCCGGTCTTGCCTAAACTATACTACTGTTCGATAGGTGCATTTGCCTTTAATCGTTGTCAGAGTTAGTTTCCAGGTTCGATCATTCTTTTATAAATTTTAAAACTCTAATCTACAGCGATCAAGTTTTTGGCGCCGTTGCCGGGGAACTAAAATATTAAGAAAACTCTATTTTTATTACTTTAGCCATTATTTTTATTTTTCGCAATTTATTTTTATTTTTAAATTTGCTAAACTTTCTTTCTTTCTTTTCCTAGCAGTACCTCTAGTTTATGACTAGAAGGAACCCGAGAGGACCTTTAGAATACTGACAGTGATATTGAAGCTACCGCTCAAAGAAATCGCAAATGAAATTAGGCGAGCCCTAAATTACCAAGGAGAGCGAGAAGACAGATCCAATCCTATGAAGGGATGGACGAAAACAATCTTCCACCACAAGATGTGGGAGAAAATAATGCTCCTCGTACTATGTTTGATTATGCTAAACCGCATTTAACAAGAGCCGAATCTAGTATTGTTAGGCCTGCTATAGCTGCTAATAATTTTGAATTAAAGCCCAACACTATACAAATGATTCAACAGTTTGTTCAATTTGATGGTTTACAGGACGAAGATCCAAACGCTCATATAGCTAATTTTTTAGAGTTCTGTGATACCTTCAAAATAAATGGCATTTCTGATGATGCCATACGTCTTCGGTTATTTCCCTTTTCATTAAAGAATAAAGCTAAGCAGTGCTTAAACTCGTTACCACAAGGATCAATCACTACATGAGAACAAATAATCGAAAATTTTTTATTAAAATATTTCCCACCGGCCAAAACGGCCAAATTATGTAATGATATCTCTTCTTTTGTGCAGATGGATTTAGAGACATTATACGATGCATGGGAGAGATATAAGGATCTCTTGAGAAGGTGTCCGCACCATGGTTTACCTTTGTGGCTCCAAGTCCAAACTTTTTATAACGGTGTGAATCCTTCAAGAGGCAATTAATTGATTCAGCCGCCAGTGGAACCTTGAATAATAGAACTCCTGAGGTAGCTTACGAGTTTATTGAAGAGATGTCATTTGAATAACTATCAGTGGCAAGTTACAAGAACAAGGCCAACAAAAACAGCCGAGTTTACAACCTCGACGCAGCAAACCATGCTATCAAATCAGGTAGAATTGATGAATAAGAAGATTGATAGTTTGTGTTCTTCGCAGGTACATCCAAATGCGAAGACGACGCAAGTGGAACTGTGGCGAATTCTCGAGTACCCACCCTACCAACCAGGCACAGAGAGCGAATATATGAACTATATAGGTAATAATTTCAGATCTAATAATAACCCATATAGTAATAATTATAATCCAGGTTGGAGGAACCACCCAAATTTTTCGTGGGGAGGACAAGGAAATCAAAGACAACAACCTCCTCAAAATTTCCAAAATTAGTCCTATCCACAAGAAAAGAAGCCGAGTCTTGAAGAGACGTTGAACAAATTCATAGCATCCACAAAAGCCCATCTCCAAAAAAATGAGGTAACACTCGACACCCAACAAACATCGATCAAAAAGATCGAGAACCAAGTTGGAGGACTTACAAAGGCAATCGGGGAAATTACCCAGTCAGTTGGAGAAATTGCAAAGCTATTATCCGAATAACCGCAAGGGCGTCTACCGAGTAATACTGAAATTAATCCAAAGGAGCAAATCCAAGCCATAACAGCTCAAGAAAGCGAAGAAGTAGACGAACCCAGTCCAACACAAGGAAACAAGGTAGAAAAAGGTAAAGTTAAGGTAACACAAGACAAGCCAAAACCGATAATCAAGGAGTACCAACCTCGCGTACCTTACCCTGAGGCATTAAGAAGAGACGACACAGAAGAACAGTTCGGTAAGTTTCTTAAACTCTTAAAGAAATTACATATTAACTTACCATTACTTGAAGCTCTGTCGCAGATGCCAGATTCTAGGAAATTTTTAAAAGAGCTTCTGACAAGCAAACGGAAGTTAGATGAGTCGTCACATGTGGAACTTAACGCAAAGTGCTCAGCAATTCTCCAAAATAGGCTACCACAAAAGCTAAAAGATCCAGGGAGTTTTACAATTCCATGTTTAGTTGGTAGACTAACTGTTGATAATGCGTTAGCTGATTTAGGGGCAAGCATAAATGTCATGACTTATAAATTGTTTAAACAATTAGGTCTAGGGAAACCCAAACAAACTAGGATGAGCATTCAATTAGCTGATAAAATTGTTAGAATTCCTAGGGGTATTATCGATGATGTTCTTGTGAAAATCGACAGATTCATTTTCCCAGTAGACTTTGTTATCTTAGACATGGATGAGGATAATTTGATCCCCCTAATCTTAGGAAGACCCTTTTTAGCGACTGCCAGGACTAAAATTGATGTTGATGCAGGAGAACTCATACTTTGTGTAGGTAATGAGACAGTCACCATCAAGGCTCTCGACTCGGCTAGAACATCGAGTAATCAAGGTGAGAACGTAAATTCTACTAATAACCATTCGGTTAACCCTTATTTTCAGGAAGCACCACCAAAGAATACAACTGAACCCGATCCTAAACCCCATGCCAACAAAGAAATAACTCATGAAGATCGAGGGATTCAGTTCGATGATCTAGACGAGTGGAAGACACACTTCAAGGAGAAATTAGGGATACACGACGAAGAACCGGAACCACACGAGATAAAACCGAAGGAGCCCCCAAAAGAGCTAATAGGAACAACAAATCACTTCAAAATAGGGGACCAAGTACTGTTAGATCAGGTAAATCCTCGAATATCTCATCCGGACCCTGGCACAAACAAAGAAATATCTTTTAGGGTAACCAGTGTTTTCCCACACGGAACAGTCGAGGTAAGTAATCCTACTTTTGGTACTTTTACTATAAACGCATCTCGAATTAATTTTTTTCACGAGGATACAGATAATAACATGAGGAAGGACTTCCAACTCCTCAAACCACCTTGAAGATGCAAACAAGAAGAGAGTCTAGCTTAAGACTATAAACGAGCGCTTCTCAGGAGGCAACCCGAGCACTAATACTAGTTTTTTTTATATATTCAGTTTATCTTAATTTTCCTTGTTATCTTCCTTTTTAGCAACTAACAACCAACTAACCAAAGGCAGAATTCTAGGCCACACGGCCTTACACATGGCTGTGGCCGTGGCCGTGTGGGTACTCCGACGCTTTGAACTAACAGAGTAGAGAAGGTACATGTCAGGGCAAAACAAATTTTCAGAATCACGGACCCAACTACTACCCCACGGGCATCGACAAAGTGGCACGGCCGTGCTTTACAGCCATGTGAGGCTACTGACTTGCCAACCACGGGCTAAACACGCCTGTGCCGGATAACCGTGCCAATATACTGACTTGTCGAACACAGGCTAGACACGAGCGTGGGGAACCAACACGCCCTAGAGCACGGTCGTGCGAGGCGGCCGTGTGAATCGACACACCCTCAACCCACGGGCGTGGGAAACTGCCAGATCTGAAATTTTATTTAAACACCATACCCTTCTCCTTTCTCTTCTTAACCCACTTTCTTTCTTTCTTCTCCTTTCTTTCTCTTTCTTTCTTTATTTATTTCTTTTCTCCCTCTTTCTTTTTCCTTTTTCCTAATAAATCCTTAGACTCTTGAGCCACAACAATATCATATCCATGGCAAGGAAGCGTAAAAGGCCAATCACAGTCTCCTCAAAGGAGACCGATTCACATGAGTTCATGCCGGCAGCTTCATCCAAACAACAAGCCAAGGGTCTTTGAGACCAATTATCTGTTCTTTTATTTTTATCTTCTCCTTTATTTTCCTTATCTTTACTTCTCTTCTACTTAATTTAGCTTATTTTATCTTAATTTCTTAATTTTAGGTTCTAAAGGCTGTTTGGGAATCATGCCACCACCACCACCATAACCTCAGCCTTAGAAATCACACCCAACAATAAGGACCTCCCAGTCCATTCATCTTTTCTTTTAATTTTAGTTTTCTTCTTAGTCTCCTTCTCTTTATCTTCCTTGTCCTTAATTTTATATTTAGTTTACTTTAATTATGTCTTAATGATCCCTGGCTAATTCTCCACGAGCCTCCTAATTTCTTCATCTAGCGCAGATTCGTCATCCAGACGGCCCATCACCACCACCAAAGGCACAATCTCCTCTCAAGGAATCATCCGAAAATTTAGGAACTTTTCACTTATCCCCATATCTGATGATTTTATTACAAGGTTATTATATATTTTTGTACATTGAGGGCAATGTACATCTTAAGTGTGGGGGGTGAACAACCTAAAAAGATACCTAACTTAAATCCCTGAATTTAGTCTTGTTTGAAAGTAAATTACTCATATTACTAATTAGGATGAAATTTCTGATGATTTATGATTTTTATTGATATGTTTTAGATTAAGTCATTGATAATTGTGCATTGATAATTAAATTCTAAGAATACTAGAGAATCAAGCATGATAAGTCTATTTTTCAGAAATTAAAAATTTGCTAGGTTGTCAAACTGAGTTTAAATATAACCTTGAAGTTTGAAATTTACGAGGTTGACATCAAAACACCCATAATTTTTGTGAGTTTTTGATCCTTATAGAGCATATATTCTTTTTCTTGCTCACTTTATTGATTATGAGTATGTCAACACTGATTTGTTATTCTAGAACTTGCATCGATTATACATGTCGAGACCACATCTTTTTTATTTGATATACAGAGATGATAAAGGCACCTAGGATTTAACCCACTTACTCCATAAAAAGCCTACCTTCATAATTAATCCCTAGTGAACCCCTTTTAATCCTAACAACCCTTTTTACTGACATAACCGCTAATATTAACCCAGAAACCCCTTGTTTTTGTTATCACCATTCCTTTTGACTACCCTTATATCGAGATTTGATTTGATTAGTTGCCTAATTATGAATTTGAATTTTAGTAGTTTATCCGTTATTATGTATTTAGTTTGTTCTAAAAAAAACGAAGTATATTCGTTATTAGTTATGTGATTAAACGAGCTTATACATTTAAAATCCAAATATCGGAAAAAGAAGCTCATATTATTAGTATTATTAGTTTTCAATTGATGTAATTATTATTATTAGTTCATTAGTTCTTAGTTAAGTAATTTGTCAATTCAATCTCGATTCTAACCCTCTAATTTAGCCTTATTCCACACCTTAACCCTAGCCCCGTTACAACCCTAACAAAGACCTTTTGATTTGTGTTTCATCTCATATTTCGGTGGTGGAGATTTGATTTTCATGCAAGCATATGGGATTAACTCTTTATGTTTGACTTTTGAGTGCCTAATCGTGAACCTTAAACACTTTGAGTGATTTGAGTGAATCTTTTGTAAGGATATCAATCCTTGGCGATTTCAAAGTGAAGGTAATTATCTAGATAAGGGGAGATGCCTATGTTTTCGAGCTACAAAATCTATGACTTATACTGTTTGAATTTTTAGGACACTTTGCTTTGAATTATCCATGTATAAATTATCTATGAATTATGATGAGACACTATCAATTACTATTTTGAATTGAGGAAAGTTTGTTTTAATTGTAAGTTGAGAATTTTGCTTGAGGACAAGCAAAAGCTTAAGTGTGGGGGTATTTGATAAGCCGTAACAGTAACATATTCTAAGCCCACATTTAGTATGCTTTTGGATGATTTAAGCCCCAATTTATCTAAAAAGGTGCTCTTAATCCTTTCTTTTCATGTCTTATACTCAGGAAAGCACCCGATGACGAAAAGAATGAGAAACAGGCTTAAAACGGACCAAATTGGGCCAAGCCACGAAATCAGCATGGCCTGGACTTCAAGCCACACGGCCGTACCACCATTCCAACTAGAACACGGCCTTACCACGATTTACACAGCCGTGCCTCATTCAACAGTGTCGAACACGGCCTGGCCACGATTTACACGGCGTGTGCCATGGTTGTGCCTCTCGCATGGAGAAGAGCAATTTCATTCGGAAAGGATACTTAGGGAGAAAGAAACATGTTTCAAAAGCCTATAAATACACCCTAGGTACCAGCTGAAAGAGGGGCGGAGAGCTAGGCCAAGAAGCCAAGCCGAGAAAGTCAGATTTGTGGGAATCACTCGAAGATAGCCGCTTGATCCATCTCAAGAAGCGGAATTCTACTCAAGACGGAGGATCTCCTCTTCAATTCCTTGAGGGGTTTTAGGGATTTCTTATGTTTTGTTTTATCTTTTCTCTTGAGATGTTTTCCTTTATTGTTATGAACTAAACCTTCGGATACCTAAGGGGATGAAACCTATGATGAATCTTGTTATTTGATTATTTGAATTATATGATAATAACTTAGTTGTTCTTAATTGTGTGAACTTAATCCAAATCTAATGTGCTTAGGTGGAGGAGGAATAGACCACTGCTAAGAGTAGATCCAACATAATTAAGCGGAGTTGATCACACGCCTAGAGATAGGGGTGACGAGATTTTGCCGGATTAGGGTGAAACCTAATATGGGAGTCCACGGATCGATTTCTTCGCTATTCTAGGGGTTATTATAAGCGAACGAGAGTTCCACTAATTAACCTAGGGTTAGACGTTATTCGCCTCGAGAGAGGGTTTAATATACGTTAGGGAGTCTCACGGATCAAACTAAGTAAATAAATCATATGGTTCAAGGTTAAATAACAAGTGAAGTTTAGGTGGATTTTTCCTAAGGGTATCGTTTGAGTCAACTGAGTTTTCCCAAAAATTATTTCCCGAATTCATTCTTTTTGTCTTTGCGTCTTAGCTTAGTTAGTAGATTATTTTTTAGTTTAAACAATCATCACTTTATATTAAGGCTAAATAATAAAAAGACGGTGAGTATTAGTACTTTTAGTTCCTTTGGGTTCGACAATCCAGTCTTGCCTAAACTATACTACTGTTCGATAGGTGCATTTGCCTTTAATCGTTGTCAGAGTTAGTTTCTAGGTTCGATCATTCTTTTATAAATTTTAAAACTCTAATTTACAGCGATCAAGTATTTCCCGCCTAGCAAGAATGCTAAGTTGAGGAATGAGATCACTTCCTTCCAACAAATGGATGATGAGTCCTTATATGAGGCATGGGAAAGGTACAAAGAATTATTACGGAAGTGCCCTCATCATGGAATCCCACATTGCATCCAACTTAAGACGTTTTATAATGGTCTCAATGCTCACACGAGGATGGTAGTGGACGCTTCTACTAACGGTGCTATCCTTTCTAATTCTTATAATGAGGCTTATGAAATAATTGAGAGGATCTCCAGCAACAATTATCAATGGCCAACCAAACGAGCAGTGTCAGGAAGACGAGTTGCTAGAATACATGAAGTAGACGCTCTTACTTCACTCGCATCTTAGGTATCATCAATGTAACACCCCTAACCTGTAACCGTCGCCTGAATAGGGTTAAAGGCATTACCGGACCAAATGAAAACTTTTACGGACATCTCATATCATAATCTGACAAAACATATCGAAAGTGTCCCTTAAAGAGGTCTACGAGACCTTAAACATAAGAATAGGGCTGGGACTAAACCGAACACATACAGAAGTTCTAAAAAATTTAAAATTTTTTCAAAGTTACAGAGGTCACACGCCCATGTGGGCAGGCCGTGTGCCTCCCACGGCCTCAGACACTCCCGTGTGTCTAAGCCGTGTCAAAACAGGGTATACATAATGACTTGTCCACACGGCCGTGGACACACCGGTGTGCCTCACCCGTGGTCGAGCCTGACTTGCACCACACAGCCAGTCACATGCCCGTGTGTCCAGCTCGTGGTCGAGCCTGACTTGATTTAAATTACAACCACGAGGGACACGGTCGAGCCACACGCCCGTGTGCTCAACCGTGTGGGCAATTATAGGCCATCTACAAGGCCAAATTGCCACCCACACAATGGGCAATCCCTACAAGCACAATTTAAGCATCAATCCAAACATAGTTAGCAACCAAAAACATACCACATGATCATCATATCATCTCATTCAATCTCATTTCTAAGCTTACCAATTTATATGCCAAGTAGCTCAACTAATTCACCAACAAATTCAAGCATGTTTCATCCACAACTTACAACAATAATAAGTCATTATATCATCTGTAATATAAATCAAACTTTGCATCAATAAGCTTACCATTACTATGACCATTTCACTAGCCATCAAATTTTTTCAAACAAGGCATCATATAACATAGCAATTCATTCATAGCAAAACCATTTATCTAGCCATATCACATGGCTATGTACATAACTCAAACATATCTCAAGGAAACTAGCCTATACAAGCCATACTTAGTATTTACACTTTCAAAAGGTACCAAAATGAGTTTGGGTAGTGTGATGACAATCCTCGACGGTCCCCGAGCCTTCAGTACCTTTGACGATCTATAAAACAGAACAAACACACACAAAGTAAGCTTTCCAAAATCTTAGTAAGCCATATACAAATAAACTTAACATATAAATAACATTATCTTGTCAATACATGAATCATTAACATATCTCAATAGCAAATTCATAATTCCTTCATTGGCTCATTATTTAGCCATTTCTTATCAACCATCATATTTCCATCTATCTCATTGGCTCTTATCACATTCATTCATATATCACATTTTAGCTCATTGCATCTATGTACATTTTTACTCACCTTTCATGCCTATTCAAAGTAGATACATCAAACGTACCTGAAACAGATATACAACTCATGTAACACCCCAAACCCGGTCAAAACACTACGATCGAATCTGGCATGTCACAGGGAAGAAAACAATTTTGAAAACCGAGTTATCGTCTTGAATTGGAAAGAAAACCTTTGAATTTATAAAAACGGAGTTTTTATTGCGTGACCAGTTGAACCATTTTGAGACTTAGTTTGAAAAGTTCTGTTGCTTGTTATTAATACTCAATTGCTAATTACCCGATTGTAAAATCTTGAAAATCTCGAAATTTATTTAAGTTTTGAAAACATCCATTTCATAATTTATTAGGCATGCCTTAACGATCAAAACAAAATTTAAAGAAAATTATCAAAATAAATAAATCCAAGTTAAAATTTAGATGGCCTTATTACATTACCAAAATCTAACTTAAAGTAAAATAAATCTGAAATAACTATTTAAAATAAAAACCGAAATATCGTGCATGGCCACCTCGAGTCCACCTCGGCTCCATATCCGCGATCTAAGGATTACCTGCAAAAAAAATAACGGAAGGGGTGAGTCACCGAGACTCAGTGTGTAAATCCCCGTCCAATAGATTTTAGGCTCTCACACAGATTCATATGCAAAATATGTATGTCATGCAACCCAACCAACCTAGATATCCATCCGCATCTCCTGTGTCTACCCAACATTTGTGGCACCTAGCCACTGGTGGTACCTAACCACTGGTGGTTCCAAACCACTGGTGACAAAAGTCACAAATAATCATATGTGGGGCCAACCCACTTGTGGTACCTAACCACTGGTGACAATCCCTTATATCAATATGTGGGGCCAACCCACTGTGGTACCAAACCACTGGGACGAGTCACAGAAATAAATATATGTGGTACCTAACCACTGGTGGTTCCAAACCACTAAGACTTAGTCAAAAAATGATGATATGTAGGGCCAACCCACTTGTGGTACCTAACCACTGGTGACAGTCTGAACGATCATATTTTCTCCCTCTTCTCATCATGCCCCAATTGCATGTACACGCATTACAATATGGTATGATCATACTTAACGATTTAAATAACATGGCACATTCAGGTTTCAATATATGCAATTAACATTAGCAACCATAATAGACATACCCGGAGTCCTTGCTTTTACCTACAAGGGTAACTTACTGATCCCTACCATCACTTCGGCTTTTGGCAATACACAGATAATAACATATTTAACATATGAAGTGTGTAAGAGTTACACACCTGATAATGCGTAACACAATACTTTCTACGCCGACACTCTCGTTGACAGGCACTACCGCTATCTGCCTACTACTCTGCTCAAAAGTCGGCCCACAACCCGGTGGCCAATCTCGAACTGCTGACACTGCTCGCTTCTTAAACTTAGGGGCTGGTTTACAGGTCCAACCCCTCTTATCGCTTGGCTGACATTTGAGTCCATGAACAAACCTTGGTCACTAGACTGGATTAAAGCTGTGAAATCGAATCAAAAGAAATTAAAACTCAAAGCTAAGACCCTTACCTAAATCGACAAATCCCGAGGCTTTAGGCTTGATTCACAAGCCAAACGAATCCCAGAGATCTCCAAAAGAATGCAACACCACTTCCACCTATATTCGACCAAGCATCCAACCATTAGGCCAAGTAGCCATTCGACTTTAGCATGAAAACCCGAAAGAGAGATAACAAAATAAGAGAAATCGCCCCTTACCTTAACTCAACAGATTCGATCAACACCTAGGAAGAATCGTCACCATACCACCCTAGAGAAGATTCAACAAAGGCTAAGCTAGAAGAGAATCAGATAGGAAAGCCGAAAATAGCAATAAAGATCTTCAAACGAAGGCTTAGGAGTTTCGGCTTTTAGGGAAAAAATGGAATAGGGAATGGGAGTTTAAGGTTTCAATTTTGAGAATAAACAAATAGGGAAGGGAAACGATGAGAAACAAATTTCGGCTCCTAGGGAGATTGAGAGAAAACGCAAGAGAGAATAGCTAGGAGATTCGGCTTTGATGTTATTGGCAAAGGAAATAAACAAAGATGATGAGTAGAGAGCAATGTAGGTTTCGGCCAAACACCAAAAAGTAGAAAAGAAGAAGAGGCTTAGGGGACAATTCGGTTTTGGGTAATTGAGAGAAAAGAAAGAATGCAAGCCAAGAGTGTGGGAGTGATTCGGTTTAGGCACCAAGAAAATGAGAGGAAAAAGGCC
The DNA here is from genome assembly GCA_025698515.1 of Gossypium sturtianum. Lineage (NCBI taxonomy): Eukaryota > Viridiplantae > Streptophyta > Magnoliopsida > Malvales > Malvaceae > Gossypium > Gossypium sturtianum. The sequence continues at coordinate 55,614,826 of CM046949.1, read as the reverse complement.
CTAGAGGCTCCCTATCTAGCCGAATATTCAACACCCCCTAAGGCTATCACCAACAATCGGTCACCCCTAAGCTAACACCCAAAAACCGAATGCTCAACCCCACCTAACACCTTCACCATTCGGCTAACCCTTCACACCCTTCAATCCCTTCTTTTCCTCCTTAATTCCCTCTCCTCCACTCATTCAAACAAGTTTGAATGATTCAAACTCCTAAAATTCCTCTCCACCATCTGTTTGAAACTTTTGACTCAATCCACTCTCCCCTTTCCAAGCATCCCAGCCGAACTCCACCTCTGCTCCCCTTGACGCCAAAAAGAGTTCTCAAAACGAGAACAACGCGACTTGAACCTGCTCCCTCCAGCTCCCTTGTGGCGTCACCTACCTTACCCTTAAGTGGCGCCTCCTTGCCACTTTACTAAGGCACTTCTTTTGTGTCATCCAACACAAACAATACCCCTTAAGACCCAACTCAGCTAGCTTCCCCTAAAAGTGCTCAAAAAGCAAATTTTTCCTAAGGCTCCGGCCTACCCCCAGGTCACACCTGGACCCTGAAGTACCCTGAACTAACATGTCAAACCTAGTATTCACATACAAACACATAAAATACAAAGGCCCTTGATTCAGGATGTTACAGTTCTACCCCCCTTAAATAATTTCGGCCTCAAAATTACCTGGTCAAAAGAGTTGAGGGTATTGCTGCCGCATAACCTCATCTGGCTCCCACGTGGCTTCTTCTAATCCATGATTCCGCCATAACACCTTTACCAAAGGAACTGATTTTCTACGCAATACTTTGACATCCCGGTCTAAGATCTGCACTGGTTCCTCCTCAAAAGACAAATCTAGGCTTACTTCAATTTCTTCTACTGGCACAACATGAGACGGATCCGAACGATAATGTCTAAGCATCGAAACATGGAATACGTCATGGATCTGACTCAACCCTGAAGGTAACTCGAGCTGATAAGCTACTGGTCCCACACACTTCAACACCCGATAAGGCCCGATAAGCATGGGGCTCAACTTGCCCTTCCGACCAAACCTTAGCACCTTCTTCCACGGCGACACCTTTAAGAAAACCTTGTCACCCACTGCAAATTCTATATATTTCCGTTTAAGATCAGCATAGGACTTCTGCCTGTCCGAAGCTTCCTTCAAACGAGTTAAAATCAGCTTAACCTTATCTTCCGTTTCAGCCACCAACTCTGGACCCAACAATTGACGCTCACCCAACTCTGTCCAACACGTAGGGGTACGACACTTCCGCCCATATGGCGCTTCATACGGTGCCATCTGAATACTCGACTGGTAGCTATTGTTATACGCGAATTTCGCCAACGGTAGGAATTCTTCCCAACTATCTCTGAAGTCTAAGACACAGCTCCTCAACATATCCTCCATTCTGCACTTGCAAACATCAAGCGCCCAAGACATCATCTGATAGTTGTTTCTCTTTAACCTGATGCACCCATGTCGGCTTCACTTGCAGTTCCGCTATCAGACTTCCATCATCATACAAACTGAGGTGGGCAAACGTTGCTCTTAAGTCTGATACTACCTTACGGCTCAATGCGTCTACCACCACGTTAGCCTTACCCGGATGGTACTCAATCGAGCAGTCATAATCCTTCAACAACTCAATCCACCTCCGCTGCCTTAAATTCAACTCCTTCTGAGTAAGGAGGAATTTCAAACTCTTATGATCCGTGTAAACAATAGACTTCTCCCCATTCAAGTAATGTCTCAAAATATTCAGGGCGAAAACCACTGCAGCCAACTCCAGATCATGCGTCGGATAATTCACTTCGTGAGGCCTCAACTGTCGAGAAGCATACGCTACTACTTTCCCCTCTTGCATCAACACACATCCTAACCCTGTATGCGACGCATCACAATAAACCGTAAACTCCTTCCCTGCTTCAGGCTGAATCAATATCGGAGCTTCTGTCAAAATCCTCTTTAACTTCTCAAAACTTTCTTGTTGTTTGTCTGACCACACAAATGGAACCTCTTTCCTTAGCAACTTGGTTAACAGTGCTGCAATCAAAGAAAACCCTTCCACAAACCTTCTGTAGTACCCCGCTAAACCCAAAAAACTTTGAATCTCTGCCACAGACTTAGGTGGTTTCCAGTGTAACACAGCTTCAATCTTCCGAGGGTCAACTCTAATCCCCTCAGCTGACACCACATGACCCAAAAAGGTAACTTCACTTAGCCAGAACTCGCACTTACTAAACTTTGCGAATAACTGCTTTTCCCTCAGAATTTGCAAAACCATACGAAGTGTGCATCATGCTCCTCCTCGGACTTCGAGTACACCAGAATATCGTTTATAAACACTACGACGAACCGATCCAAATACGGTTGAAAAACCTGATTCATCATATCCATAAACGCTGTTGGTGCGTTGGTCAATCCAAATGGCATCACCAAGAATTCGTAGTGACCATAACTAGTACGAAATGCCGTCTTATGAATATCCGCCTCCTTGACCTTAAGCTGGTGATACCCCGACCTTAAATCTATCTTAGAGAAGACTGATGCTCCCTTAAGTTGGTCGAACAGGTCATCTATCCTCGGCAACGAATACTTATTCTTAATCATTAACTTATTCAGCTGACGGTAATCTATACAAATTCGCATCGATCCGTTCTTCTTCTTAACAAAGAGCACGGGTGCCCCTCAAGGCGACACACTCGGCCGGATAAAACCCCGGTCTAACAACTCCTAAATCTGCGCTTTCAGCTCCACTAATTCCTTTGGCGCCATTCTATATGGGGCAATAGACACTGGCACTATTCCGGGTAGAAGGTCAATACGAAACTCAACCTCGCGATCTGGAGGCACTCTCGGCAGCTCTTCCGGGAAAATGTCAGAAAATTCCTTTACCGTTCGGACATCCCCCACAGTTAATTCCTTAACCTCCAAAGCACAAACATATGCCACAAACTCCTTACATCCTTTCCTCACCATTTTCTCGGCCTTCAAAGCGGATACCACATTAGATAGGTAGTTCCTTCTCTCACCTATCACCACCACCTCTTCATCCTCGACAGTTCTCAACACCATGCGCTTGGCTGCACAGTCCAAACTTGCTTGATATTTTACTAACCGATCCATACCTAGGATCAAATCGAACTCCCAAATGGCGCTCCATCGGATCAGCCTAAAACACTACCCCTTGCAGTTCTAGGGGTACATCCTTATACAGTTTGTTCACTACCACAGAGTATCCTAGAGGGCTAACTACAGTCATCTCCCAAGAAGAAGTCTCATAGGCTAGGTTCAGAGTTCCCGCTATAATACTAGCAACATAAGAGTGCGTCGAACCAATATCAATCAAGGCAGTATAAGGCAACCCATAAATTAAGAACGTACCAGTTATGACGTCCGGTGCGTCACCCTCCTCTCGACGCCTAGCCGCATAGACCAACCCAGGCTGTCTTGCATCTGTACTCCCAGCACCTCTGCCCGATACTCCACGGCCCCGTCTGTTACCATTACCACCTCTGGCTGGACCACGACCCCTCTGCGGTTGCTGACCATATCTTCTGAATTGTGCATGTCCTTGACCCTCAGACTGTGTCCTAACTGGCCTCCGCAGACAATCCCTAATCCGATGATCCATCGACTCACACTCGAAGCACCCTCTGTTACCTATCCAACACTCTCTCGAATGAAACTTCCCGCATCGAGCACACTGTGGTGGCCACTGAGCAGCAGCAGGCTTCGCTGCCTGACTTGGCCCGCCAAATCTAGCCCTTTTCTGAAAACCCCCAGCAGACCCTGATGGCCCAAAACTCCTTTTATTCCTATTTCTGTCCTGATTCTGTTTCTCGGACTGCTTCACTTCCTCAGCTATCTTGGCCTTTTCCACAAGAATGATAAATTCTCTCTCTCGCTGTGGAGCAATCAACACCCGTAGCTCATCTCTCAGCCCGTCCTCAAACCTAACACAGCGCTCATGGTCCGTAGCCATAACACCCCGGGCATAACAGCTTAACCGTAAGAATTCTGCCTCATATTCAGACACCGACTTACTCCCCTGAACCAAATTCAAAAACGCCTTACGCTGCGGATCCACATAACTGGACCCGACGTACTTCCTCTGATATGTCGCTTTGAAGAAATCTCAAGTGATATCATTAGCCATCGTACCGTCCCTGACCGTGAGCCACCACTGATAGGATTCGTCTCGAAGAAGAGACACGATCCCTTTCAACTTCTCCTCAGCCGTGAAGTCAAGATCATCCATTATGCGCTCAGTCGCCTCTAACCAGTATTCAGCTGCGTTAGGGGCTACGCCAGAAACGCCCTTAAATACCTCTGCTCTATTAGCTCGGAGTCGTTTAGACACAGATTTTCGAGCCCCCGTACCCACGCCTGCTCCAGCAACTCTCTCCAAGACCCGTAGCATCGCCTGAGACACCGTATCATCTCTACCCGTTTGATCCTGAAACTCTGCGCCCACAGCTAGCGGTGGCGGCACCTCATTCTCGGACCCATGGCCAGACCCTACTGATTCCGATACAGTAATCCTACCCCTACCACGACCACGCACATTACGCCCACGTCCTCGAGTGCTCATGACTAACGTTCACGATTTAATCTAATTTTAAGAATTTTATGAGTTAGCTTCTTCCTACTGTTTATTAGGGCACAGTCTTATGAGTATATTATCAGAGTAGTTGTTCTCGCAAATGCACACAGTTCTACAGGCTTCAGTCTCTAAGGTAAATTTCCTAATACTAGCATTCATATCAAAAAACATTTAAATCATACAATCAGCAATTAGAAGACTTACCGTCGCGGATCGGGGCCGGAGACTCAGGTGCCATGCTTCCCAAAACATGTATTTCATCAAAACCATTTTGCAAACCCTCTATTGTAAAATAATTTGGGCTTTATACCCACAGCCGAGCTTTTGAACCTAGGCTCTGATACCACAATTGAAACACCCCAAACCCGGTCAAAATGCTACGACCGAATCTGGCATGTCACAGGGAAGAAAACATTTTTGAAAACTGAGTTATCGTCTTGAATTGGAAAGAAAACCTTTGAATTTATAAAAACAGAGTTTGTATTGCGTGACCAGTTGAACCATTTTGAGACTTAGTTTGAAAAGTTGCGTTACTTGTTATTAATACTCGATTGCTAATTACCCGATTGTAAAATCTTGAAAATCCCGAAATTTATTTAAGTTTTGAAAACATCCATTTCATAATTTATTAGGCATGCCTTAACGATCAAAACAAAATTTAAAGAAAATTAACAAAATAAATAAATCCAAGTTAAAATTTAGATGGCCTTATTACACTACCAAAATCTAACTTAAAGTAAAATAAATCCGAAATAACTATTTAAAATAAAAAACGAAATATCGTGCATGGCCACCTCGAGTCCACCTCGGCTCCATATTCGCGATCTAAGGATTACCTGCAAAAAAAATAACGGAAAGGGTGAGTCGCCGAGACTCAGTGTGTAAATCCCCGTCCAATAGATTTTAGGCTCTCACACAGATTCATATGCAAAATATGTATGTCATGCAACCCAACCAACCTACATATCCATCTGCATCTCCTGTGTCTACCCAACATTTGTGGCACCTAGCCACTGGTGACAATCCCTTATATCAATATGTGGGGCCAACCCACTGTGGTACCAAATCACTGGGACGAGTCACAGAAATAAATATATGTGGTACCTAACCACTGGTGGTTCCAACCCACTGAGACTTAGTCACAAAATGATGATATGTGGGGCCAACCCACTTGTGGTACCTAACCACTAGTGACAGTCTGAAAGATCATATTTTCTCCCTCTTCTCATCATGCCCCAATTGCATGTACACGCATTACAATATGGTATGATCATACTTAACGATTTAAATAACATGGCACATTCAGGTTTCAATATATGCAATTAATGTTAGCAACTATAATAGACTTACCCGGAGTCCTCGCTTTTACCCACAAGGGTAACTTAGTGATCCCTACCATCACTTCGGCTTTTGGCAATACACAGATAATAACATATTTAACATATGAAGTGTGTAAGAGTTACACACTTGATAACGCGTAACACAATACTTCCTACGTCGACACTCTCGTTGACAGGCACTACCGCTATCTGCCTACTACTGCGCTCGTAAGTCGCCCACAACCCGTGGCCAATCCCGAATCGCGACACATTGCTGCCTTCTTAAACTTAGGGCTGGGTTTACGTGTCCAACCCCTCTATCGCTTGGTGACATTTGAGTCCATGAACAAACCTTGGTCACTAAACCAGATTAAAGCTGTGAAATCGAATCAAAAGAAATTAACACTCAAAGCTAAGACCCTTACCTAAATCGACAAATCCCGAGGCTTTAGGCTTGATTCACAAGCCAAACGAATCCCGAAGATCTCCAAAAGAATGCGACACCACTTCCACCTATATTCGACCAAGCATCCAACCATTAGGCCAAGTAGCCATTCGGCTTTAGGATGAAAACCCGAAAGAGAGATAACGAAATAAGAGAAATTGCCCTTTACCTTAACTCAACAGATTCAATCAACACCTAGGAAGAATCGGCACCACACCACCCTAGAGAAGATTCGGCAAAGGCTAAGGTAGAAAAGAATCAGATAGGAAAGCCGAAAATAGCAATAAAGATCTTTAAATGGAGGCTTAGGAGTTTCGGCTTTTAGGGAAAAAATGGAATAGGGAATGGGAGTTTGCGGTTTCGGTTTTGAGAATAAACAAATAGGGAAGGGAAACGATGAGAAACAAATTTCGGCTCCTAGGGAGATTGAGAGAAAACGCAAGAGAGAATAGCTAGGAGATTCGGCTTTGATGTTATTGGCAAAGGAAATAAACAAAGATGATCAGTAGAGAGCAATGTAGGTTTTGGCCAAACACCAAAAAGTAGAAAAGAAGAAGAGGCTTAGGGGACAATTCGGTTTTGGGTAATTGAGAGAAAAGAAAGAATGCAAGCCAAGAGTGTGGGAGTGATTCAGTTTAGGCACCAAGAAAATGAGAGGAAAAAGGCCATAAAGGCTCCCTATCTAGCCAAATATTCAACACCCCCTAAGGCTATCACCAACAATCGGTCACCCCTAAGCTAACACCCAAAAACCGAATGCTCAACCCCACCTAACACCTTCACCATTCGGCTAACCCTTCACACCCTTCAATCCCTTCTTTTCCTCCTTAATTCCCTCTCCTCCACTAATTCAAACAAGTTTGAATGATTCAAACTCCTAAAATTCCTCTCCACCATCTGTTCAAAACTTTTGACTCAATCCACTCTCCCCTTTCCAAGCATCCCAGCCGAACTCCACCTCTGCTCCCCTTGAAGCCAAAAGGAGTTCTCAAAATGAGAACAACGCGACTTGAACCTGCTCCCTCCAGCTCCCTTGTGGCGTCACCTACCTTACCCTTAAGTGGCACCTCCTTGCCACTTTGCTAAGGCACTTCTTTTGTGTCATCCAACACAAACAATATCCCTTAAGACCCAACTCAGCTAGCTTCCCCTAAAAGTGCTCAAAAAGTAAATTTTTCCTAAAGCTCCGGCCTACCCCCAGGTCACACCTGGACCCTGAAGTACCCTGAACTAACATGTCAAACCTAGTATTCACATACAAACACATAAAATGCAAAGGCCCTTAATTCAGGATGTTACAACTCACATAGTCATTCATTACTCGGACTTGCCCGTTGAACTGTTCAGAATCAAATAGGAAGCTCGAAATACTCACAATGGTTGTACAATGCCAACGTTCCAGACGTGGACTTACATGTAACCAGATATCGATGCCACTGTCCCAGACAGGGTCTTACACGAATCAATACGATGCCAATGTCCCAAACATGTTCTTACACGTAAATCTCATATCGATGCCAACATCCCAAACATGGTCTTATACGAAATCTCGAATCAATGCCAACGTCCCAGACATGGTCTTACATGATATCACATATCGGACACCTATGTCATGACATATGTAATCTTATCTATTCCTAGGTTCATACGGGACTCTTGCAGATGTTGACACCTTGTCGATACTATCTCGGATTTCATATAGTTATCGTTTCGTACACATTCATCACAATGTAATTCCATATGAACATACATAAATCAATACAAATACATTTATTTGTATATAGACTTACCTAAGACGGAAAGAACGGGAATAAACGACTACTCAATAACTTTCGACTTCCCTCGATCTAAATCTGATTTCTTCAGTTCTTGATCTATACATATTCAAATTTAACCCATTTATTCAACATTTCATTCAATTCAATCCAAAAACATATATTTAGGGCAATTTGCAAAGTGGCCTTCACATTTTCACATTTGGACATTTTAGTCCCTATTTCACAAAATCACAAAATATACAAAATATACAAAATCTCATGATACCCATGCATAGCCGAATTTTACTCATGCTCATCTAAGTCCATATATTTCATTTATTTCACAATTTAGTCCTTCAAAATATTATTCTTTCAATTTAATCCAAATTACTCAAAATCAACAAAATTCCAAAGACAAACTATGATCTTCTATCACATATAAATCATATTTCACCATCAAATATCACAAAACTCATGTGTTCATCAATGGCACATTACAAAATATTCATCAATTCACAAAATTAAGACATGGGTTTCAAAGTACTCGAAGCAACGATTACGAAAACGTAGATATTATCAAAAATCGAAGCAAAACATACCTTAAATTTAGCTTGATAGTAGCCGAATATTTTGAAGAGCTTAGACCTTATTTTCTTTCCTATTTTCGGTGATAGATGGATGAACAATCCACTATCATCTTTCGTATTTTTATTATAACATGTTTTATTAAAACAATTACTATTTTGACCATTATAATTTTAATGTATCAACCTTAACTAATGACTATAACCGTCCATACCAACATAAAATGGTCAAATTTCTATTTAAGGGCTTCACCTATAATAAGCCATATCAAATCAACACTTTAACATATAAATTGCCACTTTTACCTTTTTCGCGATTTAATCATTTTCTCAAATTAAACACACAAACGGATAAATTAATTCATGAAATTTTAACACATACTCAATCACATACAGTAAACACAGAAAATAATATTAAATTATTTTTCTGACTCGGATTTGTGTTCCCGAAACCACTGTTCCGACTAGGGTCTAAACCGGACTGTTACAATTCTCCCCCTTAGGGATTTTTGTACCCGAAAATCTTACCGTTAAATAGATTCGGATATTGTTGTCTCATTGAATCTTCAGGCTCCCATATAGCCTCTTCCACACCGTGTCGATGCCACAACACTTTCACTAACGGAATTTTCTTATTTCTCAATTCTTTCATTTCACGAGCTAAGATACGAATCGATTCTTCTTCGTAAGTCATATCGGATCGAATTTCAATCTCAGACGGAAGAATCACATGTGATGGATCAGATTGGTATCATCTAAGCATCGATACGTGAAATACATTATGAATCTTTTCTAGCTCAGGTGGCCACCACAATCTATACGCAACTGGTCCAACACGCTCAATAACTTCATACGGTTCGATGAACCTCGACTCAATTTGCCTTTACGTCCGAATCTGAGTACTTTCTTCCATGGAGACACTTTCAAAAACACTTTGTCACCAATTTTAAACTGAATATCTTTTCGTTTCAAGTCCGCATAAGACTTCTGACGATCAGACGCTACTTTCAGACTATCACGAATTACTTTCACTTTCTATTCAGTATCTTTTATCAAATCGACCCCGTGTACCTTATTTTCACTGAGCTCAGTTCAATACAGAGCTGTTCGACATTTGCATCCGTACAAAGCCTCATAAGGTGCCATTTTGATGTCGACTGAAAACTATTATTGCACGCACTCAATCAATGGCAAATATTGCTCCCATGTACCATCAAATTCAAGGATGCAACATCTCAACATATCTTCGAGTATCTGAATAATCCGTTCGGACTGACCATCCGTCTGTGGATTAAATGATGTACTAAAATGCAATTTAGTACCTAAAGCTTCTTGCAATTTCTTCCAGAATCGTGATGTAAATCTTGGGTCTCTATCAGACACAATAGATAACGGCACTCCATGCAATCTCACAATATCAGAAATATAAAGCTCAGCTAACTTATCAAGCGAGTAATCAGATCGTACCAGAATAAAATGAGCAGATTTTGTCAATCGATCAACTACAACCCAAATTGCATCTTTCTTTCTTGGAGTCAAAGGCAGTCCAGAAACAAAGTCCATCGTTACTCTATCCCATTTCCACTCGGGAATCAGAATCGGTTGTAGCAAACCAGATGGAACCTGATGTTCAGCTTTAACTTGCTGACATACTAAACATTTCGACACAAAATCAGAGATACCCCTTTTCATTCCAGACCACCAATAGTGTTGCTTCAAATCATGATACATCTTTGTACTACCCGGATGAACAAATAAACGGCTATTATGAGCTTCATTCAAAATTAGCTGAATCAACTCTGGATTTTTTGGACCACAAATTCGATCTCGAAATCTCAAGTAATCATCATCATTAACTCGAAACTCAGAATCAAAATTCGAGCTACACTGATCTCGTTTCAATAGCATTTCATTATCAACTTTCTGAGCATCACATATTTGTTGTAAAAACAACGGTTTAGCTTTCAATTCCGCCAAAACTGCACTATCATCAGACAGGTCCAAATGAGCATTCATAGCACACAATGCAAACAGTGATTTCTGACTCAAAGAATCAACAACAACATTAGCCTTTCTCGGATGATAATCTATAACAAGCTCGTAATCTTTCAACAGCTCTAACCATCTTTTTTGTTGCAAATTCAAGTCTTTTTGAGTCATCAGATACTTTAAAATTTTATGATCTGAAAACACGTGGCATTTCTCACCGAAAAGGTAATGACGCCAAAACTTTAATGCAAACACAATCGCAGCTAGCTCAAGATCGTGTGTCGGATAATTCTTTTCGTGAGGCTTCAATTGTCTCGAGGCATAAGCTATAACTTTGCCTTCCTGCATTAGAACACATCCCAAACCATTCAATGAAGCATCACTATAAATCATGAATTCTTTACCCGATTCTGGTTGTACCAAAACTGGAGCTTTAGTTAACAGAACTTTCAACTGATCAAAGCTTTTCTGACATTTATCAGACCATTCAAACCTCACATCTTTCTGAAGCAATCTAGTCAACGGAGTAGCAATCATCAAAAAGCCTTTTACAAACCTTCGATAATAACCAGCAAGTCCCAGAAAACTACGGACTTCAGACACATTCTTCGAAGGTTTCCATTCCAGAATAGCAGAAATCTTACTCGGATCAACTCGTATTCCAGAGGCTGATACAATATGTCCCAGAAAACCAACTTCTCGCAACCAGAATTCACGTTTACTAAATTTTGCATACAATTGCTTATCTCGTAGAGTTTGTAAAACAATTCTCAGATGCTCAATCCCATCACGTGAATAAATCAAAATGTCGTCAATAAATACAACAACAAATCGATCTAGGTACGGTCTGAAAATTCTGTTCATCAAATCTATAAAAATGGCAGGAGTGTTGGTTAGTCCGAAAGGCATAACTAAAAATTCATAATGCCCGTACCTCGTTTTGAAAGTAGTTTTCGAAATATCTGAATCTTTTACTCGCAACTTTTAGTATCCCGATCTCAGATCTATCTTTGAAAATACAGTGGCTCCTTTAAGCTGATCAAATAAATCATCAATTCTGGGCAGTGGATATTTATTCTTTATAGAGTCCTTGTTCAACTGACGATAATCAATACACATTCTCATTGTTCCATCTTTCTTTTTCACAAACAGAATAGGAGCACCCCAAGGTGAGAAACTCGGTTGTGTAAACCCTCTACCGATCAACTCTTACAACTGTGACTTTAAATCTTTCAACTCTGTTGGTGCCATTTTATACGGAGCTATTGAAATAGGAGTTGTTCCCGATAACAAATCAATACCAAATTCAACTTCACGTATCAGAGGTAATCCCGATAATTCTTCAAGAAATACATCAGGAAGTTCACAGACAACTGGCACTGATTCAACTTTATTTTCAAACACTTTCGAATCAATTACATAGGCAAAATAAGCTTCATAACCCTTTTTCACATAGTTCTGAGCTTTCATTACTAATATCACAGCCGGTAATCCATTCAAATCATTAGACTCAATCCGAACTATATCATCATTCTGACATCTCAAATCAATAGTCTTTCTCTTGCAATTCACAATCGCATCATGCAATGTCAACCAATCCATACCCAAAATTATGTCAAACTCATCAAAATGTATTAGCATCAGATCAGTAGGAAAATAGATATCTGGAAACATCAACGGACAGTTCTTGCATACTCTGTCTACCAGAACACTTTTACCTAAGGGGTTCGATACTCTAATAACAAATTCAGTAGACTCTACAGGTAAAGTCTTACTGGAAACTAAGTTCATGCATATATACGAATGAGTAGAACCAGGGTCTATCAATGCAATCACAGAAGTATCATAAAGAGTAAATGTACCCCTTATAACATCCGGAGATAAAGTTTCCTCATGAGATCGGATGGCATATGCTCTGGAAGGCGCTCTAGCTTCAGATCTCGCAACCGAGTCTTTCGTAGTTCTCTGACTACCACTGACATTTCTTGCATTTCGGGAAGGTCTACCTCTCGCTGAAACATTATCTGATCTCGGATTCTGAACAATCTCTTGCTCAACAGACTCTGGGCAATCACGGATGAAATGATCTAATGATCCACATCTGAAACAAGCTTGATCATTCAATCTACAACTTCTCGGATGTCTTTTACCACAATGCTTACATTTAGGCCGCTCTAATCAGACATTTCCAACACTGGCCATTGATATCGCTGGAGCTTTGGAGCTCAACTGTGATCTAGCTCTATCTCTATTCGAATGTCCCACATTAACTCTTGAACGGCTTTGTTCATCTCTGAATTTCTTTGATGCAGACTGAAATGATTTACTCAGAAATCTCTTTCTCACATCTCTAATTTTAGACTCAGCTTTTCTCTTGTCTTTCCCGAGTGCCTCAGCTTTGTACGCTCGATCAACAAGCACAACGAACTCTTTTATTTCAAGAATCCCAACAAGCAAACGGATATCTTCTTTAAGGCCATCTTCAAATATTTTGCACATTATTTCCTCAGTCGATACACATTCACGAGCATACTGACTTAGTCTCACGAACTCTCGTTCGTACTCAGTAACGGTCATACGACCCTGTTTCAATTCCAGAAATTCTTTTCGTTTCTGATCAATGAATCTCTGACTGATATATTTCTTTCAAAACTTAGACTGAAAGAAATCCCAAGTAACCCGTTCCTTTGGAACCACGGATATCAAGGTTTTCCACCACTAATAAGCTGCATCTCGTAGCAAGGAAACAACACATTTTATACATTCTTCAGGGCTCAGCGACATCTCATCAAATACTCGGATTATGTTTTTTAACCAAAATTCGACTTTCTCGGCATCATCATCATTAGTGGCCCTGAACTCTTCAGCCCCATATTTACGAATTTTGTCAACCGGAGGCTTATTCAACATATTTAGATTCATAACCGGAGGCACAACTGAAGTCTGAGGAGGATTAGGCGGGGGCGGAGGTTGTGAAACAGTCGAATTATTTCTTACAAACTGAGTAAACCACTCACTCATCATTTGGAAGAAAGCTTGTTTAGCTTCTCCCTCTTGCCCGCTAGTAGCCGGTCTCGAATCAGATGGCGCTGTCCCTTGAGCGGGAGCAGGCGCATTGCTTTCCACATCGTCAATTACGGCTCTTTCAGGATGCATTACTATACGGAAAACACATTTTACTCGTCAGGATTCATCACACTATCACATTTCATTTATATGGCATGTATAGCTAGACTCTCACACGCTACGTTAGTCTGAGAATCGACTAAACCAAAGCTCTGATACAAATCAAATGTAACACCCCTAACCCGTAACCATCGCCGGAATAGGGTTAAAGGCATTACCGGACCAAACAGAAACTTTTACAGACATCTCATATCATAATCTGACAAAACACATCCAAGTGTCCCTTAAAGAGGTCTACGAGACCTTAAACATGCTTAAGAATAGGGTCGGGACTAAACTGAAGACTGATCAATCGTAATAGTAACATATTTTAATCCCACATTTAGCATGCTTTTGGATGATTTATTCCTTGAATTATCGAATTTGGTGCTCTTAATCCTTTAATTTCATGTTTTATACTTAGGAGAGCATAGGAGGATGAAAATAATGGAAAACGGGCTTAAAATGGGCCAAATGGGCCAAAGTGAGAAATCGACACGGCCTGGGGTTTCACCACACGGTCGTGCCCCTTTAGTAGGCTCGAACACGGCCTAAAGTCGATTCACACGGGCGTGCCACACGGGCATGTCCCTGCCGTGGAAAAGAAGAATTTTATTCGAATTAGGGTACTTAGAGGCAAAGAAGCACATTCCAAAAGCCTATATAAACACCCAAAAAGCCAACCTTCAGGGGGTCCAGTTAGGCCAAGGAGCCGAGCCAGAGAGGTCAGAATCGTGGGATTTACTCGAAGAATGCCAGTTGACTCATCTCAAGAAGCCGAAATCATACTCAAGACAGCGGATCTCTCCTTCAATTTCTTCAGGGGGTTTTAGGGTTTTCTTATGTTTTGTTTTATCTTTTCTTCTGAGATGTATTATTTTATTATTATGAACTAAACCCCTCAGTTACCTGAGGGGGATGAAACCTGAGACAGATCTTGTTATTGTTTTCTGAACTGTATGATAAATACTTGATTTGTTCTTAATTATGTGTTCTTAATTCTTGCTTTGATATTTTAGGGTATTGATTCAAGTATTGATGTGCTTAGGCAGTGGAGAAAAAGTCTCTGTCTAAGAGTAGATCTAGAATAGTTAAGCGGAGTTGATCGCAACCCTAGACATAGGATGACGAAAATCTGCCGGATTAGGGTCAAACCTAATATGGGAGTCCATAGATCGAGTTAATGCAATTCTAGGGGTTTTAATTAGAAAGAGATTTCAATCAATCAACCTAGGGTTAGACGTTAGTACCCTCGACGGAGGTATTAATATACATTAGGGAATCCTACGGATCAGGTCAAGTGAATAAATCGTCTGGTTCAGAGTTAAATAACAAGTGAAGTCTAGGTGGATTCCTCCTTGGGTATTGTCTTAATCAATTGGTTTTTCCCACAAGTATTTCCCCAATTCATTCTCTTTGTCTTAGCGTCTTTAGCTTAGTAGTTAGTTACTTTTAGATTAAACAATAATTCACTTCAATTCATAGGCTAAATAATAGAAAGAAAGTTAGTATTAGTACTTTTGGTTCCTTTGGGTTCGACATTCCGGTCTTGCCACTAAACTATACTACTATTCGATCGGTGCGCTTGCCTCAATCGTTGTCACAGTTAGTTTCTAGGCTAGATCATTCATCATATAAATTTTAAGACTCTGACATTACGATCAAGTTTTTGGCGCCGTTGTCGGGGAACCAAAATGTTAAGAACACTCATTTTTTATTACTTTAGCCATTTTTTTTTTTGCAATTTACTTTTATTTTGTTTTTAACTTTGCTAACTTTTTTTCTTTTATTTTGTTCCTAGCAGGTACCTCTAGTTTATGACTATGAGGAACCCGACAGGACCCTTAATCTACGACAGTGATATTGAAGGCACTGTTCGCACAAATCGTAGAGAAATAAGGCGAAGCTTAAATTACATAGAAGAAGAGCAAAAAGACGATACTAATAACACGAAAGAGATGGCTGATCACCAGAATAATCCACTCCCCCCTGTGGTTGCCAAAAATCCTCCACCTCGAACTATGTATGATTATGCTAAACCTAATTTAACAGGAACTGAGTCAAGTATTGTTAGACCTGCTATTGCTATAAATAATTTCGAATTGAAACCTAACACTATACAGATGATACAACAGTTTGTTCAGTTTGATGGTTTGCAGGATGAGGATCCTAACACCCACTTAGCGAATTTTCTTGAATTCTGTGATACATTCAAAATAAATGGTGTTTCTGATGATGCCATTCGTCTTCGATTGTCTCCCTTTTCTTTGAGGAATAAAGCCAAATAGTGGTTGAATTCTCTTCCACGATGATCAATCACTACATGAGAGCAAATGATCGAAAATTTTTTATTAAAATATTTTCCGCCGGCTAAAACGGCTAAGTTAAGGAATGATATCTCTTCTTTTGTGTAGAAGGATTTAGAGACACTTTATGATGCATGGGAGAGATACAAAGATCTATTGAGAAGGTGCCCACACCATGGATTACCCTTGTGGCTACAGGTCCAAACTTTTTACAATGGTGTAAACCCTTCAACCAGGCAGTTAATTGATTCAGCCGCCGGCGGAACGCTGAACAATAAAACTCCTAAAGCGGACTACGAGTTTATAGAAGAGATATCACTGAATAACTATCAGTGGCAAGTCACAAGGACAAGGCCAGCAAAAACAGTCGGAGTTTTCAACCTCGACACAGTAACCATGCTATCCAATCAGGTAGAACTCTTAAATAAAAAGATTGATGGTTTATGTAATTCTTTGTAGATACATCCGGTTATGCAAAGGCGATATGAATGGAGGAGGGATGAACAACACGTAATACCCACCTTGTAACCCGAAAGCGCTAAAACGAGCAAGTTCACTATATGGGTAATAATTCTAGACCTCAAAATAACCCTTATAGTTATACTTATAATCCAGGTTGGAGGAACCACCCCAATTTCTCATGGGATAGTCAAAAAAACCAAATATTTCAATTCTACCCACAATAAAAGAAGCCAAACCTTGAAAAGATGCTGACAAAATTTATAGAAGTGTCAGAAACCCGTTTCTAAAATACCGAAACGATATTGAACAATCAGCAAGTATCGATTCAAGAGCTTAAGGATCAAATTGGACAACTAACTAAGTTAGTTTCCGAAAAGCAACCGAGTCATTTACCTAATGATACCAAACCTAAACCACGAGAGCAAGTATAGGCAGTAACATTAAGGAGTGGGAAGGAGTTGGTTGAGGCAGAAAAAAAAGTACCCCAAGAAACTAATAAGGAGAAAAGTGAAGAGAATACAACGTCGATACGTGAAGAAACTAAACCACCGATCCCATACCCAGCAAAACTGAAGAAAGACCGCTTAGATGCACAATATGGTAAGTTCCTTGAACTCTTTAAACAGTAACATATTAACTTACCTTTTGTTAAAGCTATTACACAGATGCCGACATATGCAAAATTTCTAAAAGAGCTTCTAACAAATAAAAGGAAGTTCGAAGAGATATCAACAGTGGAACTTAATGAAGAATGTTCAGCCATCCTCCAAAACAAGCTACCAACGAAATTGAAAGATCCAGGAAGTTTCACTATTCCCTGTTTAATTTGTAGTTTGAACGTAGAGAAAGCACTAGCTGATCTTGGTGCCAATATTAATTTAATGCCTTATAAAATGTTTAAGCAACTTGGTCTCGGGGAACCTAAACCCACTAGGATGAGTATTCAGTTAGCTGACAGATCTGTTAAATATCCTAGGGGAATTATCAAAGATATTCTGGTAAAAGTTGATAAATTTATATTCCCTTTTGACTTTGTTGTGCTTGACATGGATGAGGACATTGAGGTACCTTTAATTTTGGGACGTCCCTTTTTAGCTACTTCTAGGGCCGTTATTGATGTCGGTGATGGTAAACTTGCGCTAAGGGTAGGCGATGAGGAAATTATTTTTCAAATTTACGATGCTATGCGATATTCTAGAAAACAAGATGATTCCTGTTATTTTATTGATGCCACTAATCACATTATTCAAGATTCTTTGCAGGAAATCATACATAACGACACGATGGAACTGTGTCTTACACAAGGTGAGGGGATGATATCAATGAATTGAAGTCTAATACATCTTCCTCTAGACAAACGAAAGAAGAGGGCATTGAAATCATTGACGAACTAAAACAAAAACCCTCTATTGATGAGCCGCCCAAATTAGAATTAAAACAGTTGCCAAAACACTTAGAATATGCATTCCTCGGGGATAATTCTATGCTACCAGTAATTATCTCTTCAGAATTGGAACCTAAAGAGAAAAACGAGTTGCTACAGGTACTAAGGGAACATAAAAGAGCCATAGCTTGGAAAATCTCTAACATTAAAGGAATAAGCCCATCGTTTTGCACCCACAAAATTTTAATGGAAGATGAGTATAAACCATGTGTGCAACCTCAAAGACGATTGAATCCCAATGTTAAAGAAGTTGTTAAAACTGAGGTAATTAAACTTTTAGATGCCGAAATAATTTATCCTATTTACGACAAAGACTTGGGTAAGTCTGTGCGAGTTGTTCCAAAGAAAGGAGGCATGATTTGTTGTAGCCAACGAAAAGAATGAATTAATTCCTACCAGAATGCAGTCACAGTTGGAGAGTGCAGATTGACTATAGAAAGTTGAATGACGCCACCGAGAAAAGATCACTTCCTTTGCCCTTTATTGATCGGATGTTAGAAAGATTATCCGGGCATATGTACTAATGCTTCTTGGACGGACTCTCCGGCTACTTCCAAATCCCAATAGCTCCTGAGGATCAAGAAAAGACGACATTTACATGTCCATATGGTACGTTTGCCTATCATAGAATGCCTTTTGGATTATGTAATGCTCCTACTACTTTTCAGTATTGTGCATGCTAGCCATCTTTGTCGAACTTGTGGAGGACATTATGGAGGTATTTATGGATGACTTTTCGGTATTCGGTAATTCTTTCCATCTTTGCCTTAAAAATTTAAAACGAGTTTGATGAGATGTGAGGAAACAAACCTTGTTCTAAATTGGGAAAAATGTCACTTTATGGTCCGAGAGGGGATTGTGTTAGGACATAAGATTTCTAGTAAAGGGATTGAGGTAGATAAAGCAAAGGTTGAAACCATAGAAAAATTACCTCCTCCTAGTTCCGTTAAGGTTATCAGAAGCTTTTTAGGACATGCTGGATTTTATAGAAGATCCATTAAAGATTTCTCTAAAATAGCTAAGCCTTTGACAAAATTACTAGAAAAAGATGTACCTTTCAATTTTGATCAGGAATGTTTAGATGCCTTTAAGATCCTCAAAGATAAACTAACAAATGCTCCGATTGTAATTGCACCTGATTGGAATCTACCCTTTGAACTAATGTGTGATGCAAGTGATTTTGCAGTAGATGCAGTTTTGGGACAGCGAAGAGACAAGCACTTTTAGCCAATTTATTATGCTAGCAGAACATTGACGCCCGCACAAGAAAACTACACCACCACAGAAAAAGAATTGCTAGCTGTAGTTTTTGCATTTGACAAATTTAGACAGTATTTGATATTATCTAAAGTTGTCGTTTACACTGACCATTCAGCTCTTCGTTATCTTTTAACTAAATCTGATGCAAAACCTCGACTCATACGATGGATCTTACTCTTGCAAAAATTTGATTTGGAAATTCGAGATAAGAAGGGAGCTGAAAATCTTGCAGCAGATCATCTTTCTAGGCTTGAAAATCCACATATCAAAGAACTAGATGAGAGTGAGATAAATGACTCATTTCCCGAAGAACAACTATTCACTATATCTAACTCCGAGGTACCTTGGTTTGCAGATATTGCGAATTATTTAGCTGCTAACATCTTTCCAAAAAGATTAACACATCATCAAAATAAGCGATTCTTTGCTAATGTAAAAAACTATTTTTGGGAGGATCCTTTTCTTTTCCGTATATGTGCAGATCAAGTAATTCGAAGATATGTTACAAAAGCAGAAGTGAAACACCCCAAACCCGGCCCACGAGCCCTGACCGGATCGGGTATGTTCCTTGAGTAAAACAGTTCAAAACTTATTTGTTTCTTTTGGAAAGTTTGGGTGGTTTTGAAGAAGATTTGATTTGTGTTGGGTTCAACGTTGAAAATAACATTATTTTTTTGAAGTCTAGGTTTTAATAAAACTTTATTTTCAAAACAATAAGTTAAAAATATTGTCGAGTTCTTAGAGTTTACTATTTAAACTGAAAACCATTTGTGCTAGGTGTCAGAACATTTTAAGGTTTATTTTTAAGAAAAGTTACTTAAACTTTAATTTGATAAGAATCGTGTCATAATAAAATAATTAAAAGTGCATGCATAAACAGTTTCATACTAGTGGCCTTATTACATCAAAACAAAACCCAAAATAAATTCAAATACTAAAAACAATAAAAAGTCCAAAATAAAATAAATCTGTCTTTGAGCATGGCCACCACTAAGCTCCCGCCGACCCGGTCCATCACCGGCGTCACGAAAAATATCCCACAACGGGGTGAGTCAAATGCAGACTCGATGTGTGACAACCAACACTAAGTCCCAATGATTGGGCATAGCGGATCATACATATACATATAACAATTAAATATAATGATGCAATCCCGAACCCAAACCTATATAACCATCCGCTACACATCACCCGTACCAACCATCACACCGTGGGGACTACTAAGTCGACCCGCCATCCGCTACACATCATCGAAGCGATCGCTGCGAGCGACTAGCTCATCGCCCTTATAATTTTGTGGCGTAGCCACCGAATAATAATTTTGTGACATAAGTCACCACATTGAGATATTGTGACATGAGTCACCACATTCGGATTATGTGACCGAAGTCACCACATTCGAGATATTGTGGTATAAACCACGAGATCACTTCCCTTTCCATATAACCCATATGCCCCATGTCATACAAATCATGCAATTATCATGGCTTAGGCCTTATTTCACATTCTTATCAATGTTCACATATGTGCCACAACAGATATTCATAATATCATAACTACAATAGTAGTAAGTTAACGTGCTGAGTACTTTGTACCATTGCATGGTACCCTTAGCCACATCTTACTTATTCTTACTAACACATTCAATAAAACATAACCATAAATCTATTAAGGCTTAGTGCGGGTACACACACAGTTTTATTTAACGCTTCCACCGAAATCCGAAAATCCCGATCTAACGCTTTAGATCTCAAATTCCTACATTCGGCCAACCCTTAGTATTTTAGCAAAAGCCTATTCGGCTATAAAGTCAATTCCCAAGGATTATTGTAACCAAAAATCCTTACCTTGCCGATTTGATTACTAGTCAAATCCACAGAAAGCATCACTTGCTCCTTGGGTAGTCGAAATCCACCGCCTACTAATCGTCGAATCGACATGCATAAACCTATGGAAAATGGCCCTTGGCGAATACTACATATCACTTACCTTGATCACTTCAAATCTCGAAAGATTCTTTCTTGAAATCAGCTACAAGAGAAATCTGGAAGACCCTTCAAAGTTTCGCCAAAAAGAATTCTAATGGGATTAGTGCTTTGATTTCGACAACAAGAAAAAGAAATAAAACGATGATGGTAGAATCCTTACCCTTAATATTGAAATCGGCAACACCTTTACCTGAACCCACAGGGCTATCCGGCTATGGCTTAGATGTTAATTGATTTCGGCTTTT
Organism: Gossypium sturtianum; assembly: GCA_025698515.1. NCBI lineage: Eukaryota > Viridiplantae > Streptophyta > Magnoliopsida > Malvales > Malvaceae > Gossypium > Gossypium sturtianum. Next base: position 55,593,262 of record CM046949.1, on the reverse strand, counting down.
GATGAACACTAGAGGGTTTCAGCTTCAACAAAGGAAAGAAAAGAAAGAGTATGAGGCTTAGGGAGAATCGGCTATGGTGGGATTTTGAGAGGAGGATGTTCGGCCTTTGATGGGAAGAAGAAGAAAGTGTGGCTCGACGAAATTCGGCTTATGGAAGTGAGTAGCAAAAAGGAAGAAAAGAAAAGGGACACAAGCTGATCTTTTTGAGAATTTCGGCACAAATGAAAAGATGAGAAGAGAAGAATTTTTGGCACACCTACCTTGCTATCATTAAACCGAAAATACCATCCCTTGTACCCCATATTCGGCCAACTCCTCATCCCTTATCTAATCCCTTGTTTTTCTCTTTATCACTTCATTCAAAAATTAATAAAAATAAGCCACCATTTATCCCTTATCTTAGCCGAATTTTTAAAAAGTATTAAACTCATCCCTTTAGTGCCTTAATGCCGTCCACTACTGTTCACTCCTGCAGCAAAATAAAACCCTTTTATTTGCTTCCCTTGCAGCTCGAACCTAGCCCCTTGCCCACTGCATATGGCGTCACTTACAGAGGCTTTAAGTGGCGCCTCCAAGCCACTTTAACAAGCTGATTTTTGTGTTGTGTTTTCCCTACAATTTCTCTTAGGGCCTCCTCTGCCTAGCTTTCTCTTTTAAGCTTAAAATCGAATAATTTCTAAGGTATTTTCCTACATTCTAAGGTTCTCAAAAATTCATAAAACACATTTATCACACACATAGACATAATTTCACATTTATTTAAGCACAAATGCATAAACCCAAAAATCCAGGATATTACAGTTCTACCCCCCTTAAAATAATTTCGACCTCGAAATTTCCTGGCTAAAATAAGTGAGGGTATTGCTGTCGTATTGCTTCTTCTGGCTCCCACGAAGCTTCCTCCGATCCATGATTACGCCATAATACTTTAACTAGAGGAACTGATTTCCTCCATAGCACTTTCACATCTCGTTCCAAAATCTGAGTCGGCTCTTCCCCGTAGGACAAATCTAGTCTTAGCTCCACTTCCTCAACTAGTACTACATGAGATGGATCCGATCGATAACGATGTAGCATAGAAACATGGAATACGTCGTGCATCTGCTTTAACTCCGGAGGCAACTCTAACTGGTATGCCACTGGTCCAACTCGCTTTAATACCCGATAAGGTCCTATAAACCTGGGACTTAGCTTCCCTTTGCGACCAAATCTCATCACCTTCTTCCACGGCGACACCTTAAGAAACACTTGATCCCCTACATCAAATTCTATTTCCTTCCGCTTAAGATCTGCGTACGACTTCTGCCTGTCAGATGCTTCCTTTAACCGTGCCCAAATTACCTCAACTTTCTCTTCAGATTCTGCCACAATCTCTGGACCCAAAACTCGTCGTTCCCCTAATTCCGTCCAACACGTCGGTGTGCGACACCTCTGTCCATACAGCGCTTCATACGGTGCCATTCGAATACTAGCTTGATAGCTGTTATTGTAAGCAAATTCCGCTAAAGGCAAGTATTCTTCCCAACTTCCTCTAAAGTCTATTACACAGCCCCTCAACATATCTTCCAACACTTGGGTCACTCGTTCCGACTGACCGTCCGACTGCGGATGAAAAGCCGTACTGAAATCCAATCTGGTGCCTAAAGCTTGATGCAGAGCTTTCCAAAACCGAGACGTAAACCTTGGATCCCTATCTGAAATAATTGACACCGGTACTCCATGCAACCTTACAATCTCCGCCACATACAACTTCGCCAACTTCTGCAAAGAATAATCAACCCGCACTGGAATGAAATGCGCAGACTTTGTCAACCGATCCACTATCACCCATACCGAGTCCTTCTTAGTAGGCGTAAGGGGAAGCCCACTAACGAAGTCCATGGTGATTTTCTCCCACTTCCACTGCGGAATCTTTATCGGCTGAAGCAATCCTGACAGAACTTGGTGTTCAGCCTTGACTTGCTGACACGTCAAGCATTTCCCTACAAATTCGGTAACTTCCCTCTTAAGACCAGGCCACCAAAATTGTTCCCTTAGATCCCTGTACAACTTAGTACCTCCAGGATGCATAGCATAGGGGCTACCATGCGATTCCTGAAGAATTCTCTGCCTTAAGTCCTCTTTCTTTGGCATACAGACCTTGCCCTTGAAACATAATACTCCCTCGTCATTAATACCGTAATCTTCCAACTCCCCACTCTACACTTGCTGCAACTTAGCACTGAAATCCTCATCCATTAACTAACTTTCCTTCACCTCATTCAACCATGTCGGCTTAACTTGTAACTCTGCCAACAGACTTCCATCGTCATACAAGCTCAGATGTGCAAACATCGCCCTCAGATCCGATACTACTTTCCGACTTAGAGCATCTGCTACCACATTCACCTTCCCGGGTGATACTCTATGGAACAATCATAATCCTTCGCAATTCCACCCACCTTCATTGCCTCTCAAGTTCAACTCCTTCGAGGCAATGATACTAAGGCTCTTATGGTCCGTGTAGATCACTGACTTTTCTCCATAAAGATAATGCCTCCACACCTTAAGAGCAAAGACCACCGCCGCCAATTCCAAATCATGTGTCGGGTAGTTAACCTCATGTGGCCTTAATTGCCGAGACGCAAAAGCGACTACCTTCCTATCTTGCATCAATACGCATCCCAATCCTGTGTAAGAAGAATCACAGTACACCACAAAGTCCTTCCCTGCCTCCGGCTGAATCAAAACCGGAGCTTCAGTCAAAACCCTCTTAAGCTTCTCAAAGCTCTCCTGTTGCTTATCTATCCAAACGAAAGGTACCTCCTTTCTCAACAGCTTTGTCAAAGGTGCGGCTATTGATGAAAACCCTTCTACAAACCTTCTGTAGTAGCCGGCTAATCCCAAGAAACTGCGAACCTCAGCCACAGACTTAGGTGGTTTCCAATCTAATACTGCCTCAATCTTTCGAGGATCCACCCTTATTCCTTCAGCAGACACCACATGCCCTAAGAATGTGACCTCTTTCAGCCAAAATTCACACTTATTGAATTTGGCATAGAGGTTCTTCTCCCTTAATACTTGCAACACAATCTGGAGATGCTCATCATGTTCCTCCTCAAACTTGGAGTATACTAGGATATCGTCTATGAACACAATGACGAACCTATCCAAGTAAGGTTGAAAAAACCGGTTCATCATATCCATGAACGCGGCTGGGGCGTTCGTCAATCCGAACGGCATTACTACGAACTCATAGTGCCCGTATCTTGTTCGAAAGGCTGTCTTATGGATATCTACTTCCTTCACCTTAAGCTGATGATATCCAGACCTTAGATCTATCTTCGAGAATACCGCTGCCCCCTTAAGCTGATCGAACAAGTCACCTATCCTCGGCAACGGGTACTTGTTCTTGATGGTCAGCTTATTCAACTGACGATAATCTATGCACATACGCATAGTTCCGTCCTTCTTCTTCACAAACAAGACTGGTGCTCCCCATGGAGACATACTGGGTCAGATAAACCCACGATCAAGCAACTCTTGGATTTGAGCCTTGAGCTCAACCAACTCCTTCGGTGCCATTCTATACGGAGCGATAGATACTGGCGCCGTTCCAGGCAGCAAGTCAATTCCAAACTCCACCTCCACTGTGCGGGGTATTCTGTAACTCCTCCAAAAATATCCACAAACTCCTTTATTGTTCTAACTCCACTAACTCCCCTTCTTTGGCATCCAACGCCTAAAAAAAGTCGAAATGCCTTGCACCCTTTCGAACCATCTTATCGACCTTTAAGGCGAGACTACATTAGATAAGTAGTTCCTTCTTTCTCCTATCATAATTATCGCCTCATCCTCCGGCGTCCTTAACTCCATTAACTTAGCCGCACAATCCAATATAGCCGGTGTTCTACTAGCCGATCCATGCCAAGTATGAGGTCAAATTCTTCGAAGGAAGTTCCATTAAGTCGGCAAAAAATATCACTCCCTGAATTTCTAAGGGTACACTCCGAAAGATCTTATTCACCACTACAGTTTGGCCTAATGGGCTTACTACAGTCATCTCCCTATCAGATAGTTCAGAGTCTATGCCTAGTGTTTCAACTACACTACATGCAACATAGGAATGGGTCGAGCCCACATCAATCAGAGCAAAATAAGACTTGTCAGCTATAAGGAACGTACCGGTTATGACGTCCGGTGCGTCTCCCTCCTCCCTCCGGCGAACCGCATACACTAGACCTGGCTGTCTAGCCTCTGTATTACCAACACCTCTGCCCGGGGTCCCACGTCCTCTTCCAGCACCATTACCTCTGTTATTCGGACCACGACCCCGCTGAGGCTGCTGTCCACCTCTTCCAGCCTGATTATAGCCCTGACCTATTGGTCGACTCCCGTCTATCATTATTGGACGAGTCCTTAATCATATGATCCTTAGATCCACACTTGAAACATCCTCCCGTCTTTTTCCAACACTCTCCTAGGTGCCTCTTCCCACTCAAGACAAGTGCAGTGCGCCTCCGATACCAACTTGCGACCTCGCGCCCATCAACCTAGGCCTCTTCTCGCGCATTTCCGATGACTCGATGATCCAAACCCTCTCTTTTGCCTTTTCTCGTCAAGATTACGCCTTACGAGTCCTTAACTCCTTCGGCTACTCTAGCCTTCTCTACTAACACGGCAAATTCCGTTTCTGTGCTGCGAGCTATCAACAACCTTAGATCATCCCTAAGTTCGTCCTCAAACTGGAAACATCGCTCATGCTCCGTAGCCACCATTCCTCGAGCATACCGGCTCAACCTTAAGAATTCAGCCTCGTACTCCGCTACGGACTTATTCCCTTGAACCAGCCCTAGAAATGCCTTCCTCTGCGCATCAATATAATTAGTACCAACATACTTCTTCTGGTATGCCGCCTTAACATAGTCCCAAGTGAGTTCCTCAGCCGTAGCACCATCCCGAACTGTGAGCAACCATTGATATGACTCATCGTGAAGAAGCGACACCATTCCTTTCAGTTTCTCCTCGTGATTCGTCGAGCTCATCCATGATTCGCTCTGTCGCCTCCAACCAATACTCAGCCGTACTGGGTGCCACACCAGATACACCACGAAACACCTCAGCCCCATTGGCTCGGAGTCGCTCGGGTACAGATTTCCGAGCTCCCATATTTCCTCCTGCTCCAGCCACCATTTCAAGAACTCGCAAATGCGACTGCGATCTTGCATCATCCTGTCGATCTTGCTGCTCACCACCAACGGTGGTGGTGGGGTGGTGTGTACCTCATTCTCGGATCCTTGACCCGATCTAACGGGTTCCGATCTGGCCATTCTCGCCTCTACCACGTCCTCGTACATTATGACCACGTCCCTAGAACTCATTTCTACGATCGCGCTTTAACTGATTACAAAGTTTTATGTATTAGCCTTTGTTCCACTAATTACCCGCAAAGAAAGTTTATGAAAAGAAGATTAATAGAGGTTCTTTCGATCATTCAGAGTTTTCGTTCCAAGTTTTCTATCCTAGTTCGTAGAGAAACACAATCATTCATGAGTACCTACACTTTACACATTCCACTATTCAAACATTTTCGTCCGTTCCTATCCCGTGGGTATTTTCGTCATTTCTCCTACAGGGGTATTTTGGGTAATAAAGCGGGGTCAATTTAAAAATCTTAATAAATCAGGGGCACTTTGAAATTTTCAAAACTCGAGGGTACTTTTGAAAATTTTCTCAAATCAGGTATGGCGAAAATTTTGAAAATCGGGGTCATTTTGGTAATTTTGTAAATCGGGGTAATTTCAGAAATTTTCCAATTCGAGGGTATCTTAATATTTTGCAAAATAGGGGTTTCTAGTATTTTGAAAAGTATCTTAGTAAAAATCGAGGGTAGTATGGTACTTTAAATTCTTTTCAACCAAAGCTTTTTAGTAAATTTCACAACCAGGGGTATTTAAGTAATTTTGTAAATTGAAAATATTTTGGAAAAATTTTCAAAATAATTTTGCTATGAATCAAAGGGGTAATTTGTTGATTTTTAAAACTAGGGTTTTTTATAAAAATACGGCTAGTCCCTTTCGGGTTTTAATTATTGAGTTTAGCCTGTGAATGAGTCCTCTTGGTTAGGGTGAACCGTAGCTACGCACCAGTAGGATTCGGCGAAGAGGAGGTGAGTCACTAGGACTGCTTAAATACCAGGCTCTTCCTGAATCCAATCCTAGACATGCTCACAATGGTTGCCACACCCTAACTCGGCGACTTAGTCACAGGTTTGTTTAGGTAGGCATTAAGTCTTATGTAATTCTTATGTTGGGGTAAACTAATCCTAGGGCTCAAGTACTTAATATACTAATCTACGTTCCCGATATACCCTTCTACAAATCATACTATAATTCACACAACAGTTAGGAGTACTTACCTGGTGGACTTCGGGTCGGAGACTTAGGTGCCATGCCAGAAAACCTGCTCATTTCACAAAAATTTTCACAAAATTTATTTGGGCCAAATCTTGAAAATATTGTGGGCTTCAAACCCAAGGCCGAGAGTTTTAAAACTGGGCTCCGATACCAAGCTGAAACACCCCAAACCCAGCCCACGAGCCTTGACCGGATCGGGTATGTTCCTTGAGTAAAATAGTTCAAAACTTATTTGTTTCTTTTGGAAAGTTTGGGTGGTTTTGAAGAAGATTTGATTTGTGTTGGGTTCAACGTTGAAAACAACATTATTTTTTTGAAGTCTAGGTTTTAATAAAACTTTATTTTCAAAACAATAAGTTAAAAATATTGCCGAGTTCTTAGAGTTTACTATTTAAACTGAAAACCATTTGTGCTAGGTGTCAGAACATTTTAAGGTTTATTTTTAAGAAAAGTTACTTAAACTTTAATTTGATAAGAATCGTGTCATAATAAAATAATTAAAAGTGCATGCATAAACAGTTTCATACTAGTGGCCTTATTACGTCAAAACAAAACCCAAAATAAATTCGAAATACTAAAAACAATAAAAAGTCCAAAATAAAATAAATCCTGTGCTGAGCATGGCCACCACTAAGCTCCTGCCGACCCGGTCCATCACTGAGCGTCACCTGAAAAATATCCCACAACGGGGTGAGTCAAACAGACTCAGTGTGTGACAATGAACACTAAGTCCCAACGCTTCAGGCATAGCAGATCATACATATACATATAGCAATTAAATATAATGATGCAATCCCGAACCCAAACCTATATAACCATCCGCTACACATCACCCATACCAACCATCACACCGTGGGGACTACTAAGTCGACCCGCCATCCGCTACACATCATCGAAGGCAGTCGCTACAGACGACTAGCTCATCGCCCTTATAATTTTGTGGCGTAGCCACCAGATAATAATTTTGTGACATAAGTCACCACATTCGAATATTGTGACATGAGTCACCACATTCGGATTATGTGACCGAAGTCACCACATTCAGATATTGTGGTATAAACCACCAGATCACTTCCCCTTTCCATATAACCCATATGCCCCATGTCATACAAATCATGCAATTATCATGGCTTAGGCCTTATTTCACATTCTTATCAATGTTCACATATGTGCCACATCGGATATTCATAATATCATAACTACAAGTAGTAGTAAGTTAACGTGCACTGAGTACTTTGTACCATTGCATGGTACCCTTAGCCACATCTTACTTATTCTTACTAACACATTCAATAAAACATAACCATAAATCTATTAAGGCTTAGTGCGGGTACACACAGTTTTCTTAACGCTTCCACCGAAATCCCAAAATCCCGATCTAACGCTTTAGATCTCAAATTCCTACATTCGGCCAACCCTTAGTATTTTAGCAAAAGCCTATTCGGCTATAAAGTCAATTCACGAAGGATTATTGTAACCAAAAATCCTTATCTTGCCGATTTGAGTACTAGTCAAATCCAGAAAGCATCACTTGCTCCTTGGGTAGTCGAAATCCTCGCCTACTAACTCTATCGAGAATCGGCTTATGCATAAATTGGCCGAATACTACATATCACTTACCTTGATCACTTCAAATCTCGAAAGATTCTTTCTTGAAATCATTACAAGAGAAATCCCGAAGACCCTTCAAAGTTTCGGCCAAAGAATTCTAATGGGATTAGTGCTTTGATTTCGCCACAAGAAAAAGAAATAAAGCGATGATGGTAGAATCCTTACCCTTAATATTGAAATCGGCAACACCTTTACAGAACCCACGGGGGCTATCCTGGCTATGGCTTAGATGTTAATTGATTTCGGCTTTTGATGAACACTAGAGGGTTTCACTTCAACAAAGGAAAGAAAAGAAAGAGTATGAGGCTTAGGAGAATCGGCTATGGTGGGATTTTGAGAGGAGGATGTTCGGCCTTTGATGGGAAGAAGAAGAAAGTGTGGCTCGACGAATTCGCTTATGGAAGTGAGTAGCAAAAGGAAGAAAAGAAAAGGGACACAAGTCTGATCTTTTTGAGAATTTCGGCACAAATGAAAAGATGAGAAGAGAAGAATTTTCAGCACACCTACCTTGCTATCATTAAACCGAAAATACCATCCCTTGTACCCCATATTCGGCCAACTCCTCATCCCTTATCTAATCCCTTGTTTTTCTCTTTATCACTTCATTTAAAAATTAATAAAAATAATCCATCATTTATCCCTTATCTTAGCCGAATTTTTAAAAAGGATTAAACTCATCCCTTTAGTGCCTTAATGCCGTCCACTACTGTTCACTCCTGCAGCAAAATAAAACCCTTTTATTTGCTACCCTTGCAGCTCAAACCTAGCCCCTTGCCCACTGCATATGGCGTCACTTACAGAGGCTTTAAGTGGCGCCTCCAAGCCACTTTAACAAGCTGATTTTTGTGTTGTGTTTTCCCTACAATTTCTCTTAGGGCCTCCTCTGCCTAGCTTTCTCTTTTAAGCTTAAAATCGAATAATTTCTAAGGCATTTTCCTACATTCTAAGGTTCTCAAAAATTTATAAAACACATTTATCACACACATAGACATAATTTCACATTTATTTAAGCACAAATGAATAAACCCAAAAATCCAGGATATTACAAGAAGCAAGCAAAATCCTAGAACATTGCCATTCAGGACCTTCAGGAGGACATTACAGTGGCATTAAGACAGCACATAAAACGCTCGAATCAGGTTTTTATTGGCCAACCTTGTTCAAAGACGCCAACAAGTATGTTGCTTCATGCGACAGATGTCAAAGAACAGGTAATATTTCTAAACGCGATGAAATGCCTCAAACATACATGCTATCATGCGAAATTTTTGATGTATGGGGTATTGATTTTATTGGCCCATTCCTTGGCTCATTTGGAAATAAATACATCCTAGTAGTAGTAGACTATATGTCAAAATGGGTGGAAGCCCAGGCTTTACCCACTAATGATGCCAGAATGGTGGTGAAATTTCTCAAAAAACTTTTCTCTCGATTTGGAACACCCAGAGCAATTATTAGTGATAGGGGTACTCATTTTTGTAATACGCAATTTGACAAGATCTTGAAAAAATATGGAGTACACCACAGAACATCTACCCCTTATCACCCTCAAACCAGTGGACAAGCGGAAGTAGCAAATCGAGAACTTAAGCGTATTCTGGAGAAAACGGTAGAATCAAACAGGAAAGATTGGGCATTAAAAGTAGACGATGCTTTATGGGCCTATAGAACAGCATTTAAGACTCCCATAGGAACATCCCCATACAAACTTGTCTATGGGAAGAGTTGTCATTTACCATTTGAGTTAGAGCACAAAGCCTTCTGGGCTATAAAATTCTTGAATTATGATCTTAAAACCGTAGGTGAGAAGAGGATGATGCAGTTGAACGAGCTAGATGAATGGCGAGCTGATGCCTATGAGAACTCACGATTATATAAGGAGGCGACAAAGCAACGCCATGATGCTCGTTTAAAGCAATCAAAGCAATTCGAAGTAGGAGACATAGTTCTGTTATACAATTAAAGGCTCAAATTGTTTCCTGGGAAGCTGAAATCAAGATGGTTAGGTCCATTCGCAATCAAAACTATTTTTCCCTACGGCACAATCGAGGTAACTCATCCAACTCATGGCACATTCAAGGTAAATGGTCAGCGATTAAAAATTTATAATGGTGAAGATTTTAGGGATATAAAAGAGGAGCTTCGGCGCCAAAAGCCTCAATTTAGGAATGAAAACAAGGTAAGTCTAGCTTAAGACTCTAAACGAGCGCTTCTCGAGAGGCAACCCGAGCACTAACTTCACTAATGTTATATTTCCAATTTTTAGCGCCTAACTGAAAACTAACCAATGTATCAAGCGCAGGGTTTTCACACCACACGGCCTTGAACACGGCCGTGGCCGTGGCCGTGGCCGTGTGGACACCACGAATTGGTACATGGGTGTGGCAGAGGCCGTACATAAACAGGACAAGAATTTTCCCCAAGACACGGGCTCCGACTGAACAACACGGCCGTGCAACGCGGGCGTGGCCGAAACTGTCCAAAAGAATACGTGCTATGATACAAACACACGCCCGTGCGATCCGACCGTGGTCGATACTGATTAAAGTGACACGGGCGTGCGACACGCCCCTGTATCCAAATCGTGGTGAACACTGAGTAACCAACACGGGTATAAGCCACGCCCGTGCCCTAGAACCGTGGACGACACTGACTTACGAAACACGGGCGTGGGAGAAGCGAACAAGATAAAACACGGGCGTGCACAATGGCCGTGTGGCACAACACACCCACAGAACACGGGCGTGCGACAAAGCATAAACGAGCCTAAATTTAAAATTCTCGAAAAACACGGGCTCCATAAAGGAAACACGGGCATGTCCATAGACCATGTGCCCCACCCCCTATTTAAAAGCCATCAATGCCCGTCCTCCCCCAAATCACCAAAACCCTAGCCGTTTTCTCTCTAAAAACACCATCCCATTCCGGCCACCAGCGAATCCCTCCCCTCCCTTAACTCTCCATACCCCTTAGCTCTTTCTCTCTTCCATATACACATAGAAAAAACTAGACCACGCCCGTGCCGATGGAATACACGCCCATCCGCAGACGCGACACAGTCGTGTTCCCCCATCTATTCGCAGCGCACGCCCGTGTATCACCCTTCAGCGCCCGTGCTCCACCCACTGCCTCAACCGTGCCGCCCCTCTCCAAAAACTCCACCGGTTACCTTTCTTTTTCACATTTTCCTCCATTAACTATCTCATCACTAGAATTTTAATTAGTTTTTATCTAAGTTTATTCTTATTAATTAATATTAGCTATATTCACTATTAGATTGATTTAGTCATTTAATCCTTGTTGAATAACGACGCAAAATATGAGTCTATTCTCATTGTGATTTTTTTTTTGTCTTTGAAATTGTTGAGTTTTTAACTATTATGTGACATGTCTTGGATAGAAACGTTACTTGAATCGTTGAATATCTGTGATTTCCAGGAACATAATGTCATTGTCCCGAGGCAAGAAAACCGCAGTCCCTAGTACAAAAAACGAAAGGGACCCGGCTCCTCTTCAGCAAGCGCATCCTCCGAAGTGCGCCACCCATTCCTACAATTTCCTCTAAGACCCCAAGAGGACCTTTATAAGATACTTCACGCGCGACCACTCGACACAGGGAGATGTATTGATTGGACAGCTTTGGAGCAAGTCCAACTAGCCGAAGACGTACGGGCTCTCCTGACTACCGATCCTTGGGACCAATTCTTCAATATCATCGAGCCCACATATCTAGAGCTCACTTTGGAGCTCTATTCCACGTTCCACCTTCAGACGGTGATGACGCGCCACGACGACCCCAGTACGATTCAATTTCATCTCGGAGGCGTTATACGAGAACTGAATGTACCGCAATTCGGGGCCGCATAGGGACTCTATACCGACGAATTCATGGAGGATAATGATCTCTCAGAGCTTCATCGCCATATCCATAACACCCTTACGAGATGTCGGTACAACATAGCCCCTAACAACGCTACTTATGACCCCAGTTGGTCCAAGGCGACGGCTCTAGCCCCATCCCTGCGGTATGTACACGCTATTTTAGCTCATGCAGTGACAGGTAGACGAGAGAGCACTGGCGTCGTCAACACTCACGACGCCTATTCCTATGGTGCATGGCAAACGGGCACGTTTTCGACCTAGCCTATTTCATAGCTCGTGCCATTCAACATCAGACTGAGCAACATAGGAGAGGGGTTATATCTATGGGTCCATACATCACACGCTTGGCTCGATATTTCGGGCTCCTCAACACCACCGCTCAGATCTCCTCACTCACACTGATAGGTCAAATGTCCCCACAGGGCATCCAGACGATGCTGCACATGAGGATGATCCAACGTCGACGTGGGACCGATCCTCCCCAATATAAACTAGCACCTCCCACCGGCGAGGAGGATCCTGAGAACATTACTGATGATGTTCCCCCACCACACGAGGCACCACCACCGAGCCATCGCCCAGTTCATGCGGCAACCTCTCTGGCAGACATATCTGAGCGCCTAACACAATTTGAGTAGCAATGTTTCCAGCGCTTCGACCGTATCGACACCACCCTCCACCAAATATGTCAGCACTTGCACATTTTATCGCCACCACCACCTCGTGACCCAGCCGATGACGAGGACCTTTGAGTCCTTATATTTTCTTTATTCTTCATTTTTAATATTTATTTTTCATCTTTATTTCTAGTTTATTTTCATTTAATTAAAACTTTTTGCCTTTCTTGTTTAAAACACTTATTAGTAAAGTTTAAGTTCTTTTATCACTGGCTGTCTAACTCTCGAGTATCTCTAACAACATCCATTAAATAGTACTCCCTAAACATTTAACTGATGACTTCGCAGTTTAAGTAGGTTCAACTTGCCACTCCAAGAACGAACATATCACTAGAGTAATCACCACCACATTCACCTATGCTTAAGTCATCATCATTAATCATCCTCCAAGGATTTCATCCAAAATTCAGGGAGTTTCACCCCTATCCTTATCTTTTGATTTTCTACTATATTGTTTTTATATATCTTTGTACATTGAGGGCAATGTAAATCTTAAGTGTGGGGGGGTGAATCTTAAAAGTGCCTAACTTTTTTTTCATTATTCTCAAAATCCCTGAATTATATCTTGTTCTTAAGTAATCTTCTCAAATTACTGTTAGAATGAAATTTCCTTTGATTCATGATTTTCATTGATATGCTTTGGATTAAGTCATTGATAATTGTGCAGTGATGATTTAAACTGTAGGAAACTAGAGAATCAAGCATGATAAGTCTATTTTTCATAATTAAAAATTGATAGGTTGTCTACCTAAATCTAATTATTACCTTGAAATTTGAAATTTACGTGGTTGACATCAAAAAGCCCATAATTTTTGTGAGATTTTGAGCCTTTTAGAGCATACATTCCTTTCCGTGCTCACTTTATTGATTATGAGTGTGTCAACATTGATTTGTTATTCTAGAACTTGCTTCGATTATACATGTCGAGACCACACCTTTGATTTGATATACTAAGATAATAAAGGCACCTAGGATTTAACCCACTTACTCCATAAAAAGCCTACCCTCACAATTAACCCTTAGTGAACCCCTTTGATCCTAACAACCCTTTTATTGACTCACCCATTAATATTAACCCAAAACCCTTTGTATTTGTTATCACCATTTTTCTTGACTACCCCTATATCGAGATTTGATTTGATCGGTTACTTAACTATTTTCTTTATTCCAGTTATTAAATTCTATATTATTATTGTACTTGATTTGTTCTTAAAAAAACGAAGTATATTCATTATTAGTTCTATGTTATTTGAGCTCAAACTGCTAAATTCATTATCTTTAGAAGAAGCTCATGTTATTAGTATTAAGTTTCCAATTGATGTAATTATTTATTATCTGTTCGTCGTTTCTAGTTAGGTAATTTGTCAGGTCAATCTCGATACTAACCCTCTAATTTAGCCTTTATCCACACCTTTAACCCAAGCCCCGTTATAACCCATAAAAGATCTTTTGATTTGTGTATCATATTATTTTACAGTGGTGGAGATTTGATTTTCATGCAAGCCTATGGGATTAACTTTTCATGTTCGACTTCTGAGTGCTTATTTTTGAACCTTAAACACTTCGAGTGATTTGAGTGAATCTTTAGTGAGGATGTCAATTTTGTCGATTTTGAATCAGAGGTAATTATTTAGGTAAGGGGAAACACCTATTTTTCGTACTATAAAAACTATGACTTTGATTGTTTGAATCTTTAGGAACTTTTTTGGTTAAATTATCAATGTATGAATTACCTATGAATTATGATGAGACATTATTGATGAAGGTTATGAATTGAGGAAATTCGTTCTAATTGTGAGTTGAGAATTTTGCTTGAGGACAAGCAAAAGCTTAAGTGTGGGGGTATTTGATCAACCGTAATAGTAACATATTTTAATCCCACATTTAGCATGCTTTTGGATGATTTATTCCTTGAATTATGGAATTTGGTGCTCTTAATCCTTTAATTTCATGTTTTATACTCAGGAGAGCATAGGAGGATGAAAAGAATGGAAAATGGGCTTAAAATGGGCCAAATGGGCCAAAGTGAGAAATCGACACGGCACAGGGTTTCACCACACGGCCAGTGCCCCTTTAGCTTGAGCTCGAACACGGCTCAAGTCGATTCACACACACAGGCGTGCCACACGCGGCGTGTCCTGCCATGGAAAAGAAGAATTTTATTCGGATTAGGGTACTTAGAGGCAAAGAAACACATTCCAAAAGCCTATATAAACACCCAAAAGGCCAACCTTTAGGGGGTCCAGCTAGGCCAAGGAGCCGAGCCAGAGAGGTCAGAATCGTGGGATTTACTCGAAGAATGCCAGTTGATTCATCTCAAGAAGCCAAAATCATAGTCAAGACGGCGGATCTCTCCTTCAATTCCTTCAGGGGGTTTTAGGGTTTTCTTATGTTTTGTTTTATCTTTTCTTCTGAGATGTATTCTTTTATTATTATGAACTAAACCCCTCAGATACCTGGGGGGATGAAACCTAAGACGGATCTTGTTATTGTTTTCTGAACTATATGATAAATACTTGATTTGTTCTTAATTATGTGTTCTTAATTATTGCTTTGATATTTCAGGGTATTGATTCAAGTATTGATGTGCTTAGGCAGTGGAGCAAAAGTCCCTGTCTAAGAGTAGATCTAGCATAGTTAAGCGGAGTTTATCGCAACCCTAGACATAGGATGACGAAAATCTGCCGGATTAGGGTCAAACCTAATATGGGAGTCCATAGATTGAGTTAATACAATTCTAGGGGTTTTAATTAGAAAGAGATTTCAATCAATCAACCTAGGGTTAGACGTTAGTACCCTCGGCGGAGGTATTAATATACATTAGGGAATCCTACGGATCGTGGTCAAGTGAATAAATCGTCCGCAGTTGAGTTAAATAACAAGTGAAGTCTAGATGGATTCCTCCTTAGGTATTGTCTTAATCAATTGGTTTTTCCCACAAGTATTTCCCCAATTCATTCTCTTTGTCTTAGCGTCTTTAGCTTAGTAGTTAGTTACTTTTAGATTAAACAATAATTCACTTCAATTCTTAGTCTAAATAATAGAAAGAAAGTTAGTATTAGTACTTTTGGTTCCTTTGGGTTCGACATTCCGGTCTTGCCACTAAACTATACTACTGTTCGATAGGTGCGCTTGCCTCAATCGTTGTCACAGTTAGTTTCTAGGCTAGATCATTCATCATATAAATTTTAAGACTCTGACATTACGATCAAACACATACGAAAGTTCTCGAAAATTTTAAATTTTTTCAAAGTTACAGAGGTCACACGCCCGTGTGGGCAGGCCGTGTGCCTCCCAAGGCCTCAGACACGCCCGTGTGCCTCACCCGTGGTCGAGCCTGACTTGCACCACACGGCTAGTCACACGCCTGTTTGTCCAGCCCGTGGTCGAGCCTGACTTGATTTGAATTACAACCACGAGGGACACGGTCGAGTCACACGCCCGTGTACTCAACCATGTGGGAAATTATAGGCCATCTACAAGGCCAAATTGCCACCCACACAATGGGCAATCCCTACAAGCACAATTTAAGCATCAACCCAAACATAGTTAGCAACCAAAAACATACCACATGATCATCATATCATCTCATTCAATCTCATTTCTAAGCTTACCAATTTATATGCGAAGTAGCTCAACTAATTCACCAACAAATTCAAGCATGTTTCATCCACAACTTACCACAATAATAAGTCATTATCTCATCAGTAATATAAATCAAACTTTGCATCAATAAGCTTACCATTACTATGACCATTTCACTAGCCATCAATCTTTTTCAAACAAGGCATCATATAACATAGCAATTCATTCATAACAAAACCATTTATCTAGCCATATCACATGGCTATGTACATAACTCAAACATATCTCAAGGAAACTAGCCTATACATGCCATACTTAGTATTTACACTTTCAAAAGGTACCAAAATGAGTTTGGGTAGTGTGATGACAATCCTCGACGGTCCCCGAGCCTTCAGTAGCTTTGACGATCTACAAAACAGAACAAACACACACAAAGTAAGCTTTTCAAAAGCTTAGTAAGCCATATACAAATAAACTTAACATATAAATAACATTATCATGTCAATACATGAATCATTAACATATCTCAATAGCAAATTCATAATTCCTTCATTGGCTCATTATTTAGCCATTTCTTATCAACCATCATATTTCCATCTATCTCATTGGCTCTTATCACATTCATTCATATATCACATTTTAGCTCATTGCATCTATGTACATTTTTACTCACCTTTCATGCCTATTCAAAGTAGATACATCAAACGTACCTGAAACAGATATACAACTCACATAGTTATTCATTACTCAGACTTGCCCGTTAAACATTCGGAATCAAATAGGAAGCTCAGAATACTCAGAATGGTCGTATAATGCCAACGTCCCAGACGTGGTCTTACATGTAACCAGATATCGATGCCACTGTCCCATACAGGGTCTTACACGAATCAATACGATGCCAATGTCCCAGACATGGTCTTACACGTAAATCTCATATCGATGCCAATGTCCCAGACGTGGTCTTATACGAAATCTCGAATCAATGCCAACTTTCTCAGACGGGGTCTTACATGATATCACATATCGGACACCTATGTCATGACATATGTAATCCTATCTATTCCTAGGTTCATATAGGACTTTTGCGGATGTTGACACCATGTCGATAGTATCTCAGATTTCATATAGTTATCATTTCGTACACATTCATCACAATATAATTCCATATGAACATACATAAATCAATACAAATACATTTATTTGTATATAGACTTACCTCGGACGGAAAGAACGGGAATAAACAGCTACTCAATAACTTTCGACTTCCCTCGATCTAAATCTGATTTCTTCGGTTCTTGATCTATACATATTCAAATTTAACCCATTTATTCAACATTTCATTCAATTCAATCCAAAAACACATATTTAGGGCAATTTGCAAAGTGGCCCTCACATTTTCACATTTGGACATTTTAGTCCCTATTTCACAAAATCATAAAATATACAAAATCTCATGATACCCATGCATAGCCGAATTTTACTCATGCTCATCTAAGTCCATATATTTCATTTATTTCACAATTTAGTCCTTCAAAATATTATTCTTTCAATTTAATCCAAATTACTCAAAATCAACAAAACTCCAAAGACAAACTATGTTTTTTCTATCACATATAATTCATATTTCACCATCAAATATCACAAAACTCATGTGTTCATCAATGGCACATCACAAAATATTCATCAATTCACAAAATTAAGACATGGGTTTCAAAGTACTCGAAGCAACGATTACGAAAACGTAGAAATTATCAAAAACCAAAGCAAAACATACCTTAAATTTAGCTTGATAGTAGTCGAATATTTTGTAGAGCATAGACCTTATTTTCTTTCCTATTTTCGGTGATAGATGGATGAACAATCCACTATCATCTTTCATATATTTATTATAACATGTTTTATTAAAACAATTACTATTTTGACCATTATAATATTAATGTATCAACCTTAACTAATGACTATAACCGTCCATACCAACATAATATGGTCAAATTTCTATTTAAAGGCTTCACCTTTAATAAGCCATATCAAATCAACACTTTAACATATAAATTGCCACTTTTACGTTTTTCACGATTTAATCCTTTTCTCAAATTAAACACACAAACGGAAAAATTAATTCACGGAACTTTAACACATACTCAATCATATACAGTAAACACAGAAAATAATATTAAATTATTTTTCTGACTCAGATTTGTGGTCCTGAAACCACTATTCCAACTAGGGTCTAAACTGGACTGTTACAATCAATATCCTCAATGTTAAAAAATCTTACTACTAATGGGTGTAATAGTTTTGCAGCACAGCCACCAAATCAATTTGAAAATATAGCCTGTGTCTATTGTGGGGAAGGACATTTGTTTGAAGAATGTCCATCGAACCCAGAATCTGTATATTACATGGGTAACCAAAACCAAAATCGAGGAAGGCAAGGACTGCAATCCAATTTTTATAACCCACCATGGCGAAACCATTCGAATTTTTCCTAGAGTAACCAAGGGGCTGGAACCAGTAACACTTACGCCCAACCTAGATCGACCCAGCCACCTAGTTTTCCCCAACAAGTTTAGAAACCAACCCAAGCTGAACCATCCAATGGCTTAGAAAATTTTGTTAGAGGCATACATGGCGAAGAATGATGCCTTAATTCAAAGCCAAGCAGCTAATTTGAAAAATCTGGAAAACCAAATGGGCCAGCTTGCTACTGAACTCAGGAACCGACCACAAGGTGCTTTACCTAGTGATACGAAGAATCCAAGGAATCTAGGGAAGGAGCATTGTAAAGCGTTGACATTGAGGAGCAGAAAGACTTTAGAGCCCAATTCCGTCGAAGTTGAGAAGGAGCCAGCTGATGCTCAAGACTCAGAGGAAGTTCAACCGAGTGTTGAAATTCCAATTTCACTACAACCAGAATCTGCAAAATCCGACAAGGTAACTTTAGAATCAGCTAATTCTGATCAACAAAACTCCGTTAGATGCATAATTACCACAGAAGACGAATCAACCAGTTCTAGTAAAGAAACATCCACCACTATACCCTCAAAGACTTCAGAAGTAGAAGCAGGAAATTCAATTCAAGAAGTTCCTAGACGTACTCAAGCAACTTCATATCAACATCCTGTTGGTTGAAGTACTTGAACAAATGCCGAACTACGTCAAATTCATGAAGGATATCCTTTCTAAAAAACGAAGACTTAGAGAATTTGAGACGGTAGCCTTGACAAAGGAATGCAGTGCATATCTTCAAGACAAACTACCCCCAAAGTTGAAGGATCCTGGATGTTTTACCATACCTTGCAACATTGGAGCAACATATTGTGGTAAGGCACTATGTGACTTGGGTACAAGTATCAACTCGATGCCTATGTCAATATTTAGGAAGTTAGGGATAGGTGAAGTTAGACCAACTACGATTACACTTCAATTAGCAGATCGATCCTTAGCACATCCAGAAGGAAAAATCGAGGACATATTGGTACGTGTAGACAAATTTATCTTTCCTGCTGGCTTTGTGATTCTAGACTTTGAAGTAAAAAAAGAGGTGCCAATCATCCTAGGAAGACCGTTCTTAGCAATCGGAAAGACCCTTATTGATGTGCAGAAGGGTGAGCTTACTATGCGTGTTTAGGATGATCAGGTAACATTTAACGTTTTTAAGTCTATGCTATTTCCTGACACAATTGATGATTGTTCTACAGTGTCCAATTTAGAGGATTTAATCGTGGAGAAGGAACTCAACTATGTTTAGGATCCATTAGAACAAATTTTGACATCAGACCCTCAAAATGATAAAGAGAAGGATGAATACTTAGCTTTGCTAGAAGCTAATCAAAGGGGATTTAATCCACAATCCCATTTTGAATCTTTGGAGTTAGAGAATAGGGACTATCCCAACCAAAAGCATCAATCGAGGTGCCACCTAAATTACAACTCAAGGTACTTCCTTCACATTTAAAATATGTTTATTTAGGTAACGCTTCTACTTTACTTGTGATTATTTCAGCAGGATTAACCAATGAGCAAGAAGAGAAACTCACCCTTGTATTGAAACAATTCAAGAAGGCTATCGGATGGACCATAGCCGATATTCGCGGTATTAGTCCATCTGTATGCATGCACAAGATCATACTAGAAGAAGGAGAGAAAGGGACGATTGATGAACAACGAAGACTGAACCCCATCATGAAGGATGTAGTAAAGAAAGAAATCATCAAGTGGTTAGATGCAGGTATAATTTACCCCATCTCAGACAGTTCATGGGTAAGTCCTGTCCAGTGCGTACCGAAGAAAGGAGGTATCACGGTTATTGAAAACGAGAATAACGAATTGATACCGACTAGAACGGTTACGGTATGGAGAATTTGCATCGACTACCGGAAGCTGAACAAGGCGACTAGGACATGTAACACCCCTTACCCAAGTTTGACGCCGGAATAGGATACGAGGTTTTATCAGACTTAAACACAAGCATTCAAATCCTTTCTGAGTTATGATATTTCGTTTAAATTTAAAACTTTTCAAACTTCATTTTAAAGTCCCTAATATGGGCTTACGAGGCCCAAAACATACTTTAGAAATGGTTCGGTACTAAACCAGGCACTTTAGAAAACTTTGGAAAATTTTACTAAAAAATAGGGGCACACGCCCGTGTGGCAAGGGATACACCCGTGTGGGCAGACAGTGTGATCACACACGCCCATGTCCCTAGCCATGTGGATTTATTTTTCAATTCGAACCTACAGGGGTTTTCACACGACCTGGCACACGCCCGTGTCCATGGCCCGTGTCCCTCACACGACCATGATACGCCCGTGTCTCAGCCCGTGCGTTAAAACCTTGACATTCTGTTTCTGACGTCAGCAACATTTTAGGGTCACACGGCCAAGGCACACGCCCGTGTGCTAGGCCGTGTGGCGAATTTAATTTTGCATTTAAAGTGCAAACTTCACACGGCCTGGGCACATGCCCATGTATTATGGCCATGTCATCCACACGGTTGAGACACATGGTCGTGCCTCAGCCCGTGTGGTTACTACTGGGCATTCTATTTTACCAAATTAATGTGGAGGGGACACACGGCTGGACTACACGCCCACGGGGCAGACCATGTGTCATACATGGCCTAGACACACGCCCATGTGTCTACCCGTGTGGACAAAAACAAGGCTATTTACCAAGCCCTTTTGCCACCCTTAATTGCACCGACATAAGCCACATCAAGTCACACCAATCCACACATAAATATCTGACCAAATCAGCCACAACCAAGACACACACACATGTTTCACCATGCAAATTGCACGTTCATGAAAAACATCATCATTTGCATATATCAATAACAAGTATTAGCCATCATCCATGGCCTTATACAAAATGAATCAATCATCAAGACAAGCCAACACATTTGGCCAAAACAATATGACATTTGACAAAAGACCAAGTCCCTATAAATGCCATACTGAAAATAATAAATCTAACTATACCAAATGTTCAGATTGATAGTGTGATCGAGCCTCTGACGTCCTTTGATCCCCGAGCTAGCTTGGCGATACTATAAGAAAATAGAAAGAAAAGGGAGTAAGCATAAAGCTTAGTAAGTTGCATGTAAATAAGTAACAACATCAACCATGCATCATTAAACACATAGCATATTATAAACCAGCACAACGTTCTTGATTTAACAATGGTAGATTTACTACATACTTACACATCACAAGTATAAGCCAAAGATTACAAGATCGTCCCGAAATCATTCTCATAGATAGAACTTACTCAATTTCATCCATACCATTAAGGCATCATAACTAAGCTCATATCTCATAAGTTTCGAGTAAGAACCTGTACCACTCACAACATGATCATATCCTTTCATATCTTTATCATAATCTTTAAATATCCCGTGGAACCATTTGGAATAATAAAGGATATCTGATAAGCCTCACACAAGAGGGTAAAATGCCGATGCCATGTCCCAAACATGGTCTTACACTGGCTCACATGTCGAGGCCGATGCCATGTCCCAGACAAGGTCTTACACTGGCTCTCGTCTCAATGCCGATGCCATGTCCCAAACATGGTCTTACACTGGCTCTCATAAAGTGTCTGATGACATGTCCTAGACATGGTCTTACTCTAGCTCTCATAATATGGCCGATGCCATGTCCTAGACATGGTCCTACACTAGCACACATATCACCCAGATGTCATGGCATGGATATCCAATCTATTTCTAAGGTTCAACCGGGAGTTTTTACTATATCAATTCTCATCATGCATTTTCACAACAATAATCATACACTTTATGCCATATTAACTGTTCAATACATGATAACAATAAAGTTGTATTATTTACGTACAACTTACCTCGGTATATAAAATATGGGCGACTAGTTCGATTTAGTCCAAAAGCTTGGTTTTTCCCCGGTCTAGGTCCGAATTCCATTTTTCTTGATCTATAATGACACAATTTACTTATTTAATCACCACATTAATCAAGACATTCCAAAATTTCTACTTTGGCAAAATTACCGTTTTGCCCTTAGACTTTCACATATTACGATTTTGCCCCTAGGCTCGTAAAATGATTTTAATCAAATTTCCTCATTAACCAAGCCTAGTCGAATCTATTTTAAGCTTATAGCAACTCACAAATAAAATTATTTCACACATTTACTACACATTTTATAACTTTTACAAAAAGGTCCATTTTAGGTGTTTTCATGAAAACCCCCTTTCACAAAAGTTGTTTATTTAACAACCAAGATTCATTTTCTTCCATAAAATTTCAGCAAACAATATAAATACTCTCATGGCAAGACCCTAGACTCTCAACCTTTTTGCAAAATAGTCCCCTCATTAGCTAGATCAAGCGATTGGGGTTCTAAAAACCAAAAAAATTACCAAAAACAACCACCAAATCACTTACTTGCAATGGTGAAGAGTTGCTAAAATTTCAAGCTTCCAAAACCCTTATTTTTGCTGATAACTTTGGTGGAGAGGAGGAAGATGAAAAGGTGATATCTTTTTCTCTTTATTTTATTTTATTTCTAGTCCAATTTGTCACCAAAACCTCACCTAACCTTTGAAAATTTTCATTTCCTTGTCTCTATGGCCGGCCATCACTATCTTAAAGGCCTATTTGCACATTAAGGACCTCTAATTTAAGGTTCTCTAGCTATATTACACTTCTAATTAGTAGAACACAAATTTCGCCTTTTATGCGATTTATTCCCTTTTCAAAATTAAGCATAAAATCGCTAAAATTATTTCACCAAAAATTTTCATGTACTTATATAATCATGCTATAAC
Source organism: Gossypium sturtianum (assembly GCA_025698515.1). Lineage (NCBI taxonomy): Eukaryota > Viridiplantae > Streptophyta > Magnoliopsida > Malvales > Malvaceae > Gossypium > Gossypium sturtianum. Next base: position 55,569,801 of record CM046949.1, on the reverse strand, counting down.
ATATAAAATAATGTTAAAAATAATTTCTCCGGTCTCGAATTAGTGGTTCTGAAACCACTGTTTCGACTAGCCCCAAAATCGGGCTATTACAATTCTCCTCCCTTAGGAATTTTTGTCCCCGAAAATCTTACCAGTGAAAAGGTTTGGGTATTGATCTCTCATAGTCTCCTTGGGCTCCCATGTGGCCTCTTCAACCCCATGTCTATGCTATAATACCTTCACTACTGCTATACTCTTATTTCTCAATTGCTTAATCTCTCGAGCTAAGATCTTAACCGGTTCTTCACCATAAGTCATATCCGATTGAATTTCAACCTCTGCTGGTGAAATAACGTATGAAGGGTCAGAACGATAATGGTGCAACATTGACACATGGAAAACATCATGGATCTTCTCTAACTCGGACGGTAAATCTAATCGAAATGCTACCGGTCCAATTCTCTCAGTCATCTCATAAGGTCTGATAAACCGTGGACTTAATTTTTCTTTCCTACCGAATCTGAGGACTTTCTTCCACGGGGATACTTTCAAAAATACCTTATCACCGACTTGAAACTCAATTTCTTTTCGTTTTATATCCGCGTAGGATTTCTATCTATCTGAAGCGACCTTCAAACAATCACGAATTACCTTTACTTTCTATTCGGTCTCTTTGACTAAGTCAACCCCGTGAATCTAATTTTCTCTAAGTTCGGTCCAATACAAGGGCGTTCGGCACTTACGCCCATACAAAGCATCATAAGGCGCCATTTTCAAACTCGACTGATAACTATTGTTGTAGGCAAAAAGTACCTTTCCCAACTGCCTTGAAACTCAAGAACAGAACACCGCAACATATCTTCAAGAATCTGAATTACTCTTTCCGACTGACCATCGATTTGCGGGTGGAAAGCAGTACTAAAATTCAGTTTCGTCCCCAACGCTTCTTGCAACTTTTTCCAAAACCGTGATGTGAACCTCAGATCTCTATCCGAAATGATCGATAAAGGTACCCCGTGAAGTCTCACAATTTCAGAAACATACAAATTGGCCAATTTCTCAAGTGGATAATCGGTACGCATCGGTATAAAATGAGCAGACTTAGTTAGCCTATCAACCATAACCCATACAGCATCTTTCTTCCTTGGCGTCAACGGCAATCCAGACACAAAATCCATGGTAATACGGTCCCATTTCCACTCGGGAACCATCACAAGCTGAAGTAAACCCGAAGGTACTTGGTGTTCGGCTTTCACTTGCTGACAATTTAAACACTTAGAGACAAACTCTGAAACGTCTCTCTTCATTCCCGGCCACCAATTCATTTTCTTCAAGTCATTGTACATTTTCACACTACCCGGATGGATAGACATACAACTACTATGTGCCTCATGCAAAATTTTCCGAATAAGCTCATCGTCTTTGGGTACACAAATTCTGTCTCGAAACATTAAACAGCCATCTGAACCAATCCGAAAGTCTGATTCTATACCCGTCTCGCACTGAGTTATCTTAGCTTGCAATTCTTTATCACCTTTCTGAGCTTTAAAAATCTCTTGCAGAAACATTGGTCTAGCTCTTGAATCTGCTATGACCAAACCATCATAAGTCACAGATAACTGGGTATTCATAGCCCTCAAGACAAACAATGACTTCTTACTCAAAGCATCGGTGACCACGTTCGCCTTCCCTGGGTGATAGCCGATCACCCGTTCGTAATCTTTTATGAGCTCTAGCCATCTCCGTTGGCGAAGGTTCAGTTCCTTTTGAGTCATCAAATACTTTAGACTTTTATGGTCGGTGAATACTCGGCATCTCTCGCCATAAAAATGGTGTCTCCAAATCTTCAGTGCGAACACTATGGCGGCTAACTCTAAGTTGTGAGTCGGATAGTTTTTCTCATGCGGCTTCAGTTGTCTCGAGGCATATGCTATTACCTTGCCTTCTTGCATGAGCACACATCCCAATCCATTCAAGGATGCGTCGCTATACACTACGAATTCTTTTCCCGGTTTCGGTTGAACTAAAATTAGAGCTTCAGTCAACAACGCCTTTAGTTTCTCGAAACTCTGTTGGCATTTTTTCGTCCATTCGAACTTGACATCTTTCTGTAGCAACCTCGTTATCGGAGTAGCAATCATGGAGAATCCTTTAATGAATCGTCTATAGTAACCCGCTAAGCCTAGAAAGCTTCTAATCTCCAATACATTCCTCGACGGTTTCCACTCAACAATAGCCGAGATCTTACTCGAGTCAACTCTAATTCCATCACCAGACACGATGTGGCCCAAGAATCTGACTTCTCGAAGCCAAAATTCACTTTTGCTAAACTTAGCATACAACTGCTTATCTCTTAAAGTTTGTAAGAGAGTTCTCAAATGCTCCACATACTCACTTTCATCACGAGAATAAATTAATATGTCATCAATAAAAACAACTACAAACTTATCCAAGTACGGTCGGAAAATATGGTTCATTAAATCCATAAATACTGCAGGAGCATTCGTTAAGCCAAAGGGCATGACGAGGAACTCATAATAGCCATACCTCGTCCGAAATGCAGTTTTCAGTACATCTTGTTCCTTAACTCTCAACTGATAATAACCGGACATCAGGTCTATCTTAGAAAAAACTGTGGCTCCCTTCAATTGGTCAAACAGATCATCGATCCTTGGCAAAGGATACTTGTTCTTCATAGTCACCTTGTTGAGCTGTCTGCAGTCTATACATAACCTCATCGACACGTCTTTCTTTTTCACAAAAAGTACCAGAGCACCTCACGGAGAATAGCTCGGTCTCGTAAAACCCTTATCCGTTAACTCTTGTAGCTAAACCTTCAACTCTTTTAACTCTAACGGTGCCATACTATACGGGGCAACCGAAATAGGTGCAGTACCAGGGACTAGCTCAATACCAAACTCAACTTCCCTAGTTGGAGGCAATCCGGGCAACTCTTCCAGAAACACATCTAGGTACTCACATACCACAGGCACTGACTCAATCTTTACTTCCGACTCTTGGGTATTCAACACAAATGCAAGATAGGACTCATACCCTTTTCTCATGTATTTCTTAGCAGTCATAGAAGAAATTAGTACATGTGAGCTATCTCATTCACCTGATTCAACCCGAAGGATATCCCCATTTTCACATTTCAGTTCAATAAATTTTCTCCCATAATTTACTATCACATTATGAGCTGCTAACCAGTCCATACCAAGAATGACGTCAAATTCATCAAACAGTAGTAGCATAAGATTAGCCAGAAAACAATGACCTCTAATTGTCAAGGGACAATTTCTACACACTTGGTCAACTAGCACATGCTTGCCTAAAGGGTTTGACACTTTTACCACAAATTCGGTAGACTCAACATGCATATTCATACTAAACACCAATTTCATACAAACATACGAATGGATAGACCCTGGATCAATCAAAGCAACAATAGAGATACCATGAAGAGAAAAAGTACCTGTAATCACATCTTGGGATAAAGCTTCTTCGCGAGCGCGAATGGCATAAGTCCTTGCAGGATCTTTACCCTCTGATCTCACAGTGGAATATCTAGGCGCACCTCTACTGCTAGCCCCACTTCTCAGGTTCTTCTGTGTTCTACCTCTAGAAGGAGCATTACTCGCTCGCACATCTTGCTTTCTGTATTTCTCATCCATCTCAGGACAGTTTCGAATGAAGTGGTCTAGTGAACCGCACTTGAAACAGCCTTTATCATTTCCTCTACTCTCACCGAAATATCGTCTACCACACTGCGAACACTCAAGTTTATTTGGTCAAGCACTACCAACACTCGCAATAGAAGTGGTTTGAGCTTTAGACACCGTGTACTGCTTATTCTTATTTCTATTCAAGAATCCAACTGAAGCATTGGATCGAGTAGTGAACTCTCTCGATTTCTTGGAGGAGCACTGAAACGATTTCCCCAACTGTCTTTTCTTTGAGTCACGAGACTCAATATCAGCTTTCCTTTTCTCTTTGGGCAATTCTTCGACCTTACAAGCTCTCTCAATGAGCACCACAAACTCCTTTAATTCCAGGATGCCAACTAATAGTCGGATGTCTTCATTTAATCTGTCCTCAAATCTCTTACACATGATGGCTTCAGTAGATACGCACTCCCTAGAGTATTTGCTGAGTCTCACGAACTCACGCTCATACTCTGTTACTGTTATTCAGCCTTGCTTCAATTCTAGAAATTCCTTCCTTTTCTGGTCTATAAACCTCTGACTAATATATTTCTTTCAGAATTCCTCTTGGAAAAATTCCCATGTAATTCTTTCCCTTGGTACAACCGACACAAAGGTGTTCCACCATTGGTAGGCCGAGTCTCGCAGGAGTGATACAACATACTTCATGCACTCCTTAGGTGTGCAAGACAGTTCATCGAATACCCTAATGGTGTTTTCTAGCCAGAATTCTTCCCTCTCTGGGTCATCATCTATATTCACTCTAAATTTCTCAGCCTCTTGCTCTCGAATTCTGTCTACCGGAGGTTTTTTTCCTTCTAATCATTTCCACTACTTGGGGAGCTGTAGGGGCAGGCTGAGGGTTTGAAGGGGGTGGAGAAGGTGGAGCATTCGGGTTTGCACGAACAAACTCCGAATACCAAGCATTCATCATATGGAGGAAGGCTTCTCTAGTCCCTCCGCCCTGAATCAGTGTCACGGGCCCACTTTCAAATGGCGCAGTCTCTTCTGCGGGAGCCGGCGCATGACTTTTGACATCATCCGCCACTGCTCCGTCGGGATCCATTCTAACACCCCAAACCCGGTCAATATGCTACGACCAAATCTGGTATGTTACAGGAAAAGAAGTTTAGAAATTTTTACCGGAACATCGTAATTTAAAAAAAAAACTTTTTGATTAGTGTTACCATTTTGAAAATCATTGAAAGTTTCTTACCAACTTCTTATTAGATTGAACTAAAATTCGTATATAGTTTTGTTGTACGAAAGCCAAAAATTAGGAAATTTTATAAACGTGACATTTAAAAACAATGTTAAGATTTTAAGAAAATCTCTGAATTAATTAGTTATTCGCATGTCATCTACCACCCTTTTTAGAAAAATGATGGTTTATGGTTTTATTTTAGAAAAAACTCCGTACTTGACAATTCATAAGATATGCAATAACCAATTTTAAGCAAAAACCCAAATTAAAGTTATGGAGGCCTTATTACATTGCAAAATCCCAAAATTAAAAAGTAAGTTCAAATAAGAAACGAAAGTTTACGAGAAAATAATGCATGGCCACCTCAAGTCCACCTCGGCTCCAAATCCATAACTAAGAGTTACCTACAAAATTAAGCAGAGGGGGTGAGTCACCGAGACTCAGTGTGTAATTCCCCTTATAACGCAATCGGGCTCTAAGCCCACAAATACACATTGGGCCCTAGCCTCACAATGTAGCATATTAAAAATGTATGCCATGCAAATTTCTGTAACCCTAGTTTTCCATCCTCTAGGTCACCTGAATCAGCCAAACACCCGTGGCATTATGCCACCGTGGTCCTGCACCACTGTGGTCCTGCACCACTTGTGATGGTGTCACGTAATATATAAACGTGGGGCCAACCCACTTTGTGGTCCCGAACCCACGTGACAATCCTCGATAAGTATACGTGGGGCCAACCCATCGTGGTCTCAGACCACTGAGATGAGTCACTGATAAATATATGTATACGTGGTTCCAAACCACCGTGGCCCCAGACCACTTGTGACAAAGTCACAGAATAGCACTTCCCCTTTCATTCATATCCCAAGGCCCATGCAACATGTTATCATACTGAGATGAATGCAAACATACTTTCAAGGTACATCAAATAATTAATTCATACATACTTATCTTTAAAAATAAAATCTTAATGGTACTTACCTGGTGTCTCCAACCTTACCCACAAGGGTATCTCGACTGTCTCAACAGTCGTTTCGGCTTTCAGCCAACACAGTTACTAACGCAAATAATAAAGAAAAGTGTGAGCGTTACACACCTGATTACGCGTAAGGCTAAACTTTCTATGTCGACACTCTCACTAGCAGGAATAACAGTGATTTGCCTATCCCACGCTGATGTTGGCTCTCTTCCACAATATGGCAAAAAATCACGAACTGCCGACACCGCACGACGTTTGAACGATAGATTAGAGACTACGAGCACACTCCCTCAGACTCCTTAGACGCACCCTCCTTGGATCGGCTAGCACTCATATACATGATGAAAAACCTTGATCAATACAATACTATAGCGAAAACAGGGATTGCCCCAACAAGCAGTTTAATTATGACAGAGTAATGAATAGAGGCTGATCACAAAGAACAAAAGAGGGCTCCTTACCTTAAAACCCGAATGGAAAGGTAAGATTCAGAAATCAACAGATCCTCAGGCTTCGGACTTCAAAACATTCGACTACTGGGGTTTCTCGGAGTAAGCGTTCCAAAACGAGAGAGGAGAGGAGGGATTAGCCGAAATCTAATCATCAAAACAAAATAGCCATTCGGCTATGACCACACAGAACTGAAAAAGAATGAGAAAGAAACGAAAGAGTCTCCCTTACCTTACACGATAGAACCCGATTGATGAGGAGATTTTTGACAAACCACAGGGACGCTTCTTGCTAAACGGCTTGAAATAAAAAGAGAATAGAGTGGGATGAAGGAGTAAAGAAGAAGGACAGGATTTGGCTATGGGGAAAAACAAGTTGTAAAAGATGAGCAAAGGTGGTTCGGCTCAAGAGATAAACAAGGAAGATGAAAAGAAAATGAAGAAGATAGAAGTAGTGTGGAAGAGAAAGGGGGTTTCGGCTTAATGAAGGATGTAGAGAAAATGAAGAAGAAAGGTTTCGGTTATGATGAGTAGAATGTGAGGGAGAGGTTCGGCTAATGTGAGGCTAAACAAAAAAAAAGAATAAACTTCGAGTGGGAGAAGAAGAGGATTCAACTATGTTGGAGTACTTCGAGAGGAAAGGATGAAAGTTGAAGGAAAGTGCAAAAGAAGAAAGAGTTCCTAAATGAGTTTCGGTTGCACTCTTTTTTTTTTCTAAATGGCATAAATGGCACACCCCCTCCCCTTATGACCGAATATATTAAGTTAGAAAAGCCTAAGACTGATGAGAAGTTTGGCACACCCCTTAAGCAGCTAAACCAAAATGCTCCTCACTCAAGACCCCTTTCTTGACCGAATTTCCCCCTTCAAAGACCCCCACATTCGGCCACTACTTCCACCAACTTGAATCCCACGATCCTCTCCTTGTTTTACTCCCCATAACCCATTCAAACCTGTTGACTCATTCAAACTCCTCCAAGCCCTCATGTCCATCCATTTCAAATGCTTTGACTCCTTCAACAACCACCATGAAGAGTCCCAGCCGAAAGCCAACACTCCACCATCTTGAGCATAAAAATAAAGTTCCACATGCTGCAGTTGAGACTCGAACTCCTTCACCCTCCATGCTCCCTTGTGATGCCACTCCCATGCTCCTTAAGTGGCGTCTTCTTGCCACTCTACCACACTCCTTCTTGTGTCAACAAACACTAGGAAATATTCTTAAAGCCTACTTCCACTAGCTCTCCCCCTAGAGTGCCCTAAAAGCAAAATTCTGCCAAGGCTCTGGCTCGAACCCGAGCCTCCCCAGGACCCCCAAACACAACCAAAACACAAGCAGAACAAGCCAAGCACACAGAAAACATAAAATGCAGAACCCTTAATTCTGGGATGTTACATCCATTTACTATATAAAAACACATTTTAAATTGTCAGGAGTCGTCACAATATCATAATTCCTATATGGCATGTATAGCTAGACTCGTACATACGCTAGGTTAGTCTGAGATTCAACTAAACCATTGCTCTGATACCATTAAATGTAAAACCCCTTACTAGAGCTTGACGCCGGAACATGATACGCGGTGTTACCGGACTTAAACACAAGCATTCGAATCCTTTCTGAGTTATGATATTTTGTTCAAATTTAAAACTTTTCAAACTTCATTTTAAAGTCCCTAATATGGGCTTACGAGGCCCAAAACATACTTTAGAAATGGTTCGGTACTAAACCAGGCACTTTAGAAAACTTTGAAAAATTTTACTGAAAAATAAGGGCACACGCCCGTGTGGCAAGGGACACACATGTGTGGGAAGACCGTGTGATCACACACGCCCATGTCCCTAGCCGTGTGGATTTATTTTTCAATTCAAACCTACAGGGGTTTTCACACGACCTGGCACATGCCCGTGTCCCTTACACGGCCATGATACACCCGTGTCTCAGCCCGTACGTTAAAATCTTGACATTCTGTTTCTGGCGTCAGCAACATTTTAGGGTCACACGGCCAAGGCACACGCCCGTCTGCTAGGCCGTGTGGCGAATTTAAATTCGCATTTAAGGTGCAGACTTCACATGGCCTGGGCACATGCCCATGTATTATGGCCGTGTCATCCACGCGGTTGAGACACACGGCCGTGCCTCAGCCAGTGTGGTTACTACTGAGCATTCTACTTTACCAAATTAATGTGCAGGGGACACACGACTGGACTACACGCCCACGGGGCACACCGTGTGTCACACACGGCCTAGACACACGCCCATGTGTGTACCCGTGTGGACAAAAACAAGGCTATTTACCAAGCCCTTTTTCCACCCTGACTTGCACCGACATAAGCCACATCAAGTCACACCAATCCACACATAAACATCTGACCAAATCAACCACAACCAAGACATACACACATGTTTCACCATGCAAATTGCACATTCATGAAAAACATCATCTTTTGCATATATCAATAACAAGTATTAGCCATCATCCATGGCCTTATACAAAATGAATCAATCATCAAGACAAGCCAACACATTTGGCCAAAACAATATGACACTTGACAAAAGACCAAGTCCCTATACATGCCATACTGAAAATGATAAATCTAACTGTACCAAATTTTTAGATTGATAGTGTGATCGAGCCTCCGACGTCCTTTGATCCCCAAGCTAGCTTGGCGATACTATAAGAAAATGGAAAGGAAAGGGAGTAAGCATAAAGCTTAGTAAGTTTCATGTAAATAAGTAAAAACATCAACCATGCATCTTTAAACACATAGCATATTATAAATCAGTACAACGTTCTTAATTTAACAATGGTAGATTTACTACATACTTACACATCACAAGTATAAGCCAAAGATTACAAGATCATCCCGAAATCATTCTCATAGATAGAACTTACTCAATTTCATCCTTACCATTAAGGCATCATAACTAAGCTCATATCTCATAAGTTTCGAGTAAGAACCTGTACCACTCACAACATGATCATATCCTTTCATATCTTTATCATAAGCTTTTAATAACCCGTGGAACCATTTGAAATACTAAAGGATATCCGATAAGCCTCACACAAGAGGGTAAAATACCGATACCATGTCCCAGACATGGTCTTACACTGGCTCACATGTCGAGGCCGATGCCATGTCCCAGACATGGTCTTACACTGGCTCTCATAAAGTGGCCGATGCCATGTCCTAGACATGGTCTTACATTAGCACACATAACAACGCCGATGCCATGTCCCAGCCATGGTCTTACACTCGCTCCCATAGTGTGGCCGATGCCATGTCCCAGACATGGTCTTACACTAGCACACATATCACCAGATGTCATGGCATGGATATCCAATCTATTCCTAAGGTTCAATTGGGAGTTTTTACTATATCAATTCTCATCATGCATTTTCACAACAATAATCATACACTTTATGCCATATTAATTGTTCAATACATAATAACAATAAAGTTGTATTATTTACGTACAACTTACCTCGGTATACAAAATATGGGCGATTAGTTCGATTTAGTCCAAAAGCTTGGTTTTTCCCCGGTATAGGTCTGAATTCCATTTTTCTTATTCTATAACGAAAAAATTTACTTATTTAATCACCACATTAATCAAGACATTCCAGAATTCCTACTTTGGAAAAATTACCGTTTTGCCCTTAGACTTTCACATAATTACGATTTTGCCCCTAGGCTTGTAAAATGATTTTGATCAAATTTTCTCATTAACAAGGCCTAGCCGAATCTATTTTAAGCTTATAGCAACTCACAAATCCAGTTATTTCACACATTTACTACCCATTTTATAACTTTTACAAAAAGGTCCATTTTAGGTGTTTTCATGAAAACCCCTTTCGCAAAAGTTGTTTATTTAACAACCAAGATTCATTTTCTTCCATAAAATTTCAGCAAACAATATAAATAATCTCATGGCAAGACCCTAGACTCTCAACCATTTTTCAAAATAGTCCCTCATTAGCTAGATCAAGCTATAAGGGTTCCAAAAACACAAAAATTAACAAAAACAACCACCAAAATCACTTACTTGCAAGGGTGAAGAGTTGCTGGAATTCCAAGCTTCCAAAACCCTTATTTTTGCTGATATTTTTGGTGGAGAGGAGGAAGATGAAAAGGTGATATCTTTTTCTCTTTATTTTATTTTATTTCTAGTCCAATTTGTCACCAAAACCTCACCTAACCTTTGAAAATTTTCATTTCCTTGTCTCTATGGCCGGCCATCACTATCTTAAAGGCCTATTTGCACATTAAGGACCTCTAATTTAAGGTTCTCTAGCTATATGACACTTCTAATTAGTAGAACACAAATTTCGCCTTTTATGCGATTTAGTCCCTTTTCAAAATTAAGCATAAAATCGCTAAAATTATTTCACCAAAAAATTTCATGTACTCATATAATCATGCTATAACATATAAAATAATTTTAAAAATAATTTCTCCGGTCTCGGATTAGAGGTTCCAAAACCACTGTTCTGACTAGCCCCAAAATCGGGCTGTTACAGGAAAGATCACTTTCCTTTGCCCTTTTTGGACCAGATGTTGGATAGACTCACGGGGCGAGACTATTACTGTTTTCTTGATGGATACTCGGGGTATAATTAGATTACAGTAGCACCAAAAGATCAACACAAGACAACATTCACCTGCCCGTACGGTACATTTTCATTTAGGCGCATGCCATTTGGTTTATGTAATGCACCTGCTACATTTCAAAGATGTATGATGTCTATTTTTACTGACATGGTTGAGAAATATTTGGAAGTTTTTATGGATGATTTTTCAGTATTCGGAGATACATATGATGATTGCCTAGCCAATCTAGCCAAGGTACTAAGGCGATGCGAAGAAACAAACCTTGTACTTAACTGGGAAAAGGGCCATTTCATGGTACGAGAAGGTATTGTAATAGGGCATCGGATAACAAGACATGCAATCGAGGTAGATAAAGCAAAGGTAGATGTTATTGAAAAACTCCGACCTCTGACATCTGTAAAGGGTGTTAGGAGCTTTTTGGGCCACGCCGGTTTCTATCGAAGATTTATCAAAGACTTCTCCAAAATTGCTAAACCCTTATGCAAATTATTAGAGAAGGACACGGCATTTAAATTTGATGAGGAGTGCATAAGAGCTTTCAACGATTTGAAGAGTCAGTTAGTCTCGGCTCCCATAATAGTCACACCAGACTGGGATTTGCCATTTGAATTGATGTGTGACGCAAGTGACTTCACGATCAGAGCTGTCATGGGTCAGCGAAGGAACAAAGTATTTCATCCCATCTACTATGCGAGTCGGACTCTGACAGGAGCTCACTGAATTACACGGTAACAGAAAAAGAGTTACTTGCTACTGTGATTGCTTTTGACAAGTTTTGATCTTATCTTATAGGTACCAAAGTGACTATCTATACGGATCACTCGGCAATTAAGTATTTACTTGCCAAGAAAGACGCTAAGTCGAGATTGATCCGGTGGGTACTTCTACTTCAAGAGTTCGATCTAGAAATTTAAGATCGAAAGGGGGTAGAAAATCAAGTAGCAGATCACTTGTCCAGATTGGAGCCGCAAGAAGGGAATTCTCCACTTATACTAATTCAGGAGATATTTCTAGATGAACACATACTGAAGGTAAATCATGTCCATAATACCCCTTGATTTGCTGATATTGCTAACTATTTAGCTTGTGGTTTGATGCCGATTGATAAGACATATCATCAAAAGAAAATGTTTCTTCACGATGTGAAGTACTATTTCTGGGAAGAACCATATTTGTTTAAAAAGTGTGCAGATCAAATGATCAGGAGATGCGTGGCAGAAGATGAAGTACTTAAGATTTTATACCACTGTCACTCAGCTCCGAGTGGGGGACACTTCGGAGGAACACGTGCTACGGCCAAAGTATTGCAAGCCGAATTCTTTTGGCCAACATTATTTAAAGATGCATATGCTTACTTAAAGAGTTGTGATCGATGTCAAAGGCTTGGAAATGTCACCAATAGAAACGAGATGCCTCGAACAAACATCATTGAGGTAGAATTGTTCGATGTTTGGGGTATTGACTTTCTCGGTCCATTCACTCCGTCTTTTGGTCACAAGTACATCTTGGTAGATGTAGACTACGTGTCTAAGTGGATTGAGGCTGAAGCATATCCAACAAATGATGCTAAGGTTGTGATGAAGTTTTTGCAGAAGCATGTATTCACAAGGTTTGGAACCCCACGATCCATCATTAGTGATGAAGGGTCCCATTTTGTGAACAAGTGGTTGAAATGGTTACTTGACAAACATGGAGTGAAGCACAAGGTTGCCACAGCTTACCATCCGAAGACGAATGGGCAAGTTGAACTGGCAAACAAAGAGATCAAAGGCATACTTGAGAAGGTAGTTTGCCCAAATCGACGAGATTGGTCCAAAAGACTTGATGATGCTTTATGGGCTTACAGGACAGCATACAAGACACCTTTAGGGATGTCACCCTATAAGTTGGTCTTTGGGAAATCTTGTCATCTGCCTTTGGAGTTAGAGCACAAAGCTTATTGGGCTCTCCAACGACTCAACTTGGATCTTAAAATTGCTAAAGAGAAATGGATGCTTCAACTTAACGAGTTAGAAGAATTCCGAATGTCTTCATACGAGAATGCCAAATTACTTAAGGAGAGACTCAAGAAATGGCATGACAAGCACATTCGAGTTCGAGAATTTGAAGCAGGTCAGCAAGTTTGTTTATTCAATTCCAGATTAAGGTTCTTTCTAGGTAAGTTAAAATCACGTTGGTCCGGTCCATTTATGATTCATCGAGTCTATCCATACGGAGTTGTTGAACTTCAAGGTAAGGGAGGTAATTTTCGAGTTAATGCTCAACGTTTGAAACATTACTGGGGAGATAAAATTGAACGGGATCAAATCTCGTTCATTTTATCAAATGATTAAATTTTCTTGTTTTCTTTTTAAATAAATGATTTAGGATGTATTTTCGGGATTAGTATGTTTAAATAAATTCTGTCTAAGAGATTGGAACTTAAGCGGGACCGCTTGTGACCCCTCCAATCTTTCCTGGGAATTGATTTTGACATAATTTTCTGAGAAATTATTCCCTAAATGGTAAAATAAATTTTCAAATTTTCAAATAAAAGGGTCAATTTTGATCCAAGTTTTAAAATTGCAACTCAATTTCAAATTTTCATTAAGTCTAGAGACTTAATTGAACTATTTTTAAAATTTGGTTGCTCTTTTTGTAAATAATAAAAATTAGGTGCCTCTTTTTGTAAATATTTTCAAAAGGCATCTAGAATAAATGTTTTTAATTTTAAATATATATATATGATAATCTTTAATATATAATTATACCTATTATAATATATATTAATTATTAACAACTTTGCATAAAATTAGGATTAGTATCATATTTTATTTAATAAGCTTTTATTTTAATAAATTAATAGCAATTAATAATTTAATATGTATTTTTAATTAATTATTAATTGTTGTTAACTTTGAGTAGAATTAGAATTAGAATTTTTTTTTAATTGTTAAATTGTTCTAAGATTTCTACTCTAATTCCTCTCACTATAAAATCCACCCATCTAAGCTTATTTTTTTTCATTCATCATTCTTTCCAAACACCAAAATCCCTAAGTGCCGCAACCTCCTAGCCAACTCTGCCTAGCTACCTAGCAGCCATTCGGCCAGCAGCCCAGCTCCATCGCACGCCGAATGCCCACCACGCACACACCTTCCCCATCGCGCGCTGCATTGCGCGCCTTGTGCTGCTCCAACTCCAGCTGCCCAGGCCTTCATCCCGCACCTGCGCCCAGCCTCCGTGCGCGCTCACGCCAGGCCTGCTCGACGAGGATCCGCATGCTGCTTGCACATACAGCCTAGCCCGCGCGTGTTGCTGCTTGCATCCAACCCCTACTTCGCGCTGCTGCCTCGCACACTTGGGCGGCACACCGACCTTACACCAAACCAACCCCTTTAGCCGAAAACCCTCCAACTTCTTTTAATTTGCCATCTTTTGATTCATAATTATTTTCTTAGTAGTTCCTATTTTTTACAAAAAAGGTGGTAAGACCAATTTTTCTCCTAAATTTTAATTTTATTCAATTATTTAATTTTTCAATTTATTGAATTATTAAAAAAATTATTAATTAAATTTTTGAGAAAATAATTTTTCCCATCTTATGTTCAGGTTAATCATGCCTCGCAAGAGAACTCGTGCCTCCGTCCAAATTGACAAATCACAAAACAAGTTCCACTGTGAAGAAGCCAAAGTGAGATACAAAAGTATCTTCAAGAATCAACAGATGCATCCAGAGAAAGGCTTCACATTGAAAGAAAGCAACTATATTGATTTTATGGCGCGTATTCGTCAGGTTGCTGAAACTCTCAATTGGGAGTTGTTTTGTGAGAAGAGACCTAGTGTGGATGAAGAGTTAGTGCGTGAATTCTATGCGAATTTAACCTCAAGTGAGTTGACGGAAGTTCCAGTTCACGGAATCAAGGTACGAATAACTTCAAATGCTATTAATGAGTTCTTTGATTTACCTTGTTTCAAAAACGATGAATATTCTTCCTTAATGAGCAATTCGAGCCTGAAAATTTGCAAGAAATACTCGAGGAACTTACAGTTCCAGGTTCTAAGTGGACTGTGTCAAAGCAAGGAATCCACACTTGTAGAAGAGAATATTTGACACCACTAGCAAATGTATGGTTCTATTTTATCCATTTCAGCCTTATGCCTAGTTCGCATGGGACTACAATCTCATTAGAGCGAATGGTCATATTATACTCGATTTTAACTGGAAAGACCATTGATGTGGGAAAAATCATCCTGAGAGAAAAGCAAAATTATGCCGTTAGACGTTTTGGCCCAGCTTACTTTCCTTTTACAATAACAATTCTATGATTGAAAGCTAAAATTCTTGCAAACGTAAAGAAGATAGGATATAGCCAAGGCACAATCACCGATTGGGACCTCTATCGAATAGCTGGAGACTTTGTTCTACAGCAACGAGTTGAAGAAAGTGAGGATCCCGAAGAAAAAGAAGAAGAAGAAGAAGATCCCACAGAGATCGAGCCAGTGCAATCGGCTGAAGTCCCTGATAAGGTGGAACCAATGGAACCATAAGTTGAACTTGATGTCGAGACTTCAATGTTCAGAGATCAACTGCCTCACCCAGATCTTCGAGATGAGCTGTCAAAGTTAATGGACATAATGCAACATATGCAGTGGCAGCAACAAGCTTACTGGAGATACTCAAAAATAAGGGAAGACTCGATGAGAAGTGCTCTTACGAAAATTTACAATGACCCATTTATTTTTGTGCCTGAGTTTCCAGATTACATATTTGAACCATGGAGCCCATTATCGAAGAAGGAGTGAAGTGATTCATGCAAAGACAATAATGATGGAGCAAAAGATGAGTCGAATTCGGAAGGATCTGCAAATAAATAAAGGGGGGATCTCGACTTTATTTTATTTATGTTCTTAGGTTATTTTAGGATTAAGTTAATTAGGAATTTTTATTCTCACATAATAAAGAGATGGAAATCATTAATAAAATTGAACAAGTCACGAAGTATAAAGTGTGGCAATAGATATATACATGTCTAGGATTGGATTTAGAAAGAGCTTGGTACTTAAGCAGTCAAATTGACTCACCTCCTCTTTTCTAGAATCCTACCTGGTGTATAATATCTATTCACTTTAAACAATGAGGACATCGTTCATTTTAAGTAGGGGGACCGAAAAATTGAAATTATTTCCACTCAAAATAAATTTTTCTTTTAATTATGATTAGGGTATATTTTGTTCAATAAATTTGAAATTTTGTTAAGTATGCTAAACTTCAGTATGAATAAAGTTCGATTATTTCAATAATTGTTATGTTAACTGAAATATGACATAAGTTTATTTTTAATAAAGCATGCAAATCATACCATAAAATTGTTAGTTCCTTAAGAAAGTTAGGCATGCATGAAAGTTTAAGTCTCTAGAATTAACTTAGTAGTTTCTTGAGGCGAAATCCTAGGAAGCATGGAATGTTGAAAATGATTTAGGCAACTTTTGTTTGGACCATTTGAGCCTCTCAAGCCAACCTTGATGAAATTTTATCCTTTGAAACCCAACTTTGAGACTATATGGCCTAATTTTCTTTGAACCTTTGCAATATTGAGCCATCACTTTTCTCTTAATTATCTTTAAATTGTCTCAAACACTAGACTCAGTACTATTCAGAGTATCCTTTGAACATAAGTTTGGGGGAGTTGAAAGAAGTATCAAGTGCTCTAAAAATTGTAGTACATACATAAAAATGCTCGTGTTGAAAAAACAAAAAGAGCATATGTAACACCCCTCACCCATATTCAATGTCGGAATAGGGTTACGAGGTATTACTGTTCAATTCACAACACATATAGCATACATTTATGCAACAATAAGCATTCATTCTCATAAATCATTCAACACACTCAAATTGTCCCTTATAAGGGCCTACGAGGCCTTAAAAATGCTTTAGAAGTGGTTCAGGACTAAACTGATATCATACGAAAATTCTGGAAACTTAGAAATTTTTCATGTAAACAAGGGTCACATGCCCGTGTGAACAGGCTGTGTGCCTCACACGGCTAATAGACACACCCGTGTCTCAGGCCGTGTGAAAACAAGGCAGACATACTGACTTGGGTCACACGGCCGACCACACGCCAGTGTGTCTAGCCCGTGTACCCTTCGAAGTGGCCACACACGCCCGTGTGCCAGGCCGTGTGCTAGGCCCTGCCAAAACTGCAGTGTATACTGACTTATGCAACACGGCAATGGCACACGCCCGTGTGCCAATTAGGGGGTATACTGACTTGTACCACACGGCCAGTCACACGCCCGTGTGTGAGACCGTGTAGAGCATACTGACTTCATTTCAATTTCAGCACCAGGGGACACACAGCCGTGTAACTTGACCGTGTGTCACACACGGCTAAGACACACGCCCGTGTCTCTACCCGTGTGGAGAAAAATAGGTTATTTACCAAGCAATTTTACCACCCCATTTGGTACACACCTTCACCTACACATATGGCACAAAAACAAAGCAAAATAGGCAATCCATAACAACTAAATCAACCATAATTCTTACCATTTCATCTAACATTTCTTACAATAATTTCTAAGTTTTCCAAAACTTTCGTATGTTATCGGTTTAGTCCCGAACCACTTCTAAAGCATGTCTAAGGCCTCGTAGGCCATTATAAGAGACAATATGATTGTGTTGAATGGTATTTGAGTATGAATGCGTAAATGTATAAGTATTGTATGTTAAATGATGTGTATTGATCAGTAATACCTCGTAACCCTACTCCGACGATGGATACGGGTTAGTGGTGTTACATAGTACTAGCTGCAACGATCTCAAAAACATAGAAATCATTAAAAACGGGACAAAATACATACTAATTTAGCCAAATGAAGTAGCTGAAACTTTGAAAGCTTGAAAATGGCTTTTATCCACCCTAATTTTGGTTAGAAGAAGATGATAATGAAGAAAATGGCTTTTTGTTTTATTTATTTATCATTTATTTACTAAATGACTTAATTAACCTTATTACTAATTCAATATTTCAATTTTACCAAGCCATTATCATCCACTATCTAATTAATGGTGTAATTACCACATAAGGACCTTTACTTTAAGGTTCTATAGCTATTTAACACCTTTAACTTATAGAGCCCTAATTTTACACCTTACGCGATTTAGTCCTTTTTACCAAATTAAGCATTCAAACAATCTTAACGAAATTTTCACACCAACATTCAATCATGCTGTAAAAATTAACATAATAATAAAATAAATATTTTGACATCGGATTTGTGGTCCCGAAACCACTGTTTTGATTTGACCAAAAACGGGCTGTTACAACTCTCCCCCCTTAGGGATTTTCGTCCCCGAAAATTTTACCAGTGAATGGGTTTGGGTACTGTTTTCGTATAGCTTCCTCGGGTTCCCACATAGTGTTTTCAACCCCATGTCGATGTAATAATACTTTTACTAATGCAATTCTCTTATTTCTCAGCTCTTTGATCTCACGAGCTAAAATTCGAATCGGTTCTTCAGCATATGACATATCAGACTGAATTTCAACCTCGATCGGGGAAATGACATGTGAAGGGTCAGATCGGTATCATCGAAGTATCGACACATGAAACACATTATGTATTTTCTATAACTCAGACGGTAAAGGTAGTCGATATGCCACTGGCCCAACTTGCTCCATAATCTCATACGGTCCAATGAATCGCAGACTCAATTTCCCTTTCCGACCAAACCGTAATATCTTTTTCCACAGCCACACTTTCAAAAACACTTTATGCCCGATCTTGAACTCAATATCTTTCCATTTCATGTCTGCGTATGATTTATGTCGATCCGAAGCTGGTTTCAAACTATCGCAAATTACTTTCACTTTTTCTTCAGTCTCTCTTATCAGATCAACCCCGTGAATCTTGTTCTCGCTAAGCTCAGTCCAGTAAAATGGTGTTCAACATTTACAACCATATAGAGCTTCGTACGGCGCCATTTTAATACTCGATTGGAAGCTATTATTGTAAGCAAATTCAATCAGTGGTAGATATTTCTCCCAGCTACCTTCAAACTCAAGAGTACAACAATGCAACATATCCTAAAGTCTCTGAATAACTCGCTCGGATTGACCATCCATTTGCGGATGAAACGCAGTGCTAAAATGCAACTTTGAACCCAAAGCTTCTTGCAGTTTCTTCCAAAATCGCGAAGTAAATCTTGGATCTCTATCCGAAACAATAGATAAGGGAACACCATGTAATCTCACAATTTCGGAAATATACAGCTCAGCTAATTTATCAAGCGAGAAATATGTACGTACCGGAATAAAATGAGCTGATTTCGTCAATCTGTCAACAACAAACCAGATCGCATCTTTCTTTTTCAGAGATAAGGGCAAACTCAATACAAAATCCAATGTTACTCTATCCCAGTTCCACTCAGGAATCATAATAGGTTGTAATAAACCTGACGGCACTTGATGCTCAGCTTTGACTGTTGACAAATCAAACATTTCGAAACAAATTCTGAGATATCACGTTTCATGTCGTGCCACGAATAAAGCTATTTCAAATCGTTATACATTTTCGTGCTTCCCAGATGTACTGATAAACAACTACTGTGTGCTTCGTTTTGAATCTTCTAAATGAGCTTAGAATTTCTTGGTACACATATTCTATCACAAAACATCAAACAGTCATTAGGCCCTATTCGAAACTCTGAATTAGAAGTCAACTCACACTGAGCATGTTTTGCTTGTAATTCATTATCAAATTTTTGAACGTCACAAATCTGCTGTAGAAATAACGGTCTCGCTTTCAACTCGACTATTATCGAACCGTTGTCAGACAAAGCTAATTGTGTGTTCAAAGCACGTAAAGTAAATAAGGACTTTCGGCTCAAAGCATCAGCAACTACATTAGCTTTCCCCGAATGATAGTCAATCACTAATTCATAGTCTTTTAAAAATTCTAACCATCTTTGCTGTCGCAAATTCAAATCTTTCTAAGTCATCAAATATTTCAAACTTTTGTGGTCAGTATAAACATGGCATTTCTTGTAACGCCCTAAAAGTTAGGGATTTGTAATTTTACTTAAATTCATGTTGTGCTTGAACGGCTAGCTATTTGAGTGTGTTTGGGGGTCCAAAGGAGGCCTGGGTTCGAGTCTGAGCTTTAGAAAAATTTTAGTTTTTGGCCCTTAAAGGGGAGAAGGCTGTTTGCAGTAGGACTTAGGTATAATTGTGTGCGTTAGGATGACACAAAAAAAAGGCTTGTGGCTTGTGGCTGTGGCGTCAATGAAGTAGCATGGGGGAGTGGGGTTCGAATCCCACTAATTGCAATTGGAGGCTTTTATTTTGTGACTTGAGAGTGGAGGAAGCAGAGTTCGGATCAAACTCTTCAAGGGGAGTTGGAGACTTGGTCAAAAGTTTTAAATGGATGGAGGGGAGCACTACTAGGAGATTTCGGTGGAGGAAATCAAGGAAGTGAGGTGTGTGGGAGTGTTGGCCGAATTTGGGAGTGTGGCTAAGGGAGAAATTCGGCTAGAGGGGTGTGATTGGGAGTATTTCGGCAACCTTGAATGTTAGGAGAAACCGGGAATTCCTCTTTGTTTTCAAGTTTTCTTTTGGTCATTTCGGTTTGAAACATTTTGTGCTTTTTTCTCTTTTCGTGCATTTTTCCTACCTCTCAGGTATTTCTTTTCCTCTTTGCTAATAGCTGTTCACACTTCAGTTGCTCAATTTTGCATTTCGTCTACAAGCCTGGTTGGCCGAATCCTTACTTCCTTCCCTTTTTCTCTTCATACTTTATTGTTTCTTTCTTTTCTCAAAGCTGAATATTCATCTTCCCCTTTCGGTTCTTCTTTGGCCGAACACTAAACCTTTCTTTTTATCTCTTTCTTCTCTTGGCCTTGTGAAACAACCTTGACTTTCTTGTGTAGGCCGAATCGTTGAGGGCTCGGATATTCTCTTCCCTTCGTTTAACTATTTCAGAATCTATTCCACTTGTTGGTAAGTTGTGGCTATAGCCGAATATAGGTTGGTTGTTTTCTCTCTTTTTCGATTTGGGGTTCTTTGGGGCCGAAAGGCTGTTTCTCTAGTTGCCATGGAGAAGAGTTCTAACATGCTTTCATCGTTTGTCACTAAGGACTCGTTTCCTTAACCAAGGGGTGTAGGCCGATTACTTAGCCTTTGCAAGGGGACTTTCATTTTCTGGTAAGTGAAGTAAGTTGGTTTAAACGAGTATTACTCGAGCTTAGCAAGACTTTGTGACTAACTAATGGATGGTCATTATCCTAGGTGCCTTGGAAGCTTTTCAAACCACAACTCGTAACAAGGTGTGTAATCTCACACTCCTGTTTGTTCTGTTAATGCTATGATCTGTGAATCGGCTAAAAACTGAAATACCAAAAAGCCGGAATATCGGCATCTGAGATCACTCGAGTGTGCGAGCGCTCGTAGTGATAAACTGAGCCACGAACGTTGGCGATAGACCTAAGGGAATGCCATGAACTTTCTCGTGGACTTAGGCCGTAATGGGCCTTATTGGGCCAAAATTTGGGCTTTGGCCCATATGCATCGTTTCGATCAAAAAGGGTATCCGTGTCACTTGAGGCGACAGTGGGCCTTCGAAAAGGCCGTTATAGGGGTAAAATTACTGAAATACCCTCGATGGGTAAAATTACCGAATACCCTTGGTGGGTAAAATTACCAAAATACCCTCAATGGGTAAAATTACTAAAATACCCTTGGTGGGTAAAATTATCGAAATACCTCGAGGGGTGAAATTACCGTTTTACCCCTAAATGACAAGATGATCGTTTTACCCTTAGTGGTAGTTTAAGTGATGTTTATGTGATATTTATATAACTGTATATGATTGTGATGCACTGCATACATGGGTTAATTACGACATGACATATTGTATTGGGTTGGGTTTTCTGATTTGGATGGAGTATCGTTATAGTGGCATCGCCACGTATTCTGATCTTAGTGGCTCAACCATGTATATCGTTGTTAGCAGCTAGGCTGCATTATTGGAGAGATTGGCATGGTGGGTCGACGTGGTCCCCACATGGAGAGATGGCTGGTACGGGTGGAGAGTTGGCTGGACAGGGTTGGGGTACATGCATGTTTTGCATTGATATGATTTAGGGCTTAGGCCCAGATTATTACCGAATAGGGCTTATGCCCAGATTGTTACCGAATAGGGCTTAGGCCCAGATTATTACCGAATAGGGCTTAGGCCCAAACTGTTACCGTAATAGGGGATTACACACTGAGTTCTCACAACTCACTCTTTTCTTTAACTGTGCAGGTAATCCCCAGCCTTAGAGGATTTGGAGTTGCGAGGGACTCGGAGGTGGCCACACGTCAGATATGCTTTAAAGTTAAACTTAGAAATTTTTAGTTTAATTTATTGGGTTAAATAAATTTTGTAATAAGGCCATTGGGATTTTCTTTTAAATTTTATTTGGTATTTCTTTTAATTACAAACTGCTAGTCTATTAAACACGGGTTTTAAAATAATAACTATTGTTTTCAAAATATCACGTTTCATAGAATCATTTATATCGGACTTCCAAGAACAAACAATGGTTTAAAAATAATAATATTTTTGCAAGGGAATGATTTTAAGCAAATCTTGTTTTGTTAATAAGTAACAAAAATCGGAATTTTTAAACGGTAGAAGGTTTTAAATTGAAGAAGGGTTTTCAATGAAAACATGGTTTTTGAAAAACACCACAATGTGACATGCCAGATTCGGGCCTAACTTCTAGGCCAGGTTTGGGGTGTTACATTTAATGGTATCAGAGCTAGGTTGCGAAACTCGGTTGTGGAATGGGTTTTGAAAATTTTTCCTCAACTGTTTAAATTTTGGTTTGGAAAGAAATAGTGTTACTGAATGTGTGGCACACCGAGTCTTCGGTACCAAATCCGTAAGTTTCCTAACACTGTACTCTGTATATATCTGAAATGATCAGATCGAGAAACTACTAGGGATAGTAGTAGCATACTGAAACTCCTTAGTTATAGAAACTAAGACAATAGGAGACTGAAACTGTAGTAAATTCGATCCGTGAGAACAACCCTAATTACTGCTTTTCATAAAATATTTGTTAGTAATTACAAGAACTACAAGCTGATTCATAAGAATTTTTAATCAGATAAATACGCTTACATCGATATGAGCACAAGAGGTACGCGGCCGTGGTAGAGGCCGTGGTCTTTGAAATTGGATCGTCGGCGTCCGAGACACATCCTCGACAGGGAAGCACCACTTTCATCGATGGCGAGACGGGGTCTCATGACCGAAGTCGGTGGGGATGATGCCCCTGTCCCAGCGATGTTGCGAGTTCTTGAAAGGGTTCTTGAGCGAGCTTCGGTCGATGGGCGCGGGTCAATTTCTCGAGTGACTCGGTCGAACGGGAAGAAATCTTCAGGGGCATCTCTGGTGTAGCCCCGAATGTAGCAGAATATTGGTTGGAGGCTGTCGAGCGAATAATGGATGATCTTGATTGCACAGTGGAGTATAAACTGAAAGGAGCAGTGTCTTTACTGCGAGATGAGGCATATCAATGGTGGCTTACCGTGAGGGAAGGCACGCAGGCCGACCGTGTGACATGGGACTTCTTTAAGGCGGCTTTCCAAGGAAAATATGTCGGGGCTAGTTACGTGGATGCCCGGATAAAGGAATTTCTGAGTCTGGTTCAGGGGAATAAGTCGATAGCAGAGTATGAGGCAGAGTTCCTATGGTTGAGCAAGTATGCTCGGGAAATAGTCGCGACTGAACATTAGCACTGTGTGCATTTTGAGGATGGTCTTCGAGATGAGTTGCGGGTACTGATAGCCCCGCAGAGGGAAAGGGACTTTGTTGCCCTGATTGAGAAAGCAAAGATTGCCGAGGATGTGAAACGCTCTGAGCGTCAAAACTGTGAGAAGGAAAGAGGCAAAAATAAGAGGGATTTTGGGCCCTCAAGTTCTTCTGGTGGGCCTAAGAAGAGGCCTAGGTTTGATGGGCAAGCTCGAGTTGGGGTTCCAGTTGTTGCTGGTCGACCACAGCCTTGTGTTGAGTGTGGGAGACCTCATTTGGGAGAGTGCTGGAAATTAACTGGGGGGTGTTTCAGATGTGGGTCCAAGGATCATCAGTTTAGATACTATCCTCAACGGCCCGTTCAGATGCAAGCGGCAGGTCAGGGCTATGTACAGCCACGGAGGGGTGGTCAGTAGCCGTCGAGAGGCCGTGGCCCAGCCAGAGGGGGAAATGGTTTGGGACGAGGTCGTGGAGCACCGGGCAGAGCTACTGGTAACACAGAGGCGAGACAGCCAGCATTGGTGTATGCTGCTCGGCGCCGAGAGTATGGCGACGCTCCTGATGTCATAACTGGTACGTTTCTCATTCATAGTGTACCATATACAGCTTTAATTGATATTGGGTCTACGCACTCGTATGTCGCATGTACTGTGTCGGGGTTGTTGGGCATACGGGTCGAACTTATTGATAGAGAAATGTCGATGATTAGTCCACTGGGACAGTCTGTTTGAGTAAATAAACTGTTTAGAGGTGTTCCCTTAGAGGTCCAATGGGTTATCTTTCCGGCAGATTTGATGGAACTGTCGTTTGACGAATTCAATCTCATTTTGGGCATGGATTGGTTGGTGAAACACCATGCAAATTTGGATTGCGCTTCTAAGAGTATGGTATTAAAGTGATCTCAGCACTAAGGGCAGAGAAGCTGGTTCGCAGAGGTTGCGAAGCGTTCCTAGCGTATGTCAGCGTATCTGATGTTAAGGGTCCATCTGTTGAGAATGTCAGAACTGTAAAGGAGTTTTCAGATGTATTCCCTGAAGAGCTTCCAGGATTGCCTTCTAATCGTGAGGTCAAATTCGGCATTGAACTCCTACCGGGAATGGCTCCAGTGTCCATCGCCCCTTATAGGATGGCGCCGAAGGAGCTGGTAGAATTAAAAGCTCAAATCCAAGAGCTACTGGATCGAGGATTTATCCGACCGAGTGTGTCTCCTTAGGGAGCACCATTATTGTTCGTGAAGAAGAAGGATGGGTCAATGTGCATTTGTGTTGATTATTGTCAATTGAATAAACTGACGGTTAAGAACAAGTACCCTTTACCAAGAATAGACGATCTGTTTGATCAGCTGCGTAGAGCTGCAAATTTCTCCAAGATAGATCTTAGATCGGGGTATCATCAGCTAAGGGTTAAGGAGGCAGATGTGTACAAGACTGCATTCCGGACTCATTATGGACATTACGAGTTTCTGGTTATGCCGTTTGGGCTAACAAATGCACCAGCTGCTTTTATGGATATGATGAACCGGGTCTTCCAACCCTATTTGGACCGATTCGTGGTGGTGTTTATAGATGATATTCTGGTGTATTCGAGAACCGAGGAGGAGCGTGATTCACATCTCTGGATTGTTCTGCAAATGCTGAGAGAAAAGCAGCTTTATGCCAAGTTTAGTAAGTGCGAGTTTTGGCTGCGAGAGGTGACATTTTTGGGTCATGTAGTGTCTGCCGAGGGGATTAGAGTTGATCCTCGAAAAATTGAGGCCGTATTAGACTGGAAGCCACCAAAGACTGTGTCCGAGATTCGAAGTTTTTTGGGTCTGGCTGGGTATTATAGAAGGTTCGTAGAGGGGTTCTCACTGATTGTTGCACCCCTAACTAAGTTACTGCGTAAAGGAGTACCATTTGATTGGACTGATAAATAGCAGGAGAGTTTTGAGAAACTGAAGAAGATTCTGACTGAACCCCCAGTATTAATACAGCCCGAGACTGGGAAGGAATTTATAGTCTACTGTGATGCGTCGCACACGGGTTTGGGTTGTGTGCTGATGCAGGAGGGTAAGGTGGTGGCTTATGCGTCTCGTCAGCTTAGGCCACACGAGGTAAATTACCCCACTCATGACTTGGAATTAGCTGCGGTGGTATTCGCACTAAAAATTTGGAGACACTACTTGTACGGGGAGAAGTCGATCGTTTATACTAAACATAAAAGTCTCAAGTATCTCATTACTCAGAAGGAGTTGAACCTTAGGCAACGAAGATGGATAGAGTTGCTTAAGGATTATGATTGCTTGATTGAATACCATCCAGGAAAAGCTAACATAGTAGCAGATGCACTGAGCCGTAAGGTTGTATCTGATCTAAGAGCAATGTTTGCTCATCTCAGCCTGTTTGAGGATGGTAGTCTGTTAGCTGAACTTCAAGTGAAACTGACTTGGATTGATCAAATTAAAGAGAAGCAGTTACTAGATGATTCGTTGGTTCCTCGTTTCCAATTGATGAAGAAGGGAGAGATTGTGGACTTTGGGCTGAATAGTGAGGGAGTATTATGCTTCCGTGGGAGAGTCTGTGTACCGAGGGATTCTGAGTTAAGACAGTCTATACTGTGGGAGGCGCATAGTAGCCCATACGCTATGCATCCTAGTGGAAACAAGTTATACCGAGATCTACGTGAACTGTACTGGTGGCCAGGACTTAAGCGTGAGGTTACCGATTTTGTAAGTAAGTGTTTGACATGCCAAAGAATCGAAGGCCGAGCACCAACCGCTTTCCGGATTGCTTTGCAACAGCTTTGTTAAAATTCCACTCTGGAAGTGGGAGAGGGTAACCATGGATTTTGTTAGTGGGCTGCCCCTGATGCCTACTAAGAAAGATTCGGTATGGGTAATTGTTGATCGGTTGACTAAATCTTCCCACTTCATACCGGTCCGCACTGATTACTCGTTGCAAAAGTTGGCCAAGTTATACGTGGCAGAGATTGTGAGGTTACATGGGGTACCAGTGTCTATCATTTCGGACAGGGACCCCAGGTTCACATCACGATTTTGGAGAGTGTTACACGAAGCTTTGGGTACAAGGTTGGATTTTAGCTTCATCCGCAGACTGATGGTCAGTCGGAGAGGGTAATTCAGATTTTGGAAGACATGTTGAGAAGCTGTGTAATTGATTTCAAGGGCAGTTGGGAAGACTACCTGCCATTAGCGGAATTCGCTTATAACAACAGCTATCAATCCAGTATTCAGATGGCACCGTATGAGGCGTTATATGGTCGTAGGTGTCGTACCCCTTCTTGTTGGACAGAATTGGGTGAGCGGCGAATGTTGGGACCGGAATTAGTATCTAAAATTGAGGAGAAAGTAAAGTTGATTTGTGAACGATTAAAAGAAGCATCTGATAGGCAGAAGTCGTACGCTGATTTAAAACGTAAAGAGATTGAGTACGCAGTGGGAGATTATGTTTTTTTAAAGGTCTCACCATGGAAGAAGATTTTGAGATTTGGGCGAAAAGGCAAGCTGAGCCCTAGATTCATCGGACCTTACCAGATATCAAAATGTGTGGGACCGGTTGCCTATTAGCTGGAGCTGCCTACTGAGTTAAATTGTATACATAACGTGTTTCACGTCTCTATGCTGAGGCGATACCGTTCTGATCCATCACATATAGTGCCGGTAGAGGAGATCGAGGTAAGACCTGATCTGACTTTTGAGGAAGAACCGATATAGATACTGGATCGTGATGTTAAGATGCTGAAGAGGAAATCTATTCTGTTAGTCAAGGTACTGTGCCGTAATCACGATTCAGAGGAAGCCACATGGGAGCCTGAGGAGGCGATGCAGCAGTAATACCCTCATCTCTTCTGACCAGGTAAATTTTGAGGCCAAAATTTCTTTAAGGGGGGTAGAGTTGTAACACCCCGAAAGTTAGGGATTCGTAATTTTACTTAAATTCATGTTGTGCTTGAACGGTGAGCTATTTGAGTGTGTTTGGGGGTCCTAAGGAGGCCTGGGTTTGAGTCTGAGCTTTAGAAAAATTTTAGTTTTTAGCCCTTAAGGGGGAGAGGGCTGTTTGCAGTAGGACTTAGGTATAATTGTGTGTGTTAGGATGACACAAAAAAGGGGCTTGTGGCTTGTGGCTGTGGCGTCAATGAAGTAGCATGGGGGAGTGGGGTTCAAATCCCACTAATTGCAATTGGAGGCTTTTATTTTGTGACTTGAGAGTGGAGGAAGCAGAGTTCGAATCAAACTCTTCAAGGGGAGTTGGAGACTTGGTCAAAAGTTTTAAATGGATGGAGGGGAGAAATACTTGGAGATTTCAGTGGAGGAAATCAAGGAAGTGAGGTGTGTGGGAGTGTTGGCCGAATTTGGGAGTGTGGCTAAGGGAGAAATTCGGCTAGAGGGGTGTGATTGGGAGTATTTCGGCAACCTTGAATGTTAGGAGAAACTGGGAATTCCTCTTTGTTTTCAAGTTTTCTTTCGGTCATTTCGGTTTGAAACATTTGGTGCTTTTTTCTCTTTTCGTGCATTTTTCCTACCTCTCGTGTATTTCTTTTCCTCTTTGTTAATAGCTGTTCACACTTCAATTGCTCGATTTTGCATTTCGTCTACAAGCCTAGTTGGCCGAATCCTTACTTCCTTCCCTTTTTCTCTTCATACTTTGTTGTTTCTTTCTTTTCTCAAAGCTGAATATTCATCTTCCCCTTTCGGTTCTTCTTTGGCCGAACACCAAACCTTTCTTTTTCTCTCTTTCTTCTCTTGGCCTTGTGAAACAACCTTGACTCTCTTGTGTAGGCTGAATCATTGAGGGCTCGGATATTCTCTTCCCTTCGTCAAACTGTTTCGAAATCTATTCCACTTGTTGGTAAGTTGTGGCTATAGCCGAATATAGGTTGGTTGTTTTCTCTCTTTTTCGATTTGGGGTTCTTTGGGGCCGAAAGGCTGTTTCTCTAGTTGCCATGGAGAAGCGTTCTAACATGCTTTCGTCGTTTGTCACTAGGGACTCGTTTCCCTAACCAAGGGGTGTAGGCCGATTACTCAGCCCTTGCAAGGGGACTTTCATTTTCTGGTAAGTGAAGTAAGTTGGTTTAAACGAGTGTTACTCGAGCTTAGCAAGACTTTGTCACTAACTAATGGATGGTCGTTATCCTAGGTGCCTTGGAAGCTTTTCAAACCATAACTCATAACAAGGTGTGTAATCTCACACTCCTGTTTGTTCTGTTAATGCTATGATCTGTGAATCGGCTAAAAGCCGGAATACCGAAAAGCTGGAATATCGGCATCTGAGATCACTCGAGCGTGCAAGCACTCGTAGTGATAAACCGAGCCACGAACGTTGGCGATAGACCTAAGGGAGTGCCACGAACTTTCTCGTGGACTTAGGCCGTAATGGGCCTTATTGGGTCAAAATTTGGGCTTTGGCCCATATGCACCGTTTCGATCAAAAAGGTATCCGTGTCGCTCGAGGCGACAGTGGGCCTTCGAAAAGGCCGTTATAGGGGTAAAATTACCGAAATACCCTTGGTGGGTAAAATTATTGAAATACCCTCGATGGGTAAAATTACCGAAATACCCTCGATGGGTAAAATTATCGAAATACCCTTGGTGGGTAAAATTACCGAAATACCCCCGAGGGGTGAAATTAACATTTTACCCCTAAATGACAGGATGACTGTTTTACCCTTAGTGGTAGTTTATGTGATGTTTATGTGATATTTATATAACTGTATATGATTGTGATGCACTGTATACATGGGTTAATTATGACATGACATATTGCATTGGGTTGGGTTTTTTTATTTAGAGGAAGTACCGTTATAGTGGCATCGCCACATATTCTGATCTTAGTGGCTCAGCCACGTATATCGTTGTTAGCAGCTAGGCTGCATTATTGGAGAGATTGGAATGGTGGGTCGACATGGTCCCCACATGGAGAGATGGTTGGTACGGGTGGAGAGTTGGATGGACAGGGTTGGGGTACATGCATGTTCTGCATTGATATGATTTAGGGCTTAGGCCTAGATTGTTACCGAATAGGGCTTTGGCCCAGACTGTTACCGTAATAGGGGATTACACACTGAGTTCTCGCAACTCACCCTTTTCTTTATCATGCGGGTAATCCCCACCTTAGGGATTTTGGAGTCATGAGGACTCGAGGTGGCCACACGTCAGATATGCTTTAAAGTTAAACTTAGAATTTTTTTAGTTTAATTTATTAGGTTAAAAAAATTTTGTAATAAGGCCATTGGGATTTTCTTTTAACTTTTATTTTGTATTTCTTTTAATTACAAACTGTTAGTCTATTAAACACGAGTTTTAAAATAATAACTACTGTTTTCAAAATATCACGTTTCCGCAACTGTTTATATCAGACTTCCACAACAAACAAAGGTTTAAAAATAATAATATTTTTGCAAGGGAATGACTTTAAGCAAATCTTGTTTTGTTAATAAGCAACGAAAATCGGGATTTTTAAACGGTAGAAGGTTTTAAATTGAAGAAAGGTTTTCAATGAAAACATGGTTTTCGAAAAACACCACAATGTGACCCGCCAGATTCGGGCCTAACTTCTAGGCCGGGTTTGGGGTTTTACATTTCTCACCAAACAAATAATGACGCCAAATTTTCAATTCAAACACTATTGCAGCTAACTCTAGATCGTGCGTTGGATAATTCTTTTCGTGCGACTTCAACTGTCTCGAGGGATAAGCTACAACTTTGCCTTCCTGCATCAAAACACAACCCAGGCCATTTAACGATGCATCACTAAAAACTACGAATTCTTTACCCGACTTAGGCTGAACTAACACTGGTGCCTCTATCAATAATGCTTTCAATTGATCGAAACTTTGTTGAAATTTCTCAGACCATTCAAACTTCACATCTTTCTGTAGTAATCTGGTCATCGGTGTAGCAATAATCGAGAACCCTTTAACAAAACGTCGATAGTAACTAGCCAATCCCAGAAAACTTTTAACCTCGGATACATTACTAGGTGGTTTCAAATCAATAACTGTAGAAATCTTGCTCGGATCAACTCGAATACCATCCGTCGAGACTATATGTCCCTAAAATCCAACTTCCCGGAGCCAGAACTCACATTTTCTGAATTTAGCATACAGTTGCTTATCTCTCAAGGTTTGCAACACAATCCTCAAATGCTCGGCATGCTTAAACTCATCTCGTGAATAGATCAGAATGTCATCAATGAACACAACAACAAATCTGTCTAAATAAGGTCTAAAAATCTGATTCATCAAATCCATAAAAATTGCAGGAGTGTTAGTCAAACCAAAAGGCATAACAAGGAATTCATAATGTCCATACCTCGTTATGAACACAGTTTTCGGTACATCTGAGTCTTTAACTCGCAACTAATAATAACCCGATCTCAAATCATTCTTTGAAAACACTGTTGCACTTTTCAACTGATCAAACAAATCATCTATTCTCGGCAATGGATACTTATTCTTTATCGTAACTTTGTTGAGCTGACGGTAGTCTATACACATTCTCATTGACCCGTCTTTCTTTTAAACAAATAATACTGGCACACCCCAGGGCGAAAAACTAGGTCGTGCAAAACCTCTATCTGTTAACTCCTGCAACTGAGATTTCAACTCTTTCAACTCTATTGGAGCCATTGATATCGGCGTTGTTCCCGGTACTAATTCAATACCAAACTCAACCTCTATAATAGGTGGCAATCCCGGGAAATCTTCAGGAAATACATCCAGATTTTCACAAACAACTGACACTGATTCAACCTTCTTTTCAGACACTTTAGTATCTAAAACATAAGCGAGATAAGCTTCGCAACCTTTCTCACATACCTCTGAGTTGTCATCGATGAAATCACTATTGGTAAACCACCCAACTCATCAGATTCAATCCGATGAATTTCATTATTCTGACATTTCTGTTCTATAGTCTTTCGTGTACAGTTCACCACAGCATCATGCAAAGTCAACCAATCCATTCCCAGAATTACATCAAACTCATCAAATAGGAAAAGCATCAAGTCAGCCAAAAAACAATAACCTCGAGTCATTAAAGGACAATTCTTGTTTATCAACTAGAACATACTTGCCTAAGGGGTTCGATACTTTAATCACAAATTCACTAGACTCGACAGGCATAACTCTTATTAGACACCAAATTCATACATATATACGAATGAGTATATCCAGGATCAATCAATGCAATAACATTAGTGTCGTAAAGAGAAAATGTAATGCTAATGACATCAGGTGATGACGCATCTTCGCGAGCACGAATAGCATAAGCTCTAGCAGGTACTCTAGCATCAGATCTCACTGTAGAATCTCTCGTTGTACCACGATTACCACTTGCATTTCCCACATTTCTTGGCGGCCTCCCTCGAGTAGTTGTATTGCTCGATCTTACATTTTGAAATTTATCTTTTTCATTTAGTTCGAGACAATCTCTGATAAAATGATCTCGTGAACCACAATTGTAACAAGCTCTATTATTATTTTTCATCCAACACTCTCTAAAATGTCGTCTTCCACACTGTTGACACTCGGTTTTAACATCTTTCACATTTCCAACACTTGATACCGATGTAGTTTGAGATTTAGGGCTGGTATATTGCTTTCCACGATCCCGATTAGACTATCCCACTGAAGCTGTCGATCAGTTAAAATAATCTCTGAATTTCTTCGACGAGGACTGATAAGGT
Organism: Gossypium sturtianum; assembly: GCA_025698515.1. NCBI lineage: Eukaryota > Viridiplantae > Streptophyta > Magnoliopsida > Malvales > Malvaceae > Gossypium > Gossypium sturtianum. The sequence goes on along the minus strand of CM046949.1, from coordinate 55,537,396 downwards.
TTACTCATCAATCTTTTCCTCGAGTCTCTTACCTCTGAATCAGCCTTTCTCTTTTCTCGGCTAAAGTCTTCGGCTTTGCAAGCCCGTTCAGCTAACACAACAAATTCTTTTAAATATAAAATCCCAACAAAAAGTTTACTAACTTCGTTCAGCCCATCAACAAACCGCTTGCACATTATTTCTTTAGTAAACACATACTCTCGAGTGTACTTGCTTAACCATACGAATTCTCTTTCATAATCGGTTACAATCATGCGGCCTTGTTTCAATTCTAAAAACTCTTTATGCTTTTGATCCAGAAATCGTTGACTGATGTATTTCTTCCCGAATTCAGTCTGAAAGAATTCCCAAGTAACTCTCTCCCTCGACACCAACGATACTAATGTATTCCACCACTGATACGCGGTATCTCTCAAAAAGGATATAGCACACTCTAAACATTCAGTTGGCGTGCAAGAAAGCTCATCAAACACTCTAATCATATTGTCAAGCCAAAACTCAACTCTCTCAGGGTCACCATCAACATTAGCTCTGAACTCTTTAGCCCCGTGTTTATAGATCTTGTCAACTGGAGGCTTATTCAATCTTAAAAGCTTGACTCTTTGAGGAGCTACGGGTACAGGTTGGGGATTAGGAGGGGGTGGAGGTTGTTGAGCAGTCGGGTTCGTACGAATATATTGGGTGAACCACTCGTTCATCATTTGGAAGAAGGCTTCTTTAGCCTCTCCTCCCTGGCTACCCATCACAGGTCTAGAATCAGATGGCACTATCCCTTGAGCGGGAGCAGGTGCATTACTCTCGATTAGGATCCATTACTATATGAAAACACAGTTTAAAACGTCAGGAGTCATCACACTATCACAGTTTATATATGGCATGTATAGCTGGACTCTCACACACGCTACGTTAGTCCTAGAATCGACTAAACCGTAGCTCTGATACCAATAAATGTAACACCCCTCATCCGTATTCAACATCAAAATAGGGTTACGAGGTATTTCCGTTCAATTCGCAACACATATAGCATACATTTATGAAAAAATAAGCATTCATTCTCATAAATCATTCAACACACTCACATTGTCCCTTATAAGGGCCTACAAGGCCTTAAACATGCTTTAAAAGTGGTTCGGGACTAAACCGATATCATACAAAAATTCTGGAAACTTAGAAATTTTTCATGTAAACAAGGGTCACACGCCCGTGTGAACAGGCTGTGTGCCTCACACGGCTAATAGACATGCCCGTGTGAAAATAGGGCATACATACTGACTTGGGTCACACGATCGACCACACGCCCGTGTGTCTAGCCCGTGTACCCTTCGAAATGGCCACACATGCCCGTGTGCCAGGCCATGTGCTAGGCCGTGCTAAAACTGTAGGGTATATTGACTTATGCAACACGGCCATGTCACACGCCCATGTGCTAGGCCGTGTGCCAATTAGGGGGTATACTGACTTGTACCACACGGCCAGTCACACGCCCGTGTGTGAGACCGTGTGGAGCATACTGACTTCATTTCAATTTCAACACCAGGGGACACACAGCCGTGTAACTTGACCGTGTGTCACACACGGCTGAGACACATGCTCGTGTCTTTCCCCGTGTGGACAAAAATAGGCTATTTACCAAGCCATTTTGCCACCCCATTTGGTACACACCTTCACCTACACATATGGCACAAAAACAAAGCAAAATAGGCAATCCATAACAACCAAATCAACCATAATTCTTACCATTTCATCTAACATTTCTTAGCCTAAACTTCAATCACAATCATCATCAATTTATCAACCATTTCCAAGTAAAATTAAACACTTCACAAAATGACATTAGCTCATATCTAAAAACATTTACCAAACATACGTCATTTGTTCCATTTCACAAGCATAATACCAATTCCACAAACCTCATAATATAAGCCATAAGCACACTTATATATACATAATCAAACTAGCCAAATTAAGTCAAATCTCATGGCTATAAATACAAACAAAACATAACCATTCATAATTCATCTCAAATGGCAATATTCAATTTCAAAACATAACCAAAATAACCATAATCTTATACATGCCATATGACCAAACCAAGAGCTCAAAAGTACCAAAGTGATGGTTGGATAGTGTGACGTAATCTCCGACGATCCCTGAATCTAAGCTAGCTTTGAAATCACTATAAGACATGGAAAAATAAACCAAGTAAGATTTATAGCTTAGTAAGCTTGTATGATATAAACTTAACTAATCACAAATACACATTCATCAATCTAAACATATTATCATGAAATTCAAGATTACTAACAAACCTTTCACATGCTTATTCATAAGCTTGTATACAAACTTTGTAACTTCTTCAACTTTAAGCTCATAATATACATATACATACCTATACTAATCCATAACAAGGTCATACTTACACGGAATGGCGTTGAATACTCGATATCTCGCACACTAAGTGTTATGCTCAATGTCTCGCGCACTAAGTGCTATACTCGATGTCTCGCACACTAAGTGTTGTACATAGCCGAAGCTATATGCATTCACACACTAAGTGCCATATTTAGCCAAAGTCATATCGAATAGCACACTAAGTGCCATATTTAGTCGAAGCTATGTCGAATCGCACACTAAGTGCCACAAATAGTCGATTTGTCATCCAACATAAATGTAGTCCCGTATATACAATTTATGCAATATCAAAGCATTAAAAAGCATAATTATAACAATGCTTATTGCATACGAACTTACCTTGGATGCTAAAACAGCGAATCGAGTCGTTCAGTCAATAACTTTCGTTTTTCCCCGATCTAGATCTGAATTCCGCTTTTCTTGATCTAAATGTATTCAAAATTAACTTATTCAATCATATATTCATTCAATTTAGTCCAAAATACACTTTAAAACACAATTACACTTTGCCCCTAAAGTTTCACATTTTTACAATTTAGTACTTATTTCATGAAATCACAAATTCATGCAATTTAACCACAAACCATGCTAGCCGAATTTCTATAGTTCGCATATTAGTCCATATTTCTCATTTATTTCACATTTCAACCACTAAATTTACACATTTCTCAATTTAATCCCTAATTTGCATTTTCACTAAAAATCACTTTACAAAACTTGTTTAATTCACAACAAACATTCAAAATCTATCATCAGTCATCAAAAATCATACATATTCACCAATGGAAACATTCAAAATCTTTAACATTTTTGCAAATTAGTCCCTGGGCTAGCTAGTACTAGCTGCAACGATCTCAAAAACATAGAAATCATTAAAAACGAGATAAACTACATACCAATTTAGCCAAATGAAGTAGCCAAAACTTTGAAAGCTTGAAAATGGCTTTTCTCCACCCTAATTTCGATTAGAAGAAGATGATAATGAAGAAAATGGCTTTTTGTTTTATTTATCATTTATTTACTAAATGACTTAATTAACCTTATTACTAATTCAATATTTCAATTTTGCCAAGCCATTATCATCCACTATCTAATTAATGGTCTAATTACCACATAAGGGCCTTTACTTTAAGGTTCCATAGCTATTTAACACCTTTAACTTATAGAACCCTAATTTTACACCTTAGGCGATTTAGTCCTTTTTACCGAATTAAGCATTCAAACAATAAAATTTCTTAACAAAATTTTCACACCAACACTCAATCATGCTGTAAACATTAAAATAATAATAAAATAAATATTTTGACCTCAAATTTTTGGTCCCAAAACCACTATTTCGATTTGACCAAAAACGGGCTGTTACAGCACATGTACTTGAAAGAAAATAGATGTACAAAAGAGCATGTGAAAGTAAAGTAAGTTGGTGTATTGAGGGAAATTATTCCAAAGGTCTGATTGAAGCTGAGTCTAAGGTTTTAAGCCTAAATTTATCTATCTTTTACCTACCCCTAGCCTAGCCACGTTACAACCTTTTTAAAGACTTATTGATTCAAGTTTTCTATGCTACCTACATTAGTGGAGAGAAATTGCTATGTTCAACATATGAAGGCATAAGTTAAACTTAATGATTGCAGCTTAATCTTGAATAAGGAAATAAAATCAAATTGGTAAGGGTTAACATGTCTTTTTTAAGGAAGCATTTAGTCTAATTTTGCTATCATAATAGTTGTTGAGATTAATTTGAACAATATGTATACTTAAGTAGCATAACTATCAAATTTCTTGTTTTTGAGCATAAGTATATTAAATTCATAATTCTGGGAAGAATGTTGTTCTGAAGGAGTTTTTCAAAGGTGCTTCCGAGAAATTCTTTTCAAATTTGTGCATTACTTGGGACGAGCAATGAATTAAGTTTGGGGCTGTGGAAACACAAAAATATACACAATTTTTCATGCCCTTTTTAACTTAAATTCATGCAGTTTTGATAAAATTCTTATCGAAAAATAATTAATTTTTATAAAATAATTAAATTGCACTTAAATTATGAACATGTTGAATTTTAATTAATTTTATAATTAATTTTGATTAATTTTGATCATTTTTCGACAGATTTGCACAAAGGGCAAAAAGCGACTCGGCAGACACTGCTAGAAGTTTAAAACCGAGAAGCAATTTGAAGTATCAAGGCGAATTAATTTTCAGCCTAACTCGGTCCAATTATGTGTATCAATTCATGATATAATTAATTTTAATTTATATCCAATTTAATTTAGATTAAATAAATTATTATTAATTAATTATGAAAAAGTGGTCCAGTTGAGCCGAACCGAGTGAACCAAACCGACCAAGAAGTGGACAGACCAAAACCGTCGAGATACTGACCCAAATCAGCTTACTAGCTGATTATTTAGCTTGCAAAGAGGCCCTTGAAGACTTGTTCAAGTTGTAAACAAACCCCTCCACAATTGGTGGCTTATAGATTTGCCCCAAGCCTAAATTAGCAAAGTTGAAACTATCAACCTTGCCACATGTGTGGCCGGCCAAGGGAGGGCTCTTTGGCTAATAATTTTATCTATTTTTAGCAGCCCTCTTCAGCTATATAAAAAAACCCCCTTAGGCTGGTCATTTGAAACACGTCTCAAGCATTCACATCTTTTCTCTCTTCTCTCCACTTTCTCTCTTCTTTTCCATTCCGAATTCCCTTGCTCTCTTTCCGATTTATCCTCTTGGAAAAGGGGCATTCATCAGCCACTTGGAGCAGCAATTAATTTTTCATAGTAGTCTTGGTTGACGAGGACAACGGAGAAGGAAGAACGGAGCAAACTAGTCAAGCCACGGAAAAACACCGGATTTGATTCTTGTTCCCTATCTCTTTATTTTTATTTTTTTTTGTTATGATGAACATATATATGAATATTTATGTTTTTGGAATGGTTAATTTAATCAATTTAGCTTGAATTTAATTCATGTTAGGTTGATTGCATTTCGTTTGCTAAATTTGTTAAAATTGTGTTTATGTTGTTATAGGCCTTGGTAAGATGCTTGATTAAGTAAAATTATGACTAAGTTATTCTTGCATTACAATTGTGAGGTAGCTAATGAATTAATTATTTAAACGGATTAAAATTGTAATTAATGGACACAGTACTTAATTAGTGCATGTTTAATCATCTAAGGTAGCTGAGGGTTAAATTAGCAACGGTATCTGACAATACATTTGCCTTGCATAACTTGCAAGATTATTGTGATTAAACTGTTTCAAGGTAGGGATACTTTGTTACCTCACGTAGTCTTTTATGTGTTTATTAGATTTAATTAATCATTTGAATTGACATAGGGAAATGTACAAGAGATTATTTCGATTTAATAAGTATGTATGTGCAATAACATATTTGCCTATTAAGATTTGTTTAATCGGTTGAATTGACATAGGGATATAGTCAAGAGATGAATGGATTTTGATAGGTGAGTATGTTCATAAGTTAGAAAATTACCGAGTTGCTGTGAATTTATTCGTAACAATATAAACATGAGTTTAATAATTCTAAGTTAAGAAATGTAATTAATCTAACACAATTATGTCATCTTGATTAAAATCATATTTTGAAATCGTGCATTTGAGATTTATTTATTTAGTTTACTTAGTTTAAAATCTTAGTTTTTAATCACCCTCTTCAAACAAAATATTTTTCTTCACCAAAGTGTTTTAAATAGCATTCATAAATAATTCTTTTCACAGTCCCTGTGGGTACGATAACTCGACATTTACTTGTCACTTTATTACTTGCTGCGATTGTGTACACTTGCACATTTTTGTCCTTCGATGAAGCATCGTCTTTATGCTCATCGTTTGGAGGAAGGTGCGTCTGTGCACGAACACTTAACAGTGTTTAAAGAAATTCTCTCAAACTTAGAGGCCATGGAGGTTCAGTATGATAAGGAAGATCTAGGGTTGATTCTATTTTATTCGTTGCCCCCGTCTTATTCAACCTTTAGAGACACGATTTTATATAGCCGCGAGTCTCCCACAGTTGATGAGGTTTATGAGTCTTTAACCTCGTATGATAAGATGAAGCATCTTGTGGTTAAAACCAACTCTCAGGGAGAGTGTCTCATTGTTCGTGGGAGACAAGATCAGCATGTTAATGATGATCATGGAAGGACACAGGAACAGAATCCTCGTGGTAAATCTAAGGGTAGATCGAAGTCTTAAAACAGAGGTAAAACTTGTAACTTCTGCAAGAAGAAAGGGCACATTAAATCTGAGTGCTATAAGCTACAGAACAAGATCAAAAGGGAGGCTACGAATCAAAAGGGAAAACAACCAAAAAATTTCGGTGAAGCTGATGTTGTAGAAGACTACAGCAATGGTGAACTTCTAGTCACTTCTGTCAACAATTCTAAAGTGAGCAAGGAGTGGATCCTTGATTCGGGCTACACCTTCCACATGAGTCCTAGTCAGGATTGGTTTACAACTTATGAAATAGTGTTTGAAGGTGTTGTTTTGATGGGAAATAATGCTTCGTGTAAAATCGCAGGTGTTGGAACAATAAAGTTAAGATATTTGATAGAGTTGTCAGAACACTTAGTGACGTACGATATGTTCCTGAATTAAAGAGAAATTTAATTTCGCTGAGTACTCTTGATTCAGAAGGGTACAAATACACAGCTGAAAGTAGGGTTTTGAAGATTTCCAAAGGTTCCTTAGTTGTGATGAAAGGGCAGAGAAAGACTACCAAGTTATATGTTCTGCAGGGTTCTACTGTTACTGGTGATGCAGTTGTCGCTTCTTCTTCCTTGTCAGATGATGATATTACTAAACTTTGGCATATGCACCTAGGGTATATGAGTGAGAATGGCATGGCAGAATTGAGCAAAAAAGGACTTCTTGATGGGCAAGGAATTTGCAAACTTAAGTTTTGTGAGCACTGCATTTTTGGGAAACAAAAGAGAGTTCGATTCACCAGAGGAATCCATAACACGAAGGGAACATTGGAGTATATTCATTCTGATTTGTGGGGGCCATCAAGAGTGCCTTCGAGAGGTGGAGCTAATTATATGCCAACTTTTATTGATGATTTTTTAAAAAAAGTTTGGGCGTTCTTCCTAAATTAGAAAAGCGATGTGTTTTCCACATTTAAGTCTTGGAAAACTATGATTGAAGAACAAACGGGAAAACAAATAAAATACCTCCGCACAGACAATGGCTTAGAGTTTTGTTCTGATGAGTTTAATAAATTGTGCAAGTCAGAAAGGATCGTGAGACACTTGACAGCTCGTCATACTCCACAGCAAAATAGTGTTGCAGACTGAATGAACAAAACGATCATGGAGAAGGTTCGATGTATGTTGTCAAATGCCAACTTACCAAAGTCGTTTTGGGCAAGCGACCTCTCTCGCATGTTTTTGATCAACCGATCTCCATCTCATTGCCATTGAGAAAAAGACTCCACAAGAGGTATGGTCCGTAATCCCGCTAACTATTCCGATTTAAAGATCTTTGGGTGTCTGCGTATGCTCATGTTGATAATGGAAAATTGGAACCGAGATCCATTAAATGTGTTTTTCTTGTTTATAAAGCTGGTGTAAAACGGTATAAGTTGGTGTCTTGGAAATAGAAAAATTGTGATTAACAGAGATGTTGTTTTTTTATGAAACTGCTATGTTACCTAACTTATCTCTTAAAGACTCTTCCAATAAATAAAATCCAAAGCAGGAGATTAATCTAGAATCTACAACAGAGTCGACTCCTCAAGCCATTACAAAAATTCAGAATAGAGTTGCTTTTTCACCCCAATACTCTATCGCCAAAAATAGAACTAGAAGAGAAATTAAACCTCCAAAGAAGTATGCCGAGGCTGATCTAGTTGCTTATGCTTTAAATGTGGCTGAAGATATAGATGCAAACCAAGAACCATCTAATTATTATGAGGCGGTTAGCTGTGAAGACTCAAAAAAGTGGATGTTTGCTATGCAAGAGGAGATGGAATCACTCCACAAAAATAGAACATGGGATCTTGTGAAACTTCCTAAAGGTAAAAAGGTTGTTCGTTGTAAACGGGTGTTTAAAAAGAAAGAAGGGACTCCAGGAGTTGAAGAACCTAAATATAAAGCAAGGCTTGTTGCAAAGGGTTACAGTCAAATTCTAGGAGTGGACTTCACAGATGTGTTCTCTCCAGTTGTGAAGCATAGTTCGATTCGAGTTTTACTTGGTATTGTGGCCATGCATGATTTGGAGCTTGAGCAGTTAGATGTAAAAACTGCATTTTTGCATGGATAACTTGAGGAGGATATTTACATACAACAACCAGAGGGTTTTACAGTCTCAAAAAAAGAGGACTATGTTTGCTTGCTGAAAAAGTCCCTTTACGGTTTGAAAAAATCACCAAGACAATGGTACAAGAGGTTTGATTCCTTTATGACTTCTCATGATTTCAAAAGAAGTAGTTTTGACAGTTGTGCTTACTTTAAGAAAAATAGTGATGGTTCTTTTTTGTATCTACTCCTTTATGTTGATGACATGTTGATAGCAGCGAAAGATAAAGAAGAGATAAGAAAGGTTAAAGCCCAACTAAGTGAAGAATTTGAGATGAAAGATTTGGGACCAGCAAAGAAGATACTTGGTACGGAGATTCTCAGAGATAGAAAAGTAAGTAAATTGTACCTAAGTCAAAAGGGTACATTGAGAAAGTTCTTTCCAGGTTCAATATGCAGAGTGCTAAGCCTATTAGTACTCCTTTAGCAGCCCATTTCAGACTTTCATCGGCTTTGTCTCCATAATCAGATGATGAGATTGAGTACATGTCACATGTTCCATAGTCTAGTGCAGTGGGATATCTCATGTATGCTATGGTTTATTCACGTCCAGATTTATCATATGCAGTCAGTGCAGTTAGCAGATACATGGATAATCCTGGTAAAGAACATTGGAAAGCAATTTAGTGGATTTTAAGATACTTACGAGGTACTACAGATGTTTGCTTACAGTTTGGAAGAACTAGAGATGGAGTCATTGGGTATGTTGATTCTGATTTTGCTGGAGACCTTGATAGAAGAAGATCTCTCATAGGTTATGTCTTTACAATTGGAGGTTGTGCAATCATTTGGAAAGCCACTTTGCAAACTACAGTCGCTTTGTCTACCATTGAAGCTGAGTACATGGCGATTACTAAGGCTTGTAAAGAAGCTATTTTGTTGAAGGGACTCTTTAATGAACTCAAAAAAGACCTTCAAATCAATACAGTATTTTGTGACAGTCAGAGTGCCATCTTCCTTACAAAAGATCAAATGTTTCATGAGAGAACAAAACACATTGATGTCGTTATCATTTTGTTTGTGATATTATTGCTCATGGTGATATTGTTGTGAGTAAAATTATTACTCATGAAAATCCTGCGGATATGATGACAAAGTCACTTCCTATAACCAAGTTTGAGCATTGCTTAGACTTGGTTAGTGTTCATTGTTGAAGTTAAACCCTTAAGGGGTTTTATGGAAGAGGTGGAGAACTTGTTCGTTGAGAGTTCGCGATAAAGAACTTGTTCATTGAGAATTCGTGTCAAGGTGGAGATTGTTAGAATTGAGGGACCCGAATCCTTATTTAAATAAAGTACAATGGTAAAATAAAATAAAAGTAAAATCCATATAAAACTACACTTCTTTTATTTTATTCTAGAATAAAGTTTTTTTAAAACCTTATTAAATTCCATCTATTTGATATTGATTAGAATAACGTATTTCAACCTTACTACACTCCTATTAGAATATGGTTTTACAAGCCTATAAATAGACATAGTCTACTCCTCTTGTAATCATTCGAATTTGACATAATGAATTTTCTTCTCCTCTCCCCGTGGTTTTTTTCCCGAAAGGGTTTCCATGTAAAAATCTGTGTGTTCTTTATTTTTACTTCTCTTTTCTTTACCATATATTGTCATTACCGACATTCTATTTTTCTCATTGTAAAACTTTGAAAACATTCACACGACCATGTGGCTGGGCCGTGTCAGTTATCCTGTACTTAAATTACCAATGGCACACGATCGTGATAACCAACCGTGTATGACACATGGTCGTGTGGCAAACCATGTGACATCAAATTGGTCATTTTTCAAATGATGCAATCTAAACCTATGCACATTACTTTCTATGTCCTATATATTTGCAATATTAATTATCAAATAAAACTTTCATTTCAAACTTTTAATCTCATGATTTTGAGGACTCTATCATCATCGTTTCAATTATACTTATCCCAGTTTTACCATTTATTCCCCCTATTAACTTAACTTAGATGGATACACGAATCCAACCAACACACCAGTTTGGCACTCAGTGCCTCATCGGATAAATCCGAAGTAAATAGTTTACGCCCAGCGCTCATTAATAAGTTTGACACCCAGTGTCTCATTGGAATAACCGAAGTAATTTAGCACCTAGTGCCTCATCGACTCATAGCCAAAGTAACCCTGAACTCTTCCTATTCTATGGCATGTCAACTATATCCGACTTTGACTGAACAGTTAATAGGGTAACCATTTTCAATTTCCATTATAAGCCAATTTCTCAATTCAATTATATATGTTCAATAGTAATTCATCATTACATATCAATATACCAACATAATTATTCTCAATACAAAATCAAATTTGCATTTACATAAATATACAATAATCTCAAATCAATTCAATTTAGTCCTTACCTTAATCAATTGATCAATTTCATCCCAGTATAATTCGATCAATTATAATCAATTATCAATTCATCATTTTTAGTTTTAACCATCAACTTATCATTTTTCTATGTTTTAGTTCATAACTCACCCGTTGTACCAAATTGTACACAATTCAAACTATTATCAAACAAATACAAATTCACAAATCAAATATAAAACAATTTTAAAAAATTATACTATGTGAACTTACCTGGAAAAACAACAAACGATCAATTCTCTAAGGACTAATCAATAAATTTGCCTTTTTCTTCGATTAATTCCGATTTGGTCCAATTCCCAATCTATACAATTATTCAACTCAATTTATAAATTTCAACCCTCTTAATTCATCATATTATAAACATGTAACAGACCAATTTTTATTATTCGGCTACTCCATAAAGTTTTTCACTTTATTCAATTTAGTCTTTAAAACCAAAATAGTTATAACTTTCACATTTAAACTCCAATTTTCATTCCTATTTCAAATAAATCCTTCTACAGCCCCCTAAATACATAAAATTTAGAAATTTCATATCAAACTTTACATTATTACATTTTAGTCCCTAAACTCAAAACTTAACAAAAAAAATACTTTACAAATTAGTCATTAAACACATATAAGCTTATAATCAAGCTATTAAACATCATAAGCTTACCATGCAACTATTTTAAAATGTTTAACATTTATGAAAATGGAGATAAAGATTAACTTGACCTAATTACAACTATCTTAAAAATATAAAAATTACTAAAAAAAGGCTTTACAAGGCTTACCATGCAATGATCGAATAGCTTGAAGCAAAAAAATGGTTTCTTGGCTTTCTTTTAATGGTTTCCTTGGAGAAGAATACATAAAAAATATGGTGATTTATTTTATATTTCTTTTACTATTAATATATATATTAATATTTCTTTAATAATTCCTTCAACAGCCGTCCACTTTATGTGTAATGGTCTAGTTGGCATTTTAAAAAAAACTTAATTATTAAACAAGTCCTTTTAACTTTTGAGAAATTAAAATCTATAGCGATTAAACTTTTACCTCTTTTACGATTTAATCCTTTTACCTTAATTGATCACTAAGTCAATAAAATTACCTATCCAAAAGCTGGTTTACTTAGACAATAACTTTGTAAATATTTATATTTACAGGCTCGATTTATCAAAACGAGGTCTCAATACCTCATTTTCCAAAATCACTAACTTTAGATATGCACCACTTGTACCTTGACTAACTAAACAATTAATAAAATCTATCCAATCAAAATTCACCATAATACTATATTTAACTCTTAAATTTTAATTACTAATGTTTATGAACTCACTCGTCAGAATTGCGATCCTAAAATCATTGTTTCCGATGCTACAAAAAAATGGGTTGTTACATGACAAATTGGATGCTTCTTAATTACATATCCAATCCTCGAGGCATAGCCTCTAAGGACGTCCCTTATATACATGAAACCTCACCAAATAAGCCCACAAGGATTTTCATGAGGTCTGGCTTGGTCCATTCCTACATTTTTTTCATAACAGCCTTTGATCCTACATTCAAGGTAAACCACTCATAAGTTCAAATAAAGTTAGTGAGATTCCATACACCAAATTTTAAATAATAACATCTTGGTGTTACGAGCAATAAGGATTAATGCACATAAATAACTCCCTGAGTTTCATATAAGTTCTCGCAATTTAATTGGTGTGGTCAACGCCTATACTTTCTCCTTGAACGAATCATTGGCGGATTTTGGAAGAAATTGTATTCTTTTTTACCACCCCTAATTGATACTTGGCTTCTTCAAGCTTCATCCCAGACCTTTATTCTACCTTGCTGGTTTGACTCATCAAAAGATAATCACACAAGCAAATAAACAGATGTTCAACTAGCTTTGGTAAAATTGCATGTGTTTCACCAAAAAGGAGAATTCTTTCCCTGAATCCTATATTCCGCGTCGAACCTGAAATCGACTTACCATATTATCCAGACACATGCGTCCTTATGACTTGGCTTGTGCAATATACCTTTTAGAGAGCATCTCATATATATATACCCTCGTATGTGGCCTTCGAGCTTAGGATTTAGCGAATAGTTTTAAGAACTACTTTCTGAAAAAACTGTACTTATGTGATCGCCCACTAGCTTTCCCATTTTCACACTAATTTGAATGGACATTCCATCAATTTGATAGTCCTAATGGATTTTCCTTCCTTAAAAGCCTTGGACGAACTTCCCAAATAGTCATTCTCGGGCTTTCTATCCATATGATAGTCCCTACGAACATTTCCATCTTCAAGACAGTCCTTGGAGAGCATTTCACATAAGATAGTCTTTGGTGGACTTTCTACATAATATAGTTCTTGGCAGAGTTCCCACATATGATAATCCTTAGCGGACTTTCCACATAAGACAATCCTTGACGGACTTCCCGCATAAGATATGCCTTAGTAGACCTTCCATATAAGACAACCTTTGGAGGACTCTCAATAGCGATTGCATATTTGCGAATATTCTGATAAAAGATCTCATCTTCTACATATATCCACATACAAGGTGATTTCACATTTCCCTATGCCTTTGAGTCTTTGTTGGACCTGTTATCAGCATGTTTGTTAGCATTCTCGTACGTTCCATCACCGTTAAAACAAAATTTTCCTCCTACAAGTTTCCACATATATGCCCTAACGGTTTCCCTATTTACTGTCCTGATGGAATTTATTTTTTTCCACAAAGCAAACTTGTCCTCCACTGGATCATGCCATGGCTAGCCATGGACTTTCGACTCTAATGATTTAGTAAACCATTTTCATGGTGTTGCTCCGTAGAGTGACCACCTTCCGACGTACCAATGTTGGAAGTGAGAATACTACTACAAAAGATAGGAATTAGCCCACAATTATACGGGTTAAGTTGTAATACAGATTGTATAATGAATTATTGGAAGTACTTCAAGGATCGTACCCAAAGGAGGCTTGACTAAACTAATATTAACTTCTACGCTAACAGGTCTAATTAGTACTTTAGTTAAATTATATTACTACTAATAATAATTTGAAAATAAAATATATTTTATAATAATAATAAAATAATGATAGATTGATTTGTGAACTTATCAAATTTAATGAGAGAAGACTAACATGTTTCAGTGTTCATAATTAACTCCTACTTCGGGTTCTATTAAATCAGCTAGTCATTAACCTAGCAGGGCATCTCGACCTTCCACTAACCTAATGAGCTAGCAAGAACTACTTATTTCACGATGTCACAGGTCAGACCGGGTCAAGGTAAGGTTTTCATGACAGGCAATACTGATTTCGAGTTCATTCCTACCTACATGACTTCTTAGGGTCGTCAATCCTAGGGTTTTAGGTTCTTCCTTTCCCAACCAATTGATTTACTAAGAAACCCTACATAGGTGTTAATTAATCCCACAACCACTCGTTAATCTCCCTAATGGATTAGTTTCTCATTGATCTAACACATACAATAGAGTTTATTTGAAAGATAAACATTTATAAAAGATCAAGAATAAAGATGAGAAAGATCCTGATATAAATAAAATTATTGCGGCACGAACAATAATCCGTGATGAGCTGATAGATCTACAATCCAAATCCCGCGAAGAACGAAATAAAAACTGAAATAAAAGTTACAAGTAAAATAAAATCTAAACTACAAATGAAAGTAAAATTAGACTAAGGAAAAATTGTCTTCTAAACTGTTCTAAGTAGCTATATTTATAGGCCTAAGGTTTGCAGCTGGTCCTTTACCTAAAAAAACTAACTAATCTTCGTTAAAGTTCATTTTACAAACGAAAATACCCCTAGTCCACTAAGTGACCATGTCGCATTGGTGTGGCGACACCCTCTGGCCTGTGTCACGACACTAATGGTAGTTTGCTAATTAAGGTGTGTCTTCAGGGTTGTGTCAAGACACCCTATGGACTATGTCGGGACTGCTTCTTGGGTACCTTGCTTGTTGTGTTGCAAAATCCAAGCTCCGTGTTGCAACATCATGAGTAATCCACTATCTTTTTGCCTTTGAATGATGTCCTATACACTCACCAAACATATTAGTCTACCTTTAGGCCTACCTTGGCCAATAAGGTCATATAAATTGCCAAAATTGCTCATTTTATTATCTAAGTACTAAAAGTAAAAACTAAATAAAAACATAGTGAAATTATTTTCCTACAAGCTAATTAAGTACAAAAAGTAGTTTAATCTGCTACAACAAATTGTGGCAGATCATAGAGCCAATAGACCACTTATCCAACCAAACCTCCTCACCTCCTCTTGTTAATTCGAACACCTAAGTATTCACCCGTAAGGCTAACCAATTTCATATTTCAGTGACTGCAATCCCCATTCAATCCATCCATTCCTCCATTACACCAATTTTCCTATCTTCGACTAACTCCGCTGTAATAATTCCTTCATACTCCACATTTTATAAACATGCATTTTACGCACAACATTACTGTAACACCCCAAACCTGGCCTAGACATTATAGCTAAATCTGGAGAGTTACAATAATACGTTGAATTCTTTACTTTCCAAAACATGGCTCGTTACGAAACTGAAAATCAAAGTTTTATAAAATTTGCCACAAATCTTTGATAAAAAAAACTTGCCATTCTTAAAACGCTTATGTGAATCTATCAATTACTAACTTTGATCGTGTCCAAACTAACTATGACAACGAATAAGGCAAGCGCACCTATCGTTTGGTAGTATAGCTATGGCAAGACCGAAAATATCATATCCTCAAGGACCAAGAGTACTAGTAGTTACTATCTTTTTATTATCTAGCCTAAGTATTAAGGGAATTGATGTTTATCTAACTAATTACTAAACTAAGGATGCTAAGACAAAGAAAGTGAATTGGGAAAATACTTTTGGGAAAACCAGTTGATTAAGACAATACCCGAGGAAGAATCCACCTAGACTTCACTTGTTATTTAACTCTAAACCAGACGATTTATTCACTTGACTTGATCCGTAGGATTCCCTAATTTATATTAATACCTCTTTCGAGGCTACTAACGTCTAACCCTAGGTTGATTAATTGAAACCTCTTTCTAATTAAAATCCCTAGTGTTGCATTAACTCGATCTATGGACTCCAATATTAGGTTTGACCCTAATCCGACAGATTTTCGTCATCCTATCTCTAGGGTTGCGATCAACTCTGCTTAACTATGCTAGATCTACTCTTAAACAGGGACTTTTGCTCCACTGCCTAAGCACATCAATACTTGAATCAATATCCTGAAATATTAAAACAAGAATTAAGAACACATAATTAAGAACAAATCAAGTATTTATCATATAGTTCAGAAAACAATAACAAGATCCGTCTTAGGTTTCATCCCCTCGTGGTATTTTAGGGTTTAGTTCATGTTTAATAAAGAATACATCTCGTAAGAAAGTAAATAACAAAACATAAGAAAAACCCTAAAACCCCCTGAAGGAAATTGAAGGGAAGATCTTCCGTCTTGAGTGTGATTCCGGCTTCTAAGATGGATTAACTGGCTGTCTTGGAGTAATTCCCCTGTGTTCAGCCCTCTCTGGCTTTGCCTCCGACCAAAGACCACTTTTTAGTTTATACTTAGGGTGTTTATATAGGTTTCGGAATGTCTTTCTTGGCCCACAAGTATCCTATTCCGAATGAAACTCATCTTGGCTATAGCAGGGACACGCCCGTGTGACAAGCCCGTGGTCGACTCTCTTGGTCATGGTCGATCCTGTTTGCCACACACGGCCGTGTGATTTGGCCGTGTACGATGTTCTAGGCCGTGTCTCAGTTGTTACTTGAAATGCACGATCGTGGGTGATAGTCCAGGCCGTGTGAGTCTTTAAGGTAAGCCCATTTTGCCCCTTTTTTGGCCTGTTACTTGTTCCTTTCGACTCCCTAAGCTCTCCTGAGTATAAAACATGAAATTAAGAGATTAGGAGCATTGAATTCCACAATTTAAGGGATAAATCATCCAAAATCATGCTAAATATGGGATTAAAATATGTATATATTATGGTTTATCAAATACCCCAACACTTAAGCATTTGCTTGTCCTCAAGCAAAATTCTTAACTCACAATTAAAATAGAATTTCTTCAATTTATAACCTTCATTAATAATGCTTCATCATAATTCATAGGTAATTCATACATTGATAATTTAACCAGAAGGTTCCTAAAGATTCAAACAATCAAAGTCATAGTTTTTATAGTACAAAAAATAGGTGTTTCCCCTTACCTAAATAATCACCTTTAATTCAAAATCAACAAGATTTGATGTAACATCCTGAAATTTGGGATTTTGTGTTTTGCAATAATCCATGCGTTAGGCTAGCTAAGTGTGTTAGTTGTGTATATTTGGGGGCCCTAAGAAGGCTTGGGGTTGTGTTGGGCCTTGGTAGAATTTTTGTGATTAGGCACTTAAAAGGGAGAAGGTAAGTGGCGTCAAGGCATAAAGGAATAAGTGAGTATTTTGCTAGCACAAGTGGAGCTAGTAGTAGAGTGGTGTGGCGTCTCTTGAAGGAGCAAAAGGGGGTGGAGTTTAAATCCCACCTACTGCAACTATTGGGTTATTTTTTTTAGAGGAATTGGAAACTCATTCAAATTCATTTGAATGGGCATTGGTGAAGAAATTTAGGTGATGGAGAGGAGATTGAGATGATGGAGAGGAGATTGAGGTAATGGAGAGGAGATTGAGGAGGAAATTAAGGAGAAATAAAGGAGGGAGATAAGGTGGAATGTTGGTCGAATTTTTGGAAGGTGCATGGGGAAAGAAATTTGGTCAACTAAGATCTTTTTGGTGTTAGGGGTATACGGTTTTGGTAGGGGGTGAAGAGCCGAAATTCTCAAAATAGTTTTGCAAGTTTTGAGCATGAAGAGTTTTTCCTCTTGTTAAAATTTTGTGCTTTTCTTTTCCAAACTTTTCCCTTACTTGCCGAAACACTCAAGCCATTTTTGGCTCATCTTTTCTTTGGTGTTAGCCGAAACTCTCTGACACTTCTTTTTCTATCTTTTCTTCTCTTTTCTCACTATTTCTTCTATCTTTCTCTCTTTTTATTTAGTCAATAATATTTGGTGCCCAAATCTTCCTTGTTTCCATCTCTCCAAATAGCCGAACCCTCTTAACCCTTTATCTCTTCTCTATTTTTGCGTGTTGGGCACTTTCTTCCTTGGTTGAATCGGGTAAGTAGATTCATTCTCTCCTCTCATCTTCTTTTCTCTATGACCGAATGTTGATCCTCATCATTCGGTTGTTTCATTTTATCTCTAAAACCGAATCACCATCTCCTCCTACTCCCTCATCTCGTGTTCTTCTTTTTGTAGCGATCTTGTGGGGTGCCGAATCTCACATTTTTGTTGACTTAACCGTAGCCATAAATTGAAGCTGTGGAAGTCGGGTTCATCATCGATAAGGTAAGGATTTCTTCGGGATTCATTTCGATCTCTCTCTTTGCTCGATTATTCTGTTAAAATGAATCGATAGTTATGTCTAATCGTTTATTTTTGGGACTTAACAACTCGTTCTCCTCTGCTTTTTAGTCTTCCGGAAGTAGAGGTAAGCTGAAATCCTCTTCTTAGACAACTACTTTCTCTCATCGTAAGATCGTTCTGACCGAGACTGTAACAGTCTGGTTCATACCCTAGTCGGAACAGTGGTTTCGGGACCACAAATCTGAGTCTGTATAATATTTTAATATTATTTTTTGTGCCGTTGATATGTGACTAAGCATGTGGTAAAGTTTCGTAAGCTAATTTGTATGTTCGTGTGTTTAATTTGAACATAGGATTGAATTGTATTAAAGGTGAAAGTTGTATGTTATTCGTTAAATACCAAAGTGATATGGCTTTTACATGATAAGGCCTTATGAGGTAAATATGCAAATTTTTGGATAGTGGATGGTGGAATGTCATGATAGCCATGATATGTATTTGTCTTATATGATTATTAAATGGGTAAATGGGTAATTAAATAATTATGTTATTCGTAAATATAACAAATAAGCATGATAATAGTTTTATATCATCCATTTTATCACCAAAAATTCATAAGAAAGAAAGGTAAAAAACTATCCTAGGTTTCGGCAATTACCAAGCCAAATTGAGGTATGATTTTGAATTAGATTTTTATGATTTTTATGTTTTTGAGATTGTTTCTTAGTCTACTATCAAGCCCATGTACCAATTTTGTGAATTGGTGATGTTTGTGTGAGATGCCATTGTTGATATGTTGAGTTTTGAGATGAGTTTAGTTGCTAAATGAAAGATATGAGTTAGATGAACATACTTTGTTCTTGAATTTTTGATGAATTTTGCTAAATAGGGCTAAATTAAGAAAATGGTAACTTGAGGGACTAAATGGCAAATTTGATGGAAAATATGGACTTGTATGAGATGTATATACATTCGGCTAAGCATGTGTATGTGTGGATTTTGTGAATTTGATGTTTTGAGAAAAATGGACTAAAATGATAAAGTGTACAAATATGAGGGTTAATTTGCAAATAGTCCTAAATGTGTGTCCATGGATTGAAATGTATGAATTAGTGAATAAAAGGGTTAATTTTGAAAATGTTGAGATCAAGAACCAAGGAAAACAGACATTGATCGCGGGAAAGCGAAAGTAACCGAGTAGTCGTTTTCATTCCGACATATTGAATCTGAGGTAAGTCACTATGCAAATGAACGTATATGTATGCAATTGTAATTGTTCATATGACTAATGTAGATAATGAATGCTTATGAGAGGTTGTGCATATGAATTACGAGATAAGGCCGATATAGCGATAAAGTCCGAAAAGCCCGCATTTAACCTAGGAATAGAGAGGATTAGCTATGTCATGACATAGGTATACATTCGTTTCTATCATGTAAGACCACATCCGGGCGTTGGCATTGATTTGAGACTTCGTGTAAGACCACGTGCGGGGCGTTGGCATCGATATAAGTTCTATGTATAAGACCATGTCCGGGGGGCTGGCATCGAGATAAGCTTTACGTGTAAGACCATGTCGTGACATCGGCATCGTATTAATACGTGTAAGACCTGTGCGGGACAAATGACATTAATGTTTGAGTGCATATAAGACCTCGTCTGGGACGTTGGCATTGTACGACCATTCCGAGCTTTCTGAGTATCCTACTAGATTCCTTACTGTTCAACGGGTAAGTTTGTGATACTGAAATAGCCGGTAAATAGTGAATTCGATTCAGTCGTTGATTCATACACTAAGTGTGTATATAAGGTAAGTTCCTATGTAACCTTGCTATGATGGTTATGTACCTTTGAAATAATTTTGTGCATAAGAGATTTTTGGAATTAATGAATGTGATAAATGTGGCCAATAGTATGAACCAAAGTATATATGTGATAAGATGTTATGTATATGAAATGTGCCTATAATTCTATATGCTTATATACTTGTCTATTAAGTTTATTTGTATATGACTTACTAAGCTTTTGGAAAGCTTACTCTATGTGTGTTTTCTCTGCTTTTATAGGTCGTCAAAGCTCTCAAGAAGGCTCGGGACCGTCAAGGATTGTCATCACACTACTAAAATCATTTTGGTACTCTTTGAAAATGTATAAAGTTAGATATGGCATGTATAGGCTAGTATTTTAGTACAAGTTGTTATGTGATCTTAGCCATGTGATTTGGCTATTTTTGAATTAAGACTTTGCTTAAATGAATGTGATACATGATGCATATTTTGGTATGGTGAAAGCATGTGAAATGGCCAAGGCTTGAGTGAGCAAATGAATGAATTATGCTTGTAATGATATGAGTTTTATTCTTTGAAATGGTCATGGTTGGAAATGGTATTGAATGCATGGTTTGAATGATTATTTTGGTATGTTTTTTGTGGTTATATGTGCATGAGATATGTTGGAAAATATGGCTTGTAGGTTGACCCTTATGGGTGGCATTTTGGCCTTGTAAATGGCCTATAATGCCACACAGTTGTGGCACACGGGCGTGCCTAAGACCGTGGTTGAATTGGCAGAATGTAGCTTAAATAGCACACGGCCTCGACATGGGCGTGTCAGCTAGCCGTGGTGTATAAGTCAATAGCTAGCTAAGAGCACACAGCCATGGCACACGGGCGTGCTTGTTGGCCGTGTTGGAAAAGTCAGTATATGGTTTGGTAGCACATGGTCATGGCACACGGACGTGCCAAGTAACCGTGTAGATATAGTCAGTATGTAAACACGGATGGACACACGGGGGTATCTAGAAGCCGTGGAGGGCACACGGTCTCCTACCACGGGCGTGCCTCCCCTGAAAGTTAGAAAAGTTTTTAATTTTCATGAAATTTTATATGTGTTTCAGTTTAGTCCCAACTCGATTTATATGCATGCTTTGGGTCTCGATGACTCATCTAAGGGACACTATGATCGTTAATGATGAATGTAATGTATGAAATGTTGTGTAAGTTTTTGATCTATCCGGTAGCGCCTTTAACCCTAATCCGGCATCGGATACGGGTTAGGGGTGTTACAGAGACTCTCTTAATAGAGGCAAGTGGTAGCCATATTCAAGGGAAACCGATAAGATGGCACAAAAGGGGTGGTCTTGCATCTTCTGTTCCCAAGTTCAAGCGTAGGGCAGTGTCGACACTTTCTTCCTTGGTTGAATCGGGTAAGTAGATTCATTCTCTCCTCTCATCTTCTTTTCTCTATGACCAAATGTTGACCCTAATCATTCGGTTGTTTCATTTTATCTCTAAAATCGAATCACCATCTCCTCCTACTCCCTCATCTCGTGTTCTCCTTTTTTGTAGCGATCTTGTGGGGTGCCGAATCTCACATTTTTTGTTGACTTAACCGTAGCCATAAATTGAATCTGTGGAAGTCGGGTTCATCATCGATAAGGTAAGGAGTTTCTTCGGGATTCATTTCGATCTCTCTCTTTGCTCGGTTATTCCGTTAAAATGGATCGATAGTTATGTCTAATCGTTTATTTTAGGGACTTAACAAATCGTTCTCCTCTGCTTTTTGGTCTTTTGGAAGTAGAGGTAAGCCGAAATCCTCTTCTTAGACAACTACTTTCTCTCATCGTAAGATCGTTCTGACCGAGGCTCTCTTAAGGGAGGCAAGTGGTAGCCATATTCAAGGGAAACCGATAAGAGGGCACAAAAGGGGTGGTATTGCATCCTCTGTTCCCAAGTTCAAGCGTAGGGCAGTGTCGGCAGTTCGGGATTTTCCACCAGGTTATGGAAGGGAACCGACATTCGGTGAAAATAGGCAGATCGTGGTCGTTCGCGATAGTGAGGGTAACTGTGGTAAACTGATCGTTTAGATCTGGAATGAGAATTTCCCTTGTAGTTAGTTAATCGTGTGATATGTTGGTTTAGGTGACGAAGATCAGGAGGGTTTAATTCTCTACGTAATCAGGTGTGTAATTTTACACCGTAACCGCTAAGTTTCGTATATGCCATCATGTTGGTAGAATTAAATAATTGTTTTATTCCGTATGATTAATGAATTGGACTGTCGCATGAAACTGAATAACACGCCTAAACAATGTTATCTCTGAAAGTTTACTAAAATGCCCATAGTGGCCGATTTACTAAAATGCCCTCGATGGGCCGATTCATTAAAATGCCCATAGTGGGCCGAATTATCAAAATGCATTAATGGGCCGTTTTATTGTAATAATTCGCTGGGTTAATGATTGATTTATATTTGGATATTATGCTATGTATGTTGCATCTTTTATTACGGTATGGGGTGGGAAAAATTGTATGGAGAGCAGTGTAGCCTGGTGGCATAGCCACAATTCGATTATTAATGTGCTTAACTATGATTTCGGTGGCTCGGCCACAAAAATACTCTTCTGTGGCAGCTTGACTGTAAATTGGTGTGAGCGGCGGGGTGGGTTGACTTGATCCCCACAGGTGTGATTAGCTGGTCGGGGGTATGATGGATGGATGGGTTGGGTTGCATTCATTTCATTTAAGTATTGTTATGTTAATGGGCTTAGGCCCAAGATGATGCTATATTAGTTCGGGCTCAGTGGTTAACGGTAAGGGGATTACATACTGGGTTCTTGTAACTCACCCCTCCCCTTTTCTTTCTCCTCGCAGGTAATGCTCAGCAGTAGTTTTGGAGCCATGGATGACTCGGTGGAGGCCATACTTTAGGATTGTTACTATCAAACCGTAATAAATTTCTTTTCCGCCTATTTGCTTTATTTTTACTATTTTGGATTTAAAGTTGTAATAAGGCCTCTGGGATTTTTCTTTAATTTCTTTATGTTTCCAACGTATACACTGCCTGTCACGAAATGTTAGAAACGAGGATTTTCTAAAAACATAAATATAAATTTTCTAAGAATGAACAACAAACGGATTTTATAACTATGGATATATATTTATATATGTATGTATTAATAATTAAACTTAGATTTTCTTTCGAGCTACAATAAATATTTTCAAAAGACACGATTTTAAAATTCCCTATTTTGGTTTTCTGTAATACCAAACAACTCTCTTCATGTGACATGCCAGATCCGGTCGTAACGTATGGGCCAGGTTTGGGGTGTTACATTTTATGGTATTAGAGCCCGGCTGCAAAACTCGGCTGTGGTTTGGATTCAAAAATATTTTCCAAAACTGTTTGAAATCTAATTTATAAATACATGTCTTAGAGGAAGTATGGCACCACGGGTATCCGGCACCAAGTCAGTAAGTCTTTGTTTTCATTTTATGATTATTGTGGTATGACTGTAGTAAGAAAATTTCACATGACAGAAGTACGCTAGAACTTTTAGCTTTAGGAGCTGAAACTATAGGGATTGAGACTCTAAGATACGATTTGCGAAAACAACTTCTACACCTATACTCCATAAAACATTGATTAATAAACATTGAATAGCATATTGATCCATAAGATTCTTAATCAGATTAAATCGACTTAGCAAACATGAGCGCTAGAGGATGTGGACGTGGTAGACGTGGCCGTGGTAGAGGCTGAGGTGCTAGAGTTGGGTCTGAAGCATCGGGGCATATGCCTGAAATGGACGCACATGCATCACCAAAGGATCAAGCCGGGTCACATGATCGAATGGGAGGGGACGACGCTCTGTCCCAAGCGATGTTGCGGGTATCTTGAAAGGGTTCTTTGGGGCAAGAACTGGGTCGGTAGCTCGTGGGTCGATATCTGAGCGACTTAGATCGAATGGGGCCAAAGTTTTTAGGGGTATTTCGGGTGTAGCCCCAAGTGTAGTGGAGTACTGGATTGAGGCAGTGGAGCGGATTATGGACGACCTGGATTGTACAAACTAAGCGGCCGAAAAGGGTTGTGTCATTCTTTGAGAGACGAGGCGTGCTCGGTGGTGGCTCACCGTTCGGGAAGGCACTCGGTGATCGATTACAGGGATTTCTTTAAGACAGCATTCCAGGGAAAATATGTTGGGGCTAGCTACGTGGATGCTCGAAGAAAGGAATTCTTGAATCTTGTCCAAGGAGGTAGATCTGTGGCAGTATACGAGGCGAAGTTTCTGCGTCTGAGCCGGTATGCCAGGGGAATAGTGCTGACTGATTATGAACGCTGTGTGCGCTTTGAGGATGGGTTGCGTGATGAGTTACGGGTACTGATAGCCTCGCAGAATGAGAGAAATTTTGCTACGCTGGTAGAAAAAGCTAAGATAGCTGAGGAACTAAAGCACTCGGAACGACAAAATCGAGATAAGGATAGGGGCAGGAACAAAAGAGATTCTGGGTACTCAGGTTCTGCAAGAGAGTTTCAGAAAAGGGCCAGGAATGAGGGGCAAGTTCGAGTGGGTGTTCCAGCTGCTACCAATCAGTTACAGCCTTGTGTGGATTGTGGGAAACTCCATTCGGGTGAGTGCTGGAAGAGAACTGGCGGTTGTTTCAGATCCGGATCCAAGGACCATCGGTTTAGAGATTGCCCTCGAGAGCCTATTCAGACTCAGGTAGTTCGTCATCACGCATTTGCGCAGCCAACGAGGAACGCTCGCTCGATCACCGAGAGGCCGTGGGTCGGGTCGAGGTGGAAATGGTGTAGGACGAGGTCCAGGAGCACCGGGTAGAGGTACTGGTAATAGGGGTAACACAGAGGCGAGACAGCCAGGATTGGTCTACGCGGTCAGATGTCGAGAGGATGGCGACGCTTGCGGACGTTATAACCCGATTACATTTTCATATCGATATGCCTTTTACCGCTTTGATAGACATTGGATCCACCCATTCGTATGTTGCATGTGCTGTGCCTGGAACTTTGGATATTAGATCTGAGATTACTGCTAGAGAAACAACTATGATTAGCCCTTTAGGACAGTCGGTGGTAGTGAATAAGATGTTTAGGGATGTACCCTTAGAAGTTCAGGGGGTAGTATTTCTGGCGGATTTGATGGAACTTCCGTTCGGGGAGTTTGACCTTATTTTGGGCATGGACTGGCTGGTTAAGCACCGTACGAACTTGGACTGTGCTGCAAAACAGATGGTACTAAGAACTTTAGAGGATAAGGAAGTGATGGTGATAGGCGAAAGAAGAAATTATCTGTCTAATGTGGTATCTGCCTTAAAGGCTGAAAGGTTGGTACAAAAGGGGTGTGAAGTGTTCTTAGCCTTCATTAGTGCTTTAGATGCCAAAGAGTTGCCGGTAGAGAGTGTTAGAACGATGAAAGAGTTTTCAGACGTCTTTCCCGAGGAGCTTCCTGGATTGCCTCCGGACCGGGAGGTGGAGTTTTGCATTGAGCTGTTGCCAGGAACGGCTCCAGTTTCCATTGCCCCTTACAGAATGGCGCCGAAGGAGTTAGTGGAACTTAAAGCTCAGATCCAGGAGCTGATGGATCGTGGGTTTATTCGGCCAAGTGTGTCGCCATGGGGAGCGCCGGTTTTGTTCGTTAAGAAAAAGGATGGGTCGATGTGTATGTGCATCGATTATAGACAATTGAACAAGTTGATGATTAAGAACAAATACCCGTTACCAAGGATTGATGACATATTCGATCAGCTGCGAGGAGCTTCGGTCTTCTCGAAGGTAGACATGAGATCGGGGTATCACCAGCTAAAGGTCAAGGAGGCAGATATTCATAAGACTGCGTTCCGAACTCGATATGGACATTTCAAGTTCTTAGTGGTGCTGTTCGGGTTGACAAATGTACCAATTGCATTCATGGACATGATGAACCGGGTCTTCCAACCCCATCTAGATCGATTCGTAGTGGTATTTATAGATGATATCTTGGTGTACTCAAAGACTGAAGAGGAGCATGACTCACATCTACGGGTTGTGTTGCAGATATTAAGGGAGAAGCAGCTATATGCCAAATTTAGTAAGTCTGGATTTTGGCTAAAGGAGGTAACCTTTTTGGGGCATGTTGTGTCTGCCGAGGGAATTAGAGTTGATCCCCGGAAGATCGAGGCTGTATTGGATTGGAAGCCCCCGAAGTCAGTGTTAGAAGTCCGAAGTTTTCTTGGTTTGGCTGGGTATTACAGGGGATTCATTGAGGGGTTTTCATTGATTGCTGCACCCCTAACTAAGCTATTGCGTAAAGGAGTTCCATTTGTGAGGTCAGTCAAGCAGCAGGAGAGCTTTGAGAAATTGAAGAAGATTTTGATAGAAGCGCCAGTATTGATTCAACCTGAGGTCGGAAAAGAGTTTATTGTCTATTGTGATGCGTCATACACAGGCTTGGGATGTGTGCTAATGCAAGAGGGGAAAGTGGTGGCTTATGCATCTCGTCAACTAAGACCGCATGAGGTAAACTATCCCACTCATGATTTGGAGTTAGCTGCGGTGGTGTTTGCTCTGAAGATATGGAGACACTATCTGTATGGGGAGAAGTCGATTATTTACACCAACCATAAGAGTTTGAAGTATCTCCTTACCCAGAAGGAATTGAATTTAAGGCAACGGAGGTGTATAGAGTTGTTGAAAGATTATGATTGCTCAATCGAGTATCACCCAGGTATAGCTAATGTAGTGGCGGATGCGTTGAGTCGTAAGGTGATATCGGATTTGAGAGTGATGTTTGCTCATCTCAGTCTCTATGAAGATGGTAGTCTGTTAGCTGAACTTCAAGTGAAGCCTACGTGGGTAAGTCAGAT
This sequence comes from Gossypium sturtianum, assembly GCA_025698515.1. Lineage (NCBI taxonomy): Eukaryota > Viridiplantae > Streptophyta > Magnoliopsida > Malvales > Malvaceae > Gossypium > Gossypium sturtianum. The sequence goes on along the minus strand of CM046949.1, from coordinate 55,510,180 downwards.
TAGAGAGAAGCAGTTGTTGGATGAGATGTTGAGTTCTCGACTGCAACAAGTGGAATGTGGTGAGATAGGGGATTTTGGATTAAACAGTGAAGGAGTATTATGTTTCCGTGGAAGAGTTTGTATGCCGAGGGATCCTAAATTAAGACAAATGATTCTGCGTGAGGCGCATAGTAGCCCATACGCTATGCATCCCAGTGGAAACAAGATGTATCGAGACCTTCGTGAGCAGTATTGGTGGCCGGGGTTGAAACGGGAGGTTACCGACTTCGTGAGCAAGTGCTTGACATGTCAGCAAGTGAAGGCGGAGTATCAACTACCTTCAGGGTTGCTACAACCGGTGAAAATACCACTATGGAAATGGGAAAGGATAACAATGGATTTTGTTAGTGGGTTACCCTTAACGCCTACTAAGAAAGATTCAGTATGGGTTATAGTAGATCGGTTAATGAAATCTGCTCATTTCCTACCTGTTCGTACGGATTATTCGTTGCAGAAGTTGGCCAAGTTGTATGTAGCAGAGATCGTGAGGTTTCATGGGGTGCCGGTGTCTATCATATTATATAGGGACCCTAGGTTTACGTTACGGTTCTGGAAGGCTCTACATGAAGCTTTGGGTACAAGGCTAGATTTCAGTACAACATTCCATCCGCAGACTGATGGTCAGTCGGAGAGGGTAATCCAGATTCTAGAAGACATGTTAAGGGGCTGTGTGATCGACTTCAGGGGTAGTTGGGAAGATTTTCTACCATTGGCAGAGTTTGCATACAACAATAGTTATCAATCCAAATCCGGATGGCACCTACGAGGCGTTGTATGGCGTAAGTGTCGTACTCCTACCACTGGGCGAAATTGAGAGAACGACGCTTATTGGGTCCAGAGTTGATCTCGAGACGGAGGAAAAAGTTAAGATAATTTGGGCTCGGTTAAAAGAAGCTTCAGATAGACAGAAATCGTATGCAGATCTGAAGCGTAAGGAGATTGAGTTTTCAGTGGGAGATCGGGTCTTTTTGAAGGTCTCACCTTGGAAAAAAGTCTTAAAATTTGGACGGAAGGGTAAGTTGAGCCCCAGGTTCATCGGGCCTTACCGAATATTGAAGCGTGTAGGGCCAGTGGCTTATCAGCTTGAGTTACCTCCGAAGTTAAGTCAGATTCAAAATGTATTCCATGTCTCGATGCTAAGGCGTTATCGTTCGGATCCGTCTCATGTAGTGACGGTAGAAGAAGTCGAGATAAGACCTGACTTGTCTTTTGAAGAAGAGCCAGTACAGATTTTAGATCGAGATATTAGGGTGCTGAGAAGGAAATTGGTTCTGTTGGTCAAAGTATTATGGCGTAATCACGGGTCAGAGGAAGCCACGTGGGAGCCAGAAGAGACGATCCGGCAACAATACCCCCATCTCTTTTAATCAGGTAAATTTCGAGGCCGAAATTTCTTTAAGGGGGTAGAACTGTAACATCCTGAAATTTGAGATTTTGTGTTTTGCAATAATCCATGCGTTAGGCTAGCTAAGTGTGTTAGTTGTGTATATTTGGGGGCCCTAAGAAGGCTTGGGGTTGTGTTGGGCATTGGTAGAATTTTTGTGATTAGGCATTTAAAAGGGATAAGGTAAGTGGCGTCAAGGCATAAGGGAATATGTGAGTATTTTGCTAGCACAAGTAGAGCTAGTAGTAGAGTGGTGTGGCATCTCTTGAAGGAGCAAAAGAGGGTGGAGTTCGAATCCCACCTATTGCAACTATTGGGTTATTTTTTTAGAGGAATTGGAAACTCATTCAAATTCATTTGAATGAGCATTGGTGAGGAAATTTAGGTGATGGAGAGGAGATTGAGATGATGGAGAGGAGATTGAGGTAATGGAGAGGAGATTGAGGAGGAAATTAAGGAGAAATAAAGGAGGGAGATAAGGTGGAATGTTGGCCGAATTTTTGGAAGGTGCATGGGGAAAGAAATTTGGTCAACTAAGATCTTTTTGGTGTTAGGGGTATACGGTTTTGGTAGGGGGTGAAGAGCCGAAATTCTCAAAATAGTTTTGCAAGTTTTGAGCATGAAGAGTTTTTCCTCTTGTTAACATTTTGTGCTTTTCTTTTCCAAACTTTTCCCTTACTTGTCGAAACACTCAAGCCATTTTTGGCTCATCTTTTCTTTGGTGTTAGCCAAAAACTCTCGACACTTCTTTTTCTATCTTTTCTTCTCTTTTCTCACCGCTTCTTCTATCTTTCTCTCTTTTTCTTTAGTCGACAATATTTGGTGGCCGAATCTTCCTTGTTTCCATCTCTCCAAATAGCCGAACCCTCTTAACCCTTTATCTCTTCTCCATTTTTGCGTGTTGGGCACTTTCTTCCTTGGTTGAATCGGGTAAGTAGATTCATTCTCTCCTCTCATCTTCTTTTCTCTATGACTGAATGTTGACCCTCATCATTCGGTTGTTTCAATTTATCTCTAAAATCGAATCACCATCTCCTCCTACTCCCTCATCTCGTGTTCTCCTTTTTGTAGCGATCTTGTGGGGTGCCGAATCTCACATTTTTGTTGACTTAACCGTAGCCATAAATTGAATCTGTGGAAGTCGGGTTCATCATCGATAAGGTAAGGATTTCTTCGGGATTCATTTCGATCTCTCTCTTTGCTCGATTATTCCATTAAAACGGATCGATAGTTATGTCTAATCGTTTATTTTAGGGACTTAACAACCCGTTCTCCTCTGCTTTTTGGTCTTTCGGAAGTAGAGGTAAGCCGAAATCCTCTTCTTAGACAACTACTTTCTCTCATCGTAAGATCGTTCTGACTGAGACTCTCTTAAGGGAGGCAAGTGGTAGCCATATTCAAGGGAAATCGATAAGAGGGAACAAAAGGGGTGGTCTTGCATCCTTTGTTCCCAAGTTCAAGCGTAGGGCAGTGTCGGCAGTTCAGGATTTTCCACCAGGTTGTGAAAGGGAACCGACATCCGGTGAAAATAGGCAGATCGTGGTCGTTCGCGATAGTGAGGGTAAGTGTGGTAAACTGATCGTTTAGATCTGGAATGAGAATTTCCCTTGTAGTTAGTTAATCGTGTGATATGTTGGTTTAGGTGACGACGATCAGGAGGGTTTAATTCTCACGTGTCGGTGTGTAATTTTACACCGTAATCGCTAAGTTTCGTATATGCCATCATGTTGGTAGAATTAAATCATTGTTTTATTCTGTATGATTAATGAATTGGACTGTCGCATGAAACCGAATAACACGCCTAAACAATGTTATCTCTAAAAGTTTACTGAAATGCCCATAGTGGCCGATTTACTAAAATGCCCTCGATGGGCCGGTTCTTTAAAATGCCCATAGTGGGCCAAATTATCAAAATGCATTAATGGGCCGTTTTATTGTAATAATTCGCTGGGTTAATGATTGATTTATATTTGGATATTATGCTATGTATGTTGCATCTTTTATTACGGCATGGGGTGGGAAAATTGTATGGAGAGCAGTGTAGCCTAGTGGCATAGCCACAATTCGATTACTAATGTGCTTAACTATGATTTCGGTGGCTCGGCCACAAAAATACTCTTCAGTGGCAGCTCGACTGCAAATTGGTGTGAGCGGCGGGGTGGGTTGACTTGATCCCCACAGGTGTGGTTGGCTGGTCGGGGGTGTGATGGATGGATGGATTGGGTTGCATTCATTTCATTTAAGTATTGTTATGTTAATGGGCTGAGGCCCAAGATGATGCTATATTGGTTCGGGCTCAGTGGTTAACGGTAAGGGGATTACATACTAGGTTCTTGTAACTCACCCCTCCCCTTTTCTTTCTCCTCGCAGGTAATGCTCAGCAGTAGTTTTGGAGCCATGGATGACTCCGTGGAGGCCATACTTTAGGATTGTTACTATCAAACCGTAATAAATTTCTTTTCCGCTTATTTGCTTTATTTTTACTATTTTGGATTTAAAGTTGTAATGAGGCCTCTGGGATTTTTCTTTAATTTGCTTTATGTTTCCAGCGTATACACTGCATGTCACGAAATGTTGGAAACGAGGATTTTCTAAAAACATAAATATCAATTTTCTAAGAATGAACAACAAATGGATTTTATAACTATGGATATATATTTATATATGTATGTATTAATAATTAAACTTAGATTTTCTTTCGAGCTACAATAAATATTTTCAAAAGACACGATTTTAAAATTCCCTATTTCGGTTTTCTGTAATACCAAACAACTCTCTTCATGTGACATGCCAGATCCGGTCGTAACGTATGGGCTGGGTTTGGGGTGTTACAATTGACATCCCCACTAAGGGTTCACTCAAATCACTCAAGGTGTTTAAGGTTCGAAAATAAGCACTCAAGAGTCAAACATGAAAATTTAATCCCATAGGCTTGCATGAAAATCAAATCTCCACCACTATAAAATGATATGATACACAAATCAAAAGGTCTTTCATGGGTTGTAACGGGGCTTGTGTTTTAAGGTGTGGATAAAGGCTGAATTAGAGGGTTAGTGTCGAGACTGAATTGATAAATTACCTAACTAGAAAAATAACTAAAACTTAAATAATTACATCAATTAAGAATTCATCACTAAAAACACGAGCTTCTTCTCAAAATGTAAAATTAACTGCTTAAGCTCCAATAACAAAGAAGTAATAATGAATAGATTCCCAGAAATTTTTTTTTTAAGAACAAATCAAGTACAATAATAATAAGATAGAATTTAACAACTGAAATAAAGAAAATAGTTAAGTAACCGATCAAATCAAATCTCGATATAAGGGAAGTCAAGAGAAATGGTGATAACAAATACAAAGTGGGTTTTGGGTTAATATTAATGGGTGAGTTAAGAAATGGTTTGTTAGGCTCAAAGGGGTTTACTAGGGGTTAATTATAAAGGTAGGATTTTTATGGAGTAAGTGGGTTAAAACCTAGGTGCCTTTATCATCTCAGTATATCAAATCAAAGGTGTGGTCTCGACATGTATAAATGAAGCAAGTTCTAGAATAACAAATCAATGTTGACACACTCATAATCAATAGAGTGAGCACGAAAAATGTATGCTCTAAAAGGCTCAAAATCTCACAAAAATTATGGGCTTTTGATGTCAACCTTGTAAATTTCGAACTTCAAGGTAATAATTAGATTCAGGTAGACAACCTAACAAATTTTTAATTCTGAAAATAAACTCATCATGCTAGATTCTCTAGTTTCCTAAGTTTTAAATCATCACTGCACAATTAACTATGACTTAATCCAAAACATATCAATGAAAATCATAAATCACAGGAAATTTCATTCTAACAGTAATATGAGAACATTTACTTAAGAACAAGATATAATTCAGGGATTTGAGAATAATGCAAAACATAAACTTCACCCCCACACTTAAGATGTACATTGCCCTCAATGTACAATGATAGATAATGATTAGTAAGGAAGTAATAAGAGAGGGAGAGAGGTGAAACTTCCTGAATTATGGATGAAATCCTTGGGGGATGATCAATGATGAACAGGATGACTAGGCATAGGTAATGTGTTTGTTCCTTGAGTGGCACATTGAACCTTTTTACACTGCGAAGTCATCAGTTAAATTTTAGGGAATTCTAGTTAATGAATGTTGTTATAGATACTCAGAGTTAGACAGCCAGCGATAAAAGCAATTCAACTATACTAATGAAAGTTTTAAAAAAAGAAAGGTAAAAAGTTTAATTATAAAAGAAAATAAACTAAAAATAAAGATAAAAAGCAAAATGAAAATAAAAATAACAATAACAATAAAGATAAAGAAAATAAAAGGACTCAGAGGTCCTCGTCATTTGCTGGGTCGCGAGGTGGGGGCGAGGATGAAATGTGAAGGTGCTGACATATCTGGTGGAGGGTAGCGTCGATGTGATCGAAACGCTGCAAGCATTGCTGCTCGAATCATGTTAGGCGCTCAGATATGTCTGGGCTAGAAGATGTCGCATGAACTGGTCAGCGAGGAGGGTGTGGTGCCGAAGGTGGCTCCTCGTGCTGTGGAGGGACATCATCAGTAATGTCCTCTGGGTCGATGGTAGCTTGTGATAGCCTATACTGGGGAGGATCGAACCCACAGTGGCACTCAATCATCCTCATGTGGATCATCGTCTGGATGCCCTATGAGGGCATCTGTCCTATCAGTGTGAGTGAGGAGGACTGAGCAGCGGTGTTGAGGAGTCCAAAATACCGAGCCAGACGTGTGATGTAGTGACCCATAGAGATGACCCCTCTCTTATGCTGCTCCGTCTGATGTTGAATGGCGTGAGCTATGAAGTAGGCTAAGTCGAAGACGTGCCATTTCGCCATGCACCATAGGAAGTAGGCGTCATGAGTGTTGACGACGCGGGTGCTCTCTCGCCTACCTGTCAATGTATGAGCTAAGATGGCGTGTAAGTACCTTAGGGATGGGGCGAGAGCTGTCGCCTTGGAGCGACTAGGGTCATAGGAGGCCGAAGCGGGGGCTCTGTTATTCCAACATCTAGAAGGGGAGTTATGGATATGGCGATGGAGTTTCTCGAGATCATTTTCCGCATGAATTTGTCAGTGTAGAGCCCTAAGGCGACCCCGAACTGTGGGACACTCAGTTCACGTACAATGCCTCCGAGACGGAATTAGACTGTGACGGGGTCATCGTGGTTCATCATCACCGTCTGGAGGTGGAATGTGGAAAAGAGCTCCAAAGTGAGCTCTAGGTATGTGGGCTCAATGATCTCGAAGAATTGCCCCCATGGGTCGGTAGTCAGGAGGTCCCAGACATCGTCGGCTAGTTGGACCTGCTCCAAGACGGTCCAATCAATGCGCCTCCCTATGCCGAGGGGTCACGCGCGAAGTATCTGAAAAAGGTCCTCCTGTGATCCCGGAGGGAACTGTAAGAATGGGTGTCGTACTTCAGCAGATGCGCATGTCGATGATGAACTGGGTCCCTTTCGTTTTTTTGAAACAGGGACTGTGGTTTTCTTGCCTCGGGAAGACGACATTATGTTCCTGTAGAATAGAATGAAACACATCATCCCATAATGACAATACCTATGAGTCCAAAATTTTAATCTTATGATATTAACAATGACAATTTTTCCTAACTATTCTCTTAATACTAAGGGTTCAAGGCATTCAAAAATCATAGTTTAACTATCCATAATGCTTAAGTGATCATTAGTATTGAGAATAATTAACAAGAATGAATGCTAAAGAAGAAAACAAAGAATTTAAGGGAATAAATCTAAGATCTAAAAAACAAGCATGGAATATATAGGATTAAACAGTAAAGTAGAGAGTGGAGGGTGTAGAATGGACCAACGGAGGTGTGGATATGGCGCACGATCCTTGAGGGATGATGCACGGGCGTGTGCTGCGGTTAGGTGATGGAACACGACTGAGTCGTCCTTTTACGGGCGTGTATAGCGTTTACACAGGCGTGGTCTGGTGTGCATGGAGAGGGGGAAGGGAAAATAGAGAAGGGAATGAGGAAAAAGGGAGAGGAGACAGGATGAGGGGGTGTTGATGGTGGTGGCCGGACTTAGTAGGGGAAGAAGGGAAAATGGCTAGGGTTTGGGGAGAATAATTTGGGAAAAAATGATGAATAGTGAGGGGTTTATATAGAAATAAGGGCACACGGGCGTGTCACACGCCTGTGTGGATCATTTTTAGCCCGTGTGTTTCATATGTTTAGGGGTTTGGCGCGCCTGTTTTGTGTCCCATGTCCGTATGTTGTGGGCGTGTTGTCCCACACGGCCGTGTCGCACGGCCGTGCCAAGCTTCGTTCGCTTCTTCCACGCCTGTGTTTTAGGTCCAACACCCGTGTTGATTTAGTCAGTATCGACCACGCCCTATGGGCACGGGCGTGTCTCACGCCCGTGTGCTTCTTTCAGTTTCAACCACGGCTTCTGGGCACGGGCGTGTCTCACACCCGTGTCGTTTACTCAGTATCAACCACGGCTGCATTGCATGGCCATGGCCCTTTAATTGCAGCCCTTGTCGTTTACTCAGTTTAGGCCACAGCCTCATCGCACGGCCGTGGTATTTTATCGTAGCCCGTGTTGGGAAAAAAAATTTCTCTTCCTTGGCCCACACGGTCTCCGCCACGCATTTGTCTCCTCCCATGGTGTGCACACGGCCACGGCCACGCTCGTGTTCTAGGCCGTGTGGAAAGGAAATCCTGCGCTTATGAAATTAGTTTAGTTCTTAATTAGATGCTAAAAATAAAAATACGAATGTTAAGGAGGTTAGTGCTCGGGTTGCCTCCCGAGAAGCGCTCGTTTAACATCTTAAGCTAGACTTACCTTGTTTTCATTTCTATTTGAAGGTTCACGGAGCTGAATCTCCTCTCTCATATCCCTAAAATCTTCACCATTATAAATTTTCAATCGCTGACCATTTACCTTGAAAGTGCCATAAGTCGGATGAGTTACCTCGATTGTGCCGTAGGGGAAAATAGTTTTGATTACGAATGGACCTGACCATCTTGATTTCAGCTTTCCAGGGAATAATTTGAGTCTTGAATTATAAAGTAACACGAGATCTCCAACTTCAAATTGTTTAGGTCGCTTTAGACGAGCATAATGGCGTCGCTTTGTTGCTTTTTTGTATAATCGTGAGCTCTCGTAGGCGTTCGCTCGCCACTCATCCAGCTCGTTTAACTGCATCAATCTTTTCTCACCTGTAAGTTTAAGATCGTAGTTTAAAAAATTTATAGCCCAAAATGCTTTATGTCCGAGTTCAAATGGTAAATGACAGCTCTTCCCGTAAACAAGTTTGTATGGGGATGTTCCTATGGGAGTTTTAAAGGCGGTTCTATAGGCCCATAAAGCGTCGTCTACTTTTACTGCCCAATCTTCCCTGTTTGATTCTACAGTTTTCTCTAGGATACGTTTAAGTTCTCTATTGGATACTTCGACTTGTCCACTGGTTTGAGGGTGATAAGGGGTAACTGTCCTGTGGTGTACTCCATATTTCTTTAAAATTTTCTCGAATTGGGTGTTACAAAAATAAGTACCCCTATCACTAATAATTGCTCTAGGTGTTCCAAATCGAGAGAAAAGTTTCTTAAGAAATCGCGCTACCACTCTTGCATCATTGGTGGGTAAAGCTTGAGCTTCCACCCATTTTGACATGTAATCAACCACTACGAGGATGTATTTATTCCCAAATGAGCTAGGGAATGGACCCATAAAATCGATACCCCATACATCAAATATTTCACACGATAGCATATATGTTTGAGGCATTTTATCGCGTTTAGAGATATTACCTGTTTTCTGACATTTATCACATGAATTAACATACCTGTTAGCATCCTTGAATAGAGTGGACCAATAAAAACCTGATTCGAGTGTTTTATGTGCTATTTTTGTCCCACTGTAATGTCCTCCTGTTGGTCTTGAATGGCAATGTTCTAAGATTGTGCTTGCTTCTTCCCTCGTGACGCATCTCCGAATTACTTGATCTGCACATATACGAAAAAGAAAAAGGTCCTCCCAAAATAGTTTTTCACATCAAGAAAGAATCGCTTCTTTTCTGTGATGTGTCAATCCTTTGGTAAGATGTTAGCAGCTAAATAATTTGCGATATCTGCAAACCAAGGTACCTCGGCGTTGGATATAGCTAAGAGTTGTTCTTCAGGAAAGGAGTCATTAATCTCACTCTCATCAAGTTCTTTAAGATGTGGATTTTCAAGTCTAGAAAGATGGTCTGCTGCTAGGTTTTCAGCTCCTTTCTTATCCTGAATTTCCAAATCAAATTCCTGTAAAAGTAGAATCCATCTTATGACTCTAGGTTTCGCATCAGATTTAGTTAAAAGATAACGAAGGGCTGAATGGTCAGTGAAAATGACGACTTTAGATAATATTAAATATTATCTAAATTTATCAAATGCAAAAACCACAGGTAGCAATTCTTTTTCTGTGGTGGTGTAATTCTCTTGTGCGGCCGTCAGTGTCTTGCTAGCGTAATAGATCGGTTGAAAGTGCTTGTCTCTTCGCTGATCTAAAACTGCACCTACTGCAAAATCACTCGTATCACACATTAGTTTAAAGGGTAAATTCCAATCAGGTGCAATAATAATTGTGGCATTTGTTAATTTAGTTTTTAGAGTATTAAACGCATCTAAACATTTCTGATCAAAATTGAAAGGTACATCTTTTTCTAGTAATTTCGTCAAAGGCTTAGCTATTTTAAAAAAATCCTTAATAAATCTTCTATAGAAACCGGCATGTCCTAAAAACTTCTAATAGCCTTAATCGAATCGAGGAGGTAATTTTTCTATGGTTTCAATTTTTGCTTTATCGACCTCAATCCCTTTACTAGAAATTTTATGACCTAACATAATCCCTTCTCGAACCATGAAGTGACACTTTTCCCAATTACGTACAAGGTTCGTTTCCTCACATCTCATTAAAACTCATTTTAAATTTTTAAGGCAAAGGTGGAACGAATTACCGAATACCGAAAAGTCATCCATAAATACCTCCATGATATCTTCCACAAGTTCGTCAAAGATGGCTAGCATGCAGCGCTGAAAAGTAGTAGGAGCGTTACATAATCCAGAAGGCATTCTTCGATAAGCAAACGTACCATATGGACATGTGAATGTTGTCTTTTCTTGATCCTCAGGAGTTATAGGGATTTGGAAGTAGCAAGAGAGTCCGTCTAGGAAGTAGTAGTACATATGCCCAGATAATCTTTCTAGCATCTGATCAATGAAGGGTAAAGGAATGTGGTCTTTTCGTGTGGCATCGTTCAGTTTCCTATAGTCGATGCAAACTCTCCAACCTATGACTGTTCTTGATGGAATTAATTCATTCTTTTCGTTAGCTATGACAGTCATGCCTCCTTTCTTTGGAACAACTTGCACAGGACTTACCCAAGAACTATCAGAAATAGGATAAATAATGCCAGCATCTAGAAGTTTAATTACCTCGGTTTTGACAACTTCCTTCATATTAGGATTTAATCGTCTTTGAGGTTGCACACATGGTTTATATTCATCTTCCATTAAGATTTTGTGGGTGTAAAACGATGGGCTTATCCCTTTAATGTCGAGATTTTCCGTGCTATGGCTCGCTTTATGCTCTTTTAACACCAGTAGTAACTCTTCTTTCTCATTGGGTTCTAGGTCCAAGAAATAATTACTGGTAGTGTAGAATTGCTCCCAAGGAATGCGTCTCGTAAGTGTGTTGGTAAATGCTTTAATTCCAATTTGGGGGTTCTTCAATAGAGGGCCTTTGTTTAGATTCGCTGCTTATTTCAATGCCCTCATACTCTTTTTGTCTTAGGGAGGAACTATTAGGATTTATTTCAATTTTTGTCTCCCTCATCTCATTGGCATCATCATCCGCCTCCTCGCTTTGAACAAGACACGCCCAACGTGTCTTTATGTATTATTTCTGAAAAGAATCTTGAATAAAATGATCAATAGAGTCAATAAAACAACAGGAATCATCTTCTCTTTAGAGTATCGCATAGCATCATAGATTTTAAAGATAATCTCCTCATCACCTACCCTAAGCGCAAGCTTACCATTACCTACATCAATATTAGCCCTAGCAGTGGCTAAAAATGGGCGTCCTAAAATTAAAGGTACTTCAACATCCTCATCCATGTCGAGCACAACAAAGTCAACAAGGAATATGAATTTATCAACTTTAACTAAAACGTCATCAATAATTCCCCTAGGGTATTTAATAGATCTATCGGCTAGTTAGATACTCATCCTAGTGGGTTTTGGTTCCCCAAGATTGAGGTGCTTGAACATTTTATAAGGCATTAAATTAATACTGGCACCTAAGTCAGCTAATACCTTCTCAATATTTAAACTACCAATTAAACAAGGAATAATAAAACTTCCTGGATCTTTTAATTTGGTTGGCAACTTATTCTGGAGAATAGCTGAGCATTCCTCGTTAAGCTCTACGGTTGACAGTTCTTCAAGCTTCCTTTTATTCGTTAAGAGCTCCTTTATAAATTTTACGTATGTAGGCATCTGTGAAATAGCTTCAACAAAAGGTAAGTTAATATGTAATTGTTTAAAGAGTTCAAAAAACTTACCAAATTGTGCATCCATGCGGTCTTTCTTCAACTGTGCTGGATATGGAATTGGTGGTTCATTAAGTGCCGGCGTTACATTCTCGTTTACTTCCTCTTCTTTTTCTTTAGCAATTTCTTTTGGCATCTTTCTTTCAGTTTCAACCAACTCCTTTCCACTCCTTAGTGTAACTGCTTTCACATGCTCTTTTGACTTAGGTGAATTACCTGGTTGCTTTTCGGAAACTAACTTGATTAACTGTCCAAATTGATTCTCAATCCTTTGAAGTGATTCTTGTTGAGTTTTCAACGCCGTTTCGTTATTCTGGAAATGAGTTTCTGATGTTGAGATGAACTTTTCTAGCATCTCCTCAAGGTTCGGCTTCTTTTCCCGTGGGTAAGGCTGTTGTTGAAAGCCTGGAGGGGGTTGTTGTCTCTTATTTCCTTGATTTCCTTGACCTCCCCATGAAAAATTGGGATGATTCCTCCAACCTGCATTGTACGTGTTACTATAAGGATTATTTTGAGGTCGAGGATTATTACCCATATACTGAATTTGCTCGTTTTCAACGCTCGGGTTGTAAGGCTGGTACTCTGTATTGCTCATCCCTCCTCCATCTACATCGTACTGCATCACTGGATGTACCTGCGAGGAACCACACAAACCATCAATTTTCTTACTTAATAGTTCTACGTGATTTGATAGCATGGTTACTGCGTCGAGGTTGAAAACACTGGCAGCTTTTGTCGGCTTTGTCCTCATAACTTGCCACTGATAGTTATTCAGTGACATCTCTTCAATGAATTCATAAGTAGCCTCAGGTGTTTTATTGTTTAGTGTACCGCCGGCGGATGCATCAATAAGCTGCCTAGTTGAGGGGTTCACACCGTTATAGAAGATTTGAACCTGTAGCCATAATGGTAACCCATGATGAGGGCACCTTCTCAAAAAATCCTTGTATCTCTCCCATGCATCGTAAAGTGTCTCTAAATCCATCTGCACAAAAGAAGAGATATCATTCCTCAACTTAGCCGTTTTGGCCAGCGGAAAATATTTTAACAAAAAATTTTCTGTCATTTGCTCCCATGTAGTGATTGATCCTCATGGAAGAGAATTCAACCACTGTTTGGCTTTATTCCTTAAACAAAAGGGAAATAACCGAAGGCGAATGGCATCATCAGAAACGCCATTAATTTTAAACGTATCGCATAATTCCAAAAAGTTCGCTAAGTGTGTGTTAGGATCCTCATCCTGCAAACCATCAAACTGAACAAACTATTGTATCATCTGTATAGTGTTAGGTTTCAGTTCAAAATTATTTGCAGCGACAGTAGGTCTAGCAATACTTGATTCAATTCCTATTAAATTAGGTTTAGCATAATCATACATAGTTCGAGGAACAGGATTTTGATTAATCGGGTTTGTGGCAACTACAAGAGGTAGCGGATTATTATCAGCCATCTCTTCGGTAGTATTGGTATCGTTCTCGTGCTCTTCTTGTGTGTACTGTAGGCTTCGCCTAATTTCTCTTTGGTTTTTGCGAACGGTTCCTTCTATATCACTATCGTAAAGTAGAGGTCCTGACGGGTTTCTTCTAGTCATAAACTAGAATACCTGCCAGAAGCAAGGAAAAAAGAAAAATTAGCAAAGTAGAAATAAAATAAAAATTAATTGCAAAAATAAAAATGGCTAAAGTAATAAAAATCAAGTGTTCCTAATATCTTAGTCCCGGGCAACGGCGCAAAAAACTTGATCGTGTCCAAACTAACTATGACAACGAATAAGGCAAGCGCACCTATCGTTTGGTAGTATAGCTATGGCAAGACCGGAAATATCGTATTCTCAAGGACCAAGAGTACTAGTAGTTACTATATTTTTATTATCTAGCCTAAGTATTAAGGGAATTGATGTTTATCTAACTAATTACTAAACTAAGGATGCTAAGGCAAAGAGAGTGAATTGGGAAAATACTTTTGGGAAAACCAGTTGATTAAGACAATACCCGAGGAAGAATCCACCTAGACTTCACTTGTTATTTAACTTTGAACCAGACGATTTATTCACTTGACTTGATCCGTAGGATTCCCTAATTTATATTAATACCTCTTTTGAGGCTACTAACATCTAACCCTAGGTTGATTAATTGAAATCTCTTTCTAATTAAAACCCCTAGTGTTGCATTAACTCGATCTATGGACTCCCATATTAGGTTTGACCCTAATCTGACAGATTTTGTCATCCTATCTCTAGGGTTGCGATCAACTCCGCTTAACTATGCTAGATCTACTCTTAAACAGGGACTTTTGCTCCACTGCCTAAGCACATTAATACTTGAATCAATATCCTGAAATATTAAAACAAGAATTAAGAACACATAATTAAGAACAAATCAAGTATTTATCATATAGTTCAGAAAACAATAACAAGATCCGTCTTAGGTTTCATCCCCCTCAGATATTTGAGGGGTTTAGTTCATGTTTAATAAAGAATACATCTCAGAAAAAAAAGTAAATAGAAAAACATAAGAAAAACCCTAAAACCCCCTGAAGGAAGTTGAAGGGAAGATCTTCCGTCTTGAGAGTGATTCCGGCTTCTGAGATGGATCAACTGGCTGTCTTGGAGTAATTCCCCTGTGTTCAACCCTCTCTGGCTTTGCTTCCGACCAAAGACCACTTTTTAGGTTATACTTAGGGTGTTTATATAGGTTTCAGAATGTCTTTCTTGGCCCACAAGTATCCTATTCCGAATGAAACTCATCTTGGCTATAGCAGGGACACGCCCGTGTGACAAGCCCGTGGTCGACTCTCTTGGCTGTGGTCGATCCTGTTTGCCACACACGGCCGTGTGATCTGGCTGTGTATGATGTTCTAGGCCATGTCTCGGTTGTTACTCGAAACGTACGGCCGTGGGTGATAGTCCAGGCCGTGTAAGTCTCAAAGGTAAGCCCATTTTGCCCCTTTTTTGGCCCGTTTCTTGTTCCTTTCGACTCCCTAAGCTCTCCTGAGTATAAAACATGAAATTAAGATATTAGGTGCATCGAATTCCACAATTCAAGGGATAAATCATCCAAAAGCATGCTAAATGTGGGATTAAAATATGTATGTATTACGGTTTATCAAACTTAAAATCCAAAATTTTACTAAATCATTGCGCTTATGTCGCTTGCTTTATAAAACTCGTAATTCTGAATAAGACTTTACAACAAAAACTTTAGAGTTGATAAGTTGGAAACCGTGATACTAATAATTGAGAACATGCAGTTCGCCAATTGGGCATTTTCCAAAACATTCGTTATAAATTTTCATAAAACCTATTTTAATTTTGCAGCGGAAAGTCCTTGGCTTGTTTTAATTTTGAAAACTGAATTCTAATTTGTTAGCTTGCATGATTTTGTAGTTTTATGATGAAACTTTTAAAAACTGACGAACAAATAAAAACCCAAAAACAAAACCAAATTCAAAAACATAATCCAAAACCAAATGTCCGGAATTCTTAATTACAATAGATCAAACAATATTATTTGAAAGACCAATCTGAGCTCCCGCACGCCGTTCGGGCCTAAATCAGAAGATCACCTGAAACGTATCAAACAAATGAGTGAGCTAGAAGCCCAGTGTGTAACTCGACCCACAAAGTGAATTTTCTTATGGGTTTTGCATATATAGTTATCAATTCACAATTTCGTATCATATTACATAACATAACATATCATATAATCAGAAACATGTAACAGATTAGAATTTCATATTTTCAAACATATTAAGGATTGAAATATCATGTTTTCATAAACACATATATCAGACTAGAAAAAATGCAAACACATATCCTACCCCCATCCACTACACACCAACTCTGACCAGCCAATCACACCAAATAGGACTACAAAAGTCCATATGTCCAATCTCACCAATATGTGGCGGTGTGAAACTCACAAGTATGCAAGTGAGCTGTAATAGCCCGATTTAGGGCCTAGTCGGAATAGTGGTTGCGAGACCACAAATCTGAGGTAGAAATAAGTGTTATATGATTTTTATGAGGCTTATGATATGATTTCATGATTGTATGAAAATTTCATGAGGAAATTTTATTTATTAATGATCAATTTGTCCATTAGGACTAAATTACAAAGACTAGAAAATATGAGATTCTAGAAGATTTAAGTATGAAATAGAATTATAAAAATTACTAGAGGTCCTTATTTAGAAATTAGACCATTATATGTTTAGATGGACAAGCAATTTGGTCATTTGGTTAATAAAAGAATTAAAAGGGAAAATAAAGTCAAAATCTTGTCCATCTTCTTCTCCTTTGGCCGAAAATCCCTAAGGAAGACATAGCTAGGGTTTGTTCATTTTCCAAGCTTGATTGTAAGTACCTCCTAGCCCCGTTTTTAATGTTCTTAGTGTTTTTGAGATCCCCGTAGCTCGATTTAGCTATTTCTAGCTATATTTTGAGCTAGGGTTTATGTTGAAAAATTTACCCATGTATGACATGCATGTATTTTGATGATTTATGGAATAATATGAAAGTTTGATGCATGATAAACATCTTTTCCTAAGTGATTTTCATGAGAAATTCATAAAAAGGACTAAATTGTAAAGTTATGAAAATGGTCATACATGAGTGAATTATTAGAAATTGAGGGCTGTTGTAGTTATGAAAGTGATTCTTCTAGGCTTGAAATGCAAAGAAATTTGACGAAAATCATTTTACGAGCCTAGGGGCAAAATTGTAATTATGTAAAAGTTTAGAGGCAAAATCATAATTTTGGAAAAGTGTGATTCATGAGTCAATTTAGTCAATGTGAGTATTAAACAAGTGAAATTGTTATTATAGATCAAGAAACACGAAGCCCAGATCGAAATCGAGGCAAGAACAAGGTTGTGGACTAAATCGAACACCTACACATATTTTGAGTACCGAGGTAAGTTTGTGTGAAATTATAGCTACATAATGTTTTTATGTTTTAATTTGTTTGCTATTATGAGAAATGAATATTATTTCTATGAAATTAACTAATGATATCTTGATGAGAATTTGATGAAAATATGTTAAGATGAGGTCCCGGTTGAAGATTCGAAATAACAAGGATACCTATGTCATGACATGAGACAAGGAAGGTCCCGTGTAAGTGTAACGCCTTGAATTTTTGGGCCTAGTAGAATTGGGCCCATTGGGCCTTGGGCATGGGAGTGTGTAAAATTTTTGAGAACAAGAGAACGGCACAAATGCATGTTGGATCTGTTAGGTGAGTGATTTTGGAAGGTTAGGGGGCTTCTAAGAAGTCCTGGGTTCAAGTCATGTCATTTGGGAAATTTTTATTTTTGGCATTAGGGGAGCCCTGACTCCAGGTTGTAAGCCTTATAAGTATTTGTGATTAAAAAAGAGACACAAGAGAGCCTGTGGTGGAGTGGTTGTGGCGTCACAAGTATGGCAAGGAGGGCAAAGGTTCAAGTCTCACTGCATGCAAAAGGGGATTATTTATTTTGCTCATGAGCGGGCAAGAGTTGGTGTTGGATTCGAACTCTATGTTGGAGAGTTTGACTGGGTCAACTGAGGGATTTAAGGAGTGGAAATGGAGGAGATTTTGGGAGAGAAAATCGTGGAGTTTGATAAGGGGTGGAGTTGGCCGAATTTAGGAGGCTATAGGTGCCTATTCGGTTTTGACTTATGCCGAATTGGTGATTGGAAGCCTAGGAAATTCGGCTAAGGTGTAATTTCCTCTCATTTTTTTTGACAGTTTTGGTCATTTTTGTTCTGGTTTTGCTCTCTTCTCGGTGGTTTTTCTCCCTTTTGCATATTTTCTCTCTTTTGTTTGTTGGGTAGCCGAATTTTACCTTGACCACCCAGTGGTGTATTCGGTTTCCGAGGGGTGAAGAAGTGCGGGAGGTATTCAAGTCGTCAAACCCCTTTTCTCCCATAATTCAATTAAGGTAAAACGTTACCTTACTCTTAGGTAAGCCGAATATTCCACTGATTTTGTGAGTTAATGTTTGTGGTTTTTAACCACATCTATAATCCATCCTATCTGACAAGAT
The DNA here is from genome assembly GCA_025698515.1 of Gossypium sturtianum. Taxonomy (NCBI): domain Eukaryota; kingdom Viridiplantae; phylum Streptophyta; class Magnoliopsida; order Malvales; family Malvaceae; genus Gossypium; species Gossypium sturtianum. Next base: position 55,492,136 of record CM046949.1, on the reverse strand, counting down.
CTGTCGTTATGCAGTTAATTGGCAAGGAGGATCCGTTAATTCTAGTCAGCGATTTTAGAATAATAAGCCAGGTCACTATCAACCAAGGTTGGTTTGGGGATTTGATGTTGTGAATCTTATCGATTGGAAGGCTAACTGTGTGCCTTATTGAAATGTAGGTTTTGGGCTCGTGAGCGGCTCACTTGATTTCATAAATAGGTGTGTAACTTTGTGCTCTGTTGATGATCGGCTGAAAAGCCGAAAGTGTGTATTAGTACTGTAATTGCTAATCGGTCAAAAGCCGATAGAGTGTAAATGTTTTTTCGCACGGTGTTAGGGTAGCGGCAAATGACGAAATACCGGATTACCGAAAAGCTGAAAAGCCAAAGGATTGGGCTTTTGGGCCACATGCGCGTGCGAACGCCCATGTGATCAACCGAGCTCACGAAACGTGGGCGTGCGACGAGGAAGGCCGCCATGAGCGATCTCATGGGCTTGGGTCGGAATGGGTTGTATGGGCCCAATGGGCCCGTGGGCCCGCCTGGGTAAACTTTATTGTTAAGTGGGACGTAGATAGACTTGTCAGGTCGCACGCATGACTTAGGTAGTTCTGGGCCTCGTTGGGCCGAAGTGGGCTGTATGGGCCCAGGGGGCTTGTGGGCCCACACGGATAAAATGTATGTGATGTGGTAAGTGTTGTCTGGACTGTGACGTTTGCATAACTGTGGCTATTTCTGGGCTAATTGGGCCACACGAGTGTGTGGGCCCACTTGGGCCGAGTAATGGGCCTTAGGCCCATTTACACTGTTGTGACTGTTTAGGTTACTTATGTCACTCGAGGCAATGGTGGACCTTCTGTTGGGTCGCTGAGACCCCGATTTGTAAAATTACCGAAATACCCCCGATTTGTAAAGTTACAAAATACCCCAATTTGTAAAATTACTGAAATACCCCTAGTTTGCAAAATTACCAAAATACCCCTGTAGGGTAGAATTACCGAAATACCCCTGTAGGATAGAATTACCGAAATACCCTTGAAAGGTAGGATTACCGAAATACCCTTATAGGGTAAAATGACTATTTTGCCATTGCGGGAAAATGACTGATTAGGACTATGACTGATTTAACTGTGAATGTATGACTATGTTTTAACTGATTTGACTCTGGTTGTATGACTGATATGCTTTTAAAATATGTTTAAATGACTGATACTGAGTATGGCCATTTTGCATACACGTGTGATGATTGAGCATGACATACACGACATATTACATGGGGTTGGGACATTGATACGGAAGAAATTCTGATAGGGTCGCACGGGTCGCATGAGACAACTGTGGATCCATTATTGATCTGTTAAGGTTGCACGGGTCGCATGAGACGACTATGGACCGACGGACGGCTTAAAGCCGCGTACTCTGATTATGGCTCTGTGCCCACCCAAATATGGCTCTGTGCCATCTTGATTATGGCTTTGTGCCAAACGTATTTACCCGTGGCTATGTGCCTAACTTCGATATTGATGACTCTGTGTCGATCATAATTACCCGTGGCTGAGTGTCGGCTATATTACTGTAGCTGATGGCTATGTGCCGATTTTATTACAGTTACCGATGGCTATGTGCTAATTATGAGACAATTACTGAAGGCTTAAAGCTGCATAAATACTAGCAGCTATGCTGCAATTTTGGTTAGTGTCGTAACCGGTGCTAACATTGGGAGTGTAGGGATGGCATGGGTGATTTATTCCCTGCAGGTAGTGCAGGGTTGGACGGAGGCAAGTGCAGGTTTGGATGGGATGGGTTAGCATGCATCACACATTATGCATATGGAATTAATTCTGATATGGGCTAAGCCCAACTGTTACTGATAGGGAGATTGGGCTAGGCCTAATTGATTCTGATAAGGGCCGAGACCCAAGTGAAATTGTACTGGGCTTAGACCCACACACGTTGTTCTCATTCTCAGATTGGGCTCCTACCCCGGTCGACTCTGAATTGCATCTGCTTTACTAACTGTTTTAGTTAGGAGGGGATTACACACTGAGTTTTTGCAAACTCACCCCGTTTTTAACTGTGTAGGTAATCCCCAGCATTAGAAGGATCGGTGCTGCGAGGGACTCGGAGAAGGCCACACACTGCTTATGTTTTCCGTTTTGATTACTTACATTCAAGTATTTTGATTTGTGTTGTAATAAGGACTCTTTAAGTTGCTGGATTTTAACTTTGGGTTTTTATTTACTTTGAATTATATCCGTTTTTTTGAAACAACACTACATTTTCGCAACCTTTTCGAAATGGTTTCGTGGCTTAATTTTTTTCGTAAATCGGTTACTCTCAAAATTAGATTCCGAAACTAAAAAGATATTTTGGGAATAAAATTAATATTTTTTTCAATGTACCACGTTTTAAAAATAAACTAACGTAACTGAGATTTTACTTGAGCTTTTAAGCAAGAAGGGTTTTCAGTGAAAACATGGTTTTCGAAAAACACTTCAATGTGACACGCCAGATTCGGGCCTAACTTCTAGGTCGGGTTTGGGTGTTACAGTAAGATCATGTCTGGGACATGGAAGTGGCACCGAATAAGGAAGGTCCCGTGTAAGACCATGTCTGGGACATGGCCTCGGCACCAAAGGAAGATCTCGTGTAAGACCATGTCTGGGACATGGCATCGTCATTTATGTACGATCTCATATAAGACCATGTCTGGAACATGGCATCGACATCGAGCTAAGAGATCCAGTGTAAGACCATATCTGGGATATGGCATCGGCATCAAGAGGTGATCCCATGTAAGACCATATCTGGGATATGGCATTGGCATCGTGATACATGTACGATGAGATTGAGTATCCTCTGATATTTCGAGTAATTCAACAGGCAGAAGAGCTAAGCTATACAAAGGTGACAAAGAGTTACATCTAAGTGAAAGATGATTATGATTTAAGTTTATGTTCATGATAACATAAGTGCTAAATTATGTGATGAAGTGATACATGTAACTATGAGTAAAATACGACTTATGAAACCCTAATGTGATATGTGATGGGTAAGCGTAAGTATGAGTAAGTATGTCAAAGTACTTGAGAATTTGTGTTGTTATCGTTCTATGAGATGAATAGATTTTACCATGAGTACTTATGTTGCTATTTCAATTCATGCAAACTTACTAAGCTATGTGCTTACCCCTCTCTTTTTCCTTTTCCTTGTAGTTTCACCAAGCTAACTCGGGAATCGTAGGACGTCGGAGCTCGGATCACACTATCAACTATTCTTTTGGTATAGTAAAGTTGATTCATTTTGAGTATGGCATGTATAGGAAAGTGGTCATTTTGTGTTATGTCATATTTGAAAGCCAAAGTGTTGGCTATTAATATTATACACTCATTTTGTAAATGGCCATTAGGAATTGGCCAATATTTGTCAAGTTTTATATCTTAATGATGATGATTTTTATGTAGTGCATGAATGATGATTAGTGAGTCTTCATAGTGTATCATTGCCATGTTATGTGTTGCTTGTGTTGGTATATGTGTGTTTAAGTTTGAGGGTGGCAATAGGCTTGGAAAATAGCCTTCTAATTGTCCACACGGGTAGACACACGGGCGTGTGTCTAGGCCGTGTGTGACACACGGTCAGCCCCATCGGCGTGCTGATAGGCCTTGTGTCCCTTGCACCAAATTTGCGAGATTTGCCACACGGGTGTGTGCCTAGGCCATGTGCCATTAAGAGTTTGCTGACGTCATGAAAAGAATACCCAGGTTTTCACACACGGGTGAGAACACGGGCGTGTCTAGGCCATGTGAGGGACACGGGCCACAGACACGGGTGTGTGTCCGGCCATGTGAAAACCCCTGTAGGTTCGAAATGAAAAATAAATTCCACACGGGCTAGGAACATGGCCGTGTGTGACTACACAACCTGCCTACACGGGCGTGTGACCCTATTTTAGGTAAAAAATTTCTAAGTGCGCAAAAGTTTCCGGTTTAATCCCGAAACCTTTCGAATGTATGTTTAGGGCCTCGTAGGCCCATAATAAGGATGTTATGAATATGAAAGAAAAAGTTTAAAGTTGAGACAAAATTTTATAGCCGAGGATATATGTTTAAGCAAGTTAAGTCTGATAATGCCTCGTACTTTGTCCCGGTGTCGGATACAGGTAAGGGGTGTTACATGAGCTGCCATATAGAAATTTGCGATCTAACCGCCATATATTTGCAGTAACAACTGCCATATAAAACTTACTCCATTATATCATAACCCACCCTAATGCATATTCAAAGACACGTTAACATACATACATATCACATAGGTTGTATGGCATGCATACATAAACAGATATTATATGAAGCGTAACTTACACATAACTTATATAGATCATAAAAAATCATATTACATAGTCGAATTGGATAACTCATCGAAACAGATAACAGAATACGTATAACACACATGGTTTACAAAATAGTCATGCTTAACTTACGTACCTACTTATAGCAAATCATAACGCATTATTATACTTATCAGAACTTATTTAACATACCTCCTACACTTACCCATGTTTTTTTACTGAAATTTATGCTTTTTTCTGGGATTAAATAATGCCCACGGACCCAATTTTTTGTCCCTTAATCGACCCCTAATCGAGCATCAAAATTGGCCAAAAAGGCCTATACGGCCGTGTGACCCACACGTTTAAAAAGCTAGCCAATATTGTCTACACGATCCACCCACACAATCTGCATGATTTCACATAGTCGTATACCCCACACGGCCGTGTGGCGCTGGGTAGTTTTGAAAAACAACCCAATTTAACGATTTAATCGAGTTTCAATCAAGTTTCTGGGTTGATTTCACACACCTGATGTTATTTTCGAACAACCACACAGTAGAGCACTCTCGAAATCGTACATTCAACATCAAATTGTACCAATTAACAACCCAGAGATAAAAATCTGACACTTTTGATAACTTTCCCTTTCAAGAAATCAGCCCCCAAAGCCAATATTCAAGTACTTACCCTGGAAAACCATCAACCTAAGTGCTTAATTATCTGGAAGTTCGTCTAACTTCTAACGTCTCACGCTCCTCTCCCATCATAATGTAAAAATTCATCAAACACTAAGTCCTTAACGCACTAGAACGTAAACTCAATACCAACACAGCTAAAAACCTTACCACCGAGGGAGAGAAAAATAAAATTTTAACACTTACATTGAACTTACTTAACAACACCATAATCCGCTCGTATGGATGAAGAACACAGAATCGACAACAAGTTGGACTAACAAGAACCAATGGAATCAAGAAGAAAAAGAAAAGAAATAAAAAGGAAGGGAGAAGAAAAATAGAATGTGACAAAGAAAGAAGGAGTAATAGATAGTTGTTTTGGGGAGAAGTTTGGGGAAATAGATTTGTTTTTAACTAATTAAAACTACCCATTACCCCACTAAATTTGATTAGTTACCCTATTAGATTTTCCTAAAGAGTTTAAAACAAAAAGAAAATTCTTCTTTGCACGCACAATGATTCGAACACAGGACCAAAGGGTAACCTGACACCTTACCACTAAACCAACAAGCTCATTTTGACATTCCTTGCACAGAAGCAAGATTTCAGCCAAAAGATTAGGGATACAAATTGAGCTAAAAATTAACAAAATTTCAAGGGAAAGGCTCGAACCTAGAACCTCACACACACCACCCCGATCCTCAACCACTGAACCAAATTCAATTATTTGTCATAATTGTCACAATCAAAACTAAAGAATCCGGACGTGACCACTCTTGGTTTCACTAACCCAATTTCTTCTAACCCGGTTTGCGAGATGTGACAATTACAGTCACTATTATTACATGGAGTACACCATATATTAATTCATTGATACACAATTGTATCATACATTTAGAGAACATATTTGCAAACATTCATATAATTTCACAACCATATACATGCATAACCTTTCCAAACAACAACAATCATTTATAGACATAGAACCCAAACTGAATTCTGTGTAGAACATACAAGCTATATAGCAACTAAAATAGCTTCCAAATAATGGAGTACAAAAACTCACCTGCTATCCTTCATCCTCACAACCTTAGCTTTTCCAAATGCCAGAGCCTACTTCATCCTGACAGCTAAGCATGAAAACCAATATACTAGTTAAATCGAAGGTATCCAAGCTTTAAAGCCCAGAAACTAGTAACATGCAAAGGTATTTCAAAGATTTCAAAAATCCTTAACTTCTCTTCTATTTTTTTCCTAATCCACGAATATAGAAAGATTAAGAAACTTACCAACTCATCAGATTCACTATTGTCCAGACTCCAACCTCATAATCACTGCCCTATACAGAGCTTTCCTCAACTTCCTCTTCTCCGAAGCAACTAAAGAAGATGATGCAGAAGCGAAGAAACTAAAACTGAATGAAAAGAATTCTGCCTCCAGAATAATTATTCTCACACATATATATAACCTTTCATGCACGGTCACCAAAGTCCCAAATAACCCATCCATTAATAATCATTATGTTTCCTACTAACGAACAAGTCGGTTCCAACTTAACTGAACCAAAATTGATACCCAAATTATTTACCATTCAGACACTAAAATTCTTAAATTTTTCAATAGAGTCCGTCGAACCTACTACCTCTTTTAATTAACTCCCAAATCTTCCTTAATTTTTGAACCTTAATGAAAATCAGGTGTGACACAGATCATGGTATAGTATAGAAATGTTTGATATTGATTGGTGATATGAAATAATTGTATAGATCAAGATTCGGATTGAAGTGGAGTTAATCGAGGAAAAGCTAAAATTGTTTATTAGTCCTTGAAGAATCAACTTGTTTTAGTGTTTCTAATAGGTAAGTTCATACCGAACTTACTAGCTTATTATATGTTGTGTGTGATTTTGTATTTAATTTCCTATTTATGTTTAGATATAGTTAAAATTCTAGTAAATTTAGCATGAATGGCTAATTATGGACTGAATTGAAATGTCTTGTGATTATTGTCTATTACATAATAATACAGGGTATAAATGTGAAAGTTGATTGATTACAGGACATGTAAATGAATTGTATGATCATGTACAGGGATTGGTAATGATATACATATGAAAATGATGCATGTGTGAACTTAGTAAAAGGTTAGGATACGTTTGGCATGCCAATAAGATTATACGTGAGCTTGATCAGGATTTTATAGCTTATAACGAGGTCTAGCATTTGTTGCAGCTTCTCAGATTATATTTAAATTAAGTTTAGCTTGGATGGGTAACCTAATATAAGTCAGCTTGTGTGGCAAACCTTTATATAATGTCAACTTGTGTGAGCAACCCTGATATAATGTCAGCTTGTGTGAGTAACTTATTCGCTTGTGTATACAAATCCATTTTATAATAGTTATATCGGACGATATTCAATCTAATTGAAATGGAAAACTTTAAAGTAAATTGGAAAGGGATTGGTATATGCTTCTAACTTGATATGTGTCATGTGATTTCCTTAATGTTCATGATATTACTCATGATATGTAAGTATGACTAACCTATTTGGTTGTTAATGTTGATATGTATCTAGTTGTGCCGATATGTGTCAAGGATAGCCATTTTGAATGCCCAAATTATTGGTAAGTATAGTAATTCCATTTAAACTTGTTAGGCATTCTTAATGCTTACTATAGTTGTTTTTTTTTCCTTGTAGATCGTCATCTTACAGAACTTGTTGAGCCAAATCAACATGAAGCGTACACACTATCAAAATATGGTAGAATCATGTTCTTTGTATCCAAATTTTGTGGCATGTATATAGAATCACCTTTGTGTGCAAATGGTCATTTTTGGGATATTTGATTTATGGAAATTGTGGCATGGTTAATCTTAAATATTATGAATTCCTTATGACTTGCTATGGCTTTGATCATGCTTCATGCTAGTGTGAGTGATAATATAAACTTATATGTTTTAGCATTTGAAAGGTTGCAAATGAAGTAAATAGCATAGTTAAGTTGATGTATGATTGGAAATGGTAAAAATTGACTTTCATACTTGAAACATATGTTAAATGCATGGTTGTTTGGTTCATTTCAAAATCAATTAGATTCTTGTTGCTCAAAAAAAAATAGATCTGCATAAGTTGACCTAAGATAAGCAATTTTGATATAGTTAAGTAAGTAAATGATATAATTGGATTGTATGTTATGTTAAATGATTGAATTAAAAGTATTACAAGGTTATTTTGGTATGTTTTGGTATAGGTGAATTGAAAAATTGATGTATGTGTAGTTATGCTTGGTTGAAAATACATGAATAGGTACCAAAATGTGATAAGTTACCAAAAATAGGGGCAACATCGCAACCTTTAGTTCCCGACATTGCGACTTGGAGGTGTTTGATGTAACAACGTAAATCTCTGAGTTGTGTAGTCGCGATGTCAACTCAAAACTTTGAAAACTTTATAATTTGATCATTGTTCATGTTTGGGTTAGCAAAAGAGCTTTCATAAGCTCGTGTAGGACCCAAAAATAATTGTGTAGCTTAATATAAATGTAATTTATATTTAATGATATGTGTGAATGGTTGTATGATGTTTATGTGACGTTAGTTCCACCGGCAAAAGTCGTGATATTCCATAGCTCGAACCAAGCAATCGGGTCGGTCTTGGGGTGTTATAATTGGAGTTTGATTTATCTAGCCCATGTATCAATTTGTTTAATTATTGAATTTTTGGCAAGTTCCCATTATTGAGAAATTGATTAATTAGGCTTGAAATTGATAAAACTTAAGCTTAGATCATGATAATGACTAAATTGTAAAGTTAAATAAGTTTGATAGTTAACTTTGTAACATTAGGGACTAAATTGAATAAATTAAAAACTTTTCATGAAATTATACTATGAATAGAAAGTATAGGGTCTCTAATGAAAGAATATGAAATTGGATTTTGATCTGATTCTAAATATCGAAAGATATGCATATCCCGAGTATAGGGATTAAATTGAGTAAAATGCAAAATATGCTTGGTTTTGTATTTGAATGCGGATTGGATGAAATTTGGTATCTTTTATTTTTTTGAATTATTGTATTTAGCTAAAGACAACGTTGAGTCATCGAGAGGGAAAAGAAAAGTGAGAGTTATCAATGAATGATGTTAGGATTCAATTCGTACTTTTATGATTCGAGATCAATATACATGTTTATTTGCATATTCATGTTAATGTGCATGATTAAGTATCGAGGTGAGTACATAATTGTCGCATGAATTGATTCGTTGTGATTGGTATTAAATATCGAGATATTGGACTGAATTGAAAAAAATAGAAAGTAGCATTATTTAACTGATACATGGTATGTGATATAAAAATGGATTGAACTATGCTATGTAGTATTGGATATATACATGTGAACTGATAATGAAATGAATTGATAATGATGATATGTGAATTGATTATATAATATAATTTGGAACATTGGTGCCCTATTAGTTGTTCGGACAGGTTCGGATATAGTTGGCATGTCGTAGGGTCAGGTATAATGATTAAAAACCATCGCTGTCGTGCAACCTAGGGTGGTAGAATGTACATATATAGTACTCATCGTTGTCGACTAACCAAGGATGATAGAATAATCAGATTGTGAAAGCCATCATTGTCGGGCAACTTGGGGTGGTAGTATGTACATGTTCTAGTAGTCATCGTTGTCGGGCAACTGGGTATGAGAGAGTGATAGATCTATGTATCCGTTCTAAGTCCATATCTAGTTAATAGGGTTATAAAATATATGAATTGGTTATATGATAATTGAAATGCTATAAGATTGGATTTGGTATATATATATGTGAATTGTGGTTAATGATAACATGTGAAAAACCATGCGAACCGATTAAAAATGAGCCTTGAAGGCAGATTTGAATATGAACGAGCCAGCAGGCTTAAGAGTGATTGAAATGGTAAAATGAAATTAAGCACCAAATTGATAAATATCTATGCATATGTAAAAGTATATGGATGATTATATGAAAGAGGTAGAAATGGAAATGTATAGGAAATGGTTGTGGTATGTATTAAGAAGCATGTATAGTAAGACCATATTGAATTGCCAAATGTATTGGTGTATGAAAATAGTATATCTTGCATGAGAAAGTGAGTTGAATGAATTGTAACTAAATCATATAGTGAATTGTATTAGTTCATATTTATGCTAATGTTTTATGACTTAAATCATGGAAGTACCACTAAGCTTTATCACTCAACGTACGTTTGTTATTACATGTGCAAGTATAGGTAAATCCCAAGGTTACGAAAAGTGATCCAGCATCCATATCGCGGGACTTGACTCAATAATGTTTGTATAGCTTCTTTTGTTTCAATAAATGGCATATACCTAAATTTTGAGTCAGTTTTATATTATAAATGGTTAAATCAAAAGTTTGAATAGTCATGTTAACTTGAATTATGTATATAAAGTTGGTCATCATGGATGAACTTGTCATAGTAGTTGAATGGTAGTGATTTAGAAATAAAACACATGTTGAATTGCCAATTGGATGTTTTGAATAGAAATGTTATTGAAATGGTTAGATGATTGAATCGATGAAAGTGTCATATCCTGAATGTGTAATGTATAGGTAATTATGCTGAAAAAGGTTAGAAGTTAGCATATGGAAATGGTTAGAATGTTGTTGAATTGGTATACATATTGAATTGAATGAATATTTTGATTAAGTACCATTTGGACCATTTCCAAACAGACTGTCATGTCATTACATCGAGCCCTTAACATCGCGACGAGATCAAGTCAGTGAGTTGCGTCATGACAAGGGACCCCCAAAGTCGTGACGTCAACTCAATAATTTTCAAACTTTACAGTTTGGTCCTAATTCAACCTTGGGTTAGCAAAAGAGATTTTGTAAGCTCGTATAAGACCCGAAAATGATTGAAAATCATAATGATATTAAGTAATATTGTTGATAGCACATATTAAATGGTAAATTGAATCGTTGTTGCTCCAACAACATATGTAGCATCCAGTAACACAAACATGGCGATTGGGTTGAGTATGGGGTGTTACAAAACTCATCCCATCTTCATTATCATCATTGATATCCAAAACTTCTTCTTTTTCAGTTCGATATTGCCTCGGAAGAATTAGAAAAACTAAGTGAAAATTTGTAGTTACTTAACATAAACAAGTTTGCACTCTTTTACTCGATTAATGGGTGGATGTATCCAACATGGGATTTTCTATGGAGGATTTTCTAATCAAACATGAGATACAAAGAATTTTTACAGATTTACTTGATTAGTGTTATTGTAATTTTTTTTAGGAAAATTGTTAGATTTGTTTGCCTATTTTCGTTAACTAGTAACTTTCTTGTTGATTTGGGTTTTATACATTTGAAACATTTTCCTTTGGCTTAATGATTTGGGTTTTGTTGAGGGTATGGTTATGGTTCGTTTTTGCTAAAAAATGATGATGCTAGGTGTTAACTTTAGTGGAGAGGGTGGAAACGGGTTTAGCAATGGTGAAAGAGCTGTTTGGGATGAGTTTATCTCAATTTCACAAGTAAACAGCGAGTGGAGGATGAAGATTGATGAAAATGGCGACTAAGCTTCTGAATTGTGAAAAAGATGAATGTTTTAACTTTTAAACATTGAAATTTAAAAAACAAAGTTAAAAAAATTCCATGTCAGAAAAATCCACATTATTAAAATTTATATATTTAATGTCATGTTTCAAATATAAGTTTTTTAACAGTCGTAACTGCCACGCCATTAGTGTCGTTAATTTTTAACAGCCAACATTGGTCAAAAGGTCTATTTGATAAATTTTCTTAGTTGAAGGGCTTAATTGATTTTTTGAAAAAGTTTGAGGGCATTTTATACTATTAAACCTAAAAAATATTATAAAGTTAATATCTATACAATTGACCCGTGCATCGCATAGGAATACAAACTAGTTAAATACAATGCATAATTTAAATTATGTCTTGGTTTGAACTTTAAAAAATTATTATATGATCATTAGTGTTATCGATTTATTACGTTATAGTCATCTAGTTATTAATTGATGTTAAGGATGTAACGAAAATCTAACGTGATTGTTAGCAATATTTTCCCTTATTTTATTTTTATTTTCTGCTTTAAATGTGAACTTTCTTTTATTTATTTATTTTTTTCCTCATCTTTTTGTTCTCTTCTTCTTCCTTAACTTTGAAATTAGAGCATTACTATGATGGCTAAAATGTAATATAAAACATACATAAATAACTAAATTTGAATATTTATAAAGTGACTGAATAAATAAGTTGAATCAACAGCTACTGTTACAGTTTTTTTTTTCATATAATTTCAACTAGAAAAGAACTAAAATCTAATGACTACGTTAGAAAAAATAATGATGTTACGATTTACATGAATTCAAGGAAAATATATACAATGAAAAAATAATTAAACTTCTAATTCGGATATGATATTAACAAATTAAATTCAAATAGCAAACTTTAAATTAAAAAAAAAAAGAGTTTGAGGTATGTAACGCCCCAATTTTTCTCAATTCCGTCTTTTGTAAATTTGTTACAAAAATATCTGTCTACTTCAGTGGTTATGTGTTCTGGGAGTGTCTGAAAAGTCTTGGGTTCAAGCCTTGACTTGAATAGAATTTTATGTTTCTAAATAAATAAAGCCTTACTTTTGTCCAGTAGGCTTAAGTTTTAGTGTTAGTAAGTTTATGTCAGAATGGGCCTGCTGGTCTGGTGGTTAAGAGGAGTGTTGGGATGGAAAAGGTCTTGTGTTCGAGTTGCGACATGAGCATTATTTTTGCTATTAGGGCCATGTAGGAGTTTGAAGTGTAGTGAAACGTTGAGAATTAGAGCTGTAGTGGGAAGTGAGGGAGAAAAACGTGGGACTTGGGTGGTTATCGTAATACTCAGTCTTCTCCATCTGAATCTTCCTTTCTTTTTGGAAATTTTGATCAAAAATTCCTCTTTTCTGTGCCGATTTCTTCATTTTCTCCCCACTATTTGCTGCCGAATTCTTTTGTTGCCCCACCCCTTTCGCGTTTGATTCTGTTTTCTTTTTCATCTCTTCCACTCTACGCTAGCTCGCGGTCGGTAAGTTACGCTTTTGATTAAGTTTATCTGTTCCTCTTAAATGGCTACTAAAGAGGAGTGTTTTCGTGTTCAGGAGTGTTGTAAGTGGCAGTGGTTCCCAAACTGTGCTGACTAAGTACGTGTTTGTCGGTGTCCGCTCAAAGGTAGGGGTTTTCGTTGAGATTTAGGTTTTATCTGTTCATAATAACTCATTTTAAGTGACTAATTTTGGACTCGGGATTATCAATTTTAGGTTCTGAAGTGCTCGGGAATCATTTTAGCTTCAATCGAAACCAGGTATGTACCCGAATCGCAAGAAAATGCATTTTCGACAAAAGCTGAAAACCCTTCTTTCGACGCCACACGGTGCTGTGGTAGGCCATGTGGTAGGCCGTGTGCAAGGTTGTGAGCCACAACACGCCCGTGTGATCGACGAGCCAGGCCGTGCGCAGGCGACACGGCCGTGTGATGGCCGAGCGAGGCCGTGTGCGAGACACAGGCTCGACCAATTAGGCCGTGTGGGCCACACAGGTGTGTGGGCCCACACGGGCATGTGGGATTCTTGGCCAGGCCATGTGATCCACACGGCCAAGGCCAATTTGGGCCGTGTGGGCCCACACGGGCAGGCCACATAGGCGTGTGAGCCCATTTTTCTAAAAAGTTCTGTAAGGTTACACGGGTCGCCCAAGTCGACTTTGGACCTACTGTAGGGTCGGTAAGTATTACTTAAGTCCCCATAATAGTGATCTGTCTGTCTGATTTCTGTACCAAGCATGAATTATGATATCTGAATGTATGTACTTTTAATTGCATAATAGCATGACATCCTTTGTATGTTGCATTGCATCGGGGTGGGTTGATGATATTTGGAGGAAGTATCTAAAAGGCTCTTACGCCTGTTATTTGGCAGCTCAGCTGCAAATTTCTGATTATGTGCCGCATTTCGATACAGCATGGTGTGTAGGGTTGGGTGGGTTGATTTTATCCCCACATTGTGTGTAGGGTTGGACGGAGTTGGTGTGTAGAGGCTGGTGGGTAGGATTCTGATATTCTGTTCTATTATGTATATTCTGTATCTGAGTGGGCTAAGGTCCACACCGTTCTGTAATGGGCTCAGACCCGAACTGTAAATGCATGACTGTTTTCTGATATTATACTGTGTGCATGTTTTCTGTGGGGATTACACACTGAGTTTGCGAAAACTCACCCTTTTCTGTTTAATCTGTTCAGGTAATCCTCAGCTTTAAACGGATCGGTGCAGCGGAGGACTCGACAGTGACCACTGCTTCAGCCTCACAGTTTTTATACTTATTTTATGGTTTTGATGATATCTGGGAAAGTTTTATGTAAATATGGCCTTTACGTATTTTGTTTAAATTTGGGGTTTGCAACATTTATGGTTTTACCGTTAGCAGTAGGAAAGCTCGAGTTTTCAAAATAAACAAATGTTTTACCAAAACACCACGATTACGCAAACTGATTTAAATGCTTCTACGAAATATAAATATTTTGGAAAATGGACAATATTTTGGAAGTGGATAATGATTGAAACAAACGAAACGTTTTGAAAGTAGCATAAGATAACGAAAAATGGTCTTATCGTAAGTATGTTTTCTAAAGCACTATCACGTGACATCGCCAGATTTGGCCATAACGTCTGGGCTGAGTTTGGGGTGTTACAAGGTGTATGTGCAAGTACAACAATTCATGCACAAATCTATTACATAGGCCCAACAGAAGTGCTGAGCCGCAGCTTGTCCATGACACATGCAAGTGCAGCCATACTCATAAATGCTATTCTATACTTTTAGGATGGAGAAAATGAACACTTGGGTGTGTATAAGATATGTCGAAATCATTTTCAAAAGTTCGATCTTGAATTGGGTTTCTGCCTTGGGGAGACCTAATGGCTAATAGTTACCGTCCTTAACTGGCTTACTGTAATCGGCTTCGAATGGCTTTTGTTATACCTATCGGTACTATTCACTTTCTTTTCCTTCTTCTTCAGGGCCTTTGAAATCCATTCTCCTACTTCCTTTGTTTCTACCTGAACAACCGGTTTGGCTTGATCATCATTCGGGTTAAAACCTGAACCCATTGGGAAATTAAATAGGGACGAAGTATCTGTCTGACATTGGGATCCAATAATGGCGGGTACCCCATGCGAATGCATGTCTGGTTGAGTCGGGGCACCTATTGGGGAATAAACAATGTTTTCATCATCATCCACATCGTTGACCACTGGACCACTCCTTTTTTAAAGCCCTTCGGCTAGTAACTGGGTTAGCTGACCTATCATATTCCTTTGGAGTTCTAGCATTTGTTCCCGTATTTCTTGTTGAATCTTGGTTAATTGCCCATGCATCTGTATTTGCATTTACTCTATTCTCTCCAACCTTTGTTCCATGTTTTCCAGGTTAACTGAAATATTTTTACCTAATTAGGGTCCTTTTGTAAAACTCTAATGCAAATGATGCAATGCAATGCAGATGCATGGAATGAATGCAAAAGAAAAAGAAGCGTTGATTCTGAATTCAATTTCATTAGAAAAACTTTTCTATAAAGCAAATTTCTTTACATAAAACGGATTACATATGCGGCCTTGCCCTCATATTCCAAGCAAAAACGTCAACCCCCTTCTTCGCAAAGGTCAAATCTTGCATACTTCTAATAGATGCCTCCACTAGCTCCTTTTTACATGATCTGGGCCGCGACTCACTGCTCACTTATCCTCGCAATGCTTGTTAGCCTCTTCAAGAAAGCCTTGCCATGGTGATTCTCGAATAGTCTTTGTCAGCTTGAATCCTTGGGCAATAAACTCTTGTATTCCTTCACGGACTATCAGTCTTCTCTCGTTGTGTTTGCTTGAAACATATTTGGACAACCGTATTATAATCCACTTTATCAAAAAATTCATTTCCTTATGACAAACTTTTCTATTTAGCAATCGAATTTGAATCAACACCTCTTTTCTATGATGTGAATGCAATGCAATAAAAAAACGTTAGCACAAGAAAAAAAATAAATAACATAGAACACCTATTTGGATTACCACTAGGGTTTGACATAGTTCTACCTAAGGTGGGCTCTTAGGGTTCACTATATGCGGTTTAGTTCTAAAGTTCAGTACCGAACCAGTGATTCTCGATCCTCACCCATTATAGGCTCATATGGACCGAGTTCAGTTCAGGGGAATAAATTTCCCTATGGCTGCACGGAGATGAAAACCTCACGAAGACATAGGTACGGATGTATCCCGAAAGCGATTCACTATCCTGCATGGAGGTGAAAACCTCACGAAGGAGTAGCTTCTCGCTCCCACTTAAGGGTGCGACCACAACGGTCATGCGAATGCAATGCAAAGATATTTTATTAAAAAAAACACATGCAATAAAAAAGGATGATTTTTCAAATCAGAATTCTAAATTTGCAACAATAGGACATGAATTTATCGACTTTACGGCTTGACTCTCTTATTGGTCCCCAGCGGAGTCTCCAAGCTGTTGAAACCATTTTTAAAAGTTTAAAAAAAACGGGGATCGACTTTTAAAACGAAAATGGAGCCGCCACCAATCCCTTTTTACTTAGGTGTGATTGGATCACCTTGTAAAACGTTTTATTTTAAAACATTTGATTTTGGTCTGCGAAAAAAAATGAGAAAACGGATTCGGGAGTCGATTACGTATGAGGAAGGGTTAGCACCCTCATAACGCCTAAAAATTGGTACCTACTCGATAAAATCATGTCCAAATATTTGAAATTTAAAAGTATTTAAAAATATGATTTCTTAAAAAACTTCGAGCAATTTGAGTTAAAATTTGAGATTTCTTTGTTCCGAAGGAATATAAACATCACATTCAGCACGATAGGACATGATATTTTAAAACCTTCGTAATCAAAATCATCTCATGATTTATAAAACTTGTTAAAAGGATATTTAGTTATTTAGCCAAACGGAAAATCGCAACCTAGCACGTTAGGGCACTATTTCCCGAATTTCTAAATACAAAACATTGCCTTATTTTAAAAATCTTATCTCGAGATAACATAATGTCACATCCAGCGCGTTAGGACACGACATTTTGAATTCTAGAGAATAAGTTCTTATTTAATTTTTAAAGGAAAATGATTAAAAATAGTGAATCAAATAAATAAAATGATATTAAATAAATAAATTAATAATAGCAAAATAATTATATAAAAAATATTGTTAATAATAATAAAAAAGTAATAATAATAATAATAATAGGAAAATAATGATAATAGGGTATGATATTAGTAACAGTAATATATACAAATAATAGTAAAAAAATGAGGATAATAATAAAATTAATTATAAATAAAATTTAAAAATAGTAGTAGCAAAAAATAAAATAACAACTTTAATAGTAAAATAATAATAATACTAAATTAGTGATAATAATAGTAATAATAATAATATTAATAGTAAATGAGAATAATAATAAAATACTAGTATAAACAAAAATAATATTAATAATAAAATAATAGTAAATATTGAAATTAATAGTAATTAAAAATTATGGTAAAAAAATACTAGCAATATTGTAAGTAATAATAATAATAATATTAATGATAATAAAAATAATAATAAATATGAAAATAATGAATATGGTAATATAATAATAATAATATCTATATAGAAATAATATAAAAAATAATGTTTTAAAAAAATGGCAAAATAGTAAAAAATAATAAAAGAAAATAAAGAAGGGACTGAATTAAACTTAAAATGAAACTTTGGGGCGAAATCGAAAATAAATAAAAGGGGAAGGATCGAATTGTAATACACGCGCATAATAGAAGGACCAAAACAGAAAATATCCCCACCCTCAGAAACGGTGTTGTTAGAATGCGGACCAAATTGAAACAGGGGAAAAATTATTGGGCAAAATTAGGAATAAAATAAATTTAATTATAAAACAGTAGAAAAGCAGAGGGGCTAAATGTGCAATTAGCCCCTCCATAAAAAACACGCGGATCCTGAGACTGGGTCGGGTCGAGACGCGGGTCAGCCCCCAAAACGACGTCGTTTTAGGCGTTAAGGGGGCTGCCTAAAACGGCGCCGTTTCAATAGGCTATAAAAGCCATATTTTCTTCAAAAAAATCATTTTTGTTAGTTCTTTAAAAAAAAAGAGAGAGAGAGAGAGCCTCAGAGAGCCCAGCTCTCTGCGATTTCTGGCGAATGCTCCGGTGAGGCCTCCGGTGATGCGCCGTCGTCCGCCACCGTCTCCGGCCACCGCGCACGGTGGCCGAAATTCCAACAGGTCAGTTTTCTTTCTCTTTTTAATATTTAAAACATTTATATGTAAAAAATAAAAGAAATAAATAAAAAATTGACAGATTCGGGAATGAAATAAAAAATCCTTTTCGTGATTCTGTTTTTTTTCGTTTGTGTATCTCTGTATATTTTTCTCCCCCCTTTTACAAATTTTTACATGGGGTTTTTATAACCCGAAAAACATAAGAAAGAAAAAAGAAATACATATTTGCCATATTTGTTTCTTTCCTCTTTTACTGTTTTTTCCTTATTTTGCAGGACGAGCGACGGAAGATCTGGCGATGATGGCGTGATTCGGGCACGGATCGTGGCGCGACTGAAATCCTGGCGTGGGTGCGAGGAGCTGACTTAGGCGCGACTGTTGGCCTGGGCGCGAGGCTTGCGGTGCGACTGTTGGCCTGATGTCCCCTGCGGCGCATAGGGTTTCAAAAAACACTAGACCATTCTGATTTCTGTTTAAGTTTTTGGGCCTTTTGGGCCGTGTAAACTTGGTTGGGTTTGGTCTGTTGGTCTGGGCAGGATTTGGGCTTAAGCGGGTTTAGGTATTGGGTCTGTTTAGGTTTAGTTTGGGCTCGGGTGTAATAGGTAAAGGGTAGTTAGGTTTGGGTGATCTGTTTGAGTTTAATTTTGTGCAATGGACTTTGTAAAAATGGACTGTTTATTTTTTATATTTTTTGGTATTTGGACTTTGTATGGGCCCGAGGAAAATTGGGCTCTTACAAGATACATTTGATTCATGGAAAAAAGGAAACTGTATTTTTTCTCCGCATAATCTAACCAAGTTTGAATTTTAGAATTTTTATTATTGGAAAAGTTTTACCTACATACACTCCATAAATAAAACTAGCTTCAGACATTAAAATGGATGAAAACATCTTTTAGTTATACCAAAATATATATATTTGTTTATTTTATAAGAATTTCTTTGATATGAGATTCTCAAATTCTGGTAACCTGACATTAGACGTACTGCATTGGGCGATACCAGGCAATCTTAAGCGGATGGAGTGGATTTTGGGGTCATATCCTTCTTGGCAAAATAGCCGGCATGTTTTTATCCCTTTTACATTCAATTTTTATCCTCCTCATCAATAAAAATAATTATTTTTTTATCAAATTAATATGGGTTTCAAATTACCTACCAAAATATTATTTTTTTGAATAGTAATTTAATTTTTATACCCTATAAGGATGTCTATGTGACAAAATTTTTGTCTTATAAGATAGATATCTGATTTGTTACCTCGAAATCTTAAATTGCTATCAATATTAATAATTTAATGTTAAATTTATTAAAATATTAATCATTTTAATAAAAATCTAAGTAAATAATATTCAGGTAAAAAAGTCAAAGAACATAAAATCCTTTTGGCTTTTGCTGAAATGGGAATGTCCAAATTTGATTATCCCATCATTTTCTTACCAGATACTAGTAAGCTTGCATAAAAAACATGTATAATAATTGAATGAAGGAGACAAATAATTGCAAGTTGAGGAGTAAAATCAGATACAAATCCATGAGTTCTTCATGTTTGTTGAAAACAGTGAAACATGTTGGGAAATGATAGTTCTCAGCGACCAGCATATATTAAGGTGGAACACTCTGACTTTTGCGCCTTGCAGCTCATTAGTTTCATGATTGGTACAAGCACTTGCAGTTGGATATACTTTGCAGAAACTGGGAATATGATAAAAGAAAAAATAAATTAAAGTAGGCAGGCAGACATATATGAAAGAGACAAGGTCTTCCTTCTCATTCTGGCTCAGGCCCTCAGCTGCATCTCAAGCAAGTGCTAAGTTAACCAATTTATTTTATTATTAGTGTGGGGTGTTTCACTATTTGTTGGTGCATCTCTAGATTTTTATTTATGTTCCATTCACTTATTCTTGGAAAAACGATAATAATGATACAATTTTTTATGTCATTATATCCAAGTTCAGTTTCCCTACTGTTTTGCATTATAGTGAGCCAATAGGACACTACGTTAAACGAGAGAATGTAATTCGCAAACTTCATTAAATTAATTCATCTCTTATTAAATACATTAATTTAGTCTTTATATTATTAAAAAAATTAAAATATACTTAGTTTAGAGTTCAGATTTATCATTTTAAAAGAATGCTATTTATTATTCAACAAAATTATATTTTAAAAGTTATTTTAATTTTTATGTAATTTTTAAACAATAAATGATAACTATATTACAATTTAGATTTATTTGATTTTTTATTCATACAAAAATTAAATTTATTTATTTAATAATAAAAGGACTAATTTAATCTAATCCTTATAATAGAAGGAATTTATAAATACTTTTCCGTGTTAAATGCATCTAGCTGGAGTGGCACAAAAGGAGGCCGCTAAATCTGTATTAAAATCTAAAGTTAACAAACGGGCGGGCTCATATTGGGCTTACTTCGGATTTGAATTTTTCAAGCTCGGATAAGCTCGAGCTCATATCTGTTACGGGTTTGGGCGCTTTCGGGCTCGAATTTTTTCAGATTCGGGCTTGAATCAAGTCAGGCAGGCTATGATGGATTTAGATAATTTTGAATTTTATAAGTTATAGATATTTCAATTTTGAATGTAATAATTTATTTTTACTTTTATACAATGACAATGCAATTCAAATTTGCCTTATAAAAAGCATAAATAATATATATTTAATAAAATTATTTTACATAAAATAAATAAAATACTTATTTTATGTAAAATTTATTATTTTATAATATTATATGAATTAACGAAAATATATTTTATTGTTCATTATTTTATTATATTGACAATTGAATAACTTTTTATCTTTCTTATTAAATTTATAAACCTAATACTCATATTCTAAATATTTACTCCAAAACCCAAATATATTGTACTGAGCCCAAACCTAAGTAATATAATCATTATTACCCAAGCTCAAAATAAACTAATTATATCACAAATCTCAAGTCCAAAATAAAAAAAAATTAAACCCAATACCCAAATACAATTTGTCAACATTAAAGCCCAATTCAAAATCTAGTTTAAAAAATAATATTTTATTACAATATTATATTTTTTAGTAGTATTTTATGTATTTTTAGTTATAATTATAAACATGCATTTTAATATACTAA
Source organism: Gossypium sturtianum (assembly GCA_025698515.1). Taxonomy (NCBI): domain Eukaryota; kingdom Viridiplantae; phylum Streptophyta; class Magnoliopsida; order Malvales; family Malvaceae; genus Gossypium; species Gossypium sturtianum. The sequence goes on along the minus strand of CM046949.1, from coordinate 55,470,651 downwards.
ACATATTATTTCATTATATAATACTATATCATATACTATAATAGTAGAGTAATACATAATATATTAATTAGTATCATATATTATTGTTTATTATGTTGGTTGAAATATGCTTTAAGTACTTATATTTTTCGTACATTTGAAAGTTAGCCCTCCTACTATAATGTTATATCATATCATATAAGATATAATACATTAATAATTTATATATATGCATCAATGATTAAACACTATAATATCATGTAATTGTTGGATTTGGTGCCCTAAGTGTACTATATACATTTTGTATACTTGCAATTTTCGAACAAATTTAATAATAACGTTCATTAATTACATTAATACTCTTTGTATATTGTCCTCAATGTTTTTGCATGCAAAGCAAAATAGAAACAAATATTGGCTCACTAGTGATTTAATGTTTAACTAATACTAAGCGGTATTACGTGGTCGGATCGTAATATAAAAAGATAGCTTGTATTAGTAGATGAACCTAAATATGTCCTTAGTTTAATCAGAAATGAGCAAGTCGATTGAAAGACTAATATGTCATCTACTAAGTCCAATTAGGGAGATGCTTTTTCTTGAGCATCAAAGTGGATAACTCCCAAAAGATAGAGATATAGATGTGACTGATTGGATTGGCAATACATCAGACAGAACCCAAGTAGAATAGATCCTAGATCCGTTTATGGATTTATTCACTTGTGATGTTCATAGTGTGACATACATTTCTCCTTAATGGATGATAGACTATGTATGCATGACTCGTATGCTTTGGTGTAAGTAAAAGCTTGAGTTTTAATATATAAGGAATCGAAAGCTAGTGCATTGGGTATACAACTTCTACAGTATGTAGCACCATTCACAATAGTGGAATTTATAGCCCAACTAATGGGTAAATGGTATCCTCTTATCGACATTACATGATAGATGAAAAGTAAAAGTGACCATGGGTCATTTATCTTTGTGATAAATGACTTAATTATAATTTAATAGTAATTGACTTTTCATAAAGAAAAATATAATGGTTACCATGAGATAAAATAAGATCTTATTGGGAAAATGGGTTTATTCCAAAAAGATTAAGGATATCTTATGAGGGTAACACACTTATGACAAGGTCATTGGATGAGCACTGATTAAGTAACATTCGTAATGGTATGTAATTAGGGAGAGCTCAGTCATGATACTATAGTGGAATGCCGTCGTGACTAAATAAGTTTATAATTGATAAGTGAAAAGATGGAACTTAATTATAAATTATTTGAGCCCTAATTACATATGTTCAAACGGTCCTAGCTCGTTGAAACTAGAAATGGATTGAATGTAAAACCAAATGAATAGAAATGATGAAGTTAGAGAAATGTGTCGCATTTACAAATGAATATATTTTTCTCACTGAGTATAGAAATGACTTGAGAATTAATTTAAGGTTTTCAAATTATTACTTAATTAATTACAATTAAATAATTGAAGTTCGAAAATTAAATTAATTTAAATTAATTAGTCATTATGAATCCATTGAATATGAAAAATAAATATATTTCCTCAATAACCCTAGAATGAGAAGGAAAAGAAGACTCTCCCACATTCTTGCTTATACTCTGCCACCTTACTCCCGGCCCATCTTCACCACCACTAATTTCACCCTCAATATCTTTTGATTCTCTGTTCAGTTAGGTTGAACCGACCTCCATCAGCTCAGTCATTTTCTCTTCGTGACTCCACCTTGTTAATCCTACACATAATACATTTCATACACAAAGCTCTTGAAAAACTAGAACAAAACTCGTTGCATTTGCATACAAGGAAATTGATAGCTAATGCAATAAATGGATTGAAAAGGATACCACCTGTACCCTTTAGCCTTGCAGCCGCTGCATGATAGTTATGCTTCCAAATTCTCTTTTCCTGTACTTTCCCACTATAATTGGCAAAACCAAGTATTTATCATTCTCAGTTTTTTGTAGTAAGTTACAAGCACATCAACCTATGCAATCCCATTTGTAAGATGGAAAAAATGGTGTTTCAACCCTCTACCTGTTCTGTTACAGTACGACCCATAATGTAGTGATATTTTGGCCCAACTTGACAAAATTGAAATATTGGGTCAAGTTTGCATGGAAATATATATTTCACTTCAATAATAATAAGATACGCGGCGAGTAGGAGGAGCAGTTGAATTAATGATGATGATCTAACGGGGTCCCATGGGCGGCAGGGATTTGTGTATTTAGTTTGAAGGTTTAAAATGATGAAGAATATTTTTAAAAAGGCATAATTTATTATTTGATTCTTAAAAATTAAAATATATTTATTTTCTTATTTTGATATTTAATTTTTTAATTTAAATTGATGCCTAAAGTACATTCACTTCCCATTTGGCACCTAAAGAATGCCTTTATTATATTTTTTAGTTCATTTTTTTATAACCGTTAAAAAAAATTTATAATCAATCACAAAAGTAAAAAAACAAACATTTTCTTTTATTAAATGTATATATACATTAAAATATAAAAATAAAAATATTATAAATTTAGAATATATATATATATAATCTAAAAAACATAAAAAATATAAAAATATATAAAAATAAAATTAACGAAAATATGATAATTGAAATGAAATTATTTGAAATTAATAATATTATTTTAAAAAATGTAAAAAAAAGTATTTTCAAAAAGTAAAATTATTTTTTTATAAAATTCTAAAATATATAATTCTAATATTATATAAAAAAATTAAATTAAATTTCAAGTTTTTCTGCATTCACTTGAAACTTAAATACTTTTTTTTTTCATTTTTATAACATTTTTAAATTTTTATATATTATTTTGAATTTTTGAATTTTTTTAAATTTTAGAATTTTATAAAAAAATTGTTTTTAAACTTTTTTTATTATATGTATTATACATTTTAATCAATATAATATATATAATATTTAAAAAGTAAAAAAATGACACTTGGCATATTCTCATAGTGCCATGTAACTGGTCAATGCACGATTAACGGTCGATAAACAGTTGGTCAACTTTGTTTAAGAATTGGTCAAAGTCAAAATTATTTTTTAATATTTAAATATTTAATATGATAATTTTAATTTTTTAATTTAAATTTAAATTTGTTATTTTAAATAAATTTAATTGATATATGACATTTTATTGATTGACTAAAACATGCCGCGAGATGTTTTTCTATTACCAAAGTTGTCTAATAAATTTTTTTAACTTTTGTTACAAAATAGATTAAAAATAGAAAAAATTGATACTTCAAATATCAAATTGAAAAAATTAAATACCAAAAAGAGAAAATGGGTATCTTTATTGGCTAAATGTGACTTAAGTCTTTTGGAAAACGGGGACTCTTTTTCTTGAGATTCCCTTTTGTAATTTGACAGTTTCTCCAAAAGGCCAAAGCAATAATGAAGCATGCAAATTGCAGGCGTTAATCTTACGCACCGCCCCAGCAAGGCTACCCCACCTTTTTCTATGTTTTGTTTTCGGAAGATTCCTTTGTCATTTTCACTTTTTCTTATTTATTCATTTTTCATTTCAGTAATTAAAATTTTATATTTAATTTCTAAATTTATCATAATTTTTTTTAATAATTTTATTATAAGTTCCGATCATATCTATTCTTTTTTGATATAATATTTAGTATACATAACTTTTTTACAATCTATTAATAAAAAGATAATCCGCTTTAATATATTTAAATTTATATCATTTTACATACCAATAAATTGAATTAAGACTCAATTTATAATTTATTATAATCTTAAAAAGTAGAGAATAAAATAAGATTTTGTTATTTATCTATATAACTTCTTTGTATTTAGAATTTAATATAATACCGGAAGCAGCAAACAATACCATTAGTTTTTTGTTGCTTAGTCATGTTTAAAAAATATATAAACTTTTATTAACTAAATAATTAGACTTAGAAAGAATTTTCTTTTTAATAAAAATAAAAGAAAGATGCCAAAGGTGGCATTAGATCTCCATTTTATTTTTATAAAGTAGTGGATATATATTATGGTGTGAAATATATATATATATGACGCATATTTTGTTTATTCTGAACTTCATTTCCCTGTAGTTTTATTAACAATATAAGTGCCATAGCTCTCTTTCATTAGTCTCCGCCTCTGTTACTGCCTCTTGGGCTCTTGTTACTTAACCTAGGGCTGCTCTTTATTTTCCTTTTCTCTGTTCTTTTTTCCCTTTGCTTTACTTCTTTTTGCTTCCATGTCGTTTAGAGGATTCAGTCGGGTATATCTCACTCTGTCATGGCTTCTTTATTGTTTTATTTCCTTTTGAGATGTTAAAAAAAAATGTTTAATCTGCTATTTCTTATGTCGATATCAATTTATTGTATCTGTTAAGGTGACTTTCTGCTATTGCATGTTGTATATGTTGTTTGGTTTTCTGTAAAACTTTGAATTACTTCTCATGTTCCAATCGATGCTCCAAAATTAATAAACATGTCGACCCATTTTTTATCATCTCTTGAAAAATATGAAAACTCTGATTCCACCTTTACCAGTCAAATAAATGTATAAGGTTGATGCTTGTATTTCCAGCCAAATGCTACATCAGGCATGGGCGTTGCTGATCAGACCAAGGATACTTTCTTGGAGCTGAAAAGGAAGAAAGTTTATCGGTATGTGATATATAGGATCGATGAGAAAAAAAGGGAGGTTGTGGTTGAGAAAACTGGTGCACCTGCTGAGACCTATGATGACTTCGCTGCATCTCTGCCTGAAACTGATTGCCGATATGCCGTCTACGACTTTGATTTTGTTACTTCTGAGAATTGTCAAAAGAGCAAGATTTTCTTCATTGCATGGTAGATTTTTGCCTTTGGTTTGACTTTATTATTGCAGTAACACTAGTAATTACTTGTTAGTGACTGCGCTGTTGTTTTATTCTTACTTTCATGGAGCTTATGTTTCAGATTGTTCTGATGTTTAAGTGCATATGTCTGTATGCTATTTGTTACCCTTTTTTTGTTCTTTAATGTGCCATAAAGAACAGAAAGTTTTATTTAAGTCTTTGGCCTGCAGCTAGAAAGGACATAAAATACTGATAGTATTTGACCCATGGTTTATTTATAGACTTGCATATATAACCATAAGCGGACATCTGATTTTACTTAAGCTTTTTACTTTACTTGGAAACCTACTCTTTCTAGCCTATGGTTTCACCAAGGATAACAAATGGTCCTATTTTGTGTCATTTAATTACATGACGTCATTATTGTTGTTTTCATATTGACAAAGTTGCCGATGGGATGTTCTTCTTACTTAACAATTGTGTTTTGTTGATCAGGTGCCCTTCATCCTCTCGAATCCGTGCAAAGATGCTTTATGCCACATCAAAAGACAGGCTTAGAAGGGAACTGGACGGTATCCATTACGAGATTCGGGCTACTGACCCTACAGAGATGGATCTTGAAGTGTTGAGGGATCGTGCTCATTGAACAGTTTGCAGTTTTAGCTGTTCCATTTGAAGAGATTACCCAACTCTGCATTACTCCTTGCTTCATAAAGCTAGGTGCAGGATCATTTTCGCATACAAGTTAGTGTATATTTAGTCCTTGAATAACCAGAATCTGGTAAAAAGCTGATCTGAAGCTCTAGGCTAAAAGTATCTTTGTTGCCATCAATTCAGATTCTTTACCATTCACATATATTGGCAATTTGGCATGTCTCACAAATGTTCTCTTTGCTTCCCTACCTAATGTATTTCCTGCTCCAATATTTGGAATTAGAAATATTGTGGGATTAAAGAAAAAGCCTTTCAGTATAATTGAGGAGCATGGTTTACAATGCTTCAAGAAAGTCAATAAAATGTAGGAATTTTTCAAAGGGTAAGCGCTTTCACAAGCTTCCTATTACCCAAATTGAATGATATAATGAAGAATTTATAAAAGAAAAAAGGTACATTGTACAGAAACAAGATGAGGAGGACAACTAAAATAGCGGTTTGCCATTCAGCAAGGTTCCTTGCATCTCCCTTTAGTTTGTCTTGTCCTGATTTCTGGACCAACCACAAAATCCCAAACGAGTTAACTAACTCCTCAAGCTTCGACATGCAAATGCCTCGGCAGCTTGCATAATATTTTCCGGCACAAGCATGTGTCCGACACTGAAAGAAGCGTACGCCCTAATTGTCCATGGCCCTATGCACTCACGGTTCTCTGCAGCTTAGCACATTTACGGGGAATTGAACAAACTCTCGAACCCCCCGGGGGGGGGGGCTGTTTTTTCCAATTTATCTAGTCAGGTATCCAGTCTTACAACTAAAATAGAAAGATCTAATTCTACCAACAAGATCAGAGGATCGTTAACCATTCACTCCCAATGACAACCCCCATATTATATATCCACTGTGGTGTGCTCTTGAGTTTTTGTTGATGAAGATTGTGGAACAAGTAGCATATGCTATCAGAAAATAAACCCCCCCAATATACGGCTTGGACTATTTGTAAAAGAGCTGGCTATTATTTATAATGTCATTCTGTAGATAGCTTTAGCCTAACTTCATATTTCATAGGCTTAAAGAACATTTTGAAAATCAATTAAACACGTTGGTACTAGACTGGCAAGCGAAACTCTTTCCTATGTTTAGAGTTTAGGGTTTTCTATGAACATAGGGGTGAAGGCAAAAAAATAAAAAAGTTTTGGGCAGCCTACATTGAATCATAAATTGTGTGTATGAGAGGGGGGAAGGCAAATTTACAATTATACTAATTTATAATTTCATCATTTTTAAAAAGACATAGAAAGCAATTTTGCCATTTAAAAGGGCCAAGGTCAATGCTTGCCTCCCTTAGATTAGCCCTTATATAAACATAGTGAGAGTGCAATGCGATTTTGCAGCTTTTATTGTTTTCTTGTGATTTTGCTTTACTTCTAACTTTTTTTCTTTCTTGTTTTTCTCCCTCTTTGGGTTTTTGAGGTTGATTCACATAGATCTACACAGGGGACTCGGTGACGTAAATTTGAAAATTGGGTGTATCAAGAGGTTTGGAAGGGAGAGGCAGGATATGGAAGAGATGGCTAGTGGTGGACTGTGAGCAGGTGAATCAGGGATCCAAATAAAGGTTGTTGTGGTTGGAATGTTAAGAGGGTTTTCCTACTTAAATACATGCCAATTGTTAAGGGGTGGGGATTTAGAAAAGATTTGCGTGATTTCGTTTTTTTTTTTTGTTATTAGAGCATGATGGCAGAGTACATTAGGGATCTTTTTCGTAAACTTTTCTTCACGGTTGAGGAAACTTCAAATGTGGTGGATGTGATCGTAAAGGGATTGGGAGAGTTAGCTAAGTAGGAAAACTGGGTGGTAGGTTGGGTCATTATTGAAAGGACTTCCAATAAAGAGGCTCTGATTGTAGTTTTTAAATCTGTGATTGTAGTATCCAATGTTTTTTGTGGTTAAATTTGGATCTAATGATGATAAGAATAAGATTGTGGATGAAAACCCTTGGTGTTTAATCCAAACCTATTTATTATACAACACTTTTTGGTGTTATATAGTTCAAGGTATTATGTGTTCTCATCAACTTCATTCTGGCTTCAAATCTACAATACCCCTTTAGATACATAAATCAAAATATGGCAATGACTCTTGGGGAAATTATTGGAAAGGTGGTGGCCATTGATTGGAATGAAAAGAATGGCAACTTAGATAGCTTCATTTGACTTAGAGTTGAGTTGGATATCAAAAACCCCCCTTAGATGGTTGATTGTGCTCAAAAATAATAATGGATTTCTTAGAGTTGCCTTGATCAATTATGAACGACTTTCAAATATCTTCTATAGATGTGGCTTGATAACAAATGTTTATGGTGGTTTGCTTAAGAGGAAGACGTTCAAGGAGAATAACAATGACATGATTCCTTTTGGTGAGTTGCCAAGGCTACCTTTACATTAAAATTTGAGTTCTTATTCTATCCTAATTGTACGAAGTTACAATGAGAAAATTGAGTAGAAGGGAGAATCAGAAAAGGCAATAAGTAGAAGGGAGAACACAATTTCCCAAAACTATGTTGCATAGAGGTAGATGGGTACTAATTTGGCTCGTGGGGACAATGTCAAAGGGTTAATCAAAAAAGAGGGATTGATTTGGAACAAGGATCAAGTATTGGGGAATCAAATGGGGTAGGAGGCTATGATTAATAAAGGGGAAAAGATAACCACAATTCAGCCTTAGGGAAAGAATATGAAATTGATCAAAGTCAAGCATAATATCAAGGCGAGGCCTTAATCAGGTTCAAAATTAAGAAAGAAGAGTGAAACTTAGGAAGTGATGGTGAGGATAAGGTAGATATGAAGAGGCAAGGGGTTTGGAAAATAACAACTTCTCTGTGGAGGTTGTTAAATAGTCTTGCCCACCGCAATGAGAGTGAACTTATGGATAGCCTCTTTTTTTTCATATAATAGCCCTTTTTGGGGGAAAAATAGTAGGGTTAATGTAGAAAGGGTCAAAGGTGAGCTAATTGAGTATGACTGTAGCTCCAAGCAAAAAGTTAATTTGGATAAATTATTGATATATTTCAGTATCAATGCACCTCTCAAACAATGAAAAGGAATCTAGACAATTTTGAGGGTTCAAAAAGAAAGAGACATGATAAGTATTTTTCTTTAACTTTGGTAGTGGGCAAGTAAAAATCATTGGCATTCAAATAGATGGTTGACAAACTACATCAAAGGATCTAGAGTTGGTAGAAATGTTTATTATCCTTTAAGGGAAAGTTTTTTTGTAAGTAAATTCTTCAAGCATTGCCCAATTACATGATGAGTTACTTCCTATTGTTAAACTCAATTGTTAATGTTATTGTGTCACATTCGGTTTTCATTATAAACCCGAATTTGTGGGAGAATTAGGAGTGAATTAAGTAAAGTATTAAGTTGGCGGGATCTACCGAAAAATTTATAAATTTAAGTGGTTGGGTTGTAAATAGTTGGATTTCAATTCTTGTTAGGTTAAAAAGGAATCAACTGATTCCATGGTGGGAGACACAATGATTGCTGATGGATGGCTAATTAAGATTTGGAGATCGTGCAAGAGGAGATATATATTTAGGTGAGAAGGGGGTCTTCCTGCAAAAGGAATTCTTCTCAATTTTGTTTACATATTCTTCTCATCTGTATTGTTTTCTTCGGTTGTTTCGAAGAAGAGGAAAACTTAAGAGAGCTCTGCATGGAGCTGTAGTCGTGAGATTTGAAGTCTGAAAGTAGAGAAATGGAGGAACTGATAAGCTTTCTTAACTTTTTTATTAAAGAAAGAACGAGAGTAAGGATTCTTAATAAGTTTTTGAATAATGGATTTAGGATTTTAAGGCTTAAATACCTTTGGTTTAATCGATAAATGGTTGTCATGCTTAGCTGTCAAGATGAAGGAGGCTCTAGTATTTGGACAAGCTAAGCTGACAAGGGCAAAAGATGTAAGGTGAGTTTCTATACTCCATGTTTGGGTGCTCTGTTGTTGTTGTAGTGCTTGTATGATCTGCACTGAGTTCAATCTGATTTTATGGTTATTTTCGAGTATGAATTGAGATTGTGTGGATATAATATGCATACATTGGTCTGCATAAATATGAAAATTCTAAGGATGTCTGTTAAACTGGTATGGTAATTTTTTGGTGAAATATTGGCATACTCCATGATATAGCGGAATAATAGTATTGATTGAAATGATATGCGTGCTATGTATGCATATGAAATATGGTGTGAAGAGGGTAGCAAATGGTGGGTTATATGAAGATAGAAAAATTTGGCGTAATGGAGGAATGAGTGGACTGAAATGGGGATACAGGGGAGTTTGGACGGTAACATGGAATGGTATCTACTGGTTCGCTAGAGCGATGCCGTGACGAAGGTCTAACGACTATATGGAGCGACACCGTGATGACGGTTATCGATTGGTCCTTTGGGGCGATACCTCATAAAAGGTTTACTAATTCTTTGGAATCATAGGTGCATGTCATCATAATGTGTAAGACCATAGCTGGACTATGGCAACATACGAAGTCCGCCAGGATATTAAACATAAGATCATAATATGTAATACCATAGTTGGGCTATGAAAACATACAAAGTCCGTCAGGACAGTAAACATGATATCATAATGTGTAAGACAATAGTTGGGCTATGGTAACATACGAAATCTACCAGGATAGTAAAGAAGGGATCATAATGTGTAAGACCATAGTTGGGCTATGACAACATACAAAGTCTGCCAGGACAATGAACCAGGAAACCTGCCAAGGCATGAAAGGAGAAGTCAATGTATGACTCACACGGCGAGTAGTATGACAAAATGGTCATAGTGCGTCTGAGAGAGAAGACAAATGCAATAATAAGAGGATCCGCCAAAATGCAACGGTGAGTAGAGCTGATAGAAATGTCTTAACACAGGTATGTGTGATAGGAAGGAGAAATTCTTTTAACATAATGGCAAATATAGTACTCACTATTAAGATTCCGTTCGAGTTGATGGGGAGCCAACATTAGCTAAGCAAATATAAAAGGGATTATTGTAGTTGAAATCTCAATTGATGATTGGTAAAAAGGTAGCCAAAAAAGTGGGTAGTTCGTCAAATGACTATATGGAAGAGAATGTCCGCCCAAAGTTGATTGATTGATAAAGTCCGCCAGGGATTTACAAAGAAAAAAATATGTTCATTAGGAATTTCTAGCATGGGTTAGTCCACATGTGGCTAAAGGAAGTAGCAATCCACCAAGGGCAACTTAAGAAAATGATAGTCTGTGGGGCAGACTATCTGATTTTGAGAGCATCATGGTAGATTAGGCTGAAATGGGGAAGTCTTTTAGAACTATCTGGTATATATGAGTTCACCAAGAAAGAAGGGTGCTTATCCACCACCCATGTTCCATATTTAAGGCTGCCAATAAGGGTCTCGGTAAACAGGTTCTCCTTTAAGGAAGGATTCATGCGTAAGAGATGCCATAAGAAATTCATAGTCGAGAATAAACCAACAAAGTTTTACGTAGAATGAGGTAAACAATGTGAGAAACCAGTAATTATGATGAGTAATCTAAAAGTCCATCATTAGAGGTCATCATATGGGTATTCGCATATATGATCATTCTATGATGAGTCGAATTAAGAAGGAGAGTGTAGAAATTGAGCTGAAGCCAAATGGGGTCAAGACCCATAAAAAGGGGTGTTTGGGAAAGTATGTTAATGAGTATGTTAATAGACAAGACCACCAACGGTTAGTTCAGAACACGTAAAGGCATTAATGCTGCCATGGAAAACCTGTGACATCTCCCAAGTCTCTCAAGGAGTTTCAGCTCTATGCAATATTTATTATTTACTCGTCAAATTAAGAGTTTTCTACGAGTATTGTTGTATAGAACCCCATGAAGTTCTTTTAGACTTACTTTTTTACTACTCTGAATGCAGGATTGAGGAATGATTTATGGACCATGGAGGGACAAAGCCAGATATCGACAAGTTCACGCGGATGGTGCCATAGCAGTATCATGTATGTAAAGGGGCACCCTTAGAGGTTACGCCTCGAGGTATAAATGAGATTAAAATTCCATGAACCTTTAAGTTCCAAGTCGTTGTAATTATAAACATATCATCCCATTAGGGCAAAATAATTGTAAATATTTTAATAATTGTATAATAGAGAAATTAAATTCAAGTTCTAAATTTTGTGAAATGTCATCATGTAAGAAGTAAATATAAAGTTGCATGGATTACATCGGGCATGGAAATTTTGGTGTGGTTTAAGTTGTAATTAAATCAAGTTAGGAATTCTATTAAGTAACCCGGTTTAATTGTGATATTTGGTATTCAGACCCAGCTATCGGGTAGGGTATAGGGTGTTAAAATTTAGTGGTATCAACGCTTTGGTTTAGCCAATCCTTTAGACATAGGAAGTTAAGGAATAGTCCCCATATACATGTTACATTAGATTTGGCTTAGTCCCTTAAGTTAGTATAAGTTTTATGTGTGTTATGGAAATTTGATGCAGTTGTGCGGAACTTTATAAGTCGGTACCAAGCATATAAAAAATAGCAGAAGGGAATATGAATAAGGTAAATACGAAAGACAGGTGTAGAAAGAAAGAAAAATCTCATTAAAAGAAGAGATGTAAAATAGTATAGATGTACAATAGAATGAATTTCAAGGCTCCCCTTGGGCGAGAGAGGTGGCGAAATCATCGAGGTTTTCATCCTTTGAGGCAGTACCATTTGAAGAATTGGAGTTGTACCTATTTGAATCCTAGTCATAAAAGAGCTCACCGAATTCTCTCTATTTTGTTTGGAATTTCTTCCATACAGCCCCTTTTGGATTTAGGATGTCGAAGCTAAGGTTGATCTTGGCGAGATGTCGCATGCATTTGAAGTTCAAGCTGCGTAGATTGATGGGACCCATAGCGACTTGAGCATGTAACATTAGGTTGGACCTTAAGATGGGTAGATGTGCCTTAATACCCTTATTGGTATCCGCCACAAATTTCTCCAGAGCCTCGTGGTTTTCCCTTTGTATTTGCTCTTTATCAGCGAGGTGTTGTTTCTCAAGGGCCTCTATTCGACGAACCTTTTCTTCTAACTCTTTTGCCCAAGCCATTGAGGTTTTCTACTTAGCTTCCCATGCCGAGACAAACTGGGTGAGTTCGTGATTCTAGAGGGCAAGGGCTTCATAGGATTGATGAAGTTGATTGAGCAATTGTTCACCAGAAAAGATGATCATATCAAAATCTGACCACCTGGCCTCAACCTCCTTCCAGGTCTATTGGAGAGCCCAACTCATAAGTTCCCACTCCACAGCTCACAGAGAAAGAACCCGCCAACTCAGCAAGAGTGGGTTTACCAATACCCTCGAATGAAGAAGAAGGCTAGGCAAACTATTTTAGTTTTGAGGGCAAGTCCCTGTCTTGTTTTTGCTGAATCATGAATGGGGAAAAGAGATATTGCCTCAGACCGATGTGTTTTCTCTATGAAAATAAGGTTTGTACCTTACCAGATGAAGAATAATAAAAAAAGCCGATTGGATATTTGTGCGAGGTGAGACTAGTAGCATCCTAGATTGGAACCATGGGTAGAAACACCGAAGGGTGTGAGGAGGAGTTTGTATTAATGTTTGGCATGGTGAGAGGTGCAGAGATGGCTGGAAGAGGGATAGGGGGCTCCCTCTCCATGACTAAGGGTTCCTAATCAGGTCTGTGGCAAAACAATACAGTCTCACACCTTTCTCTGACACTGGAGGACTCTCCTTCTAGCCTCTACCTCTTCGGTTACTGTTATCCGCCCGCGCTATAACATCAACTATCACCACAACCTCTTGCGCACTCTCCATAAGAGCCTTTGCATCCATGTTTGGTGGAGGGTGGGAAAAGTTAAGGAAAGAATAGGAACCTGCAGTAGTAATAGAAGGGTTAACAACAATACGAACAAGCTTTTCTTCGGAGATAACACCTCTACAATTAGGTCTGGAGGGACACAAGCATTGAGGAGGTATACTATGGTCTGCACAAAGGAGGTTAGAAGGCACCCTTCTTCTCCTCACTAAGGACCGATTCAATTTATTGGTGGCTCCATAAGGTCACGTTTCTTTGGTAGGCTTTACTCTTTAGGGGTTCGTGGCCAATGCTAAATCTGCTAATCTAAAGCCATTTGGGCTTTACTCTTTTAAACAGTAACGGAAGACGTACTATTAACAATTTTTTTAGCTTCAGGGGATGCCCCAACCTTAAGCGGTCATATTTTGCCCTGGAGAGATAAAAAACGATTATTTGTCACTAGAGACAAATGGACTCGTGAGGGAAGGACCACCTAATGGGAAAGAAGAATCCTTTTAGAAAATCGGGTTTGGAAAACACAACGGAAAATAGATTTGAGGAAAAATCAGAATTTTAAATTTTTTTCCGATACTAGAACTTGGTTGTGTTATCTAAAGTAATAAACACTTAACCAAAATTGTACCTTTTTTGGTTCGTCTAGGATGAATTCTTCGACTGATTAGTCTTCTCCGCTATCCTCAAGCTCACTTTTGTCGAGTTTGGGCTCACTTCGAATTAGAAAATTTTTCACAAAATTATCAGTAGGATAATTTCACAATTTCTCTCAACTTTTGGGCCAAGTTGTAAATAAGAAAAAGTATCTCTAAAAATCTTCTGAAATAATTTCTTTATAGAATTTTCTTTCTACAACTTTTTCTTTGGTTCAAGTGTGTAAAAAATAATGACTCATGGCTCTCTTTATATAGGGAGAGTTTAGAGAGTTCAACTATAATTAAACTTAATCACTTTAATATTAATTTAATATAATACTTATCAAGATAAATATTATATTAAATTTAATATTAAATCTATTAAATTAATAAAATATTTATCTACAAGATAAATATTAAATTAAATTTAATATTAAGATAATTACTTTAATATTAAATTAATAAAATACTATTAAAATTAGTATTAAATTAAACTTAATATTAAATATATTAAAATAATATTATTTTTGTAATAATTAATCTGAAATCAAATTATCCGGTAGAGTCCGAGTAGAAGTGTGATTCCTCCACTGCTTAACTGCCGAAGGACCACCCATGGGCCACTGAAATGTCGCCGTCACTGCTGCTGGCATCGTCGTGTCCGGTGGTGCCATCGTAGGTGCGACACCCTCATGGCGCCCCGAGCCAGTTCGGTTGTTGCTGGTTCGGTCCAAGCCAGTGACGGCACGACTGGTCCAATCCTATCACTGATTGGACCATCAGCCTGGTTCGACCAGTTTTTGGGTTCTCAGGCTCAATTTTCGATCTTAGGTTCAATTACCCATTGGAAAAGTTGTCTCACTTGAAATTTAATTTCCAAAAATATCATATTAATTTTTTTTAATTTGATTAATTTCATTTTACTTGATCAAAATTAATTTTCCCGAAAATCACTTAGATTTTCCAAATTATTTTTTCAAGAAATTTTTTTAATTAAATTCTCTAGTTGAACAATTCTCACCACCACCTAATTTAAATCCACATCAAATAAATCGACTTGATTAAATTATTTCCAAAGTCGTAAAATTTTCTTCTGATACGAATGCAGTCCAACCGAGCTTTTGTTGAGCTAGCGGAGGGACCAATCAGATATATACAATTAGACTCAAGTAGTTGCAATTATGTCCAGAAGCATCGTTCCGATAATTCACAATTTATTTAATCATGGTGTCAGCCCACAAGAAGTACCATGATTGAAAACTCCTTATTATGTATTCTTTACGAAAGTAATTCATCCAACTGTTTTGTCCAATGACCTCGTCATATGTGTGTTACCCTCATATGATATCCTTGATTGCTTTGAGTTAAATACGTTCACTCAATACAATCCTGTTTTATCTCATTGTCACCATCGTGTATTTTTAATGATTAATATGATCACCGTCAACAAATGACTGTGATAAATTGTTCGTTCAAGGACAAGCAACCTGTGGCTACGTTTCATATTTATCAATGCACACAATGCCAATGAGAGCATATTATTAACTCTTTAATCGAGCTATGAATTCCATTGTTGCTAGTAAAGCCATGTCATACAAAACTCATGTACCGAAGCACATGAATTACATACGCATGGTCAATGACTAACTCTGGATTTAGATAAATCACACCATGAACATAACAAGTGAATTAATTCACAAATGGATTCAGAATTAATTCATCTTGGGTCCAGTCTAATGTATCATTCTTCCAATGAATACACCTATGTCTCTACTCATGGAGTCAACTGCTCCGATAACCAAAACTAGTCATCTCCCTAATTAGAATTGTAAACGACATAATAATCCTTTTAAGTATTTGAATCAAATGATCATTTTGATTCTTTTACAGAATTATGGACTCGTTAGATTATGTATTGAAGTAAGTTTTCTTTCTCGCAATGTAAACATTTGTACAGTGCCATTTATCATTAGTTTGAACTTAATTAATGAGCTAATATTTGTTTGTCACAATTTCGCTATGCATGCAAAACATGAAAGTCAAAAACACAAAAGACATAATAATGAAATATGAAATTAAATTTATTTATTTATTCATCGTTCAAATACATAAAAAAATAATTACATGTTTACTACAATATGGGCACATTTCCCAACAATCTCCCACTTGCCCTAGTGAAGTAAATATGTCATGTTTCACTATCATATATCCTCAACGTGTTTGTTAAAACTCCTAGTTACGAGAGTCTTAGTAAACTGATCCATAAGGTTATCTTTAGAACCTACTTTCACCACATCTACGATTCCTTTGGCTACTGCCTCTCGTATCAAGTGATACTTTCGATCAATGTATTTTGTCCTCTTGTGACTTCTCATTTCCTTGGTATTAGCTATTACAGCATTGTTAACACAATACAATGTTATAGCTTTTTTCATACCAAGAATGACTTCAAATTAATTAGGAACTTTCGAAGCCAAATCGCTTCTTTCGTTGCCTCAGAAGCAGCCATATACTCGGCCTCTATTGTAACAGTCCGGTTTAGACCCTAGTCGGAACAGTGGTTTTGGGACCACAAATCCAAGTTAGAATAATATTTTAATATTATTTTTCGTGCTTATGATATGTGAATTAGTATGTCTGAAAATTTCTGAGTTAATTTGTCTGTTTGTGTGCTTAATTTAAGTATAGGGCTTAATCGCGTAAAATAAAATTTTGATGGTTAAATAGGAAAGTGCCTAATTTTTGTTGTCTTTATAACTTGGAGGTTTTATAATGCAATTAGCCCAATTTTTAAGTTAGTGGACGGCAAGGCCATTAAATGTATATTTTTATTAGTTAAAATTTATATTAACATATATTATAAGTTATAATTTATAAAACAAAACATGAAAATAAAGCCATAGTGCTTATCTTTGGCCGAATATCAAAAAGAAAAAGAAAAGAAGAAGAAAGCTAGGTTTCGGCTACTTCTAAGCTAAATTAAGGTATGTTTCGGTTTCGGTTTTTGATAATTTTTACGTTTTCGTGATCGTTGCTTTGTGTGCTTCAAAACCCATGTCTTAATTTTGTGAATTGATGTATATTTTGAAATGTGCCATTGATGAACACATGATTTTTGTGATGTTTGATGGTGAAAAATGAAAGATATGTGTTTGATTAACATAGTTTGTCTTTGGAGTTTTGTTGATTTTGAGCAATTTGGATTAAATTGAAGAAATAATATTTTGAGGGACTAAATTGTGAAATAAATGAAATGTATGGATTGATATGATCATGGGGTATATTCGGCCAAGCATGGGTATAAGCAAATTTGGTGTATTTTGTGATTTTGTGAAATAGAGACTAAAATGTTAAAATGTGAAAATATGAGGGCTAATTTGTAAATTGCCCTAAATATGTGTTTATGGATTGAATTGAATAAAGTAGTGAATAAATGAGTTAAATTTTAATATGTATAGATCAAGAACCGAAGAAAACAGACTTAGATCGCGAGAAATCGAAAGTTATTGAATAGCCGTTTATCTCCGTTCCTTCCGTACAAGGTAAGTCGATATACAAATAAATGTAATTGAATTGAATTATTTATGTATCAATGAGATATATATTGTATGGTAAATGCTCAAAAATGGAGTGGATATGAAATCCGAGGATATGTCGACAAGTTATCAAGGTCTGAGAAGTCCCGTATGAACTTAGGAATAGATAGGATAACGTATGTCATGACATAGGTTCCGAAATGAGATATCATGTAAGACCAAGTCTGGGACGTTGGCAGGCATTGATTCGAGATTTCGTGTAATACCACGTCTGGGACGTTGGCATCGATATGAGATCTATGTATAAGACCATGTCTGGGACATTGGCATCGTATTGGTTCGTGTAAGACCCTTTCTGGGACAATGGCATCGATATCTGAGTACATGTAAGACCTCGTCTGGGACGTAGGCATTGTACGACTATTCTGAACATTCTGAGTATCCTATTTAGTTCCGAACGGTTCAACGGGCAAGTCCGAAGAATGAATGACTATGTGAGTTGTATATCCGCTTCAGGTACGTTTGATGTATATGCCTTGAATAGGTATGAAATGTGAAAAAATATGCATATAGATACAATGAGTTAAAGTGTGATATATGAATGAATGTGATATGAGTAAATGAGATAGATGGAGATATGATGGTTGGTAAGCAATGGCTAAATAATGAGCCAATGAAGAATTATAAATTTTACCATTGTGATATGTTAATGATTCATGTATTGACATGATAGTGTAAATTATGTTAAGTTTATTTGTATATGGCTTACTAAGCTTTTGGAAAGCTTACTTTGTGTGTGTTTGCTCTATTTTATAGATCGTCAAAGCTACTGATGGCTCGGGGACCGTCGAGGATCATCACCACACTATCAAACTCAACTTTGGTACTATTGAATATGTATATAGCTAAATATGGCATGTATAGGCTAGTTATTTTGGAGTATGTTTGAGACATGTGTATATAGCCATGTGATATGGCTAGTTTAATGGTTGTGTAATGAATGAAGAGTCATGCTATATGATGTTTGGCTTTGGTATGATTCCATGGTTGTGGAATGGTCAAGGTAATGGTAAGCATGTTGGTGCAATTTGAGTATATATGTTTGAACAATGAAATGGTTATATGAATGGTAAGATGTGGATGATTTATGCTTGGTTATACTATTGATTTAGTTGTGCAAATTGATATACAAGTTGGCATGTTTAGTAATGAGATTCAATGGGATGATATGTTGATCATTTGACATGTTTTTGGTTGTCAATTGTTTGTGAAATGATGCTTGTAGGGATGACCCAAGTGTGGGTGGCATTTTGGCCTTGAAAATGGCCTATAATTGCCCACACGGTTGAGCACACGGACGTGTGGCTTGACCGTGTCCCTCGTGGTTATATTTCATAGCAAGTCAGGCTCGACCACGGGCTGGACACATGGGCGTGTGACTGGCCGTGTGGTGCAAGTCAGGCTCGACCATGGGTGAGGCACACGGGCGTGTCCTTGGCCGTGTGGACAAGTCAGTATGTATGCCCTGTTTTGAAAAGGCTTAGACACACGGGCGTGTCTGAGGCCGTGGGAGGCACACGGCCTACCTACACGGGCGTGTGACCTCTGTAACTTAGAAAAATTTTTAGATTTTCGAGAATTTTCGTATGTGTTCGGTTTAGTCCCGGCCCTAGTCTAAAGCATGTTTATGGTATCGTTGACCTAAATAAGGGACTCTTTGATTTGATTCGTTGAGCAATGAAATGAATGCGAATGTTTTTGTCTGGTCCGGTAATACCCCTTTAACCCTAATCCGGCGACGGTTACGGGTTAGGGGTGTTACATCTATAGTAGAGTCAGCAGTGAAAGTTTGCTTTACACTTCTCCATACTATGGCTCCACCGCCTTGGATGAATACTATAACTGCTCGATTTTGGGGCTAGTCAGAAGAGTGGTCTCGGGACCACAAATCCGAGGTTGAGGAAAATTATTTTATTATTATTTTATGCATTATAACATGATTTTAAGGTTGCATGGGAATTTTGGTGCCTTAATTTTAATAATTGGATGCTTAATTGTGAAAAAGGACTAAATCGCGTAAAGTGCGAAAGTTCTATTTTTCAAGGTAGAGGTGTCTAATAGCTATAGAATATAAAATTGAAGGTCCTTAAAGTGAAATTAGGCCATATGGGGTGTGTTGGCCGGCCATAGAGTCTAGGGAGACAAAGGCATTTAATTTGGTCAAAATTTGGTCATAGTTGGTGACTAAATAAATAAAATATGATAAAATAAAGGAAGGTTATCATATTTTTCCCTTCTCTTCTCCTTCCACTGATTTTTACATTCAAAGAAGGGTTTTGAAAGCTTTAAAATTTCAGCAACTTGTCCTCACACAAGTAAGTGATTTTGATGGTTTTAGTTGATAATTTTTGTACTTTTGGAGTCCCTAAAGCTTAAGCTAGCTAATGAAGGGACTAATTTGTAAAATGGTTGAAAGTCTAGGGACTTGCCATGAGAGTTTTTATGTTGTTTACTGAGTTTTTATGGAAGAAAATGAATGTTAGTGAGATGAGAAACAACTTTTGTGAATGGTGATAGCATGAAAACACCTAAATAGGGCTTGAATGCAAAGATTGAAAATGTGTAATAAATGCATGAAATAATTGGATTTATGAGTAGTTGTAAGAGTAATAAATGTTCAACTAGGCTTGGTTAATGAGATAATGTGATGAAAAATGATTTACGAGCCTAGGGGTAAAATCGTATTTTTGCCATAGTACAAGGGCAAAATAGTCATTTTTGCCTAAGTAAAATTTATGAAGCATTATGATTATAAAAAAGATTGAATGAGTGAATTTTTGTTTTTATAGACCAAGAAGAGCGTGAAATTAACCTTGACCGGGGAAAAGGCAAGGTTTCGGATTAAATCGCAAATTAACACATTTTGCACCGAGGTAAGTTTATGTGTAAACTACTCATTTTGAATATACATGTTGTTAATGAATGGTGCATTGTATGAATGAAATTATTCATGATTGAGATGAATTGAATTCGATAGATGTTGAGTAAATTTTCTTATGAGTTCAATTATAGATTAATGGTGGGCTATGTGCGATGCCACCGTAAATACTCTTCATAGTGGGCTAAGTGCGATACCACTTTAATATTCGTTCATGATGGGTTGTTTGTGATACCATCGTTTATATTATCATTTGGTGGGCTAAGTGCGATACCACCGTAATTATTCTTGTTGGTGGGCTATGTGCGAAACCACCCTAATTATAGATTAATGGTGGGCTATGTGCGAAACCACCGAGTGGTTGTTATCATTTTAATGGTTCATCGAGGAATTATTTAAGTGCTTGTTTCATGTGGCTTTGTTGTGATAAGTGCAGGGAATGTATGCCATTAAATGTGAGCATTATGCTTGTTATATGGTGGGAATGTGGTAAGAGGTGATTTGAGTAAGCATGAGTATAGATTGAGGAATGATTTTGCTTTATATATATTGCTATATATTGACTAGCATGTATTATAATATTTATTGTTTACATGTAAACTTACTAAGCTTAAAGCTTACTCCTTTTCCTTTCCTCTTGTTTTATAGTGTCAAAGAGTCGGGTCGGGATACGAGGATAATTGAAAGACCACCTACACTATCAGCTCATCTCGATATATCTAAACTTAGTATTTTGAGTATGGCATGTATAGGGACTAGACTAGATGAATTGTTTTGTTATTTTGGCCAAGTGTGTATTGGCTCCCTTAAAGATGAGTTCTTTTGTATATAGCCATAGTTGATGGCTTATTATTTCTAATTTATGAAAAGACAAGGTTATTCATGAATGTGTATGTTACATAATTGCTTTGCTTAGCAATTGGTTGAATGGGTTTAGGTTGTGTGATGTAGGGTGATGAAAAGAGCTTGGCAAATAGCTTTGTTCTTGTCCACACAGGTAGGCACACGGGTGTGTGCCTAGGCCGTGTGAGACACACGGTCAGTCCCATGGGTGTGTGGCTAGGCCGTGTGTCCCCTGCATGTTAGTTTTATAAGTCAGTAAGCTCTGTAGTAAACACACGGGCAGAGACACAGCCATGTGTTTCAGCCGTATGGAAGGCACAGCCAGGGACATAGGCGTGTGCCCAGGCCGTGTGAAGTCTGCACCTGAATTTGGAATTTAATTCGCCACACGGTCGAAGGACACGGGCGTGTGACTGGCCGTGTGATGCTAGTCAGAGGCAACCACAGGCCAAACACACGGGCGTGTGACAGGCCGTGTGATGCAAGTCAGTGTCGACCAATGGTGTCAAACACGGGCGTACGGAACATGACACGGGCGTGTCCCTCTTTACACACGGACGTGTGGCCCAGGTAAAGAAATTTTTTTTTTAAGTTTTCAAGAGTTCTCGGTTTGATCTCGAGGCCCTCCGTTTGTATGATTTAGGCCTCGTAGGCCCATAATAAGAATGTTATGGATGTGAATGAAAAGTTTTAAATTGGAAATGAAATTTGATAGCCCAGTGTTGTATGTTCAAATGAGATAAGTCCGGTAATGCCTTGTACCCAATTCCTGTGTTGAATATGGGTAAGGGGTGTTACATTTAGTGGTATCAGAGCTATGGTTTAGTCAATTCTTGGACTACCGTAGCGTGTGTTAGAGTCTAGCTATACATGCCATAAGTGTATATTGATAGTGTGGTGACTTCTGACCAATCGAAACTTTGTTTTTATTTAGTAAATGGATCCCAATCGAACGACTACTGATGATGCAGCTAGAAATGCGCCGGCTCCCGCGCAAGGGACCACGCCTATAGAGAGTGGACCCGAGACTGGGGGTCAGGGAGAAGAGGCTCGGGAAGCCTTTCTCCAAATTATGAGTAACTGGTACACGGAGTATGTACGAGCCAACCCTAATGCTCAACCTCCTCCACCCCCTCCTATACCTCAGCCAGTTCCAGTGGCTCTTCAAGGTATAGATTTAGTGAGGATGACCAAACCCCCGGTAAATAAGATTTGGAAGCAAGGGGTTGAGGAGTTTAGGGCTAATATAGACGATGAACCTGAGAGGGCATAGTTTTGGCTTGAGAACTCGATGAGGGTGTTTGATGAACTCTCCTGCACACTTGAGGAGAGCTTAAAATGCGTCGTGTCATTGCTAAAGGACTCGGCCTATCATTGGTGGAAGACGCTAACTTCGGTGGTTCCAAGAGAGAGGGTAACGTGGGACTTCTTTTTGGAAGAATTCCGAAAGAAGTATATAAGTCAGAGGTTTGTGGACCAGAAACGGAAAGAATTCCTTGAACTGAAGCAAGGAAGAATGACTGTGGCAGAATATGAGCGCAAATTTGTTAGGCTCAGCAAGTATGCACAAGAATGTGTGTCTACAGAAGCTATCTTGTGCAAGAGGTTTGAAGATGGGCTGAATGAGGATGTTAGACTGCTAGTTGGGATTTTGGAGTTAAAAGAGTTTGTGGTATTGGTTGACCGGGCATGTAAGGCCGAAGAACTGAATAAGGAAAAGAGGAAAGCCATGAATGAGGCTCGAGATGCAAGAAAAAGGCCAATGAGTAAATCATACCAAGCTCAATCGAAGAGGTCCAAGGAGATGAACCCTCGGACGACTGCATCAGTTGGATATTCACATCGAGACCGAGGTAACACCCACTCGGGCTCGAGAATTCAAGCCATCTCAATGGCAAGTGTGGGCAATCCAAAGTCCAAACCGGAGTGTCCAAATTGTGGTAGGCAACACACGGGGGAGTGTTGGGGGAATAACAAAAACTGTTATAAGTGTGGTTCACCCGATCATTTCATCCGAAATTGCCCTGAGAGGGATGACAAGGAAAGGACATAAGAGATAAGATCTAGTAATGTATCTTCGAGGGGTAGATCACAAAAGAACCCGGGAGGAGGGACTAGTGGTAGAGGTGCGCCTCGAGATTCTGCTGTGAGACCAGAGGGTCGAGCACCTGGCGAAGAGGCATCATATCCAGATGTGATAACGGGTACTTTTTCTCTTCATGACACCCCTGTTATTGCTTTGATTGATTCGGGGTCTACCCATTCTTACATTTGCATGAGATTGGCAGCTAGTATGAACATGATTGTTGAGTCTACGGAATTTGTAGTAAAGGTGTCAAACCCGTTAGGTAAACATGTGCTAGTTGATAAAGTGTGTAGGAATTGTCCGTTGACAATTAAAGGTTCCGACAAACCTTATGTTGTTGCCATTTGATGAATTTGATTTGATTCTTGGTATGGATTGGTTGACGGCTCATGATGTTTTAGTGAACTGTGGTAGCAAGTTTATTGAATTGAAATGTGAAAATGGAGATGTCATTCGAGTTGAATCAGGTAAATCAGATAGTTTTCCTGTGATAATTTCAACTATGGTAGCCAAGAAATACTTGAGGAAAGGATACGAGTCCTATCTCGCCTTTGTGCTAAATACTCAAGAGTCAGAAGTAAAGATTGAATCAGTGCCGGTAGTTTGCGAATATCCAGATGTGTTTCCGGAAGAGTTACCCGGGTTACCTCCAGTTAGAGAGGTCGAGTTTAGGATTGAGTTAGTTCCGAGAACGGCACCTATCTCGGTTGCTCTGCATAGTATGGCACCATTGGAGTTGAAAGAATTAAAGGTTCAGTTGCAAGAGTTAACGGACAAGGTTTTTGCAAGACCGAGCTATTCACCGTGGGGTGCTCTGGTACTTTTTGTGAAGAAGAAAGATGGATCAATGAGATTGTGCATAGACTACAGACAACTCAATAAAGTGACCGTGAAAAATAAGTATCCTTTGCCAAGGATAGACGACTTATTTGACCAACTGAAGGGAGCTATAGTGTTCTCCAAGATAGATTTAAGGTCTGGTTATTTTCAGTTGAGGGTTAAAGAGCAAGATGTACCGAAAATTGCATTTCGGACGAGGTATGGCCATTATGAGTTTCTTGTCATGCCATTTGGTTTAACGAACGCTCCTGCGATTTTCATGGACTTGATGAATCGCATCTTCCGATCGTACTTGGACAAGTTTGTAGTCGTTTTTATTGACGACATATTAGTCTATTCTCGGGATGAGAGTGAACACGCGGAGCATCTGAGAATTGTTTTGCAGACTTTAAGAGACAAGCAGTTGTATGCTAAATTTAGCAAGAGTGAGTTTTGGCTCCGAGAGGTCAGATTCCTAGGACACATTGTGTTTGGTGATGGTATTAGAGTTGATCCGAGTAAGATCTCGGCTATTGTAGAGTGGAAACCGCCAAGAAATGCGTCGGAAGTTAGAAGCTTTTTGGGTTTAGCGGGGTACTACAGACGATTCGTGAAGGGATTCTCCATGATTGCTACCCCGATGATGAAACTGTTGCATAAAGATGTTAAGTTTGAATGGACTGAAAAATGTCAACAGAGTTTCGAGAGATTGAAAACATTATTGACTGAGGCACCGATTTTAGTGCAACCTGAGTCGGGCAAGGAGTTTGTGGTATATAGTGATGCATCATTTAATGGACTTGGCTGTATGTTGATGCAAGAGGGTAAGGTAGTAGCTTACGCCTCGAGACAGCTAAAATCGCATGAGAAGAATTATCTGACTCATGATTTGGAGTTGGCTGCGATTGTTTTCTCATTAAAGATTTGACGACATTATTTATATGGTGAGAAGTGTCGAATCTTCACCGATCATAAGAGTTTGAAATACTTAATGGACCAAAAGGATTTGAATTTGCGACAACGGCGGTGGCTTGAATTATTGAAAGACTATGAGCTAGTAATTGATTACCATCCGGGGAAAGCGAATGTGGTTGCGGATGCCTTGAGTAGGAAATCCCTGTATGCTTTGAGAGCTATGGGTACTAGCTTAGAGTTGTCTAAGGATAGTGCCATATTGGCCGAGTTGAGGGCTAGGCCGCTATTTATTCAACAGATATGTGAGGCTCAAAAGAATGATAATGAGATGCAAGCTAAGAGAGCTAAGTGTGAATCAGGAAATAATGTTGATTTTCGGGTGAGTTCGGATGGTTGTTTGATGTTTCATGACAGGATTTGTGTACCTAGAGATGATGAGTTGATCCGAAAAATTTTACATGAAGCACACAGTGGTCATTTTTTAGTACATCCCGGTAGCACGAAAATGTACAGTGATTTGAAGAAATCTTATTGGTGGTCGGGTATGAAAAGAGACATCTCTGAGTTCGTAACAAGATGTTTGATCTGTCAACAAGTGAAAGCCGAGCATCAAGTACCATCGGGACTGCTTCAGCCAGTGATGGTTCCCGAGTGGAAGTGGGATCGGATCACCATGGATTTTGTGATGGGGTTGCCTATGACTCCAAAAAAGAAAGATGCTGTGTGGGTTATCGTTGATAGACTAACGAAGTCGGCTCACTTTATACCGGTGCGTGTTGATTATTCACTGGATAAGTTGGCCAAGTTGTATATTGCTGAGGTGGTGAGGTTACATGGAGTGCCTGTATCTATTATCTCGGATAGAGATCCAAGATTTACTTCGAGGTTTTGGAAGAAGTTGCAGGAGGCCTTGGGTATAAGGTTGAATTTTAGTACTGCATTCCATCCTCAAACTGACGGCCAATCTGAAAGAGTGATTCAAGTTCTTGAGGATATGCTCCGATGATGTGTGTTAGAATTTTAAGGTAGTTGGGAAAGATACCTACCTTTGGTTGAGTTTGCCTACAACAACAGTTATCAGTCGAGCATACGGATGGCTCCGTACGAGGCCTTGTATGGTCGCAAATTTCGGACTCCCTTGTATTGGACCGAGCTTAATGAGAAACAAATTCATGGGGTTGATTTAGTTAAAGAGACCGAGGAGAAGGTGAAAGTGATCCGTAATAGTCTGAAAGCTGCATCGGACCGACAAAATTCATACGTGGATTTGAAAAGAAAAGAAATCGAGTTTCGAGTAGGCGGCAAGGTATTTCTGAAAGTATCCCCGTGAAAGAAAATATTGAGATTTGGTAAAAAGGGTAAATTGAGTCCACGATTCATAGGGCCGTACGAGATTTCCGAAAATATTGGGCCAGTGGCATACCGGTTTTAACAGCCTGATTTTGGGGCTAGTCGGAATAGTGGTCTCGGGACCACTAATTCGAGGTTGAGAAAAATTATTTTAGTATTATTTTATGCATTATAACATGATTATAAGGTTGCATGGGAATTTTGGTGCCTTAATTTTAACAATTGGATGCTTAATTGTGAAAAAGGACTAAATCGCGTAAAGTGCGAAAGTTCTATTTTTCAAGGTAGAGGTGTCTAATAGCTATAGAATATAAAATTGAGGTCCTTAAAGTGAAATTAGGCCATATGGGGTGTGTTGGCCGGCCATAGAGTCTAGGGAGACAAAGGCATTTAATTTGGTCAAAATTTGGTCATAGTTGGTGACTAAATGAATAAAATATGATAAAATAAAGGAAGGTTATCATATTTTTCCCTTCTCTTCTCCTTCCACCGATTTTTACATTCAAAGAAGGGTTTTGAAAGCTTTGAAATTTCAGCAACTTGTCCTCACACAAGAAAGTGATTTTGATGGTTTTAGTTGATAATTTTTGTACTTTTGGAGTCCCCAAAGCTTAAGTTAGCTAATGAGGGGACTAATTTGTAAAATGGTTGAAAGTCTAGGGACTTGCCATGAGAGTGTTTATGTTGTTTTCTGAGTTTTTATGGATGAAAATGAATGTTAGTGAGATGAGAAACAACTTTTGTGAAAGGTGATAGCATGAAAACACCTAAATAGGGCTTGAATGCAAAGATTGAAAATGTGTAATAAATGCATGAAATAATTGGATTTATGAGTAGTTGTAAGAGTAATAAATGTTCAACTAGGCTTGGTTAATGAGATAATGTGATGAAAAATTATTTACGAGCCTAGGGGCAAAATCGCATTTTTGCCATAGTACAAGGGCAAAATGGTCATTTTTGCCTAAGTAAAGATTATGAAGCATTATGATTATAAAATGATTGAATGAGTGAATTTTTGTTTTTTTAGACCAAGAAGAGCGCGGAATTAACCTTGACCAGGGAAAAGGCAAGGTTTCGGATTAAACCGCAAATTAACACATTTTGCACCGAGGTAAGTTTATGTGTAAACTACTCATTTTGAATACACATGTTGTTAATGAATGGTGCATTGCATGAATGAAATTATTCATGAATGAGATGAATTGAATTTGATAGACGTTGAGTAAATTTTCGTATGAGTTCAATTATAGATTAATGGTGGGCTATGTGCGATGCCACCGTAAATACTCTTCATAGTGGGCTAAGTATGATACCACTTTACTATTCATTCACGATGGGCTGTGTGCGATACCATCGTTTATATTATCATTTGGTGGGCTAAGTGCGATACCACCATAATTATTCTTGTTGGTAGGCTATGTGCGAAACCACCCTAATTATAGATTAATGGTGGGCTATGTGCGAAACCACCGAGTGGTTGTTATCATTTCAATGGTTCATCGAGGAATTGTTTAAGTGCTTGTTTAATGTGGCTTTTTTGTGATAAGTGTAGGTAATGCATGCCATTAAATGTGAGCATTATGCTTGTTATATGGTGGGAATGTGGTAAGAGGTGATTTGAGTAAGCATGAGTATAGATTGAGGAATGATTTTGCTTAGTACATATTGCTATATATTGACTAGCATGTATTATAATGTTTATTGTTTACATGTAAACTTATTAAGCTTAAAGCTTACTCCCTTTCCTTTCCCCTTCTTTTATAGTGTCAAAGAGCCGGGTCGGGATACGAGGATAATTGGAAGACCACCTACACTATCAGCTCATCTCGGTATATCTAGACTTAGTATTTTGAGTATGGCATGTATAGGGGCTAGACTAGATGAATTGTTTTGTTATTTTGGCCAAGTGTGTATTGGCTCCCTTAAAGATGAATTCTTTTGTATATAGCCATAGATGATGGCTTATTATTACTAATTTATGCAAAGAAAAGGTTATTCATGAATGTGTATGTTACATAATTGCTTTGC
Source organism: Gossypium sturtianum (assembly GCA_025698515.1). Lineage (NCBI taxonomy): Eukaryota > Viridiplantae > Streptophyta > Magnoliopsida > Malvales > Malvaceae > Gossypium > Gossypium sturtianum. The sequence continues at coordinate 55,442,163 of CM046949.1, read as the reverse complement.
TTAGCAATTGGTTGAATGGGTTTAGGTTGTGTGATGTAGGGTGATGAAAATAGCTTGGCAAATAGCTTTGTTCTTGTCCACACGGGTAGGCACATGGGCGTGTGCCTAGGCCGTGTGAGACACACGGTCAGTCCCATGGGTGTGTGGCTAGGCCGTGTGTCCCTGCATGTTAGTTTTACAAGTCGATAAGCTCGTAGTAAACACACGGCGAGACACGACCGTGTGTCTCAGCCGTGTGGAAGGCACGGCCAGGGACATGGGCGTGTGCCCAGGTCGTGTGAAGTCTGCACCTGAATTTGGAATTTAATTGGCCACACGGTCGAAGGACACGGGCGTGTGACTGGCCGTGTGATGCTAGTCAGAGGCGACCACGGGCCAGACACACGGGCGTGTGACAGGCCATGTGATGCAAGTTAGTGTTGACAACGGGTGTCGAACACGGGCGTGCGGCACGTGATACGGGCTTGTCCCTCTCTCCACACGGGCATGTGGCCCTGGTAAAGCAAAATTTTTTATAAGTTTTTAAAAGTTCCCGGTTTGATCTCGAGGCCCTCCGTTTGCATGATTTAGGCCTCGTAGGCCCATAATAAGAATGTTATGGATGTGAATGAAAAGTTTTAAAATGGAAATGAAATTTGATAGCCCAGTGTTATATGTTCAAATGAGATAAGTCTGGTAATGCCTTGTACCCGATTCCGGCGTTGAATACTAGTAAGGGGTGTTACAAATACATTTCTCGATGTCGTTTCCTCGAATTTTTACAGGTTTGGAAGTTTGAATCTGTGTATCCAATAAGAGTAAGATTCTCCCTAGAATACACAAGGATATAATCACTGGTTCTTTTAATATACCTTAATATATGCTTACAACTTGCCAATGCCTGAGATCAGGATTCACATGATATCAACTAACGATCCCCACTATGAAATAGATATCTGAACGTGTGTAAAGTATCACATACATAAGGCTTCCAACTGTCAAAGCATACGGAACCTTACTCATATGCTCTGTTTCTTCTGCTGTCTTAGAACAGTCATCTAAAGATAAATAAAAAACCTGATACAATCGACTGAGCGTCTGGCTTCACATTGGTTATTGCAAACCATTTTAGTACCTTATCGATGTATAAAGCTTTTGATAGAGCTATCGTTTTATTCTTTCGATCCCTAAGGATTCAAATTCCAAGAATATAACTAGCTTCACCCAAGTCCTTTTTTTTTTTTTGCTAAACTTGTTGAGATAACCTCAATTTAACCAATGATGATTCTCTTACATCGTTTCTGATAAGTAGAATATCATAAACAAACAGAATGAGGAAGACCACCTTTATGTCCTTTATAAACTTATAAACACAAGGTTCATCAGCGTTTTATTCAAACCCAAAATTCTTAATTGTTCAAATCTTTTATTTCATGAGCGGGACGCCTACTTAAGTCCATAAATGGATCTTAGTAGTTTGCAAACTTTCTACTCCTTTCCTTTGACAACATAGCCAGTGGGTTGAGACATGTAAATAATCTCATTAAGATAGTCATTCAAGAATGTTATCTTCACATCTATTTGTCAGATCTTGTAATGGAGAGAAGCAACAATGGATAAGAGTATGCGGATAGACTTGAGCATGGCTACTGGAGAGAAAGTCTCATCATAATCGATGCATTCTTTCTATGTGTAGCCTTTCCCTACAAGTTAAGCTTTATATGTTTTCACTTTCCCTTTCGCATTTTTCTTCTTCTTATAAATTCACTTACACCCTATGGGTTTAATCCCAACTAGTAAGTCTACAAGTTCCTACACCGTATTGGATTCCATAGAATCCATCTCGGTATCCATAGCCTATTTCTAGAGCTTGGAATCAATGTCCTGCATAGCCTATTCATAAGTGAGTGGATCATCATCCTCATGATTGGCTTTCATATTATAAATACTACCATCATAAATGAAGAAGTCTGATTTCTTATAAATTCTTCCACTACGACGAGTTCCCCTATGTTGTTGATTGTTTGTAGGTTTTTCGACAACTTTCTCGAGAACTGAACTTGGTGATTGTTCTATAACTCTCGAAAGTTCCTCGAGTACCACTTTACTTCGAGGCTTAAAGTTATCCATGTAGCTTTCCTCAAGGAAAGTAGTATGAGTAGAAACGTTAATCGTATTATCTTTCGGATTGTAGAATAATCCACCATTTGTTCTTTTTGGATATCCTACAAACATGCACAATTCTGTCTGTACATCCAATTTCTTTGCATCCTTATCCAGAACGTGTGCTAGACAACCACATATTCTAAAGTGATTTAGAGTAGGTTTTTTTCCATGCTACAGTTCATAAGGTGCCTAACAAGCAAACTTGTTTGACACATGATTCAAAATATAACAAGTCGTTTTTATCGTATATCGCACAAGGAAGTAGGGAGTTGTGAATATGTTAACATTGAACGAACCATGTCAAGCAAGGTTATGTTCCTTCTCTCAGTTACGTCATTCTGCTATGGACTGCATGATGCAGTCAATTGAGATAAAATCTCATTCTCTATGAGGTATCTTTGGAACTTTTTGGACAAGTATTCCCCACCTCGGTCAAATCGAAGATTCTTTATGGATAAACCTAATTATTTTTCCACTTCCATAAGAAACTCTCGGTAAAAGTCATGTAATAATCATAACCTCCTTGGGCACTGATGCTCATGAGATTACATACATCAGTGTGCACAAGTTCTAAAGGTTGGTTGACCCTTTTACCTTTCGCATTAAAAGACCTTTTAGTCATTTTAGCTTAAAAGCAAGATTCACATTATTGAAGACAAAATTCTTTAAGCATACTTAAGGGACCATCTTTCACGAGTCTAATGATTCTTTCTTGGTTAATATGACCAAGTCTTAAGTGCCATAGGTACCCCTCATTAGAGTGAGAAGTTTTAAGTTTCTTATTTACCATTTCAGTTTGAAGCATCTAGTAGTTATTTTGTTCGATATAATAGAGATTGTTTTCCATCCATCCATTATAAATCAAAGAACGATTTCTGTGAATAAAAATCTCTTTATTGAATGTCACAGAATAACCACCATTAAATAAATATGCTAAAGAAATTAAGTTCCTCTTAAAATGAGGTACATGAAACACGTCCTTTTAAATAATCTTCCTAAAATTATAAAAATGTAAAATAACTTCTCCCACTACTTCGACTGAAACATAGCTCCCATATCCGATTTGTAACGAGAGGCTCCTATAACACAGACTTCTTGTTTCGCTAAACCCTTGTGAAGAAACACATGGTTAGTGGCTCCATAATCAATAACCCAATTATCAATTGATTCTTCCATTAAGAAAGTTTCAACCACAAAGAGTTTCATACCTTTGCCTTTTTCAGCTAGGTAATTCAAATACTCCTTATAGTTTGATTTGAAGTGGCCTTTCCTGTTGCAGAAGAAACATTTGATCTTTTTAGGATCTTTTGACTTCTTAGTCTTTTTCCTATCCACACGAGGTGGAACTGAAGACTTAGTTGATTTCTTCTTTCCCTTAGCTTTTTGCTTCCCCTTAGAGGACGAGGAGCCTACAGTTAAGTTTGCCTCAGGTTTCTCGTAAATCAGCTTACCACCATTCAGCATCAACTCATAGGATTGTAATTCCTTCATTAGCTGAGTCAAGGTAAATTCCTTGTTCCCCAAGTTGTAAGCAACCCTAAAGACAGCAAACTCTTTGGTCAAGAATTTGAACATTATTCCAATCTGAGTATTCTCGTCTAGTTCAGCCCCATTGCCCTCTACTTCCACAAAGAATCTCATAAGTTTAAGCATATGTTATTTGACCGGAGTGTTGGGTTGCTACTGGGAGTTCATCAAATTTTTAATAGTGGATTGTCTAGCCAATGCGACTTGGCCTTCGAGCAAATCCTCCAAATTTTTCATGATCTGTTTAGCAGTACGAAAATTATTGTGTTGCTTTTGTAGCACACTACTCATACTCGCTAACATATAAAATTGAGCAATCAAGTAAAAATCTCTCAGTAATTTCTCGCTTTGGGCTAAGCTTCAGGTGGGCAAGGTTCGTCACGGATGAATTTGTGTTTCTCACAGCTGAAAACTATCAACAAGTTTCGTTTCCATTCTAGAAAGTTATCCTTATTCAATTTATTCTCAGTAAGAATGCTAACAAGAGGATTAGGAGACATATTTGAAATAAAAAACAATACAGTTTCACTAATTACTATATTTGAATTAAGCAAATATTTTCATTTCAGCAATATATCAAAAATGCAGTATGATACACATGTCTTGTATTAAAACCTTGAAATAATTTTTTCAATTGCTACGATCATTCTCACACCTATAAATCATGTCGCCTTGGGGTCCTACGATTAACTAGTAAGAATATGGATTACATGAAATCAGTTTGTGAATCTTTATTCTCAAGACTACACACGAACTAACGACTGTTTAACATTTGGCCGTCATCTCTAGCATAAATATCGTTTATTGGGAAACTATTTAATAAGAGATGATCTTAAGTGTGTAACCATTGACTCAACACTCATCATGAACATTCTTTCATTTGTGAGTCATCTTGGGACAATCTCATTGAGAGTAATGCATGACTAGATGTCCTTAAAAGAAAATATCATCTAGTAAACCCACATGATAAAGTTCACCTTAGAGTGCGGTCAGGGTAGGAACCGACTCGAAAATTTATTATGCTATCACTTAGGGACCATCAATGGAGGTTTTAGGTCTTGTTCAAAGACCTTTTCTCAATCAATATTTTAAAAATATGTAAGGTTTTTATCCCAGATTTCAAGAATGATCATACAATAGTCCTTGTGGCATTCTTACCTAATCTATATGACATGCTTCTAATATATGCATGACATGCTATGATAATTTTATAATATTCACATTCATTTATTCACAAGAATCAATCAATCATAAAAAAAAAACTATTTTGATTCCCCACAGTTTTTCTTTTAAGGGAAAAACTGGAAAAGTGAATGTGAACCGTGCACCAAGTATGGTCCCAGGAAAGGGAGGTGAGTCATATTGGAACACTTAAAAACCAAGATTTTCTTTGCCAGAGCCAATCCAAGACATGCACATTCACATTACCACACTTCTCACAATAATAAAATAACCGAAAGAAGTAAATGAAACAATACAACACATGTATTTTCTTATTACCACACTTATTATTTTTTTAATCAACCAATTATGGATCACCTCATACATATATATCAACATTATAATATAACATAATATCAATAATATCTAGGAAAGAGAGGTGAGTCATATTTCAACACTTAAAAACAAAGCTTTTTTTTGCCAGAGCCAATCCTAGATATGCACCTTCTCATTACCACACTTCTCACAAAAATCGAATAACCTACAGAAATGAATGGACCAATACAACACATGTATTTTCTCATTACCACACTTATTATTTTTTAATCGATTTGGTTTTATTTCCAGAAAATAAATGAAAAAAATTATAAACAATTATAAAATAGATATATAAGGAGATGGGTAATTAAAATAAAATTATTAGTCAAGGTTTCTATGGTTCTATTTCCAGAAAATAAATGAAAAAAAAATTACACAGTTTTTCACCACAAGGCATGCCTTGGGTCTTCAACTGTCATCATTCCATCTATTCCTCGTCATGGACTCCTTTTGGAAAAATTACATTTAAGTCTTATTTCTGCTTTCGGCTTACAAGAATTCCATGAATATTTTTAAAAAAAATTCCTACATGGAGGTGATAGTCTACGGTCTATTTCCTAATAACTACAACCTTGGCAAAAAAAATAACAATTATATAACAAATATATAATATCACATCTATTCTCATATATAACTCAAAATATGCATAAGATTTAAAGAATGTCACTTTCTATATAATCAAATCATTCAAGAAGAAGAGAAATCTATTTTGATGACATGTTTATGCTTATAGATAGAGCACAACTTGACTCTGATACCAATAGTTGGAAAATCGGGTTTGGAAAACTTAGTAGAAAATAAGTTTAAGGGAAAAACGGAGCTTTAAGTTTTTTTACAAAACTAGAACTTGGTTGTGATATCTAAAGTTATAAACACTTAATCAAAATTTTACCTTTTTATTCGTCTAGGATGAACACTTCAACCGAGTAGTCTTCTCTGCTATCCTCAAGCTCACGTCTGCCAAGTGTGGGCTCGCTTTGAATCAAAAAAATTTCCACAAAATTACCCCATTGGTAATTTTATAATTTCTCTAAACTTCTGAGTCAAGTTGTAAATAAGAAAAATCTCTAGAATTCTTCTAAAATAATTTTTTCAGAGAATTTTCTCTCTACAAATTTCTCTTGAATTCAAATGTGTGTAAAATAATGACTCAAAGCTCTGTTTATATAAGGAGAGTTTAGAGAATTCAACTATGATTAAACTTTATCACTTTAATAATAAATTAACATAATTCTTATCAAGATAAATATTAGATTACATTTAATATTAAATTTATTAAATTAATAGAATATTTATCTACAAGATAAATATTATATTTAATTTAATATTAAGATAAATAATTTAATATTAAATTAATAAAATACTATTAAGATAAATATTTAATTTAATTTAATATTAAATCTACTAAAATAATATTATTTTTGAAATAGTTAATCTGAAATCAAATTATCTAGTTGAGTCTCAATAGGAGTGTGATTCCTCCACTGATCAACCGTCGAAGGACCACCCGCCCTGTAACATCCCAAAGTTGGGCCTAGTAGGATTGGGCCCAATGGGCCTTAGGCGTAGGAGCGTTTAAAATTTTTGGGAATAAGAGAACGGCTTTAGTGCAAGTTGGATCTAATAGGTGAGGGATTTTGGAAGGTTAGGAGGCTTCTATGAAGCCCCGGGTTCAAACTTTGGCTTTAGGAAAATTTTGGTTTTAGGTGAATAAAACCCTGGGAGTTAGTAGGTAGGCTTTAAGAATAAAATGTGAAAAAAATGACACAAGTGGAGTGTGTGGTGTAGTGGCAAAGTGACGCCACATAAGAGATAAGGGGGTGACGCCACAAGGAAGGAAGGAGGTCCAAGGTTCAAGTCTTGGCTCTTGCATTTTGGTTTCTTTTTTTAAAATGGATTCTAGAATTTTGCCATAGGGTTATATTTAGCTGCGCATGATTTTAGACACAAGAGGAGTTTGTGGCCAAGTGGTTAGCGGCGTGGATTATGCTACAAGGGAGCCTGGGTTCGAATCTCATGGAAAGCAAAGGAGTATTTATTTTGCTAAGTTGGGGCGGCAAGAGTTTGAGTTGGATTTAAACTCTGCTAACGGAGGGATCCCACATCGAAAAGATACAAAGAAGGAAGGTGAGAAGCTAGCTATATATAGAGCAGTCTATGAGGAGGGTTAAGATACCTTGGTAGGCGTTTGGGCACAGGAGTGGTCGGAGCGCGGATTAGCATCAGATTCCTATCAGGTGTGTACTTCTCTCTACTCTAGCTGTAGAGCGGCAAATGCCAAAAAGCCGGTCACATGGCAATGGTAGCCACACGAGCGTGCGAGCGCACGTGTGGGAGCTTCGACGCAGTAGTCGAGGCCACCATGAGTATTCTTGTAGGTTGAGGCTGCTTGGGCCGTGATGGGCCCGTGGGCCCACATGAATAATTGTATGACTGTGTAGTAGAAATTGGACTAGACTATGTGAATCTAATATTTGTGGCTAGATTTGGGCTAAATGGGCCACACGAGCGTGTGGGCCCATTTGGGCCGAGAATGGGTCCTAGGCCCAATTGCACCGTTTCGATAAGAAAATGTATCCGTGTCGCTCGAGGCGATAGTAGGCCGTCGGAAAGGCCATTAAGTGCAAAATTACTGAAATACCCCTGGTTTGTAAAATTATCGAAATACCCCCGTTTTGCAAAATTATCAAAATACCCCTAGTTTGTAAAATTACCGAAATACCCCTGGTTTGTGAAATTACCGAAATACCCCCGGTTTGCAAAATTACCAAAATACCCCTGGTTTGCGAAATTATTTGGTTTATAAAATTACCGAAATACCCCTAGTTTGAAAAATTACCGAAATACCCCCGGTTTACGAAATTACCGAAATACCCCTTGTTTGTGAAATTACCGAAATACCCCCGGTTTGCGAAATTACCGTTTTACCCCTACACGACAAAATTATCGTTGTACCATCGTGGTAGTACTAGCGTTGTATGTGTTAATTGTATGATTGATTATGTTTGAGATGCGTTGCTTACATGGATTGGTTATGAGTAGAATTACCGAACTACCCCTGTAGGGTGGAATTACCGAAATACCCTTATAGGGTAAAATGACTGATTTGCCCTTGTAGGTAAATGATCTACTTGTGCAATGAGTTGTCTAATTTGTCTGTGGTTGTATGACTAATATGCTTTTATTACATGTTTAAATAATTGTTACTGAGCATGTCCATTTTGCATACATGCGTAATGATTGAGCATGACATACACGACATATTGTATGGGTGAGAATTATGGTACGGAGGAAGATTTGAGGATCGCATGGCCATATGATATGGATCTAGGATCACATGGCCGTATGGTATAGATCCACCACAGGCTTTTTAGCCACCGAGCGACCATCTTTGCACCGATAATATTACCGAGGGTTGTGTGCCATTAATATGGGCTTCGTGTGTAGTAATTATGGGCTATGTGCCAATACCGAAGGCTTTGTGCCGTAATTATGGGCTTTGTGCCAATACCAAGAAGCTTTGTCTTTGTTATTATGGCTTTGTGCCAATCATATTTACCGTGGCTATGTGCCTAACATATATATATTGATGACTCGTGTCAATATTTGAGGATCGCATGGTCAGATGGTATGGATCCACCGGAGGCTTTAAGCCCAATGTATGTGATTAAGCGACTTTGCTTTGCAACATTGATAATCACATATGTTGGGCTACCCTTGGTGTGTAGCGGTGAGGGTCGATTGTAGAAATCCCCACCGTGTGTTTTGCGGGAATGGGTGGTGTGTAGCGGATGGAGAAATTAGGTTGGGCTGGGTTTGCATCGCATTGCATACATTGTCTGTTTGTGACATATGATATGGGTTAAGGCTCAACCGAGGCTATTTTGGGCTAAGGCCCAATTGCCATCATTCTTTATGAATGGGCTTCACCCCGGATTGTTGTGATGCATGTTCTTACCGATGAGGGTTGTACACACTGAGTTTTCGTAAACTCACCCCCTCTTTTTATTAAATGTTTCAGGTAATTCCCAACGATAGAGGATTGGAAGCCGTGGAGGACTCGGGGGTGGCTATACATCGGAGATACTACTCGTAAACTTTAGTAATTTCGATTTTTACCTTATTTTAAGATTATTTATTTTGGGTTAATATTTTGTAATAAGGCCATTGGTTTATTTTTTCTAAGTTTTCATTTATAACTGTTAAACTTATAAATACGAGGTTTTCTTAAAAAATTAGCAATCGTTTTCTAAAATATCATGTTTACGCAACGATGCAAGTTCAACTTTCATAACAAAACAGTTTTTCAAAATAATAACAACTTTTAAACGGTCATTTAGCAAATCGCGTTTTTCTCAAACAAAAAACGAACTCGGAGTTCAAAAACCTGATAAAACTTTTCTAAACAATTGCTTAGCTTTTTAACTTCCTTCAATGTGACACGCCAGATTCGGGCCTAATTTTAGGCCGAGTTTGGGGTGTTACACGCCCGCCACTAGAATGCTGCTATTGCCACCGTGACACCGTCGTGTCCAGTGGTGCCATCGTAGGTGAAACACCTTTACGACAGTTCGAGCCAGTTCGATTGTTACCGGTTTGGTTCGGGCCAATAAAAACTCGTGTAACACCCCTTACCCGTATTCTATGCCGGAATCGGGTACGAGGCGTTACCGTACTTAACTCACATGGTCATACAACTTTAAGCTATAAAACTTCATCCCAACTTAACCTTTCTCATTAAGGGCCTACGAGGCCTTGATCAAGCATACGGAGGATCTCGGAACCCAACCAGAATTTTTTGTGCATTTAAAATTTTTTGACTAAACAGGGGCCACACGCCCGTGTGAAATGGGACACGCCCTTTGTGGGAAGGCCGTGTGGTCACACACGCCCATGTCCCTAACCCGTGTGGGATTTATTTTCATTTCGAACCTACAGGGGTTTTCACACGGCTGGACACACGCCTGTTTTCTTGGCCCGTGTGCTCCACACGGCCTAGACACGCCCGTGTCCTCACCCGTGTATAAAAACCTGGGTATTCTATTTGTGACGTCAGCAACCAATTATGGGCACACGGCCTAGGCACACGCCCGTGTGACTAGCCCGTGGTCGACACTGACTTGCAACACTAACATGTAGGGGACACACGGCCAAGTCACACACCGATGGGACAGGCCGTGTGTCACACACGGTTTAGACACACGCCCGTGTGTCTACCCGTTTGGACCAATTCAAGGCTATTTTCCAAGCCATTTAGCCACCCTCACTTGCACACATTCACACATCATCACATAACATTCTCAAAACATCAATTATAAATCTTGAATTATCACATTTGAATCATGAAAATCAAACTATCTTCCCATATACGAGGGAGAACTATTACTAGCACCATTACAATCTATCGAAACCTATTTTTTATTTTTGGTAAAAACAAGGATCGACTTTAAAAAACGGAAATGGGAGTCGCCACCAATCCCTTTTTGTTTAGGTGCGATTGGATCACCTTATAAAACATTTTATTTCAAAACATTGATTTTGGCCTACGAAATTCAAGAAAACGGGTTCGGGAGTCGGTTACGTACGAGGAAGGATTAGCACCCCCGTAACGCCCAAAATTGGTACCAGATTGATTAGTTATTGTCCTAATGTCGAAAATAAAAAAAAAATTAAAAAAAATGATCTTCTTTGTTTTTGGAAACTTGAATGAATTAAACTAGATGTTAAGACTCTCTTATTTCAAAAAAATAAAAATAAAAATAAAATATCATACCCAATGAGTTAGGATGCGACATTACAAGTTTTCGAAACAAAGTTTGTTTTTATTTGTAGAAAATCCTTACCTCGAGATAACGAAGTGTTATATCCAATAAGTTAGGACACAACATCTCGACTTTCTGAGAATAAGCTTTTATTTGAAACTTATAAGTTTTGTTTTAAAAAGGGTACTAGATTGCTTAAATTCGATGAGAAAGATCGAAACCCAGTAAGTTAGGGCACAATTCTTTCAAAGATCCCAAATACTGAGTCTTGTCTCATTTTAAGAACTTTTTTTTGAATAAAATGGAGTAAAATTTTTAGTAAAACATGAAATGAATTATAAGGCTAATATGCATAATTGGGTAATGCCATAATACAAATAATAAATACGAGAGCAAAAAGAATCAACGATATGAATAAAATAACAAGCTAATAATAAATAAAAACAATAACTATGTGAACATTGATAAAAGTTTAAACAATAATTGAAAAGAATAAAAATATTAAAAAACAAAATGAAAATTATAATAATAATGATGCTAATAACAACAATTATAAAAATAATTAAAATGATGTAAGTGAATACAAAAAAAAAGAAAATATATAGTATAATAAAGATAACATAAAATTATATAGTTAAATAATACTAAAACAATGATATTTAAATAATAATAATAATAATAATAACAATAGAAAATAATAATAATAATAATAATAATAATAATAATAATATGGAAAATAATAAATATAATTATAATAATATTATTAAAAATAATAGTGATAACAAAAAATAATAATAATATTAATGAATATAGTAATAATTATAAAATTAATAATAATAATAATAATAATAATAATAATATGGAAAATAATAATAATAAATATAATAATAATATTAAATATAAAAAAATAATTGTGATAACAAAAAAAATATTAATGAATATAATAATAATAATAATGATGATAATAATTATTATAATAATAAAATTACCAATATTAATAATGAAATTAATAATAAAATATTGAAAATTATAAAGGAAATAAAGAAAAGGGCAAAATTGAACTTAAAAACAGGAATCTGAGGCAAAATTGAAAATAAAATTAAAAGGAGGGACCGATTAGAACACGCGAGTAACCAGGAGGGACCAAAAGGGAAAATGTCCTTGCCCTCCAAAACGGCGTCGTTCGAGTAAGGGCCCAATTGGAATAGAAATAAAATATAAGGTCAAATTAAAAAAAACGTGATTATAAACCAATAAAAAAGCGGAAGGGCTAAAAGTGTAATTAGCCCTTCCGTAGAAAACACGCGGATCCTGAGGCGGGACGGGTCGGATCAGGTCGGTTAAGGGCAAAACGACGCCGTTTTGGCATTTAAAGACCTTAAGCAAAACGACGCCGTTTTCAAACCGTATATAAGGCCAAATTTTCTGAAAAAAAAATCATTTCTCTTCTGTTTCCAAAAAAAAAAAAGAGAGAGAGGCACTCCGAAATCCTCTGCCTAGGCGATTTTCGGCGAGGATTCCTGCGAAACTTCGGCGCCGCCGCCGTATATTTTTCACTCTTTTTTTTATATTTATATATATTATATAGTTTTTTAAAAGAAACAGAACAAAATATAGAAAGAAAAAAAATGGAAAACAACAGTATTCAAAAATAAAAATAAAAATGAAAAAGAATTGTCTGAAATCACCTCTGCTATTTTTTTCTGTATTTTGTATATTTATGTGTGTATCTGTGTCCGTTTTAAAAGTTGTTTTGGGGTTTATATAGCCCCGATATAAATCGAAAAAAATAGAAACAAAATCTGTTTTGCCATTTCTTTCCTTTTGCTGTGTTCTTTCCCTTTTTTTGTGCAGTCAAAGGCGAGGATTCTGGCGACGAAGAGCTGTCCGCGCGTTGATGGCGGTGTGACCGAGGGCTGTGTTGAGGCTGCTTGCGGCGCGAGGGAAACTTAGGGTTTCAAAAACCCTTAGTTTCTGATTTAGGTCTTGGGCCTTTTGGGCCCTGTAGGTCAGTTGGGCTAGGTCTGTTTTGGGTGTAATTGGGTTTGGGGTAGAGTAGTGGGTCTATTTTGGGTCTGGGGTGTAATGGGCTTCGGGTTGTAATTTGGGTTGTCTGTTTTAGTGTTTAGTATTGGGCTAATCGGGTTTGTAACTGGACTTAAAAAACATTGGTTTTATTATTTTTTGGTTTTTTCTGAATGGAACGGGCCCGGGCAAAATGGGTTGATTACACAATCGACAAGAGCCATCATCCATGGCTATACACAACCAACCCATAACTATTTTAGGCCAACACATTTGGCTACTGTAACTATGACTTAATTAGACCAAAATAAGATCCCTATACATGCCATATCTTAAGAAGACTTGAAACCTTATACCCAAGGGACTGCTCAATAGTGTGAAAGCATCTCCGGCAGTTTTCAACCCGAGCTAGTTAAGTTAACCTATAAGAGATAGGAAAGGAAGAGGAGTAAGCAATAACGCTTAGTAAGTTCATATGAAAATGATAAGCAACTATTGACATTTATTTATTATACTCAACCACAAGGTAATATAATGAGATTTTCACTTAAGCTTATGAACACCCATTCAATCATTCATAATGCTTACTCATTCTAAACTTTCACCTGTCACAAACTCATATCATAAAACATGGTTCATCTTTACTTGCATTTATACCCTGCATTTATCACCATAAAGCCACATGCAAATTTCACTTAGTCAAGTTTCTCGGTATCACCCCGGAACAATAATAAATACTCGGTGGTTTCGCACACAGCCCACTATTCAATAATTAATAAGGTGGTATCGCACATAGCCCACCATTATTACACATTCACGGATATTTATCCACATACATTTTCCTAATTCGAATGTTCATCCGGGAACATCCTCACACACTATCATTCTTAAATAGATTTCTACAATAATCATTCGCATTCACGCAATGCATTAATAAATATAACATATGAAATCAGGGTGCATCGTTTACACATAACTCACCATGGTTTCCTCATATACCGAATTCACCTCAAGTGAGTTCTGGGCACATACCTGCACCTCTCATGGTGTAACCACATACTTCCTCATTTTCAACATACCTGTTAAATCATTCAAAATGCTAAAGAACACTCTTGAGTCTCATACATATAGTATCATATCAACATCATACCCCCGATAGGGTCTTACATGAAATATCATATCGATGCCATGTCCCTGACATGGTCTTATACGAAATCTCACACCAAGGCCATATTCCAAATATGGTCTTACACGGGACCTTAATTATCATAGTATCATGATATTTGCATTCCCTCTATTCTTAGATTCAATTGAAGACTTTCAATTCTTGACATCTCGTCAAAACGTATTTAATATATTCATAGAGTCAATGTACAATTCATAAAACACTGAAATATTAAATACTTCACTTATAGTTTCATTATTAGCACACAAACTTACCTCGATACCGAAAAGGGTAGAAAGGGGCATATTTGTCCATATTTCTCTTTTCTCCCGTTCTAGGTCCGAATCTCGTTTTCTTTGATCTAGAACAATAAAATTTATTCATTTAATCACCACACTAATCAATACATTTTAAAATTTCTACTTTGACAAAATTACCATTTTGCCCTTAAACTTTGGCAAAATTACGATTTTGCCCCTAGGCTCGTATATCAATTCTCATCCAACTTCTTTGTTAATCAAGCCTAGACGATTCATATTCCCTTCTATAGCAACTCAAGATTTCAACTATTACACACATTTACCACTCATTTCACAACCTTTACAAAAAGGTCCTTTTAAGTGTTTTCATGATAACACCCTTCACAAAAGTTGTTTATCTAACAACTAAGACTCATTTTCTTCCATAAAAATGCAGCAAACAACTCAATTGCTCTCATGGAAAAACTCTAGACTCTTAACCACTTTGCAAAATAGTCCCCTCATTAGCTAGCTTAAGCTTTAGGGGTTCTAAAAGTACAAAAATCATCAAAAATAGTCATCAAGATGACTTACTTGTAGAGGTGAGGAGTTGCTGAAAATTTTCAAGCTCCCATAGCTATTTTTCTTGAGAATTTTGGTGGAGAGAAGGGAAATAAAAGATGATATCTTTTCGGTGGAGAGAAGGGAAAGAAAAGATGATATCTTTTCTTCTCTTTATTTTATTATAAAAATAAATTTTTATCACCAATTTTCACCTAACAATATGACAAGGTCAATTCTTTGTCTCCCTATGACCGGCCACCTCTTAAAACAAGGCCTAATTGTACATTAGGGACCTCCAATTAATATTCCTTAACTAATTGACACCTCTAGCAATTAAAATAGAACTTTCACACTTTATGCGATTTAGTCCTTTTTTGCGATTAAGCATGAAATCGCTAAAATTAAAGCACCAAAATTTTCATGCACCCTTATAATCATGCTATAACCCATAAAATAAAATTAAAATAAATTTTCTCCGACCCCGGATTAGTGGTCCCGAGACCACTGTTCCAACTAGCCCCTAAATCAGGCTGTTACAACTCGACCGATCCGGTCCAGCCACCGATTAAACCGTCGGCATGATTTCACATACTAGGCCTAATTTGACTAGTTTTTCAGTCTCGGTCTTGATTTTTGATTCTCGAGCCCAATTTTTTTTATCTTAGGTCTAATTTTCAAGTTCAATTATTCATTGGGCCAATTGTTTGACTTGAAATTTAATTTCCAAAAATATCATATTTTAATTAATTTGGTTAATTTAATTTTTTTATCAAAATTAATTTTCCCAAAAATCACTTAGATTTTTTCCAAAATTAAGTTTTCAAGAAAACTATTTAATCAAATTCTCTAGTTGAACAATTCTCACTACCACCTAATTTAAATCCACGTCGAATAAATTGACTCAATTAAATTATTTCCAAAGTCATAAAATTTTCTTCTAATACAAATGCAGTCCAATCGAGCTCTTGTTGAGCTAGCGAAGGGACCAATCAGATATATACAATTAGGCTCGAGTAATTGCAATTATGTCCAGAAGCATCGTTCCGATAATTCACAATTTATTTACTCATGGTGTCAGTCCAGAAGAAGTACCATGATTGAAAACTCCTTATTATATATTATTTACGAAAGCAATTTGTAACATCCCAGACCCGGCCTAGACGTTATTGCCAAATTCGAAAATGTCACAAGGAATGGGTTTTGAAAACTGAGTTGTTTCAATAAATCGTTCAACTTTTATAACTCATTTTCATTCATGATTATTACTGAAAATGTCATTCATTTAGTTCATTTTCCAAAACACATATTACAGTGAAGGTTTAATAAAATCGATACATTCTGGAAATCCGGTTTGTATTTTTAGAAAAACCTTTATTTGCGTAAAATCGTCGTTTTCATAAAACATTTTATCGAAGCATGCAAATTATCAAACAAACCAAAAATCAACAGTTAAAAACCATACAGTCCAAAGAGTCCCAGAAATTACAAGCTCTCAAATGAATCCAGAATTTTAAATAAACCATAAATTACTAAGTTTAAACAATTTACAGTCGAGTGGTCATCGCTGAGTCTCCGCTGCTCCGACCCGCCTAAGCCTGTGGATTACCTGAATAGAACAGACAAACAGATGTGAGTTTTAGTAAACTCAGTGTGTAACCCAACAGAAATAGACATACAATTAATACATAAATCACATATACATTCAGATTCAGTCCTTTACAGAAACAGATATCAGAATCAGGTATACAGAATCCTACATCCATCCTCTACACACCATCTCCGACCATCCCAACACACCATGTGGCGTTAAAAACACCCACCCATCCCTACACACCGTATTGTGTCACTACGGCACGTATCAGATAATATGCAGTCTAGCTGCCAGAATATAGGCGAGGGTCGCCTTTTAGAACACTTCCTCCATATATACAATCCCACCCCAAAGACAGATACAAAATACAGATCCAGATACAGATATAACATGCTTATCATGCTTGTGTATTGATATTAGATATACATATATCAGAATAGTCAGACATGTATAAAAGTTTCCTACATAGAGTATACCATCAGAATATCAAATCACACAATCTAGGGTTTGGTTAGCCCTTACCGGCCCTACAGTAGGCCCAAAGTCGATCAGAATGACCCGTGCGACCCTAAGAAAAATTTCAAAAATTTGGGCTCACATGCCCGTGTGGGCCCACACGGCCTGGCCCAATACCCACACGCCCAACTTTGCCTACCTCATGTGGCCCATAGGGCCACACTCACACCACTACACAGCTGTGTCTTGCGCATGGCCATGCCTTCGTCAAACACACGGTCGCGTCTCGCACACGACCAACCACACGGCCAGGCACACGCCCGTGTGGTTTCGACAAAATGCACTTTCGGCTTTCGCCGAAACTCGATTTTCACGCGTAAGGGGAACACACCTGGTACGGTTTCAATGCAAAAACATTCCTACACCACACAACACCTAAAATTGTCCTACAAATCATTGAATTAGTCGTTTAAAATGATACTAAACTGAACTGCATCAAGATAGACAACCCTTTACTCTACCATAAACCCTTACCTTCAAACGAACAACGATGATTTCGCACAACTAGAGTGCCGATTGGAAACCTCCAGCCCCTTGATATTCTCCTAAGCACAAAATGAGCCTCATTAATAAACGATTCACTAACCAAAACAATAACCACACTTACCAGAAACGCACAAAGAACACTGATAAAACAAGAGAAGACGATTTGGGCAAAAACAAAAGTGACAGAATCGAAGAAAAGATGATGACAAAGAAAATTGACAGAAAACCCAAAAAGGAAGAAAAGAAACGTCAGAATTCTTTTGGAAGAGAGAGAAAACTTTGAAAAAATAAAAATAAAAATAAAAATAAAATAAAATATATTATCAAATCTCAACTCCCCACTAACCACTCAAACTCAACTACCTTAGAATCCCAGAACCACCGAACTCTATCAGTCAACTGAGCAAAAATTAATACTCATGCTAATGCAGGGATTCAAACACAGGACCTCTAGCATACTAACTCCCTTACCACTCGAACCAGCAGGTTCATTCTGATATGGATTAATAGACAATTTTATATAAGCCTACTTAACAAGGGTAAGGCTTGGATCTAAAATAACAAAGTTTTGCCAAAAGTGGGAATTGAACCTAAGACCTCTCACACACACCCAGAACACTTAACCACTGAAGCAAATACACAGTTGTGTCAGAATTTATAGAAATAGAAATAAATTTATCAGGGCGTTACACAATTCATCCAACTATTTTTGTCCAATAACCTCGTCATGTGTGTTACTCTAATATTATATCATTGATTCCTTTGAGTTAAATTCGTTCACTCAATACAATCCTATTTTATCTCATTTTCACCATTGTGTCTTCCTAATAATTAATATGATCACCTGCAACAAATGATTATGATAAATTGTTCATTTGAGGACTAGCAACCTGTGGCCACGTTCCATATTTATCAATCTACACAATGTCAATGAGAGGATATCGTTAACTCTTTAATCGAGCTATGAATTCCATTATTTCTAGTAAAGCCATGTCATACAAAACTCATGTACCCAACATACCGGCTATGGGTTCGAACATCTTTAGAGCATAAGCCTCAACTTATATCAAAGCACATGAGTTACATACGCATGGTCAATGACTAACTCTGGATTTAGATAAATCACACCATGAACGTAACAAGTGAATTAATTCACAAATGGATTCAGAATTAATTCATCTTGGGTCCAGTCAAATGTATCATTCTTCCAATGAATACATCTATATCTTTACCCGTGGAGTCAACTGTTCCAATAGCCAAAACTAGTCATCTCCCTAATTGGAATTGTAAATGACATAATAATCCTTTTAAGCATTTGAATCAAATGATCATTTTGATTCTTTTACGGAATTATGAACTTGTTAGATTATGTATTGAAGTAAGTTTTCTTTCTCGCAATGTAAACATTCTTACAACGCTTCAGGGTATAAATGAGATTAAACTACTCGAAACTTTAAGTTCCAGGTCATTGTAATTATAAACATATCAACCTATTAGGGCATAATAATTGTAAGTATTTTAATAGTTGTATAATAGAGAAATTAAATTGAAGTTCTAAATTCTATGAAAGGTCACCATCTAATAAGTAAATATAAATTTGCATGGATTACATTGGGCGCGAAAATTTTGGTGTGGTGTAAGTTGTAACTAAATAAAGTTAGGAAGTCTTTTAAGTAACCTAGTGTAATTGTGATATCTGGTATCCGAACCCGACGATTAGGTTGGGTATAAGGTGTTACATATTGTATATACTATTCAAATGTTTTAGTACTCTAGGAAGAATAAAGACCAAGGATAGGCAATGTCAAAATGGAATAGGATCAGGATTCCGAAGGGTATAGGGTAGATTAGGTTTCCAAGATGTGAGATTGTTTAACATGACCGTGTTGGGAAAGCATATTTGGAGATTGGTTCACAAATGAGACACACTTTGCTATCAAGTTTTTAAAAAAGATATAATTCCTTGAAGGTGATATTTTCAAATTGAATTTGCAACACCCCTTACCCATTGCGATGATCGAAATAGATATGAGATGCTACAGTGACACTTGCAAGCTTAAACCAAAAATTTCTTTTATAAAGGTATCCATTTCTCAACATATGAATGTATTTCAAATCAAATTGGCAAAGTTTATAAATATTAAAATATGATTAGAAATAATTTTGAGTCATTGTGTACATATATAGTCATGCCCAAATCATAAAACAAATTTTTGTAGTCCTTTAGCTCAAATCGAAGCCATTCAGGTTGAAAAAGAAAGTAGTTTTACAATAATTTAAAACTTAAAATAATTTAAATAAAATTATAGAAATAAGATAAAATTCATTTTGAAGGCATTAAAATAAACTTAAATCCATTTAGAATCCTTTAGTAGGTGATTGGAAGTGTCCGAGTTCAGAAACGAGCCCTCGGAATCCAAAATTGATCAAAATAGTGCAGTAGGGAAAAATGGTGCAAAATGTTAGAACAATGCGCGAGGTTGCTGACTGCACAATGACATATGAACGCCTAGCAGAGAATTAACACAAAATATAAGGATTTAAAAGAGGCTTTTATTGCAAATTCGGCAGATCAGTTATAATATTTATAGTGTTATAATGGAACACACAAAGTATTCCAAGGATCAAACCCAAGAGATTGTCAAATTGATAAGTGTGTTTATCAAGTTAATTACGAGTTAAGCTATTACTAATATAGTTGAGTCAGAAATTATTAGCACAACCAAATAAAATGATATTTAAACTAATTCTAAATTAACAAATAAAAATACTAAACCAACTTTCTTCCTTTTTATTAAAAACAATCCAAATAGATTGTTCGTCACTCTTAACTAGGAATCTCCTCTTGGTCTCATCCTAAACTAAAATATATTGCCTAAGCTCTTCCCTTGGTCCCACTTAGGCATATAGGTCCCCTCTCGGTCTCACTATTTGGCACAAATGTATCAAAGTCCTACACGATAGAGTCTTCTCTCAGTCTCATCTATCTAGAGCTTCCACTAGAGGCGTCAATTCTAGTGTAATATGCAATTTAATACACTTAAACAAACAACTAATCAAGGCATAGATAATAACTTAGTTAAGTAACCCACTCATCAACCAACCAATAAAACGATTCAACACATGATTAAACTCATATTCCACACTAGCATTTTAATAAACACATGGTAGACATAAACTATAAAAGAGAAGGGTTTGAGAAAATGCTTATTAATAGATTGAAATTCATTGAAGCTCAAGAGTTTAATCCCTCTCCATCCACAAGGTTCCAGCAAAAGTGAAGAAACAAAAATTTTACAACAAAAAAAAAAAACGAAAGCCTAAACAAACTTAATTTTCTAACCTAAGCTAGTCTAGCCACATAGTTGATATAAGTTGACATCTATAGGCAAAAAGTAACATTGATTTTATTAAATTTTTTAATAATTTATCTTGAAATATTAATAAAATTATGATAGATCATTTTTTATATAATTTAATTTTTTTTAGTTGAGCATAAAAAAGAATAATATAAAAAATGGTAGCTCATAATTTTATCAATATTTCAAGATAAATTATTTAAAAAAAGAGAGAAATTTTGTTTATAAAAGCAAATGAGGCAAACAGGTAAGTGAAAAGAGCAGAGCTTATATCAGAAACATGAAGGGATGAGCTAAATATCCAGTGTGAGCTTGAGCTCTGCAACAGCTTCAATAAGAGAAACAACTAGATGAGGAAGAAGAAGATGGGTTTATTAAAAGCCATTGAATAATCAATCTCTTGCCTAGAAAACTAATGTGAAAGTCTTATATAGTTTGTTTCAAATATTTTTATGATAAGTTCATAGTAGAATATATGACAAGAATAGGACAATCCATTTTAATCTTATTGATAAACCTCAAGAGTATACATAATATTTATACAACAGTAGTCACACATGAATAAGAAATATATATAATATATTCATATATATATACAATAATATATAATATATTTAGGTATTCCTAAAAGATAATATCTCATAATAATATCCTAACACCCCCTTAAGTTGGAGCATGTAGATCATAAATGCCCAACTTGTTGAGAAGGAATTCAAATTGCGGTTTACCAAATGCCTTTGTAAAAATGTCAGCTAATTGAACGGAGGCCGGAACATAAGAAGGTGCAATTAACGCATTCCGAATTGCATCCCTAACAAAGTGACAATCCACTTCAATATGTTTAGTACACTCATGAAATACAAAATTTCGTTCCTAAAAATTGTGTTAAAAGGCAGGCAATAGCCAATCTGGAGGCTGACACCGTCGCACCTCCGAGCAAAACAAAAGATAAGAAATAAACGACTTGAAGAAAAAAGTAAATAAATAAAAGAGAAACCTAATCTCTAGATACCATGAAAAGAATAGGGTAATCCCTTTTAATCTTTTTTTATAGATATTAAAAGTATACATAATATTTATACATCAATAGTCACGTAGGAATAAGAAAGATATATAATATATTCCTAAATATATGCCTAAATAAAATACAATAATATATATAATATATTTATATATTTCTAAAAGATAATATCTCATAATAATATAATATCTCCTAATAATATATTTATTTTTATATATGTTGCTGGAGAAAGAGGAAAAGTATTTTAAATTTTTAAAAGATAAAAAGAATTGAAACTAACTGAAATTGTTACGATGGAAGTTAGTTACTTCAGGTTTAGGGGCGAATTTAGGGGGCTTGCAGGGGCCCCGACCCCCCTAAAGTAGAAAATTTTCTATTTTGGACTTTTAAAATTTTTAAAATTATAAATTAGTAAAAATAAAATTACATTTTACCCCCTAAAAATAATAAAATTTTGATCTAATCCTTCAAAAATTACATTTTTACTATCGTAAAAATTATAATTTAATTTTGACCCCTTAAAAATTTTCTGGCTTCGCCCCCATTTAGGTTCCATATTTGAAGTCACCTATCTCAAGGTCCCAACTTCAACTATATTTTCCAAATAATTGACTTTCCGATATATTTTGATAAATAATTTTTTTTTGTTTCATATGTATCAGAGAAAAAAAACTTATGATCATATTTAGTATTATTTTATTTTTACGTTATTTTCTTCATTAATTGCTAATTTTTTTTTCTATAATCAATAGATTTTGACATTTTAATTTTTCAAGTTTGTGGTTTCTAATTCAACTTTAATCTTCCTTTTATATATATATATCTTTTATTTTAATTACAAATATTCAAGTTTAACATTAAATCAACTTAACAATCATCAACTAAATTATTTAATTTAAAAAATTTTAACACATTGTTATCTACAAATTTATTTTTGAATAGAAATATATTTTTATTGGTTTTCACATCCATGTATCTTCTATGCTTAAATAATTACAATGATGGGGAAGAAAACGAGTTTTAGCTTAACAAATAAGAAAAAGGATAAAAGAGAGAGTCACTTGAAGGAAATTTACCTTCTAAAGGGTGAGTTTGAATGAATAATACATTTATTTATAATTAATATAAAAATAACGATAACGATAAAATAAATACTATAAAATAAAATAAAAAATAAACTAAATATACCGCATCATATGGTACTACACCCAACATCACTTTCAAACCCACCCAAAATATCCTTAGTCCCAAGGGATGGTTATAAGAAGAGATATTATTTTTTAAACCTGGCGAATATGAAATATAAAGTTAATTCTTATAAAAAAATCCACAGTACTATTGAGATGGAAAAAAATCCAGATTCACAAGTTTTAGCTATGTATCTATGACAGTAAGCATAGGACGTGTCGAATTCCACGCCAGCTTCTCGTTTTGAATACAAATCCCCAAATCCCATTGCTTTCTTTTCGGATGTCATAATTTAACAAGCACACCTGGCATGAATATTGCTGCTCCATAACCAACTTAGTCAAGCTTACGAAAAGAAATGAATCAATGATTTGATAGTAACTTAACAAAGATAAATTTATAGGGTACATCTTTTTATTGAGAATTCAAACGACTTGATTGATGCTTTATTATCTTTCCAGTTCTACAATATTCCTTCACTATTTTTTTTTCTTTTTACTGAAAAGATAGTAAGATGCAACTTTCTTATATTTTACAGCTGTGGATCACTTAAACTCCTACCATATTAACGAAATTAGAAATTTGGATTTTACGTGCATGATATTGTTCATAGTCAAAATTCCCATTCGATTTGGCTTTAATACTTATCCCGTTTTCCTGACACGTTGGAAGTACTCTCAAATACGCCACCCCCTCCACCTTGAAAATGAAAAACTAGTTCAAGGTGCCACGTTTTGAACTTTGAATTCTACGATTACAAATTATGACCAAATCCAGACTCCAACTACAAAGCCTTATCTCTAGGCCTATGAAATTTTATAAAATTAGAGAACAATTACAAAGAGGTAATTTCAGAAAAAAGAAATACCTATTACAGTTGAATCAGAGACCTCACCTAACAAAAATAATCAACGTCAACTGCTATAGGCATTAGCCGGAAATAGAACCTTTAAGGCCATTGCATCAGCTATAAACAAACCGAATATACTTTCACTTTAAAACCAAATCATATATATACCAGCATCCAATTTGGATAAGTGAAAAAGATTATTAATGTTATGGTTTGAATTTTAGATATGTTGGGTGTCATATTTTTATGATAATCAGTAAACCAGTTAGGTATTGAATTTCTTGTCCTCCTTTCACAAATGATCTGTAACTTTAATATACCAAAAACAAAAGAACAGTAAAATGCAGTATATCGAGTGTGACGTTTTGCCTCTTTCAATTTACATTCAAAATCGAAGTTGCCTAATAAAATGCAGCAGAATATTGAATGCATTCAACTTAACATTCATTTCCCTGGATTGCGGCTAAGCTTTAAACAATTTATTCAGGCAGCAATATTTGAACTGAAATAAAACAGAGCGCACCTGCCGGAGAAAGCCCGCATGAGATTACATCTACCTTGGCAATTATTTGATAATGGAGAAAAAAAAAAATGAAGAAACAAAATTTATGATGGCTGTTGTACTTTAGTTTATTTTTTTACCAATAGCTAGCAGTTTCAGACGTGGTCAAAAGTTGCTCTAAGTAATCAGATCCTAAATCTTCCAACACCACCACATTATTCTTTGCCTGCAAGGACTGCTGCTTTTTGGTTTGCTTGGCCAACGATTTCCTTTGTAAATAATTCCTCTGCTTTAGTTCAATGGCTGGTGAGGCACCTTCCTGGCAGTGGTAATTCATGTTTCGAAGCGATTCTCGGACTGTTTCAATGGGAAAATTGAGCACTGCTTTGTGACCCTGTGTCGATAAAGCTGCTTGATCATAAGCTAAAGCAGCTGCCTCTGCACTGTCGAACGTTCCAAGCCAAACCCGCACGCCACGCCTAGTTGAATCCCTTATCTCCGCCGCGAATTTCCCCCACGGTCGCTTCCTAACACCTCTATATGATTTTTCCTTGTTTGGTTCTTCTTTTTCTTCTCGTTTCTTGGACCTGGAATGATACAATCCACAGGAAGCAGAGTCTGATGATTCGGTTGACCAATCATTATAAGAAAGAGAGGTGCTCTGTTGAGGAGGAGACAAGCTGTTGGGGTGTAGAATGTCGTCGAATGAAAGGAAATCTTGGTCGAGAAAAAGCTTATTATTTGACGAGAAACATTCAAGCAAACTTCGTGGAGATTGAAGCAACATGTCCGAATTTAGAGCTTGAAGGAAGGAAGGATCCATAGTTTGGCTCAACTTTTTTATTCTCACTGACTTTATGAATTATGTTGCTCGGCTTTGTATTGGTATTGGTTTTTCTTGACAGAAAGCACAGCCGAGAATCTCCCATGAAGCACGTTAATATTATAACAATGTGATGGGAGCCTCAACCATCAATTTTAGTTAATTAGAATTCATATTTTCCTAATCAGTGCTACACATACTTTTCAATATAACTAGTTTATAAGTCATTGCATGCTATTAATTTTTAAATAATATACAAATTTAAAATTATATAAGAAAGTAAGTTATAATATTAATTTTGAAAAATAATAAAATTAAGTATTGCAATATACCATAATTATAATAATAAATACAAAAGATATTTATAAAAAATTAATAAACATATTTAATAATAGTGACTAAAAAATAATTGTTAAATTTTAAAAAAAATTTCAAAATAAACCCACAAAACATTTTTTCTCCTGAGTGCTTACTTCCCATAATATAAACAGCTTATCTCATCATCAATTAAGATAGATAAAAAAAAAAAAATTGATTGTTTTGAGAGTGCTTACTCCACACATTATAAATAGCGTATCTCATCATCAATTAAAATAATTTTTGGTCACTCTCTAATGTCAGTATTGTTCAATTTTGATTTAATGTTTCATTCCTTTTTATATAATTCTAATTTATTAATACTAACCATCTCTATTTTTATTGATAATTTTTTAAATGTTAATTGATTGAATATGACTAATCACTCGGTCCTATTTATAAAGTTAAACATAAATTTTAAGTGGTATATAACTCTAATATTAATTAAGTAATAATTAAAATGCTTGGAGTTTTATTCAAGTAATAACTCTATTTTACATTAATAACACAACTTTTATTTGTCAAATTTTTCTAAATTATTTTGGTAACTTTATTGTTAAGTTTTAATCTAAAATTTTGATAATTTTATTGTTAAAAAATTACCTAATTTACACTTAATTATTAAGCAAACTTCAATAAAAATCTTAAGATTTAAAACCCATGTAAAAACTGAAAGAAAATTTAATCAAAAATATTTTTAGGATTTTCAAATAAACCCAAATCAAGATAAAATGAAATAAAGTTCCAAAATTTTTAAAGATTTTGAACTCGAATAAAATTAAATTCAAATATTTTTTTTTTCAGATATTGCAAATTCTATGACAACAAACAATGATGATTATAATTTAGAAGCTATAAATTAAAATAAATTTCAACTTTAGGTTATATGCATTATTAGTTTTTTTTTTTTTAAAAATTATGCTTAATTGAAGTTTGTGTCACTTTTAAGTTATTTATTTAAATCATTTCAGGTTGAGTTTATTTTAGATTTGAGCATATTTGAATTCGAATCGGACAAGTTCGGGTTGTTGACCTTTTATGGTCAAATCAAGTTGGATCAGGATTGGGTACAAATTGATTGGGTCAACTTTCAAGCTTGAGTAAGAATTGATAGGTCTAGGGTGAAAAAATAATATACAAAATATATTTATAAAAAATCAATGGTAAGAACAAATAAGGCTTTGGTTGAAATAATAAAATTAAAAGTTTTGAAAATGATAATGTCTTATGTTCAAATATCACCATATACCTTTTTAAACTTCTTCTAATTTTATAGATTTTATATAAAATGATAAAGATATCCTTATAATAAAATAAAAATAAATAAATGAGACACATGTTTATTTTTAACCCCATTTAATACATCAAATATTAAATCATATATAAACAAAGGGATTAGATTATGTCAATTATGGATGAAAAATATATTTATATAAAAATTGATGTAAAATAAAAATGTGGTTTTGATTGTGATAGTAAGGTTGATTTGTTTGAAGTTAATGTGTTTAAAATTTATTTTAAATTCAAATAATGCAACATGAACTCTTTGTTCATTACCGTGAGTAAAAAACAAAATTATATAACAAATGTATCTATAAAAAAATTGATATAAATACTAATTGATAAAATTATATATAGAGACGAAAGCTCAAATCATATTATATGTATATTTTAAAATAATACAATTAACCTTATAAAACCAAACTCAATAGTAGAGATATTTGGCTGATGCAGGTGTTGAAATTTATAATATATGGGTGACCAATCTTGAATTAAGCTGTCTATTTTGGATGAACCTTAGAGGTGATAAATAATTACCAACGTAAGCTCTTAGATATTTTTTTGGGCAGTTTGGGGGGAGGCTATCGATCTGCAATGGTAAGAACTAGGGTTAACATAGACTAATTTTAGCCTAGAATCTAGATTATAGTAATTGGACTCACCATTGTTAAATAGCTAGAAATAAATAGGTTATCTAGCTTTTCCATAAAAAAAACCTAAGTAGCCAAAATCTATACGATATAAATAGGGTTTGCAAGCTAACTTTTGGATACAGAATACTCCACTTTAGGATGAATTCTCATAGATTTTTTCGAAATTAGAAACTTCGTCGGTAGTTTATGCATTCACTATGTTATTATAATCCAAGTTGTTTTTCTGCATGTGCACCTCTCTCTCTATATATAATTTCTCAGACTGCAACTTTTTTTTAACCCCACAAAAAACCATGCATGCGTTCTGCGATGAAGACCAAATAATAATCATAAAATATGGACAAAATTATCACAATATATGGGAAGTGTTGGTAAAAAAAACACTCACTAAACAAGAAAATTTTATGTATTTTTTTAGTGAATACACATCTTATTGAAAGATCAAAGCTATATTTATAAATACTAACAAAATTTCAAAAAAAAAAAAAAATTGAAATCATATTTAAATTTTATGCATGCATATCTTTGACTGATTCCTAGTAGATTCTTAGACATAACTTTCAGTATTCCTCCTTAACTCAGAAGATGCAACACCTAGTCTTTTTCATAGAAACTCAAATCTTGTTCTAGAAAGAGCTTTAGTTAAAATATCTACAATTTGGCTTTTGGTATTGCAGTAGACAAGTTATAGTTCTCCTTCCTTCTGAACCTCCCTCAGAAAGTATAATTTTATTTTGAAGTGCTTTGTTTTTCCATGAAAAAACAGATCATTTGCAATGGATATAGCAACTTGATTGTTTATGACCACCTTAGTACTCAGTTCTTGCTTCATATATAAATTTGTTAGCAACTTCCTAAGCCATAAAGCTTGATTAACGGTTGTGGCAGTAGCAACATACTCTGCCTAGCAGTGGATTGAGCTACTATGTCTTGCTTCATTGCACACCATGAGAAAACACCGTAATTGAAACTAAAATAGTAACCTAAAGTACTTCGCATATCATCAACACATCCAGCCCAATCATTATCAGAGAAACCATGAAAAAAGAAATCCTGAACTTGACTAAACTTAATGCCAAAGTCAATAGTGCCTTTTAACATATCTTATCACGCATTTTGTTGCCTGTAAATGAATTTCACTAACACAACGCATGTATCTTGAAAGTAGACTTACGACATATGTTATATCTGGCTTTGTTGCAATTAAATACATCAAGCATCCGATCATACTTCTATAAAGTCTTTTATCTACCTTTTAAACACCATCATCTTTACAGATTTTCTCTTTCTAGTTCATAAGAGTGGATGTAGGCTTGCATTCTTCCATTCTGAATTTTTCAATATTTCTTTGGCATAGTTTTATTAGTATAAGAATATATCATGTTACTTTCGGTGACTTCCATCCCAAGGAAGTAAGTCATCAAACCAAGATCGATCATCTTGAAAGCTTGCTTTAATTCATCTTTGAACTTATTCACCAACTCTACATTGCTCCCTAACACAAGCAAATCATCAACATATAAGGACACAATTAATAAATCTCTTTCATCCTTTTTAACATAGAGTGTAAATTCACTCAAACTCTTCTGAAAGCCCAAGGTTAGCAAATGTCAATCCTGTTATACTTGGCTTTGGGAACCTGTTTTAAACCATACAAGGCCTTTTTAAGGAGATATAATTTATTTTCTTTCCCCTTGGCAACAAAACCGTCAGATTGCTCGACAAAAATCTCTTCCTTCAAGTTGCCATTCAAAAAAGCTGACTTGATGTCTAGTTAATAAATCCTCCATCCTTTTTGAGCCAAAAGAGCTAGCAACATTCGTCTAATATCCAAAAAAGCTACTAGTGTGAATGTATTTGAAAAATCTATGCCAAACATTTATGTATATCCTTTAATGACCATCTTCGCCTTAACTTGTTTACAAAACTGTCAGAGTTGAATTTGGTTTTGTAAACCCATTTAACCCTAATAGGTTTATTGTGGGAAGATCTATCCACTAGCTCCTAAGTGCCATTTTTCTCAATCATATTCAGCTCCTCCTGCATCGTAACCCTCCATTTTTCATGTTCAACAGCTTCAACAAAACTGACTGGTTCAAAAACAACTACATATCACCTCTGATAAATATCAGAAAGTGTCCTTATGCCTCTAACTGGGAGATCATCAATGTCTTCATCAAAATACTGCTGACACAACTCATCCTAACCCACTTCTCTTTTTCTAAAAACTTGACATGTATGTTTACAACAATTTTATTAGTATGTGGCAAGTAGATCCTATAAGTTTTTGAAGTGTTGCTATATCTAATAAAGACCTCTGGTTCTGACATTTTATCCAACATGTCTCTTTTCATTTGAGGTACATAAGAAAAACACAAACAACCAAAAGTCTTTAAACTCATTAGCAACGATTTATAACCAAATCAAACTTCAAATGGTGTTTACTTCTTTAATGCTTTTGTTGGCAATCTATTTAGCAGATATATTGTTGTATTTGCCGCTTCAGCCTAGAAATTCTTTAGCAACCCTTTATCATGTAAAATGCATCTTGTCATCTCCAATATCGTTCTTTTTTTTTCTCTCCATGACCCTATTTTTTGTGGAGTGTATGGTGCAGTGAGGTGATGACCAATGCCTACATCTTCACAGAATTTGTTAAATTCTTCAAATGTGTACTCTGTTCTATTATATCTTGCATTCACTTTGGTTTTCAACCAAAGCCTTATATCTCCAGAACACATCAGCAACTTTATATTTGTAAGCAATGAAATAAATCCAACAAAATCTTGTAAAATCATCAATAAAGGCAATGTAGTACTTACTCCCTTTCAAGGACGGTGTCTTTTTAGGTCCACTAACATCTGTATGGACCAACTGTAATCTTTGTGTTGCTTTACAAGTTGATTCTTTGGGAAAGGGAGTCTTGTTTGCTTCCTATATTAGCATACTATACATAGAAGAAACTCTTCTTCTAAGTCAGGAAGCCCAAGAACAATCTGGGTTTTTTTTTTTTTTTTGCACATAGAGCAAAAAATTATGATGGAAATGCTCAAGTTGTTTGTGTCAAAGCATTGTATCGCTCTCTTCTTGTGAAACAACAACTCGCTCATCTTCCACTATATTCAAGGTAAAAATTTTTCCTTTCATTTTTATGTTGAACACCTCTTTGCCTTCAGCATCTCTGATTAAGCAATATTTCTTTTCAAAAGAGACTTTGAACCCCTTCTCAATTAGTTGTCCAACACTTAACAAATTTTATCAATTTTAGGCACAAATAAAACATTAGAAATGAGCTTTAAACCTGTTTGACTTTTTATGGCTATTGTTCATTTTCCTTTTATTGGAATATACTGACCATTTCCAATTCTGACTTTGGACATAGTTGTTTTATCAAGTTTCTTGAAAAGATCTTGATCATTTGTCACGTGGTTTGTACAACCACCATCCACCAGCCAACTCTTGAAAGTGCTTCTACTTGTAAAACATGTTGCAACAAACAATTTCTCCTATTGGTATTGCTCAGCCACTATGTTAGTTTCCTCCTCTTTCTGTTGATTCTACAAATCCTTTCCATGTGCTTGTCTACCACATTTGTTACATTTCACATTTGGTCTCTACCAACATTTTTCTTGAAGATGATTTTTTTTTTTTTGCAATGAAGACAAGGCAGATGGAATCCAACAATCAATCAAGGAATGATTCAGTCACATACATATCAAAGTCATTACTTTGATGCATTATTCATACTCAATTCAACTTTTATCCATTTTGTACATCAAGTTCATATCATTCCATATCAATTTCTTGTTTCATATAATTTTTTCACTTGATGAACCCTAGTAAATGGGCTCAGAAATATAGGTATTTACACCACACTAGTTGCTTGTCCAAGTTGAATATAAACATGTCAAGATACCTGTCTGGGCTAAACCTTTAAAACGACATCAGGTTACTCGTCCGAGCTAAACCTGTGTCACATGTACATGTGAGTCCGTAACAAATGCTGGAACTCGGTAACATTTGTAATCAATCCGGTACAAGTGCACACAAAATTCTATTGACATATCAATCATATCCTAACATTTACTAAGTTCATATAGGCATCTTTTGTATGTCTAAACATTTCTTTACAATTCAGTCCAATTCTAGCCTTTTTAAACCAATTCACATCCAAACACATATATAATTGTAAACCAAATACACAACAACCTATATAAATAAATACCATATGAACTTCCTAATCAAAATAGAAAACAAGTTGAGTATTCAAGGACTAATCGATAATTTTAGCTTTTCTTCGATTATCTCCGATTTGATCCAATTATTGATTTATACAATTATTCCATTCAATTCATCAATACCAAACATTTATACAATATTCCGTGACATTAATGAAGCTATACAATCTTATTTTTCGATAACCCTAAATTTTTATATTTTATTCAATCTAGTCCCTAAAATTGAAATAACTATATCTTTCAATTTTGACCCTTGATTTGAAAACTGAATTCAATTACATCCCTTAGGAACCCTTGAATTTCTATTTATATCTAAATTTTATAATAATTTTACATTTTATTCACTTTAGTCCCTATAAGCAAAACGAACAATTAAACTTTACAATGTCATTTTTCATAATCAAAGCTTAAAATCTATCAATTTAGCACCAAAATCTTCAAGAAAAAAACAATGAAAACTTTCAAATACTTTAGCAGTTTTGCAAATTGGTACATGGGCTAGCTAAATCAAGCTCTCATGACCTCAAAAACATAAAAATTACAAGAAAATGGCTAAAAATGCTTACCAATTAGGGACTAAATAGCTTGAGCTTCAAAAATGATTTTTCTTAGGTTTCCAAAGCATGGTCGGTTAGGTGAAATGAAGAAGATGGGAAAATCCCATTAAATTTTATCTTATATAGGTTAATTAATTCTTTAATTACTTAACTAACTTAATTAAACTTTAATTAATTAAAACTTAATCACAATTAATCAAAATTAGTGGAATTTAACATCATCATCCACTATTTGATGTAACAAAATGGTTTATTTACCATTTTGAACCTTTAACTAATTAAAAATCTATTGCGATTAGACTTTATTACTATTTGGTAGCAATTTACTTTTTATGAAGGAATATGTAATGATTGCCATGACATAAAATAGGATCATATTGAGAATCACAATTCTATCGATTTTTATTGAGAGAGAATTATTTTGCTACTGAATGTAATAAATAATTTTTTATTTTATATTTAATTCGTGATTGTTTGAGTCCACACTTAATGCGATTCGTGATATGAGATTTATGTCTGAAAATAGATATTAAGATTCACCTAAATGCATATTCTAAAAAATAACTTCTGAAATAAGCATATAATAAATATTAAAAAAAAAAACCTAAAGAAGGGCAGCTATTTGGAAAAGGGTGGGACTGAAATTAAAAGGCTCACCACCAAAGAGCCGCCAAATCCTCATGCATGCACCCTGCCAATATTTTGATCCCACCCACTAACCTTTGTCAAACATTTGGTAATTGCTAACGTGCAAAGAAAACAAAGAGAAAGGAAATGTTACTTTATTATCAGATCCAGATGTAGTTTTCATTAGATCGTAAAAATAACATGGCACAAATCGAACTTTTGTTCTTCTGTACATCCAAGGAAGTTTCGTAGCAAATGAAGAAAATCAACCTATTCCAACTGTCAGGAATGACCCAAGCTTGTGGTCATGCGGCCCATTGACACTTTTTTTGAATCACCATAATTCCTGCCATATATAACCATTATCCAATTCCATTATTTCAAACATTCCTTTTTGCCGGAAGTCGATACAAAATCATGGAAGCATCCCAAGAAGGGAAGAAATACAGGGGAATTCGCCGTAGGCCATGGGGGAAGTTCGCGGCGGAGATACGTGATCCAACGAGGAATGGAGCACGGCTGTGGCTGGGAACTTTTGAGACTGCTGAAGAGGCGGCAAGGGCATATGATAGGGCTGCTTTTGCTTTTCGGGGTCACACAGCTATACTCAACTTCCCGAATGAGTACCAATATCAGAACCCAAGTTTTCCACCATCTTCAGTTTCTTCATCTACTTACTCAGCTGGCAGAGGGAATCCCCAAAGAGGCGGAGCAAATGAAGTCATTGAGTTTGAGTACCTGGATGACAAGTTGTTGGAGGATCTTCTTGAAACCCAAGATGACAGGCATCGCCTATAAATTATAAAATCGAGTTTCTAATGTTGTTGGATTGAATTAGTTAACCATGGAAATAATTTCTATGTTTCTTTTATATTATAAACTAGGGAAATTTCAATTAATCGTTTCTGATTTTTCATTCTTTTTTAAATCTTTGTATCGAAATTGCAATTGTATTGAAAACTTCATCGAGAGGAATCTTATATTTTACATCTTTTAATGAAACAGAGACGATTTGAAGCTCATAGAGTAAGTTGTGGCGGCTCTCAAAGGTCAAAATCACGTGCTGTGGATAAAGTAATAATAATCAAATGATGGGAGCATAAAAAGGCCAGAGTTGATACATAATGATGACAGTGAGTGCATCAACATTAGACAGTCAATATAATTCAATTGAAGGGTATTTCTGTTTGACCAAAACAAAAACGAATAATAAAGTAGATAACTAAAACTCACCCAAATTAGCCTAAAATCAACTCGGAGTCTCCATATGGACCCTTGACTTAATATGTAACTAAAAGCAAGTCATATCTACAAAAAAAAAAATGTTGTTTTGCTGTTGAAGAAGATACTAAAAATGCTTCAATCTTTCCTGGTTTCATTTATTCTCAAAATCAAGAAGCTCCTCTAACAATTTATCGTCCAAGCACTCCAATTCCAGCACTATTCTTTCATCATCTTTCTTGCTTTTCACATGTTCAAAGAAATACGAAGAAGAAGAAGCAGCGGAAGCAGATGATGATGATGATGATGAAGGGGTAGCGGTGGGAGGAGAGTTTACTGTAGTGGATGAAATGATATGTTCATCTCGGAAGTTGAGAATAGCGGAGTGACCCCTCATAGAGAAAGCAGCTCTGTCATAAGCTCGAGCAGCCTCCTCTGCTGTATCAAAAGTTCCCAGCCACAGCCGAGGTCCTCCTTGCCTCGTCGAGTCCCGAATCTCAGCTGCGTATTTCCCCCAAGGCCGCCTCCTCACACCTCTATATCGAACGCTGGACTCCGCCTCTGCTGCTTTCTTCATCTTATGTTGTTCCATTGGCATCGTTTGAACTTGAAACAGAGCATCAAATTCAGTTCCATATTTATACTCAGTGGCAAACGCACACAATTGGCCACCCATATAAACTAATAGGAACATCCAGAATAAGTCAACAACCATCCTATTAAAGATGCCAAAATCCTTCGGGTCAGATACAGATTTTAACGCATATTATAGCAAATTGTCTGCAAATGTTTAATCTTTATTCTTCTTCTTCAATTCATTATTTTTTTCGTCCTGGGTGATGCTAACATATTGAAGCAGACGGTGATGTCACGATGGACACGCTACAATTAATTATTCCTTAGGAGATTAAACAAATATATTTTTTCTTTCGTTCTGCCTTTGCGTAGCATAAGTGATGCTAGCAGTGATGTTATCCCATTACGTAGCTGAATTACTCGTCATCTTGGTTACAGTATTCTTAGTTATGGTTGGATTAATTAAATGGGGAAGAACTAATAATTAATAAGATAAAATATAAATAAAAAGATTTTCTGAATCTGGTTAATATCTTAATTAAATTTCTCCTTCATAGTGCGATCAGATGGCTTATCTCAGACTTTCGTAGAGGGGGCTGAAGTAATTTGATTGCATCAACATGTTTGATCACCATGTTTATGCTATCGATCCCTTATGTCACCTGATAATGATAAAGGAAAATAATTGAAGTATAACGGAATCAAAGGGTAACAGAATTGAACACTCAACAAGGTTTTTATGATTTCGACCAATCAACCTCTACCTACTTAGTAGAAGGGTAGGTATAATTCTAGACATGGTCCTTGTACTTTATCCTATTTTACAATTTTAATCTATATATTTTAATTTATAAGTATTGAATCTTTATAGTATTTCAATTTGAAAATAACTGACATGACAAGATGAAATATGAAGGAATTAATGAGTTTTATGTGGCATTAAATGATAGATTTGTTTGTCCACATAGACTTATTAGCAGATTGAGTAACTAATTTAGTTAAATTAGTTGATTTCTTTCTATTTATGAATTCTTTGCTTTTCTGATATGGTATCAGAGCTCTTGTAACTACTTTTATTGTTGGTTCTCGCTTGCGATGGAGTCTGCCACTGTCACCCTTAGTAAGTCTTTCAACCCCCTTGCCTTTGCTTCTCAAAAGGTTGTTACACTCGTTGATGATAGTAATTTTCTTGCTTGGAAGCAACATGTGTTGCTTGTCATTAAGACTCACCGTCTTCACTACTTTCTTGATGGTACTGTTCTTGTTCCTTCATCCATGGCTTCTGATGAGAATGGCTCTCCGATGGAGAATCCTAAGTTCGTCCAATATGAGCAACAAGATGCTGCCATTTCTGCGTGGTTGTTGTCTATCGTTGGTCCAGCTTTTTGTAATCGGTTGATTGGGGATTCTTCTTCTGTTGCTCATCTCTGGTCAACCTTGAATCGGATATTTGGTCAACAGTCTAGTACAAAGGTGATGAGGTATCGTTCGATTCTTCATAATTTTCGCAAGAATGATATGAATATGTCTGATTACCTTGTCGGAATCAAACATCTCTATGACTGTTTGGCTAGTTATGGACAACAAGTGCTTTTGGAAGAGCAGAAGTCAGTTATTCTGAATGGGTTACCGTTGGAGTATGATCATATTGTTTTTATTATTATCACGAGTCCGATGCCATTCGACTTACAAGGGATCACAACTACCTTGCTAGATGCTGAGGCTTGTCAGAATGCTCACCTAGCACAGCTAACGGTTACTGCTAATCTTGCTACTCATAATCCTTCTTCTGGTTCTTCTGTATTGTCATATGTTAGGTCCGTCTCGTCGTCATTTAATACTGCACAACCTGCAATGAGGTATAACACCGTCAATGTTTCTATCGATATGATGATGATGATAGTATAGCCTCGTCCCCTAGGTCTCATTCAGCCCACTCTTCTCAAGATGTAACAGTTCATCATTGTTATGTTGATCACAGTCTCATCAATCATTTAGTTGTGCTACTAATCCAGTTCATAATTCTCTTTCTTTCTCTACTCCAATTATGCCTTCAGTTATGCCCTCTCTTCCATCCACTATTCCTACCTGTCATTCGGCTCAATCACATATTACATCTACTGTGGCTACTCCTTACACTATTGGTGATCCTGTTTGGTATCCAGATAGTGGTGACACTGCTCATATGACAAATGATGTTGCTCGCCTTACTCACAGTCAGCATTATAACAACACAGGTAAAGTTGTTATTGGTGATGGTAGGTCCATACCTATTTCGCATATTGGCACTTATTTCTTATCGTCCGATAATGACAATTTGATGATTAAAGATTTGCTTCATGTTCCTTAAATACATAAGAATTTACTATTTGTATCAACTTCAGCCACAAGCAAATCTACAAAGTCTCACTATTATTAGCATGCATCAAGATAGTTCATGCTCCACTTCAGATTTCGCACTTATTGATCTTTGGCATAAACAACTTGGTCATCTTTCAGCTGATGTCTTAGCTAGCTATTTGAAGTTATGTAATCTGTCAGTATCCAAAACTAAGGGTCTTTCGATGTGTAATGTTTGTGCACTAGGCAAATATCATAAACTTCCTTTTTCTGTTTCTACATCAGTGTACATTACACCCCTAGAATTGATAGTTGTTGATCTTTGGGGGCCTACACCTTATTTTTATAATGGAATGAAATATTACATTTCCTTTCTTGATGTGTTCAGTAGACATAAGTGGATATTTTTTCTCAAATGTAAATCAGATGCTTTAGCTATGTTTCTCTTGTTTAAGAGATCTGTTGAGTTGTAGCTAGGATGTCAGATTAAATAGTTACAAACTAATAGAGGGGGTGAGTTTAAAAGATTTATTTCTCATTTGCAGAATTTTGGTATTAAGCATCGATTAACTTGTCATCATACCTCTGAGCAAAATGGTCTTGTGGAATGTCGGCATTAGCAGATAGTGGAGACAGGTTTGGTACTTCTAGCTCAGGCTTCACATCCATTATTCTATTGGAGCTATGCTTTTGAAGCTGTTGTATATCTAATGAATTGTTTACCTACTAAAGCATTAAGTGGGATTTATCCTGTCATGAAACTCTTTGGTAAATCACCAAACTATGAATA
Source organism: Gossypium sturtianum (assembly GCA_025698515.1). Classification (NCBI taxonomy): domain Eukaryota; kingdom Viridiplantae; phylum Streptophyta; class Magnoliopsida; order Malvales; family Malvaceae; genus Gossypium; species Gossypium sturtianum. The sequence continues at coordinate 55,404,221 of CM046949.1, read as the reverse complement.
TTTAAAGGTATTTGGTTGTCGTTGTTATCCATTGATTAGGCCTTATAATTGCCATAAGCTGCAATATCATTCCACTCCCTGTATGTTTCTAGGATTTGCTAATAAGTATAGAGGGTATATATGTGCATATTCAAATAGTAGAATATATATCTCCTGACATGTTAGATTTAATGAACATGAGTTTTCTTTTGCACAGCAGACACCAAGACCACCTAATGAAGCTACCATCAATCCCTAGTCATCACCTACTTTGCAAGTATTTGTGCAAACCCCATGTATTACAGTTATAATTCCATTTGTTCTTGACACAACACCTTATTCTCCCATGGCAGATGTCTCTAGTCTGTCAATGGTTCCTTCTCCGGTTATGGCACATAGTTCTCCTCCAGCTGTGTAACTAGTAATTCTGATATGGCAGATGGTAATTCATATGGTAATCAGGACCCCATGGTAAATAGGAGCAAGAATGGCATCTTCAAGCCCAAAGCCTATGTGTCCGAACTCAGTCAGATTGAGCCAAGGGATATACATGAAACCATGACCATTCCTTCTTGGCAGAAGGCAGTTGATGATGAACTACAGGCGTTAATTAAAAATGGAACATGGGATCTTGTATCTTCACCAGCTGATCATAATCTGGTAGGATACAAGTGGCTGTTTAAGAATAAAACCAATCCTAATGGTAGTGTGGCACAAAATAAGGCTTGATTGGTTGCACAATGCTTCTTACAAGTAACATGTACAGACTACTATGAGACATTTTGCTCTGTTATCAAGGCTAATACAGTTTGCACTATTCTTGTTGTTGTAGTTTCTCATCAATGGAAGATACGACAAGTGGATGTCAATAATGCATTTTTGAATGGTGGGTTGTCAGAAACTGTGTACATGAAACAACCCCCATGATTTGAAGTATGTGATTCAGTAGGTCATCCTTTAGTGTGCAAACATAAAAAAAAATCATTATATGGACTCAAGCAGGCACCTCATGCTTGATTTGATACATTGCATGCTTTTCTAGTCAATGATATTCAATTTCAAAACTCTAAGGTTGATCCTTACTTGTTTTTTAAGAAGACTTTTATTGGATGTGTTGTTTTGTTGGTATATATAGATGATATTCTAATAACAGGTTCACTAGAGGCTGAGATAAATGAAATTGTCAAATGTCTTCATCATAAATTTTCTTTCAAAGATCTTGGACATTTAAGTTACTTTCTTGGGTTGGAGGTTACTCAATAGGATCATGGCATCCATGTTTCTCAGACGAAGTTTGCCCGAGAGCTACTTGAATGAGCAAGAATGGTTGCTGCCAAGCCAGTACCTACTCCAATGGTGAGTGCTCCTACACTGTCTACACGTATGGGAAATTACTTAACAGATGACACATTGTATACGAAGGTTGTGGGAGGTTTGCAGTACCTATGTTTTACATGACTTGACATTGCATTTACAATGAATAAAGTTAGTCAATATATGCACTCACCACATGATGTGCATTGGACAACTGTTAAACATATTTTAAGATATGTTAAAGGAACTCTTGATTTTAGGTTGTATTTTCAACCTTCTAAAGTCACACTAATCGGGTTCTCAGATGCTGATTGGGCAAGTTCTTTGGAGGACAGGAAGTCTACATCCGATTATTGTATCTATCTTGGAGCCAATCTCATTGGCTGGTCATCTAAGAAGCAATCTGTGGTCTCTTGTTCCACCACAAAAGCAGAATATATGTCTTACCAATTCCACTTCAGAGCTTGCTTGGTTTCAGTCGTTACTTGCTGAGCTTGAAATTATTCCTGCTGGTGTACCAACCATCTGGTGTGACAATACAAGTATTGTACGTTTGGCTATAAATCAGGTCCTTCATGCTTGAGTGAAGCATGTTGAAATTGATCTTCACTTTGTTCGAGACAAAATTGCTAGTGGTCAACTACAGGTTAATTTTGTACCAGGTTGTGATCAAATTGTAGACATTTTAACTAAGCCATTGACTGTTGGTGCCTTTGAACACTTTGGAGAAAATCTCAATGTTATCTCATTAAGCAATTTTTTAAAAAAATACGTAGGGAGAACATTAGCAGCGTGAGTACCTAAATTAGTTGAATTAGTTTTAGCTGGATTAGTTTTCCATTAGCTTCAGTTTAACCGTCTCTCGTTCTTGTATATATACTCATGTATAGCTTAATCAATGGTTAGGCTTAATAAAAATATTTCTTCTATTCATGAATTATTTGCTTTTTTGTTAAGACTAACATTATGATATTCATTAATTAATATTCACTAATAATGTTAGAAAAAAAATATATGAAGTTGGAAGTAATAGGACGTTTCAACTTAAGAGGAAAATTTAGAATTTTTTTAGGGAGGTCGAAATTTAATTATAAATTTTCAAGAGATTAAAATATAAGTTTATCATGTATTAATTTATAATATCATCATTTTTGAATAGATTAAGCATTTTTTTTCATTTTTAGGGGGGTCAAAAATACAATTTTAGTAAACATTAATTTATATTTTCTTTATTTATAAAAAGATTGAATTGAATTTTTTTTCCATTTTGAGGGCTTACATGTAGATTTATATATATATTAACTTATAATTTCTTTATTTATAAGATGACTGAATTGAAAATTTTAATTTGAGGGGCTTACTCCCTCAAATTTGCTTCTGCTTCTATAAATTTTGATCAAATAAGTTAAAGGGAAAATTTGTCGCTTGAGATGTGTTTCGATAATACATAGCAGACATTGATTATTTTAAATGATTTCTTGTTTGGATCAATTCTAGGACCATGATTATAAAGAATAGATTCTTTTTATAATTACATGTGTCTTTATTTGTTTTATAATCAGGTTTGTTATTGTTTTTACTCCAATTATTTTTCCTTTAATTTTTCAGTTTTCACTGTTTTTTAATCTTTTTCCTTATGAAAACTTTTATTTTCTTTTTTCATATTGTTGAGTAATTTTTCGTGTCTCATTAAAGAAAACATTCAAGTATTTATACATATTATCACTATTCATGATTTGACTCCACTATTCATGACTTGACCTTACTATTCATAGAACTGCCATTTTGAGTAGGCATCGGGCATGTTGGGCACGTGTATCGTTCCAAGTCGCATGCTAGATCTCGCGACGCCCTACATGTGAACTCCTTAGGTGTATGCGAGCTGGGACCGTGAACTCCCATCAACTCCTGCGAGCTGATACCGCAAGCTCCCCTGGCTGTCTTCTCGTTATACGCCTCGCGCGTATCCATCTGGTGGGGCCTGGTCGGGTAGTAAGTAGGTGACTCGGATCTTATCTAGGTTTTGGGTTGGTGACTATTGGTGTGTAACAATCTAGTCCCCTTAGTGGGCCTAAGAAGGGCTATAAAGTGGCGCTCTTTAGGGCCATTACTTCGCGTTTATTATAAGTTGCAGAATACGCAACGTCTACTATGATCTAATGTTAGCTTCACCATGTGTATGGGTGGATCATTCTTGTGTGTATCTGACCATTGGTATCCCTCATTTATCTAAACTATCAAAACGTGGGGGGAAGAAACTTCTTTAAAAGGGGGTTTTCTAAAGCCCTAAAACTCACGTACTTAACATTTTTGTAACCAGAATCATTTGAAGCTTTTCTTCAAGGTAAATATCGATATCTCCCTGTCTTATGTTTTAAATTTTCTCTATCTTTTTCTTCATTTTTTTTTTGCATGGAGATATGTCGAGAATGAGAGGAGCTCATGGTCAATTAGTTCCACGTTGCTCACAGTGAGAGCACACTTCCAAGGACCTTGTCGAAGCCAACTTCTTCTGTTGCATTACAAAACACAAAGAGATGAGTCGAGTCTTGCGTGCGTGAGGAATTCAAATTCCCAATTTTGCCTATGAATTCCTCATTCCTGATAGGTCGTATAGGCTCAACAATACCAGTGATGGCAATTTCTTGCTCCCCCTTCATGCCTTGGAAGCTGGGTTTCACTTGCCATTGCACCCATTCTTCTGCAACCTCTTTCAAGATTACCAAATTTCCCCTGTCAACTTAGTGGATTTTCTTGGTGGATCATGGTGGCTTACTTTATTGATTGTTGCAGCCGCAACGAAGAACAACAGCTTACAGTTTTCCAGGGGGCTATATTTGTTAAAGGCCCAGAACCGAGTGAATTCAACGGATAGGTTTAGGTTTCTTACAAAATGGTCCGCACTGAGTGGGGATGTGTGCTCACTCCAGCAAACTATTAGGACAGATAGCGGTGAAGCCCAATTAAAGAGGCTCCGCGTTGGCTGTTCTCTGGTTATTAAAGATCTCTCAATCGTGAGGAACATGTTCCTATACTGTTTGGATGGCCATAGCCCCAATAGAGATATAGACGGGGTGATAGTAGGGAAGTTTTCGAGACGTCAGGTGCAGTCTCTGAGGGGTTGTCATAGCTACACGTGCTCTATGGTGACAACGATGATTTGGTCCTGATTCTGATCGGATTGAAAGAGGAGCCTAAAAGTTTCTTTTACAGTTATTATAGGATAAGGCCTCGTCCCTAAGTGGTGTTAGCCTCATCGCAGGCAAAAAGTGATCCCCATAATAATTTGGTAATTGCTCATACTAGTGCTAGTATTGTTGGTGATGCAGGCACAACTCGCAGTTCAGGAAGTGATTTTGAGGAAACTACTAGCAGTTTAAGGGAAATTAACGAAGCCATGGAAATTTTTGAGGCTATAGACCTGTGAGCTGCTCTGAGGGCTCAGCGTAAGAAGTGCAGTATTGATGCAAAAGCCGTTAATGTGGTAGTTAGCAGTGAGGAAGAGACAAAGAGTGACCAGATGGAGTCTCGTTGCAAGAGGAGGGTCGATTCTATTCGAACTTTTGCCATGATGGCCACTACCCCTGTTTCTCTCTCAACGAGCTCACAAACTGTAGCTCGCGAGAGTTCTCTTGTCGTTGTTCACGGTAACTCTCCACCTCTTTGTATCTCTCCCCCTCCTCGCCCTCCCGATGAGGAGCTACCTGCCGAAGATAGTGGCGAGCTAGTTCTAAATCATCAGAATTTAAGTACTGGGGAGCTACAAGGTATTGTTGACAGGTGGAAATCTTCAATGTTGGAGGCTGCAAAAAGGAAAATATGTGCTGGTGACTATCTGGGAGTTCGCAGCAGTCTGTGTTATTGACACTCAGCTCTGCTCTACAAGCTTTCCTCGCTGAGGCCTCCGCAATCAGTTTAGGTCTTGAAGAGAATATTTTTGAGGTAGAAGCTACTTAGAGGAAGGTTGAAGAAAATCTTAAGAGCACTCACCAGCGATTGTAGAAGATGATGAATGAAAATGAAGTGCTCTACAAACAAAATGAAGAGCTCGCCGAGAAGTTAGAAGCTGAATAGGTGAAAAATGATGAACTATCCGGTGAGGTCACAACCTTGGGTGCTAAGCTGAAAAGGGTTGTTAAAGAGCATAAGGCAATTGTGGATTGAACGATTGCAGAGCATGAGGTTGCAATGGTGAGCCTAAAGCGAAAATAAGAAGAAGCTTCTGAAGGATTTAAGAAGAACACTCTAAGAATGTTGAGTAGTGTTACTACTGAGCTCAAATCCAACATTCTCCTGTATGTTCAAGTTGCTGCTGGGCCTTTTAATACTCACAAGGTTGATTTTGATGCTCTCTCTAAGGTAAAGGTGAACCAATGTGCCTTTGATGTTTGCTTCCTTTCGGGAGCCGCTTGGGATGAATTCGCGTCTAAGTCGAAGAACTCAAAGTATTTTTACCTTGATGAGGATCTTTCTGAACCAACTACTGTGCCTATTGATGATGACACCACTGTTGATCCTACTGTTGCAAATGTCGAAGTTGTTGAGGGGGAAGGAGGAAAAGTTAATGATATATTGTAATTTTTTAATTTTGTATTACCCTCATTATGGAAAATTTGAGGCTTTGAAAAATTTCGAGTTTATTTATTGGTATCATGATGTTTTTGTCTTTGCGAGCTTAAGCAAATTTTCAACTCAAGCGAATTTTCAAACTCAAGTAAACCCTCAAACTTAAGCAAGATTTCAAGCTTCCACCAAATTTTGACTTTAGACAAGTTTCATAGACTTAAGCAATTTTTGAGCCAATTTTAACCTTTATAACATAATTTAGGAGTGTGGGCTTGAGCTAACTACTTTGGAGACTGCGGTATTAAACCTACGAACCTTAAAGCTACAGTTAGGAGCTTGAGCTCACACTAACTGCCTTGGAGGTTGCGGTATTGAACTTGTGAACCTGAAAGCTACAAATTAGGAGCTTGAGCTTGCGCTAACTATTTTGGGGGTTGCAGTATTGAACCTGCGAGCCTTAAAGTCACAGTTAGGAGATTGATCTCACCCTAACTCTTTTGGGGGCTGCGGTATTAAACCTGCAAGCCTTAAAGCTACAACTGGGAGCTTGAGCTCACACTAACTATTTCTGGGGCTGCAGTATTGAACCTACGAGCTTTACAGTTATAGTTGAGAGCTTAAACTTGCACTAACTGTTTTGGGGGCTACAGTATTGAACCTACGAGCCTTAAAGCTACAATTTGGTGCTTGAGCTCGCGCTAACTATTTTGGGGGGCTACGGTATTGAACCTACAAGCCTTGAGGTTACAACTGGGAGCTTGAGCTCGCACTAACTAATTTGGGGGTTGCAATATTGAACATGTGAGCCTTAAGGTTACAATTGGGAGCTTGAGCTTGCGCTAACTATTTTTTGCAAGGGATCATATAAAGTAAGCATACCATTAAAAGAACACATTTTCATTAAAGTATTAGAATTTACACATAATACTTTTTAAGATGACGCGCGTTCCATGTGCGTGGTAGAGTTGTGCCCTCCAATCTCGCCAATTTGTACGCTCCGTAGCCTATCTTTTCTAAAACTTTGTATGGTCCCTCCCATATTAGGGCCATCTTTCCTTATTGCGAAGTTAGAAGGCTGGCTTCAATGTTTCTGAGTAGAAAGTCACCAATTTGGAACTATTTATTCTTTAACTTAGAATTGTAGTAGCGAGCTCCTTGCTGAATGCGTGCCGCATTCCTAATTTCTGCTACTTCCTGAACCTCATAAATGATATCAAGGTTGAGCTTCTTAGCTTCTTGGTTGGCATTTTCATTGAAGTATGTTGTTTTATGTGACCGCTTGCCAATCTCAACGGGAATCACTACCTCTATGCCATAAACCATCGAGAATGTTGTCTCTCCTGTTGCAATGTAAGAAGATTTTCGTAGGGCTCACAAGATTCTAGGTAGTTCCTCTAACCAAACACTTTTGGCCTTTCCCACTTTCTTCTTCAAAGTTGTCAAAATCTTTTTATTCATAGCCTCTACTTGCCCGTTTGTCTGAGGTGTTTTAACAGAGCTTTGAGCCAAAGCGATATAAAGAATAGCATAAAAAATTTTGAATTTTTCTTGGAATTACGTGCCATTATTCATGATTATCAAACGTGGTACACCGAACCTACACATGATCAGATTCCAGAGAAAAGACTCCATTCGCTTTTCAGTAATGGTTCTTGGGGCCTCAGCCTCAATCCATTTGGTAAAGTAGTCTACCGCGACTGCTATAAACTTTTTCTGCGATATGGCTATGGGGAATGGGCCAAGGATATCGACTCCCTAGGTCACAAATGGCCAAGGGCTTGACATGACTTGAATAGGTTCTATTGGCTATTGTTGTACTTAGGCGTACCTTTTGCAAGAATCGCATGTGCAAACCAGCTCATGTGCATCCTTCTGAAATGTGGGCCAGTAATACCCTTGCCTAAAGATTTTTTGGGCGAGCAATCTTCCACCCAGGTGATCGCCACAGATGCCCTCAAGGATCTCTCGCATCACATACTTAGCCTCCGATGACATTAGACATCGCAGCAGTGGTTTTGAGAATCCCTTTTTATATAGTACACCATCTAAAAGGGTATACCTAGCAATTATAGAACAAAATGAATCATTTTAAGTTGCTACACAATCAAATAGTTCAACGACTAATCATTCATTATCCAGTTATCTAGTCCGTGGACTTAAGGCATTCGGATACGTGTAATACATAACATATATATATACGTACCTCACAACTTTGTGTTGTAGTCTTGCGAACTCTTTTCTATTTGAGTGATTATTTATTCCTTGCAATATACGGACTATAGGATTCATCCTTGTGTCTTCTTGATCTACAGTATATACTTGGAGTGCATCGTGACTTGGGGCTTCCCTGTGCACCAACAGAATCTTTCCCCTCTGCTCGATGACAATAGAAGATGCTAACTTGAACAAAGTACCCACACATGTGTTATCACTCATTGGGACTTGTTTTATTCGTACCTTATCAAACCCTGCTAGCAACTGGGTTGCAATTGAGTGGTACCTCTTCAACCCTGACTCATTAACCTCATATTCGTCGTTCAACTGCTTGACGACCAACTGGGAATCTATATGAACAACAAGCTCTCTCGCCCCAAGCTGGCGAGCTAACTGTAACCTTGATATCAATGCCTCATACTCTGCAGCATTATTAGATGCCTGAAATCCAAAAGAGAGTCCATATTGCCACTCGTTTCCTTTAGGATCCACTAAGAGTACTCCTGCTCCTGATTCAGTCCTCACCGTAGATCCATTGGCATAAACCAGACAATCTTTTGATTTTTCGGCGGTTACAGTGCCTTTTTGTGGCAGACTAACTACTATGTTGCACGTAACAAATGGAAAAAAAATTTAGTACAAATTGGAAATTTGTCATAAGTCATTATAGAGGTGGCGTAGTGGATCAAAGACTGTCATTAAGACTTGCAGTGAATTATAGTTTAAATATATTCTTTCTCATTACGTAGTATGAAATTAATCATTTATGAATTGGGTTACCTGATGAGTTGGTAGGTGCCTCAAACGAACATTCGACCATAAAGTCAGCTAAAACTTGCCTCTTTATCGCATTTTGCAGGGTGAACTCTACACCAAATTCTGCGAGCTCTATACTCCATTTGGTCACTCTTCCGGAGGTGTTAGGCTTAGACAAAATTTCTTTGATGGGTTGATTCATCATGACTACCATCGGATGGGCTTGGAAGCATGGTCCCAGCTTGCGAGCTGCAATGATTAAAGCGAAAATGAGTTTTTCAACTTTTATGTACTTGAGCTTACCATTTTGTAGCACCTTACTGATGTAGTATACCGAGAATTATCGAACACCCTCTGCCCTAAGCCAGACAGCTGTCACAATTTTCTCAAACGCGGTGAGGTATAGGTAAAGGGCCTCTCCTTCGCGAGGTGACATTAGTAACGGAGGGGATGTGAGATATTCTTTGAGCTTCCCAAAAGCTATTTGACACTACTCTGTCCAGGAAAAAGAGGTGCGCATGACCTTGAAGAAAGGTAAACATTTGTTAACCATCTGTGATAAAAATTTGTTGAGCATGACCACCCTTCTAGTTAGCCATTAGATATCATTTATTGTCCTCGGAGGGAGCACCTCTAGGATGGCTTGAATCTTTTCAAAGTTCTCTTTGATTCCTCTCTCCAAGACCACAAAGCCTAGAAATTTGTCAGCTTTAACCCTGAAGGCGTAATTATCCGGGTTTAGCCTTATCTGATGGGCTCATAATACTGTAAATGCTTCTGACAGATTCCTATCATGTTCGGCGAGAGTGGATCCCTCCACTAACATGTCATCGACATAAACCTCAACATTTCACCCAATCCGCTCTCTGAAAATGTTGCTCACTAGTCTCTGGTAAATTGCACCTACATTTTTCAAACCAAAAGGCATCACACGATAGCAAAATAATCCTTCTTCTGTAACAAAAGTTGTTTTATATTGATCTTTGGGAGCCATGAAGATTTTATTATATCTAGAGAAAGCATCTATAAAGCTCATAAATTTGTTACCGAAGGACATGTCAACAAGTCTATCGATCGGAGGGAGGGGGAAGTTATATTTCGGACAAGCCTTGTTGAGATTGGTGAAATCTATACACATTCTCCACTTATCACTCGCCTTTTTTACCATCACAACATTTGAGATCCAATCCGGATATTTAACTTCCCTGATGAACCCTGCGACCAACAACTTTGCGACCTCATGCTTTATAGCCTCCACAACCTGTGGTGTGAACCTTTTCTTCTTTTGCTTCACGAGTATGGCTTCGAACAAAACATTCAACCTGTGCACAATTACCTAAGGGTCTGCCCTAGTATATCTGCAACAGACCGAACAAATATATCAACATTCGTTCTCAAGTAATGAATCAAATTTTCCTTTTCCTCACTCGTCAACACAGACGAAATTCTAACCACCTTGTCTATACTACCACTAAAAAATTACAAAGTTTCCATAGCTTCAGCCGCTTCTGGCTTCTTTGCTCTCTCTTCGCGTCTATTATCCAGGCTGTCCAAATCTAGCAACTACCCATCCAGTTTTGCCTGTTGTGAACCTTGCCTTCATTGCTCTCACTCATGAGCCTGTTGTACAGACAACATTTGACACTGTCTAGCTACTCTGTAATCCGATTGCATGTACCCAATCCCAGTTTTAGTGGGAAATTTTATTTTCATGCAGGAAATACCATCATCATCCTTGCCATCCTCATAATCGGGCACCCAAAGATAGCATTATAAGCCATAGGATGATCCATCACGAAAAACTAGACATACTCTGTGGTAGTGTGCTCGCCATCTCCCAAAGTCACTAGCAAGGTAATGGAGCCCTTTACTTCGACAGGGTGGTTCATGAAACTATACAGTGGGCTCGCCCTCTTCAATCCCTTCTCCTTCAACCTCATTTTTTGAAAAGCCTCTCAGGTTAGAACCTCAACTATGCTCCCACTATCCACAAGAATCTTTTTTACCTCAAAACCAGCAATTGTTACAGTCACCACCATAGGATCGTTACCATCATCATCACATACCAACTCTTCATCTTTATCCATTAAGTCCATCTTTCACCTTTCCTGTTGGAGCGGCCTCTTGGGCGAACTGATGGACATAACACCCCTGAGGTGTGCCTTCCTCTTAGTACTAAAGGTCGCCCACTCTTCATCCATTCCAATTATCACATGGATGGTACCCCTATCCTTTTTTACCCTTAGGATCACCACGCGAACTCTGACCCTGCTGGGAAATACTCTGATAAACAAACTCTGCAAGCTCGTTGTTTCTTAATGCTTCCTCGATGTCATCCTTCAGAGTGAAACAATCTTCAGTCTTGTGCCCAACATCATTGTCGAAGGCACATCTATCTCTCGAGTTGAATCTCCTTGTGCTGTGCCTCATTGGAGATGGCTTAGGTAGAATTCCAAGACTTTTTACCCATTTCAAAATGTAAGTGTGAGTAGCATTCAAAGGAGTATAGACTTCGAACCTTCTATAGGGAATATATTTCCTCGTATGCTCTGATTGAGATCTTTAGGGAGCCCTATGAGAATTACATTGCACTTGATATCTTTACTGCCTATCACCTCTCGCTCGCAACAACTAGTTAGGAGGACCCTGCCTGCTGTGAGCTCCCTCTCAATTTCTAAATTGCCTGTCCTCCCTCTGAAAAATGCCACGTGACGCCCTTTTGATCTCTTCTGCCTCTATGAACTTATGGGCCTCCTCGTATAGATCAGTTGGCTCTGCGGTCTATTATCAGTAAAGGAGTATTGTACGTGGTCATTTTGTACCCTCATTATAAAAGCATCAATAGCCCACTAGTATTTCAAATTCTTCGTGTTCATAGTCTCCACATGAAATCGCTTCACATAATCTATGAATGTCTTACGCTGCCTCTGTTTCACCAACATAAGTCTCATAAGCATGCTCATAATCGTTCTATGGGCTCTGAATCTCCCCCAAAAGCATCTGTCCTAACTTAGAGAAGCTTTGAATTGAGCCCTGGGGAAGGGACAAATACTAGTCATTTGCACTTCTTTTAATTGTTGTGGAAAAAACCTTACATTTTGCTGAATCTGATGCTTGCATCAAGTGGGCTCGCGGGTCCCTTCTCCCATCAAACATGTCCTTTGGGACTTTGAAATCACGTGGCAAGTTCATCGTTGCTATCTCAGGGGCCAATGGATTGTTAAAACGGAACAATCAATCCATGTCTTGAGACTCGGGGTGCAACGCTCCTATATCTCATCGCAACTTGTCCATATCACTTTGCCACTCTCTTGCATGCATGGCCAGAGCTTCATCCTGTACATTCATATTGTCATGAAAATTAGAAGTGCCGGAGTTTACCTTCCTCCTCAACTCCTTATTTTGTTCCAATAAGTCCTGCTGAAAAGTCTGCTGCTGCTCGAAACGTACCTTTTGCGTAGCCATGTGATCCTTCATAAACCTCATCTGCTCCTGGAGGGCGAGGAACTATTGTAATGATGCTTCTTGGTTGGGAGGATGTGGTAACCCCTGACCATTGAACATGTTCAAATCCAATGGACCGAAAACTCCCTGATGAGCCGCATTACCGAGATTCTCCAGTCGATCGGTGAACCATCCAGTAAACAAATCTATTTTATTAGGTTGACTGCCAGAACCTAAGGCTCCAGCCTGTCTAGACAAAAGATTGAAGGAGAAATTCTCGTTTGGGTGAGCAACTTTTCTTTGAAACTGAAGAAATATGATGATCGGAAATTTATCCACGTTCACTGCACAAATTGTGGAGTAATTTTCTGTGTGTCTCATTAAAGGAAACATTCGAGTATTTATACATATTATCACTGTTCATGATTTGACTCCACTGTTCATGACTTGACCCCACTATTCATAGTACTGACATTCTGAGTAGGCCTTGGGCATGTTGGGCACGTGTACCGTTCCGGGTCGCATGTTAGATCTCATGGCCCCCTACATGCGAACTCCTTAGATGTATGAGAGCTGAGACAGCGAAGTCCCCTCGACTCGTGTGAGCTGATACTGCAAGCTCCCTTGGTTGTCCTCTCCCTGTACGCCTCGTACGCATCCATCTAGTGGGGCTTGACCAGGTCGCAGGTAGGCGACCCAGATCTTATTTGGGTTTCGGGTTGGTGACTATTGTTGTATAACACTATGTTATTTCAACCTAATTTAATTATTAATTAAAAAAAAAGTCTTAATGGTGATTTATATGGATAAATGAACTTATCATTCAACGCCACGTGAAATAATTAATACAATTTGCAAATTTGAAATTTCGATATGTTAAACTAAGTAGCTAAAATACATTAATTAAATGTTAAAATTGACTAAATTATAAGTCCCACTTGAATAATTAAATTACAAGGACCACTTTCTAAGGGAAATAATAATAATAAATAAGATAAAATATAGATATAAAGATGTGTTGAATCTGGCTAATATCTCCCTCAAGTCCATTCCTAGGGTGATGGCTTATCTCACGACTTCGATATAAAAATATATCCTTTTTCGTAACGGGGGCTGAGATAATTTGATTGCATCAACATCTTTGATCATCATGCCTATACCATCCATCCCTTATGTCACTTGATGATGATCATGGAAATTAATTGGAGCCTAGTACCGAATTTTGCATTAATATATATATATATTTATTTTAAGTTGGTACTCAATTTTTTATTCCATCAACCGTTAATGATATTATATATTTTTTTTAAATATATATTAAAAGTAAAATATAAAAAATGAATTTTTATTAAAATCATAAAAAAATTAAACAAAGATTAAAAAAAAAAAAAAACACCTCATATCCCTTTTCAATTTGAACAATGATTAGGAAGTGCATATGTTACAGGACTAGACTTTTAATCTCGCAATTCGTACGACCTTATACGATTTATTTAGTTTTTAAAAACGTCGAAGTCAATCTAACTCACAATAATTGAGAATTTAAGCAGGAGCAGAATTCCTCCATGACATCAATACAAAACGAAAACTACTCAAAAGATGAAAAACTAGAAAAGAAAAACCACAGAAAAACAAAAGCACGAGAATTTGAGTGAATGCCCTCAAAATTCTACAAAATCAAATATCTAAGATTTATAGAATCATATTTTTTAAGATTACAAATCATCCAAAATTACATATATTCAAATATTACGTTCCATATTTATCATGTAATATAAATAAATCTTCCGTCTCTCCAAATAACGGACCAATCCTATTGGACCATATGACCCTCACGAATAAAATGGATCAACCAAATGTGCCATTCATTCTTATGCGCAACCCATGACACATACATAAGGTCTCTTTGTTTTATTTATTTATTTTTTTTCTTTCTCGTTTCCATCTCATATCTTTTCAAGTTGTTTTCGTTGCCTTTTTCGAATAGTTGATCCTTTCGTACTTTGGGGTTTTCTATTTTGTTTTGGGTGTTCAACATTATATTTATTCGGCTTTGTTGTTGTTGGAGTTTTGCTTTTTATTTTCTTCTCTCTTTGATGAGTTTTTCACGATTCTCTATTTGCATTCTCTAGTACCTTATGGATTTGATTTTTAAGAAAAAAAATGATGCAATTTGCGTTATTTGATTTCTAGGTTTTGGGGTTTTGATTTTTATGATAAAATAATGCAATTTAGGTTTATTTGATTTATAGGATTTTTCTTCTTCTCTAGTATTTAGTGGGCTTTATTAGACTCTAAATAAAGCTCTGTGATACAATTTTTAGCTAATAGTTGCAATATTTTCACTTTTTTTTTTATTATCATACATTTTGGGATTTTCTTGATCTTTACTGTGATTACTTTGTGTTAATGTTGAGACTATTCATATGTTGCTTTTTATCCAAATCGACTGCCATTCCATTCTTTCATTGTTCGTTTGAACAGGATGTGTTGAATGCTTCCCAGGTAGCCATGGAATTGCTCTTAGTTTTAAAGAGGAGAAGAGAAAGACTCCAGTGGCTGTTGTAACGGAAAAGCTCATCGGACAGCAGCGGTGTAAGTGGCGGCAGTAGCAACCCAGAGGTTTCTCCTCACCTTTGAGCTTGGAGGAATCGAAAGAGGTGAAGAAGAGGAGTTTTCTAGTGAAGATAAAGGCGGCAATAACAACAATTTGCTGAAGAGAAGAAGATTAAGAAAGTTGAGGGTTTTCCGGAGAAAAGAGGGGAAAATGAAGAAATTTTTGTTTATTTCTTAATTTAGTTTAATTTTTTAATTTTTAATATATTTTTATGTATAATTTTTTTATGATCTTTGTTATAGAAAAAATTAATAAAACAATAATAATAAGTAAAAAGTGGATGAAAAGTATGTGAGAATTTTTATTGTTTAATTTTTAGTTACAATATGCTATTTATAAGCTCTTTTACATTCAATTAATAAATGTATTACATTCAATTAATAAATATGTATTAAGTTTTCTTAATTACTCCATTTAATCATCTCCTGATTATAAATGAAGTAAATAGTTTCATCTCATTACTGTAATATGTTTAAAGGGGTTATAGACATCCATTTAATGTATTTACAACACTCCCTATTGGATGTCTTTTAAAGAAAAATATGCTTCATTAAAATCTTTATTAGGAAAAACCCTTTGGGATAAAAACCTAATGAAGGAAAATAAGTACACAATCTCCTATTACAAGTTATCTCATTAAAAACTTTTACTAGAAAAATCCAGTGAGACAAAACATTAGTTAAAGGAAAAGAGTACAACGTGTTTTAGACTCCCCTTAATGGTAACATCACATTATATCTTTGAGTCGACGCATTCTAATCTTATTTCGTAGTCTTTCAAATGTTGAAGTTGGCAATGCCTTGGTAAAAAAGATCTTCTAAAATATCACTAGAATGAATTTGTTGAACTTTTTATGTCACATTTCTTCTCAAGATCATGAGTGAAGAATACTTTTGGTGAAATATGTTTCGGTCTGTCACCTTTGATATAAACACTCTTTAATTGAGCTTTAAATGCTGCATTATCTTCGTATAAGATAGTTGACATATTTTTCTGTAAAGGCAAATTACATATCTTCTGGATATGTTGGGTTAATAACCTTAGTCAAACACACTCTCGGCTTGCCTCATGCATTGCAATTATTTTAGCATGATTTGAAAAGGCAGCAGCTAATGTTTGCTTTGTTGAACGCCATGATATGGTAGTACCTCCACATGTAAATAAATATCCCATTTGAGATCGACCTTTATGTGGATCTGATAAATATCCAGCATCAGCATAACCAACTAATAGGGATTTTGAATCACTTGAATAAAATAACCCCATATCAATGGTCCTTTTGAGATATCTAAATACATGTTTAATTCCATTCCCATGTCCACGTGTTGGAGAAGAACTAAATCTTTCTAACAAGTTTACAGCAAAAGCTATATCAGGTCTTGTGTTGTTTGTAACATCTCGATTCAGGGCCTAGTCGGAATAGTGGTGCGAGACCACAAATCTGAGTTAGTAAATTGAGTTCTTAAGGTTTATGACATGTTTTCATGATAGTATTAAAGTTCCATGTAGAAATTTTGTGAAATTGACATGGAATGATCAAATAGGACTAAATTGCAAAAGTTGCAAAATATGAGTTTCTAGAAGCTTTTTGTATGAAATAGCTTTAGAATATAAATTAGAAGTCCTTAAATAGCAATTTGCCCAAATTATAAGTTTTGGACAAAAATAGACATGAGTTAGTAATTTGTAAATTTTTAAAGAGAAGGGCATTTTGGTCATTTACCAATTAAATGATTAAAATGGGAAAAAGATGATAAAAATTTCATTCATCTTCTTCCTTGTGCCGAAAATTTGGAGACTCCATAGCTAGGGTTCTTCAAATTTTTGAAGCTTGCAAGTAAGTCATCCTAGCCCCGTTTTTAATATTCTTTGTATTTTTGGAGTCCTCATATTATGAATTAGCTATTTTTAGCTATAAGATGAGCTAAGAAGCATGTTCAAAAATCTACCCATGTGTATCATGCATGTAAAATGATATTTTATGGAAGTTTATGAGAGTTTGATGTTAGATAAACATCTTTTCCTTAGTGAATTTCATGAAAAATGATAGTATGGACTAATTTGTAATAGTTATGAAATTGGTCATACCTATTAGAAATAGTGAGAATTGATGATTGTTATAGTAGAGAAAATGAATCAGCTAAGCATGATGTTTAAGAAAGTTAAGTGAGAATCATTTTACGAGCCTAGGTAGGCAAAAGTGTAAATAAGAGAAAGTTTAGGGGGAAAATAGTAATTTTGCCAAATTATGAGTTAAGAGTCAATTTAGTCAATGTGAGTATTAAATGATCTAATTATTATTATAGATCAAGAAAAATGAAGCCCGGATGGAAACCGAGGCAAGAACAAAGTCGAGGACTAAATTGCATATCTACATACATTTTGTATATTGAGGTAGGTTTGTATGATTTCTAAGCTTTATGATTATTATCATTGAATTGCTTAGTATAATGTACATTATTACCATAGAAATGCTTATTGCTATGTTAAATAAAAAAATTAATGAGATTAAGCATGAGAAAGTCCCGATTGAAGTTGAATTACTTAGGATAATCGATCTACCACACAAGATAAGAAAGTCCGTATAAGACCAAGCCAAGGCATGGCATCGGCAATCAAGCAAGTTATCATATAAGTCCAAGACAAGTCTTGGCATTGAAGAGTTATTATGAGATGAAGACCCATGTAAGCCCAAGCCAAGGCATGGCATTGGTGAGTCTCCAAGCATAAATGTCATGTAAGTCCAAGACAAGTCTTGGCATTGAAAAGCTATCATGAGGTAGAGATTCCATGTAAGTCCAAGCCAAGGCATGACATTGGTGAGTAACAAGAAAGATTTCATGTAATTCCAAGCCAAGGCTCGGCATTGACCAGTTCATGAGTAAAGATACCAAGTAAGACCATGTCAAGACATGACAATGGTAAGTTCCCAAGGGAACACACAAGGAAGACTTTGAGTAAGTCCATGTCAAGACATGTCATCAATACCAAGATGAGAGATCCCATGTAAGACCATATCGAGGATATGGCTTTGGCATCGAGTTATATGGGATGAGATTCAGTATCCTCGGTTATTCGCAGAAATTCATCGGGCAAATGAGTAAAGTTAAAATGATAACAAAAAGACAAGTAAGAAAAGCTATTATCAAGTTAGAAATGAGTATTACTCATATTATGAATGATGAACTAGAGATTATAATTATTATTGTAGAGTATGCTGATCTATGTGATCAAGTGATACAGGTACCTTGTTTACCTCACGAGTATGAGACTAGTAAGTATCATGAGATATGTAAGAATCAGTATGAGTAAGTAAGCTTAAATAGCTGAAATTTATGATACCATTGTTTATGTTAAATGGGTTATATTGAGCAAGTATGTTGCTATGTGCATTATATGCAAACTTACTAAGCTAAATGCTTACGTCCTTTATTCTTTCTTTCCATGTAGTCCTGCCAAGCTAATCTCGTGGATCATCGTCATCGGAGCTTGGAGCATACCATCAATCGCTATTTTGGTATAGCCAAGTTGTTTATATTAAGTATGTCATGTATAGGAAACATTTCATTTTGAGTTATGTTTTAAAACTAGCCAAAGTGTTGGCTATCAAGCTTAGTATTCTTTTTGTATATGGCCAAAGAGATGAGTCATGAATGATTAAGTATGTATGTTTTAATCTATCAATGAAGTATGCATCCTTGTTCATGTTAGATGTAATACTTGAGTTGCTTTGAATTGAGCATGAGTTTGGTCTTGATTTCGGGGTGGCAATTGGCTTGGTAAATAGCCTCTAAGTGCTCACGCGGTTGGACACAGCGGCGTGTGTCTGGGCGTGTGCACCACACACTTTGTATCTTAAGTCGAGAATAGACCACGGACTAGTCACACGCGGGCGTGTGTCTAGACTCTAGGCCGTGTTAAGGTAGTCGGTGTGTACCACGGGTGGTAAGCACGGGCGTGTGCCTTGGCCGTGGGGCATTGGCAGAATGCTGGGGTTTTAGGCACGGTTTGGGGCCACGGGCATGTCCAGACCGTGTGTAATTTTCCAGTATCCACCACGGGTGAAAGACACGGGCATGCTTTAGGGGTGCACAGGCGTGTCCCAAGTCACACGGACGTGTGACCCCTGTTTGGAGAGAAAGTTTCCAGATGAGTTCCGAAAGTTTCGGGATGCAAGTCTGAGGCCTCGTAGGCCTATGAAATGTCTGATTTGACTAAGAAAGAGAAGTTTTTAATTCAGAACGAAATTTTATAGCCCGTAAGTACATGATTAAGTGAGTTCAAGCATGGTTATGTCTCGTATCCAGTCTTAGTCTCGGACTCGGGTATAGGGTGTTACATTTAGTGGTATCAGAGCTACGGTTTAGTCGGTTCTAGGACTAATTTAGAACGAGCACGAGTCTAGCTATACATGCCATACGTAAGAATGTTTTTATAATGATAGTGTGACGACTCCTGACGACTTAAATAATTTTTATACATTTAGTAAATGGATCTCGATAGAGTTGTGGCAGATGACGTAGAAAGTAATGCGCCGGCTCCCGCTGAAGGGACGGTGTCGAACAAGAATGAGAATAGACCCACTACGGTGAGTTAAGAAGGAGGAGAAGAGGCTAGAGAAGCTTTCCTCCATATGATGAATACATGGTATACGGAGTTTGTTAAATGCAGAACCCGAATGCGCAACCCCTCCACCCCCACTTATTCCTCAACCTATCCCAGTAGCCCCTCAAGTAGTAGAGGTGGTAAGAGGAGAGAAGCCTCCAGTTGATAGAATCAGGAAACATAGGGCAGAAGAATTTCGGGCTAGAAAAGATGATGATCCGAAAAAAGCTGAGATGCAGTTAGAAAATACCATCGAGGGTATTTAATGAGTTGTCATGCACATCGGAGGAATGCATGAAGTGTGTAGTCTCTCTTTTAAGAGATTACGCCTATCAATGGTGGAACACATTGGTGTGCACATGATGTACCGAGGAAAATGTCACATGGGAATTCTTCCAAGAAGAGTTCAAGAAAAAGTATATCAGTCAAAGGTTCATAGACCAGAAAAGAAAGGAATTTCTAGAGCTAAAGCAAGGCAAGATGTCTGTGACTGATTATGAGCATGAATTTGTACGGCTCAGCAAATACGCTCGAGAATGCGTGTCCACCGAGGCCATCATGAGTAAGAGATTTGAAGATGGGCTAAATGAGGACATCAAATTGTTTGTTGCTGTCCTAGAACTAAAGGAATTTGTTGTGCTAGTAGAGAGGGCTTGTAAAGCTGAAGAATTAGTAAAGAAGAAGAGAAAATCTGAAGTAGAGTCTCGTGACTCTAAAAAGAGACAGTGGAATAAGTCATTCCAATCCTCATCCAAGAAGTCAAGAGATTTCTCCACCCGATCGGCTACTTCCACTGGGTTTTCAAGGAAGGACAAGAGTAAGCGATATTCGGAAGTAAGGCACGAGATGACCTCGGTTGCTAGTGTGGGGAACATCCGATCGGATAGACCCAGAATGCCTGATGTGGCGACGTCATCTTGGAGAATGTCGAGCACATGAAAGTGCATGTTTCAGATGTGGTTCCCAGGACCACTACATAAAAGATTGTCCAGAGACAATGAAAGAAGATAGAGCACAGAACCCGAGATCCGGGAGTATGGTCAGAGGAAGACCGCAGAGGAACCCAGGAAGTAGGGCAAGTGGAAGAGGTAACCCTAGAGAGCAGGCTGCGAGACCCGAGGGTAGGGCGCCTGTAAGGACTTATGCCATTCGCGCCCCCGAAAAGGCATCTTCTCCTGATGTTATTACGGGTACCTTTTCTCTTTATGATATCAAAGTTATTGCTTTAATAGATCCCAGATCCACACACTCTTACATTTGTATGAAACTAGTATCCAGTATGAATATGCCTATAGATTCTATAGAATTTACGATTAAGGTGTCTAATCCTTTAGGCAAGAGTGTGTTAGTTGATGAAGCATGTAAAGATTGTCCATTAATGATTAGAGGTCATTACTTTAAAGCAAATCTTATGTTGCTACCATTTGATGAGTTTGACATCATTCTTGGTATGGACTGGTTGACTGCCCATGATGTAATAGTAAATTGTGGGAAAAAGTACATTGAGATGAAATGTGAGAATGGGGGCATTCTCCATGTAAAATCAGGTGAACAAGGTAGGCCACCGCAATGATTTCTCATATGGCGACACGAGAGATACATAAGAAAGAAAGTGCGAGGCATATTTGGCCTTTGTGATGAATGATAAAGAAACAGAGTTAAAGATTGAGTCGATCTGATAGTATGTGAGTACGTAGATGTTTTTCCCGAAAAATTACCAGGGCGGCTCCGTCTTGTACCAATATCTATTACTCCTTACAGAATGGCTCCAACGGAATTGAGAGAGTTGAAGTCACGATTGCAAGAGTTGACAGATAAAGGTTTTGCGAGATCAAGTTGTTCTCCATGGGAGCTCCGATTTTATTTGTGAAAAAGAAAGATGGCACCATGAGATTGTGCATAGATTACCGTCAACTTAATAAAGTGACAATAAAGAACAAGTACCCATTGCCAAGGATCGATGATTTGTTCGATCAATTGAAGGGAGCCACTGTGTTCTCTAAGATAGACTTGAGATCGGGGTACTACCAGCTGAGAGTAAAGGAATCAGATGTGTCCAAGACAGCTTTTCGAACAAGGTATGGGCATTATGAATTTTTAGTCATGCCCTTTGGTTTGACCAATGCTCCTGCGGTATTCATGGACTTAATGAACTGCATTTTTAGACCATACCTCGACAAGTTTGTAGTCGTTTTCATTAACGACATACTGATTTATTCCCGATATGAGAATGAGCATGCTGAGAACCTACAGACAGTTTTATAGACTCTTCGAGAAAATCAGTTATATGCCAAGTTCAGTAAAAGTGAATTTTGGCTCAAGGAAGTAGGATTTCTAGGACATATTGTCTTGAGAGATGGAGTCAAGAGTAGATCCAAGTAAGATTTCGGCCATAATGGACTGGAATCCACCGAGAAATGTCTCTAAGGTTAGAAGTTTTCTAGGCCTAGTGGCTATTATAGGCGATTCGTCAAGGGGTTTTCTATGATTGCAACCCCGATGACTAAATTGTTCTGAGAAAAATGTGAAGTTTGAGTGGGCGAGAAAGATGCCAACGAAGTTTCGAGAAACCGAAAGCGATGTTGTGAGAGGCTCCAGTTTTAGTACAACTTTGAGACAGAAAAGAATTTGTGATTTACAAATGATGCATCCTTAAATGGATTAGGCTGTGTACTTATGCAAGAAGGCAAAGTGATTGCTTACGCCTCAAGACAGATTGAAGCCACATGAGAAGAATTATCCGACCCACGATCTAGAGTTGGTTTGCCATAGTCTTCGCATTGAAGATATGGAGACACCACCTATATGGTGAGAGATGTCGGATCTTCACCGATCGAGAAAAGTTTGAAGTACTTGATGACGCAGAAGAGAGTTGAACTTAAGGCGGCGGAGATGGTTAGAGTTGATAAAAGACTATGAATTGGTCATTGACTACCATCCCGGAAGGCGAATGTGATCGCTGATGCTTTGAGTAGAAAGTCCCTATTTGCATTAAGGGCAATGAATTCACGGATGACTTTATCCGATGATGGTTCTATTCTAGCTGAGTTAAAAGCTAGACCAGTATTCCTCCAAGAGATTTTTGAGGCTCGGAAAAGAAGATAGTGAATTGCAAGTCAAGAGAGCTCGGTCACGAGACAGATGTTGAGTCTGATTTCCGGATTAGTCCCAATGGAAGTCTGATGTTCAAAGATAGAATTTGTGTACCAAGAAAGGACGAGCTTATTCAGAGAATTTTGCATGAAGCACATAACGGATGTTTATCTGTACATCCGGGTAGTACCAAAATGTTTAATGACTTAAAGCAACAGTATTGGTGGCCGAGAATGAAGAAAGATATTTCAGAGTTTGTTTCCAAATGCTTGATTTGTCAGCAAGTAAAGGCTGAACACCAAGTACCTTCGGGTTTGCTTCAACCCATTTTTGTTCCGGAGTGGAAATGGGATCGTATTACTATGGATTTTGTAATGGGTCTACCATTATCTCCGAGCAAGAAAGATGCGGTATGGGTTATAGTTGATAGACTCACGAAGTCAGCTCATTTTATACCTGTACGAATTGATTACTCACTAGACAAGTTGGCAAACTTGTACGTTTCAGAAATAGTAAGGCTTCACGGTGTTCCGTTGTCAATCATCTCGGATAGAGATCCGAGGTTTACATCCAGATTTTGGAAGAAGTTACAAGAGGCCTTGGGTACAAAGTTGAACTTTAGTACCGCTTTTCATCCTCAAACTGACGGTCAGTCGGAAAGGTTAATTCAAGTACTCGAGGATATGCTCAGATGTTGTATTCTTGAATTCCGAGGCAGTTGGGAAAAGTTTCTCCCATTGGTAGAGTTTGCCTACAATAATAGTTTTCAGTCGAGTTTAAAGATGGCACCTTATGAGGCTCTATATGGGCGTAAGTGCGAACGCTTTATTTTGGGTGAACTCAAGGAAAACCAAATTCACGGGGTTGATTTGGTTAGAGAGGCTGAAGAGAAAGTGAAAGTAATACGAGAATGTTTAAAAGCTGCATCAGATAGACAGAAGTCCTATTCGGACTTAAAGAGAAAAGAGATAGAGTATCAAGTCGGAGATAAAATTTTATTGAAAGTGTCACAATGGAGAAAAGTTCTCAGATTTGGCCGTAAAGGCAAGTTGAGTCCACGTTTTATCAGACCATACGAGATTACTGAAAGAGTTGGGCCGGTAGCTTATCGATTGGCTTTGCCATCAGAGTTAGAAAAGATTCACGATGTGTTTCACGTGTCAATGTTGAGACGCTACCGATCAGATCCTTCACATGTAATTACCCCGTCAGAGATAGAGATTCATCTCGACGTGACTTATGGTGAAAAACCAATTAAGATTTTAGCTCGGGAAGTCAAGTAGCTAAGGAATAAAAGTATTTCCCTGGTAAAAGTATTGTGGCAAAGACATGGAATAGAAGAATCTACGTGGGAACCAGAAGAGAGCATGAGAAACCAGTACCCAAACCTGTTTGCTGGTAAGATTTTCGAGGACGAAAATTCCTAAGAGGGGGAGAATTGTAACATCCCGATTCAGGGCCTAGTCAGAATAGTGGTGCGAGACCACAAATCTGAGTTAGTAAATTGAGTTCTTAAGGTTTATGACATGTTTGCATGATAGTATTAAAGTTCCATGTAGAAATTTTGTGAAATTGACATGGAATGATCAAATAGGACTAAATTGCAAAAGTTGCAAAATATGAGTTTCTAGAAGCTTTTTGTATGAAATAGCTTTAGAATTTAAATTAGAAGTCCTTAAATAGCAATTTTCCCAAATTATAAGTTTTGGACAAAAATGGACATGAGTTAGTAATTTGTAAATTTTTAAAGAGAAGGGCATTTTGGTCATTTACCAATTAAATGATTAAAATGGGAAAAAGATGATAAAAATTTCATTCATCTTCTTCCTTGTGCCGAAAATTGGGAGACTCCATAGCTAGGGTTCTTCAAATTTTTGAAGCTTGCAAGTAAGTCATCCTAGCCCCGTTTTTAATATTCTTTGTATTTTTGGAGTCCTTATATTATGAGTTAGCTATTTTTAGCTATAAGCTGAGCTAAGAAGCATGTTAAAAAATCTACCCATGTGTATCATGCATGTAAAATGATATTTTATGGAAGTTTATGAGAGTTTGATGTTAGATAAATATCTTTTCCTTAGTGAATTTCATGAAAAATGATAGTATGGACTAATTTGTAATAGTTATGAAATTGGTCATACCTATTAGAAATAGTGAGAATTGATGATTGCTATAGTAGAGAAAATGAATCAGCTAAGCATGATGTTTAAGAAATTTAAGTGAGAATCATTTTATGAGCCTAGGTAGGCAAAAGTGCAAATAAGAGAAAGTTTAGGGGGAAAATAGTAATTTTGCCAAAGTATGAGTTAAGAGTCAATTTAGTCAATGTGAGTATTAAATGATCTAATTATTATTATAGATCAAGAAAAACGAAGCCCGGATCGAAATCGGGGCAAAAATAAAGTCGAGGACTAAATTGCATATCTACATATATTTTGTATATTGAGGTAAGTTTGTATGATTTCTAAGCTTTATGATTATTATCATTGAATTGCTTAGTATAATGTACATTATTACCATAGAAATGCTTATTGCTATGTTAAATAAAGAAATTAATGAGATTAAGCATGAGAAAGTCCCGATTGAAGTTGAATTACTTAGGATACTCGATCTACCACACGAGATAAGAAAGTCTGTATAAGACCAAGCCAAGGCATGGCATCGGCAATCAAGCAAGTTATCATGTAAGTCCAAGACAAGTCTTGGCATTGAAGAGTTATTATGAGATGAAGACCCATGTAAGCCCAAGCCAAGGCATGGCATTGGTGAGTTTTCAAGCAAAGATGTTATGTAAGTCCAAGACAAGTCTTGGCATTGAAAAGCTATCATGAGGTAGAGATTCTATGTAAGTCCAAGCCAAGGCATGACATTGGTGAGTAACAAGAAAGATTTCATGTAAGTCCAAGCCAAGTCTCGACATTGACCAGTTCATGAGTAAAGATACCAAGTAAGACCATGTCGAGACATGGCAATGGTAAGTTCCCAAGGGAACACACAAGGAAGACTTTGAGTAAGTCCATGTCAAGACATGGCATCAATACCAAGATGAGAGATCCCATGTAAGACCATATTGAGGATATTGCTTTGGCATCAAGTTATGTGGGATGAGATTCAGTATCCTCAGTTATTCGCGGAAATTCATCGGGCAAATGAGTAAAGTTAAAATGATAACAAAAAGACAAGTAAGAAAAGATATTATCAAGTTAGAAATGAGTATTACTCATATTATGAATGATGAACTAGAGATTATAATTATTATTGTAGAGTATGCTGATCTATGTGATCAAGTGATACAGGTACCTTGTTTACCTCACGAGTATGAGACTAGTAAGTATCATGAGATATGTAAGAATCAGTATGAGTAAGTAAGCTTAAATAGCTGAAATTTATGATACCATTGTTTATGTTAAATGGGTTATATTGAGCAAGTATGTTGCTATGTGCATTATATGCAAACTTACTAAGCTAAATGCTTACGTCCTTTATTCTTTCTTTCCATGTAGTCCCGCCAAGCTAATCTTGTGGATCATCGTCATCGGAGCTCGGAGCACACTATCAATCGCTATTTTGGTATAGCCAAGTTGTTTATATTAAGTATGGCATGTATAGGAAACATTTTATTTTGAGTTATGTTTTAAAACTAGCCAAAGTGTTGGCTATCAAGCTTAGTATTCTTTTTGTATATGGCCAAAGAGATGAGTCATGAATGATTAAGTATGTATGTTTTAATCTATCAATGAAGTATGCATCATTGTTCATGTTAGATGTAATACTTGAGTTGCTGAATTGAGCATGAGTTTGGTCTTGATTTCAGGGTGGCAATTGGCTTGGTAAATAGCCTCTAAGTGCTCACACAGTTGGACACACGGACGTGTGTCTAGGCCGTGTGCACCCTGCACCTTTGTATCTTAAGTCAGAATAGACCACGGACTAGTCACACGGGCGTATGTCTAGACTCTAGGCCGTGTTAAGGTAGTCAGTGTGCACCACGGGTGGTAAGTATGGGCGTGTGCCTTGGCCGTGGGGCATTGGCAGAATGCTGGGGTTTTAGGCACGGTTTGGGGCCACGGGCGTGTCCAGACCGTGTGTAATTTTCTAGTATCCACCACGGGTGAAAGACACGGGCATGCTTTAGGGGTGTACGGGCGTGTCCCAAGTCACACGGACGTGTGACCCCTGTTTGGAGAGAAAGTTTCCAGATGAGTTCCGAAAGTTTCGGGACGCAAGTCTGAGGCCTCGTAGGCCCATGAAATGTCTGATTTGACTAAGAAAGAGAAGTTTTTAATTCGGAACAAAATTTTATAGCCCGTAAGTACATGATTAAGTGAGTTCAAGCATGGTAATGTCTCGTATTTAGTCTTAGTCTCGGACTCGGGTATGGGGTGTTACATTATTTCCAGGATACATCAATGCCCCTATGACACTTAAATATGGTACTTTAGGACCAAGAAACTCTTCATTATTCTCATAAAGACAAAATTGATCTTTATTCACATCTAATATAATACAACCATCGGGGTCCTCAATGGATATGCTTTATCCATATAAAATTTCTTTAAGATATTTTTCATATAAGTTGACTGATGGACATGAATTCCATTTTTTAAATATTCGATCTGCAAGCCAAGACAAAACTTTGTTTTTCCAATATCTTTCATCTCAAATTCTTTCTTTAAATAATTTAATGCATTTTGAAGCTCTTCAGGAGTTCCAATAATTTTTAGATCATCAATGTAAATAGAAATTATCACAAAGTTTGATCCATACCTTTTTATAAAAACACATGGGCAGATTAGATCGTTTTTATAACTGATGGTCACTAAACTAACTATAAATACGACAAAGGAAAGCGCACCTATCGAATAATAGTATAGCTATGGTGAGTAGGGAATATCGCATCCACGAGGACTAAAAGTACTAGTAATTACCGTCTTCTTATTATCTAGCAGATAAACTGTGGTGATGTGTTTTAATCTAAAATTACTAAACTAAGTTATCTAATAACGCAACAAAGAATGAAATAGGAAAATAATCAAAGATAACCAATGAGATAGAAAATACCCAGGAAAGAATCCATCTAGACTTCACCTATTATTATGAATCTGAATTAAACGATTAATATCTCTGTCGAGAGTAAGAACAACTGACTCTAGGTTGATTAATTGAAATCTCTTTCTAATTAAAACACCTATTGTCGCATTAACTCGATCTATGGATTCCCCTATTAGATTTGACTCTAATCCTGTAGATTTATGTCATCTTATTTCTAGGATTGCGTGTAACTCTACTCAATTATGCTGGATCTACTCTTAAACAGGGACTTTTGCTCAACTGAAATAAGCACATTAAACATGAATTAATATTCAAGACATATTAAAACAAGAAATAAACATACATAATTGAGAACAAGAATCAAATATTTATCATGTAAATCAGAAATCAAATAATAAGATTCGTCATAGGTTTCATCTTCCCTAGGTATCTAGGGAATTTAGTTCATAATCCTGAATAGAAACATCTCAAAGTTAGGATAACCACAAGACATAAAGAAACTCAATAAAACTTCAAAAGAAATTAAATGGAGATCTTCGATCTTGAGGGAGATCTGCTTTCGAATTGATTCCGTTGGCGTTCTTCGAGTGTTTTCTTCGATCTTTATAGACTTTAGAATGCTCAGAGAGCCTAAAATTTGGGTTTTTTCTGCATATTTGGGAAGCAGGGTGTGAAATCAACACGGGCTGGCACATGGGCATGTGACCAGCTCGTGTGGAGATGTCCAGGCTGTGTGGATCCTGAAAACAGCTCTATTTGTCTGATTTTGGCTCATTTTTCACTTCTTTCCCTCCCAAATGCTCTCTTAAGTATAGAAACATGAATTTAAAGGATTAGGAGCATCAAATTCACTCATTTTTATAATTAATCATCTAAAAACGCATTAAGAATTGGATTAAAATATGTTACTT
Source organism: Gossypium sturtianum (assembly GCA_025698515.1). Lineage (NCBI taxonomy): Eukaryota > Viridiplantae > Streptophyta > Magnoliopsida > Malvales > Malvaceae > Gossypium > Gossypium sturtianum. The sequence continues at coordinate 55,375,673 of CM046949.1, read as the reverse complement.
TTATAGCTTATCAAATATTCTCACACTTAAGCATTTGCTTATCCTCAAGCAAAATCCTCAACTTACATTAAAATTAATATTTCTCAACTTGTAATTCCCATAAATAATGTCTCAAAATAATTCACAAATAATCATGCATTGACAATTCAACCAAAAGAGCACTAAAGTCTCAAACAATCCAAGCTAACATTTTTAAATACGAAAACATAGGTGTTGCCCCTTATTTAAGTAGTTACCTTTAATTCAAAATCTACAAGAATCGACATCCTCACTAAAGATTCACTCAAATCACTCAAAGTGTTTAAGGTTTACGAATAAGCACTCAATAGTCAAACAAGAAAAGTCATTACCATAGGCTTGCATGAAAATCAAATCACTACCACTATAAAATGATATGATATACAAATCAAAAGGCCTTTAAGAGGTTGTAATGGGGATTAGGTTGTGGGTGTGGAGAAAGGCCAGAAAAGTTGGTTATAATAGAGATCGAATTGATAAATTACCAAACTAGAAAAAATAAACAAGTGCTGAATTAAAAATAATTACATCATTCGAGACTATTCAAGAATAAAAACGAGTTTTTTCTTAAAATATGAATTTAACTGTTCAAGCTCAACCAACATAGAACTAAATAATAATCAATATTTTTTTCGATCTTTTTTTTATTAAAAAAAAGAAGAAATAATTCAGAAAGTCAACAAAGGAGCATAGATAAACAACTAACCAAATCAAATCTCGACAAAAAGGGAGTCAATAAAACGGGAAAAAGTTTCAATGAAAAGATGAGTTATGGGTTAACATTAATGGGTAAATCAAGAAACGGTGTGTTAGGCTCAACGGGGTTCACTAAGGGTTAATTATGCAGGTAGGCTTTTTATGTGATAAGTGGGTTAAAACCTAAGTGCCTTTATCATCTCAGTATATCAAATCAAAAAGTGTGATCTCGACATGTATAACTGACGCAAGTTCTAGAATAACAAATCAAATTGACACACTCATAACCAATAATAAAATGAGCAAGAAAAATGTATGCTCTAAAGGTTCAAAATCTCACAAAAAATCATAGTTTTTTATGTCAATCTTGTAAATTTCAAAATTCAGGATAATACTTCAATTTAGGGAAACAACCTAAAAATTTTTAATTTTTGAAAAATAACTTATCATGCTCGATTCTCTCATGTCTTCATGTCTTCAAGTTTAAATCATCCAATACACAATTATTGATAAATTAATCTAAAAAACATCAACAAAAATTCAAAATCGACAAAAAATTATTCTAATGGAAGTATGAGAAAATTACTTGAATACATGGCATAATTCAGATACATGGCATAATTCAGAGATTTTCTAATAATTATATAAATAACCTCCCCACACTTAAGATGTACTTTGTCCTCAATGTACAATCAAATATAATTACAGTATAAACAAAATATCATAAGAGAGGGAGAAAATTGAAACTGCCCTGAATATTGGATGAAATGTCAGAATGGTGAAAAGCAAAATTGAAGGTAGATCTAAATGTAGTGCATGATTCCGAGCAAACTAATAAGAAAATAAACACAAATAGTGAAGAAGACTAAAAGGTTACTAACTCGATTAGAAACAACCATAAAAATAAAAATATAGTTCAAAAGATAAGAAACGAAATAAGTCTAAGAAAATAAGAATAAAAAGAACTAAAAATAACAATAAACATAAACATAAAAGAAAAATAAAAAGAAAACACTCAATGGTCCTCATCATCAGAAACACCAGTGTCGCGAGTTGTCGGCGCTGAAGATGAGATATAGAGATGTTGACAGATCTGCTACAATGTCGCGTCAATATTGTCGAACCTCTAAAAGCAGTGCTGCTCAAAGTGAGTGAACCGCTCGGAGAGGTCCTCTAATGTAACACCCCTTACCCGTATTCAACGCCGGAACAAGGTACGAGGCATTATTGGACATAAACACAAGCAAACATACATTTCTGAGTCATAAATTTCCAATCAAATTAAAACTTTTCATACACATTCATATCGTCCCTAAATCGAGCCTATGAGGCTCAATACATGCTTTGGAAGTGGTTCGGGACTAAACCGAGAACTTTAGAAAATTTTACAAAACATAGAAAATTTTTCATGTTACAGGGGTCACACGCCCATGTGGGTTCGGAACACGCCCGTGTGGCCCTGAGACATGCTCGTGCTACAGGTTGTGTTCAATTTAGGGAGCTCTCTGACTTGTGCCACACGGCCGTGCCACACGCCCGTGTGCTAGGCCGTGTGGTTGATTTAATTTTCATATTTTTTCATAAAATAGGTGCAGACTTCACACGGCCGAGACACACGCCCGTGTCTCTGCCCGTGTGCTCAATTATGGACATTCTATTTTGCAACAATTAAGGTGCATGGGACACACGACCAAAACACATGCCCGTGGGGCAGGCCGTGTGTCTAGACACACGCCCGTGTGTCTACCCGTATGGACAACAATAAGGCTATTTACCAAGTCATTTTGCCACCCTTACTTGTACATACATACACAACATCATATGGCACCAATCCAAGCATATTACATACAACCAAATCAGCCACAATCAAGACAGCAACACATCATTCACATGCTACCATCTATCATACACAAACATCACATGCTTATCAACTCAAATCATGTAAATTCCCACATCCATGAAAGGCATCATCATATAAATTGCTCATACCAATTGTAGCCAATTTTCAGTGGCCTTATACAAAATGAACTTTCAACCAATATAAGCCAACACATTTAGCCAAATCAATTATGACACATAACAAAATTACCAAGTCCCCTATAAATTCCATAACTCAAAATGTAGAATTCATTGGTACCAAAATAATAGTTGATAGTGTGAATGGATCTCCGACGATCTCCAATCCCGAGCTAGCTTGGTGACACTATAAGGCAAGGGAAAGAAAGGGGGTAAGATATATAGCTTAGTAAGTTCATATGCAAATAATAAACAACATAAACCATACAATTGCCATATAAGTAACATGCGTATGTCAACCTAAATGTCATTAAAACTCATGAACATAACATACTCAATCACATTCTTACCAATAGATCATCATATACCGAATTCATGTCCTTTGAGTTTTTCGTACATACCTGTACCAACTCGTAATATAATCACATACTTTCTCGTCTTTGTCATACTCGTTGAACCACTTGGAATACTATCGGATACACGGAAATCTTTGCATATAAGTGCCACATATGTAGCCAATGCTACCACAAATTTCATAACACATATAAGCTCGCTCTCGAGCTATCCTCGGGCCTGCTCACACAAGCTGTCAGTCGAGACGTAGCTACGCGGTGCTACTCACACAAGCTGTTAGGTATCCGCAACATATGTCGGCATACCCAGCCCCCGGTAAGACGTACGGGAGCAGCACTCGGGACACATAAATCACATAATCACATGGGTTCCTAGTAACATGTCACTTGTATCCTAATCTATTCCTATGGTTCAATCGGGATTTCTCTCTTGCCGGAACTTCGTCGAATATATTCATAGAATCAATCATACATTTCATGCAATATCAAAACATTAAAATACAAATATAACATTGCATTATTTACATACGAACTACCTCGGTACAAAAGTAGTAGAATTTGACCTAATCGTTAAATACTTTGTTTTTCCCCCGATCTAGGTCCGTACCTCATTTTTCTTGATCTATAATAACAAATTTAACTCATTCAATCATCCCATTATTCAATTCAGCCCAAAAATCATATTATGGAAAAATTACATTTTTGCCCCTAAACTTTTAACATTTTACATTTTAGTCCCTAGGCTCGTAAAATGAAATATGTTCAATTTATTTAAAACCCAAGCCTAGAAAAACTTTATTCATGCTCATAACAGCCCACAATTTCCATTAAATCACACTGTTACTACATATTTTATAACTTTTACAAATAGGTCCTTTTTTACATTTTTACCGAAAATCACTTAGCAAAAGTTGTTTATCCAACCTCAAATTTGTATAATCTACCATTAAACATCAAAATACACAAATATCTAACATGGTTCAAACCCTATACCTTAATCATACTTCAAATTAGTACTAGAAATAGGTAGATCGAGTTACAAGGATTTCAAAAACATAAAAATCATTAAAAATGGGGCTAGAACGGACTTACAATCGAGATTGGAAGCTTTAAAAACCCTAGCTATGTCTTCCTCTTGTAAATTTCGGCCAAGGGGTAGAAGATGAGTAAAAATTGGCTTTTAATTTGATTATTAATTCATTTAATTAGAAAAATAACCAAAATGCCCCTAACTTAAAACATAAAAATTCTCTTACTTCATGTCCATTTTTGTCCACTAACTTAACCAATGGTCTAATTACCATCTAAGGACCTTCAATTTAAAGTTTCATAGTAATTAGACACCTCTAGCTTCTAGAACACACATTTTGCACTTTTTGCAATTTAGTCCTTTTAACTAAATTAAGTGCCCAAACGTCAAAATTTTCGAACGAAATTTCCACGAAATCATTTCATAAAAGTATACCATAAAAATATAATAAAAACAAATTTTACTGCGTCATATTTGTGGTCCCGAAACTATTGTTCCGACTAGACCCAAAATCGGGCTGTTACATCTAATGTAGTAGCAGAAGAAACAGGACGGTGACTCGAAGGCGGAGGATGAGGTGGATCCTCGTGATGGAAAGGGAAATCATCAGTGAAGTCCTCAGGCTCATCCTGAGGGTCAAAATGATATAATTGGTACTGAGGAGGACCCACTCCACGAAGTCGCTCGATCATCCTCATATGGGTCATGCTCGATATTCCTTGTGGGGACATCTGGCCGACGAGTCTAAGCATAGAGGAATGCTCCGGTCTGTCGAGGAGATCGAAGTGTCAAGTGAATCGAGTCACATAAGGGCCTAAACAAATAAGACCATTTCTGTTGCAGTTTGTCTGATGGCAGAAGGCGAGAGCGATGAAGTAAGCCAGATAAAAAATATGCCATGTGCCATGCTCCATATAAAATATGCATCGGTGGTACTGATGACTTCGGTGCTCTCCCTCTTACCGTCAATGTGTGAGATAAAAGGGCATGAATATACCGTAAAACTGGAGGAGAGAAGTCACCTTCGAGCGACTCGCATCATAAGGTGTCGTACTCGCCGTAAGACCTACCCAACAAAGAGATGGCGAGTAGTGGATGTGCCGATGTAGGCGTAGAAAGTTCTCGACACTCATAAACTCTTCCTTGTACAGTTCCAAAGTAACAACGAACTCAAGGACACTTATATGTCGCGCCAGGCCACTGAGTCTGAAGGTGATGGTGCCCGGCTCGTCATGAGTCGTCATCACATGCTGGAGAGTAAATTTAAAGCAGAACTCCAAAGTCAGCTCCGTGTATGTGGGCTCGATAATAGAAAAGAACCGATCTCACGGGGCTGTGGCAATAAAGGTGCGCACATGATCAGCTAATTGGACCTGCTCCAAAGTGGCCCATTCAATACATTAGCCTAAGCCGAGTGGTCGCAGTCGAAGTAGCTGATATAAATCCTCCTGGGGACCCACTAAAAATTGGATATAGAGGTGGCGGGCCTTGGCGAAAACACTCGAGAAGGAGGTCATGCCAGGGGTCTACCTCTTTTTCGAAGCGAGGACGACGACCTTGGACTTGCTTCAAGTGTTCATCATGGTGAATCTGCAGGAAAATAAACTGACCAAATATGAATTTCAATATTCAATGCAAAAACATGAATCGACATAATGGAGTAGTTCAAATAATTACAAAATGAAAGGCGAATCGCACTAAAAGCCACAGTCACAAAATCGAACACCCAACTAAATAATTAAATCTAACCGACACTTTGAAAGAAGCAGCCATAATATATAAAGAATAATAATACGAATAAAATAATAAAAATAATGATCGAAAATAAAATAACAGTAATAATCATAATAATAAATACAATTAAAGAGAATAATACTAAAACAAAGCATAAATAATAACAATAATAATAATAGTAATAAGGAATAAATAAATAATTAGGAAAGAAAAGAAAAATAATGAAATAATGGAATAATAAATAATAATAAATAATAATAATAAAAGAAGGTAGAAAGAGGAAACTGATGGAGTGACGGACGGTGGTCGGAGGTGTGCGACGGGACAGGGAAGGGCGTCGGAGGTGCACGACAAGACAGGGGAGGGCGTTGGAGTTGCGTGTGCGTGGGTTACGAGGTGGAGAGAAGGGCGTGGGTAGATTTCAGCAAGGTGAGGGGAAGAGTGGATGCGGCGGGCATGGTGGTTGCGAGGGGAACTGATAAACCGTAAAAGTAACATATTTTAATATCACATTTAGCATGCTTTTGGATGAATTATCCTTTATTTAATGTAATTTGGTGCTCTTAATCCTTTTTTTTTCATGTTTTATACTCAGGGAAGCACTGGAGGATGAAAAGAACGGAAAACGGGCCCAAAACGGAGTAAATGGGACATATCACGAAATCTACATGGCCTGGGCCCAAGACCACACGGTCGTCCCTCACTTATTAGACCTGAACACGGCCTGGCCACGATTCACACGGGCGTGTGCCATGGCCGTGTCCCTGCCGCGGCCAAGAGGAGTTTTACTCGGAATAGGATGCTTGGAGGCAAAGAAACATAATCCAAAGTCTATTTAAACACCTTAGTAAGAATCCTATTTGAATTAGGATACTTAGGGGCCAAGTAAGGCATCTCAAATTCTATATAAACACCCAAGGAGGCAACTTGAAAGGGAGTTCGGCAAAAGCCAGAGCCCAAAGCTATCGTTTAGGGGCGTCTTGCTAGGCCAGAGAGGGCGGATTTATGGGGATTCGCTCAGGGATAGCCAGTTGATCCATCTCAAGAAGCCGGAATTATACTCAAGACGGAGGATCTCCTCTTCAATTCCTTCAAGGGGTTTTAGGGATTTCTTATGTTTTGTTTTATCTTTTCTTCTCGATGTTTTCTTTTATTGTTATGAACTAAACCTTGAGATACCGAGGGGATGAAACTTAGATGAATCTTGTTATCGTTTGCTGAACTATATGATAAATATTTGATTTGTTCTTAATTATGTGTTCTTAATTCTTGTGTTGATATTTCGCGGATATCGATTCAAGTTTGATGTGCTTAGGTGGAGGAGTAAAAGTCCCTGCCTAAGAGTAGATCTAGCATAGTTAAGCGGAGTTGATCGCGCGCCTAGAGATAGGGTGACGAGGCATTGCTGGATTAGGGTGAAACCTAATATGGGAGTCCATAGATCGAGTTAATGCAATTCTAGGGGTTTTAATTAGAAAGAGATTTCAATTAATCAACCTAGGGTTAGACGTTATTCGCCTCGAGAGAGGGTTTAATATAAATTAGGGAATCCTACGGATCAAGTCAAGTGAATAAATCGTCTGGTTCAGAGTTAGATAACAAGTGAAGTCTAGGTGGATTCTTCCTTGGGTGTCGTCTTAATCAATTGGTTTTTCCTCAAGTTATTTTCCCAAATTCATTCTTCTTTGTCTTAGAGTCTTTAATTTAGTAGTTAATTAATTTAGATTTAAAACAACAAATTCTCTTTATTTTAGGCTAAATAATAAAAAGAAAGTTAGTATTAGTACTTTTAGTTCCTTTGGGTTCGACAATCAGGTCTTGCCTAAGCTATACTACTATTTGATAGGTGCACTTGCCTCAATCGTTGTCATAGTTAGTTTCCAGGTTTGATCATTCTCGTTATTTAAATTTTTAAAACTCTAACACACGATCAAGTTTTTGGCGCCGTTGCCGGGGAACTAAAATATTAAGAACGCTCTATTTTTATTACTTTAGCCATTTTTACTTTTTGCAATTTAATTTCTTATTTTATTCGCTAATTTTTCTTCTTTTATTACTTCTTCCTTCCAGGTACCTCTAGTTTATGACTAGAAGGAATCCGAGAGGACCTTTAGTATACGACAGTGATATTGAAGCTACCGTTCGTAGAAACCGTAGAGAAATTAGGCGAGCCCTAAATTACCAAGAAGAAGAACAACAACACGAATCCAATCCTACTGAAGGGATGGATGAGAATAATCCACCAACACAAGATGTGGGAGAAAATAATGCTCCACGTACTATGTATGATTATGCTAAACCTCATTTAACAGGAGCCGAATCGAGTATTGTTAGGCCTGCTATAGCTGCTAATAATTTTGAATTAAAGCCTAACACTATACAAATGATTCAACAATTTGTTCAATTTGATGGTTTGCAGGACGAAGACCCAAACACTCATATAGCTAATTTTTTTAGAGTTCTGTGATACCTTCAAAATAAATGGCGTTTCTGAGGATGCCATACGACTTCGGTTATTTCCCTTTTCATTAAGGAATAAAGCCAAACAGTGGTTAAACTCGTTACCACGAGGGTCAATCACTACATGGGATCAAATGACCGAAAATTTTTTATTAAAATATTTCCCACCGGCCAAAACAGCTAAGTTACGGAATGATATCTGTTCTTTTGTGCAGATGGATTTAGAGACATTATATGACGCATGGGAGAGATATAAGGATCTCTTGAAGAGGTGCCCACACCACGGATTACCTTTGTGGCTTCAAGTCCAAACTTTCTATAACGGTGTAAACCCCTCAACGAGGCAACTAATTGATTCAGCCGCTGGTGGAACCCTAAACAACAGAACTCCTAAAGTAGCCTACGAATTCATAGAGGAGATGTCACTGAATAACTATCAGTGGCAGGTTACAAGGATAAAACCAATAAAATCAGCCGGAGTTTTCAACCTCGACGCAGTAACTATGCTATCAACACAGGTAGAGATGATGAATAAAAAGCTTGATAGTTTGTGTTCTTCGCAGGTACATCCAGTAATGCAGTGCGACGCAAGTGGAACTGTGGCGAATCCTGAGTACCCACCCTACGAACCGGGCACAGAAAGCGAATAGATGAACTATATAGGTAATAACTTCAGATCCAATAATAACCCTTATAGTAATAATTATAATCCAGGTTGGAGGAACCACCCAAATTTTTCATGGGGGGTCAAGGAAATCAAGGAAATCAAAGACAACAACCTCCTCAAAATTTCCAAAATCAGCCCTATCCACAGGAGAAGAAGCCGAACCTTGAAGAGATGCTGACAAAATTCATGGCAGCTACAGATAACCGTCTCCAAGACACTGAGACCACCCTTAAGAATCAACAGGCATCAATCAAAGGGATCGAGAGCCAAGTTGGGGAACTCACTAAGACAGTTGGACAACTTACTAACACAGTTGGACAACTAGCAAAGATAATTTCCGAATGACCGCAAGGGCGTCTACCGAGCAACACTGAGATTAACCCAAAGGAGCAAATCCAAGCCATATCAGCGCATGATATAGGGTTAGACGAACCCAGTCCAATACAAGAAAACGAGGTAGAAAAAGGTAAAGTTTAGGTAACACAAGAAAAGCCAAAACAGGTAATCAAAAAGTACCAACCTCGCATTCCTTATCCCGAAGCGATGAAGAGAGACGATACGAAGAAACGATTCGATAAGTTTCTTAAACTTTTAAAGAAATTACATATCAACTTACCTCTTCTTGAAGCTCTTTCACAGATGCCAGATTCGAGGAAATTTTTAAAACATCTCTTGACGAACAAGCATAAGTTAGGCGAGGAGCCACATGTGGAATTAAACGCAGTATGCTCAGCAATGTTACAAAGATAGACTACCGCGAAAGTTTGAAAGATCCAGGAGTTTTACAATTCCATGTTTAATTGGTAGACTAACTGTTGATAATCGCGTTAGGCGATTTAGGGCAAGCATAAATGTCATACCTTATAAATTGTTTAAACAACTAGGTCTAGGGAAACCCAAACAAACTAGGATGAGTATTCAATTAGTGATAAAACTCATTTAGAATTCCTGGGGTATTATAGAAGATGTTCTTGTAAAAATTGATAAATTCGTTTTCCCAGTAGATTTTGTTGTCTTAGACATGGATGAGGATAATTCGATTCCCTTAATTTTAGGAAGACCATTTTTAGCAACCTGCCGGACCTAAAATTGACATTGATGCGGAGAACTAATACTTCGTGTAGGTAATGAGATAGTCACTCTCCAAGCTCTCGATTCGGCTAGAACATCGAGTAATCCAGGTGAGAAAATAAATTCTATTGATAACCATTCGGTTAATCCTTCTTTTCAGGAAACACCAGGAAATAATACAACTGAACCCGATCCTATACCATGTGCCAAGAAAGAAATAACTCATGAGGAACGAAGGATTCAAATCGATGATCTAGACGAGTGGAAGACGCATTTCAAGGAAAAAATAGGGATACACGAAGCAGAACCAGAGCCACTCCACGAAGCAAACAAGTTCAAAATCAGAGATCAGGTATTGATAGAAAAAACAGACCCTCGAACATCTCCTCCTGACCCTAACACAAACAAAGAAATACCGTTTAGGGTAATCAGTGTTTTTCCATATGGAACAGTCGAGGTAAGTAATCCTATTTTCGATACTTTCAATATAAACGCTTCTCGACTTAAACTTTATCAAGGAAATAGAACTGATAGCATGAGGGAAGATATTCAAATTTTTAAACCACCCTGATTTGTTGTGAATACGAGGAAAGTCTAGCTTAAGACTTTAAACGAGCGCTTCTCGGGAGGCAACCCGAGCACTAACCCTATAAATTTTTACATTTTTAATTCTTATTTTACTTTCTTTTTTTCTTTTTAGCACCTAACTATAAACTAACCAAAGTGTAGATTTCCAAACCACACGGCCTTACACACGGTCGTGGCCGTGGCCATGTGGACACCACAGGAAGGTACAAGGGCGAGGGCAACCACCAGATCCATAATCTCTATTTAGACCCCCTTCTTCCTTTTTCTTTTTCAGTTGTCTCTCTTCTTTCATTTTCCATTATTTACTTTTATTTTTATTTTTATTTTATTTTCCATTATTTACTTTTATTTTTATTTTCTTTATTATTTTCTTCTTATTCTTCATACCATTTAGATTTAGCTTAGGATACAATAAAATCAGGCCGGCTGCTTCGAGGATTCAATTTCAAACGGTTCAAGGCGCTTCCCCACGTTCACCTCCAATCCTATCTGGTTTCTTTTCATTGACTTCATCCAAAATTCAGGAAGTTTCACCTCTCTCCCTGTCATATGATTTTATTTTGCTATTATCTATCTTTGTACATTGAGGGCAATGTGCATCTTAAGTGTGTGGGGGGGTTAACTATAGCATTATTTGAAAATCCCTGAATTATACCTTGTCTTAAAGTAAGTTTCTCATATTATGGTTAGAATGAAAATTTCCCTGATTTATGATTTTTGTTGATATGTTTTAGATTAAGTAATTGATAATTGTGCATTGATAATTAAATTCTAAGAATACTAGAGAATCAAGCATGATAAGTCTATTTTTCAGAATTAAAAATTTTTCTAGGTTGTCTACCTGAATTTAAATATTACTTTGAAGTTTGAAATTTACGAGGATGACATCAAAATACCCATAATTTTTGTGAGATTTTGAGCCTTATAGAGGATATATTCTTTTTCTTGCTCACTTTTTTATTATGAGTGTGTCAACATTGATTAGTTATTCTAGAACTTGCATCGATTATACATGTCGAGACCTCACCTTTGATTTGATATACAGAGATGATGAAGGCACCTAGGATTTAACCCACTCACTCCACTAAAAAAAACCTACCTCCATAATTAACCCTTAGTGAACCCCTTTTAATCCTAATAACCCTTTTTATTGACTTACCCGCTAATTTTCAACCAAAACCCTTTGTATTTGTTATCACCATCCTTTTTGACTACCCTTTTTGTCGAGATTTGATTTTGAGCAGTTGCCTAACTATGTTCTATATTTCAGTTGTTAAAGTACTTTCTTATTATTGTAAATATTTGATTACTTGTTCTAAAAAAAAATCGAAGTATATTCATTATTAGTTTTGTGATTAGGTGAGCTTATACGTTAAATTCCAATTATTGAAGAAGAAGCTCGTATTATTAGTTTTCAATTGATGTAATTACTTTTATTCAGTTCATTGTTTCTAGTTAGGTAATTTGTCAATTCAATCTCGATTCTAACCCTCTAATTCAGCCTTTATCCACACCTTTAACCTAAGCCCCGTTACAACCCTGATAAAGACCTTTTGATTTGTGCATCATTTCATATTACAGTGGTGGAGATTTGATTTTCATGCAAGCCTATGGGATTAACTCTTCATGTTTGACTTTTGAGTACTTAATTCTGAACCTTAAAAACTTTTAGTGATTTGAGTGAATCTTTAGTGAGGATGTCAATCCTTGTCGGTTTTGAACTAGAGGTAATTATTTAGATGAAGGGAAACACCTATGTTTTTGTGCTACAAATGTATGACTTAGACTGTTTGAATCTTTAGGACCCTTTGAGTTGAATTATCCATGAATAAATTATCCTTGAATTATGATGAAACACTATTGATAAATATTATGAATTATGGAAAGTTCGTTTTAATTCTAAGTTGAGAATTTTGCTTGAGGACAAGCAAAAGCTTAAGTGTGGGGGTATTTGATAAATCGTAAAAGTAACATATTTTAATCCTACATTTAGCATGCTTTTGGATGAATTATCCTTTATTTTATGTAATTTGGTGCTCTTAATCCTTTATTTTCATGTTTTATACTCAGGGAAGCACCGGAGGATGAAAAGAACAGAAAACGGGCCCAAAACGGAGTAAATGGGCCATATCACGAAATCTACACGGCCTGGGCCCAATACCACACAGCCGTGCCTCACTTATCAGACCTGAACACGGCCTGGCCATGATTCACACGGGCGTGTGCCATGGCCGTGTCCCTGCCGCGGCCAAGAGGAGTTTTACTCGGAATAGGATGCTTGGAGGCAAAGAAACACAATCCAAAGTCTATTTAAACACCTTAGTAAGAATCCTATTTGAATTAGGATACTTAGGGGCCAAGTAAGGCATCTCAAAGTCTATATAAACACCCAATGAGACAACTTGAAAGGGAGTTCGGCAGAAGCCGGAGCGTAAAGCTATTATTTAGATGCGTCTTGCTAGGCCAGAGAGGGCAGATTTGTGGGGATTCGCTCAGGGATAGCCAGTTGATCCATCTCAAGAAGCCGGAATTATACTCAAGACGGAGGATCTCCTCTTCAATTCCTTCAGGGGGTTTTAGGAATTTATTATGTTTTGTTTTATCTTTTCTTCTGAGATGTTTTCTTTTATTGTTATGAACTAAACCCTCAGATACCTGAGGGGGATGAAACTTAGATGAATCTTGTTATCGTTTGCTGAACTATATGATAAATATTTGATTTGTTCTTAATTATGTGTTCTTAATTCTTGTGTTGATATTTCGCGAATATCGATTCAAGTTTGATGTGCTTAGGTGGAGGAGCAAAAGTCCCTGCCTAAGAGTAGATCTAGCATAGTTAAGCGGAGTTGATCGCGCGCCTAGAGATATGGTGACGAGGCATTGCCGGATTAGGGTGAAACCTAATATGGGAGTCCATAGATCAAGTTAATGCAATTCTAGGGGTTTTAATTAGAAAGAGATTTCAATTAATCAACCTAGGGTTAGACGTTATTCGCCTCGAGAGAGGGTTTAATATAAATTAGGGAATCCTACGGATCAAGTCAAGTGAATAAATCGTCAAGCAGTTCGAGTTAGATAACAAGTGAAGTCTAGGTGGATTCTTCCTTGGGTGTCATCTTAATCAATTGGTTTTTCCTCAAGTTATTTTCCCAAATTCATTCTTCTTTGTCTTAGAGTCTTTAATTTAGTAGTTAATTAATTTAGATTTAAAACAACAAATTCCCTTTATTTTAGGCTAAATAATAAAAAAGAAAGTTAGTATTAGTACTTTTAGTTCCTTTGGGTTCGACAATCCGGTCTTGCCTAAGCTATACTACTATTCGATAGGTGCACTTGCCTCAATCGTTGTCATAGTTAGTTTCCAGGTTTGATCATTCTCATTATTTAAATTTTTAAAACTCTGGCACACGATCAGGAACGATGTCGGAGGAGAAATGGGGAAAAAAATGGAGAAGGTTCCAGGTGGGATGAAGTTGGTAGATGTAACACCCTGATAAACCGTAATTGTAACATATTTTATCTCCACATTTAGCATGCTTTTGGATGATTTATCCCTTGAATTATGGAATTTGGTGCTCTTAATCCTTTAATTTCATGTTTTATACTCAGGAGAGCATAGGAGGATGAAAAGAACGGAAAACAGGCTTAAAACGGGCTAAATGGGCCAAAGTAGGAAATCAACACGATGCAGGCCCAAAGCACACAGCCAGTGCCCTTTTTAGCAGAGCTCGAACACGGCTGAAGTCGATTCACAGGCGTGCCACTGCGGGCGTGTCCTGCCGTGAAAAAGAGGAATTTCACTCGGATTAGGATAATTAGAGGCGAAGAAACACATTCTGAAGCCTATATAAACAGCCTAAGTATAACCTAAAAAGGAGGCTTTTGTCAGGGGGCGTCCAGCTAGGCCAAGGAGCCGAGCCAGAGAGGTTGAAATCGTGGGATTTACTCGAAGAAAGCCAGTTGATTCATCTCAAGAAGCCGAAGTCATACTCAAGACGGAGGAACTCTCCTACAATTCCTTCAGGGGGTTTTAGGGTTTTTCTTATGTTTTGTTTTATCTTTTCTTCTGAGATGTATTCTTTTATAATTATGAACTAAACCCTCAGATACCTGAGGGGGATGAAACCTAAGACGGATCTTGTTATTGTTTTCTGAACTATATGATAAATACTTGATTTGTTCTTAATTATGTGTTCTTAATTCTTGTTTTGATATTTCAGGATATTGATTCAAGTAGTGATGTGCTTAGGCAGTGGAGCAAAAGTCCCTGTTTAAGAGTAGATCTAGCATAGTTAAGTGGAGTTGATCGCAACCCTAGACATAGGATGACGAAAATCTGCCGGATTAGGGTGAAACCTACTATGGGAGTCCATAGGTCGAGTTAATGCAATTCTAGAGGTTTTAATTAGAAAGAGATTTCAATTAATCAACCTAGGGTTAGACGTTAGTAGCCTCGAGAGAGGTATTAACATAAATTAGGGAATCCTACGGATCACGTCAAGTGAATAAATCGTCTGGTTCAGAGTTAGATAACAAGTGAAGTCTAGGTGGATTCCTCCTTGGGTATTGTCTTAATCAATTGGTTTTTCCCACAAGTATTTCCTCAATCCATTCTCTTTGTCTTAGCGTCTTTAGCTTAGTAGTTAGTTAATTTTAAATTAAACAATAATTCACTTCAATTCTTAGGCTAAATAATAGAAAGAAAGTTAGTATTAGTACTTTTGGTTCCTTTGGGTTCGACATTCCGGTCTTGCCCCTAAACTATACTACTGTTAGATAGGTGCGCTTGCCTCAATCGTTGTCACAGTTAGTTTCTAGGCTAGATCATTCATTATATAAATTTTAAGACTCTGGAGGTATGTTGCCCCGAAATTGGTTGATTAAAAACAAATTAAGTGATTAATTTGGAGATATGTTGGTCGATTTTTAGGTTCTGGAGGCTTAAGAGTGCTTACGCATCAGAAACGATACCAGATGTGTACCCGAAATGCAGAAAACGAGATTCGGTGAAAAGTCAAAAATGCTTGCTGTCGAGAAATAAGGGAAATAAGATAAAATGATGCGAAAAATTGTAGAGAAAGGAAATAAGGGTGTAATAACTTGGAAATCAATATTTTGCACTAAAATAGTTTTAGACAGCAGCAGTAGTCTAACTTTGAAATATTATCAAAAATAGTGGGAATTAAGCTAGAGGTTGAATAATATGAAATTAAATTTTATTGAGTCTAGTTTTTCATGGAAGAAACAGTGTAAGCAATGGAATTGTAAATCATGAGATATAATAAATTTTGTGAGACAAGGTCAGAATGATTTCGGGTTCCCTTGTTCTGACTTAGGAAAATCATCAAAAAATTTAAAAAAAGAATTAGGGGCTTAAATTTATATTTTTAAATCCTTAACGAGTCTATTTTCAAGAGAAACAAACGGAAACATCATCTAAATTCCGTACTAAGAGATAAATAATTTTTAGTAAGGAAAGGATGAAGAACAATCAGTCAAACAATGAGAATAGGGATAACTTTAAAGATTTTACTGTACTTATTTGATAAACTATAAATTATGAAAATTTTATGGTAGAAAATTATTTGAGTCTAGTTTCAAAAACATCAAGCGGATCTTAATTTGAAATTCTGTAGCTCAAGATATAAATAATTTAGTGATAATGACTCAAGTAGACAGCTTTGAATGAACATATAAGTAAATAGTGAAAACATATATGAGTATTGAGCTAGCATGGGTTACTTTAAAAATGGATCACACGGCCAAGGCCAATTTGGGCTGAGTGGACGACACGGGCAGATCACATGGGCATGTGAGTCCATTTTAACCGAAATGTTTTACGGTTGCACGGGTCGCCCAAGTCGACTGTGAACCTACTATAGGGTCGGTAAGCGCTACTTAGACCCCTAAATGTGTGAAATTGACTGAATGATATCTGTACTAGGCATGTTAATATCTAAACTAAATATATGTACTAAAATTGCATAATAGCATGTCATCCATTGTGTGTTGCATTGCATTGGGTTGGGAGTTGTTATTCGGAGGAAGTGTACTGAAAGGCTTTAAGCCTAATTTACTGGCAGCTTAGCTGCAAACTACTCTATTGTGCCGCATTCGGTACTACTTGGAGTGTAGGGATGGGTGGGTTGATTGTATCCCCACATGGAGTGTAGGGTTGGACGGAGATGGTGTGTAGAGGCTGGTTGGGTAGGATTTTGCTCTTGCATAATCAAGTATCACTCATCGACATCTTGTGATGGGCTAAGGCCCTACTGCATTTTTGACACTGTACTGAGATGGGCTAAGGCCCAAACTTTCACTGATACTAAAAAGGGCTTAGGCCTAAGACTGTTCAACTGTGCACTGTGAATATTGATTGTTTGTTTGTTTCTGCGGGATTACAAACTGAGTTTACGTAAACTCACCCTTTTTGTTTAATGTGCAAAGGTAATCCCCAGACTTAGACGGATCGGTGCGACGGAGGACTCAGCGGTGACCACAGTAATTTTTGGACTTCATGGTTTTCAATTTACGATTTATGATTTGATTATTATTGATTAATTGGGTTGTAATTTAAGGACCCTCTGGGACTTTGGTTTTAAATTTGGGTTTTTATTTATTTATTTTACTTTATGGATTTATACCTGCTGGTCGTAGGAAATTCGATTTTCAAAAAGTTAAAATAATTTCTAAACGCATGATCACCTAGACTGTTTTATTAAAGCTTCCGCAAAGAGGGATGTTTCAAAACAAATGTTTTAAATGAATAAAGACGACTTCCTAAGTTCTAACAAAGGTTTACTAAAGATAATAACATGGAATGTTTTCATCGTAACAACGAGGTTTGAAAAACACTATCGTGTGACATTGCCAGATACGGCCATAACGTCTAGGCCGAGTTTGGGGTGTTACATTATATGTTACGACTTCATTTTTCTCATTTCGTTTTCGCAAAAATATCCATTTATATCCTACCGGCTTTACATATTTAGGTGTTTGGACTATAGGTATAAAAACCTCCCATTTAGAAAGTGAATTTAATTCTGCTTGAATTGCGTCTTTCCATTTTGGCCAATCTTTTCTGTTTACATTCCTCAATAGATTTAGGCTCAGGATCCTCATTTTCTTTTTCTATTTCAATAGCAACATTATAAGCAAAATTATTGTCGACAACCATAATTTTTCGGTTCCATCTTTTTCCTGAAGTAACATAACTTATTGAGATTTCTTCGTTATCACCAGTTTTAGGTACCTGAACCTCTTTTGGGGTTTTTTGATTAGTTATATCTTTGGTCTCTTCTTGGGCACTTGCCTCCACAATATTACCATATTGAATAATTGCTCCTTTCCTTTTACGAGGATTTTTATCTTTGGAACCGATTGGCCTTCCACGCTTCAGGCATTGATTACTTTCTTTTGCACTAAAAATTTGTCCTATTGGGATATCAATTTGTATTGGAGCATTTTTAGCTGGTATGTGAGATCTTGTAATTCTCTTTAGGTCAGTAAATGAATCTAGGAGTCGATTGACGATATTTTGCAAATGTATGATCCTTTGAACTTCTTGTTCACATTGACTTGTGCGAGTATCTAATTGAGATAATGATGATCCATTCCATGTAATTTCTTTTACAAGTTGTATCTTCTCTCCCCCTAATGTTGGGAATGTTGTTTCATCAAAATGACAATCAATAAATCGTGCAGTAAATAAATCTCTAGTTAATGGTTCAACATATTTAATTATAGAAGGAGATTCATCACCAACATATATTCCCAACCTCCTTTGAGGACCTATCTTTGTGCGTTGTGGTGGAGCAATTGAACATATACTGTACATCCAAATATTCTAAGATGGAAAATATTTGGCTCCTGACCAAAAGCCAATTGTAATGAAGAGTACTTATTATAACTTGTTGGCCTTAAGCGCACAAGTGTTGTTGCATGCAAAATATCATATCCCCAAGCTAAAACATGGAGTTTTGTTCTCATAAGTAATGGCCGAGCTATTAGTTGGAGGCGTTTGATAAACGATTCAGCTAAACCATTTTTTGTGTGAACATGAGCTACAGGATGTTCAACTTTTATCCCAATTGACATAAAATAATCATTAAAAGCTTGGGATGTAAACTAACCAGCATTATCAAGAAGAATAGTTTTGATTGCATAATCTAGAAATTGTGCTCTTAATTGAATTATTTGAACAAGTAGTCTCGCAAACGCCAGGTTGCGAGTCGATAATAAACACACATGTGACCACCTACTAGATTCATCTATTAATACCATAAAATATCTGGATGGTCCACATGGTGGATGAATGGGCCCACATATATCACCTTGAATACGTTCCAAAAATGCGGGATATTCAATCCCAACTTTAGCTGATGATGGTCTAATAATCAATTTTCCTTGAGAACAAGCAACACAAGATAAATCCTTGAATTCAATAATATTTTGATTCTTTAATAGGTGTCCAATTGAATTCTCGATGATTCTTCGCATCAAAATAGATCCGGGATGGCCTAATAAGTCATGCCAAATAGTAAAAGTATGTGGTTCTACAAACTTTTGGTTTGTAGTAACATGTGACTCAATTGCACTAATATGTGTATAATATAAACCTGATGAAAAAGTAGGTAGCCTTTTCAAAACATATTTCTTTCCACATACAACATTTGTAATATATAAATATTTAATATTTTTCTCATTCATAGTCTTAATATGATATCCATTAAGACGAATATCTTTAAAACTCAATAAATTTCTTTAAGACTTAGTGGAATATAAAGCATCATCAATGTCAAATTTTGTACCTTTAGGTAATAATATAATACCTCTTCCAGAGCCTTCAATGAGCTTTGAACTACCCGATATTGTATTAACATGGGCATTACTCATTGTCAAATGAGAAAAATATTTTTTATCTTTGAGTATCGTATGTGTTGAAGCACTATATGCAAGACACATGTCTCCATTGATTTTGGGTCCATCGAAATTTTATTGAATATTCATATTCTTCATAAAAACAAACAAAATATAATATGAGAAACATTGCAAATATTTACTAAATATATAAATTATTCTTTATGCAAGAAAATAATACATACATAAAACAACATAAAAATGTCAAAATAACATCAATTTTTCTAATGATTCTCAAAGAAATCTGCCACATCTAGGTGAGTTGTATTATTAAGGTCATTAAATTTATCATCCTTGTAGGCATGGTTAGTTTTAGTATTATAGTGAATATCTTCATCTTTTGCCTCCATTTCATCAATTTGGGATATAAAATTTGTCTCCATATGTTTTCCCTTCTTTTTAATGGATGCTTGATAAAGTTTCACTAAATGCTTAAACGTACAACAGGTATGTGACCAATTTCCCTTCATACCATATCGGTAGCATATATTCTCAACAATCTTTGAAGGATTATTTTGACCACTTATTTCTTGTCTTTCACTGTTATTCTTTTTCTGGTGGTTATAAGTATCATTGTTATGACCACTATGATAACGATTACTAGTACGTCCTCAACTACGTCCCCCACTACATCCACGACCACGGCCGCAATCTCTATATTTTCTATTTTCATAATTATTGTATACTGCTACATTCACTTATGGGAATGGTGCAGAACCAGTGAGATGAATTCCATGATTTTTCATCAACGACTCATTATTTTGTTCAACCACCAATGTAACACCCCTTACCCGTATTCAACGCCGGAACAGGGTACGAGGCATTACCAGACATAAACACAAGCAAACATACAAAATCGAGACGTAATTTCCATCCAAATTTAAAACTTTTCACATACATTCATATCGTCCCTAAAACGAGCCTACGAGGCCCAAAACATACATTGGAAGTAGTTCGGGACTAAATAGAGATCTTTAGAAAATCATACAACACTTAGAATTTTTTTTTGGAAACAAGGGCCACACGCCCGTGTGGTCCAAGGGATACGCCCGTGTGACCCTTGGACACACCCGTGCTACAGGCCATTTTCAAAATAGGGAGCTCTTTGACTTGTGCCACACGGCCATGCCACACGCCCGTGTGCTAGGCCGTGTGGTCGATTTAATTTTCATAATTTTTCAAAAAATAGGTGCAGACTTCACACGGCCAGGGCACACGCCCGTGTCCAAGGCCGTGTAGCACACACGGCCGAGACACACGCCCGTGTCTCTGCCGTGTGCTATATTCTGGACATTCTATTTTGCAACAATTAAGGTGCAGGGGACACACGGCCGGAGCACACGTCTATGGGGCAGCCGTGTGTCACATACGGCCTAGACAAAAGCCCGTGTGTCTACTCGTGTGGACAAAATAAGGCTATTTACCAAGCCATTTTGTCACCCTTCCATGCACATACCTACACAACAAAACATAGCACCAATCCAAGCATATACATTCAACCAAATTAGCCACAACCAAGACATCAACACCCATTCATATGTTACCATCTATCACATACAACCATCACATGCTTATCAACTCAAACCATGCAATTTCCCACATCCATGAAAAGCATCATCATATGCATATATATACTTAAACCAATATTAGCCAATTTCAATGGCCATTTACAAAATGAATTATCAACCAACATAAGCCAACACATTTGGCTAAATCAATTATGACACATAACAAAATGACCAAGTCCCTATACATGCCATAACTCAAAATACTTGATTCATTGGTACCAAAATAATCATTGTAGATAGTTTTTATGGATCTCCGACAAATCTCCAATCCTGAGCTGGCTTGGTTACACTAAAAGATAAAGGAAAGGAAGGGAGTAAGCTTTATAGCTTAGTAAGTTCACATGCAAATAATAAGCAACATTAAACAACATTAAACATGAATATCATACACTTAGTATAACACAAGTACATATTTGTCATCATAGGTTCATAAACATAACTTAATCATTCTTAATCTTACCAAGTGTTCATCACATACCGAGCTCATTCTTATGAGTTTTTCGTACATACCTGTACCTGTACCAACTCGTAACATATCATACTCTTTCTTATATTTGACATACCCGTTGAACACCTGGAATACTAATCGGATACACGGAAAGTCTTACACATAAGTGCCACATACGTAGCCAATGCTACCTCATATCTCATAACACATAGGGGCTCGCTCTCGAGCTAATCACGGGCCTGCTCACACAAGTTGTCACCAAGACGCACCAACTCAGTGATCTTTTCTCACACAAGTTGCCGTATTCGCAACACATGCTGGACTACCCAGCCACTGGTAGGCATACGAGACCAGCACCCGGATCACATAAATCACATATATCACATGGTTTCCTAGTGACATGTCACTCGTATCCTAATCTATTCCTAAGGTTCAAACGGGATTTCTCACTTGTCAATTCGTCGTTGAACGTATCCACATTGTCATTCATAAAATTCATGCATAATAAAACACATAAAAATATAAATATAACATTGCCTTTATTTACACACGAACTTACCTCGGTACAAAATAGTAGAAAAGGATTTAATCGTTAAACACCTTATTCTTTCCCCGGTCAAGGTCCGAACTTCGTTTTCCTTGATCTATAATAGAAAATTTAGCTTATTTAATATTCACATTACTCAAATCAGTCCAAACATCACATTATGGCAAAATTACCTTTTTGCCCCTAAAGTTTCACATTTTTACAAATTGGTCCCTAGGCTCGTAAAATGAAATCTATTCAATTTCTTTAATGTACAAGCCTAGCCAAACCATTTTTATAACTATAAAAGCCCCCAATTTCCATTTAAACACACTTTTACTACATATTTTATAACTTTTACAAATAGGTCATTTTAAGCATTTTCATCAAAAATCACTTAGTAAAAGTTGTTTATCTAACACCAAACATTCATTTTCTACCATTAGACATCAAAATACACAAATTTCTAACATGGGTCAAACCCTAGACCTTGATTATTCCTTAAATTAATGGTAGAAATAGATAGATCGAGTGATAACGACTTCAAAAATGTAAAGAACATTAAAAACGGGGCAAGAACGGACTTACAATCGAGCTTGAAAGTTGGCCAAACCCTAGCTATGTCTTCCTTCTAATTTTTGGCACAAGGGGGGAAGATGGAGAAGATTTTGGCTTGATCTTCCCTTTTTATTCTTTTATTTACCAAATAACCAAAATGCCCTTCACTTAAAACTTTGAAATTTTATCTCACCATGTCCATTTTTGTCCACTATCTTAACAAATGGTCTAATTACCATCTAAGGACCTTGAATTTAAAATTTCATAGCAATTAGACACCTCTAGCATGTAGAACTCAACTTTTGCACTTTTTACAATTTTGTCCTTTTTTGCTAAATTGAGTGCTCAAACGTCAAAATTTTCGAACGAAATTTTCACGAAACTATTCTGTAAAACTGTAGACCATAAAAATATAATAAAAATAAATTTTACTATATCAAATTTGTGGTCCCGAAACCACTGTTCCGACTAGACCCAAAATTGGGCTGTGACAACCAAAAGGCATGAAATCAATTCAGAATACCTATTAAAACCTTTTTCATGGTATTGCTGCTGCAGTAGCACATTAGTAGCATGAAAGGTTGAAAATGTTTTCTCTAACAAGTCCTCATCAGTTATGTTTTCTCCACATAATTTTAGTTGAGAACTAATTTTGAAAAGTTCTGAATTATATTCACTTACAGTCTTAAAATCTTGCAACCGTAAATGCATCCAATCATAACGAGCTTTAGGAAGTATCACCATTTTCTGATGGTCAAATCGTTCTTTCAAATTTTCCCACAACTCAAAAGGGTCTTTCACAGTGAAATATTCCACTTTTAATCCTTCATGTAGATGATGACGAATGAAAATCATTACTTTTGCCTTGTCTTGATTAGATGTTTCTTTATTTGCTAATATAGTATTTCCTAGACCTTTAGCATCTAAGTGAATTTCAGCATCTAACACCCATGACAAATAATTCTTGCCTGAGATGTCTAAGGCAGCAAATTCAGGTTTGGCAAGATTTGACATTATAATCACTTGAATCAAAAATAAAAAAAAAATATTAGTAAAATAATAAGCATTCTAAATTGTAAAATAATTCAATTATATATACCAAATTTGCTAAATAATAATATGTATGTCAAATATTGGCATAGAGATGAATAATCATAATAATAACTTAACACAAATTACATTAACTGAAATTTCTTTTAATAAAAAAACATGTATATATAATTATCATTATTAGATTTGAATTATAAAAATAAATGTGCAAATGTTACCCAAAGAAAATATTTCATCTAGAAAGTAAAATAAAAGAATTATGAGAATACGTATACCGTATATAGTTTAACGGGAGTTATACGGGCAAATTATATAAATTTGAAATGACGTGAACTTCACTATGAACTCGTAGAAGATCATGTTGATAACGTGTTATAGAAAAATTAATAAAACAATAATAATAATTAAAAAGTGGTTGAAAAATACGAGAGAATTTTCATTGTTTAATTTTCACTTACAAGGTGCTAGTTATAAGCTCCTTTAGATTCAATTAATAAATGTATTACATTCAATCAATAAATGTGAATTAAGTTTTCTTAATTACTGCATTTAATCATCTCATGATTATAAATGAAGTAAAGAATTTTATCTCATTACTTTAAAATGTTTAAAGGGGTTATAGACATCCATTTAATGTATTTACAACAATCTTTAGATTTTTAATATATTTTTAAAAATATAAAACTATTTTGTCATTATGATGTCATTACTATCATTTGTCACAATATAATAACATCATGTGTCTTGTCATTAATGACGTTGCAAAAAAAAATATCATTTTAGTTGAAGGAATTAAAATTCAAGTGTTAACTTAAAAAAAAAAGTATTAACTTGAGAAAAAGTGTCAAATTAAAAGACTAAATATATATTTAAGTGAAAACGTAATAATGTAATCAAATTTCTCGAACAAGCTAGAGTAGGTGTATACACAGAAATGAAGATAATAGGATTTAGAAAGGGACACACTTATATTTTTATCAAGTAATTTTGGACATTTTTCTCTATAAAAAAGTGAAATAATGGGGCACAAAAATATTATAGTTAAATTAGTCTTTCTATTATCAAATGAATTAATTTAATCCTTGTACTATTAAAAAAGAATCAAACAAGGTTAGATCCCTTAACTCTTAGATCAGATCGAATCAAGCCATAGAATGAAATATATCTAATTGATCCAAGCCTTATCTTATCTTGTTTAGAAGATATTATTTGTGTATTTTGTCTTGCTTATTTGGAGGGGTAATTGATTGTAACATATTTAGTATGTTAGCAAGTCTCATATTCACTTTTATATTGTGAGGACTTGTATAGGTTTTGTACTGAGAGAGAACACTTTAATTTGTTCAGTGAGGGATGTTTTTGTGAGTGCATTATTTGAAATAATCAAGTGTGTGGCTTGGTTAGTGTTCTAAGTTTTCAAGACGGAAACTTAGGGTGGAGATGTTTAGATCTTATTGTTGGGAAATGTGTCCATATTGTAGTAAACATGTAATTATTTTCTATGTATTTGAACGATGAATAAATAAAGTTAATTTCACTTTTCACTATTATATCTTTTGTGTTTTCGTCTTTCATGTTTTGCATACATAGAAAAATTGTGACAAATAAATATTATCTCATTGATTGTCTAAGTTCAAACTGATGATAAGTGGCATTGTAAGAACGTTTACATTGCGAGAAAGACAACTTACTTTAGTAGATAATCTGAACAACTCTATAATCTCGTAAAAGAATCAAAGTGAGTGTTTGATTCAAATACTTAGAAGGATTATTATGTCTTCTACAATTCCAATTGAGGAGATGACTAGTCTTGGCTATTGGAGCAGTTGACTCCACGGGTAGAGACCTAGATGTACTCATTGAAAGAATGATACATTGGACTGGACCCAAGATGAATTAATTTTGAATTCGTTTGTGAATTAATTCACTTGTGACGTTCATGGTGTGATTTACCTAAATTATGAGTTAGTCATTGACCATACGTATGTAACCATGTTCTTTGATATAAGGGGAAGTTATGCTCTAAAGATGATCGAGCACATAGCTAGTATGTTAGGTACATGACTTGTGTATGACATGGTTTCACTAGCAACAATGGAATTTATAGCTCAATTAAAGAATTGATGGTATCCTCTCATTAGCATTGTGTGGATTGATAAATATGAGTCATTATTTTTGACACACTTGAATTCAAGAGAAAGTTGTAGAGAGAAAATTCTCTAAAGAAATAATTTCAAAAAATTCTAGAGATATTTTTCTTATTTACAACTTGGCTCAAAAAGTTTTGAAAAATTACGAAATTACCCCACTAGTAATTTTGTGAAAAATTTCTGATTTGAAGCGAGTCCACACTTGGCAGACGTGAGCTTGAGGATAGCGTAGAAGACTACTCGGTCGAATCGTTCATCTTAGATGAATTGAAAAAATACAATTTTGATTAAGTGTTTATTACTTTAGATATCACAACCAAGTTCTTGTTTTTGGAAAAAAAAATTAAAACTCTGGCTTTTCCCTATACTTATTTTTCATTGAGTTATCCATACCCGTTTTTCCAACACTTATGTACAAAAGTGAGAAGTCTAACATGGTGACTGTTAGAGCTTGGAAACACTTGTTGTACAATGTGCTAGGATAGTGGATATTCTTTTTGGGTAAGGCCCTGCAGATTCAGGGAAACCGAACTACGTAACCATCCCTTATGCTCTTTATTTTTCTGCAATTTTCATTACTAATGCCTGAAAAAGTCAGAACTACTCTTACCACTACTTCTAGCACAACTCAATTCTGTCTTCAAATATCAATCTAGATTCAACACATACAATAAAATCTAAGGATTAGGTTAGTTGTCCAACTTATATACAAAGGTTATTCGTGATTTGAGCTTTAATTTGTATTAAAATATAAATTTTGAAACATTTTGGATTGCCATTCGAGCTACTCATGATATAAGGATATCTTTAGAGGTTCAAAATAGAGAGAGAGAAATTTGTAAAACTCGGAATCATCCACATGTGAGAAATTCTGATAAGACTTAAATTGTGAGAATCATCTAAATTGTGGATATTTTTGGGTTAGTTTGACAATGTTGTTGTGATTTTAAAAATTACTTTTCAAAATCTTGGTTGGAAAAAAATATTGTGATAAAATGTGGTTTGTAATTGTAAGTTTTTAGTATTACTATAAAAAATTGCGATGAAAAGTTAAAATATTCATTTTAGATATGAGGTTGAAAACTAAAAAAATAATTAATTAATAATTTAATATAATATATATTTTAAATATTTTTAAGTAATTAATATAAATTGTTTGTAAATCAATTATACATTAAATATAATGATAAATGATACATAAAATATAAACAATTTAATAATATAATACATGAAATATAATTTAATCTAAAATTTTAATAGTAGTTAAATGGTTAATATAAATAAAAGTATTATGATAGTTTTACTTCAAAATTCATAAATCAAAAGCCAAAATCATTTAAATCTCAACTTTTATATTTAAATGGGAAAAAGAAATTCAGCACTTTTGATTCTAAAAGTTAAGGCTGTATTTGGTTTTAGGAATTAAAAACCATTTTCGTTTTTGTTTTCTTGGAAAATGGAGAACATTAAAGAAAACGTGTTTAGTTGAAATTTTTAAAAAAGATTTTTGACAAAATGAAAATATGTGAATTGGAAAACAATAAAAATTTGTTTTCATTTTTTCACTAAAACTATTTTGTGAAAGTGAAAACGATGAAAACAATGATAAAAGTGAAAGTGAAAATGATGAATCCATATAAATGTAAATTTATTTTATTTTATTTTTGTTAGAATAAAAATAATTACCAAACATATTTTTCATTAAAAATAGGTTTTATTTCTATTTACTAAATGTGTTGTTCAATTTTAAAAAAATGGAAAATAAAAATAATTTTCTGAAAAATGAAAATAGAAAATATTTTGTAAACCAAACAACCATTTTCATTTTCTTGGAAAATGGAAAACATTCAAAAAAAATGTTTAGTTGAAAATTTTAAAAATGATTTTTAAAAAGTAAAAGTGAAAATATATAAAAAATAGAAGAAATAACAAATTATTTTCATTAAAAATTGAAAATGATGAAAAGAAAGGTTTTTAGGTTTAAATGATAAAAACGCTATGGCCTAATCCCTTATAAATTGAAACATGATTTTTTCAATAATTTTTTAAATATTAAATTCGGTATACTTATTCTAAATGTAAACTTTTTATTTTATTTTTCATATTTCTATTATTATAACATATTTATATGTTTTCATTTGTTCTTAAAAAAAATTGTGTTTTCATTATTTCTCATTCTAACCCATATAAATGTAGGAATAATTATTTCTATTTATTTTAAAATCTCAAAAAATACAAAAAGTATTTTCAATTACAAATGGAGTCTACGTGTTTGCGGGATTGGTTTCCGTGTATAGTCTATGGGGAACCACAAATCTTTTAGCATTTGAATCACCAGTTCATCGAATGCATATTCAGTGACTACCCTATGTATCGGCTATGCATAGTCCATGGAGTTTTAGTAATCAAACGTTTGGTTCATTACGTAATAGCCATTCCGCACTTCCGACTATTCGGTGAAACAGTGGAGTAGATCTTTTTTCTACCCCAAATACCCTCACACCAAAACTTAAAAACACATAGTAATTTAGATAAGAAAAATCTACAAAATTCAACCACTCACAATCAGGGGCGAAGCCAGAACAAATTTTTAGGGCGGATGAAATTTTAATTTTTTATAGTTTATATCTTTATAATTTGTAAAGGATTAAATCGAATTTTTATAATTTTAGGGGGGCCAAAGTGCAATTTTACCTTTACTAATTTAAAATTTTTAAAAAATTTTAAGGACCTAAATAATAATTTTACATTTTAGGGGGGCCGGGGCCCATGCCAGCCCCCTTGGCTTCGCCCCTGCCCACAATAACCCAATAAACATCCTATTCCTCAGCAACAAAATACAAGGAGAGTAACTGTTTAAGGTGGTTGTAAGGGTTTTGGGACTTCAAAACTTATGGAGAAGTGGAAGTAAAGATGTGTAACATATCCAAAGATTGAAGTTTTTGGGGCCATGGAGGACATCGAAAAAAGAGACAATGGCTGATTATTAGGGGAAAAAATGATGTTCCGGGCTTATGCAACAACAATTGTTACCGAAATATGAAAAACAGGGTTTACTGTATTTTAGGAGGGTTGAAAAAGAAGGTTTTTACTTTATTTCTTTTGGGTTGGGGTTGAAGATGAAAGTTTTTACTGTATTTTTTTGGGGGTGGGGGTTGAAGAGAGATACGAAGAGATAATGAGCTTAAGAGGGAGAAATAAAATAGAGGGTTGGATTATTTATATTTTGATAATATATATTTAAATATATTTTTATATGTTAATATATTATTAAATATAAAAATGTCATTATAAAATACAATGTATTTTATTTATCATTATATATTTAGTATTTTAATAATGTTTATAATATTTTATTTAAAAATATGGGGTATCTATTGTAAGAAAATCAGATATCGTATGTAGTATTAATATGTCAGCAACAATAATAATGCAATAAAATTCAATAGCAATAACACAATAGAATACCTGTAATCGGACAAAGTTAAAAATTAGAAGAAGAATTTTGTCGAGGCCTATATAAACAGTTTCCTTAAGACAGATTCGTCCTTTCCTCGGTGCTTTGAGTAATGTTGGACGTCTGTCTCCCAAGTATTACAACAACAAAAGAACACATTAGTAGCACAAAAACAATGATCAATCAAACACAATCTTGCCTTTCTCTATTACCAGGAGAAATGAATTTAGAAGGAATTTTTTATATTGATAGTTTTGATGATATGTTTTTGAAATCTCCTAACTTGGCTTTATATAGAGGAGAGGAAATGAATGAAGAGATTTGTTGAAAAAGTAATAGACATGATTGAATAGAGACAATGAATGAAAAAATTCAATATTAAACCAAGAGATACATTTTTTCAAAAGATACAACTGTATGGAAAAATGCACTATTAAACCAAGAGATACAATTATCATTCATCACTCATAATTATTTTTCCAACAATCCCCCACATGAACAAAATTGATGGATCAACGAGATTCAAAGACTCAAAGAGGTGATAGATTCTATATTCGATATTTTCATAGGAAAGGTAGGCATCAACCCTTGAACCTTTCATTGTGAAAGTATATTTACTTTACTAGCTGACTAGTAGACACGATGTCCTTGAACTACTATGTCGTTTGTGTAAATGATGATTTTCCTCACACAAATACCTCTCTGGCAAGATATTTGGTTCTCATGTGTATGTTCATATGGTCGTGAACATCCTCCTGGTTCTACAAGAGTTTAGAGAATTATGCCCCAATTGTAATAGCCCGATTTAGGGCCTAGTCGGAATAGTGGTGCGAGACCACGAATCCGAGGTGAATTTATGAGTTTTTAAGGTTCATGCCATGTTTGCATGTTAGTGTGAAAGTTTCATGAAGCAGTTTTGCTAAAATGAAGTTGAATGGTCAAAAAGGACCAAATTGCAAAAGTTGTAAAATGTGAGTTTCTAGAAGCATTTTGTATGAAATAGCTTTAGAATATTAATTATGAGTCCTTAAATAGCAATTTTCCCAAATTATAAATTTTGGACAAAAATGGACATGAGTTAGTAAAATAGAAATTTTTAAAGAGAAGGGCATTTTGGTCATTTGTCTAATAAGTGATTAAAATAGGAAAAAGATGATAAAATTTCATTCATCTTCTTCCTTTCATTGCCGAAAATTTGAAGACTCCATAGCTAGGGTTCTTCATTTTTTTTCAAGCTTGCTAGTAAGTTCATCTTAGCCCTGCTTTTAATATTCTTCGTGTTTTGAAGTCCTCGTATTATGAATTAGCTATTTTTAGCTATAAAATAAGCTAAGATGCATGTTCAAAAATTTCATCTATGAATGAAATACTTGTTAAATGATGTTTTATGGAAGATTATGAGAGTTTGATGTTAGATAAACATCTTTTCCTTAATGAATTTCATGAAATATGATAGTATGGACTAGTTTGTAATAGTTATGAAATTAGTCATACCTACTAGAAATAATGAGAATTGATGATTGCTATAGTAGAGAAAATGAATCAGCTAAGCATGTAGTCTAAGAAAGTTGAATGAAAATTATTTTACGAGCCTTGGGGCATAAGTGCAAATATGAGAAAGTATAGGGGTAAAATAGTAATTTTTCCTAAGTATGAGTAAAGGGTCAATTTAGTCAATATGAATATTAAATGATCTATTTATGACTATAGATCAAGAAAAATGAAGCCCGGATCGAAACCGAGGCAAGAACAAGGTCGAGGACTAAATTGCATACCTAGCTACATTTTGTATATTGAGGTAAGTTGTATGATTTCTAAGCTTTATGATTTATATCATTGATTTGCTTAGTATAATGTACAATGTTATTATGAAAAACGTTTAATGTTATGTTAAACAAAGAAATTAATGAGATCAAGCATGAGAAAGCCCCGATTAAAGTTGAATAACTTAGGATACTCGATCTACCACATGAAACAAGAAAGTCCGTATAAGACCAAGCCAAGGCACGGCATCGGCAAGCAAGCAAGATATCATGTAAGTCCAAGGCAAGCTTGGCGTTGAATAAGATATCATGTAAGTCCAAGGCAAGCTTGGCATTGAATAAGATATCATGCAAGTCCAAGGCAAGCTTGGCATTGAGTAAGTTATCATGTAAGTCCAAGGCAAGCTTGGAATTGAACAAGTTATCATGTAAGACCAAGGCAAGCTTGGCATTGAAAAGTTATCAAGAGAAAGAGATCCCATATAAGTCCAAGTTAAGGCATGGCATTGGTGAGAACAAGAAAGACTTCGCATAAGTCCATGTTAAGTCATGGCCTCGAAAGTTAGATGAGATTTAGTATCCTCGGTTATTCATATAAATTCATCGGGCAAACGAGTTAAGCTCCAAAGAGATAACAAGAAAGCTAAGTAAGTAAGGTTATTATCAAGTGATAAAGAATATTATTCATGTTATGAATGATGAATTAGAAATTATGAGTATTATGTTCAAGTATGCTGATCAATGTGATCTAGTGATACAGGTACTTTGTTTGCCTATCAAGTATGAGACTAGTAAGTTTCATGAGTTATGTAAGAATCAAGTATGAGTAAGTAAGCTTTATAGCTGA
Source organism: Gossypium sturtianum (assembly GCA_025698515.1). NCBI lineage: Eukaryota > Viridiplantae > Streptophyta > Magnoliopsida > Malvales > Malvaceae > Gossypium > Gossypium sturtianum. The sequence goes on along the minus strand of CM046949.1, from coordinate 55,343,754 downwards.
AATTTAAGGTGCCATTGTTTATGTCAAATGGTTTATATTAAGCAAGTATGTTGCTATGTGTATTATGCAAACTTACTAAGCTAAATGCTTACGTCTTTTATTATTTCTTTCTATGTAGTCCCGCCAAGCTAACTTGTGGATCGTTGAATTCGGAGCTCGAATCACACTATCAACCGCTATTTTGGTATAGCCAAGTTGTTTATTTAAGTATGGCATGTATAGGAAACATTTCATTTTGAGTATATGTCTTAGAAAGGGGAAAAGCATGGGCTATCAAGTTTATTATTATTCTTTTGTAAATGGCTAAATGATTGGCCAAGATTGACTAAGTATGTATGTTATTGATATCAATAGAGCATGTTATATTTTTCATTAAAGTTGTAGTGATTTGAGTTGTTGAGATAGTATGAATTTGCTCTTGATTTCAGGGTGGCAATTGGCTTGGTAAATAGCCTCTAAGTGCCTACACGGTCGGACATACGGGTGTGTGTCTAAGCCGTGTGTACCCTGCACCATTGCACCTTAAGTCAGAATATCAAGTTGTAGTACACGGTTTAAGTCCACGAGCGTGCCATGGCCGTGTGTTATAAGTCAGAATGCTAAGGTTTTTCACACGGGCCAGGACCACGGGCGTGCCATGGCCGTGTGAAGTTTGGCAGTAAGCTCGAGTTTTAAGCACGGTTAGGATACATGGGCGTGTCTCAGGTTTACACGGGCGTGTCCCAACTCACATGGGCGTGTGACCCCTGTTTCAATGAAAAGTTTTTGATTGAGTTCTGAAAGTTTACGGGCATGATTTTAAGGCCTCGTAGGCCCATGAAAAGTACAAGTTGATTAAGAAAGATAAGTTCTTAATTCGGAACGAAATTTTATAGCCCGTAAGTACTTGATTAAGCAAGTTCAAGCATAGTAACTTCTCGTATCCGGTCTAAGCCTCAGACTCGAGTATGGGGTGTTACATTTAGTGGTATCGAGCTACGGTTTAGTCGGTTCTAGGACTAACGTAGCATGAGCACGGAGTCTAGCTATACATGCCATACGTAAGAATGTTTTTATAATGATAGTGTGACGACTCCTAACGACTTAAATTATGTTTATATATATAGTAAATGGATCCTGAAAGAGATATGATGGATGACGTAGAAAGTAATGCACCGGCTCCCACTGAAGGGACGGTGCGAACGAGAATGAGAATAGACCCACTACGGTGAGTCAAGAAGGAGGAGAATGGGCTAGAGAAGCCTTCCTCCACATGATGAATACGTGGTATTCAGAGTTCGTTCGTATGAGCCCAAATGTACAACCCCCTCCACCCCCACCTGTTCCACAACCTATTCCAGTAGCCCCTCAAGTAGTAGAGGTGGTAAGAGGAGAAAAACCTCCAGTTGATAGGATCAGGAAACATGGGGCAGAAAAATTCCGGGAGAAAAGAGAAGATGATCCGGAAAAAGTCGAGTTTTGGTTAGAAAATACCATCAGAGTATTTAATGAGCTATCATGCACACCTGAGGAAAGCATGAAGTGTGTAGTCTCCCTTTTAAGAGATTCTTCCTATCAATGGTGGAACACCCTTGTATCAGTGGTACCAAGGGAGAAGATCACATGGGAATTCTTCTAAGAAGAGTTCAAGAAAAAGTATATCACTCAAAGATTTGTAGATCAAAAAAGAAAAGAATTTTTAGAGTTAAAGCAAGGCAAGATGTCGGTGACCGATTATGAACGTGAGTTGTGCGACTCAGCAAATACGCTCGAGAATACGTGTCCACCGAGGCCATCATGAGCAAAAGATTTGAAGATGGGCTAAATGAGGACATCAAACTGTTTGTTGTTGTACTAGAATTGAAAGAATTTGTTGTGCTAGTGGAGAGAGCTTGTAAAGCCGAAGAGCTAGTAAAAGAGAAGAGAAAGTCTGAAATTGAGTCTCGTGATTCTAGAAAGAGACAGTGGAATAAGTCATTCCAATCCTCATCCAAGAAGTCAAGAGATTTACCTACCCGATTGGCTACTTCCATTGGGTTTTCAAAGAAAGACAAGAGTAAACTGTATTCAGGAAATAAAGCACAGACTACTTCAGTCACTAGTGTGGGGAACTTTCAATCTGAAAGACCCGAATGCCCACAGTGTGGCAGACGTCATCTTGGAGAATGCCGAGCGCACAAAAATTCATGTTTTAGATGTGGTTCCCAAGATCACTACATAAAGGATTTTCCAGAGACAGTGAAAGAAGAGAGAGCTCAGAACCCGAGATCTGGGAGTATGGTCAGAGGAAGACCGCAGAGAAACCCAGAAAGTGGGGCAAGAGGAAGAGGTAACCCTAGAGATCAGGCCGCGAGACCCGAGGGTAGGGCGCTTGCACGGACTTATGCCATTCGCGCTCGCGAAGAGGCATCCTCCCATGATGTTATCACGGGTACCTTTTCTCTTCATGATGTTAAAGTTATTGCTTTAATAGATCCCGGATCTACACACTCTTACATATGCATGAAATTGGTATCCTATTTGAGTATGCCTATAGAGTTTATAGAATTTGTGATTAGAGTGTCTAATCCTTTAGGCAAGAGTGTGTTAGTGAATGAAGTATGTAGAGAATGTCCATTAATGATTAGAGATCATTGTTCTAAAGCAAACCTTATGTTGTTACCATTTGACGAGTTTGATCTCATTCTCGGTATGGGTAGTTAATCACCCATAATGTAATAGTTAATTGTGGGAAGAAATACATTGAAATGAGATGTGAGAATGAGGATATCCTCCATATAGAATCGATGAACAAAGTGGATTGCCGTATTGATTTCTCATATGATGGCACGTAGATTTATAAGAAAGGGGTATGAGGCATATTTGGCCTTGGTGATGAATGATAAAGAAACAGAGTTAAATATTGAGTCCGTCTGATAGTATGTAAGCACATGGATGTTTTTCCCGAAGAATTACCGGGATTACCTCCAATCGGAGAAGTTGAGTTCAAAGATTGAGCTAGCTCCCGTGCTTCGTACCAATATCTATTACTCCTTACAGAATGGCTCCAACGGAGTTGAAAGAGTTGAAGATACAGCTGCAAGAGTTAACGACAAAGGCTTTGCAAGGTCAAGTTGTTCTCCCAGGGTGCTCCAGCTTTATTTGTGAAAAAGAAGGATGGCACTATGAGATTGTGCATAGATTACCGTCGACTTAATAAAGTGACATGAAGAACAAGTACCCATTGCCAAGGATCGATGATTTGTTCGATCAATTGAAAGGAGCCACCGTGTTCTCTAAGATAGACTTGAGATCGGGTATTACCGCTAAGAGTAAAGGAGTCGATGTATCCAAGATCGCTTTTTGAACAAGGTATGGGCATTATGAATTTTTAGTCATGCCTTTTGGTTTGGCCAATGCTCCTGCGGTATTCATGGACTTAATGAACCGCATCTTCGACCATACCTCGACAAGTTTGTAGTCATTTTTATTGACGACATACTGGTTTATTCCCGAGATGAGAATCAAGATGCTTTGAGCACCTACGGATAGTTTTACTGATTCTTGAGAAAAATTATTAGTTGCATGCCAAGTTCGGTAAAAGTGAGTTTTGGCTCAATGAAGTAGGATTTACGGGCATATTGTCTCAAGAGAAGGGGTTCGAGTAGACCCAAGTAAGATCTCGGCTATTACGGTTGGAAACCACCGAGGAATATCTCTCGAGGTTAGAAGTTTCCTAGGCCTAGCCAGCTATTATAGATGATTTGTCAAGGGGTTTTCCATGATTGCAACCCCGATGACGGTTATTACTGAAAAAATGTGAAGTTCGTGGACAAAAATATGCCAACAAAGTTTCGAAAAATTGAAAGCATTATTGACAGAAACTCCAGTTTTAGTACAACCTGAGACGGGGAAAGAGTTCATAGTTTACAGCGATGCATCCTTAGATGGATTAGACTATGTACTTATGCAAGAAGGCAAAGTGATTGCTTATGCCTCAAGACAGTTAAAGCCTCATGAGAAGAATTATCCGACGCACGACCTAGAGTTAGCTGCCATAGTCTTTGCATTGAAGATATGGAGACATCATCTATATGGTGAGAGATGTCGGATCTTCACCGATCATAAAAGTCTGAAGTACTTGATGACGCAGAAAGAGCTGAATTTAAGGCAAAGGAGATGGTTAGAGTTGATAAAAGACTATGAGTTAGTCATTGACTACCATCCAGGAAAGGCGAATGTTGTCACCGATACTTTAAGCGAAAAGTCCTTATTTGCATTAAGAGCAATGAATTCAAGGATAATTTTATCCGATGATGGTTCCATTATAGTGAGTTGAGAGCTAGACAAGATTCCTCCAAGAGATTTCTCGAGGCTCGAAAGAAGATAGTGAATTACAAGTCAAAAGAGCTCGGTCATGAGTCGGATGTTGAATCCGACTTTCTGGATTAGTTCTCAAGGATATTTGATGTTTAAAGGTAGAATTTATGTACCGAGAAAGAGGAGCTTATTCGGAGAATTTTGCATGAGGCACATAACAGTGTTTGTCTGTACATCCGGTAGTACTAAAATGTATAATGATTTGAAGCAACATATTGGTGGTAGAAAATGAAGAGAGACATTTCGAATTTGTTTCCAAATGTATGATTTGTCGACAAGTAAAAATTTGAACACCAAGTACCTTCAGCTTGCTTCAACCCATTTTAGTTCCGAGTGGAAATGGGACCGTATTACTATGGATTTTGTAACGGGTTTACCGTTGTCTCAGAAGCAAGAAAGATCTTTGTATGGGTTGTGGTTGATAGACTTACGAAGTCAGCCCATTTTATACCTGTACGAGTTGATTACTCACTAGACAAGTTAGGAAACTTGTATGTTTCAGAAATAGTAAGAATTCATGGAGTTCCCTTGTCAATCATATCGGATAGAGATTCGAGATTCACATCCAGGTTTTGGAAGAAGTTACAAGAGGCCTTGGGTACAAAGTTAAACTTTAGTACCGCTTTTCATCCTCAAACTGACGGTCAATTAGAGAGGTTAATTCAAGTGCTCGAGGATATGCTCATATGTTGTATTCTAGAGTTCCGAGGCAATTGGGAAAGGTTTCTCCCATTGGTAGAATTTGCCTACAATAATAGTTTTCAGTCGAGCTTGAGGATGGCGCCTTATGAGGCTTTATATGGGCGTAAATGCAGAACGCCTTTATTTTGGACTGAACTCAAAGAAAACCAAATTCACGGGGTTGATTTGGTTAGAGAAGCTGAAGAGAAAGTAAGAGTGATACGAGAGTGCTTAAAAGCTGCTTCAGACAGACAAAAATCCTACTTGGATTTAAAAAGAAAAGAGATAGAGTATCAAGTTGGAGATAAAGTTTTCTTGAAAGTGTCACCTTGGAGAAAAGTTCTAAGATTTGGCCGAAAAGGCAAGTTGAGTCCACATTTTATTGGACCGTATGAGATTACTGAGAAAGTTGGGCCTGTAGCTTACAGATTGGCTTTTCCATCAGAGTTAGAAAAGATACATGATGTGTTTCACGTGTCAATGTTAAGACGCTACCGATCAGACCCTTCGCATGTAATTCCCCAGTCAGAGGTAAAGATTCATCCCGACATGACTTATGGTGAAGAACCAGTCAAGATATTAGCTCGGGAAGTGAAGCAGCTAAGAAAGAAAGGTATTGCCTTAGTGAAAGTATTGTGGCAAAGACATGGAATAGAAGAAGCCACATGGGAACCAGAAGAGAGTATGAGAAACCAGTACCCAAACCTTTTCACTGGAAAGATTTTCGAGGACGAAAATCCCTAAGGGGGGAGAATTGTAACAGCCCGATTTAGAGCCTAGTCGGAATAGTGGTGCGAGACCATGAATCCGAGGTGAATTTATGAGTTTTTAAGGTTCATGCCATGTTTGCATGTTAGTGTGAAAGTTTCATGAAGCAATTTTGCTAAAATAAAGTTGAATGGTCAAAAAGGACCAAATTGCAAAAGTTGTAAAATGTGAGTTTCTAGAAGCATTTTGTATGAAATAGCTTTAGAATATTAATTATGAGTCCTTAAATAGCAATTTGCCCAAATTATAAATTTTGGACAAAAATGGACATGAGTTAGTAAAATAGAAATTTTTAAAGAGAAGGGCATTTTGGTCATTTGTCTAATAAGTGATTAAAATAGGAAAAAAGATGATAAAATTGCATTCATCTTCTTCCTTCCATTGCCGAAAATTTGAAGACTCCATAGCTAGGGTTCTTCATTTTTTTTCAAGCTTGCTAGTAAGTTCATCTTAGCCCCGTTTTTAATATTCTTCGTGTTTTTGAAGTCCTCGTATTATGAATTAGCTATTTTTAGCTATAAAATAAGCTAAGATGCATGTTCAAAAATTTCATCTATGAATGACATGCTTGTTAAATGATGTTTTATGGAAGATTATGAGAGTTTGATGTTAGATAAACATCTTTTCCTTAATGAATTTCATGAAATATGATAGTATGGACTAGTTTGTAATAGTTATGAAATTAGTCATACCTACTAGAAATAATGAGAATTGATGATTGCTATAGTAGAGAAAATGAATCAGCTAAGCATGTAGTCTAAGAAAGTTGAATGAAAATTATTTTACGAGCCTTGGGGCAAGAGTGCAAATATGAGAAAGTATAGGGGCAAAATAGTAATTTTTCCCAAGTATGAGTAAAGGGTCAATTTAGTCAATGTGAATATTAAATGATCTATTTATGACTATAGATCAAGAAAAATGAAGCCCGGATCGAAACCGAGGCAAGAACAAGGTCGAGGACTAAATTGCATACCTAGCTACATTTTGTATATTGAGGTAAGTTGTATGATTTCTAAGCTTTATGATTTATATCATTGATTTGCTTAGTATAATGTTCAATGTTATTATGAAAAACGTTTAATGTTATGTTAAACAAAGAAATTAATGAGATTAAGCATGAGAAAGCCCCGATTGAAGTTGAATAACATAGGATACTCGATCTACCACATGAAACAAGAAAGTCCGTATAAGACCAAGCCAAGGCACGGCATCGGCAAGCAAGCAAGATATCATGTAAGTCCAAGGCAAGCTTGGCATTGAATAAGATATCATGTAAGTCCAAGGCAAGCTTGGCATTGAATAAGATATCATGTAAGTCCAAGGCAAGCTTGGCATTGAGTAAGTTATCATGTAAGTCCAAGGCAAGCTTGGCATTGAGCAAGTTATCATGTAAGACCAAGGCAAGCTTGGCATTGAAAAGTTATCAAGAGAAAGAGATCCCATATAAGTCCAAGTTAAGGCATGGCATTGGTGAGAACAAGAAAGACTTCGTATAAGTCCATGTTAAGTCATGGCCTCGAAAGTTAGATGAGATTTAGTATCCTCGGTTATTCATATAAATTCATCGGGCAAACGAGTTAAGCTCCAAAGAGATAACAAGAAAGCTAAGTAAGTAAGGTTATTATCAAGTGATAAAGAATATTATTCATGTTATGAATGATGAATTAGAAATTATGAGTATTATGTTCAAGTATGCTGATCAATGTGATCTAGTGATACATGTACTTTGTTTGCCTATCAAGTATGAGACTAGTAAGTTTCATGAGTTATGTAAGAATCAAGTATGAGTAAGTAAGCTTTATAGCTGAAATTTATGATGCCATTGTTTATGTCAAATGGTTTATATTAAACAAGTATGTTGCTATGTGCATTATGCAAACTTACTAAGCTAAATGCTTACGTCTTTTATTATTTCTTTCTATGTAGTCCCGCCAAGCTAACTTGTGGATCGTTGAAGTCGGAGCTCGAATCACACTATCAACCGCTATTTTGGTATAGCCAAGTTGTTTATTTATGTATGGCATGTATAGGAAACATTTCATTTTGAGTATATGTCTTAAAAAGGGGAAAAGCATGGGCTATCAAGTTTATTATTATTCTTTTGTAAATGGCTAAATGATTGGCCAAGATTGACTAAGTATGTATGTTATTGATATCAATAGAGCATGTTATATTGTTCATTAAAGTTGTAGTGATTTGAGTTGTTGAGATAGTATGAATTTGCTCTTGATTTCGTGGTGGCAATTGGCTTGGTAAATAGCCTCTAAAGTGCCCACATGGCCGGACACACCAGGCGCAGTGTCTAAGCCGTGTGTACCTGCACCATTGCACCTTAAGTCGAAATATCAAGTTGTAGTACACGGTCTAAGTCCACGGGCGTGCCATGGCCGTGTGTTATACGGTGAGAAGTGTCATGTCTTTTCTTATCATAAGAGATTAAAATACTTGATGACTCAGAAAGATTTAAACTTGCGGCAACGGAGATGGCTTAAGTTACTGAAGGTTTAGCTACTATCAGTTGAGAGTTAAAGAGTCGGATGTGCCAAAAATTGCTTTCAGGACAATGTAGGGCATTATGAATTTCTTGTTATGCCTTTTGGGTTAACTAATGCCCCTGCTATTTTTATGGACTTGATGAATCGAATTTTCTGATCGTACTTAGATAAGTTTGTGGTTGTGTTCATCGATGACATTTTGATTTATTCTCGGGATGAGTCTGAGCATGCCGAACATTTAGGAATTGTGTTGCTGACCTTGAGAGATAAGAAATTGTTTGCTATGTTCAGCAAAAGTGAGTTCTGGCACCGAGAAGTCAGATTTTTGGGATATATTGTCTCTAGAGACGGTATTCGGGTTGATCCGAGTAAGATATCGGTAATTGTTGATTGGAAACCTCCGAAGAACGTATCAGAGTCAGAAGCTTTTTGGGCTTAGCCGGTTATTACCTTCATTTTGTCAAAGGATTTTTAATGATTGCTACTCCTATGACTAAGTTGTTGCAAAAAGATGTTAAGTTCGAATGGTCAGAAAAGTGTCAGCAGAGTTTTGAGAAGTTGAAAACATTATTGACTGAGGCACCGGTTTTAGTGCAACCTGAACCAGGAAAAGAGTTCGTAATTTAGAGTGACGCGTCACTGAATGGATTAGGATGTGTGTTGATGCAAGAGGGCAAAGTGATAGCTTATGCCTCGAGACAGTTAAAATCGCACGAGAAGAATTATCCGACGCATGATTTGGAATTAGCCGCCATTGTGTTTGCTTTGAAAATTTGGAGACACCATTTATACGGTGAGAAGTGTCATGTCTTTTTTGATCATAAGAGTTTAAAATACTTGATGACTCAGAAAGATTCAAACTTGCGGCAACGGAGATGGCTTGAGTTCCTGAAGGTCTAGCTACTATCAGTTGAGAGTTAAAGAGTCGGATGTGCCAAAAACTACTTTCAGGACAATGTATGGGCATTTTGAATTTCTTGTTATGCCTTTTGGATTAACTAATGCCCCTTCTATTTTTATGGACTTGATGAATCGAATTTTTCGATCGTACTTAGATAAGTTTGTGGTTGTGTTCATCGATGACATTTTGATTTATTCTCGGGATGAGTCTGAGCATGCCGAACATTTAAGAATTGTGTTGCAGACCTTGAAAGATAAGTAATTGTTTGCTAAGTTCAAAAAAAAGTGAGTTACGCTCGGAAAGTCGATTTTTGGGATATATTGTCTCTGGAGACGGTATTCAGGTTGATCCGAGTAAGATATCGGCAGTTGTTGATTGGAAACCTCCGAAGAATGTATCAGAGGTCAGAAGCTTTTTGGGCTTAGCCGATTATTACTTACGTTTTGTCAAAGGATTTTCAATGATTGCTACTCCTATGACTAAGTTGTTGCAAAAATATGTTAAGTTCGAATGGTCAGAAAAGTGTCAGCAGAGTTTTGAGAAGTTGAAAACATTATTGACTGAGGCACCGGTTTTAGTGCAACCTGAGCCAGGAAAAGAGTTCGTAATTTATAGTGACGCGTCACTGAATGGATTAGGATGTGTGTTGATGCAAGAGGGCAAAGTGATAGCTTATGCCTCGAGACAGTTGAAACTGCACGAGAAGAATTATTCGACGCATGATTTGGAATTAGCCGCCATTGTGTTTGCTTTGAAAATTTGGAGACAGCATTTATACGGTGAGAAGTATCATGTCTTTTCTGATCATAAGAGTTTAAAATATTTGATGACTCAGAAAGATTTAAACTTGCGACAACGGAGATGGCTTGAGTTACTGAAGGTCTAGCTACTATCAGTTGAGAGTTAAAGAGTCAAATGTGCCAAAAACTGCTTTCAGGACAGTGTATGGGCATTTTGAATTTCTTGTTATGCCTTTTGGATTAACTAATGCCCCTGCTATTTTTATGGACTTGATGAATCGAACTTTCTGATCATACTTAGATAAGTTTGTGGTTGTGTTCATCGATGACATTTTGATTTATTCTCGGGATGAGTCTGAGCATGCCGAACATTTAAGAATTGTGTTGCAGACCTTGAAAGATAAGAAATTGTTTGCTAAGTTCAGCAAAAGTGAGTTCCGGCTCTGAGAAGTCAGATTTTTGGGATATATTGTCTCTGGAGACGGTATTCGGGTTGATCCGAGTAAGATATCGGCAATTGTTGATTGGAAACCTCCGAAGAATGTATCAGAGGTCAGAAGCTTTTTGGGCTTAGCCGGTTATTACCTACGTTTTGTCAAAGGATTTTCAATGATTGCTACTCCTATGACTAAGTTGTTGCAAAAAGATGTTAAGTTCGAATGGTCAGAAAAGTGTCAGCAGAGTTTTGAGAAGTTGAAAACATTATTGACTGAGGCGCCGATTTTAGTGCAACTTGAACTGGGACAAGAGTTCGTAATTTATAGTGACGCGTCACTGAATGGATTAGGATGTGTGTTGATGCAAGAGGGCAAAGTGATAGCTTATGCCTCAAGGCAGTTGAAACCGCATGAGAAGAATTATCCGACGCATGATTTGGAATTAGCCGCCATTGTGTTTGCTTTGAAAATTTGGAGACACCATTTATACGGTGAGAAGTGTCATGTCTTTTCTGATCATAAGAGTTTAAAATACTTGATGAGAAAGATTTAAACTTGCGGCAACGGAGATGGCTTGAGTTACTGAAGGATTATGGGCTAGTGATTGACTATCACCCGGGTAAGACAAATATAGTCGCAGATGCGTTGAGTAGAAAGACTTTGTTTGCTTTGAGAGTGATGAATACACGGTTGACTTTGTCCGATAATGGTTCGATCCTAGCCGAGTTGAGAGCTAGACCATTAATCCTTCAACAAATTTGTGAAGCTCAGAAATGTGACAGTGATTTGCAAACCAAAAGAGTTAATTATGAATCGAGTAGTGATTCAGATTTTCATATCGTATCTGATGATTGTTTGATGTTCCAAGGTAGAATTTGTGTACCAAAAAATGATGAACTTATTCAGAAGATTTTACACGAGGCACACAGTGGTTGCTTATCAGTTCATCCGGGTAGTACAACAATGTATAATGATTTGAAGAAATGGTATTGGTGGTCAGGTATGAAATGGGATATTTCAGAGTTTGTTTCGAGATGCTTAGTTTGTCAACAAGTAAAGGTCGAACACCAAGTACCTTCGGGCTTACTTCAACCAGTGATGGTACCCGAGTGGAAATGGGACAAAATTACGATGGATCTCGTAACGGGTTTACCTTTGACTTCGAAAAAGAAAGATGCCGTTTGGGTCGTTGTTGATAGATTGACGAAATCGACTCATTCTATACTGGTACGTACCGATTACTCACTTGATAAGCTAGCTGAATTGTACATTGCTGAGATCGTGAGATTGTACGGGGTGCCTACTTCTATTATTTCAGATAGAGATCCGAGGTTTACTTCGCGTTTTTGGAAAAAGTTGCAAGAAGCTTTGGGTACAAAGTTGAACTTTAGTATTGCATTTCATCCGCAAACTGACGGCTAATCAGAGAGAACGATTCAGGTTCTCGAAGATACACTTTGTTGTTGTGTTTTAGAATTCGAAGGTAGTTGGGAAAAATATCCACCTTTAGTCAAATTTGCTTATAACAACAGTTTTCAGTCGAGTATAAAAAATGGCACCGTATGAGGCATTGTATGGCTGCAAGTGTCGAACTCCTTTGTATTAGGCCGGGCTTAGTGAGAAACAGATTCACGGGGTCGACTTGGTTAAGGAAACTGAAGAAAAGGTAAAGGTAATCCGCGATTGCTTGAAAGCAGCTTCAGATTGACAAAAGTCGTACGCAAATTTGAAAAGAAAAGAGATCAAATTTCAGGTTTGTGATAAAGTATTTCTAAAAGTATCTCCATGGAAGAAGATTCTGAGATTTGGTCGTAAAGGCAAGTTGAGTCCACGTTTCATCGGACCGTATGAAGTTATTGAAAGAATAGGGCCAGTGGCATATCGGTTAGCTTTACCGAAAGATTTGGAAAGAATTCATAATGTGTTTCATGTGTCGATGTTGCGACGATATCGTTCCTATCCTTCAAATGTGATTTCGCCATCAGAGATTGAGATTCGACCGGATATGATGTATGGTGAAGAATCAATTAAGATCTTAGCTCGGGAAGTTAAACAGTTGAGATATAAAGGTATAGCCCTAGTAAAAGTTTTATGGAAAAGACACGGTGTTGAAGAGGCTATGTGGGAACCTGAGGAAGCTATGCGAAAACAGTACCCAAACCTATTTCTGGTAAGATTTTCGGGGACGAAAATTCCTAAGGGGGGAGAGTTGTAATAGCCCGATTTTGGGCCTAGTCGAAACAGTTGTTTTGAGACCACAAATCCGACGTAGTAAAGTTTATTTTTCTTATATTTTTATGGTCTACAGTTCTATGAAATGATTTCGTGAAAATTTCGTTCGAAAATTTTGACGTTTGGGCACTCAATTTAGTTAAAAGGACTAAATTGTAAAAAGAGCAAAAGTTGAGTTCTACATGCTAGAGGTGTCTAATTGCTATGAAATTTTAAATTGAAGGTCCTTAGATGGTAATTAGACCATTTGTTAAGTTAGTAGACAAAAATAGACATGGTGAGATAAAATTTCAAAGTTTTAAGTGAAGGGCATTTTGGTCATTTAGTAATTAAATGAATTAAAAACCAAAAATCAAGCCAAAATTTAGTACATCTTCTTCATGCTTGTGCCAAAAATTAGAAGGGAAGCCATAGCTAGGGTTTGGCCACTTTCAAGGTCGATTGTAAGTCTGTTCTTGTCTCGTTTTTAATGCTCTTTACATTTTTAAAGTCGTTATCACTCGATCTATCTATTTTTACCATTAATTTGAGAGATGATTGAGGTCTAGGGTTTGACCCATGTTAGACATGTGTGTATTTTGATGTTTAATGGTAGATTATGCAAGTTTAATGTTAGATAAACAACTTTTGCTAGGTGATTTTTGATCAAAATGTTAAAAGGACCTATTTGTAAAAAGATTTCAAAATGTGTGTAAAAGTTTGATTAAATGAAAAATTTGGGCTGTTATAAACATGAAAGAGGTTCGGCTAGGCTTGGGTCTTGAAGAAATTGAATAGATTTCATTTTACGAGCCTAGGGGCCAAAATGTAAAAATGTCAAAGTTTAGGGGCAAAAATGTAATTTTTCCATAATGTGATTTTTTGGACTGAATTGAGAAATGTGGATAATAAATGAGTTAAATTTTCTATTATAGATGAAGAGAAATGAGGTTCGGACCTAGATCGGGGGAAAAATAAGGTGTTTGACGATTAGGTCCATTTCTACTATTTTTGTACCGAGGTAAGTTCGTATGTAAGTAATGCATTTTTTTATTTATGTTTTAAATGCTTTAATATTGTATGAATTATGATTGACTCCTTGGATGTAATCGATAAAGTTTTACAAGTGAGAAATCCCGGTTGAACCTTAGGAATAGGTAGGATACGAATGTCATGACATTAGGGTTATTTGAGATTACGTGTAAGACCATATCTGGGATATGGCATCGATATGAGACTTTGTGTAAGACCATAGCTGGGTTATTGGCATCGATAAGAGATCCCATGTAAGACCATATCTGGGATATGACATTGGTAAAGTATTGTGTGTGCGAGATTCCCGAGTATCCTTTAGTATTCCAAGTGGTTTAACGGGAAATTCAACGAGTATGTCAAAGTTGTGAAAGGTTATGATTATGTTGCGAGTTGGTACAAGTACGTCCATAAAACTCATTTATTAATGAGCTCAATATGTGATGAATCCCTCGGTAAGGTTATAAATGAGTAAGTTATGATTAGAAGATCTTGATACTATTTATGACAAGTTCATCATGTTTATTTGTATGATACATGTGTGATTATAATGCTTATTATTTGCATAGGAACTTACTAAGCTATATAGCTTACTCCCCTTTCTTTTCCCTTGTCTTATAGTGTCACCAAGCCAGCTCGGGGATCGAAAACTGTCGGAGATCCATTCACACTATCAACTTAATATTTTGGGTACCATTGATTTTAATATTTTGAGTTATGGCATGTATAGGGACTTGGTCATTTTATTATGTGTCATAATTGATTTAGCCAAATATGTTGGCTTATGTTGGCTGATTATTCATTTTGTAAATGGCCATTGAAATTGGCTAATATTGGTTTAAGTATATATATGCATATGATGATGGTTTTCATAGATGTGGGAAATTGCATGATTTGAGTTGAGATATATGTGATGTTTGTGTATGATAAATGATAGCATGTGAATGGGGTGTTGATGCCTTAGTTGTGGCTGATTTGGTTGATGGTATATGCTCGGAACGGTTCTATGTTTGTTGTGTAGGTTTGTGCATCGAAGGGTGACAAAATGGCTTGGTAATAGCCTTATTTTTGTCCACACGGCTTGCCTCATGGGCGTGTGTTCCGACCGTGTGTCCCCTGCACCTTAATTGTTGCAAAACAGAATGCTCAGTATTGAGCACACGTGCAAAGACACGGGCGTGTGTCTCAGTCGTGTGGACGGCACGGCCTCGAACCCGGACGTGTGCCCTGGCCGTGTGAAGTCAGCACCTATTTTATGAAAAATCATGAAAATTAAATCGACCACACGGTTTAGCACACGGGTGTGTGGCACAGCCGTGTGGCTCAAGTTAGAGAGCTCTATTTTGAACACGGCCTGTAGCACGGGCGTGTCTAAGGGTCACACGGGCGTGTCCCTTGGACCACACGGGCGTGTGAGCCCTATAACATGAATATTTTTTCTAAGTTTGTAAAATTTTTTAAAATTCTCGGTTTAGTCTCGAACCAATTCCAAAGCATGTATTGAGCCTCGTAGGCTCGTTTTAGGGACGATATGAATGTATGTGAAAATTTTTAAATTTGGATGGAAATTACATCTCAATTTTGTATGTTTGCTTGTGTTTAAGTCTGGTAATGCCTCGTACCCTGTTTTGGCGTCGAATATGGGTAAGGGGTGTTACATTTAGTGGTATCAGAGCAATGATTTAGTCGATTCTTGGACTAACATAGCTTGTGTAAGAGTCTAGCTATACATGCCATAAATGAAATGTAATAGTGTGATGACTCCTGACAATTTTAAAATTGTGTTTTCATATAGTAAATGGATCCCAATCGAGCTGAGGCTGATGAAGTTGAAAGTAATACGCCGACTCCCGCTCAAGAGGCAGGGCCGTCTGATAATAGACCTCCTACGGTTAGTCAGGGAGAATGAGGTAGGGAAGCCTTTCTCCACATGATGAATAAGTGGTATATGGAATTTATTCGAACAAATCCGAATGCCCAACCTCCTCCACGGCCACCTATTCCTCGACCGGTTCCCGTAGCTCCACAAGGTATGGAATTTGTAAGAATGAACAAGCCCCCGATTGATAAGATTCGAAAGCACGAGGCTAAAGATTTCAGAGCTAATGTGGATGCTGATCCCGAGAGAGCGTGTTTTGGCTCGAAAACTCCATCAGCGTATTTGATGAGTTGTCCTGCACACCTGATGAGTGTTTAAAGTGTGCCATCTCACTTTTGAGAGATTCTGCATATCACTGGTGGAATACACTGGTATCGGTGGTACCAACAGAGAGGGTTACATGGGAATTCTTTCAAGAGGAGTTCCGAAAGAAATATATTAGTCAGCAGTTCATCGATTAAAAACGTAAGGAATTTCTTGAACTGAAACAGGGTCGTATGACAGTGACAGAGTATGAGCGAGAATTTGTCAGACTTAGTAATTATGCTCGAGAGTGTGTTTCCACAGAAGCTATTATGTGCAAGAGATTTGAGGATGGATTGAATGAAGATATTCGTGTGTTAGTTGGGATCTTAGAGCTGAAAAAATTTGTGGTATTGGTTGAACGGGCTTGTAAGGCCGAAGATTTGAATAAAGAGAAGAGAAAAGCTGATCTTGAAGCTAGAGATTCGAGGAAAAGACCGATGAGTAAGTCATTTCCATCTCAGTCAAATAAATTTAAAGAAATGTATTCCCGTTCGAATGTTTTAGCGGGGTATTCACACAGAGATCATGGGAAGCAACATTCGAGTTTTAAATCTCAAGCTACTTCAATGGCAAGTGTGGGTAATGTAAAGTCTAATAGACCCGAATGTTAACATTGTGGAAGAAGACATCCCGACGAGTGTAGAATGAATGACCGGTCTTGCTTTAAGTGTGGCTCTCAAGAGCATTTTATCCGAGATTATCTTGAAATGGTTGAGAAAGAAAAATTTCAGAGTGCGAGGCCAAGTAATACTACTAATAGGGGTAGACCACCGAGAAATATCGAAAATGGAGCTAGTAGTAAAGGTGTGATGAAAGATATAGCTGTGAGATCCGAAGCTCGAGCCCCTGCTAGAGCCTATGCCATCCGTGCTCGCGAAGAAGCGACATCTCCCAATGTTATCACTGGTACTTTTTCTCTCTATAATACTAATGTTGTTGCATTGATAGATCTTGGATTGACTCATTCTTATGTTTGTGTGAAATTAGTAGCTAGTAAGAGCTTGCCAGTTTAGTTTACTGAGTTTGTGGTTAGAGTGTCAAACCCCTTAGGCAAACATGTATTAGTTGATAGAGTTTGCAAGAATTGTCCCTTAATGATTCGAGGTCACTGTTTTTCGCCTGATTTAATGTTGTTGCCATTTGATGAATTCGATGTTATTTTGGGTATGGATTGGTTGACACTGCATGATGCCGTAGTAAACTATAAAGAAAGATTATTGAACTAAAATGTGAAAATGGTGAAATTCTTCGGATGATTCAGATGAGTCGGGTGAGTTACCTGTTGTGATTTTTTCAATGACTGCCCAAAGATATGTGAGAAAGGGTTGCGAAGCTTATCTAGCTTATGTGTTGAATACAAGAGTGTTAAAATAAAGATTGAATCAGTACCGGTAGTTTGTGAATATCTGGATGTGTTTCCAGAGGAGTTACTGGGTTACCTCCGATCAGAGAGGTTGAGTTTGGTATTGATTTAGTACCAGGGACTTTGCCGATATCGACCACTCCATATAGGATGGCTTCGACTAAATTGAAAGAATTGAAAGCTCAGTTGCAAGAGTTGACAAATAAGGGTTTTTCGAGATTGAGTATTTCACCACGGGGTGTACTGGTGTTATTTGTCAAGAAGAAAGATGGATCCATGAGACTTTGTATTGATTACCGACAGCTCAACAAGGTGACTATAAAGAACAAGTATCATTTGCCAAGAATTGATGACTTGTTTGATCAGTTGAAAGGAGCAACAGTATTTTCAAAGATTGATTTGAGATCTAGCTACTATCAGTTGAGAGTTAAAGAGTCGAATGTGCCAAAAACTGCTTTCAGGACAAGGTACGGGCATTATGAATTTCTTGTTATGCCTTTTGGATTAACTAATGCCCCTGCTATTTTTATGGACTTGATGAATCAAATTTTCCGATCGTACTTAGATAAGTTTGTGGTTGTGTTCATCGATGACATTTTGATTTATTCTCGGGATGAGTCTGAGCATGCCGAACATTTAAGAATTGTGTTGCAGACCTTGAGAGATAAGAAATTTTTTGCTAAGTTCAGTAAAAGTGAGTTTTGGCTTCGAGAAGTCAGATTTTTGGGATATATTGTCTCTAGAGACGGTATTCGGGTTGATTCGAGTAAGATATCGGCAATTGTTGATTGGAAACCTCCGAAGAATGTATCAGAGGTCAGAAGCTTTTTGGGCTTAGCCGGTTATTACCTACGTTTTGTCAAAGGATTTTCAATGATCGCTACTCCTATGACTAACTTGTTGCAAAAAGATGTTAAGTTCGAATGGTCAGAAAAGTGTCAGTAGAGTTTTGAGAAGTTGAAAACATTATTGACTGAGGTGCCGGTTTTAGTGCAACCTGAATCGGGAAAAGAGTTTGTAACTTATAGTGACGCGTCACTGAATGGATTAGGATGTGTGTTGATGCAAGAGGGCAAAGTGATAGCTTATGCCTTGAGACAGTTGAAACCACACGAGAAGAATTATCTGACTAATGATTTGGAATTAGCCGCCATTGTGTTTGCTTTGAAAATTTGGAGACACCATTTATACGGTGAGAAGTGTCATGTCTTTTCTTATCATAAGAGTTTAAAATACTTGATGACTCAGAAAGATTTAAACTTGCGACAACGGAGATGGCTTGAGTTACTGAAGGTTTAGCTACTATCAGTTGAGAGTTAAGGAGTCGGATGTCCAAAAACTGCATTCAGGACAATGTACGGGCATTATGAATTTCTTGTTATGCCTTTTGGGTTAACTAATGCCCCTGCTATTTTTATGGACTTGATGAATCGAATTTTCCGATCGTACTTAGATAAGTTTGTGGTTGTGTTCATCGATGACATTTTGATTTATTCTCGGGATGTGTAACATCCTGAATTTTTGGGCCTATGCGTTTAATGGGTGGATATGTTTAATGTGTTAATTTAAGTGTTAGGGGTCCAAATTGGGCTCAGCTTAGGTAGAGGCCTTGATTAAAATTATCTGTTTGGGCATTATAGGGTTTAAAAGGTAGTATCTATGTTTAAAATACCAAAGTGGGCTTGTGGCCCAATCTTAGGAGGTGACGCCACACAAGGGAGTAAGGGACCCAAATTTAAGTTTCATGGAGCCCAATTCTTTTAATTTAAGTTAGCTAAATTTTGGGCATTAGGATTAGGTGGAGTGGATGGCAACAAGGCTAAAATTTAGGGTTTTAATGTTTAAAATATGTGGATAATAAGCGGATAAAGGCTATTATTTAAGAATTTATTTTATGTGGATAATAAGCAGATAAAGGCTAAAATTTAGGGATTTTAATGATTAAAATATGTGGATAATATGCTGATAAAGGAGGGAGGAGTTAGAGATAATTAAGTCTCTTTTAGATGAGCTAGTAGATTAAGATAAAGGAGAAAAGATAGGACTTATCTGCAAGGTTAGGTAAGTGCCGAAATTTCTATAAATAGGGGGAATATCTCTTCAATTTCGGCATTTGGGTTTTTCTCTCATTCTTTTCTCCTCTTCTCTGAGTAAAAGTCGAAAACTCCTAAAGTTCCATCTTCTTCTTCATTCTCTGCAAAAGCTGAAATCTCTAAGCCTATTCCCTCATCTTCACTTTGATTCAAAAGTCGAAACTCTTTCCATTCTTTTTCTTCCTAGCCAAAATCTTCATGTCTCTTCCTTGTTTTCTTTTCTTCTTCTCTTTTCCGTCGTAAAACCGAAACTCTTCACTCAAGTATTTTAAAAGCCAAAGACACATCAGCCTTCTCTTGTTCATACTTTTTCCGGATTTTCCTAAAAGCCGAAATCCCTAGATCTCATCTCCTGTGATTGCTTGAATTACTTCGTGGTGCCTACTTGTGCCAAAATCAAGGGAAGTTTAGTGGAGTCAATCGCATAGATCTTTAAGTTATAGAATCGTGTTACTTTCGGGATTTCAAGGTAAGGGATCTATTAGTTTTAACGTGTAATTTGGGATTTATTAACCTTGGTGATTGTTGAAGGGGCTAAATCTTTGTGTGTTTTTCCGGCTTTTGAGCAAGGCTTTACATTGAGGATAATAGATCCGGATAGCAAGGACATCGACTAAGAATATTGGATTTGCGATATCGTGTGTGTAATACTTCCCCACCATCTAGATCGATTATTAATGTATGCTCATAAGTTTATATGTTGTGATAAATACACGATATCTCGGTTTAATGTTGGAAACCCGAAAAGGGTGAAGCAAATCACCAGTGTCGATGAATGTTTGACTTTATATGATAAAAGCATATTGATTTTATGACCGCATGGGTTGGGTTGATGAAAGGAGGAAGTTATACGTTATATGTGTAGCGCTTTATACCGTGATCTCGTTATATGTTGTAGCGGCTAATGCCGTGATCTCATTATAAGGGCTTCGCCATAATATGTTGATGAGCGGCATGACCGCCATCTTGGCGTGTAGCGTGTGGTTCGATTGTAGAAATCCCCAATGGTGTGAATGGTGGTACGGGCGTAGCGGATGGAAACCTAGGCAAATGGGTTGGGCCTTGCATATTATTTGTTATTTTTTTATAAATGGAATTATTAATCTGTTTTATGGGCCTAAGGCCAAAATCTAGTGGTGCATGAGGGTTGTACATCGAGTCTCGCGACTCACCCTATTAATTAACCTTTCAGTGATACCTAGTGCTTGGGACCGGCCGAGAGGAACGCAAGGTGGCCATGCAAAAGACCAATCGGATCCAGCAAAAAGTCTCAAGTTAATACTTTATATTTTTAATTAATGGATTTTAAATCTCGTTGTAATAAGGCTATGGGCCACTAGTTTATGTTTTGTTTTATTTTGAGCTTTAATTACTTTTAGTTATTTAAATTCTTATTGAACTAATGTATCTATTTAAATTTGGGTTTTTTTAATTTATAAAGGCATGTTTTATTTAAACTATCAACTATTAAATTTCTCTCGAATAAGAAGATAAACTTTAGAAAAATATTTTTCTGAAAATACGACATGTTCTTCCAAAATTTTTAGTGACATACCAGATCCGGTCGTGGTGTTTGGGTTGGGTTTAGGGTGTTACAGGATGAGTCTGAGCATGCCGAACATTTAGGAATTGTGTTGCAGACCTTGAGAGATAAGAAATTATTTGCTAAGTTCAGCAAAAGTGAGTTCTGGCGCCGAGAAGTCAGATTTTTGGGATATATTGTCTCTAGAGACGGTATTCGGGTTGGTCCGAGTAAGATATCGGTAATTGTTGATTGGAAACCTCCAAAGAATGTATCAGAGGTCAGAAGCTTGTTGGGCTTAGCCGGTTATTACCTATATTTTGTCAAAGGATTTTCAATGATTGCTACTCCTATGACTAAGTTGTTGCAAAAAGATGTTAAGTTCGAATGGTCAGAAAAGTGTCAGCAGAGTTTTGAGAAGTTGAAAACATTATTGACTGAGGCGCCGGTTTTAGTGCAACCTGAATCAGGAAAAGAGTTCATAATTTAGAGTGACGCATCACTGAATGGATTAGGATGTGTGTTGATGCAAGAGGGCAAAGTGATAGCTTATGCCTCGAGACAGTTGAAACCGCATGAGAAGAATTATCCGACTCATGATTTGGAATTAGCCGCCATTGTGTTTGTTTTGAAAATTTGGAGACACCATTTATACGGTGAGAAGTGTCATGTCTTTTCTGATCATAAGAGTTTAAAATACTTGATGACTCAGAAAGATTTAAACTTGCGGCAACGGAGATGGCTTGAGTTACTGAAGGTCTAGCTACTACCAGTTGAGAGTTAAAGAGTCGGATGTGCCAAAAACTGCTTTCAGGACAATGTATGGGCATTTTGAATTTCTTGTTATGCCTTTTGGATTAACTAATGCCCCTTCTATTTTTATGGACTTGATGAATCGAATTTTCCGATCGTACTTAGATAAGTTTGTGGTTGTGTTCATCGATGACATTTTGATTTATTCTCGGGATGAGTCTGAGCATGTCGAACATTTAAGAATTGTGTTGCAGACCTTGAAAGATAATAAATTGTTTGCTAAGTTCAGCAAAAGTGAGTTTTGGCTCTGAGAAGTCAGATTTTTTGGATATATTGTCTCTGGAGACGGTATTCGGGTTGTTCCGAGTAAGATATCGACAATTGTTGATTGGAAACCTCCGAAGAATGTCTCAGAGGTCAGAAGCTTTTTGGGCTTAGCCGGTTATTACCTACGTTTTGTCAAAGGATTTTCAATGATTGCTACTCCTATGACTAAGTTGTTGCAAAAAGATGTTAAGTTCGAATGGTCAGAAAAGTGTCAGCAGAGTTTTGAGAAGTTGAAAACATTATTGACTGAGGCGCCGGTTTTAGTGCAACCTGAACCGGGAAAAGAGTTCGTAATTTATAGTGACGCGTCACTGAATGGATTAGGATGTGTGTTGATGCAAGAGGGCAAAGTGATAGCTTATGCCTCGAGACAGTTGAAACTGCACGAGAAGAATTATCCGACGCATGATTTGGAATTAGCCGCCATTGTGTTTGCTTTGAAAATTTGGAGACACCATTTATACGCTGAGAAGTGTCTTGTCTTTTCTGATCATAAGAGTTTAAAATACTTGATGACTCAAAAAGATTTAAACTTGCGGCAACGGAGATGGCTTGAGTTACTGAAGGTCTAGCTACTATCAGTTGAGAGTTAAAGAGTCGGATGTGCCAAAAACTACATTCAGGACAATGTATGGGCATTTTGAATTTCTTGTTATGCCTTTTGGATTAACTAATGCCCCTGCTATTTTTATGGACTTGATGAATCGAATTTTCTGATCGTACTTAGATAAGTTTGTGGTTGTGTTCATCGATGACATTTTGATTTATTCTCAGGATGAGTCTGAGCATGCCGAAAATTTAAGAATTGTGTTGCAGACCTTGAAAGATAAGAAATTGTTTGCTAAGTTCAGCAAAAGTGAGTTCTGGCTCCGAGAAGTCAAATTTTTGGGATATATTGTCTCTAGAGATGGTATTCGGGTTGATCCGAGTAAGATATCGGCAATTGTTTATTGGAAACCTCCGAAGAATGTATCAGAGGTCAGAAGCTTTTTGGGCTTAGACGGTTATTACCTACGTTTTGTCAAAGGATTTTCAATGATTGCTACTCCTATGACTAAGTTGTTGAAAAAAGATGTTAAGTTCGAATGGTCAGAAAAGTGTCAGCAGAGTTTTGAGAAGTTGAAAACATTATTGACTGAGGTGCCGGTTTTAGTGCAACCTGAACCGGGAAAAGAGTTCGTAATTTATAGTGACGCGTCACTGAATGGATTAGGATGTGTGTTGATGCAAGAGGGCGAAGTGATAGCTTATGCCTCGAGATAGTTGAAACCGCACGAGAAGAATTATCCGACGCATGATTTGGAATTAGCCGCCATTATGTTTGCTTTGAAAATTTGGAGACACCATTTATACGGTGAGAAGTGTCATGTCTTTTCTGATCATAAGAGTTTAAAATACTTGATGAGAAAGATTTAAACTTGCGGCAACGGAGATGGCTTGAGTTACTGAAGGATTATGGGCTAGTGATTGACTATCACCCGGGTAAGGCAAATATAGTCGTAGATGCGTTGAGTAGAAAGACTTTGTTTTCTTTGAGAGTGAGTAATACACGGTTGACTTTGTCAGATTATGGTTCGATCCTAGCCGAGTTGAGAGCTAGACCGTTATTCCTTCAACAAATTTGTGAAGCTTAGAAATGTGACAGTGATTTGCAAACCAAAAGAGTTCATTGTGAATCGAGTAGTGATTCAGATTTTCATATCGGATCTGATGATTGTTTGATGTTCCGAGGTAGAATTTGTGTACCAAAAAATGATGAACTTATTCAGAAGATTTTACACGAGGCACACAGTGGTTGCTTATCAGTTCATCCGGGTAGTACAAAAATGTATAATGATTTGAAGAAATGGTATTGGTGGTCAGGTATGAAACGGGATATTTCGAAGTTTGTTTCGAGATGCTTAGTTTGTCAACAAGTAAAGGTCGAACACCAAGTACCTTCGGGCTTACTTCAACCAGTGATGGTACCCGAGTGGAAATGGGACAAAATTACGATGGATTTCGTAACGAGTTTACCTTTGACTTCGAAAAAGAAAGATGTCGTTTGGGTCGTTGTTGATAGATTGACGAAATTGACTCATTTTATACCGGTACGTACCGATTACTCACTTGATAAGCTAGCTGAATTGTACATTACTGAGATCGTGAGATTGTACGGGGTGCCTATTTCTATTATTTCGGATAGAGATCCAAGGTTTACTTCGCGTTTTTGGAAAAAGTTGCAAGAAGCTTTGGGTACAAATTTGAACTTTAGTACTGCATTTCATCCGCAAACTGACGGCCAATCAGAGAGAACAATTCAGGTTCTCGAAGATACACTTTGTTGTTGTGTTTTAGAATTCGAAGGTAGTTGGGAAAAATATCCACCTTTAGTCGAATTTGCTTATAACAACAGTTTTCAGTCGAGTATAAAAAATGGCACCGTATGAGGCATTGTATGGCCGCAAGTGTTGAACTCCTTTGTACTAGGCCGAGCTTAGTGAGAAACAGATTCACGGGGTCGACTTGGTTAGGAAAACTGAAGAAAAGGTAAAGGTAATCCGCGATTGCTTGAAAGCAGCTTCAGATTGACAAAAGTCGTACGCAAATTTGAAAAGAAAAGAGATCGAATTTCAGGTTGGTGATAAAGTATTTCTAAAAGTATCTCCATGGAAGAAGATTTTGAGATTTGGCCGTAAAGGCAAGTTGAGTCCACGTTTCATCGAACCGTATGAAGTTATTGAAAGAATAGGGCCAGTGGCATATCGGTTAGCTTTACCGAAAGATTTGGAAAGAATTCATAATGTGTTTCATGTGTCGATGTTGCGATGATATCGTTCCGATCCTTCAAATGTGATTTCGCCATCAGAGATTGAGATTCGACCGGATATGATGTATGGTGAAGAATCGATTAAGATCTTAGCTCGGGAAGTTAAACAGTTGAGATATAAAGGTATAGCCCTAGTAAAAGTTTTATGGCAAAGACACGGTGTTGAAGAGGCTACGTGGGAACCTGAGGAAGCTATGCGAAAACAGTACCCGAACCTATTTTCTGGTAAGATTTTCGGGGACGAAAATCCCTAAGGGGGGAGAGTTGTAACAGCCCGATTTTGGGCCTAATCGGAATAGTTGTTTCGAGACCATAAATTCGATGTAGTAAAGTTTATTTTTATTATAACTTTATGGTCTACAATTCTATGAAATGATTTCGTGAAAATTTCGTTCGAAAATTTTGACGTTTGGGCACTCAATTTAGTTAAAAGGACTAAATTGTAAAAAGAGCAAAAGTTGAGTTCTACATGCTAGAGGTGTCTAATTGCTATGAAATTTTAAATTGAAGGTCCTTAGATGGTAATTAGACCATTTGTTAAGTTAGTGGACAAAAATAGACATGGTGAGATAAAATTTCAAAGTTTTAAGTGAAGGGCATTTTGGTCATTTAGTAATTAAATGAATTAAAAACCAAAAATCAAGCCAAAATTTAGTCCATCTTCTTCATGCTTGTGCCAAAAATTAGAAGGGAAGCCATAGCTAGGGTTTGGCCACTTTCAAGGTCGATTGTAAGTCCGTTCTTGTCTCGTTTTTAATGCTCTTTATATTTTTGAAGTCGTTATCACTCGATCTATCTATTTTTACCATTAATTTGAGAGATGATTGAGGTCTAGGGTTTGACCCATGTTAGACATGTGTTTATTTTGATGTTTAATGGTAGATTATGCAAGTTTAATGTTAGATAAACAACTTTTGCTAGGTGATTTTTGATCAAAATGTCAAAAGGACTTATTTGTAAAAAGATTTCAAAATGTGTGTAAAAGTTTGATTAAACGAAAAACGTGGGCTGTTATAAACATGAAAGAGGTTCGGCTAGGCTTGGGTCTTGAAGAAAGTGAATAGATTTCATTTTACGAGTCTAGGGGCCAAAATGTAAAAATGTCAAAGTTTAGGGGCACAAATGTAATTTTTCCATAATGTGATTTTTTGGACTGAATTGAGAAATGTGGATAATAAATGAGTTAAATTTGCTATTATAGATGAAGAGAAATGAGGTTCGGACCTAGATCGGGGGAAAAACAAAGTGTTTGACGATTAGGTCCATTTCTACTATTTTTGTACCGAGGTAAGTTCGTATGTAAATAATGCATTATTTTATTTATGTTTTAAATGCTTTAATATTGTATGAATTATGATTGACTCCTTGGATGTAATCGATAAAGTTTTACAAGTGAGAAATCCCGGTTGAACCTTAGGAATAGGTAGGATACGAATGTCATGACATTAGGGTTATTTGAGATTACGTGTAAGACCATATCTGGGATATGGCATCGATATGAGACTTTGTGTAAGACCATAGCTGGGCTATTGGCATCGATAAGAGATCCCATGTAAGACCATATCTGGGATATGACATTGGTAAAGTATTGTGTGTGCGAGATTCCCGAGTATCCTTTAGTATTCCAAGTGGTTTAACGGGAAATTCAATGAGTATGTCAAAGTTTTGAAAGGTTATGATTATGTTGCGAGTTGGTACAAGTACGTCCATAAAACTTATTTACTAATGAGCTCAATATGTGATGAGTCCCTCGGTAAGGTTATGAATGAGTAAGTTATGATTAGAAGATCTTGATACTATTTATGACAAGTTCATCATGTTTATTTGTATGATACATGTGTGATTATAATGCTTATTATTTGCATAGGAACTTACTAAGCTATATAGCTTACTCCCCTTTCTTTTCCCTTGTCTTATAGTGTCACTAAGCCAGCTCGGGGATCGAAAACTGTTGAAGATCCATTCACACTATCAACTTAATATTTTGGGTACCATTGATTTTAATATTTTGAGTTATGGCATGTATAGGGACTTGGTCATTTTGTTATGTGTCATAATTGATTTAGCCAAATATGTTGGCTTATGTTGGTGATTATTCATTTTGTAAATGGCCATTGAAATTGGATAATATTGGTTTAAGTATATATATGCATATGATGATGGTTTTCATGGATGTGGGAAATTGCATGATTTGAGTTGAGATATATGTGATGTTTGTGTATGATAAATGATAGCATGTGAATGGGGTGTTGATGCCTTAGTTGTGGCTTATTTGGTTGATGGTATATGCTTGGAACGGTTCTATGTTTGTTGTGTAGGTTTGTGCATCGAAGGGTGACAAAATGGCTTGGTAATAGCCTTATTTTTGTCCACACGGCTTGCCTCATGGGCGTGTGTTCCGACCGTGTGTCCCCTGCACCTTAATTGTTGCAAAACGGAATGCTCAGTATTGAGCACACGGGCAGAGACACGGGCGTGTGTCTCAGCCGTGTGGATGGCACGGCCTCGAACCCGGTCGTGTGCCCTGGCCGTGTGAAGTCTGCACCTATTTTTTGAAAAATCATGAAAATTAAATCGACCACACGGCCTAGCACACAGGCGTGTGGCACGGCCGTGT
Source organism: Gossypium sturtianum (assembly GCA_025698515.1). Classification (NCBI taxonomy): domain Eukaryota; kingdom Viridiplantae; phylum Streptophyta; class Magnoliopsida; order Malvales; family Malvaceae; genus Gossypium; species Gossypium sturtianum. The sequence continues at coordinate 55,316,482 of CM046949.1, read as the reverse complement.
GGCACAAGTCAGAGAGCTCCCTATTTTGAACATGGCCTGTAGCACGGGCGTGTCCCTTGGACCACACGGGCGTGTGAGTCCTGTAACATGATTTTTTTTCTATGTTTGTAATAATTTCTAAAGTTCTCGGTTTAGTCCCGAACCACTTCCAAAGCATGTATTTAGCCTCGTAGGCTCGTTTTAGGGACGATATGAATGTATGTGAATATTTTTAAAATTGGATGGAAATTACATCTCGGTTTTGTATGTTTGCTTGTGTTTAAGTCCGGTTATGCATCGTACCCTGTTTCAGTGTCGAATACGGGTAAGGGGTGTTACATTCCGAGTATACCTGGGATATCTCAGTACCCTCACAATAGCTTTCCAGTGGGTCTCCCCTAGATTGGTTGTGAATTTGCTTAAACTGCTTACAGTGAAAGCAATATTAGGTCTAGTGCAACTCATAAGGTACATTAGACTGCCTATGACTCTTGTATATTCCACTTGGTCAATACTTTCACCTTTGTTTTTGGACAAATGTTGATTTATATCTATCGGAGTTCTGGCTACACCAAAATCATTCTTTCCAAATTTCTCAAGAATCTTGTCTATGTAGTGTGATTGAGTCAATACGAGACCTTCAGATGACCTTTTGATTTGGATGCCCAATTTCACGTCAGCAAGTCCCATATCTTTCATATCAAATCTTGAATTTAACAAGTTTTTAGTACGTTTTACCATTTCATTGTTACTTCTAACAATGAGTATGTCATCAACATATAAACATAGAATTACATATCCATCAACAGTGGTTTTGACATACACACATTTGTTACACTCATTAATTTTAAATCCATTTGATATCATGACACTGTCAAACTTTTCATGCCACTGCTTTGGTGCTTGCTTAAGTCCATAGAAAGATTTTACCAATCTACAGACTTTTCTTTCTTGCCCTAGAGCTACATGACCCTCAGGTTGTTCCATGTAAATCTCCTCATCAAGATATCCATTTAGAAAAGCTGTCTTAACATCCATTTGATGAACTTCTAGATTCCGCAAAACGACAATAGCAAGTATCATCCTTATAGAAGTTATTCTTGATAAGGAGAAAATGTATCAAAGTAATCAATGCATTCTTTTTGTCTATAACCTTTTATAATCAATCTGGCCTTGCACTTATCAATTGTTCCATCTGCTTTCATTCGTTTGAAAATCCATTTAGAATTTAGTAGTTTAATTCCCTGAGGTAGATCCACTAATTCCCACGTATGATTTTTCATGATGGAATCAATTTCACTATTGATAGCATCTTTCCAAAAAATGCTTTCAGATGAGCATATAGCTTCACTATAAGTTTGAGGTTCAGTTCCTAGCATATAGGTTAGAAAATCTAATCCAAAGGACTTTTCCACCCTTGCCCTTTTACTTCTTCTTGGTTCTACCTTGACTTCAACTTCTTGTTGAAAGTCTTGACTATTAATAGTTTCTGAAGTTCATTTTGTTGAACTTGGCCCATCTTCCCTAGTCTTACAAGGGAATATATTTTCAAAGAATGAGGCATTTTTACATTCCAATATCGTATTCTTGTGAATTTCAGGATTCTTTGATTCATGTACAAGAAATCGATATGCATTGCTGTGGTGTGCATAACCAATGAAAATATAATCTACTATTTTAGGACCTATTTTCATTTGCTTCAGCAAAAGAAACCATTACCTTTGCAAGACACCCCCACACTTTCAAGTAGTTGTAGGAAAGTTTTGTGCCCTTCCATAACTCAATGGTGTTTTGTTCTTTTTCTTACGAGGCACCTTATTTAAAAGGTAATTCGCTGATAAAACAACTTCCTTATCCTCTCTAAAAATAGGAGGATCATCCTTCATAAATTTTGCCATATTTAACATGGTCAAATAGAACAACATTTTCTATTGCCATGTTTTAAAATTCTCTTCAGTGAATTTCGCAGGCTTTTCATTGTGACTCATAGTCATAGGTAAAGTTTGGCTTGCAGCATGAACCTGAGCAGCGACAATCGCCTCAGCCTTTGAGTTGGATGAGTTGTTTGACGTATGAGACATTTCTATAATTGGAATAAAGAACCATAATCTATATATAAATTAAAATCCAAAACAGAAGTATAAACCAATCTTAAATAAGTTATGATGGTAATCTGTACACCTTAGATTAAAACTACAACAATTAATCTATCTTAAGAATGTATGACAATCTGATATCGTATGTAGTATTAATATGTCAGTAGCAATGATAATGCAATACAATGCAGTAGCAGTAACACAATAGAATACATGTAATCAGACAAAGCTAAAAATTAGAAGAAGAATTTGGTCGAGGCCTATATAAACAGTTTCCTTAAGATAGATTCGTCATCTCCTCGGTGCTTTGAGTAACATTGGACGTATGTCTCCCAGGAAACAACAACAAACGATCACTGTAGTAGCACAACAACAGTTATCAGTCGAGCACAATCTTGCGTTTCTCTATTACCAGGAGAAATGAATTTTAAAAGGAATTTTTTATATTGATAGTTTTGATGATATGTTTTTGAAATCTCCTAACTTGGCTTTATATAGAGGAGAGGAAATGAATGAAGAGGTTTGTTGAAAAATTAATAGACATGAGTGAATAGAGACAATGAATGAAAAAATTCAATATTAAACCAAGAGATACATTTTTTCAAAAGATACAACTGTATGGAAAAACACACTATTAAACCAAGAGATACAACCATCATTCATCACTCATAATTATTTTCCATCATCCATAAGTTAGTTAAATAATAATTAAAAATAATATGTTATTATATAATTTTAATACTAACTATATTATATAATTTTAATATATTAATTTTATAAAATAATATATTTAATCTTTTATAATATTGAAATATTATTAAACGTTTTTATAATTTCAAATTAAATTTTTGTAATCAAATAATAATTTATAATTTAAGAGTAAATTGACATTTTTTGTTTATTCTTTACTTATTCTTTAACATCATTCTAATCAACCAAATAATATTATACTATTATTACTTATATTTTAATCAACCAAACTATCCAATATCTATTATTTCTCTATTCTATTCTCACTAAATATCTATTCCAGTTTCTCTTCTATTTCATTCCCGTGAACTAAACATAATGTTATAGTTTTTTCCATTTTATTTCAGTCAATGGTGGAGCCTAGTAGAGGCCTAGGGGGGCATGATTTAAAATTTTTGCAATTTAACCTTTTGTAGATATACTATGGTCCTCCCTAAAATATAAGTAGGCCCTTCAAGGTTAAAGATTTTTGCAATTTCCCAAAAATATTGCTTCTTTGGATCGGCTGTTTTTATATTTAAATCGATTGCCACGTTGGAATACTACTTCTTTTGAATCGATTGTTATGGTGGAATATTGCCTCTTATTTTTTTGAATCGATTGTTTATAGGTTTAAATCGATTGTTATGTTGGAATACTGCTTCTTTTGAATTTATTGTTTTTATGTTTAAATCAATTATTATATAGCACATCTAATTTTAGCTTTAGTCCCCCTAAGATTAACATCCTGGCTACTCCGCTGATTACAGTTCTATACTATTTACATAAAATAGCATTTCATTGTAGTTCTATTCCATTCAAGTGAATACAAATGTTGTAAATGTTTTTTTTTTAAGTTGAAAAGCTATATATATATTGGCCACAGGAAAAGCTAAATATTTAAGCATGGTTTGAAAACTAGTTTTGGCCCCGAAAGCAATATCAAAACGGGGTTTAATGAATTCAATTTTGTGTGTTTGGGTATCGGTTTCGTCCTTCACTGAGACCAAAAGAGGAGCTTGACTGACTGCATTGTTGGTTGAATTAAAGTGAAATTGAATGATGACTTCCTTTTTAGGAGAAGGAAGATAAAGGTAAAAACATGTAACACCCCAAACTCGGCCTAGACGTTATGGTCGAATCTGGCGATGTCACATAATAGCGTGTTGAAACTAAGTTGTTACTGTAGTTAGCCCATTTTACCCGGGCCCATTTTATTCATAAAAAGAAAAACAAAATAAAAAATAATAAAATGTCCCTTACAGTCCATTTACAATAAAACGGGCTTAAAGCCCAAACCCAACTTTTAAACCAACCCAGAACCAATACCTAAATAGTTGGCCCAATTACCCTGTTACACCCTTAGCCCAGCTAAACCTAATCGGACCGAAACCAATACAGCCCAAGAAGGCCCAAATGCTAAGCCGAATTAGCAGAAGCCTAGGGTTTCTGGAAACCCTAGGCGCCGCAAGCAGCCCCTAACCCAATCGTCGCGCCGCAATAGCCCTTCGGTCACGCCACCAATCGCGCCGTAATCCGCGCGAATCCCCTGCACCATCGCCATGTTCTCCGCCTTCGACCTACACAAAAAAGGAAATAGCCGAAGCAGAAAGGGCAAAACAGTAGCAAAATCTTTTTATTTCCTTTTATTTTGTTTATTTTGAAGGCTATAAAAGCCTTCCAAAAAACCTGTAACAGTCACGAATATACACACAGAGAAACAAAAAATACAGAAATAAAAACACAAGGATTTCTTTTAGCAGAGGTGATTTTCCTGATTATTTTATTTTGTTTATTTTTATTTTTTCGTGCAAACATTAAAAAAATAAAAAAGGAAAAGAGTTTACCTGCGTTTTGACTTTAAAACAGAGAGATTTCGCTATCTGGCCGTCGATCGCGATGGCGCGTGCGGCGCGTGCCCACGAGTCCGATGACTGGAGCCTCGACGGAAGGATGAGAGGCATTCAGAGGAAATTTGAATTTTTTTTTAAAAAAATAGTTTTAAATGTTTTTTTATCTGAAACTGCCTTATATAAGCCAAAGAAACGGTGTAACACCCCTTACCCGTATTCAACGCCAGAACCGGGCACGAGGCATTACCGAATTAAAGACCTCAGGATCGCCACTTAGGCACAACATGACCAATCTCTTTGGCCATCACAACAACCTCAATCTCGACCCACGAGGCCTCTCTCAAACACACGAGGGCTCTCGAGACCATATCGAAAACTCTTATGATCTTAAAATTTTTCCATCTATACAGGGCTCACACGCTCGTGTAAGATTTGGCACGCCCGTGGATGTCACACACGCCCATGGTCACTACCCGTGCATGAAAACTCAAGCATTCTGCCAATGCCCCACGATTAGGGCACACGCCCGTGCCTTCTACCCGTGGTGCACACTGACTACCTTAACACGGCCTAGAGTCTAGACACACGCCCGTGTGGCTAGCCCGTGGCCAATACTAATTAACACACACGTTCTAGGCACACGCCCGTGTGACTAGTCTGTGGTCTATTCTGACTTCAAATACTAACATGCAAGGGACACACGGCCAAGTCACACGCCCATAGGCTGACCGTGTGTCACACATGGCCTAGACACGCGCCCGTGTGTCTACCCACATGGACAAGAACAAAGCTATTTGCCAAGTTCTTTTCACCCATCTAGCGTACACAATCATGCACTCATTCAACACATCCATAATCAACTCAAAATCTTACAATCTCACTTAGATAACTACATCTTTTCATATAATAAAGTGCCAACAACTATGGCATTATACAAAATAGATTATCCATCTAAAGGCCAACACATCATAGCCATGAACAACAAAATTCACTAACTTGTCTAGCCCCTATACATGCTATATACAAAACATTGAGTCTAATGTACCAGAGTGTGCTGATAGTTTGGGCGATCTTCCAATTGATTCTCGTATCTCAATTCAACACTTTTGCTCTATAAGACAAGGGAAAAGAAAGAGAGTAAGCTTTGAGCTTAGTAAGTTTACACATAAACAATTAAGCAACATAGTATAAGCTAAACAACAATTAGCATTATACTAACATATAATGTACAACTATGCTTACTCTTTCTATCCCTTACCACATTTCCGACACATCATGAGTCACTTACTCATAACCATTGACATGCACCCCTGCATTCAATATCACATTTACACAATATACAACACATCATTATTTCTCAATAATACATCCACACAGCTATGCTACTCACTATCACATCCACACAGCAAATCTCTCGGTGGTTCCGCACTAAGCCCACCACAATCAATTAATAAGGTAGTATCGCACTTAGCCTACCAACAAGGTATTCATAGTGGTTTCGCACATAACCCACCAGATAATATACCTAACGATAGCACCGCACATAGCCAGCTCATTGTCAATATGCTTTAGGATGGTATCGCACTTAGCCCACCATTTAGCATTATTACAACACATTCACAATTGTACTTACTTAATCATTCATTTCACATGAACCATATAGGTTCTCAATCATTCTCAACCATGCTATACACTAGCTAGCATTAACAAATTGTAAGTATGAATGCATTGTTTGTGCATAGACTTACCTCGATACTCAAAAGTATAGAAACGTGCAATTTTGTCCACCACTTTGCTCTTGCCTCGGTTTCAATCCGGGCTTTGTCTTTCTTGATTAGCAAGCTTGAAATTTTTGAAGAACCCTAACAATGGCTCTCTCAAATTTTCGGCAGCCTTGGAGAAGAAGATGAATGAATTTTGTCATTTTTTCTCCTATTTTAATAACTTAATTGTTAAATGACCAAAATGCCATTTTTGATAAACTTTCTATTTTAACTCATCCATGCCCAAATTTGTCCAAAAATTAGAAATTGGGAAAATTGCTATTTAAGGACCTCTAATTAATATTCTAAAGCTATTTCACACAAATAGCTTCTAGAATCTCACATTTTGCAACTTTTGCAATTTAGTCCTTTTGGACAATTCAACCGCAATTTCACAAAATTGCTTCACGAAACTTTCACACTAGCATGCATACATAGCATAAACCTCAAAAACTCATTCATATACCTCGGATTTGTGGTCTCGCACCACAATTCTGACTAGGCCCTAAATCGAGATGTTACAAACGGTGCCGTTTTGGTGTGGTCAGTTAATGACTAAAACGACGCCGTTTGAAGGCCAGATCCGCGCGTTGACCCAAAAACCCGGGGAGGATCTGCGCGTTTTTGTTAAAAGGGCTAATTGCCTTTTTGGTTCTTTCGCAATTTTATTAATTTTAATCCAGTCCAATTTGCATTGTTATTTTTTATTAAATTAGCTCTAAAATCTATTTTTGTTCCAATTTAGTCCCTCGGTCTGCATTAAGGGCCAAATTCATTATGACGCCGTTTTGGAAAAAGGCATAATGGCCCAATAAATCCCTGTGGTTTAACGCGCGTTTTGGTTCAGTCCTTTTAATCTGTTTTAATTGATCTTTAATCCCTGTCATTTAAAAATCTTTTTATTTTATTCCATTTTAAATTATTTTAATATTGTATTAAAATTATTTTGTCATATTAAATATTCTATATTGTTTTCTTTATTATTTGTATATTAATTTATTAATTGTATAAGATTTATATATATAATTTTATATGTATTATTCTTTTAAATTATTATTATTTATCATCTTATTTGTTTAATATTATTTTATTATATATTATTTGTAATTTATTCATAAGTTATCATATTATATTTTTAAAATCTTATTTATATTATATAGTACTATATTAATGTCACATGAAATCTTATTTTTGTATAAAATTTATTTATATTTTATAACATGTTTCACTTATATTATTTATATTATATTTTTTAAAATATCTTTATTTAAAATTATTATATATTATTTGTTATGTATTATCTTTTTATGTATTAAATTATATATTTATTATAATATTTTATAAATTTTTTATATTGTTATACATATTAATTGTTTTACAAAATTATCTTTTTTTCTTTATTTTTCTTTATTTATTTTGTTTTGTTATAATAATTTTTTAGAGTTTAAATATATCTCCCCCTTTTCGTTTAATTTTGTTATTTCATGAAAATTTTCATTATTTTTATTTATTTTGTCACATGTTTATTTATCTATATCCTTTTAATCGTTTATTATTGTTTAATATAGTTCTTTATATATTTATGTTATATTATTCTTTTATTATTTATTGTTAGTATAATTTGTAGTTATATAGAATTGCTATTAAACATGTATGTCATAATATCTTGCTCAAACCATTGTTTTATAAAAACGCCTCTTTCAAATGGTTTTAAAAAATAATACGGTGATATGTGATATTTAGGGACTTCGAGAAGAATTGTGCCCTAACTTACTGGGTTTCGATTTTTCTCGTAGAACTTAAGGTATTAGATATCCCTCCTCTTTTAAAATAGAAATTTATAAACTTCAAACCAAAAAACCTATTCTTGGGAATTCAAAACCTTGTATCCTAACTTACTGGTTATGATGTTTTACGTCTCGAGGTAGGAATTTTCTAAAATAAAGACGTGCCTAGTTTTGAGGTCATGAGATGCTATATCCTAACTTACTGGGTATGGTGTTTTATTTCTTTGAGATAGGTAGGTCTAAGTTTTTCTTCAAATAAAAGGACCATTTTTCTAAAATTTTTAAAGTTTCAACATTAGGACATGATATTATCGATTGGGTACCAATTTTTGGGCGTTATGAGGGTGCTAACCCTTCCTCATACGTAACCGACTCCCGAACCCATTTTTCTTATTTTTCGTGGACCAAAATAAGTATTTTGAAATAAACGATTTTCAAGGTGATCCAATCACACCTAAGTAAAAAGGGATTGGTGGCGACTCCCATTTTCATTTTTAACAGTCGATCCCTGTTTTTTAAATCAAACTTTTAAAATGGTTTCGACAGCTTGGCGAATCCACTAGGGACTAAATAAGAGAGTCAAGCCGTAAAATCGATAATTTCATGTCCTTTTGTCCGAATTTAAAATTCTGGTTTTAAAAATACGATCCTTTTATTGCATTTGGTTCTAATTTTAAATATATCTCTCTGCATTACACTGCATGACCATCGTGGTCACACCCTTAAGTGAGAGCGAGAAGCTATGCCTTCGTGAGGTTTTCACCTCCGCATGGGCTAGTGGACTGCTTCCGGAATACATCTGTACCTATGTCTTCATGAAGTTTTCACTTCTGCATGGCCATAGGGAAATGTATTCCCCTGAACTGAACTCGGTCTATATGAGCCTATAATGGGTGAGGATCGAGGAATCTGCTGGTTTGGGTACCTCAACTTTAGAGCTAAACCGCATATAGAAAACCCTAAGAACTCACCTTAGGTAGAGCTATGCCAAACTTTAGTAGTTACCTAGATAAGTGTTCGTTTCACTTGCCTTATATTTTTATTATGTGGTACTAACTTGTTGTGTTTCATTCTTGTGCATATCATTTCATATTTAAAGAGGTATCGATTCACGATCAGTTTCTGAAGTTAGAAAGCTGGTTATGGAGAATGGGTTCCTTGATAAAGTGGAAGACAATGCAGTCATTTGTACATGGTCAGAGCAAACGCAATTGGAGAAAGGGAATAGCTTAGTTGACGGGTACGTATCTGAACTATGGGATTTTACTCGTATTAGTGCATATCATTTCATATTTAAAGAGGTATCGATTCACGGTCAGTTTCTGAAGTTAGAAAGCTGGTTATGGAGAACGGGTTCCTTGATAAAGTGGAAGACAATGCAGTCGTTTGTACATGGTCAGAGCAAACGCAATTGGAGAAAGGGAATAGCTTAGTTGACGGGTACGTATCTGAACTATGGGATTTTACTCGTATTAGTATTACACATTATGATTCTAAGAGTTGAAAGAAATATGGGCTCAATGGGATGATGAGGCTAAGCAGCTATTTTATCGTAATTATGGAGATCTACCCTATTTACTCGACATCAAGGTAGATAAGCATCTGTTCCGGGCCATGACTCAGTTTTGGAACTCCGTCTATAGCTGTTTCACTTTCGGGAAAGTAGATTTGGTGCCCACGGTGGAGGAATATACAACATTGCTTCGATGTCCAAGGGTCCAAGTCGACAAAGCTTATTCTAAGGCTGCTAATGTTCCAACTTTTGTGAAGAGGTTAATGAATATCACGGGGATGAGCGAACAGTGGGTCGCAGTCAGAATTCAGAAGAAAGGTGAGGGTAAATGCATTCCTTGGGTTAGCTTGAGGGACTTGATCTTAGCTCATCCAGACGCAAAGAAAAAGGTTGACGTCTTTGCCTTGTGTATCTATAGGTTGGTAGTCTTCCCAAAGGCTCTAAGACATGTAGATGAAGCAGTCACAGAGTTATTCGATCGACTTGACAAAGGGGCACTCCAGTACCTGCGATCTTAGCCGAGACATTTAGATCTTTAAACGCATGTCGGAGAGCAGGTGAAGGTAGATTCATTGGATGTGTGCAGTTGCTGTTAGCTTGGTTTCATAGTCATTTCTAGAAGGTGGAGAAAGTATCCTATTGGGTTTTTTCTAAGAACTATTCTCCGTTAAAAGAGATAGCAGCTACACTGAGGAGAGAAGAAGTGTTCGAGGAAAGTTGGATGGCGCTTCTTCAAAACCTTCAAGAAGAAGACATTGAGTGGAGGGCCCCTTGGATGATTCCAGATGAAATTCTTTATCGATGTTGGAGTTTTGACTGGGTTCCTTTACTTAGAGTTTGGGGAGCCGTTGGATATGCTCCTTTGCTTGTACTAAGGCAATATGGGTCGAGACAGTTCGTACCAATGACATATGGGCTGGCACAGTGTGAGTTCTCCTACAGAGAGGAAAATTATAAGAAGAGGGTTAAGGAGATTTCTGGGGCTTGGAATCAGATTCGCAGGATGAAGAGATTATCCGCAGGACCAATGATGACCCCAGAATACAGTGGATGGAGGATTAGAAGGATTAATGATAACATCCCCAAGACGAATCCAGAAGATGCCCGATCAAGAGATGAATGCTTGCAAGTGGTCCCATCAGAGTTAGAAATTGTGAAGCAATATTTCGAAAAGAAGAGTTCCGAGCTTGGAAAGAGGATAGAAAAGTTGGAAGAAGAAAAGATGTACTTGAGGCTAGATGTGGATGTTCAGAAATCAGAGGCCGAGAAATTAAGGAGGGAAAAGAGGAAGATAGAAGAAGATCGAGACAGTTTGAAGATAGAGTATAAGAAGATGCGTCTGACGATGAAGAACGCTGGATTGGGAAAGACTTCGGAACAATGGCAACAAGAGGTTCAAGAAGAAAAAGCCAAGGCTGACCATTGGAAGAAGAAGTTCCTAGAGATGCAGATGTGTAATGAGGCTCTAGAAAGGAGTTTGGCCGAAAGCCAAAAAGAGAAAAGGGGATTGAAGGCTAAAGTTGCCAAACTGGGACGGTCTCTTCACCACCATCGAAGCCGTAATACTTCAATCGAGTTGAAGTCAAGTTTGAACAAGATTGAGGAAATGAAGGGCAAGATCGAGAGATTAGAATTGGTGTTGCAGAATTGTGAACTCCGGATCGAGCAACTTGAAGCAAGAGAGGGTCATTGGAAGGAAGAGCTGCACCACTCGCATGATCAAGTTAGAAATCGTGATCATCTCATGGGTGAAGCAATAATTCAGATTCGGGAGGTAGCTGATCACCTACAGACTTTGGCATCATAGGCTGATATGTTGAGTATGAAGTATGAGCCACAGTCCGATCGTAGTCAAGAGCTGGCTTCATTGCTTGGGAAAATCAAAACTTTAGGACTTAGGGCGAAAGCATATTTGTAGTCCGTTTTATGTAAAGGATTTTATTTTCTAATAAAGTTTTCTAAAATGAAGTTGAATCAGAATCGATACCTCTTTGCATTTATGCATTTGCATTACATTATATCATATGCATTTAAGTCTATAGAAAGAGTCTAATTAGTTGAAATTATAACACAGAGAGAGAGAAAAAAAGGGAAGGAAAATATGGAAGCTGAACATCCTTACGGTACACGTGCTAAATCAAAGAAAATAGATCAAAGATTGGAACAATTCCAAAGAGACATGTAAGACCAGATGCAAGAGCAGATGGCAAAGCTTTAACAAGAGATGAGAGACCAGATGTTGGAGGCACAAAAGAACATGATGACTCAAATGGCCCAGATGCTGAGTGGGGCAATGGACAAGGGAAAGGGTCCCATAGTTAATGCTGAAGACAATGAAGATTTTCCTAGGGGATTCACTCCACCACACGTGCAAACACAACCTGAGGAATATCCCAGAAGGCCACCTGTCACAATTAGGCCTCAGCAAGGGCAAGCTGACACTGGAATGCCCATGAATTTTCAAGTTGGCATAGAATCCAACCCAGGGGATAACCCCACTAATCTTGTTATTCCTGATCTGGACATGGTAGAGAGAGAGGGGATCAGAACTGAATCTTTAAAACAGTTGGAAGATCGTTGTAGATGGTTGGAAGAAAAATTTAAGGCTTTAGAAAATGTCGACCATCACCATGGTATTGACGCAAAAGATTTGAGTTTGGTCCCAGATCTGGTGCTTCCTCATAAATTCAAGATGCCAGAATTTGAGAAGTACAATGGGACTAGTTTCCTTGAAGCCCACATCACTATGTTCTGTAGACCCATGACTGGTTACGTGAAAAATGATCAACTTTTGATCCATTGTTTCCAGGACAATTTGACGGGAGCAGCGTCTAGGTGGTACAATCAACTTAGCCGTGCTAATATTAGCTCATGGAGAGACTTGGCTCAAGTCTTCATGAAGCAATACAATCATGTCACAGACATGACGCTTGATAGAATCATGTTGCAAAACATGGAAAAGAAATCGAATGAAAGCTTCAGGCAATACGCACAAAGATGGAGGGAAGTGGCCATGCAAGTTCAACCACCTCTCCTGGAAAAGGAAACCACCATGCTGTTTATCAATACTTTGAAGGCACCTTTTATCACCCATATGATAGGAAGCACCACCAAAAGCTTCGCAGATATAGTGATGGCAGGTGAAATGATAGAAAACGCTATAAGGGGTGGTAAGATTAAAGCGGGAGAGACCACTAGAAGATCTTCTCCTAGAAGAAAGGACAACGAGGTGAACAATACAAGTACATAAAACAAAGGGTACTCAAAGGCAGTTACTGTCAGCCAACCGAAAGTGGTTACTGCCGGGCAACAAGGGTCGACAAGACAAGAATCAGGCCTCAGACAAAATTTTGAAAAGCTCCAATTTACGCCAATCCCAATGACGTATAATAAGCTATATCAAAGTTTATTTGATGCACGCGTAGTGTCCCCATATTATCTACAGTCGTTACAACCCCCATATCCTAAATGGTATGACTCCAACGCTCATTGTGATTACCATGTAGGAATATCGGGGCATTCGATAGAAAATTGCACTGCCTTCAAAAAGGTAGTTGAGAGGCTCATCAAGATGGGGATTGTCAAATTTGATGATACACCCAGTGCGGAGAACCCATTGCCCAATCATGGAGACAAGGGGATAAATGCGATTGGGGAAAGTGTCATGAGAAGGACAAATGGGGATATTTTAGAGGTGAAAACTCCACTGAGAATGGTGTGGAAAGAAATGGTAAGAAGAGGAATGATATTATCCGATTCTTTGAAAAGATGTGAAGGACTAAGGAACTACTGCGAGTTCCACAAAGCTGAAGGACATGAGATCCAGAAATGTACTGAGTTCAGACTATTGGTACAGAGCCTTATGGACAATAAGGAACTGGAGTTTTACGAAGAAGGCTCAGAGAGAGGAAACATACATGCAACGGAAGGAGAGTTGACAAATCAAAAAGTCAATTATCTGAGGGTCATTATTTCCCGACCGAGAAACACAAAAGGCGGAGCACAAATCGCGCCTAAAGTTGTAATCCAGAAACCTGTGCCCTTTCCTTACAAGGATAACAAGATGGTACCATGGGATTACAATTGTAACGTGACAACGCCGGGAGTGGAAAACTCAGCTAGCACTTCCAAGGAGGTCCAAAGTGAGGGTTCTACACACGAAGTGGGAGGCGTTACGACTCGGTAAACGTCAGAACAGAACCCGCAAGATCAAAGACTGTGGTAATTGAACCAGGGAAAGGACTTGGCACCTTTATCAACGAACCTGTGAAGGAGGAAGAGGATAAATAATTTTTAGAATTCTTAAAGCATAGTGAATACAGCATGGTAGAGTAGCTGCGCAAGCAACCGGCTCGCATATTGGTGCTAGACTTACTTTTAAGTTCGGAAGTACATTGTGAGGCATTGATGAAAGTGCTGAATGAGACTTATGTTACTAAGGATATATCCGTCAATAAGCTTGACCGATTGGTTAGTAACATAAGTGCTGATAATTTTATTTCCTTCAGTGATGATGAAATTCCACCTGGAGGTATGGGATCGACCAAGGCCCTACACATAACTACTCGTTGTAAGGGATATACTCTACCGAGCATGCTAATCGACAATGGATCAGCCTTGAATGTCTTACCGTTGTCGACTCTGAAAAGGTTACCGATAGGCAGTTCTCACATGAAGACATGCCAGAACATAGTGAGAGCGTTTGATGGCACTGAGAGAAGAGTGATGGGGAGAATTGACATACCGTTGAAAATTGGGCCAAACACGTATGAAGTGGATTTTCTGGTGATGGATATCAAGCCCTAATTCAATTGCTTGCTGGGAAGGCCCTGGATTCATTCAGCGGGGGCAGTGCCCTCATCCTTGCACCAAAAGCTAAAATTGGTGACAGATGGTCGGCTGGTTACTATAAACGCGGAGGAAGACATCATAGCGACTGTTACCAATGACGCGCCATATGTAGAGACAAATGAGGAGGCCATTGAGTGTTCTTTCCAGTCTTTAGAGTTTGTCAAAGCAACATTCATTTTTGAAGGAAATGAAGTTCCGGTGCCTAAGATATCCAAGACCACGAAGATGGGCTTAGAAATGATGGTGGGGAAAGGAGCCTTACCAGGAAAAGGACTGGGTAGACATCTCCAAGGGGAAGTTCAAGTGCCGATGCTGAAAGAAAAGAGAGACTGTTTTGGCTTAGGTTTAATGCCAGATGCAAAACAAAAGAAGAAGGAAACTGAGAAAAAACAAAAAAGAAGAAGAGCACGGTTGAATGGGGAAGAAGTCTAGTGGGAATCGATGACATTCCCACATATATCTCAGACCTTTGTATCCGGAGGGATAATTCACCCTGAGAGTGGGTTATTGGAAAGTCCTCACATCAATGCTATACAAGGGGAAGAAGTTGAACAAAGAAACTTGTTGGGCATTCGCCCTTATGAACCTGGAAGCGTTTTGAACAATTGGACCGCAGAGGAACTTCCTGTAGTTTTTAGAGATTATACATAGTAATATTCAGAACGCTCTTGTTGTTTTTTAGCCTAGGAACAATAAGATTTCTTTTGTGAAATAGGCTCATGTTCAGAAATTGTTCTTTCAATAAAATACATTTTTGATAATTAACTTGAGCAAATATTCTTTCATTCTTTTGACTTTCTAATTTCATTCCAAATTGTTTATTTTTCATTCATATCATGTGAATAGTTGTCCTCGAATTCATTTGTTCTTTGTAGATTCTTTGGTACTCATCACAGGTCCCTAGATATCAATGAAATGAGCAATGATACTACAGATCCAGAGGTCCATTTTGAGCAAGACATGTGTTTAGAGGAATCTCAGGATTTTGAAGGTGACAGAGACTGTGACTTATCTCCAGATTTGTTAAGAATGGTAAAGCAAGAGGAGAAACAGATCTTACCCCATGAGGAGGAGGTAGAGAACATAGCCTTGGAGGAAGGAAAGGTTGTGAAAATTGGGACGCGCATAGCCGAGGAGACAAAACAAGATCTTGTTGAGTTACTACGGGAATTCAAAGATGTCTTTGCATGGTCGTACCAAGATATGCACAGGCTAAAATCGACATTGTAGTCCATCGCCTTCCCATAAGAGAGGAGTGCAAGCCGATTCAAAGAAAAGCTACGAAGGATGAGGCCTGATGTAGTGTTGAAAATAAAAGAAGAGGTCCAGAAACAGTTTGATACTGGTTTTCTACAAGTGGTCAAGTACTCAGAGTGGGTGGCCAACATTGTTCCTGTCCCTAAGAAGGACGAAAAGGTCCGGATGTATGTGGACTATAGGGATTTAAAAAAGCTAGCCCAAAGGACAATTTCCCTTTGCCGCATATCGACACGTTGGTGGATAATCTGGCGGGATACTCACCGTTTTCTTTCATGGACGGCTTTTCGGGATATAATCGGATCAAGATGCACCACGAGGATATGGGAAAACTACTTTCATAACCTTATGGGGTACCTTTTGTTATAAGGTGATGCCATTTGGGTTAAAGAATGCAGGAGCAACATATCAAAGGGCCATGGAAACATTGTTCCATGACATGATGCACAAAGAGATTGAAGTATATGTTGATGACATGATTGCCAAATCTCGAACAGAAAAGGAACACATTGAGGTTTTGAAGAAATTGTTTTTGAGGTTGAGAAAATTTCAATTGAAGCTTAACCTGACAAAGTGTACTTTTGGAGCTCGGTCAGGGAAATTGTTAGGTTTTGTGGTCAGCGAGAGAGGAATTGAAGTTGAATCAAACAAGGTCAAAGCTATACAAGAATTGCCTCTACCGCGCACTCAGAAGGAAGTCCGAGGTTTTCTTGGAAGGTTAAACTACATTGCTCGATTTATTTCACAATTAACTGAGAAATGTGATCCCATATTTCGTCTTCTCAAGAAACACAACCAAGGTGTATGAGACGATGAATGCTAGAGAGCTTTTGACAAAGTCAAACAATATCTGTCAAACGCACCAGTACTATCTCCACCTAATCCAGATAGACCGTTGATACTGTACTTGTCAGTGTTCAATAACTCCATGGGATGTGTGCTTGGTCAACACGATGAGTCAGGAAGAAAAGAAAAGGCGATATACTATCTCAGTAAAAAGTTCACTGAATGTGAAATGAGATATTCATCGATTGAAAAATTGTGTTGTGCCTTGATTTGGACAACTCGGAGATTGAGGCAGTACATGCTATATCATACTACCTAGTTAATTTTGAAGCTTGATCCGTTAAAGTATATGATGGAGTCCACTTTGAATGGGAGGATGGCTAGGTGGCAGATTTTGCTGTCTGAATTCGATATAGTCTATGTGAACCAAAAGGCTATAAAAGTGCGATGCAGAGCGCATTTTTGGCTAGCGAGCTTTGGAGGATTATGAACCTTTGAGCTTTGATTTCCCAAATGAGGAGTTAATGTATGTGGCAAATACTGAAGATTGTCCGTGGAAGCTAAACTTCGATGGAGCGTCAAATGCTGAGGGAAATGGAATTGGGGCAATCTTGGTATCCCCTAATGGTGATCATTACCCATTTACATGCAAACTGGATTCCGATTGCACGGAAAACATGGCAAAATATGAAGCATGCATCATGGGAATTCGAGCAGCCGTAGAGCATAAGATCAAAGTACTAGAAGTGTATGGAGATTCTGCCTTAGTAATCTACCAGCTTAAAGGAGAATGGGAGAAAAGAAATCCCAAGCTAAGCGATTATCGGAAAATAGTTCTGGGATTGATTAAGGAGTTCGATGAGATCACTTTCAATTATCTCCCACGCAATGAAAACCAGATGGCAGATGCTTTGGCAACCCTGGCTTCTATGATCAAAGTAAACAGACCAGAAGATATGAGGCCTATTCAGATGAGTATCTTCAAAGTTCCAGCTCATTGTTATGACATAGAAGAGGAGGAAAGAGATGACCACCCTTGGTATCAGGATGTATTACGATATGTAAAAAATCGTGAATACTCAGAGCATGCCACTGAGAATGAGAAAAGGACTTTAAGAAGAATGGCCTCTGACTATGTTTTAGACAGGGATATCTTGTACAAAAAGAGAAAAGACCAAGTACTATTGAGGTGCGTCGATGCAGTTGAAGCTAGGAAAATCCTGAAAGAGGTTCATGAGGGCGTTTATGGAACACACGCTAATGGATTCACAATGGCCAGGCAGATAATGAGATTTGGGTATTATTGGTCCACCATGGAAGGTGATTGTATCAACTATGCTAAGAGATGTCATAAATGCCAGATCTACGGAGATAAAATTCATATGCCTCCGTCACCTTTGCACGGTATGACTTCCCTATGGCCTTTTTCCATGTAGGGCATGGATGTTATTGGACCAATCTCACCGAAAGCTTCAAATGGGCATCGATTCATCTTCGTGGTAATTGACTACTTCACGAAATGGGTGGAGGCTGCTTCATATGCTAGCGTCACTAAGTCGGCAGTTAGTCGATGAAAATCATTTGTCGATATGGAATGCCCGAGAGGATCATATCAGACAACGCACTGAATTTGAACAACAACACGATAGCAGAAATTTGTAGTCAATTTGGGATCAAACACCACAACTCGTCTCCATATCGTCCAAAAATGAATGGGGCAGTGGAAGCAGCCAAAAAAAACATCAAGAAGATAGTAGGGAAGATGACTGAGACTTATAAAGATTGGCATGAGAAACTACCGTTTGCACTCTATGCTTATCGAACGTCCGTCAGAACCTCTACTGGGGCAACGCCCTTCTCGTTAGTCTATGAAATGGAGGCTGTTCTACCCATTGAAGTGGAAATTCCTTCTTTTCGAGTTTTGTCAGAAATAAAGCTGGATGAAGCTGAATGGATTCTGGCTCGGTATGATCAGTTGAACTTAATTGAAGAAAAGAGGCTAAGGGTTATTCGTCATGGTCAGATGTACCAAAAACGAATGATACGAGCCTATAATAAGAAAGTTCGCCCAAGAGAGTTTCATGAGGGGGACCTTGTATTGAAAAAGATCCTTCCCATACAAAAGGATTCCAGAGGAAAATGGATGCCGAATTGGGAAGGACCATATGTGGTGAAGAAGGCTTTCTCTGGAGGAGCACTGATCTTGACAGAAATAGATGGGAAAAGTTTACCCCACCCTGTGAACTCTGAATCAGTCAAAAAGTATTTTGCTTGAAAAGGAGAAGAGGCCAAAGTGAAAACCCGCAAAGGGCGCTTTGAGTTTCTAAAAAAAATTAAAAAAATAAAAAAAATGGAGAGGCCAAGGCGAAAACCCACAAAGGGCGCCTTGAGACCAAAGGGGTTTTGAGTTGAAAACCCGAAAAGGGCGGCTCAAATTATGAAAGGACGTACAGTCATCTTGCTACACTTGAATCAACAAAATGAAAAATGTTGCATATCGGGGCATCAATAAAGTACTTTGGGTCTTCTAAACACATGTTGAGCTCAAGGCAGTCTTCATAAAGTTTGTATAAAGAAGCTCAATCGGCGATATCTAGGGCATCTAATTTTTTTCCTATTCATTTTACTATATTGGGATTCTTTTTCTTCTCAAAGATATGTTCTCAGTTAATTTTCTTTGTATTTTTGATAATTTATTCAATTTTAACTCTTTTTGAGCAATTTATTTGTTACCCATTATTCATAAATGTGTTGCGTTGAAATAATGATTGACGAACTAATAATTTCACAAAAAGAAGTTCTACATATTATTTTGGAAATATCTAGATAAGACAAGGAACCAAAATAGGACAATTGTTTAGAATTTCCACGTGCATAGAAATATTTGAGAAAGAAGAGTCTGGATAGAGACTATTTCTCTGAAGTCTTGATCAAATTGATAATTGGACAAAGTAAATGAGTTGATGAAAGTAAATGATGTCATCAAGTCATAACATTTGGGGAATGGTGTGATGAACTAAGAAACCCTGAATTGTGGTGGAATGGGTTAAATCCGAAATAAACCCTATACCTTGAAAATTGCAGATGGGTCAGATTGAAAAAGTTTCGATTCTCATTATGGTAGAATGGTATAAGCCTTGTGTTCTCATGATTCAAGCGGAGTTGACTCAGAAATTACATTGGGGCAAGCTTGTTGAGCAGAACATGATTGATGAACAAAAATGAAGAACAAATGAGTGATAACACCTAGAATAGGAATCATACTCATAACATTTTTGTATCATAGCAAAGTTTATTAGGAGCATTTGATTCATTCCGATCATTGCATCCTAATCCTAATCCTTTAAAAGGAAACATCTTCATGACATGTTACATGTAGCTAGAAGCATTTGATTCATTCTGATCATAGCATCCTAGTCATGTGACATAAACATACTAAACCGAGTCTATAGGACATGTCCCTCAGTAGAAGGTGTAGCAATATCGGTGAATTTGCAGATCTCATCTTCCTAAAGTTGCAGGAAGCAGATCAAAAGCACTTTCAGTCTTATCTCCCTGAAGTTGCAGTGGAGTAGACTGAAGACAGAAGATCTTATCTTTCTGAAGTTGCAGGAAGCAGATCAAAAGGCACTTTTAGTCTTATCTCCCTGAAGTTACAGTGGAGTAGACTGAAGACAGAAGATCTTATCTTCCTGAAGTTGCAGGAAGTAGATTAAAAGGCACTTTCAGTTTTATCTCCCTGAAGTTGCAGTGGAATAGGCTGAGACAGAAGATCTTATATTCTGAAGTTGCAGAAGCGGATCAAAAACACTTTCAGCCTTATCTCCCTAAAGTTGCGGTGGAGTAGATCAAGACAGAAAGATCTTATCTTCCCGAAGTTGCGGAAGCGAGATCAAAAGCACTCTCACTTATCTCCTGAAGTTGCAGAGTAGTAGATCGAAGACAGAAGATCTTATCTTCCCAAGTTGCGAAGCGAGATCAAAAGCACTTGTAGTCTTATCTCCCCGAAGTTGCAGTGGAGTAGACTGAGGACAGAAGATCTCATCTTCCTGAAGTTGCAGGAAGTAGGTGAAAGATACTTTCAGCCTTGTCTCCCTGAAGTTGCAGTGGAGTAGACTGAAGATAGAAGATCTCGTCTTCCTGAAGTTGCAAGAAGCAGATCAAAGTAGGAGCAGATTGAAGATACCAGTCTGGCATTCCTGAGTTTGCAGGAAACAGATTGAAAATAGCAGATTTGGCATTCCTGAAGTTGCAGGAAGCAAATCAAAAACATCAGATCTTATCTCCCTGAGTTTGCAGTGGAACAGATCGAAAAATAGTAGATCTGGCATTCCTGAAGTTGCAGGAAGCAGATTGAAGCCATCAAACTAATTTTTGAAATCAAGATGAAGTTCCAATACAGTTGAAGATACAATGGAGTTGGAAGCCATCTAAAGAAGACGAGGACCAAAAGTCAAGATTCGACAAGATCGGGCAAAATAGGGCCTTTTATAGTCTTTGCTCTATTCTCGTTACACGAAAATGAGCAAAGAAGGGCAGCTGTAGTTAGCCCATTTTGCCCGGGCCCATTTTATTCATAAAAAAGAAAAACAAAATATAAAATAATAAAATGTCCCTTACAGTCCATTTACAATAAAACGGGCTTAAAGCCCAAACCCAACTTTTAAACCAACCCAGAACCAATACCTAAACAGTTGGCCCAATTACCCTGTTACACCCTTGGCCCAGCTAAACCTAATCGGACCAAACCAATACAGCCCAAGAAGGCCCAAATGCTAAGCCGAATCAGTAGAAGCCTAGGGTTTTTGGAAACCCTAGGCGCCGCAAGCAACCCCTAACCCAATCGTCGCGCCGCAATAGCCCTTCGGTCACGCCACCAATCGTGCCGTAATCCGCGCGAATCCCCTGCACCATCGCCATGTTCTCCGCCTTTGACCTGCACAGAAAAGGAAAGAACCGAAGCAGAAAGGGCAAAACAGTAGCAAAATCTTTTTATTTCCTTTTATTTTGAAGGCTATAAAAGCCTTCCAAAAACCTGTAACAGTCACGAATATACACACAGAGAAACAAAAAAATACAGAAATAAAAACACGAGGATTTCTTTTAGCAGAGGTGATTTTCCTGATTATTTTATTTTGTTTATTTTTATTTTTTCGTGCAAACATTAAAAAAATAAAAAAGGAAAAGAGTTTACCTGCGTTTTGACTTTAAAACAGAGAGATTTCACTCTCTAGCCGTCGATCGCAACGGCGCGTGCCCACGAGTCCGATGACTGGAGCCTTGACGGAAGGATGAGAGGCATTCAGAGGACATTTGAAGTTTTTTTAAAAAAAATAGTTTTAAATGTTTTTTTATTTGAAATTGCCTTATATAAGCCAAAGAAACGACGCCATTTTGGTGTGGTCAGTTAATTACCAAAATGACGCCGTTTTAAGGCCAGATCCGCGCGTTGACTCGAAAACCCGGGGAGGATCCGTACGTTTTTGTTAAAAGGGCTAATTGCCTTTTTGGTCCTTCCGCAATTTTATTAATTTTAATCCAGTCCAATTTGCATTGTTATTTTTTATTAAATTAGCTCTAAAATCTGTTTTTGTTCCAATTTAGTCCCTCGGTCTGCATTAAGGGCCAAATTCATTACGACGCCGTTTTGGAAAAAGGCATAATTGCCTAATAAATCCCTGTGGTTTAACGCGCGTTTTGGTTCAGTCCTTTTAATCTGTTTTAATTGCTATTTAATCCTTGTCATTTAAAAATCTTTTTATTTTATTCCATTTTAAATTATTTTAATATTGTATTAAAATTATTTTGTCATATTAAATATTCTATATTATTTTCTTTATTATTTGTATATTAATTTATTAATAGTATAAGATATATATATATATATTTATATGTATTATTCTGTTAAATTATTATTATTTATCATCTTATTTGTTTAATATTATTTTATTATATATTATTTTTAATTTATTCATAAGTTATCATATTATATTTTTAAAATCTTATATATATTATATAGTACTATATTAATGTCACATGAAATCTTATTTTTGTATAAAATTTATTTATATTTTATAACATGTTTCACTTATATTATTTATATTATATTTTTTAAAATATCTTTATTCAAAATTGTTATATATTATTTGTTATGTATTATCTTTTATATGTATTAAATTATATATTTATTATAATATTTTATAAATTTTTTATATTGTTATACATATTAATTGCTTTACAAAATTATCTTTATTTATTTATTTATTTATTTATTTATTTTGTTTTGTTATAATAATTATTTAGAGTTTAAACATATCTCCCCCTTTTCGTTTAATTTTGTTATTTCATGAAAATTTTCATTATTGTTATTTATTTTGTCACATGTTTATTTATCTATATCCTTTTAATCGTTTTGAGGACATGAAAATTTTCTAAAATAAAGACGTGCCTAGTTTTGAGGTCATGAGATGCTATATCCTAACTTACTGGGTATGGTGTTTTATTTCTTTGAGATAGGTAAGTCTAAGTTTTTCTTCAAATAAAAGGACAATTTTTCTAAAATTTTTAAAGTTTCAACATTAGGACATGATATTATCGATTGGGTACCAATTTTTGGGCGTTATTAGGGTGCTAACCCTTCCTCATACGTAACCGACTCCCGAATCCATTTTTCTTGTTTTTTGTGGACCAAAATAAGTATTTTGAAATAAACGATTTTCAAGGTGATCCAATCACACCTAAGTAAAAAGGGATTGGTGGCGACTCCCATTTTTGTTTTTAATAGTCGATCCCCATTTTTTAAATCAAACTTTTAAAATGGTTTCGACAGTTATGATAAGACCGTTTTCATTTATTTACTCTTGTTGACTCCAAAATCGCTTACTTATTTAATTGATTGTTTTAAAAAACAATTCATTGCGGAAGCTTTAGAAATCATTTATTTTATGAAAAACTGAGTTAATTAGGTAAATCCGTGCATCTTAGAAATCCCATTTGTTTTAGAGAAAATCGTTTGTTCGTTGAGTTTGTGCAGTTTTTAAATCCACGAAAACAGTCTAAAATCCAAATAAAAGCAAACAGTCCAAAAGTTCAATTTACATAAAAATAACCCGAAAAATAATTAAGAAATAAATACCAAAACCAAATTAAAACGATTTAAAATACGTGTGGCCACCGTCGAGTCCTCCATTTGCACCGATCCGTCAAGTCCGGGATTACTCATGCACATTAAACAAAAAGGGTGAGTTTACGTAAACTTCGATGTGTAATCCCGCGAGAAACAAACAAATAATTAGTATTCACGATTGCACGTTGAATGTGCCTTGGGCCTAAGCCCTTTTCAAGATGCTCGATGTGATTTGGGCCTTAGCCCATCTTAGTCTGATGTGAAAATGCGGTAGGGCCTTAGCCCATCACAATGTCGATGGCGATACTGATTATACAATGGTAAAAACCTACCCAACCAGCCTCTACACACCATCTTCGTCCAACCCTACACTCCATGTGGGAATATAATCAACCCACCCATCCCTACACTCCAAGTAGTACCGAATGTGGCACAATCTGATGGTTGCGGTTGAGTTGCGATAACTTAGGCTTAACGCCTTTCAGTACACTTCCTCCGAATAACAACCCCCAACCCAATGCAATGCAACACACAATGGATGACATGCTATTATGCAATTTCAAGTACATATATTCGATTTAGATATTAACATGCCCGATGAGATATCATTCATCAATTTCACACATTTAGGGGTCTAAGTAGCGCTTACCAACCCTACAGTAGGTTCACAGTCGACTTGGGCGACCCGTGCAACCTTAAAAATATTTCGGTAAAAATGGGCCCACATGCCCATGTGATCTGCCCGTGTGGGCCCACACGCCCGTGTGGCCCACTCGGCCCAAATTGGCCTTGGCCTTGTGATCCATTTTTAAAGTAACCCATGCTAGATCAATACTCATATATGTTTTCACTATTTACTTATATGTTCATTCAAAGCTGTCTACTTGAGTCATTATCACTAAACTATTTATATCTTGAGCTACAGAATTCCAAATTAAGATCCGCTTGATTTTTTTGAAACTAGACTCAAATAAATTTCTATCATAAAAGTTTCAGAATTTATAGTTTATCAAATAAGTACAGTAAAATCTTTAAAGTTATCCCTATTCTGCTGTTTGACAGCTTCGATCTTTCCTTAGTAAAAATTATTTATCTCTTAGTACAGAATTTAGATGATGTTTCTGTTTGTTTCTCTTGAAAATAGACTCATTAAGGATTTAAAAATATAAATTTAAGCCCCTAATTATTTTTTTTACAATTTTTGATGATTTTCCAAAGTCAGAACAGGGGAACCCGAAATCATTCTGAACTTGTCTCACAAAATTAATTATAACTCATAATTTACAATTCCATTGCTTACACTGTTTCTTCCATGAAATACTACACTCAATAAAATTTAACATATTTTATTCAACCTCTAACTCAATTTACACTATTTTTGATGATTTTTCAAAGTTAGATTATCTTCTTTCATCCAAAATCGTGTTTTAGTGCAAAATGTTGATTTCCTCGTTTTTAACTCTCTTATTTCCTTTCTCTATAATTTTTCGCATCATTTTCTCTTATTTCTCTTATTTCTCGACAGCAAGCAATTTTGGCTTTTCGTCGAACCCCATTTTCTGCGTTTTGGGTACACACCTGGTATCGTTTTGATGCCTAATCACTCCCGAGCACTTCAAGGCCTAAAATCAAGATACTCAACATCAATTTAACGGATTTACTAGCGAATTGACAACCAAGAACGAAAAGAAACCCAACTTACCACCAACGATTACCCTCCGTTTAACTATTGTTAAGACGAGAACGCTGAATTCACCAGTCCGAGCCTCCCCCTACGCCCAAATCGCAGAGGAAAAACATTACCACTTCAGTCGCTAAGAGATTCATGACAGAAATGAAGAGAAACACTTACCAAATCTAAGCGAGCACTAACCGCGTGCGAAAACGAAGAAAAATAAATGGATTAGGGAAAAATCAAGAAGATGAAAAAGAAGAGAAAGATGGAAAAACTCAGAGAATTTTGGCAAGAGGAGAGGGAGAATAATAGACAGCTGAATTTTTTTTTGAAAAGGGAGCCAAAATTCGGTTATGGAAAAAAATAAAATAAAATCCCGATAACCCCCAAAATCCCTTAATCTTCTCCCCTAATTCCCACTTCACATCCACTACTCAGAATCCCCCTATTACACAACTCTATCCTGAAATCTGAGCAAAATAAATAATACCTTTGCATGCACAGGGATTCGAACACAAGACCTCCACCATAATAACACACCACTTAACCACCAGACCAGTAGGCCCATTCTGATGTAATTTTCTCAACATTTAAACTTAAGCCGTTTGCACAAGGTTAAGGCTTTATTTATAAAAATATCAAAATTTTCCCAAGTAAGGCTTGAACTTGGGACCTCTCACACACACCCAAAACACATAACCACTGAAGCAGATAGACATTGTGTGTCACACATACACGAAATAAAAAATTAAAATTTTGGGGCGTTACAGTTATACCCCCTAAAAGAAAATTTTGTCCTCGAAATTTACCTGGTCAGAACAGATGAGGATATTGCTAATGCATCGTATCCTCAGGCTCCCACGTAGCCTCCTCAGTGCTATGATTACGCCAAAGAACCTTAACCAGTGGAATAGATTTCCTCCTCAGTACTTTTACATCTCGATCCAGAATCTGAACCGGCTCCTCCTCAAAGGTCAAGTCTGGCCTAACCTCAATCTCCTTAATGGAAATGATGTGAGTAGGATCAGAGCGGTAGCGCCTCAACATCGAGACGTGGAACACGTCATGGATACGATCTAACTCTAGAGGTAGCTCCAACTGATAAGCGACTGGTCCCACTCACTTCAAAATATGGTAAGGTCCAATAAAGCTAGGGCTTAACTTGCCCTTACGACCAAACCTCAGTACCTTCTTCCATGGCGAGACCTTAAGGAATATAAAGTCCCCCACCGAATACTCAATCTTACGTCGCTTCAGGTCCGCATAGGATTTCTGTCTATTAGAAGCCTCTTTCAGTCGATCTCGAATCAGTTTAACCTTATCCTCTGTCTCAAAAACCAACTCAGGACCCAGAACACGTCGCTCGCCCAACTCAGTCCAACATAAAGGAGTGCGACACTTACAACCATACAGTGCCTCGTAAGGTACCATCTGGATGCTAGACTGGAAACTGTTATTATAGGCAAACTCCTCTAACGGCAAATACTCCTCCCAACTACCACAGAAATCAAAACTCGCACTTGATAAACTTAGCATAGAGTTGCCTTTCCCTCAAAGTCTGAAGGACAACTCTAAGGTGCTCATCATGCTCATCCTCAGTCTTCAAATAAACCAG
Organism: Gossypium sturtianum; assembly: GCA_025698515.1. NCBI lineage: Eukaryota > Viridiplantae > Streptophyta > Magnoliopsida > Malvales > Malvaceae > Gossypium > Gossypium sturtianum. The sequence continues at coordinate 55,289,452 of CM046949.1, read as the reverse complement.
TATGTTGTTGATGAACACCACCACAAACCGATCCAGATAGGGCTGGAAAACTCGGTTCATCAGCTCCATGAAAGCTGCCGGTGCATTCGTCAGTCCAAAAGGCATCACTAGGAACTCGTAGTATCCATAATGAGTCCTAAATGCCATCTTAAATACATCAGCCTCCTTAACCCTCAACTGATGATACCCAGATCAGAGGTCAATCTTGGAGAATACCGAAGCTCCTCGAAACTGGTCAAATAGATCATCTATCCTCGGTAGGAGGTACTTATTCTTAATGGTCAACTTGTTCAGTTGTCGGTAGTCGATACACATCCGCATGGATCCATCCTTCTTCTTCACAAACAGTACCGGTGCTCCCCACGGAGATACACTAGGGCGGATGAACCCACGATCCAATAACTCCTGAATCTGAGCCTTTAGCTCCACAAGCTCATTCGGTGCCATTCGATAGGGAGCGATTGACACTGGAGCTGTACCAGATAGGAGCTGAATACCAAACTCCAACTCGCGATTTGAAGGTAACCCGATAGCTCCTCAGGAAAGACGTCCGGAAAATCCTTTACCGTTCTGATATCTTTAACTGTAGATTCCCCAAAATCTGAAACACTTATGTAGGCCAAGAATGCCTCACATCTCTTACGAACCATCTTCTCTGCCACCAGTGCAGAGATCACATTAGATAAGTAATTTTGGCGTTCTCCAATCATGACTACCTTAGTATCCTCCTCGACGATCTTCGCCTTCTCCACCAGTGCAGAAAAATCTCGCTCCCTCTGCGGAGCTATCAGAACCCTCAGATTATCCCTTAGACTATCCTCGAAGCGGATACATCACTCATATTCAGTTGCCACCATACCTCGCGCATAGCGACTTAGTCGCAGAAATTCGGCCTCATACTCGGCCACTGATCTATCTCCCTGAGTCAGATTCAGAAACTCTCTCCTACGGGCATCCACGAAACTGGCCCCCACATATTTCCCCTGGAAGGCGATCTTAAAATACTCCCAGGTCAGTCGTTCGGGCTGAGTGCCCTCCTTAATAGTGAGCCACTACTGATAAGCCTCATTACGCAGTAGCGACACTGCACCCTTTAATTTCTGCTCGTGGGTGCAGTTCAGATCATCCATGATCCTTTCTGTGGCTTCAATCCAGTACTCGGCCACATTAGGGGCGACCTCAGTGACACCCCTGAAAAGCTCAGCTCTATTGGATCGGAGTCGTTTCGTAACCGACCCTCGGACCCCAGATCCAGTATTGGGCCCAGCGACCCTCTCCAAAATCCTTAGCATATCCTGAGACAATACGTCGTCCCTAGCCATGCGATCTTGAGACCCAGTCTCAGTAGCAGGCGACACTAGCGTCTCACTCGTATCCAAATTCGGTATGCTACCCAGTGAAGAGGACTCAGCTCAAGCCCCTCTACGGCCTCTACCTCGGCCTCTAATACCCCATTCGCGGATACCTCGTGTGCTCATTGTCTAATCATGTTTATCTGTATTAATAGTTTTATGAATCAGTTACAGTTTCAGTGTTTATTAACAAATGTTTTATGCAAAACAGTATCGATTATTCAGAGTTCATTTTCGTAAATCGCAGTCTCACTACAGTTTTTAGTTTCTCTACAATTTTTAGTATACACTAACTAGAGTGTTTTCAGTATAGTTTATTACCTATAGTAGTTTCAGAATATACTATCCATAACAGTTTCAGTTTAAAACAAATCACAGTTCAAAATACTTACAGGATCGGCGCTTGAGACTTGGTGTACCACTTACTCAGTAAAAACATTTCAAATAATTTGGAAATCAAACAATTTTTCGAAAGCCCATTTTTTTATAAAACCCATAATCCACAGCCGAGTTTTGTAACCTGGCTCTGATACCACTAAATGTAACACCCCAAACCCAGCCTAGACGTTATGGCCGAATCTGGCGATGTCACATAATAGCGTGTTGAAATTAAGTTGTTACGATAAAACCGTTTTCATTTATTTACTCTTCTTGACTCCAAAATCGCTTACTTATTTAATTGATTATTTTAAAACACAATTCGTTACCGAAGCTTTAGAAATCATTTATTTTATGAAAAATTGAGTTAATTAGGTAAATCCGTCCATCTTAGAAAACCCCTTTGTTTTAGAGAAAACCGTTTGTTCGTTGAGTTTGTGTAGTTTTTAAATCCACGAAAACAGTCTAAAATCTGAAATAAAAGCAAACAGTCCAAAAGTTCAATTTACATAAAAATAACCTGAAAAATAATTAAGAAATAAATACCAAAACTAAAATTAAAACAGTTTAAAATACGTGTGGCCACCGCCGAGTCCTCCGCTGCACCGATCCGTCAAGTCTGGGGATTACCTGTGCATAATAAACAAAAAGGGTGAGTTTACGTAAACTCAGTGTGTAATCCCGTAGAAACAAAAAAACAATCGGTATTCACGATTACACAGCTTGAATGCCTTGGGCCTAAGCCCTTTTCAAAGATATCAATGACAGTTTGGGCCTTAGCCCATCTCGAAGACTGATGTGAAAATGCATGAGAGCCTTAGCCCATCACGATGACGATGCGATACTGATTATGCAAAGAGCAAAACCTACCCAACCAGCCTCTACACACCATCTCCGTCCAACCCTACACTCCATGTGGGGATATAATCAACTCACCCATCCCTACACTCCAAGTAGTACCGAATGCGGCACAATCTGATGGTTTGCAAATGAGCCACGAAGAAATTAAGCTTAAAGCCTTTCAGTACACTTCCTCCGAATAACAACCCCCAACCCAACCCAATGCAATGCAACACACAATGGATGACATGCTATTATGCAATTTCAGTACACATATTCAGTTTAGATATTAATATGCCCAATAGAGATATCATTCAGTCAATTTCACACATTTAGGGGTTTAAGTAGCGCTTACCTACCCTACAGTAGGTTCACAGTCGACTTGGGTGACCCGTGCAACCTTAAAAACATTTCGGTAAAAATGGGCCTACATGCCCATGTGATTTGCCCGTGTGGGCCCACACACCTATGTGGCCCACTCTGCCCAAATTGGCCTTGTCCGTGTGATCCATTTTTAAAGTAACTCATGCTAGCTCAATACTCATATATGTTTTCACTATTTACTTATATGTTCATTCAAAGCAGTCTACTTGAGTCATTATCACTAAATTATTTATATTTTGAGCTACAGAATTTCAAATTAAGATCTGCTTGATGTTTTTGAAACTAGACTCAAATACCTTTCTACCATAAAATTTTCAGAATTTATAGTTTATCAAATAAGTATAGTAAAATCTTTAAAGTTTTCCCTATTTTGCTGTTTGACAGCTTCGACCTTTCCTTACTAAAAATTATTTATCTCTTAGTATAGAATTTAGATGATGTTTCTGTTTGTTTCTCTTGAAAATATACTCATTAAGAATTTAAAAATATAAATTTAATCCCCTAATTATTTTTTTTTACAATTTTTGATGATTTTCCAAAGTCAGAATAGGGGAACCCGAAATCATTCTAACCTTGTCTCACAAAATTAATTATAACGCATGATTGAAAATTCCATTGCTTACAATGTTTCTTCCATGAAAGACTAGACTCAATAAAATTTAATTTCATATTTTATTCAACCTCTAACTCAATTAACACTATTTTTAATGATTTTTCAAAGTTAGACTACTGCTGCTGTCTAAAACTGTTTTGGTGCAAAATGTTGATTTCCTAGTTTTTAACACCCTTATTTCCTTTCTCTATAATTTTTCGCATCATTTTCTCTTATTTCTCTTATTTCTCGACAGCAAGCAATTTTGGCTTTTCGTCGAACCCCGTTTTCTTCGTTTCAGGTACACACCTGGTATCGTTTTGATGTCTAATCACTCCCGAGCACTTCAAGGCCTAAAATCAAGATACTCAACATCAATTTAACGGATTTACAAGCGAATTGACAACCAAGAACGAACAGAAACCCAACTTACCACCAACGATAACCCTCCGTTTAACTAATGTTAAGACGAGAACACTGAATTCACCAGTCCGAGCCTCCCCCTACGCCTAAATCGCAGAGAAAAACATTACCACTTCAGTCGCTAAGAGATTCATGATAGAAACGAAGAGAAACACTTACCGAAACTAAGCGAGCACTGGCCGCGTGCGAAAACGAAGGAAAATAAATTGATTAGGGAAAAATCAAGAAGAAGAAAAAGAAGAGAAAGATGGAAAAACTCAGAGAATTTTGGCAAGAGGAGAGGGAGAATAATAGACGGCATAAATTGTTTTTGGAAAAGGGAGCCAAAATTCGGTTATGGGAAAAAATAAAATAAAATCCCGATAACCCCCAAAATCCCTTAATCTTCTCCCCTAATTCCCACTTCACATCCACTACTCAGAATCCCCCTATTACAGAACTCCATCCTGAAATTTGAGCAAAAAAAATAATACCTTTGCATGCGCAAAGATTTGAACACAAGACCTCCACCATAATAACACACCACTTAACCACCAAACTAGCAGGCCCATTCTGATGTAATTTTCCCAACATTTAAACTTAAGCCGTTTGCACAAGGGTAAGGCTTTATTTATAAAAATACCAAAATTTGCCCAAATAAGGCTTGAACTTGGGACCTCTCACACACACCCATAACACATAACCACTGAAGCAGATAGGCATTGTGTGTCACACATACACGAAATTAAAAATTAAAATTTTGGGGTGTTACAAAACATGTTGAAAATGAATGATCCAAAGCCTAGGAGACAAGATGCAGGTTAGGTAGCCTCCAATTAAAAGTGGGTCTGCTCTGTCTTTCTACCTTATCTTCGACATAACAGGTAGCCGCGACTAGAAACCAAAAACTTACCAATTTAACTTACATTTGATCCCTTCATCAAGCAACTCTTCCATGCATCAATAGTAGAGGAGGGGTGGGGATATGAGTATTCTTCTATTGGAAATATGGAAATAAAAAGAAAATTAATATATAGTTAATATTAGATCCTAATAATACTCAGCAGAAAGGGAAATGATGGCTATTCCATGTTCTAAATCAGCTGACTGTTCCAGTTAGTTTCCTTTTACAAAAAATTTTTTTCTTTAAATTCTAAAATAATATTGTGAAAAGGTTCAAATATTTATTGTCATATTTTAGGAGATAGGTTGTAATAATTTGGGACAAATTTGAAGCTGCAATTATTTATAGCTGTGACGGTAGATTAGGTTTAAATCAAGAGTTATATTGGATCAATTGTCAAGTGAAATCATTCTTTGAGTTAAGGGTGAGATTGCTGAAATTGTATTGCATTAACAAACTTGTTGTGTTGATCTTTTTACTCTCATTACTATACTTATTGTTTCATCTCTTATTTCATTCTTTGTTTTAATAAAGACAAATTAAGGAAATATTAAATTCAACTTATAAAAATATATTAACTCATTATCTACAAAATATAAATTTTAAATACTTTTCAAGTAATTAATATAAATTATTGTAAAGTTTAATTTCAAATATAAATCATATATATGAGAGAGAGGCAATATATATACACCAAAGGTAAATTTATAGTTTAATTGGTTTTTGAAAGTAAAAAAGTTAAAGCTTTTTTTTTTAACTTGAAAATTTGGTTTAATTTGAAAAGGTGATAGTTTAGCTTCTTCTTTTTTTTCTATTTAATTAAAAGTTAGGGTCCATTTGTTTACATATAAAAGGTTTTACGGAATTTTCTTTTACATTTTCCTGTGTTTGTTTTACAGAAAACAAATTGATCAACGGAAAATGACTTACAGGTCAACGGAAAATAAACCACTTTTCCTGTAAAATGACTTACCCTTTTGAAAAGGGTAAGTCATTATCCGAAAAAGAGCTTCGCTATAGGTAATTTTATTTTTATATAAAAATTAAATTAAATCAAGCTTAATATTATTATATTAAAAATAAATTTTATTTTTATTTTTAAAAATATTATATTATTAAAATAAAATATTATATTATATTATTAAATATTATTAAACATACATATTTAATTATTTATATTTAGTCATATAATAAATTATTAATATAATTAATATAATTCATTATTTTTATAAACTATTTAAAAATTTCAATTTTATTTTATTAATAAATTTTAAAAATAATAATTGTAAATAATATTCTTCACATATTATTGAAAATATTCAATATTAATATTTTAATAATAAATATTTATTACAATTATAAATATATTAATAATAAATGTTTTGTAGTAGAAAAGTTAAAATATGTGGTAAGTCTATGTACTCTACACAAATTTTTCAATTTAGTCTCTGTACTTTTATTTTTAAGAATTTAGTCCCTCTACTTTTCAGATTTGAAAATCAAGTCAAATTGTTGACATTGTTAATTTTTTTTTTCAATTTTGTTGATGTCACATTTTTAAATAAAAAATACCCACTTGGTAGTCATGTAATTAAAAAATAATGTTATAATGAACCTGAATTTAACAAAATATATTTAATATATGCAAAAATAATGTAAAATATAAATTTATAGATATAAAATAAACTCAATTAAATAAAGAAAAGATAAGAAAATATCAAATGTATGTTTGTTTCATTGAAAATAACTTTTATGAAATATTTTTAAAAAATCTGTCAAACAAAAAAAAAATATTTTACATGGATTCATCCAAACACCAGAAAATATTAACTTTTCCAGGAAAGTAAGTCGTTTTCCAAAATTCATTTTTCGGAAGCCATTTTCAGTGAAACAAACAGACCCTTATTTTAACTTGATTTGAGAAGAATGCTTAAAGATATAAAATGAGAAGTTCAATCACGTGAATGGTAAAAGCAACCTGCTTTGCAAGCCATCGATAATATAACTCAACTTGATACTTGATCAGTCACAAGTCGTTGTGGCAAATTAAGCTTTTTTTTTAACATTTAATGAGTTGGTACTCATGTAATTTGTTAGTTTTTCATTCAATTTATAGATTTAGTAATTTTATCTTTGAATTCAGTAATATATGCATTTTAGTGTCTTTCATGACCTGTTAGACCAATTTGGGCCTAGGAAAGGACTAGCCTAATGGTTGAGTGTACATGACGACGTTTTAGGCCAAGGAGTTAGTGGAATGCCCTGTACGTCACAACATTCAGTGAGGATGTCGTGAAAACAAACTTCGAACCTCAAAGGGAGCATTAAGGAATCAATGTCGCGACAACCAACTTCAAACCAAGAGGTGTTACATTCGAAGTCCAATGTCGCGATAACAACCCTTTAATGTCACGACACCAGCTCGACGGGGCCCATTCAACAACTCAGGGTGTTTTTCGTTCGCACAACCTTAATTAACAGTCTGTAATTGACCGAATTTGGTCATCTAACAACACTACTATAAATATTAGTGCTCAGGACTTAATTAGAGAGCTTCTTTTAATTATTGAATTTTCTTATTCCTAATATTTGGGTTTTAAATTAGGATTTTTTGTTCAACTACTATTTCAATTCAATTTTGATTTTCAGTTTCTTTTTGCAATTCTACTTGTTTACTTTGCTTCTGCTTCAATCTAATCATGACCAAAATCTTTTCCAAGGGTTTCACGGATCGATCTTCAACACACAATCTCGAATCTTGATTTCTCTTCTCCCTTCTCTTGTTTTTACGTTTCAATTCAATGTTTAAAATTCGATTAGGGAAGATTGCATCTAGAATGACCATGAACTAAGAACCCTAGGAAGATTGACGAGCGAAAGTGGGAGTGATTAGCTAAGGGTTTAAGGTTTACTCCAAATTAAGTGGCATAATTTAAGCGAAATTAAACCCTAGGATTGACGACCCTAGGAAGTAACTTAGATAGATAAGGCTGAAAGGATAGTCTAATGAACACCAATTAATATATCTCGGTTTAAGCTATCAGTGTAACACCCCTCACCCATCCCCATCACCGGATTAGGATTACTTGATGCTACTAAGCAATACAGAACGTAATCATGCTGTGTTAGAACAAAACAATTTCATACATTTGTTAATTATAATACACACAATCAAAATCATATTATTCATATTCTAACGGTGTTAAAACGAGCATATCAAAGCTATAAAATAATTTAAAAAAAACATGGACTTAATTAAAACATTTAAGAAAAGCGGGGTAAAAAATGCTAAACAAGGGTCACACGACTATGTGACCAGGCCGTGTGATAGCCTAAAGTCGTGTGAAGCCATAGGACATGGTCATGTTGATTGATCGTATGTTGGGACTTAAACCGTATATAAGGAGGCACACGACCGTGTAACAAACTATGATCATGTGTGCTAAATGATACCTAAAATACACAGACCACACGGTTGTGCCGTATACTCGTGTATCAGCCCGTGTACACCTAATTTTCCCTTTTTCAACAAGTTACTAAAACCAACTTTACTCAGGTCACAAGAAACAGTTTGCCAATATTCAAACCTATTCAAAACTCATCAAAACATACAAAAATCAACACATATTCATTCAGCCTAAGTGCCTAATCAATATGCCACAGTTGGAACCTCAAATCAAGCTTATGCAATTTTCACATTCATCATTACCATTCCATAAAGCATATACCTATCATTTAAACCATTGCATATTGTCATATACCAAAACTAAACTTACAAAACATGACCAAAACCATTCATATATATATATGTACATACTTATTTACCAAAAGTATCAACTAATCTAAATATCACAACCATAATTACATAACCAAAAACATATCACAACTTGAATATATAAATATGAAATTTAAAACACCCACTACATGTACATATCCATTACCTTGAGTAAAACAAAGTTCAAGTAGGCTATTCACTTACCATTTCATTTCTCATAATAATACCAAATCATCCAACATCATCAACATCATTAAACCAAGATCATGAACATCCAAAATAACTTAAACACAAATACAACCCTATATACATGCCACATAACTAAATCTAGAATAAATAAAGATTACCAAATCAGAGCTTGGATAGTGTGAGCTTTGAGTTGATCTGCTGACATGTTCCACAAAATAACCTATTCAAAGACAAAAAAACAACCAAGATAAGCATTACAAATGCTTAGTAAGCTCATATGAAATTCATTTAACCTACCTTGATAAGTTTACAATTAAATTATGAAAACCTAGTGTAACAAGTACGAATATCATTTGGCATCCTCTTGCATTCACAAGTACATCACTTAACACTTCCAGAGGTTAATACATTAGATTACATAGTCTTATAATATAACCATTTATCTTTAATACGATCCAAATCACATTTGTCCAATTATAACTCAATTCATTGTTTTTTTCTTATTTATCAATCACAACTTAAAATAATATAACTCACCTAAGTTCGCATTTAATTAAATGGACTAGCTACTATACAGCTCACTGTTACCACAATTTAATAACAATAGGTGAGATTATCACACATGAAACAAATAACATTTCCATTGATACCATTTAATCTATAAAAAAAATGTTCATCAAGTGCAACATTTAAATAATTCCATTCTCATGTATCCATTTTCGAATTAGTATTCACATTATTTAAACAATTTCATTTTATATCACATTTAATTTCATCATCTGGAGAACTATAGCGAACATACCTCGGATCCACGGGATAGTAATGCTCACACGAGCTGTGAATCGAACATTAACCATTACACGATGCTTCTTACTCGAGCTGTGAAGAATCCATAATATATGCAAGATCTTAGCCATTGATAAGGTATCCAGTAAATCGAGACATTAACTGTTACACGATGCTGCTCACAAGAGCTGTGAAAAATCTGCAATATGTGTAGGATCTTAGCCATTAGTAAGGTATCCAGTAAATTGGGACATTAACTGTTACAAGATGCTGCTCACACGAGCTGTGAAGAATTCGCAATATATGCAGGATCGTAGCCATCGATAAGGTATCCACCACTGGTACATAGTACCTACTATAAAAGACCTTAATGACATGTCATTTGTATCCTAGCTATTCACTAAGTTCACACAGGCCTTGTATCACGTATTTAATCTTTCCATTTTTTTTGAACATTTTCGTACATATATCAAATAACCATACACTTACTCATTTCCATTCACGTATCATATAACCTTGTAACATCCTGAAATTCAGAATTTATGTTTGTGCATTATATCTTGTGATAGATTAGTTAAAATATTAATTGTGTAGGTTTTTAAGGTTCTAAGAATGCTCGAGGTTGAGTTGGGCCTTAGTAAAATTTTTGTGTTTAAGCCCTTAAGGGGGGAGAAGGTAGGTGGCATCAATGCTTATGGAAATAAGTGAGTAAATTGCTAGCATAAAATGAGCATATTGAAAAGAGGATGTGGCGTCACATGAAAGGCTTTAGGGGAAGAGGTTCGAATCCCACTTGGTGCAAATTTTGATTATTTTTTTGTGCTATTCATCCATAGTGTCGGCCAAGGCTTCAATTATGGAAAGGAAGACTTTTTCTTTTAGGAAAGATGGCTAAGGAAATAAGGAAAGGATGAGTGGAAGGAAAGAAGAAAAAAAGAAAAGGAAAGAATAGGGGACATGTTGGCTTAAAGTGTGGAAGATGTTTTGGAAAGAATTATGGTCAACATTCTTCCTTTAGGAAAAGTGATGCACAGTTTTGGTTAGGGAATAGTGAGAGCCGACTTTCTCTTTTCTCTTTGGTCATTTTGACAAAATTTTGGTGCATGAGAGGTTATTTTTCTCCTTAGCATTTTGGTGACCTTTTCCTTTTTCCAATTTCTTCCCTCTTTGCCGAAAACTCCAAAGCCAAAAGTGAGCATTTTCTTTTCTTTGTTTTGATCGAAACCTCAATGCATTTTGGTCATTCTTTCTTTGATAGCCGAAACACCTAGCCTAATTGTTCATCTTACTTCTTTGTTTTGCCGCAACACTCAACCCACTATTGTTTATTTTTCTTTTGTTAGTCGAAACTAACAAAGCACTCCTTCTTCATCTTTTCTTTTCTTTTGATCATTTCATCAACCCGTTTTCTATTCAAAAGCCGAAAATTGATCATCTTCTCCATCTTACAAGTTGGACTTTTCTTTCTTGATTAAACCGGGTAAGTGTTTCATTCAAATCTTTTCATTTTCTTCTCTCTTTAGCCAAATGAATATTCCTCATCATTTGGTTATCTCATCTTGTTTCTAAAACCCAAATGGTGTTCTTCCATACTCCCTCATATTTTGATAATCTTCTATTTGTAGTATTCTAGTGGTTTGGCCGAATACCACATCATTGCCTATTCATCCCTAGTCATAAACCAATCGGTGGGAATCGGGATCATCATCGATTAAGGTAAGGAGTCCCTTCATAATCCATTCAATATCGCTACTCGGTTATTGTGTTAATCGGATTGAAAGTTTGGCTAATCGATTATGTTGTTAGGGACGAAATCACTCGATATTCTCTACTTGTGGATTCTACGGAAATAGTGGTAAACCGAACCCTTTTTCCTTAGACAATCAATATATACTGTAATATCGTTTTGATTAATACTTTTTCAATGGAGGCAAGTAGAACCGATTTGAAAGGAAAAGCTATTGGAGAACACAAAAGGAGTGGATTTACGATTCCTACTCCTAAGTTCAAGCGTAGAGCGGTTTCGGCAATTCGAGATTTCCCACCGGGTTGTGGACCATCATCCGGTGAGAATAGACAAATCATGGTCATTCACGATATCAAGGGTAAACGTTTCAATAGATCGCTTGGTTTAGATTTAAATTAATAAAAATCTTGTTCATTAGATTAATCGAGTGTTATGATGTCATAGGTTCCGACAATCAAGAGAGTTTTGTACTTACCGTAATCAGGTGTGTAATCTCACACCGCAATTCCGTAGATTATGATTCGGTAACAAGTTTGATAGTTGATTATTATTATAAGGCTAAAAATCATAACATGGCATAAATCGAGGAATTGCTTAAATTTCATTGTTTCTAAAGATTTATCAAAATCGGTGTTTATTTGTATAAATTATCGAAATGCCCCTATGGGCCGAATTACCGAAATGCCCCTATGGGCCGATTTGTTAAAATGCCTTAGTGGGCCGAATTATTATATTACTTTAAAGGGGCGATTCATTAAAAGTATACAATAGATTAATGATTGTTATTATGTATGTTGCATATCTACATATTGCATGGGATGGGAAAATTGAATGAAGAGAAGTGTAGCCTGGTGGCATTGCCACAATTTGTTTATTAATGTGCTTGATTATGACTCTGGTGGTTCAACCACAAAAATATTATAAATGGCAGTTTGACTGCAAATTGGAGAGAATAGCGGGGTGGGTTGACTTGATCCCCACAAGAGAGATTGGCTGGTCGGGGGAGAGATTGGCTGGATGGGATGGGTTGCATTCATGTCATTTATTTATTACTTTGTAATGGGATTAGGCCCAAGATGTTGCTATACGGGTTCAGGCCCAGTGGATAACGGTAAGGGGATTATACACTGAGTTCTAGTAACTCACCCCGTTTCCTTAACCCTTGCAGGTAATGCTCAGTCATGTGGACTTGGGCCATGGATGACTCGGTGGAGGCCATGCTTCAGAAATGGTTTTTATTGAACTTTAGATTTCTATTTCCGTTCACCTTATTACTTTTACTATTTTTGGGTTTTTATGATGTAATAAGGCCTCTGGATTATTTTATTTTGCATTATGTTTGACGTATTTATTATGTTGCTTGAATTATTTTAAATGGGGATTTTCTAAAAGCATAACCAACGTTTTTTTTTCTCTTTTCTGATTTACAAATGGATTTCATAACAAACTTTTACAAATGTTTTAACTTGGAAATTTTCTCTCAAATTATCAACGATATTTTCAAAAGTCACGGTTTTATAAGATATCTAGTCCAAATTATCGATTTATCAATCAACCATCGAGGTTAGTAGTATTTTATCAAATATTTCAAATCGAACTTGCTTTCTCAATTATAACCAAATAATACTTATCTTAGTACGAATAAAAAGGATTTAACATGTTTTTCCCATGTGACATGTCAGACCCGGTCATAATGCATGGGCCGGGTTTGGGGTGTTACAAACCTTTTATTTGTAACTTAAACAAATTAATATTCCATAACCATTTCAAATCATTTAACTATTCGTATTAGCCACGTATATCATATTTTGCACTATAGTTCTTTCAATGCTAACAATTATTATATTAAAACAAATAACTATAAAATAATTAAATAACACAATAATAAACAGTCATTAAAAAAATGAAGTCTCATACGAAACTTACCTAATCAAAATTGGCAACGAATACGACACTAAGGACTTTTAGGCAATTTTTCCTTTTTCCACATTTATCGACCGATTGATCCATTTCTTGATCTATATATAATGAATTACATCAATTAACCATTTCAAATACCTTAAAATCTCTAACTACATGCATTTGACCCTTTAATAACATTTTACATTATTACCCTAAACTTTTACCTTTTATTCAATTTAGTCCCTAAAACCAAAACTTTTACATTTATCACTATTTAGCCCAAAACATGTTAGCTAAATTTTATCCTTATTTATTTAAATCCCTCTACATTCAAAAACTACAGAAATTTCCATGTAATTTCAAAATATTTTCATTTTAGTCCCTAAGTTCAAAACTAACAAAATTTACTTTACCGAATAGTCCTATTTAACAACCAAGCTTATAAACCTATCATTAACATCCAAAAACTTCAAATAACAACAATGGAAACTATTAAAATCTATGACAGTTTCACTCATTTCCTGATTTAGGCAAAATTAAGACCAACGCTTCGATTAACATAAATTTCAGCTTCCTAAAACTCTCGTGAAACTGTTCATTCCAAGCAAATTGGACATTCTTTTGTAATAATTTCGTCATTGGCATAACAATCTTCGAAACCCGTTTACAAATCTTCGATAGTAACCGGCCAAACCAAGGAAAGTACGGACCTCTGACACATTTCTCAGTGCTTTCCATTATAAGATAGCCTCAATCTTTTTTGGATCAACACGGATCCCATCTGCAAAAATGACATGTCCCAGAAACAAGACTTCGGGTAATCAAAACTCACATTAACTAAGCTTCCTGTATAGTTGTTTCTCTTGCAAGACTTGTACAACAGTTTTGAGATGCTGCTTGTGTTCAACCTCTAATTTTGAATAGAATAGGATGTCTTCGATGAATACTACCATGAACTGGTCCAAATATGGTTGGAAAATGCGATTCATGAGATCCATGAATGCTATAGGAGCATTTGTCAGACCGAAAGGCATTGATGCATCCAAGAAATTAACTAAAAATTTGGCTAATGCAAGTGTACCTATCAATTAATAGTATATCTATGATGAGCAAAGATATCGTTCCCACGAAGACTAAAAGTACTAGTGTTAGCTCAAATAATCAAACCAAAATTGCCAAGAGTGGGGTCAATTAACCTTTAAAAATTTTGGTGGAAGCAAGGAATGAAAATGAAACAATGAACACAATGACCTACATTGGTTCGACCCCAATTGCCTACTCCACTACCTTAGCTTTCCACAACTAAGGATTTCCCAAATTCACTAATTTGTTGAACCTTTGAGGACAAGGTTTAACCTTACAACCCTCTTAAGATTTCTACCCCAAATCTTAATATAAACCCTCTCAAAGAATTACAAAAAAGCAAACAAAGAGATAATCCTACCAAGATCAGAATGTTTTCCAATTAAACACAAATGGAAAAGAATACATTTGAGCAAAAGAAAGACAATAAGAGCTCACAAGTGTGTACAAGAGAATTATGGAAGCATTGAGTACAAAGGTTGTCTGATTGATGATTTTTTCTTGAATATGCTTTCTTGTTGTTGTAGGATCTGTAGAAGCTAGTATTTATACCCGCAATTGATTTCCAACTGTTGAGGTTATTGTGGTAGTTGATAGAGTTGTTAGGGACGTGAAAACCAGAGCATTTAAGACACCTGGAACAGCGAGTATCGATGCCAAACAAAAAGGTATCGATATTTTTTTTTGTAATAAATGCTAAATTCAATGACCGTTGGAGCTGAAAAATCGATACCAAACAAATTTTATCAATACCTTGTAAAAAGGTATAGATACTGGACTGATACTTAGCTGAATTTGTTAAAGTCAGAATGTCAATTTGGTGTCATTTCTTTCAAGGGGTATCGATATTTCTAAATTATTGATACTTGGCCAAAAAGTATTGATACTTTTTGGCCTAGAGCAATTCTGACTTGTTTGAAAGGTATTTTGACTTGATAAAATGATAAAAGACCTTTTTACTTAGTCAAAATCATTTTAACTTGATTTTAAAGTTGTTTCAAAATTTTTCTAAGAGTTCAAAATAGATATTTAAAATTTTATCTCTTAGACTTCAATATGAAAAATTATTTTATAAATTTTAATTCAATTTTAACTTTTATTCAAAAACATTTTCATTTTTTATATCAAAATATATTTTCAAATAAAGCTTAATTTAACAATCTCCCCCTTTTTGAAATAACAAAACATTTGATAAATTTGTTTTTGAATATATTGCTCCCCCTTAATAAAAGTTATTTTGAATTTAAGGCCAAAACAAAAATTGACATACATTTTCAAAAATTGACATTCATTTTGACATACTTTTTCAAAAATTGACATTCATTTTTCCTTTAAGAAAAATGGTCACATAATTTGCATATGGTTAGCTTAAAAGTAATAAACCAATTTACCTTTCTTCTCCCCCTTTTTGTTATATCAAATGACAAATAAAGTTTAAGGAGAAAAAAATGGTTAGTTCAAAAATATATGAAAATGAAGAAATAGAGAACTAATATATAAAATAGTTTTGAGGGTGAAATATCCAGGAAGACCAACTAGAGATTGCTTATTTTTTGATCCAGTTGGAGATGGCAAAAGGTTACATATAATGTAGACTAATTTTCTGTCAACTTCCACCTTAGTTTACTTATATACACTTCGATTTTGCAGTCTTTTGAAAATATGGAACCTAAATGATTTTACCGGAGTTTTCGGGGCATTCAATTGCCAATGAGCTAGTTGGTGTGAGGTTACAAAAAAGATGGTTAACCATGACGAAAAACCTGGTACTATCACAAGCATTATAAGAGTTAGTGATGTTGAGTATCTGTTTCAAGTAGCTGAGGATGATTGGATTGGAGATAGTATCTTATATTCACATCTTGGTGGTATGTTATGAAAAGATCTTATATTCACAATCTTATATGTGTTTAAATTTCTTGTATTGAACTTCACTGATGACAATTGCAGGAGAGGTTACTTATCTCCCAAGGAACGTGTTTATGTCAATTACGTTAAATCCCAGGGAATACGAAGTTTTTTCCATTGTTCCTATTATGGCATTGTCTAGTGGGTCTAAATTTGCTCCTATAGGCCTAACCAAGATGTTCAATTCAGAAGCTGCTATCAAGGGATTGAAATATGAAACTGAGAATCCTGTTGCAACTATTATCATGAAAGTTCGAGGTTGCGTCCCGTTCGGAGCATATTCCTCAACTAAACCGCAAAGGATAATAGTTGATTTGGAGGAAGTGGAGTTTGAATATGAAGGCGAATTCGGTTTGGTTACTTTTGCACTAAAAGTCCCAGAGGAAAAGCAATACCTCTAGAACATTGTCATTGAGCTATAAGGAGATTTGAAAGTTTTATTCCGTTTTCAGCCCGTGTTTGTCGATGATTTACTATAGTTTGAACCATTTCCAAATGAGATAGGAAATAAACAAGAGTAATGGTGCAAATGGTATGAGTAATAATATGAAAATGAAAATGAAAAATGATAATCGTCATGAGGAGGAGAAAAGGGAGGAGCTGAAGAAAAATGAGCAAGGAGATATGCCATTTGCATCTCTAATGTCGATAGCCAAGAACTAACGTCTTCCTTATGAGATCAAACCTCATCTCTAAAACCTCAAACATAATTTCTCAAAGAATGGATAGTATCGAGGATAGCACTATTGAAGGTTGAGAGGATGAAGCTAGAGGAGGAACATGTTCTGGTGAAGGAACATGCTCGGGTGCTGGAAAGTCTTGAAAAGCTCCTTCGATGTCTTCATCTTCATTTTCTGCTGGGTGATCACTCTTAAGCCATGTATCGGAGGTAGCATCAAAATGATATCCCACATGATGAATGACCCCATAACTAATAGGTTGATTAGAAGTAAAGGGGGTGTCTCTATGAGTGCTAATACCTAACTTTCTAAAGAGATATGAAAAATAAGTACCATGAGGAAGGGTGATATTGGTACTCATCCCCTTCCCCCCTCCCAATAGCCTTAGTAATGTCATTAAACAAGATGAGGGCAAGGTTGAGACGCCTATTAGATTTGAAAGAATCGAGCCACCTGTAACACCCCAAACCCGGCCTAGAAGTTAGGCTCGAATCTGGCGTGTCACATGGAATAACTTGTTTGAGAATTACAGCCTCTTTGTTAAAACCCAAAACACTTAAGCAATTGTTAACTACTTGAAAACGTAATTATTTTTTTAAAACCTTTTTGGTGGCGAAAGCATATTTGAAATAAACAATTTACAAAAATGTGATGTTTAGAAAAAGAGCTGCAGAAGTATTTTGAAATCGTTGCGGAAACATAGATAAAATACAAGTATTTTTGAGAGATCGTTTGATGAGTTGAAAATCGAGGTAGTAAGCTTTAAAACCGTGGCTTTTGAAAATATTGTTGATAATTCGAGAGAAAATTTTCGAGTTAAAATATTTGTAAAAGTTTGTTATAAAATCCATTTATTAATCAATTTTGGAAAACCATTATTTATGATTTTAGAAAATCCCCGTTAAAACAATTCAAGCAATATTATAAGTACGACTAAACATAAAGCAATTTAAAACATATCCCAGAGGCCTTATTACAACTTAAACCAAAATAGCAAAATAATAAAATAAACCGAAATAGAAATTTAAAGTTCAATAACACCATTTCTGAAGTATGGCCTCCACCGAGTCATCCATGGGCCCAAGTCCTCATTACAGAGCATTACCTACAAGGGTTAAGAAAAAGGGGGGTGAGTTACAAGAACTCAGTGTGAAATCCCTTACCGTCATCCACTGGGCCTGAACCCATATAGCAACATCTTGGGCCGGACCCCACTATCATAACAGAACATATATATATATATATGAAGCAAATGTATGCAACCCAACCCATCCAACCAGTCTCTCCCCCGTACCAACCAGTCTCTCCTGTGGGGATCAAGTCAACCCACCCCGCCAGTCTCTCCAATTTGCAGACAAGCTGCCATTTATAATAATTTTGTGGCTTAACCACCAGAGTATCATATACGGTAATATTATCGGCACACAGCCTTAATCACGATGGCACAAAGCCATCTTTAAATTGGCACATAGCCTGTAACACCCCAAACCCGGCCCAAACGTTACGACCAGATCTGGTATGCTACGGTTTTAAGGTTAAAAACTTTACTTGGAATGATTCTGAAAAACTTAGTCGTTTTTGTAGATAATCTTTAAATATGTGGCACTGGTAGAAAATCTTTAAAATTTTATTTTTCTCCAAAACAAGTGTTATTTTAAATAGTGTGTGAAAATCCCATTTTTATTTCTTTTAATCATAAGTCCTTGATCATGAATGAAAAAAAAAACATAAACATTGACAAGTATCAACTGATAATCTAAGCGATGGAGGCCTTATTACATCAAATAATTCCAAAATTTAAACTTAAAATAAAATGGAAATTTAATAAATAAAAGACTTGTTGGCCCCACGAGTCCGCCTCGGCTCCCTTGTCCACGATCTACTGCTCATCTGAAAGGTTAGAAAAAAATAATAGGGTGAGTCACCAAGACTAAGTGTATAAATCCCTAAAACACTGACCTGAAGCCCACAAACACATAATGGGCCTTGGCCCATACATAGAGGCAACAATCGTAATTACATGATCAAAAGTAAATGATGAATAGCCCAACCCATCCTAGAATTCCATCCTCTACACACCATCCCGTACCAACCATCACACCTTGGGGATTTCTACAATCAACCCTCCATCCGCTACACACCATAACGACAGCCGTACTGCCTATTCCTGTTAGTCAGGAATCATTAAACGTGGCATAGCCACCGATCACTATGTGACCTAACATTTATATAACGTGGGATTTCTACCATCGATCACTATTGTGACCTATCATGCACTTCCCCTTCATTATCATAATCCCACCCCATGCATACACACATAAACAAAACATCATACAAAGCTTTCATATATTTCGATACACATAGAGATTTCTATGATTACGCACTGCATCCTTGCCTAACCCTTTTAGGGTTTTATTCGATTGTCTACTACATACCTATTATCCGCTTTTAGCCCATAACATAAACATATATATACATTCATACAGATTATTTGTGTGTTAGAGATCTACACACTGATTACCGTTAGAACGACACTCTCTATTTCGACACTATCGTAAGTCGATACAACCGCTACTTGCCTAAGGTGTTGTTCGAAGCTTGATCCACAACACGGTGGCCAATCTCGTCATCGTGACACGCAGTTCATTTCTTAAACTTAGGATTCTCTCCTTTGCTGATCCATATTTAATTCCATCACAAGTCCTTGTCAGAACTACTATCACAACATATGATCGTTAATCCATATCATAAAGTTAAGATCTCGCATGCGATGAACGAATCTAGTAAAAATCTAGGGAAAATCACCTTACCTTAAAATCCTGAAATTGGAGACTAGCGATTTCCAGCTTTTAAATCTAGATGATCAGGTTTCCTTCAAATCCCGGAATGCCACCCAAACGCAAAAGAAAGGAAATATTAGCTTCATTCGGCAGCCTTAACAACCAAGTGGCCATTCGGCATTGTCTCTTAAAAATCGAAAGAGAGATTGAAGAGATAGGAAAATCGGCACTCACCTTAACGCAGAGAATTCGACTACCCCTTAGAGATTTCGGCTTTTTGAGAAGATCAGAAGAGAAGATGATTCGAAGAAATCTATAGAGATTCGGCTTTTAGAAGAAAGAAGAGAAAAGAATAATGGAGTTTTCGGCTTTCGGCTTTTTAGAAGAAAGAAGAGAAGAGAATAATGGAGTTTTCGGCTTTTAGGACAAAGAAGAGAAAGAAAAGGTGGAAACCCTAAATGCCGAAAAATAAAGAAGAGAACCCTCCCTATTTATAGAAATTTCGGCACTCACCTATGAAAAACCGAAAGTGCCCTTCCTGATTCCAAAAATTAATCAAATAAAAAGGGAAAATTCAACACCCCTTTGCCATAAAGAAATCGATTTCTTCACTTCTCTAGGTGATGGAATTTCGGCCAACTCCTAGCCTTGTAGATAGCTCCTATCTTTTCTCCTTTTTTTTTTCCTTCCATATTATCAACTATATTATCTGCATTATCCCATTCACATAAATCCTCCTATTTTTGAGCCTTGTTGCCGTCCACTCTACCTAACCCTAATGCCGAAATTTAGCTAACTCAAATTAAAAGAGTTGGGCTCCATGTAACTTAAATTTGGGCCCCTTACTCCCTTGTGTGGCGTCACCTCCTTGCTCCCCAAGTGGCGCCACTGACCACTGGGCCACAAGCTCATTTTGATATTTTAAACTCAGATTAACTATGCTCAAATTAACTCATTACACATATTCACCCATTAAATGCATAGGCCCAAAAATTCCGGATGTTACGATTCTACCCCTTAAAGAAATTTCGTCCTCGAAATTTCCAACTAACTATTAATCATACCATCCAAGTCTCACCACTATGCTTCCATTGTGAACTCTAATTCTAAAGCCAAAAGAAACACTTAGGATAATATGATAAAGCACGCACTTGTGTATTCGCATCTGGGCGTCCTCGTCCCTTTGTACTCATTCTTCCGATTGGCGTTTATCGATTAGAAATTTTATGAATTAATAGGTTTCTTCCACTGATTAACCACGAACAGTCTTATGAACGGTAGTTTAAGAGTAGTTCTTTCGAATTGAAAATTACATCTACAAGTTTCAGTCTTAAGTTTGTCTCCTAGTTCTAGGAACCACACACATCAACAGTCAACATACGGACGACATCCATGAACCCACATTCAACACATAGGGTATTTTAGTCATTTCACTACCTAGGGGTATTTTTGTAATTTTATCCTACAGGGTATTTTCGTAATTTTTCGAAATAGGGTTCCTTGGTGATTTTGTGAAAGAAGGGTATTTTGGTAATTTTACAAATCAGGGATATATTGGTCATTTATAAATCAGGGGTAATTTAGTAGTTTTACAAAATAGAATGGCTGGTCCCTTTTGGGTTTTAGTTATAGATTTTGGCCTGACAACAAATCCTCGTGGCTAGGGTGTGAGCAGTCCTCTACGTACTGAGCGATATTCAGTGAATAGAGGAGGTGAGTCACTAGGACTGCTTAAATACCAAGCTCTCCCTGAATCCAATCCTAGACATGCATGTGCCTGTTGCCACACCCTAATCTCGCGACTTGTTCACAGGTTTGTTTGGTTGGATTAAATCTTATGAATTTAGAGAGTTGTTTAAACTAAGCCTAAAGTCCATCAATGTCTAATATACTAGCCTACGTCCATCAAGCCCATCAAGCCCAACATACATATCACATCCAAAAGTTCAGAATACTTACCTACGTGGATCGGGTGCCGATAGACTCGAAGGCCATTTCTCAACCCAAACTTTTCCAAATTCTTATCAACTTTAAAACAGTACTAGACCCATTTCACAGTCTGAGTTTTGAACTGGGCTCTGATACCAAAATGTAACACCCCAAACGTTACGACCAGGTCTGGTATGCTACAGTTTTAAGGTTAAAAACTTTACTTGGAATGATTCTGAAAAACTTAGTCATTTTTGTAGATAATCTTTAAATAGGTGGCACTGGTAGAAAATCTTTAAAAAAATTTTTCCAAAACAAGTGTTATTTTAAATAATGTGTGAACATCCCAATTTTATTTCTTTTAATCATAAGTCCTTGATCATGAATGAAAAAACATAAACATTGACAAGTATCAACTGATAACCTAAGCGATGGAGGCCTTATTACATCAAATAATTCCAAAATTTAAACTTAAAATAAAATGGAAATTTAATAAATGAAAGACTTGTTGGCCCCACGAGTCCGCCTCGGCTCCCTTGTCCACGATCTACTGCTCATCTGAAAGGTTAGGAAAAAATATTAGGGTGAGTCACCAAGACTGAGTGTATAAATCCCTAAAACACTGACCTGAGGCCCACAAACACATTATGGGCCTTGGCCCATACATAGAGGCAACAATCGTAATTACATGATCAACAGTAAATGATGAATAGCCCAACCCATCCTAGAATTCCATCCTCTACACACCACCAGTACCATCCATCACACCTCGGGATTTCTACAATCAACCCTCCATCCGCTACACACCATAACGACAGTACCAGATCGCCTATTCTGTTAGTCGGGAATCATTAAACGTGGCATAGCCACCGATCACTATGTGACCTAACATTTATATAACGTGGGATTTCTACCACCGATCACTATTGTGACCTATCATGCACTTCCCCTTCATTATCATAATCCCACCCCATGCATACACACATAAAGAAAACATCATAGAGGCTTTCATATATTTCGATACACATAGAGATTTCTATGATTACGTACCTGGCATCCTTGCCTAACCCTTTTAGGGATTTATTCGACTGTCTACACAGCCTATTATCCGGCTTTTAGCCCATAACATAAACATATATATATATATATTCATACAGATTATTTGTGTGTTAGAGATCTACACACCTGATTACCGTTAGAACGACACTCTCTATTTCGACACTATCAGAAGTCGATACAACTGCTACTTGCCTAAGGTGTTATTCAAAAGCCGGTCCACAACCTGGTGGCCAATCCCGTGCTGCTGACACAGTTCATTTCTTAAACTTAGGGATTCTCTCCTTTGCCCGATCCATATTTAATTCCATCACAAGTCCTTGTCGAACTACTATCACAACATATGATCGTTAATCCATATCATAAAGTTAAGATCTCGCATGCGATGAACGAATCTAGTAAAAATCTAGGAAAATCACCTTACCTTAAAATCCACGAAATTGGAGACTAGCGATTTCCGACTTTTAAATCTAGATGATCAGAGTTTCCTTCAAATCCGGGAATGCCACCCAAACGCAAAAGAAAGGAAATATTAGCTTCATTCGCGTTTTTTAACAACCAAGTGGCCATTCGGCATTGTCTCTTAAAAATCGAAAGAGAGATTGAAGAGATAGGAAAATCGGCACTCACCTTAACGCAGAAGAATTCGACTACCCCTTAGAGATTTCGGCTTTTGAGAAGATCGAAAGAGAAGATGATTCAAGAAATCTATAGAGATTCGGCTTTTAGAAGAAAGAAGAGAAAAGAAAAATGGAGTTTTCGGCTTTCGGCTTTTTAGAAGAAAGAAGAGAAGAGAATAATGGAGTTTTCGGCTTTTAGGACAAAGAAGAGAAAGAAAAGGTGGAAACCCTAAATGCCGAAAAATAAAGAAGAGAACCCTCCCTATTTATAGAAATTTCGGCACTCACCTATGAAAAACCGAAAGTGCCCTTCCCGATTCCAAAAATTAATCAAATAAAAATGGAAAATTCGACACCCCTTTGCCATAAAGAAATCGATTTCTTCACTTCTCTAGGTGATGGAATTTCGGCCAACTCCTAGCCTTGTAGATAGCTCCTATCTTTTCTCCTTTTTTTTTCCTCCCATATTATCAACTATATTATCTGCATTATCCCATTCACATAAATCCTCCTATTTTTGAGCCTTGTTGCCGTCCACTCTACCTAACCCTAATGCCGAAATTTAGCTAACTCAAATTAAAAGAATTGGGCTCCATGTAACTTAAATTTGGGCCCCTTACTCCCTTGTGTGGCGTCACCTCCTTGCTCCCCAAGTGGCGCCACTGACCACTGGGCCACAAGCCCATTTTGATATTTTAAACTCAGATTAACTATGCTCAAATTAACTCATTACACATATTCACCCATTAAATGCATAGGCCCAAAAATTCCGGATGTTACAGTTCTACCCCCTTAAAGAAATTTCGTCCTCGAAATTTCCAACTAACTATTAATCATACCATCCAAGTCTCACCACTATGCTTCCGCTGCGAACTCTAATTCTAAAGCCAAAAGAAACACTTAGGATAATATGATAAAGTACGCACCGTGTTTCGCATCCGGGCGTCCTCGTCCCTTGTACTCATTCTTCCGATTGACGTTTATCTGATTAGAAATTTTATGAATTAATAGGTTTCTTCCACTGATTAACCACGAACAGTCTTATGAACGGTAGTTTAAGAGTAGTTCTTTCGAATTCGAAATTACATCTACAAGTTTCAGTCTTAAGTTTGTCTCCTAGTTCTAGGAACCACACACATCAACCATCAACATACGGACGACATCCATGAACCCACATTCAACACATAGGGTATTTTAGTCATTTCACTACCCAGGGGTATTTTTGTAATTTTATCCTACAGGGTATTTTCGTAATTTTTCGAAATAGGGTTCCTTGGTGATTTTGTGAAAGAAGGGTATTTTGGTAATTTTACAAATCAGGGATATATTGGTCATTTATAAATCAGGGGTAATTTAGTAGTTTTACAAAATAGAATGGCTGGTCCCTTTTGGGTTTTAGTTATAGATTTTGGCACGACAACAAATCCTCGTGGCTAGGGTGAATAGCAGTCCTACGCACTGTGAGCGATATTCCAGTGAAGAGGAGGTGAGTCACTAGGGCGCTTAAATACCAAGCTCTCCCCGAATCCAATCCTAGACATGCGTGTGCTGTTGCCACACCCTAATCTCGCGACTTGTTCACGGGTTTGTTTGGTTGGATTAAATCTTATGAATTTAGAGAGTTGTTTAAACTAAGCCTAAAGTCCATCAATGTCTAATATACTAGCCTACGTCCATCAAGCCCATCAAGCCCAACATACATATCGGCTCAAAAGTTCGAAATACTTACCTACGTGGATCGGGTGCCAGAGACTCAAGAAGAGCCATTTCTCAACCCAAACTTTTCCAAATTCTTATCAACTTTAAAAAGATTACTAGACCCATTTCACGATCGAGTTTTGAACTGGCTCGATACCAAAATGTAACACCCCAAACATTACGACCAGTGCGGTATGCTCTGATTTTAAGGTTAAAAACTTTACTTGGAATGATTACAAAAACTTAGTCGTTTTTGTAGATAATCTTTAAATAGGTGGCACTGGTAGAAAATCTTTAAATTTTTTTTCCAAAACAAGTGTTATTTTAAATAATGTGTGAACATCCCATTTTTATTTCTTTTAATCATAATTCCTTGATCATGAATGAAAAAACATAAACATTGACAAGTATCAACTGATAACCTAAGCGATGGAGGCCTTATTACATCAAATAATTCCAAAATTTAAACTTAAAATAAAATGGAAATTTAATAAATGAAAGACTTGTTGGCCCCACGAGTCCGCCTCGGCTCCCTTGTCCACGATCTACTGCTCATCTGAAAGGTTAGGAAAAAATAATAGGGTGAGTCACCAAGACTCGGTGTATAAATCCCTAAAACACTGACCTGAGGCCCACAAACACATTATGGGCCTTGGCCCATACATAGAGGCAACAATCGTAATTACATGATCAACAGTAAATGATGAATAGCCCAACCCATCCTAGAATTCCATCCTCTACACACCAGCTCGTACCATCCATCACACCTTGGGGATTTCTACAATCAACCCTCCATCCGCTACACACCATAATGACAGCCGTACTGCCTATTCCTGTTAGTCAGGAATCATTAAACGTGGCATAGCCACCGATCACTATATGACCTAACATTTATATAACATGGGATTTCTACCACCGATCACTATTGTGACCTATCATGCACTTCCCCTTCATTATCATAATCCCACCCCATGCATACACACATAAACAAAACATCATACAAAGCTTTCATATATTTCGATACACATAGAGATTTCTATGATTACGTGCTGGCATCCTTGCCTAACCCTTTTAGGGTTTTAGTCATTGTCTACATACACCTATTATCCGGCTTTTAGCCCATAACATAAACATATATATACATTCATACAGATTATTTGTGTGTTAGAGATCTACACACTGATTACGTTAGAACGACACTCTCTATGTCGACACTATCGTCAGTCGATACAAGCGCTACTTGCCTAAGGTGTTGTTCGAAGCGATCCACAACACGGTGGCCAATCTCATCTTTGTTGACACAGCTCGTTTCTTAAACTTAGGGATTGGGTTTACAGACCCAATCCTCTCCTTTGCCTTATCCATATTCGATTCCATTAAAAGTCCTTGTCAGAACTACTATCACAACATATGATCATTAATCCACATCATAAAGTTAAGATCTCGCATGCGATGAACGAATCTAGTGAAAATCGAGGGAAAATCACCTTACCTTAAAATACCGAAATTGGAGACTAGCGATTTCTGGCTTTTAAATCTAGATGATCAGGTTTCCTTCAAATCCCGGAATGCCGTCCAAACGCAAAAGAGAGGAAATATTAGCTTCATTCGGCAGCCTTAACAACCAAGTGGCCATTCGGCCTTGTCTCTTAAGAACCGAAAGAGAGATTGAAGAGATAGGAAAATCGGCACTCACCTAAACGCAGAGAATTCAACTACCCCTTAGAGATTCTGGCTTTTAGAGAAGATCAGAAGAGAAGATGATTTGAAGAAATCTATAGAGATTCAGCTTTTAGAAGAAAGAAGAGAAAAGAATAATGGAGTTTTCGGCTTTTAGAAGAAAGAAGAGAAAGAAAAGGTGGAAACCCTAAATGCCAAAAAATAAAGAAGAAAACCCTCCCTATTTATAGAAATTTTGGCACTTACCTATGAAAAACCGAAAGTGCCCTTCACGATAACTAAAAATTAATCAAATAAAAGGAAAATTCGCACCCCTTTTGCCATAAAGAAACCGATTTCTTCACTTCTCTAGGTGATGGAATTTCGGCCAACTCTAGCCTTGTAGATAGCTCCTATCTTTTTCTTTTTTTCCTTCCATATTATCAACTATATTATCTACATTATCCCATTCACATAAATCCTCCTATTTTTGAGCCTTGTTGCTTTGTCCACTCTACCTAACCCTAATGCCGAAAATTTAGCTAACTTAAATTAAAAGAGTTGGGCTCCATGTAACTTAAATTTGGGCCCCTTACTCCCTTGTGTGGCGTCACCTCCTTGCTCCCTAAGTGGCGCCATCGACCACCGAGCCACAAGCCCATTTTGATATTTTAAACTCGATACCACCTTTTAAACCCTATAGTGCCCAAACAAAAATTTAACTAAGGCTTCACCCAATCCAGAGCCCAATTTGGACCCCTAATGCTCAAATTAACTCATTACACATATTCACCCATTAAATGCATAGGCCCAAACACCATGACATATATTTAGTACAGATTACTATACAACCTTTTTTCGACTTTTAGCCCATAACATATATTTAGTACAGATTACTATACAGCCTTTTTCCGGCTTTTAGCCCATAACATATATTTAGTACAGATTACTAGTGTGTTAGAGATCTACACACCTGATTACTGTTAGAACGAGACCCTCTAAGTCGATGCTATCCGTAGCCAACACCACCGCTATCTACCTTGAAATCCTGAGAAGTGATATGAGATTCAGGAACTAGTGTTTTTGGCTTTTAGATCTAAGAGATCTTACTAGAGAAGATTCGGCTACTCCAAGAGGATTCCGGCTTTTTGCGAAAAATCAGGAAGAGAAGATGATTCGAAGAAATCTATAGAGATTCGGCTTTTAGAAGAAAGAAGAGAAAAGAATAATGGAGTTTTCAGCTTTCGGCTTTTTAAAAGAAAGAAGAGAAGAGAATAATAGAGTTTTCGACTTTTAGAAGAAAGAAGAGAACAATGTAGTTTTCGGCTTTTAGAAGAAAGAAGAGAATAATGGAGTTTTCGACTTTTAGGAGAAAGAAGAGAAAAGAATAATGGGGTTTTCGGCTTTTAGAAGAAAGAAGAGAAAAGAATAATGGAGTTTTCGGCTTTCGGCTTTTTAGAAGAAAGAAGAGAAGAGAATAATAGAGTTTTCAACTTTTAGAAGAAAGGAGAGAACAATGGAGTTTTCGGCTTTTAGAAGAAAGAAGAGAATAATGGAGTTTTCGACTTTTAGGAGAAAGAAGAGAAAAGAATAATGGGGTTTTCGGCTTTTAGAAGAAAGAAGAGAAAAGAATAATGGAGTTTTCGGCTTTCGGCTTTTTAGAAGAAAGAAGAGAAGAGAATAATGGAGTTTTCGGCTTTTAGAAGAAAGAAGAGAATAAAATAATGGGGTTTTCGGCTTTTAGAAGAAAGAAGAGAAAGAAAAGGTGGAAACCTTAAATGCCGAAAAATAAAGAAGAGAACCCTCCCTATTTATAGAAATTTCGGCACTCACCTATGAAAAATCGAAAGTGCCCTTCCTGATAACTAAAAATTAATCAAATAAAAAGGGAAAATTTGGCACCCCCTTTTCCATAAAGAAACTTATTTCTTCACTTCTCTAGGTGATGGAATTTCGGCCAACTCCTATCCTTGTAGATAGCTCCTATCTTTTCTCCTTTTTTTTTTCTTCCATATTATCAACTATATTATCTACATTATCCCATTCACATAAACCCTCCTATTTTTGAGACTTGCTGCCATCCACTCTACCTAACCCTAATGCTGAAATTTATCTAACTTAAATTAAAAGATTTGGGCTCCATGTAACTTAAATTTGGGCCCCTTACTCCCTTGTGTGGCGTCACCTCCTTGCTCCCTAAGTGACGCCACTGACCACTGGGCCACAAGCCCATTTTGATATTTTAAACTCAGATACCACCTTTTAAACCCTATAGTGCCCAAACAAAAATTTAACTAAGGCTTCAGCCCAATCCTGAGCCAAATTTGGACCCCTAATGCTGAAATTAACTCATTACACATATTCACCCATTAAATGCATAGGCCCAAAAATTCAGGATGTTACAGTTCTACCCCCCTTAAAGAAATTTCGTCCTCGAAATTTCCAACTAACTATTAATCATACTACCCAAGTCTCACCACTATGCTTTCGCTGCGAACTCTAATTCTAAAGCCAAAAGAAACACTTAGGATAATATGATAGAGTACGCACCGGTATTCGCATTTGGAGCGTCCTCGTCCCCTGGTACTCATTCTTCCGATTGACGTTTATCTGATTAGAAAGTTTTATGAATTAATAGTTTCTTCCACTGATTAACCACGAACAGTCTTATGAACAGTAGTTTAAGAGTAGTTCTTTCGAATTCGAAATTACATCCACAAGTTTCAGTCTCAAGTTCATCTCCTAGTTCTAGGAAACTACATACACTCAATAATCAACATACAGACAACATCCACGAACCCACCTTCAACACATAGAGTATTTTCGTCATTTCACTACCCAGGGGTATTTTTGTAATTCATCCTACATGGTATTTTCGTAATTTTCTGAAATAGGGTTCCTTGGTGATTTTGTGGAAAAAAGGTATTTTGGTAATTTTTACAATCCGGGGGTATATTGGTAATCTTACAATCCGGGGGTATTTCGGTAATCCTACAAATTAGGGATATTTTGGTCACTTATAAATCAGGGATAATTTAGTAATATTACAAAATAGGATGGTTGGTCCCTTTCGGGTTTTAGTTATAAATTTTGGCCCGTCAACAAGTCCTCATGACTAAGGTGAACAGTCCTCCACGCACTGTAGGATTCTAGCGAAGAGGAGGTGAGTCACTAGGACTGCTTAAATACCAAGCTCTCCCTGAATCCAATCCTAGACATGCGTATGCCTGTTGCCACACCATATCTCGGCGACTTGTTCACAGGTTTGTTTGGTTGGATTAAATCTTATGAATTTAGAGATTTGTTTAAACTAAGCCTAAAGTCCATCAATGTCTAATATACTAGCCTACGTCCATCAAGCCCATCAAGCCCAAAATACATATCACATCCAAAAGTTCAGAATACTTACCTGCGTGGATCGGGTGCCGGTAGACTCGAAGGCCATATCTTCTTCCAGATTTTTTCTCAATTTCACATAAATTTTCAAAACACTACTAGACCCATTTCACAGGCCGAGTTTTGAACTGGGCTTTGATACCAAAATGTAGCACCCCAAACCCGGCCCATAAGTTTCGACCAGATCTGGTATGCTACGGGTTGTACGTTGAAAACTTTTGCTAAGTTGGTTTTAGTAAATCATAAGTTATTAGGCAAAATTCGAATAAACAAGTGACTTTTGAAAAGAAAACCTTGTATTATTATTATTTTGAATAATAAAACCTTTGACAAAGTTCCATAAGTTACAAATATTAAAAACTAAGTAGTGAGTATAAACTACGGGGCCTTATTATATAAATGTTTCCAAAATTAAAAACTTAAGGAAAACCTGAAATAATATATAGGAATAAAAACTTGATGGCCCCTCGAGTCCGCCTTTGCTCCCATGTCCACGATCTACTGCTCATCTGCAAAGTTAGGGAAAAATAATAGGGTGAGTCACCAAGACTCGGTGTGTAAATCCGAAAACACATCAAAGGCTTGGCCCACAAACACATTATGGCCTTGGCCGTATACAAGGGTAACTATATATGCATCATGGCCCATCCCGACCTAGAAATCCATCCTCTACACACCAACCCATACCAACCATCACACCTTGGGGATTTCTACAATCAACCCTCCAACCACTACACACCATATCGATAGTTTGTGTTTTGTCTTAAAGACCGATCATTTGTGTGACCTATGTGGCAAAGCCACCGATCGCCATGCGACTTTAATAATACATCGTAGTATTTCGACAGTTGAGTCTGTCATCATAAAGACCGATCACTATGTGACCTATGTGGCAAAGCCACCAATCGCTATCACGACCTTCTTCCCCTTCATCATATCAATCCCATCCCATACATACATACATGCAGAAATCAAAACAATATACTACCTAAAAGTTCACGATCTATCACATACATCGATACACATAGAGAAGTTTCTATGATTACGTACTGCATCCCTTGCCTACCCTTTTTGGTAATCATTTGTCTATACAACCTTTTTCCTGCTTTTAGCCCATAATATATATTTAGTACAGATTACTATACGGCCTTTTTTCAGCTTTTAGCCCATAACATATATTTAGTACAGATTACTATACAGCCTTTTTCTGGCTTTTTAAGAAGATCAGAAGAGAATAAAATAATGGGGTTTTCGGCTTTTAGAAGAAAGAAGAGAACGAAAAGGTGGAAACCTTAAATGCCGAAAAATAAAGAAGAGAACCTCTCCTATTTATAGAAATTTCGACACTCACCTATGAAAAAAAAGCAAAGTGCCCTTCCCCGATAACTAAAAATTAATCAAATAAAAAGGGAAAATTCGGCACCTCCTTTTCCATAAAGAAACCAATTTCTTCACTTCTCTAGGTGATGAAATTTCGGCCAACTCCTAGCCTTGTAGATAACTCCTATCTTTTCTCCTTTTTTTTCATCCATATTATCTATATTATCCCATTCACATAAATCCTCCTATTTTTGAGCCTTGTTGCCATCCACTCTACCTAACCCTAATGCCGAAATTTAGCTAACTTAAATTAAAAGAGTTGGGCTCCATGTAACTTAAATTTGGGCCCCTTACTCCCTTGTGTGGCGTCACCTCCTTGCTCCCTAAGTGGCGCCACTGACCACTGGGCCACAAGCTCATTTTGATATTTTAAACTCAAATACCACCTTTTAAACCCTATAGTGCCCAAACAAAAATTTAACTAAGGCTTCAGCCCAATCCTGAGCCCAATTTGGACCCCTAATGCTCAAATTAACTCATTACACATATTGGAATTATTTGATGTAATAAGGCCTCCATCGCTTAGGTTATCAGTTATTACTTGTCAATGTTTATGTTTTTTTTCCATTCATGATCAAGGACTTATGATTAAAAGAAATAAAAATGGGATCCTCACACATTATTTAAAATAACACTTGTTTTGGAAAAAAAAATTCAAAGATTTTCTACCAGTGCCACCTATTTAAAGATTATTTACAAAAACGACTAAGTTTTTTAGAATCATTCCAAGTAAAGTTTTTAACCTTAAAATCGTAGCATACCAGATCTGGTCGTAACGTTTGGGCCGGGTTTGGGGTGTTACATTTTGGTATCAGAGCCCAGTTCAAAACTCGGGCTGTGAAATGGGTCTAGTAGTGTTTTGAAAATTTATGTGAAATTGAGAAAAAATTTGGAAGAAGATATGGCCTTCGAGTCTACCGACACCCGATCCACGCAGGAAAGTATTCTGAACTTTTGGATGTGATATGTACGTTGGGCTTGATGGGCTTGATGGACGTAGGCTAGTATATTAGACATTGACGGACTTTAGGCTTAGTTTAAACAACTCTCTAAATTCCTAAGATTTAATCGAACCAAACAAACTTGTGAACAAGTCGCCGAGATAGGGTGTGGCAACAGGCATACGCATGTCTAGGATTGGATTTAGGGAGAGCTTGGTATTTAAGCTGTCCTAGTGACTCACCTCCTCTTCGCTGGAATCCTACCTGGTGCGTAGTGACTTTTCACCTTAGCCATGAGGACTTGTTGACGGGCCAAAATTTATAACTAAAACCCGAAAGGGACCAGCCACTCTATTTTGTAAAACTACTAAATTACCCCTGATTTATAAATAACCAAAATATCCTTGATTTGTAAAAATTACCGAAATACCCTCGGATTGCAAAATTACCAAAATACCCTTATTTTGCAAAATCACCAAGAAACCCTATTTTGGAAAATTACAAAAATACCCTTATAGGGTAAATTACGAAAATACCCCTGGGTAGTGAAATGACGAAAATACCCTTAGGTGATGAACGTAAGTTCGTGAATGCTACTTGTATGTGGTGGTTAATGATTGTATGTGTGTGCTTCCTAGAACTAGGAGATGTGAACTTGAGACTAAAACTTGTGGATGTAATTCCAAATTCGAAAGAACTACTCTTAAACTACTGTTCATAAGACTGTTCGTGGTTAATCAGTGGAAGAAAACTATTAATTTATAAAATTTCTAACCAGATAAACGTCAATCAGAAGTATGAGTACAAGGGGGCGAGGACGCTCTAGATGCGAATACCGGTGCGTACTCTACCATAGTATACTAAGTGTTTCTTTTGGCTTTAGAATTAGAGTACGCAGCGAAAGCATAGTGGTGAGACTTGGGTAGTACGACTAATAGTTAGTTGGAAATTTCGAGGACGAAATTTCTTTAAGGGGGTAGAACTGTGACATCCTGAATTTCTGGGCCTATACATTTAATGGGTGAATATGTGTAATGAGTTAATTTGAGCATTAGGGGTCCAAATTGGGCTCAGGGTTGGGCTGAAGCCTTAGTTAAATTTTTGTTTGGGCACTATAGGGTTTAAAAGGTGGTATCTGAGTTTAAAATATCAAAATGGGCTTGTGGCCCAATGGTCAATGGCGCCACTTAGGGAGCAAGGAGGTGACGCCACACAAGGGAGTAAGGGGCCCAAATTTAAGTTACATGGAGCCTAACTCTTTTAATTTAAGTTAGCTAAATTTTGGCATTAGGGTTAGGTAGAGTGGACGGCAACAAGGCTCAAAAATAGGAGGATTTATGTGAATGGGATAATGTAGATAATATAGTTGATAATATGGAAGAAAAAAAAAAAAAGAAAAAGATAGGAGCTATCTACAAGGCTAACAGCTTGGCGAAATTCCATCACCTAGAGAAGTGAAGAAATCGGTTTCTTTAAAGCAAAGGGGTGCGAATTTTCCTTTTTATTTGATTAATTTTTAGTTATCAGGAAGGGCACTTTCGGTTTTTCATAGGTGAGTGCCAAAATTTCTATAAATAGGGAGGGTTCTCTTCTTTATTTTTCGGCATTTAGGGTTTCCACCTTTTCTTTCTCTTCTTTCTTCTAAAAGCCGAAAACCCCATTATTCTTTTCTCTTCTTTCTCCTAAAAGTCGAAAACTCCATTATTCTCTTCTTTCTTCTAAAAGCCAAAAACTCCATTATTCTCTTCTTTCTTCTAAAAGCCGAAAGCCAAAAACTCCATTATTCCTTTCTCTTCTTTCTTCTAAAAGCTGAAAACTCCATTATTCTCTTCTTTCTTCTAAAAGCCGAAAACTCCATTATTCTCTTCTCTTCTTTCTTCTAAAAAGCCGAAAGCTAAAAGCCGAAAACTCCATTATTCTTTTCTCTTCTTTCTTCTAAAAGCTGAATCTCTATAGATTTCTTCGAATCATCTTCTCTTCCTGATTTTTTTGCAAAAAGCCAGAATCCTCTGGGAGTAGCCGAATCTTCTCTAGTAAGATCTCTTAGATCTAAAAGCGGAAACACTAGTTCTGAATCTCATATCACTTCTCGAGATTTCAAGGCGGATAAGCGGTGGTGTTGGCTACGGATAGCGTCGACTTAGAGGGTCTCGTTCTAACAGATGTCGTGTGTGTAGATCTCTAACACACTAGTAATCTGTACTAAATATATGTTATGGGCTAAAAGCCATAAAAAGGTTTGTCTAGTAATCTGTACTAAATATATGTTATGGGCTAAAAGTGGAAAAAAGGTCAGTATAGTAATTTGTACTAAATATATGTTATGGGCTAAAAGCGGGAAAAAGGCTATATAGTAATCTGTACTAAATATATGTTATGGGCTAAAAGCCAAAAAAGGTTTATATAATGTCTGTACTAAATATATGTTATGGGCTAAAAGCCAAAAAAGGTCATATAGTAATCTGTACTAAATATTTGTTATGGGCTAATAGCCTAAAAAAGGTCAGTATAATAATCTGTACTAAATATATGTTATGGGCTAAAAGCCGGGAAAAAGGTTGTATAGACAGTTGGATTACCCAAAAGGGTAGGCAAGGGATGCAGTGCGTAATCATAGAAACTTCTCTATGTGTATCGATGTATGTGATAGATCGTGAACTTTTAGGTAGTATATTGTTTTGATTCTGCATGTATGTATGCATGGGATGGGATTGATATGATGAAGGGGAAGAAGGTCGCATAGTGATCGGTGGCTTTGCCACATAGGTCACATAGTGATCGGTCTTTATGACAACGACTCACCGTCGAAATACTACGATGTATTATTAAGGTCGCATGGCGATCGGTGGCTTTGCCACATAGGTCACACAGATGATCGGTCTTTAAGACAGAGCGATCTAAATTGTCGATATGGTGTGTAGCGGTTGGAGGGTTGATTGTAGAAATCCCCAAGGTGTGATAGTTGGTACGGGGTGGTGTTTAGAGGATGGATTTCTAGGCTGGGATGGGCCATGATGCATATATAGTTACCCTTGTATACAGAGCCAAGGCCATAATGTGTTTGTGGGCCAAGCCTTTGATGTGTTTTCGGGATTTACACACTTTGAGTCTTGGTGACTCACCCTATTATTTTTCCTAACTGCGGATGAGCGATAGATCGTGGACATCGGAGCAAAGGCGGACTCGAGGGGCCATCAAGTTTTTATTCTTATAGATTATTTCGATTTTTCCTTAAGTTTTTAATTTTGGAAACATTTATGTAATAAGGCCCCATAGTTTATACTCACTACTTAGTTTTTAATATTTGCAACTTATGGAACTTTTTCAAAGGTTTTATTATTCAAAATAATAATAATACAAGGTTTTCTTTTCAAAAATCACTTGTTTATTCGAATTTTGCCTAATAACTTATGATTCACAAAAAGCAACTTAGTAAAAGTTTTCAACGTACAACCCGTAGCATACCGGATCTGGTCGAAACTTATGGGCCAGGTTTGGGGTGTTACATTTTATATCGAGCCCAGTTCAAAACTCGGGGGCCGTGAAATGGGTCTAATCTTTGTTTTAAAGTTGATAAGAATTTGGAAAAGTTTGGGTTAAGAAATGTCCTTGAGTCTCTGGCACCGATCCACGCAGTAAGTATTCGAACTTTTGGATGTGATATGTATGTTGGGCTTGATGGGCTTGATGGACGTAGGCTAGTATATTAGACATTGATGGACTTTAGGCTTAGTTTAAACAACTCTCTAAATTCATAAAATTTAATCCAACCGAACAATCCTGTGAACAAGTCGCGAGATTGGGTGTGGCAACAGCATACACATGTCTAGGATTGGATTCGGGGAGAGCTTGGTATTTAAGCGATCTAGTGACTCACCTCCTCTTCGCTGAATCCTACAGTGCGTAGTATTTGTTCACCTTAGTCATGAGGACTTGTTGACGGGCAAAATTTATAACTAAAACCCGAAAGGACCAAATCACTCTTTTTGTAAAACTACTAAATTACCCCTGATTTATAAATAACCAAAATATCCTTGATTTGTAAAATTACCGAAATACCTCGGATTGTAAAATTACCGAAATACCCCCAGATTGTAAAATTACCAAAATACCCTTATTTCGTAAAATCACCAAGATACCCTATTTTGAAAAAAAAATATATTTCGAAAATACCCCTGTAGGATAAAATTACAAAAGTACCCCTGGGTAGTGAAACGACGAAAATATCCTTATGTGATGAATGTAAGTTCGTGGATGCTACTTGTATGTGGATGGTTGATGATTGAACGTATGTGCTTCTTAGGACTAGAAGATGTGAACTTGAGACTGAAACTTGTAGATGTAATTTCGAATTCGAAAGAACTACTCTTAAACTACTGATCATAAGACTGTTTGTGGTTAACCAGTGGAAGAAACCTATTAATTCATAAAATTTCTAATCAGATAAACGTCAATCAGAAGAATGAGTACAAGGGGACGAGAACGCTCCAGATGCGAATACCGGTGCGTACTCTATCATATTAATATAAGTGTTTCTTTTGGCTTTAGAATTAGAGTGCGCAGAGAAAGCATAGTGGTGAGACTTGGGTAGTATGATTAATAGTTAGTTGGAAATTTCGAGGACAAAATTTCTCTAAGGGGGTAGAACTGTAACATCCTGAATGTTTGGGCCTATGCATGAATATGTGTAATGAGTTAATTTGAGCATTAGGGGTCCAAATTGGGCTCAGGATTGGGCTGAAGCCTTAGTTAAATTTTTGTTTGGGCACTATAGGGTTTAAAAGGTGGTATCTGAGTTTAAAATATCAAAATGGGCTTGTGGCCTAGCGGTCAGTGGCGCCACTTAGGGAGCAAGGAGGTGACGCCACACAAGGGAGTAAGGGGCCCATGTAACAACCCGAACCCGGCCCAAACATTATGACCGAATTTGGTTTGTTACGGAGAAAAACTTTTTGAAACCAATTTAAAACCAATTTAGGTTTTGTTGAAAACTTCTCGTTTTTGGTTATCTTGCCGGAACCATACTTAGATTTAATTTGGAAATTTAATTGAGTCAGGTTATTATACAAATTTCAAATGTGCCCGATGGCACGATAAAACATTTTCGTGTTAATTTAAGAAAAACATGTGATTTTAATTTAATTTTAATAATATAGTTTAAACAAAGTATCCAACATATGAGAAATAACAAAAGTGAAGTATATGGAGGCCTTATTACATCCAAAATAAAAAAATAAACCAATAATAAAATAAAATAGCTAAGTTTAAAGTTTCAATTTATTCAAGTCCACTGTATGGCCACCTCGAGTCCAACCGGCTCCTCAACCGCCATCTACGAGTCACCTGAAAAAAAAATGTTAAAGGAGAAGGTGAGTCACCAAGACTCAGTATGTAACCCTTCCCCCGTATTTAAACAATTTCATACACAGCATATAATCAATCATCATGTACTAAGCCATGCACCCGACCTAGCCATCCACAACACCTTTCTCTACCCCGTGTGGTACCAAACCACTAGTGGTGCCAAACCACTGGTGACGTATAGTCACAAATGTGATGCCAAATCACTGGAGGTGCCAAACCTCTGGTGTCCGAAGACACGATATCCGTCAATGTGGTGCCAAACCACTGGTGTCCCAAAGACACAATGTGTGTTACCAAAACACTGGTGACCGAAGTCACAAATCAATTGATGGGGCCAACCCATCGTGTGATACCAAATCACTGGCGTCAATCCCTCAATACCGCCTTGTGGGGCCAACCCACTGTGGTGCGAAACCACGGGGACAAGACGCTGAGGTGCCAAACCTCTGGAGGTGCCAAACCTCTGGTGACCCAAAGTCACAAAATTGTGTTACCAAAACACTGGTGCTCGTCAGCACAAAATATCACTGCCCCCTCCACTCGTACAACCCACAACAATCACTTATATGCATTTAACCGAAATATACATCATGCTTTGTTTAGCAACATACATATTGTTTATCCACAATCAAGTATTAAAGCACACATATTGGATATACTATGCTTACCAAAAGCATCAACATGACAACTCATAGCAGATACATCATGCTTACCAAAAGCATCACAACAGAGGGACTTACGGACCCTTTAGCCTCATACCTTAATGGTATTCCATCCACTTTTCCATGGATCCAAACAACACTCAACATGTATAAACATATAATAACAGAGCAGTGTGTTTAAGTACACAATATAGTAAGCACATTTATTACTAGAAGAGTGTGTGTGTGTACACACCTACAAGCCTCAATCGAAGAACCAAACTAAGACCCTTGATAACCTTGCACCTCACGATTGATTTGGTTTCTTACCAAATCCCGAACCAACCAATGGTTCCTCTAACAATCGGTCCACCCTAACAAGAAAACGGTTAATCCACAATAGACTTGGCTTAACAAAGACTAAAAGAATGGACTAAAAGAATCCTATCTTACCACCACTTACCAATCGACTACACTTGATCGCCACCAAAATCAAAGACCCTATGACGAAAATAATCATCACACAAGAGGTTAATATCCTTCCAAACAAATGCCAAAACCCACTCTTACTCTTAAAGATTATCGATAGAAAACAGAGGGCTTACCATAAAACATTCGGCCTTACCCCTATACCTTCTCCAAGGCTTGAACCAAAATCCAAAAGCAACCCTCACCACCCTTAACAATCGGCCAAGAACCACACAAAAAGGAAAGGGAAGATTCGACCAACACTTGAACAAGAAGAAAAAGAATTTGGCTTTAGGTGTTTAACACCCTTGTGCGCGCTTGGATGAAAAAGAGAAAAAGAAGATGTGAATGATTAAAGTTTCGGCTAGAAGGTATTGAGAAAGAAAAATGAGAGTTTAAGAAGACAAAATGATATAGTTTCGGCTCAATAGAAATGGGGAAAGTGAATGAAGAATTCGGTTCTTAGAAGAAGAAGAAATGAAGAAAATGTTTTAGGGAATAACTTTCGGCTATCAAGGTGTTAATAGGAAAAATAAAGAAAGAAAGAAAGATGGAAGGGCATTCGGCTATCAACAATATTGAAAGAACACAAAACAAATTCGGCAAGCTTCTGGGAGGTTTAGTCTTTCGGTTTCAAGAAGAAAAGAGTGATGGAATTCTCTTTGACAATTCGGCTTTGGTACCCTCAACCAAGGCTGGCCGAAAATCACCCACAAATGCCTTAAGAAAAATGACATTCCCCTTCCTAAAACACCTCCAAAACCGACCACATACCCCCTTGAAGATTCCCACAATCGGCCACCCCCTGGAACCACTTCAAGCCACAAATTTGAATTAAACAAATCCCTATATTTACTCATCATCATCCATTCAAAACCCATTCAAACTAACTAAAATAATCCATAATTATCTAAAATAATAAAAATAACAACAAACCACCCACCAGCCGAATTTAAAAACTAAAACCTTAGCTTAATCTTATCTAATTGGGGCTCCCCTGTGCCGTCCAACACCCTCAAGCCTGCTGCCCAAAAAGAATAAAAACAAACCCCCAAAATGCAACTCCCTTGATTCGAACCGCTGCACACCTCTCCTTCAACGCCCCAGGCCACTCGGCCACTTTGATTTTTATGCCATAAAGCCACACCATTTAATTTTAAACCCTTCTTACTCCAGCCCAATAACCGCATATATAAAAATAAATCACGCCCAAAATGCTGCTCCAGCCCTCGAACCCACGCCCTATCACTCCTCCAGCGCCTAAGTGACGCACGAGCACCACTTGGACAAGTTGCTGTTTGCGTCAAAACACGCCCCCACTCCTTTTTAAGGCATCCCACCTTGCAACGCCAAGATCCAAAAATTAAAACCAGCCTGCTGCCTCTTGGATCGAACCTAAGACCCCCACAGACGCTACCTCCAGCCCCTTAAACTGCGCACACAGCCACTTTGCCAATGCCTCACTTGTGCCAAAAATTACCAAAAATTAATCTTAAGGCCTCCCTTGGCCCAATTCCTTTTTACCCTAAAAATCTAAATTTTCCAAAGCCTTACCTTCTCATCCCAACATTCTTAGAGCCTCTTAAACTCAACCAAGCACTCCCAAAAACCCACTAACACTTGATTTAAAACCCAATATGCACAGCCCCTGAACCAGGGTGTTACAATTCTACCCTCCTTAAAATAATTTCGTCCTCGAAATTACTTGTCTAAACTAACAGTCCAATTCTCTCCACTATGCTATCACTGCGCACTCTGATCTCCAAGAGCTAACATACTTTACGAGCAACAAAACAAACGATCCTGCCAAAATCGCCTCTACCACGTCCACGAGAAGTACGACCACGCCCCCTAGAACTCATATCTAGTGCCTCGATTTAATCTGATTAGAAATTTTATGCATTAGAAATTGGGTTCCACTGTTTAACCACGAGCAATTTTATGCAAAGAAGTTTTCAAGAGTAGTTCTTTCGATCAATCAAAGTTTCCTTCCCTACTCAGGGGTAATTCCGTCATTTTTCCTAAAGGGGTATTTCGGTAATAACTCAGGGTAAATTTTGAAAATAGTTTCCAACTAAAAGATATTTCAAAATTTACAAAAATCTCAGGGTCATTTTGAAAATTTTGTTTTTCCAACAAAGTATGTTACAAAAATTTCAGAAAGCAGGGCATTTTTTGTAATTTTGGAAATCATGGGCATTTTCGTAAATTCTCCAAATCATACTATTTCAGAAAATAAGATTTTCTAACACTTGATAAAATAGGAATATTTCAGTAAAAGTCGAGGGTAATCTGAAAATTTAGAAATTAAGGGCATTTTGGTAATTTCATCAACCAGGGGTATTTTCGTAAATTTTCACAAACCAGGGTATCTTAATATTTGAAATCCCGAGTTTTTGGTATTTTACAAAATAAAAATCATTTCATCAAAAATTGAGGGTAGTACGGTAATTTTATAACATAGGGGCATTTTTGTAATTTTGCCACTAGGGCATTCTGGTAATTTTGTGAATCGAGAAAATATCTTTCAAAATCTGATTTAGAGTTTTACAAACCAAAGGGGTAAAGTTGAAAACTTTAAAACAGAAGATTTTAAAACAATCAGGTCAAATCCCTTTCGGGTTTTAATATTCTGTTTAGCCTATGAACAAGTCCTCTTGGTTAAGGTGAACCAAAGCTACGCACCAGGTAGGATTCCTGCGAAGAGGAGGTGAGTCACGAGGACTGCTTAAGTACCAGGCTCTTCCGGATCCAATCCTAGACATGCATACCAAGGTTACCACACCTTAACTCGGCGACTTACTTCACAGGTTTGTTTAAGAGCTTTAAGTTTTATGCACATGTTGAGTAGTCTAGTCCTAGGGTCCAACAGATCTTATTATTCTATTCTACGAGCCCAAATTAAGCCCAAATCAATTCATATAAACAAATCACTTCAAGAGGGTCCGAAGTACTTACCTGGTGGACTTCGGGTCGGAGACACAGGTGCCATGCCAGAATAACCTGAGAAATATTTCATAAAAACCCATATTTTGAAAAGCCCATTTTGAAAATGTTTTTGGGCCCAAAACCCTCAAAGCCGAGTTTTGAACCTGGCTCTGATACCAAACTAATTCTTCATTCACTTTCCCCATTTCTATTGAGCCGAAACTATATCATTTTGTCTTCTTAAACTCTCATTTTTCTTTCTCAATACCTTCTAGCCGAAACTTTAATCATTCACATCTTCTTTTTCTCTTTTTCATCCAAGCCGCGCACAAGGGTGTTAAACACCTAAAGCCAAATTCTTTTTCTTCTTGTTCAAGTGTTGGTCGAATCTTCCCTTTCCTTTTGTGTGGTTCTTGGCCGATTGTTAAGGGTGGTGAGGTTGCTTTTGGATTTTGGTTCAAGCCTTGGAGAAGGTATAGGGGGTAAGGCCGAATGTTTTATGGTAAGCCCTCTGCTTTCTATCGATAATCTTTAAGAGTAAGAGTGGGTTTTGGCATTTGTTTGGAAGGATATTAACCTCTTGTGTGATGATTATTTCGTCATAGGGTCTTCGATTTTGGTGGCGATCAAGTGTAGTCGATTGGTAAGTGGTGGTAAGAGAGGATTCTTTTAGTCCATTCTTTTAGTCTTTGTTAAGCCAAGTCTATTGTGGATTAACCGTTTTCTTGTTAGGGTGGACCGATTGTTAGAGGAACCATTGGTTGGTTCGGGATTTGGTAAGAAACCAAATCAATCGTGAGGTGCAAGGTTATCAAGGGTCTTAGTTTGGTTCTTCGATTGAGGCTTGTAGGTGTGTACACACACACACTCTTCTAGTAATAAATGTGCTTACTATATTGTGTACTTAAACACACTGCTCTGTTATTATATGTTTATACATGTTGAGTGTTGTTTGGATCCATGGAAAAGTGGATGGAATACCATTAAGGTATGAGGCTAAGGTGCAGTAAGTCCTCTGTTGTGATGCTTTTGGTAAGCATGATGTATCTGCTAT
Source organism: Gossypium sturtianum (assembly GCA_025698515.1). NCBI lineage: Eukaryota > Viridiplantae > Streptophyta > Magnoliopsida > Malvales > Malvaceae > Gossypium > Gossypium sturtianum. The sequence continues at coordinate 55,246,616 of CM046949.1, read as the reverse complement.
GAGTTGTCATGTTGATGCTTTTGGTAAGCATAGTATATCCAATATGTGTGCTTTAATACTTGATTGTGGATAAACAATATGTATGTTGCTAAACAAAGCATGATGTATATTTCGGTTAAATGCATATAAGTGATTGTTGTGGGTTGTATGCAGTGGAGGGGCGAGTGATATTTTGTCTTGACGAGCACCAGTGTTTTGGTAACACAATTTTGTGACTTTGGGTCACGGAGGTTTGGCACCTCGAGAGGTTTGGCACCTCAGCGTCTTGTCCCCGTGGTTTCGCACCACAAAGTGGGTTGGCCCCACAAGGCGGTATTGAGGATTGACGCCGGTGATTTGGTATCACACGATGGGGGTTGGCCCCATCAATTGATTTGTGACTTCGGTCACCAAATGTTTTAGGTAACACACATTGTGTCTTTGGGACACCAAAGTGGTTTGGCACCACATTGACGGATATCGTGTCTTTGGACACCGAGGTTTGGCACCTCGGTGATTTGGCATCACATTTGTGACTATCGTCACCGTGGTTTGGCACCACCAGTGGTTTGGTACCACACGGGGTAGAGAAAGGTGTTGTGGATGGCTAGGTTGGGTGCATGTTAATTGGATGCATGATGAGCATGATTATGTTTGTATATGATATTTTGCTAATTCGGGAAAAAGGGTTGCACACCGAGTCTTGGTGACTCACCTTTTCCTTTAACCATTTTCAGTGTTGCTTAAAGCTGGGACCGGGATCGGAGAGGACAAGGTGGCCCATGCCGAAGATGATGTTCAATTATTTCATGTTTGATTTTGATATAAGTACTTTATTTGAATTGTTGGGTTGTAATAAAGGCCATTCTATATTTTTGGTATTACTTTAACTTTGGTTTAATTAAATTAAATTGCTATGTGAAAATGAATTTAATCCTAGCAACCTATTTATGAAGAATATGTTTAATAAAGTTTTTTTTCTAATTTAGTTAATTTATAACTTCAAAGTTTTTCATAAGGTAATAAATGAACAAGGTTTTCAAAGGTTAATTTCTTCAAGTTTTATTCGAAAGTGAAAAAGATTTTTCAACCGTCTTTCCGCAATAACATAACCAGATTCAGTCGTAGTGAATGGGCCGGGTTTGGGGATGTTACAGCCCAAGTTTAAGTTACATGGAGCCTAACTCTTTTAATTTAAGATAGCTCAATTTCAGCATTAGGGTTAGGTAGAGTGGACGGCAACAAGGCTCAAAAATAGGAGGATTTATGTGAATGGGATAATGTAGATAATATTGTTGATATTATGGAAGAAAAAAAAAGGAGAAAAGATAGGAGCTATCTACAAGGCTAGGAGTTGGCCGAAATTCCATCACCTAGAGAAGTGAAGAAATCGGTTTCTTTATGGCAAAGGGGTGCGAATTTTCCTTTTTATTTGATTAATTTTTAGTTATCAGGAAGGGCACTTTCGGTTTTTCATAGGTGAGTGCTGAAATTTCTATAAATAGAGAGGGTTCTCTTCTTTATTTTTCGGCATTTAAGGTTTCCACCTTTTCTTTCTCTTCTTTCTTCTAAAAGCCGAAAACCCCATTATTCTTTTCTCTTCTTTCTCCTAAAAGCCGAAAACTCCATTATTCTCTTCTTTCTTCTAAAAGCCGAAAACCCCATTATTCTTTTCTCTTCTTTCTTCTAAAAGCCAAAAACTCCATTATTCTCTTCTTTCTTCTAAAAGTCGAAAACTCCATTATTCTCTTCTTTCTTCTAAAAAGCCGAAAGCCGAAAACTCCATTATTCTTTTCTCTTCTTTTTTCTAAAAGCCGAATCTCTATAGATTTCTTCGAATCATCTTCTCTTCCTGATTTTTCGCAAAAAGCCGGAATCCTCTGGGAGTAGCCGAATCTTCTCTAGTAAGATCTCTTAGATCTAAAAGCAGAAAACACTAGCTCCTGAATCTCATATCACTTTTCGAGATTTCAAGGCAGATAGCGGTGGTGTTGGCTACGGATAGCGTCAACTTAGAGGGACTCGTTCTAACTGTAATCAGGTGTGTAGATCTCTAACACACTAGTAATCTATACTAAATATATGTTATAGGCTAAAAGCCAGAAAAAGGCTGTATAGTAATCAGTACTAAATATATGCTATGGGCTAAAAGCCGGAAAAAGGCTGTATAGTAATCCGTACTAAATATATGTTATGGGCTAAAAGCCAGAAAAAGGCTGTATAGTAATTTGTACTAAATATATGTTATGGGCTAAAAAGCCGGGAAAAATTTCAGTATAGTAATCAGTACTAAATATATGTTATCGGCTAAAAGCCAAAAAAGGTCAGATAGAGATAGTCGGATTACCCAAAAAGGGTAGGCAAGGGATGCAGTGCGTAATCATAGAAACTTCTCTATGTGTATCGATGTATGTGATAGACTGTGAACTTTTAGGTAGTATATTGTTTTGATTCTGCATGTATGTATGCATGGGATGGGATTGATATGATGAAGGGGAAGAAGGTCGCATAGTGATCGGTGGCTTTGCCACATAGGTCACATAGTGATCGGTCTTTATGACAACGACTCAATTTGTCGAAATACTACGATGTATTATTAAGGTCGCATGGCGATCGGTGGTTTTGCCACATAAGTCACACAGTGATCGGTCTTTAAGACAGGCAGCACAGCTGTCGATATGGTATGTAGCGGTTGGAGGGTTGATTGTAGAAATCCCCAAGCTGTGATGGTTGGTACGGGTTGGTGTGTAGAGGATGGATTTCTAGGCTGGGATGGGCCATGATGCATATATAGTTACCCTTGTATACGGGCCAAGGCCATAATGTGTTTGTGGGCCAAGCCTTTGATGTGTTTTCGGGATTTACACACTGAGTCTTGGTGACTCACCCTATTATTTTTCCTAACCTTTCAGGTGAGCAATAGATCGTGGACAAGGGAGCCGAGGTGTACTCGAGGGCCCAACAAGTCTTTTATTTATTAAATTTCCATTTTATTTTAAGTTTAAATTTTGGGATTATTTGATGTAATAAGGCCTCCATAGCTTAGGTTATAAGTTGATATTTGTTAACGTTTATGTTTTTTTTATGATCAAAGACTTATGTTTAAAAGAAATAAAAATGGGATTTTCAAACCTTATTTAAATAACACCTATTTTGGAAAGATAAATTACGAAGAATTTTTACAAGTGCCACCTATTTAACGAATATCCACAAAAACAAACTAAGTTTTACAAAGCCTTGCAACGTAAATGTTTTTAACATTAAACCCGTAGCATACCAGATCCGGTCGTGACGTATGGGCTGTGTTTGGGGTGTTACATTTTGGTATCAGAGCCCAGTTCAAAACTCGGGCTGTGAAATGGGTCTAGTAGTGTTTTGAAAATTTATGTGAAATTGAGAAAAAATCGGAAGAAGATATGGCCTTGAGTCTCACCTGGCACCCGATCCACGTGGTAAGTATTCTAAACTTTTGGATGTGATATGTATGTGGGCTTGATGGGCTTGATGGTCGTAGACTAGTATGTTAGGCATTGATGGACTATAGGCTTAGTTAAAACAACTCTTTAAATTCATAAGACTTAATCTATCCAAACAAACCAGGGAACGAGTCGATGGGTTAGGGTGTGGCAACAGGCATACGCATGTCTAGGATTGGATTCAGGGAGGGCTTGGTACTTAAGCAGTCCTAGTGACTCACCTCCTCTTGTTTGGAATCTTACAGTGCTTGCGATGATTGTTCACCTTAGGCACGAGGATTTGTTGACGGGCCAAAATCTATAATTAGAACCCGAAAGGGACCAACCACCCTATTTATGCAACCAAATACCCCCAAGTTTTGTAAAATTTCCAAAATACTGATTGATTTGTGAAAATTTCCAAACAACCGTGATTTTATAAAATACCCATGTTTTACAAATTTACCCGAAAACCCCTAGATTTACAAATATGACCCGGTTTGAAAAATTAAATTTTCCAAAATACCTGCTAAAAAAAAAAACAACAACACCAAGATACCCTATTTTGAGAAAATCACCAAGACACTTTATTTTGGAAAATACCTGTGAGGGCAAAACTACGGAAATACAGGTAGAGGAATGACGGAAAAAAACCTTATGCGATGAATGTGTGTGCATGGATGCTACTTGTGTGATTGATGTATGCGGGTTGATGTATGTGGTTTCTAGAATTAGGAGATAAACTTGAGGCTCAAATCAGAGATAGGTTCGAATTCGAAAGAACCACTCTTAAAACTACTTTCCATAAGATTGTTCGTAGTTAATCGGTGAAAGAAATTAATAGTTCATAAAATTTCTAATTCGGATACTACGAGAATCGACGATGAGCGCTAGGAGAGGAAGAAGAGGCGCGCACCGAGGCCGTGGAAGTATTAGGGGCCCGATGTCTTGACTCGGCTAGTTAGGGAGAGTGCTTGAAGGAGGTTAAAGAAATCGGTGAAACATTTCGGGTTGGGTGTGTGGACTGTAAGAAAAAAGAGATCGTAGTTTTCCAAGGTTACAGTCTCATTCTGTGAAGCATGTTAAGGTACGTCCAAACTTTCGGGTTTGCGAATATTGCAGAAGGCATTATCCGGGTGAATGTTGGAGGAAGTCATGAACGTGTTTAAGATACGAGTCTGAGGAGCATAAGGCTCGGGATTGTTCAATCACCATTAAGTCGGGTATGTTTTGTGTGGATGCTATATTTTTGGGTATAGAAACCGTATCGTGCAATGGTTATATATTATTAAATTAGGGTGCAAAATGAAAGCATAGTGGTGAGACTTGGGTAGTACGATTAGTAGTTAGTTGGAAATTTCGAGGACTAAATTTTCTAAGAAGGGTAGAACCTGTAACATCCTGAATTTTTGGGCCTATGCATTTAATGGGTGAATATGTGTAATGAGTTAATTTGAGCATTAGGGGTCCAAATTGGGCTCAGGATTGGGCTGAAGCCTTAGTTAAAATTTTGTTTCGGCACTATAGGGTTTAAAAGGTGGTATCTGAGTTTAAAATATCAAAATAGGCATGTGGCCCAGTGGTCAGTGGCGCCACTTAGGGTGCAAGGAGGTGACGCCACACAAGGGAGTAAGGGGCCCAAACTTAAGTTACATGGAGCCCAACTCTTTTAATTTAAGTTAGCTAAATTTCGGCATTAGGGTTAGGTGGAGTGGACGGCAACAAGGCTCAAAAATAGGAGGATTTATGTGAATGGGATAATGTAGATAATATAGTTGATAATATGGAAGGAAAAAAAAAGGAGAAAAGATAGGAGCTATCTACAAGGCTAGGAGTTGGCCGAAATTCCATCACCTAGAGAAGTGAAGAAATCGGTTTCTTTATGGAAAAGAGGGTGCCAAATTTTCCCTTTTTATTTGATTAATTTTTAGTTATCAGGAAGGGCACTTTCAGTTTTTCATAGGTGAGTGCTAAAATTTCTATAAATAGGGAGGGTTCTCTTTTTTATTTTTCAGCATTTAGGGTTTCCACCTTTTCTGTCTCTTCTTTCATCTTAAAGCCGAAAACCCCATTATTCTTTTCTCTTCTTTCTCCTAAAAGCCGAAAACTCCATTTTTCTCTTCTTTCTTCTAAAAGCCGAAAACTCCATTATTCTCTTCTTTCTTCTAAAAGCCGAAAACTCCATTATTCTTTTCTCTTCTTTCTTCTAAAAGCCGAATCTCTATAGATTTCTTCGAATCATCTTCTCTTCTGATCTTCTCAAAAAGCTGGAATCTCTAAGGGGTAGTCAAATTCTCTACGTTAAGGTGAGTGCCGATTTTCCTATCTCTTCAATCTCTCTTTCGATTTTTAAGAGACAAGGCCGAATGGCCACTTGGTTGTTAAGGCTGCCGTATGAAGCTAATATTTCCTCTCTTTTACGTTTGGGCGGCATTCCGGGATTTGAAGGAAACCTGATCATCTAGATTTAAAAGCCGAAAATCGCTAGTCTCCAATTTCGGGATTTTAAGGTAAGGTCATTTTCCCTAGATTTTCACTAGATTCGTTCATCGCATGCGAGATCTTAACTTTATGATGTGGATTAACAATCATATGTTGTGATAGTAGTTCTGAAAAGGACTTGTGATGGAATTAAATATGGATCAGGCAAATGAGAGAATCCCTAAGTTTAAGAAACGAAATGTGTGTCGATGAGTGCGGGATTGGCCACCAGGTTGTGGACCGGCTTCTGAACAACACCTTAGGCAAGTAGCAGTTGTATCGACTTCTGATAGTGTCGACATAGAGAGTGTCGTTCTAACGGTAATCAAGTGTGTAGATCTCTAACACACTAGTAATCTGTACTAAATATAGGTTATGGGCTAAAAGCCGGAAAAAGGCTGTATAGTAATCTGTACTAAATATATGTTATGGGCTAAAAGCCAGAAAAAGGCTGTATAGTAATCTGTACTAAATATATGTTATGGGCTAAAAACCAGAAAAAGGCTATATAGTAATCTGTACTAAATATATGTTAGGGCTAAAAGCCGAAAAAAGGCTGTATAGACAGTCGGATTGCCCAAAAAAGGTAGGCAAGGGATGCCAGGTACGTAATCATCGAAACTTCTCTATGTGTATCGATGTATGTGATAGACTGTGAACTTTTAGGTAGTAGATTGTTTTGGTTCTGCATGTATGTATGCATGGGATGGGATTGATATGATGAAGGGGAAGAAGGTCGCATAGCGATCGGTGGCTTTGCCACATAGGTCACATAGTGATCGGTCTTTATGATGACGACTCGGTGTCATCGAAATACTACGATGTATTATTAAGGTCGCATGGCGATCGGTGGCTTTACCACATAGGTCACACACAGATGATCGGTCTTTAAGACAGCGCGCCACACTATCGATATGGTGTGTAGCGGTTGGAGGGTTGATTGTAGAAATCCCCAAGGTGTGATGGTTGGTGCGGGTTGGTGTGTAGAGGATGTATTTCTAGGTCGGGATGGGCCATGATGCATATATAGTTACCCTTGTACACAGGCCAAGGCCATAATGTGTTTGTGGGCCAAGCCTTTGATGTGTTTTCGGGATTTACACATTGAGTCTTGGTGACTCACCCTATTATTTTTCCCTAACTTTGCAGATGAGCAGTAGATCGTGGACATGGGAGCAAAGGCGGACTCGAGGGGCCAACAAGTTTTTATTCCTATAGATTATTTCAGTTTTTCCTTAAGTTTTTAATTTTGGAAACATTTATGTAATAAGGCCCCATATTTTATACTCACTACTTAGTTTTTAATATTTGCAACTTATGGAACTTTGTCAAAGGTTTTATTATTCAAAATAATAATACAAGGTTTTCTTTTCAAAAGTCACTTGTTTATTCGAATTTTGCCTAATAACTTATGATTTACTAAAACCAACTTAGCAAAAGTTTTCAACGTACAACCCGTAGCATACCAGATCCGGTCGTGACGTATGGGCCGGGTTTGGGGTGTTACATTTTGGTATCAGAGCCCAGTTCAAAACTCGGGCTGTAAAATGGGTCTAGTACTATTTTAAAGTTGATAAGAATTTGGAAAAGTTTGGGTTGAGAATTGGCCTTCGAGTCTACCGGCACCCGATCCACGCAGGTAAGTATTCTGAACTTTTGGATGTGATATGTATGTTGGGCTTGATGAGCTTGATGGACGTAGGCTAGTATATTAGACATTGATGGACTTTAGGCTTAGTTTAAACAACTCTCTAAATTTATAAGATTTAATCCAACCAAACAAACCTGTGAACGAGTCACCGAGGTAGGGTGTGGCAACAGGCATACGCATGTCTAGGATTGGATTCAGGGAGAGCTTGGTATTTAAGCAGTCCTAGTGACTCACCTCCTCTTCACTGGAATCCTACAGTGCGTAGTATTTGTTCACCCTAGCCACGAGGATTTGTTGACGGGCCAGAATTAATAATTTAAAACTCGAAAGGGACCAGCCATTCTATTTTGTAAAACTACTAAATTACCCCTGATTTATAAGTGACCAAAATATCCCTGATTTGTAAAATTACCAAAATACCCCTGGGTAGTGAAATGACTAAAATACCCTATGTGTTGAATGTGGGTTCATGGATGTCATCTGTATGTTGATGGTTGATGTGTGTGGTTCCTAGAACTAGGAGACAAACTTGAGACTGAAACTTGTAGATATAATTTCGAATTCGAAAGAACTACTCTTAAACTACTGATCATAAGACTGTTCGTGGTTAATCAATGGATGAAACCTAGTAATTCATAAAATTTCTAATCAGATAAACGTCAATCGGAAGAATGAGTACAAGGGGACGAGGACGCTCCAGATGCGAATACCGGTGCGTACTCTATCATATTATCCTAAGTGTTTCTTTTGGCTTTAGAATTAGAGTTCGCAGCGGAAGCATAGTGGTGAGACTTGGGTAGTATGATTAATAGTTAGTTGGAAAGTTTGATGACGAAATTTCTTTAAGGGGGGTAAAACTGTAACATCCTGAATTTTTGGGCCTATGCATTTAATGGGTGAATATGTGTAATGAGTTAATTTGAGCATTAGGGGTCCAAATTGGGCTCAGGATTGGGCTGAAGCCTTAGTTAAATTTTTGTTTGGGCATTATAGGGTTTAAAAGGTGGTATCTGAGTTTAAAATATCAAAATGGGCTTCTGGCCCAGTGGTCAGTGGCGCCACTTAGGGAGCAAGGAGGTGACGCCACACAAGGGAGTAAGGGGCCCAAATTTAAGTTACATAGAGCTCAACTCTTTTAATTTAAGTTAGCTAAATTTCGGCATTAGGGTTAGGTGGAGTGGACGGCAACAAGGCTCAAAAATAGGATGATTTATGTGAATGGGATAATGTAGATAATATAGTTGATAATATGGAAGGAAAAAAAGGAGAAAAGATAGGAGCTATCTACAAGGCTAGGAGTTGGCCAAATTCCATCACCTAGAGAAGTGAAGAAATCGGTTTCTTTATGGCAAAGGGGTGCCGAATTTTCCTTTTTATTTGATTAATTTTTAGTTATCGGGAAGGGCACTTTCGGTTTTTATAGGTGAGTGCAAAATTTCTATAAATAGGAGGGTTCTCTTTTTATTTTTCGGCATTTAGGGTTTCCACCTTTCTGTCTCTTCTTTCTTCTAAAAGCCAAAACCCCATTATTCTTTTCTCTTCTTTCTCCTAAAAGTCGAAAACTCCATTATTCTCTTCTTTCTTCTAAAATCCAAAACTCCATTATTCTCTTCTTTTCTTCTAAAAGCCAAAAACTCCATTATTCTCTTCTCCTCTTTCTTCTAAAAGCCAAAGCCAAAAACTCCATTATTCTTTTCTCTTCTTTCTTCTAAAAGCCGAATCTCTATAGATTTCTTTGAATCATCTTCTCTTCTGATCTTCTCAAAAAGCCAGAATCTCGAAGGGGTAGTCGAATTCTCTGCGTTAAGGCGAGTGCCGATTTTCCTATCTCTTCAATCTCTCTTTCGGTTTTTGAGAGACAAGGCCGAATAGCCACTTGGTTGTTAAGGCATTAGAATGAAGCTAATATTTCCTCTCTTTTGCGTTTGGGCGGCATTCCGGGATTTGAAGGAAACCTGATCATCTAGATTTAAAAGTCGGAAATCAGTAGTCTCCAATTTTGGGATTTTAAGGTAAGGTGATTTTCCCTAGATTTTCACTAAATTCGTTCATCGCATGCGAGATCTTAACTTTATGATGTGGATTAACGATCATATGTTGTGATAGTAGTTCTGGCAAGGACTTGTGATAGAATTAAATATGGATCGAGCAAAGGAGAGAATCCTAAGTTTAAGAAACGAGTAGTGTGTCGTGATGACGGATTGGCCACGTGTTGTGGACCAACTTCAACAACACCTTAGGCAAGTAGAAGTTGTATCGACTTACGATAGTGTCGACATAGAGAGTGTCGTTCTAACGATGAATCGTGTGTGTAGATCTCTAACACACTAGTAATCTGTACTAAATATATGTTATGGGCTAAAAGCCTAGGAAAAAGGCTGTATAGTAATCTGTACTAAATATATGTTATGGGCTAAAAGTCGAAAAAAGGCTGTATAGTAATCTGTACTAAATATATGTTATGGGCTAAAAATCGGAAAAAGGCTGTATAGTAATCTGTACTAAATATATGTTATGGGCTAAAAGTCAAAAAAGGTCAGATAGACAATCGGATTACCCAAAAAGGTAGGCAAGGGATGCTAGGTACGTAATCATAGAAACTTCTCTATGTGTATCGATGTATGTGATAGACAGTGAACTTTTAGGTAGTAGATTATTTTGATTCTGCATGTATGTATGCATGGGATGGGATTGATATGATGAACGGGAAGAAGGTCGCATAGCGATCGGTGGCTTTGCCACGTAGGTCACATAGTGATCGGTCTTTATGACAGGCAGCTCAGCTGTCGAAATACTACAATGTATTATTAAGGTCTCATGGCAATCGGTGGCTTTGCCACATAGGTCACACATTGATCGGTCTTTAAGACAGGCAGCACAGCTGTCGATATGGTGTGTATCGGTTGGAGGGTTGATTGTAGAAATCCCCAAGGTATGATGGTTGGTACGGGTTGGTGTGTAGAGGATGGATTTCTAGGCTGGGATGGGCCATGATGCATATATAGTTACCCTTGTATACGGGCCAAGGCCATAATGTGTTTGTGGGCCAAGCCTTTGATGTGTTTTCGGGATTTACACACTGAGTCTTGGTGACTCACCCTATTATTTTTCCCTAACTTTGCAGATGACCAGTAGATCGTGGACATGAGAGCAAAGGCGGACTCGAGGGGCCATCAAGTTTTTATTCCTATAGATTATTTCGGTTTTTCCTTAAGTTTTTAATTTTGGAAACATTTTTGTAATACGGCCCCATAGTTATATTTCACTACATAGTTTTTAATATTTGCAACTTATGGAACTTTGTGTATAGATTATTTCTCTTCTTTCTTCTAAAAGCCGAATCTCTATAGATTTCTTCGAATCATCTTCTCTTCCCGATTTTTATAAAAAGCCGTAATCCTCTGGGAGTAGCCGAATCTTCTCTAGTAAGATCTCTTAGATGTAAAAGCCGAAACACTAGTTCCCGAATCTCATATCACTTCGGGATTTCAAGGCGGATAAGCGGTGGTGTTGGCTACGGATAGCGTCGACTTAGAGGGTCTCGTTCTAACATGTCAGTGTGTAGATCTCTAACACACTAGTAATCAGTACTAAATATATGTTATGGGCTAAAAGTCGGAAAAAAGCTTGTGTAGTAATCAGACTAAATTTATGTTATGGGCTAAAAGCCGGAAAAAGGCTTTATAGTAATCAGTACTAAATATATGTTATGGGCTAAAAGCCAAAAAAGGTTGTATAGTAATCAGACTAAATATATATTATGGGCTAAAAGCCGGAAAAAGGTCAGATAGTAATCAGTACTAAATATGTGTTATGGGCTAAAAGCCGAAAAAAGGTCAGATAGTAATCAGTACTAAATATATGTTATGGGCTAAAAGCGGGAAAAAGGTCAGATAGACAGTCGGATTACCCAAAAAGGGTAGGCAAGGGATGCAGTGCGTAATCATAGAAACTTCTCTATGTGTATCGATGTATGTGATAGGATCGTGAACTTTTAGGTAGTATATTGTTTTGATTCTGCATGTATGTATGCATGGGATGGGATTGATATGAGGAAGGGGAAGAAGGTCGCATAGCGATCGGTGGCTTTGCCACATAGGTCATATAGTGATCTGTCTTTATGACAGGCAGCTCAGCTCGAAATACTACGATGTATTATTAAGGTCGCATGGCGATCGGTGGCTTTGCCACATAGGTCACACAGTGATCGGTCTTTAAGACAGGCAGCTACAGCTGTCGATATGGTGTGTAGTGGTTGGAGGGTTGATTGTAGAAATCCCCAAGGTGTGATGGTTGGTACGGGTTGGTGTGTAGAGGATGGATTTCTAGGCTGGGATGGGCCATGATGCATATATAGTTACCCTTGTATACGGGCCAAGGCCATAATGTGTTTGTGGGCCAAGCCTTTGATGTGTTTTCGGGATTTACACACTGAGTCTTGGTGACTCACCCTATTATTTTTCCCTAACTTTGCAGATGAGCAGTAGATCGTGGACATGGGAGCAAAGGCGGACTCGAGGGGCCATCAAGTTTTTATTCCTATAGATTATTTCGGTTTTTCCTTAAGTTTTTAATTTTGGAAACATTTTTGTAATAAGGCCCCATAGTTATATTTCACTACATAGTTTTTAATATTTGCAACTTATGGAACTTTGTCTAAGGTTTAATTATTCAAAATAATAATACAAGGTTTTTTTTTACAAATGATATTTATTTATTCAAATATGGTCTAATTAACTTATACTTTCCAAAACCTACGCAGCAAAAGTTTTCAATGTACAACCCGTAGCATACCAGATCTGGTAGAAAATCTTTGAAATTTTATTTTTCTCCAAAACAAGTGTTATTTTAAATGATGTGTGAAAATCCCATTTTTATTTCTTTTAATCATAAGTCCTTGATCATGAATGAAAAAAAACATAAACATTGACAAGTATCAACTGATAATCTAAGCGATGGAGGCCTTATTACATCAAATAATTCCAAAATTTAAACTTAAAATAAAATGGAAATTTAATAAATGAAAGACTTGTTGGCCCCACGAGTCCGCATCGGCTCCCTTGTCCATGATCTACTGCTCATCTGAAAGGTTAGAAAAAAATAATAGGGTGAGTCACCAAGACTCAGTGTATAAATCCCCAAAACACTGACCTGAGGCCCACAAACACATTATGGGCCTTGGCCCATACATAGAGGCAACAATCGTAATTACATGATCAACAGTAAATGATGAATAGCCCAACCCATCCTAGAATTCCATCCTCTACACACCAGCCCGTACCAACCATCACACCTCGGGGATTTCTACAATCAACCCTCCATCTGCTACACACCATAACGACAGCCATATTGTATATTCCTGTTAGTCAGGAATCATTAAACGTGGCATAGCCACCGATCACTATGTGACCTAACATTTATATAACGTGGGATTTCTACCACCGATCACTATTGTGACCTATCATGCACTTCCCCTTCATTATCATAATCCCACCCCATGCATACACACATAAAGAAAACATCATACAAAGCTTTCATATATTCCGATAAACATAGAGATTTCTATGATTACGTGCACTGCATCCTTGCCTAACCCTTTTAGGGTTTTATTCGACTGTCTACACAGCCTATTATCCGGCTTTTAGCGCATAACATAAACATATATATACATTCATACAGATTATTTGTGTGTTATAGATCTACACACCTGATTACCGTTAGAACGACACTCTCTATGTCGACACTATCAGAAGTCGATACAACTTCTACTTGCCTAAGGTGATGTTCGTGCTTGGTCCACAACCCGGTGGCCAATCCCGTCATCACGACACACTCGTTTATTAAACTTAGGGATTCTCTCCTTTACCTGATCAATATTTAATTCCATCACAAGTCCTTGTTAGAACTACTATCACAACATATGATCGTTAATCCACATCATAAAGTTAAGATCTCGCATGCGATGAACGAATCTAGTGAAAATCTAGGAAAATCACCTTACCTTAAAATCCTCAAATCGGAGACTAGTGATTTTCGGTTTTAAATCTAGATGATCGAGTTTCCTTCAAATCCCGGAATGCACCAAACGCAAAAAGAGAGGAAATATTAGCTTCATTCGCGACCTTAACAACCAAGTGGCCATTCGGCCTTGTCTCTTAAAAAACCGAAAGAGAGATTGAAGAGATAGGAAAACCGGCACTCACCTTAACGCAGAAATTCGACTACCCCTTAGAGATTCCAAATTTTTGAGAAGATCGAGAAGAGAAGATGATTCAAGAAATCTATAGAGATTCAGCTTTTAGAAGAAAGAAGAGAAAATAATAATGGAGTTTTCGGCTTTCGGCTTTTTAGAAGAAAGAAGATGAAACACCCCACACCCGGCCCACGAGCCTGAACCGGATCTGGTATGTTCCTTGAGTAAACCGGTTTCAAATTTCTTTGTTTCTTAGGGAAAATTTGAATATTTTCAAGAAAATTTCGTTTTGGGTTGGGCTTAGATTAAAAACCCATTTATTTAATTTTATAAATCCAATTTAATTAAGGTGACAAAAGAATTTTTGGGTTCATTTTTAAGAAAAGTAATTTTGTACTTACTTACATCCAAATTAGTTCGTGACATAATATCGAATAGTAAAGCAAAAAGAAATAAAGAAATTCACTTGGGCCTTATGGCCTTATTACATCAATCAAAACCCCAAAAATAATAAAATTTAAGTACTTAATATAAATAACAGTCCCAAATAATAAAAGTCTTTCCTTGCTATGCATGGCCACCTTTAGCTCCCGCCGACCCGGTCCATTACTCGATCATCTCTTGAAAAATGTTCCCAACGGGTGAGTCAACAGACTCAATGTGTACACAAACTAACATTCAACAATTCAGCATACATGTTCATATCAAAGACATATTCATAAAAAGAATGATGCAACCCAAACCCAAGCCTATTTGTCCATCCGCTACACACCACCCGTGCACCGCCAATCACACCGTGGGGACTACTAAGTCAACCCTCCATCCGCTACACACCATCGAAGGCGATCACTGCGATCGACGTGCTCATCGCCCATATAATTTGTGTCATTAGACACCATATTCAAATAATGTAACCGAAGTTACCAAATTCGATAATGTAACCGGTTACCATATTCAAATTCTGTGACGGTAGTCACCATATTCCGTTAGTGAGACCGAAGTCAACACCTTCTTCCCTTTCACATATATCCCGAATGCCCCATATATTTTATATCATGCATAACATACTTAATTTCTCATTATTCACATGTAACAATATACATATTCATAATCCTATCAAAAGTAGGAAACGTACCTGGGTACTTTTACCATATTTATGGTACTTAGCCATATTCACATTCTTATGCATATTCATATGTTAAAATAATTGCCATATGATATATCGAAAGTTAGTGTGAGTACACACCTGATTCGCTTAATAGATTCCTTGAAATCCCGAAAATCCCGATCTAGGCTTTAGATCTGTTGATTCCTATATTCGGCCCATCATATATAAATATATTAATAACCTTTTCGATTTTAAAACCAAATCCTACTAGGAATGGTATTACTAACACTTACTTTGTTTGCCGATTTGATTGGTAATCAAATCCTGAAGATTTGTGTTCTTCCCTTGAAATCGGCTAACCATTAAATCCACTGATTTGATTAGTCTCTAATTAAAACAAATAGATCTAGACATTTAAGAAAGAACCTTGGTCGATTATAACCACTTACCTTGAGATGAGATCTCAAAAATCGGTTCCTTGCTCCCTTTAGTGATATTGAAATTCCTATAATTCATATGTTAGATCTAACATATAAAACGTAACCTTCGACCAAATATATACTTATCTCACCTTAGATCCTTGATCCTTGTTTTCAACAATTGTAGAAACCTGAGAGACCCCTTGCAGATTCGGCCAAAAAAAAACAAGAATAGGGATTAGAACCTTCTCTTTCGGCAACTAGCAAAGAAAAGAATTTGAATAGCTTAACCTTACCTTTAATGCCTTTAGCCGATTGCTTCCTTGCCTAGAGTCACAGAGATTCGGCTATGGAGATTTAACAGGGATCAACGAGTGTTTTGGCTCGATAATAGCAAAGGAGAGGAGAAGAAAAGATGGAGTTTTGCTTAGGAGAAATTTCGGCAGAGAGAAAGAGGGGCTAGGGAATTTTCGGCACACTTAGGAAAAAGATGAGAGAATAGCCTAACTCTCCTCCTTTAGCCGAAATTACTAAGCCAAGAGTCCTTGACTTGGCCACCACTCTTCCTTGTGATAATATTATCTCTTTTATTTAAAAATAAAAGTGTTAATCCATCTTTTATCTCCTCAATAATTATATTAAAAATTAATCCTATATTTATCACTTATTATTCACATATTAATGAGAATAAAACACCTTTATTTCTAGAAGCATGTGCCGTCCACCTCAGCCTTCTGGAAGCAAAAATATAGCCTTCATTATTTGCTTCCCAAGTGACTCGAACTCAGGCCCAACACCTTGCATGTGGCGCCATTTCCATAAGCCATAAGTGCCATCTTCAGGCCACTTTTCCTAGCCCGTTTGTGTGTCAAATTTTACCAACTTTTACCTTTAAGGCCCCCTTGCCTTAATTTCCTATTCTAAACCTTAAAACTCATCATTTTAGGGTCATTTCCAAGTTTCCTAAAATTTTCGATCGGCTCTGTAACTTGCCATTTTTCTTACATTTCCAGGTTTCCCGAAATGTTCACTTTCCATTTTTGAAACATTTCCAGAAATATTCAAGTTTCCAAAAATATTCAGGTTTCCAAAAATGTTCAAGTTTCCAAAAATGCTCAGGTTTCCAAAAATGTTCATTTCCATTTCTATGCATTTCTCGAATTCCAAAAATACCAAAAATTTATTCATAGTGCTTAAGACTTGTCATTTCGTACAATTAAACTGAAAATGCATAGGCCCTTTCGAGGACGTTACAGAAGAGAAGAGAATAATGGAGTTTTCGACTTTTAGAAGAAAGAAGAGAATAATGGAGTTTTCAGCTTTTAGGAGAAAGAAGAGAAAGAAAAGGTGGAAACCCTAAATGCCAAAAAATAAAGAAGAGAACCCTCCCTATTTATAGAAATTTCGGCACTCACCTATGAAAAACCGAAAATGCCCTTCCTGATTCCAAAAATTAATCAAATAAAAAGGGAAAATTCGGCACCCCCTTTGCCATAAAGAAACCGATTTCTTCACTTCTCTAGGTGATGGAATTTCGGCCAACTCCTAGCCTTGTAGATAGCTCCTATCTTTTCTCCTTTTTTTTTCTTTCCATATTATCAACTATATTATCTACATTATCCCATTCACATAAATCCTCCTATTTTTGAGCCTTGTTGCCGTCCACTATACCTAACCCTAATGCTGAAATTTAGCTAACTTAAATTAAAAGAGTTGGGCTCCATGTAACTTAAATTTGGGCCCCTTACTCCCTTGTGTGGCGTCACCTCCTTGCTCCCCAAGTGGCGCCACTGACCACTGGGCCACAAGCCCATTTTGATATTTTAAACTCAGATTAAGTATCCTCAAATTAACTCATTACACATATTCACCCATTAAATGCATCGGCCCAAAAATTCAGAATGTTACATAGCCATTATCAGAATTTGTGGAAAAGCCACCAGAATCATATACGGTAATATAATCGGCACACAGCCTTAATCACGATGGCACAAAGCCATATTTAAATTGGAACATAGCCCATATCAGAATTTGTGGCAATGCCACCGGTCTATACTTCTTTTCATTCAAGTTTCCCATCCCATGCAATATGTGATGATGCAATACACATAACAGCATAAAATATCCACATGTATAACAACCATTAGTCTAGTAATTTAATACGATGAATCGGCCCAATATTGAGCTTTGTAATTTAGCCCACTAAGGCATTCTATCAATTCGGCCCATAGGGGCATTTCGGTAAATTGGTAATATTACCCACTAAGGGTAATTCGGTAATCTCGCAACCCAGGGGTATTTCGGTAATTTACCCTCCAAGGGTATTTTGGTAATTCGGCAACCTAGACTTAACTACTAATGTGAGGCATAAAAATTGAAACTGTCCATCTGCATCATACTGACTAAACTAACCATAAATCGAGTTAGAAAACTTGAAATTTAAATCCGTAAATTTTCCTTGAAACTAGACTCATATATCTTCTTACTACAATTTTTCCAGAATTTTTGGCTTAGCCGTTTAATACAGTTTATTCTTTAAAGATTCCCTTGTTTCACTGACCAATGGTTCTGACCTCTCTTACCCAAAATTCAAATATTTCACTGAACAGTTTTCATATGTTGCTCCCACTTGTTTCTATTGAAAATAGGCTCACTAAGTAATCTACACATATAAATTATAACTCATAATTCACTTTGTACAATTTTAAACAATTTTTCCAAGACAGAACAGGGAACCACAAAGTCAATCAGAACCAGTCTCACTAAATTTAAGATATCACAGGATATACAATTCCTCTTCCTCTTCAGTTTCTTTCATATAAAAATAGACACAGTAAGCTTTATTTCAATATCTTTTTCACTTTCTAACTCCCTTTATCCCATTTTTCGTGATTTTTCAAAATCATGTCACTGCTGCTGACCAAACTGTTTCATTGCAAAAATATGGTTAACACTACGAATATACGCACGCCCGAGTGGTCACGGATGCCGGTTTTCGGTTTTCCTTTGGTATTTCGACCGAATCACAAAACATTTCATGCAAAATTTCAGAGAGGTATGAGATTACACACCATTTCAAACATGTATTCGGAAGGGTACGGGATTACACACCTTATTCGGAATTCGTAACACGATACTCTCCGCGGCACCTAAAGGTACAATCGGTCAACAATTAGTCCAAAGCCCAAAATACAAATTCAACCAAGTATTGCGATTGATTAACAATCTATATCACTTACCAACAATCCGAGTCTCTTATTACGAGGGATAGGTGATCAGGCGATTTGGTTCCTATAGTGACCGATTAGTCCAAACTATTAATCCATTTAGCAACAAATCGAATAATGAACGATATCAAATAATCCATAAAGAAATCCTTACCTTGTTGCGATTTCCACCACTTGACTTATGGCTAGAATGATATTCGGCCACCCACTAAGATCACTACGAAAGAGTATTGATCACAACATGAGAATGATGGAGAGAGTGACGTTTTGATAAGAAACAAAGTTGACTAACCGAATAACGATGAACATTCATATTCGATTAGGAAGAAAAAGAACATAAAAATAGAAAGAGGGATATAAGATCACTTACCGATTCGATTAAGAAGAGATTTTCCTACACGATGGGGAACGAAATGATGAAGAAATAGGATGATAAGGGGTTTGGCTATAGAGAAAATCGTACAGGAAATGTGATCACAAAGTGATGTCGATTAAAGAAGAAGAAAAGGTTGATGAAATGGTCAAAAGAGAAAAATGAATGGAGAAAAGTGCTTTGGTAATTTCGGCTATCAAAGGGGAGATGAGCAAGGTGAGTGTTTCGGCCAAACAAAAGAAAAGAATGCACAAATGTGTTGGGAGATTTCGGCCAAAGCTAAGAGGAAGATGGATTCGAAAAGAAAACACAAATGTTCAAAGAGAAAAGTGTACCTCTCATGCACCCAAAAACTAACAAAATGATCTAAAGAGAAAAGAGAAATTCGGCTCTTCCTTTCCCCCTAACAAAACCGTGTGAACTCTAGCCAAAAAGGGTGGATGTTGACCAACAAAAATCTTTCCAAAACATCACCCATGAAAAAGGCCAACATGCTCCCTTATACTTGCCTTTTCTTTTGATTTCTTTCCCTACCTTCATCCTTTCCTAATATCCTTAGCCACCTTGCCGAAATTAAAAAGTCCAACTTGCCTTATTTACTAGCTTGGCCGACACTTAGGGAAAGAATACAAAAATATTAGTCAAAATTTGCACATTATGGGATTTGAACCTCTTCCTCCATATACTTCACTTAATGCCATAACCTCTTTGCCATATGCTCAATTATGCTAGCACATTACTCATTTAATTCCATAAACATTGAGGTCACTTACTATATCTCCTTAAAGTGCTAAAACATAAAATTTACCTATAGCCTAACTTGAACCCGGAACTTCCTAAAAGCCTCGTAACTTTCCAAAATCACCTTCCTAATAAGTCCAACTTGAAATAATGCCGTTCTCAAATTCCCATAAATTTTAAAACGCTTCTACGCTCAAGGTCCAATGGGCCCAATCCTACTAGGCCCAATTTCGGGTCGTTACACCACCAATAATTGGTGTTTCAAAGCTTAGCATGTTTCTTAATAGGGCTAAGGTTCCAAGTTATTATCAAATGGAGGACACAATCATGAAGGTTAAGTTCGGATACTGATTCAGACTAAATATAAAGGGCGGGATTGAGATGACCTTTTTCATTGGAGTTACCTCCGAAAGGCAAATGAAGGTAATCTCTTAACTCTTCTAAGGTAAGACGTATAGGGGTGTTCATTAAATAAGAAGTGATGGCTATTACGGTGTTGCCGGGCTCATCATGTTCGAGTTTGGCATTAGAGAAAAATGCTCGAACAAGATTATAGTAAGTCGGCAAAGAGATATTTAGAAAATCCATCCAACCCCAATTTTGCAAAATAAAGAGATAGACAAAATCAATAATTTGGGCTCGACGTGTATAACCAAAGTAAGTTCTAGAATAATAAATCAAGTTTACATACACACAACCAAAAATAAAATGAACACGAAATAAAATATATGCTCTATAGGCTCAAAAGCTCACAAAAAATTATGGTTTTGATGTCAAACTTGCGAAATTAAAATTTCAAGATAATTCTTCAATTCAGGGAGACAACCTAAAATATTTATCTCTAAAAAACAACTTATCATGCTTGACTCTCTCGTGTCTTGGAAATACAAAAATATATAGACTTTTTCAGCCCATTTTCAGCTCTAATTCATGTAGTTTCGTAGTAATTTTTGTCGAAAATTTTATTTTGATTATAAAATAATTAACTTGCACTCAAATTATGGAAATTTTGAATTTTAATTATTTTTATAATAAATTTACACAAATTTGATGTATTTTTAACAGTTTGCATAAATGGTGAAAATCGGCTCGACAGTCACCTTGAGAAGCTTGAATCGTTGAGGCAAATTGTGTATCAAGAGAACCAAGAGTATGGCTGATTATTTTTCCACCTATGGATGGTCCAAAAATAATTATTGAACACATTTTATAATTAATTTTTATCAAACATAAATTGGTTTCAAAATTAATTATAAGCTTGATGTAGAAAAATGGGTCTAATTGTGCTGAGTGAAGAGGAATGATCCATCAAGAATGTGGCAGCCCAAACCGTCCCATATAGCTGAATCAATCAACTTTATTTTAGTTGATTTTATAATTGCAAATCATCCCTTGAACTTTCCTTTAATTCCATTCAAACCCCTCCTCTTTTCAAGCTTGATATTTTTAGCCACAAGCTAAAAATAACAAATTCAAGTCAAACCATCCCTCTTACAATGCATGGCTGGCCAAGGGAAGAGGGAGTGGCTGGTATTTTTTTTTTTCTATTTTTAGCAGCCAAATCCACCTATAAAAACCCCCTTCACTCCCTCCTTTCTTATCCCTCACTTCACACATCTCTCTCTCACTCACTTTCTCTCTTTCACTTTTCTTTGTTGCCTTTAAATTCCTTGCTTCCATTGTCGAATTCCCCCTTCAAAAAGAGCTTGTATGCCTCTTGGAATAGCAAAAACTTATTGTTCCTGAAGGCCTTAGATCATCAGAACGAGCTAAGAAAAGAGAAGCGCACTAGTTTGGCTTCAGAAAACCACCGAGATTTGTTCTTCTAGTTCCATTCTCTTAACTTTGTTTTAAGTTTTGTTTTGATCATGAACATGAACATTTGTGTTGTTGTTCTTCAATTAATTAAAATGACTTAAATTTATTTCATGTTAGATTAATTGCATTCTGTCCACTAAGATTATTAAGGATGTGTTTCTGTTGTTATTAGTCCTTGGTAGATTGTTCAATTAAATAAAACCATACCTACGTTATGCTTACATTTTAATTGTAAGGTAGCAACTGAATTAATTATTAACCGGATTGAAATGGTAATTAATTGACACAATATTTAATTGATGCACGTTTAATCTTCTAATGTAGTTGAAGGTTAAATTAGCAACGGTGTTAAACAGTACATTAGCCTTGCATAACTTGTAAGATTATTATGATTAAATTGTTTCAATATAGCGATATATTGTTACCTCACTTAATCTTATACTTGCTTATTAAAATTTGATTAATTGTTTGCATTGATATAGAAATACATTCAAGAGATTAATGGGTTTTAATCGATAAGTATGTGCATTACTTAGCAATTTACCGAGTTGCCATGAAATTATTCGTAACAACATGAACACATCTTTAATTATTCTAAGTTAAAGAATAAAATTGATCTAACACATTTATGTCATATTGATTAAAACTCATATTTTAGAAATCGTGCATTGGAATATTTTTACTTTTTATTTTTCTTAGTTTAATTACTTAGTTAATTTTTAGTTTTTAAACCAGTTCTTCAAATCAACATATTTTTCCTTCACCAAATTGTTTAAAATTGCATTTCATAAATATTTTTCTTTCACAGTCCCTGCGGGTATGATAAATCGACATTTACTTGTCACTTTATTACTTGATACGATTGTGTACACTTGCACATTTCTGTCGTTCCATGTCTTAAAGTATAAATCACACAATGCATAAAAATCCACAAATTATTCCAAAACAGAATCACTAAAAACTCCAAATTAAACAAAATTAACTTTAATGATAGGTTTGAATGAATTACTTAAACACAAACAATAATTCAGAGGCTTTATCATATAAACATATAAACATCCTCCTCACACTTAAGATTTACATTGCCCTCAATGTACAAACATATATAAACAAAATAAGTAAAATATCATAAGAGAGGGAGAGAACTGAAACTGCCCTGAACTTGGATGAATTCACTAGAATAGTAGGAGATTCTAAATGAAGAATTAGGACAATAAAATTCACAATTAACATCAAGTAATTACCCAAAAACGCATTAAGAATGAGATTAAAACATGTTACTTTTAGCACTTATCAAGCATTACTAAAAATTCGTAGTGGCCATAACACGTACGGAACATCATTTTCGATACGTCATTGTCTTTTAGTTTCAAATGATAGTAACCCAATCTCAAATCCATCTTAGAAAACACTGAAGCTCCTTGCAACTGATCGAATAAATCATTAATACGAGGTAGGGAATATCGATTCTTAATCGTCAGCTTATTTAATTTTCGATAGTCTCTGCAAAGTCGCATTGAGCAAACTTTCTTTTTGACAAACAAAACTAGAGCTCCCCATGGCAATATACTAGGGCGTATAAAGTTGCGGTCCAGTAAATCTTGCAACTGAACTAGCAATTCCTTTAACTCTATCGGGGCCATACGATAAGGGGTAATTGATACTGGTGTCGTGCCAGGAAACACTTCGATTGCAAATTCCACATCCATTCTGGGGGGAATCCCAACAGTTTCTCAGGAAATACATCAGGAAACTCCTACACAATTTGAATCTTGCTCAATTGGTTATCGTCAATGTTTGAAGTAATGACATAAGTTAGAAAATATTTGCAACCTTGATTTAAAATTTTATTAGCTCGAACAGACGAAATAATCCGAGTTGAACCACTTATTTTGACACCATTAACTTCTACAATCTCACCACTTGAGCCCTGAACAAAAAACTTTTTCTTATGGCAATCTATAGTCACTCCATGTTCAGTTAGCCAATCCATACCCAAGATCAAATCAAAATCATTGAAAGGCATAATCAACAAATCTACCTGAAATGCTAAGCTTTGAATTTTTAACGGGTGTCGTCTATACACTTGATCAACTAACATTGTTTGACCCAAAGGACTCGATACAAACATGGCTAATTTGACATTTTAGGTTTCAGACTCCCATATTTAACTAGATCAACATTAATATACGAATAAGAGGAACTGGGGTCTATCAAAGCATAAACAGGTGTAGAGAATAGTAGAATTATACCTGCTACAACATCGCTAGCATCACCTTCCTCTTGAGTTCGAACCACATAAGCTCGTGCCGGAGCTCTAGCATTAATTGTTGTACCATGGATTCTTTTCCCTTTCGTGCATCACCTCTGGATATTGAACCAACACGTTTGATACCATGACTCCTAACTGAAGGTGCAGATCTCTAAGTAACATCAAGTGCAACATTTTCATCTAACGAAAACTCATGAACAAATTGCTCAAATGATCCGCATTGAACATAAGCATTTGATAATTTCCACCATTTCCCTTAATTTTTCTTCACAACTTGGCACCTCGGGAGCTCTAGTTAGGCCTTTTACACTACCAAATGAAACTATCGGTTGACGATCTAGCATTCTGTTCAATGTAGCCCATTTTGCAGGCGCTCTCCAAAGCTCACGATATTCTCTAGTTCGTTTAGTCATTGGATGCGAACTAGGGGTTCTGAAATGTTTTCCCATAACATGAGGAGGATTAGATTTCTTATCCAATCCCATAGACTGTTCAACCATCTTTTCTCGCTCAGAAAAATTAGAAAATTCCTTTATCTTCAACGCCTCTAACTGTGTTCTGAGTTCATCACGCAACCAACTCAGAAAGCGTTTACAACTCGCCTCTTCAGTCGATATAAGCTCTAAAGCATATTTTCTAAGTCTCAGATATTCTTGCTCGTAATCTACCAAAGATAGCTCTCCCTGTTTCAACAGAAGGAATTCTTGTTTTTAGTCTTCCAAGTATAGTTCCCCGACATACTTTTTCTAGAACTTTGACTGGAAGAATTCCCAATCGATAGAACCAGCAGGAATGTGACACGTAACATTTTGTCACCAACTATAAGCTTCACCTTTTAACAACAAAACAACACAAGTAACACTCTCACGGGAACTACACTCTAGCTGTTGAAGTATTTGTGTTGTTAATTCTAGCCACATCTAGGCCGTTGATGGATCAACCCCTTTAACTCCAACGAATTCAGTAGCACCATACCTCTACAACTCTTTAATCGGAGCCTGTAGAACCACAGGCACAGATACTATTGCAAGAGTAGCTGCCGCCACTCTCTGAAGAGCATCATCTATAGCACGAAGTATGTTTGAATTGCCTTAACCCTCGTTATCACCTTTGTCAACCCTAAGTTGTTGAGCACCAGCTGAGTCTATGCTAGGTGCTACAAATTCAACCCTATTTATATTCTCAACCGCTACTATGTTTGTCCGGATCAACTTTATTTCTTGATTCTCCCAACATATTTTAACTATAAAATAGAAATATTTATAATCAGCATCTAAATCCCGACTCAACTTTGGCATGTACATCTAGACTCGATTTTGAGCTCAATTTAGTCTGAGAATTGACTAAACCTATTGTAACACACCTTGCTCAATCCGATGATTGGTTCAGCGTATGATGTGCCACAACATAAACTTAAACTTATTTATCAAATGTGTTTGAAATTCATTTAAAATTCATGATATTGGTGTAATCTTTGGCACGGAAATGACAAAACATTCGATTTATTTATACACCAATAATATAAAACTTTAAGATAAAACATTTTGCGGAAGCCTTATGAAACTCGATAAAGATATTCCCTTTACAAACATTCCAATGTACATAATTAGTAGTTAAAAATTATGTTCAAGCAATATGGCGTACATGCCTAAAATATTATATCATAAACTATCTCATTGAATCAAATCACTTATATATATTACTGGAGTTAACAAAAGATTTCAAATAACAGAACATAGTAAAACTGTAAGTCGTTACATGAAATTATTACAAAACATTTCTATACGTCACTTTGCCTGCGATATGCATGATATAGAACTTAGTAGGCTCACAATCAACAGTGCTCTAGCGTAGTCCCTTCAACAGACTTTCCTCATTCTATCAACACTCTTGAGAAGGAAGAGATAACATGGTAAGTTTAAATGAACTTAGTGAGTTCCAAAGATAAAGAAGGCACATATAAATCATCCACAATAGAATCCAAGGTGATACCAAACCTGTCAGAAAGGCTTAAACAGTAATATCATAATATGCCAAATGGCGTAAACCACATTCAAACAGACTCGAGGTACAAACTCAATACGACATAATGGCAGTCACTATATGCTCCATTAACCATAGCGAAATATAAAACCCATCCTCATGCTAGTCATGTACTCAAAATCAGAAGTGTATTAAATAATCATATTCGTACACATACTCCCCCTTAACTCCTCGTATCATTTCGGTTCAGCCAAGTATGTTTTCTCGTGATCTGCCAGTTCTGTTTGCAATATAACTTCCCTACCGGAGGAATCACAAACATAATCTCCTTCTTCATCAACACATTTCTCATATCTCACATCCCATATCACATATTGTGGTACTGTCTTGAGCATGAAAGATTGTGCTTACTTCACAACACATACAAACTATTCTCAAACTGATGATACTGAATTGTCACCACCAACAGAGACACCATTCATATGATACTGATAGAGATTACTTACCTCATACAATTTATAAAACAGAGGAATTTACAACACATAGAAGTAAGAAGGAACTCACCAGAAACTTTACTACAGTGATCTACACAACATGTCCTTTGCCCTTATTGTTGGGACCTTCATTAGCTTCTTAAGCTAAAAGAAAGATAAATATCTTTATTAGATTATCAAATTATCGAAACTTAACATGAATACAAAAATTGAAATCACACAACCTAGAATTAGGAAGTTTCCTTCCTCAAAAATAGCTCTAATTCTATGCATGCATTACTATAAACACGTAAATTCTTTGACAATAACTTAAGGGTTAATCAGATATTACCAACAACCTGGTTTAAACGTGTGTGCTATCTAAACACTATGAACCCTTTCGAAGAAGCTTTCTATACTTAGGCTTTTCAAAAACTTACATAGTAATTCAATGAAGGTGTAAAAGTGATTCAGAAAGGCCACCAATATCTATATATGCTTAAGCAACAGAGATAAGGTTTAGTGGGAAAATAAGATAATTCCATTAACACCCTTGATTCTCGTGATTCAGTGCACTTAACAAAATTTAGTTCTTATCATCTAGTACTCCAATTGAATTCTAACTAAGTCTCAACTAATTCCTAACCTAACTTGTAACACCCCTAACCCGTATCCGTCGCTGAATTAGGGTTAAAGGCGTTACCGGACAGATCGAAATCATTTTCAGAAGTTCATACATTCTTCCATCAATCTCAAACATAATGTCCCTTAATACGGTCAACGAGACCTAAAACACGCTTATAAACCGGGTCGGGACTAAATCGAAACACATACGAAATTTCACGGAAATTTAAAACTTTTCTAAGTTTCAGGGGTTACACGCCCGTGTAGGCAAGCCGTGTGTCTCCCACGGCTGATGGACACCCCCGTGTGTCCTCCGCATGGTCAAATCTGACCTCACATCCACGACCACCAAGCACGCCCGTGTGCCTTGACCGTGGTCGAATATGACCTCACATCCACGGCCACCAAGCACGCCCGTGTGCCTTGGCCGTGGTCGAATCTGACTTCACATCCACGGCCACCAAGCACCCCGTGTGCTAAGGCCGTGTACTCTTAGGCCATATACTGACTTTCTCACACGGTTACTAGACACGCCCGTGTGTCTTGGCCGTGTGCTATTAGGCTAGCTACTGACTTTACCCCACGGTCATTAGACACGCCCGTGTGTCATAACCGTGTAGGCAAAACAGGCCATTTGCAAGGCCAATTTGCCACTCACACAAGGGTCACACCTACAAGCACATTTAAGCATACTTCCACACATAAATTGGCAACCAACTTTCATGTCAAATGATCAATATATCATCTCATATCATCTTATTTCTAACATGTCAACTTAGGAACTAAATTACACAACTTGAATACATTCAATATCAATCATGATTCATTCCCAAATTTACTAAATCATACTAGCATCATACCATCACTAAGATTACCATTCTTAAGACATTTTATTTACCCACAAGCTATACCAAAATATGCACCATATATCAAAGCCTCACATGCATTTTACCAATATTTATCTAGCCACATCACATGGCTATTTACACATCTCAAACATGTCCTACAAAACTAGCCTATACATGCCATATTTTAGCTATGTACATCTTTCCCAAAAGTACCAAAATAGATTGCCGATAGTGTGATTGAGATGCTGACGATTCCCGGATCTGAGCTAGCTTTACTGACACTGTAAAACAAAGAAACAATCACACAGTAAGCTTTCAATAGCTTAGTAAGTTCATAACATAATACATTTTACCAAAACATACCATCACATAGATTAATTTACAATCACATATATCATACCATTCAACTATTATGTTCAATTAACTCTTCCATTCACACATTCATAATTTCATCAACCACATAGGTTTCGAGCTTACCTTAGCCAACACTTAGTTGACGATTTCATATGCTATTCAATACTCACTATTTCATTCCCATCAACTATCGTCCTTTCTTCGATTCAATCGCACACTTAGTGCCCCGATATTTAGCCGAAGCTTAATTATCATCACACATATAGCGCATTATATCCAACCACTCTTCAATCGGTATCGCACACACAGTGCCAACCACAAAGTCGAAGCTTATATTATTTCGTACACACAGTGCTGATCATCTCGAACACGTTTCCAAATACGCACACTTAGTGCCACATAACTCAAACTCAACTCTCACATAGCATCCACATTTCAATATCTTTATAACATTCATTTCATAGCATTTAACATCACTAGATGTTAGTATTATGTCCGAACTTACCTCGAACGTTGAACTATCGCAACGGTCGGTCAATCGAGCATTTTATCTTTACCATGATCTCGATCCGAACCTCTCCTCTCTTGGTCTATACACATTCAAATTTAATCCATTCAATCACCAAATCATTCAT
Organism: Gossypium sturtianum; assembly: GCA_025698515.1. NCBI lineage: Eukaryota > Viridiplantae > Streptophyta > Magnoliopsida > Malvales > Malvaceae > Gossypium > Gossypium sturtianum. Next base: position 55,217,982 of record CM046949.1, on the reverse strand, counting down.
TTTAGTCCAAACACACATATTTAGGGCATTTTAAAAAATAGCCCTCACATTTTCACATTTTGACACTTTAGTCCTTAATTCATAAAATCATCAAATACTCATAATTAGCTTGCACCCATGCCTAGCCGAATTCTCACTATATTCATACAAGCCCACACATTTCATTTATTTCACATTTTAATCCTTCAAAATGCTATTTCCTCAATTTAGCCCTAATTAGCTAAATTCATCAAACATTCAAGAACAAAACATGTTCAAGAAACTCATATCTTTCATTTAACACCAACACTCATCACAAAGCTCACCATTTCATCAATGGCACATTTCATAAACATCATCAATTCACAAAATTTAAGCATGGGTTTTAAAGAGCACAAAGAAACGATCACAAAAACGTAGAAATTATAAAAAACCGAAGCAAAACATACCTTAAATTTTGAATCACAAGCTAGCCGGAAGTTTAGGGTTCTTCCTTCTTTTTATTATCTTTGTTTTTCGGCACTAAGCATGAATGAACAACCCCCACTTTCCATTTCATTAAATTATAATATAACTTTGTAATATAATATCATGCTTTTATCTTTTATAAATAATAAATAAAAGCCTTATATTAAACAACATGCCGTCCAACACTCTCACATTTGGCTAAATTGCAATATGAATCCTCCCAATTATAAAGTCAACAACAATTTAGCACTTATCAATTAGTACGCAACATTTTTCACTTTACGCGATTAAGTCCTTTCTCTTAATTCAGCACACAATCGATAAAATTATCACATAGAATTTTCACACAGACTATGCCACATACTATTCACACAGAAAATAATATTAAATTATCATTCCGACCTCAGATTTGTGGTCTCGAAACCACTATTCTGACTAGGGTCCAAACCAGGCTGTTACAACTCTCCCCCCTTAGGGATTTTCGTCCCCGAAAATCTTACCACTGAATAGGTGTGGATATTGCTCTCTCATAATGTTCTCAGGTTCCCACGTAGCCTCTTCAACTCCGTGTTTGTGCCATAATACTTTTACTAAAGAGATTTTCTTATTTCTCAACTCTTTAGTCTCTCGTGCCAAAATTTGAATCGGTTCTTGTAACACCCAAACCCGGTCAATACGCCATGACCGAATCTGGCATGCCACGAAGGAAAACGTTTTGAAGAAAAACAAGTTAACGATTAAATTTTAGTGAAAAACTTTTTGTTGTTCTAAATTCGTAGAAAATTAAGTTGAAAACTGATATTTTATTTTGAAATTCTGTAAATAGATTTTTTTATAACTTAGTCGCAGCTTAGATTCGTAAACCATTTATAAATTAAAGAGAAACTAAAGCAATTAGGTTGAAAATCGTATCTAATAAAAATTTGGAAACTTAAGTTTTTGGAAAATAGTTTGAATTATCGAAAATACTTAAATTGTTAAAAATTATCAATTTATTTAGGTTACCCGATGGTAACGTTTTAAAAACCATCGCGCTTTGTATTTTAGAAAACTTTGTTCACATATCATTAAATCAATCATGTAATTTGCAAGTTATTCTTAAAACAAATCCAAAGCATATAAATAATCCAAAAAAAAAACATAATTAAAGAGGCCTTATTACAAACCCATAAAAATGAAAACCAAATTAAAATAAAGTACCCAAACGGAAGTTCATGTAAAACCAAATTTCATTGCATGGCCTCCTCGAGTTCATCCGGCTCTCATCCGCGAATTTACTGAATTACTGAAAAAGTAAGGGAGAAGGTGAGTCACCAAGACTCGATGCATATTCCTCTCCCGGGTAAATACCACATACTTACACAAATTATAACCAAGCAATGTATATATATATGATGCACCCAACCTAGCCATCCATAACCCTTTTTCTACCCCGTGTGGTACCAAACCACTTTGTGGTGCCAAACCACTGTGACCAAAGTCACGATATTCAATATTGTGATACCAAATCACCGTGACCCAAAGTCACAAATAATCAAGTTGTGGGGCCAACCCACTTGTGATACCAAATCACCGCGACAATCCCATATCTTAAAAGTGGGGCCAACCCACGGTGGTGTTAATCCACGAGGGGACGAGTCGCTATGAGGTGCCAAACCTCTGGTGTCCCAAAGACACAAATGTGATACCAAATCACCGGAGGTGCCAAACCTCCGTGTCCAAGACACGAATATCAATCTTCCCCTCCTCTCATATTGCCCATACCAATGCTATATTTGTACAATTCATGTCAATATACTTTATTATGAAACACATAACAAATATATCATAAATCGTAGATCATGATTTCAATCCACATGTATTAACAACATATAGAAACGGACTTACCCGAATCCTCATTCATACCATCATAGTATCATATCAAGATCTCTTCGTTTTCCACTTTGATAATATGATTAGTAAATTGAAATTATATATACATATACATAACCGAGTTATAAAGTGTGTAAGGTACACACCTGACACTACCACAAGTACTAAAATCCGAAGACCTGATCTACCGCACTAGATCACCTTGTCCTACAATCGGCCAATATTTAAATTATAAACAAAGGCCATTCGGCCATACCACTAAATCCCAATGAGTTATCACTTGAAATACCAAGTCTTACCTAAAGCTTACCCAAAACGATTTGACAAAGAAACGAGGCTTAGATTGATTGCTTCCAACGTCCCGAGGAGCCTAAAAGAAATCAGTTTCTAAGAATGATTAGAACCTTGTAACAATTGTCCAAAATTCGGCCTTTGTCCACAAGAGGAACAACATAGAAACAATAAAAAGACTAAGGAAAAACGGCCATAACACTTACCTATCTTCCAAAACCGTTTGAAGAAAACCAAATGAAGTCCTACCCTTGAAGAAATTCGGCCAAGACAAATCAAATAGGATATGAGAGTTTCGGCTATGATTTTTAAAGAAAATAATTGATATTCGGCTCAAAAGAGATGAAGAATTAGTATGGCAAAGAAGAAAAGAAAAAAATGAAAAGGGAAGAAGGATGATTCGGCTTTAGCAACTAATGAAAGAAAAAATCAAGGGGAAAGGGGAAGAAAGAGATTCGGCCAACACCTATTTTACCAAAGAAGAAAAGTGCACAAAAATGCACAAAGTTCAAATGTAGTTTCGGTTTCAAAAGGAAAAATGAGAGAAAGAGAATGGTATTTGGTTCAACACAAAAATGAGAGCTAAAATCCAAAGCAAATTTGCACAAAAATGCCTAGGTACATTCGGCCAAAGAAGGAGTTTTGGAGAGAAAGAAACAAATGCCAAAAGGTGCACAAATGCTAAAGTTGGCCAACTATCCTTCCCCAAACCTCCTATCAATATTCGCCACCCCCTAGCCATACATGCCGTCCACATACATGCACTAAAGGCCTTGGAATAGTTTCCAAAACATCTCCCTTAAGCCAAGCCTTGAAATCCTCTACATTCCCAAAGTTGAAGAAATTTTATCCCCAAAATCTAGCAATTCTATCCCTTATTTCATGCTTACCATAACCTTAAGTCTTCTTGCCATAAAAAGAAAATTGTCCATCTTATCCATATATATATAGTTGACCGACACTTAATGCTAGGATGTACAAAAATAAAATCCTCAATATGCTTTCCATGCTACTCGAACCACTTCCCTCAAGCAACCTTTCAAGCTCCTTATCCACTATGCCACTAACTCCTCATGTGCTTTAATTTAACACTTAAATTAACTTAAGTGTCAAGCTCACTTAATCCACTTCACTAAATTTTCCACACTAAAATTATTCTAGCTTAGCTAATATTTCCAAGCCTTCACACAAATATACTAAGCACACAATAACAATCATATCCGAGCTAATACAGAGATAACAAGATGATACTCTAATATTTTTAGGATGTTACAATTCTACCCCCTTAAGAAAATTTCGTCCTCGAAATTACCCGCTCAAAAGAGTTGAGGGTAATGCTGCCTCATCGCATCCTCCTGGTTCCCACGTAGCTTCTTCCACGCCATGATTCCGCCATAAAACCTTCACTAAAGGAACAGACTTCCTCGCAAAACTTTCACATCTCGATCTAGAATCACACGTGTTCTTCTTCTATCGTCAAATCTGGACTCACCTCTATTTCCTCTCCGCCACGACATGCAATGGATCGTAATGATAGCGTCTAAGCATGGAGACATGGAACACATCGTGAATCGACTCACTCATGATGGCAACTTTCGAGTGATAGGCTCACTGGTCCCACTCGTCTCAACACCTTATACGGTCCAATAAACCTTGGACTTAACTTGCCTTTTTCCCAAATCTTAACACTTTCTTCCATGGCGAGACCTTCGAAAAACCTTGTCACCTATGGCAAACTCTATATCCCTCCGCTTGAGATCCGCATATGACTTCTCGCCTATCCAAGCTTCCTTGATTTGAGCTCAATCATCTTAACCTTATCCCGAGTCTCAGTAACCAACTCGGTCCTAACATCTAACGCTCACCCAACTCATCCCGGCATGTAGGTGTGCGACACCTCCTACCATACAATGCCTCATATGGTGCCATCTTAATGCTTACTTGATAACTATTGTTGTATGCGAATTCAGCTAATGGCAAAACTCTTCCCACCGCTCAAGTCCAAAACACATCCTCTCAACATATCCTCCAAAATCTGAATAACTCTTTCCGATTGCCTGTCGATCATGGGATGAAATGCCGTCTTCGAAATCCAACCGCGTACCCAAAGCTTGATGTAACGCTCTCCAAAACCTCGACGTAAATCTAGGATCTCATGCGAGATGATCGACATCGGTACACCGTACAACCTCACTATTTTCGCCACATACAACTTAGCTAACTTCTAAAGCGAATAATCCACCCTTACCAGGAATAAAATGAGTGACTTAGTCGACGATCCACAATCACCCAAACTAAGTCCTTCTTACTTGGCGTAAGGGTAATCCACCGACAAAGTCCATAGTGATCCTTTCCCACTTCCACTGTGGAATCTTCACTGCTGAAGTAACCTGACTGATAATCGATGTTCCGCCTTGACTCTTGGCATGTCGACATTTACCCACAAACTCGCTTACCTCCCGCCTGGACTTGGCCACCAAAATCGCTCTCTTAAATCCCGATACATCTTGCTACCTCCAGGGATGCATAGCGTATGGGTTTATTATGTGCGTCCCAAGAATCCTTTGTCTCAACTCAACATCCTTTGGCATATAAGCTCTCCTTTAAAACATAATACTCCATCACCGGACAAACTATAATCCTCTAAACCTCCGCTCAACCCGCAACCTCCGATCATTTAAACCATCATCCTCTAATCGCTTCTCCTTGATTTGCTCTAACCAAGTCGGCTTGACTTGCAATTCAATAAAAGACTCCCATCGTCATATAAGCTAAGATGAGCAAACATCGATCTTAAGTCGATCCACAACCTTACGGCTCAACGCGTGCCGCCACCACATTAGCCTTGCTCGGATGATACTCAATCGAACGATCGTAGTCCTTTAACAACTCAATCCACCTACGCCGCCTCAAGTTCAAATCCTTCGAGTCAAAAGATACTTAAGACTCTTGTGATCCGTGTAGACTATCGACTTCTCTCCATACAAATAGTGTCTCCAAATCTTCAAAGCAAAAACCACAGACTAATTCCAAGTCATGCGTCGGATAGTTAACTTCATGTGGTCTCAACTGTCGAGATGCATAAGCCACTACCTTCCCTTCCTGCCTCAGGTTGAATCAAAACCGAAGCTTCAGTTAGAATCTTCTTCAACTTGTCGAAACTTCCTTGCTGCTTCTCGGTCCACACAAATGGAACTCCTTTCCTCAATAACTTAGTCATAGGTGCTGCTATCAAAGAAAATCCCTCTACAAATCTTCGGTAATACCCCGCTGCACCCTAGAAAACTCCGAATCTCAGCCACTGACTTAGGCGGCTTCCAATCCAACACTGCCTTAATCTTCCGAGGATCCACTCTAATCCCCTCAGCTGATACTACGTGACCCAAGAAAGTCACCTCCCTAAGCCAGAACTCGCACTTACTAAATTTGGCATAAAGCTGCTTTTCCCTCAGAATCTGCAACACTACTCGCAAATGCGCATCATGCTCCTCCTCTGACTTTGAGTATACCAAAATATCGTCTATAAATACTACGACAAACTGATCCGAAACTACTGGAATACCCGATTCATCATGTCCATGAATGCTGCCGGCGCGTTAGTCAACCCAAACGGCATTACCAGAAATTCGTAGTGCCCATAACTAGTGCGAAATGCCGTCTTATGGATATCAGCCTCTTTCACCTTCAAACCGTGATGATATCCGGACCTTAAATCAATCTTGGAGAAAATTGCTCGCCCCTTGGTGATCAAACAAATCATCTATCCTCGGCAAAGGATACTTGTTTTTGATCATCAGCTTATTCAACTGGCGATAGTCTATACACATCCGCATCGAACCATCCTTCTTCTTGACAAAATGTACCGGCGCTCCCCAAGGCGAAACACTTGGTCGGATAAAACCTCGATCCAACAATTCCTGAATCTGAGCCTTCAATTCCACTAATTCCTTCGGCGCCATCCTATACGGAGCAATAGACACTAGCACAGTTCCGGGTAACAGATCTATACCAAATTCAACTTCACGATCCGGAGGCAATCCCGAAATTTCTTCTGGAAATACGTCAACATATTCCTTTACCGTTCGGACATTCCCCACGATGAGACTCCTTAGCCTCCAATGCACACACATGAACCGTAAATGCCTCACACCCTTCCCGACCAACTTCACGACTTTCAAACGCAGATACCACGTTGGATAGATAATCTCTTCTATTACCTATCATAACCACCTCTTTGCCCTCGGTTGTCTTCAAAACCATGCGCTTAGCGGCAAGAATCCAAACTTGCTTGATACTTGACCAACCATCCATCTCAAGAATCGATCAAACTCCCCAAATGGCGCTTCCATCGGATCGACTACAAACACTATCCCTTGGAGTTCTAGGGGTACATCCCTATCTGACTTATTTACTTCTACAGAGTGACCTAGAGGGCTAAATCTTGTCATCTTCCTAGAAGTAGTCTCGAGTCTAGATTCATAGTCTCTACTATGCTACTAGCAACATACGAATGTGTCAAACCCACATCTATCAAAGCCGTATATGGTACACCAAAGATTAAGAACGTCACGGGTTATAACGTCCGGTGCGTCGCCCTCCTCTCGATGTCTTGCTGCATACACCAAACCAGTTTTGTCTTGCCTCGGTCTTTGCTGCACCTCTGCCCGAAGTTCCGCGGCCTCGACTAGAACCATTACCTCCTCTACCATTACCACGACCTCTCTGTGGTGACGGTCCCTCATTTTTGAACTGAGCACGACCTTGACCCTCAGACTGATTCCTGGCTAGCTTACGTGGATAATCCCTCACACGATGATCCAAATGAGCCACACTCAAAACATCCTTTCCCTCCGGTCCAACATTCGCCCCAATGAGATTTCCCACATCGGTTACACTGTGTTGGTCCCTGATTAGCGATAATGTGCCTCCCAGATTGATTCGGCCCATTCTGCCTAACCCTCTTCTAAGAATTATCGACTGACCCGGATGATCCAAAACCTCTCTTATGTTTATTCTTGTCGTGCCTCTGCCTTACCGATTCCTTTATCCCTTCAGCTATCTTAGTCTTTTCAACTAGCGCGACAAACTCTCGCGCTCCCGATGTGGAGCAATCAGCAATCTCACTCGTCCTCAATCCATCTTGAACCGGACACATCGCTCGTACTCGAAGCCATGATACCTCCAAAGATACCGGCTCAATCTTAAAAATTACGCCTCATATTACGATCACGGACTTACTCCCCGAACCAAACTCGAAATGCCTTACGCTGCGCATCAATGTAACTAGACCCAACATATTTCTTACGATCGCGCCTTAAAATAATCCGAAGTGAGATCTTCCACGCAACACTATTCCGCACCGCGAGCCACCACCGATATGACTCATCCCGAAGAAGCGACACTATCCCTTTCGACTTTTCCTCAAAGACTCGGATCCAAGTCATCCATGATTCGTTCCGTCGCCTCTAACCAATACTCACGCATCTTTGGGAGCCACACGAAACACCTCGAAATACCTCGGCTCCATTGGCTCAAGTCGCTCGGATCTGATTTCCAAATTCCCGCGCCTCCACCTATTCCAAATACCTTCTCAAGAACTCGCAGCATCGCTGAGACATCTGCGTCATCCCCGTTTGATCCTCGATGCTCAACTCCAACCGCTGGTGGTGGGGGTGGTGGTACCTCATTCTCGGATCCTGACCGGACCTCACCGGCTCGCACCACGACCATCCTACCCGACCACGTCCACGAGTAATCGACCCCCGACCTCGAGTGCGATGTCTAAAGTCTCGACTTATCTCGATTTAAAAGTGTTATGCATTAGTCATTATTCCACTTTCTTTAAAACACAGCTTTATGAATAATTTTAATAAGAAGTTGTTTCATGAGTACATTCAACCTATAGTTTGGGTCTCTAGAGTAGTTTCTACTACTAATCACCATGCCATCATCATTATAATCATATCATCAAAAGCAACGATTTGAGATACTTACCCAAGGATCGGTCGGTGCGGGAGACTCGGTGCCATGCCTTTCCAACCATATAATTTTAAACAAAACATTTTAAGACCATACTTTAAATCATTTTGGGCCTCGGGCCCACAGCCGAGCTTTTGAACTTGGCTCTGATACCAATTTGTAACACCCCAAACCCGGTCAATACGCCATGACCGAATCTGGCATGCCACGAAGGAAAACGTTTTGAAGAAAAACAAGTTAACGATTAAATTTTAGTGAAAAACTTTTTGTTGTTCTAAATTCGTAGAAAATTAAGTTGAAAACTGATATTTTATTTTGAAATTCCGTAAATAGATTTTTTTACAACTTAGTCGCAGCTTAGATTCGTAAACCATTTATAAATTAAAGAGAAACTAAAGCAATTAGGTTGAAAATCGTATCTAATAAAAATTTGGAAACTTAAGTTTTTGGAAAATAGTTTGAATTATCGAAAATACTTAAATTGTTAAAAATTATCAATTTATTTAGGTTACCTGATGGTAACGTTTTAAAAACCATCGCGCTTTGTATTTTAGAAAACTTTGTTCACATATCATTAAATCAATCCTGTAATTTGCAAGCTATTCTAAAAACAAATCCAAAGCATATAAATAATCCAAAAAAAAAACATAATTAAAGAGGCCTTATTACAAACCCATAAAAATGAAAACCAAATTAAAATAAAGTACCCAAACGGAAGTTCATGTAAAACCAAATTTCATTGCATGGCCTCCTCGAGTTCATCCGGCTCCTCATCCACGAATTCTACGAATTACCCAAAAAGTAAGGGAGAAGGTGAGTCACCAAGACTCGAGTGCATATTCCCTCTCCCGGGTAAATACCACATACTTACACAAATTATAACCAAGCAATGTATATATATATGATGCACCCAACCTAGCCATCCATAACCCCTTTTCTACCCCGTGTGGTACCAAACCACTGGTGGTGCCAAACCACTGGTGACCAAAGTCACGATATTCAATATTGTGATAACAAATCACTGGTGACCCAAAGTCACAAATAATCAAGTTGTGGGGTCAACCCACTTGTGATACCAAATCACTGGCAACAATCCCATATCTTAAAAGTGGGGCCAACCCACGGTGGTGTTAATCCACAGGGACGAGTCACTATGAGGTGCCAAACCTCTGGTGTCCCAAAGACACAAATGTGATACCAAATCACTGGAGGTGCCAAACCTCTGGTGTCCGAAGACACGAATATCAATCTTCCCCCTCCTCTCATATTTCCCATACCAATGCTATATTTGTACAATTCATGTCAACATACTTTATTATGAAACACATAACAAATATATCATAAATCGTAGATCATGATTTCAATCCACATGTATTAACAACATATAGAAACGGACTTACCCGAATCCTCATTCATACCATCATAGTATCATATCAAGATCTCTTCGTTTTCCACTTTGATAATATGATTAGTAAATTGAAATTATAAATACATGTACATAACCGAGTTATAAAGTGTGTAAGGTACACACCTGACACTACCGCAAGTACTAAAATCCGAAGACCTGATCTACCGCACTAGATCACCTTGTCCTACAATCGGCCAATATTTAAATTATAAACAAAGGCCATTCGGCCATACCACTAAATCCCAATGAGTTATCACTTGAAATACCAAGTCTTACCTAAAGCTTACCCAAAATGATTTTACAAAGAAACGAGGCTTAGATTGATTGCTTCCAACGTCCCGAGGAGCCTAAAAGAAATTGGTTTCTAAGAATGATTAGAACCTTGCAACAATTGTCCAAAATTCGGCCTTTGTCCACAAGAGGAACAACTTAGAAACAATAAAAAGACTAAGGAAAAACGGCCATAACACTTACCTATCTACCAAAACCGTTTGAAGAAAACCAAATGAAGTCCTACCCTTGAAGAAATTCGGCCAAGACAAATCAAATAGGATATGAGAGTTTCGGCTATGATTTTGAAAGAAAATAATTGATATTCGGCTCAAAAGAGATGAAGAATTTGTATGGCAAAGAAGAAAAGAAAAAAATGAAAAGGGAAGAAGGATGATTCGGCTTTAGCAACTAATGAAAGAAAAAATCAAGGGGAAAGGGGAAGAAAGAGATTCGGCCAACACCTATTTTACCAAAGAAGAAAAGTGCACAAAAATGCACAAAGTTCAAATGTAGTTTCGGTTTCAAAAGGAAAAATGAGAGAAAGAGAATGGTATTTGGTTCAACACAAAAATGAGAGCTAAAATCCAAAGCAAATTTGCACAAAAATGCCTAGGTACATTCGGCCAAAGAAGGAGTTTTTGGAGAGAAAAGAAACAAATGCCAAAAGGTGCACAAATGCTAAAGTTGGCCAACTATCCTTCCCCAAACCTCCTATCAATATTCGGCCACCCCCTAGCCATACATGCCGTCCACATACATGCACTAAAGGCCTTGGAATAGTTTCCAAAACATCTCCCTTAAGCCAAGCCTTGAAATCCTCTACATTCCCAAAGTTGAAGAAATTTTATCCCCAAAATCTAGCAATTCTATCCCTTATTTCATGCTTACCATAACCTTAAGTCTTCTTGCCATAAAAAGAAAATTGTCCATCTTATCCATATATATATAGTTGACCGACACTTAATGCTAGGATGTACAAAAAATAAAATCCTCAATATGCTTTCCATGCTACTCGAACCACTTCCCTCAAGCAACCTTTCAAGCTCCTTATCCACTATGCCACTAACTCCTCATGCGCTTTAATTTAACACTTAAATTAACTTAAGTGTCAAGCTCACTTAATCCACTTCACTAAATTTTCCACACTAAAAATTATTCTAGCTTAGCTAATATTTCCAAGCCTTCACACAAATATACTAAGCACACAATAACAATCATATCCGAGCTAATACAGATAACAAGATGATACTCTAATATTTTTAGGATGTTACAGTTCTTCATTATACGACAAATCTAACTGAATTTCAACCTCCGTAGGAGTAATCACATGAGACGGGTCTGATTTGTACCGTCGAAGCATTGACACATGAAACACGTTATGAATCTTTTCTAACTCGGATGGCAACAACAATCTATACGCAACTGGCCCCACACGCTCAATGATCTCATACGGTCCGATGAACCTCGGACTCAACTTGCCCTTTTTACCAAATCGAAGTATTTTCTTCCACGAAAACACTTTCAAAAACACTTTGTCACCAATCTCAAATTCAATATCTTTTTGTTTCAAATCTGCATAAGACTTTTGACGATCTGAAGCCGCTTTCAAGTTATCACGAATGACTTTCACTTTCTACTCAGTCCCTTTTATAAGATCAACCCCGTGAATCTTATTCTCACTCAGCTCAGCCTAATACAATGGAGTTCGACATTTTCGACCATAAAGCGCCTCATACGGTGCCATTTTGATACTAAATTGAAAACTATTGTTGTACGCAAACTCAACCAATGGTAAATGCTTTTCCCACGTACCTTCAAACTCAAGTATACAGCATCTCAGCATATCTTCAAGAACCTAGATGATTCGCTCAGATTGACCATCCATTTGAGGATGAAAAGCAGTACTGAAATGCAATTTTGTGCCTAACGCATCCTGCAATTTCCTTTAAAATCGAGAGGTAAACCTCGGATCTCTATTAGACACTATAGATAGTGGTACTCCGTGCAATCTCACTATCTCGACAATATACAATTCAGCTAACTTATCTAAAGAATAATCGGTTCTCACCAGAACGAAATGGGCTGATTTCGTCAATCTATCTACTATCACCCAGATTACATCTTTCTTACTCGGAGATAAGGGCAAACCCGACACAAAGTCCATCGTAATTCTCTCCCATTTACACTCGGGAATCATAATCGGTTGTAACAAACCGGACGAAACTTGATGTTCAGCCTTAACTTGCTGACAAACTAAACACTTTGACACAAAGTCAGAAATATCCCTTTTCATACCATGCCACCAATAGAACTGTCTGAGATCATTATACATTTTCGTACTTCCCGGATGTACAACCAAATGACTATTGTGAGCTTCAGTCAAAATCATTGAAATCAACACTGAATTTCTCGGAATACAAATCAGGTCTCTAAATCTCAAACAATATTCACTATCAACTCAAAATTCTGATCCAGCGTTCGATTCACATTGAGTTTGTTTAACCATCATTTCAACATCACTTTTCTGAGCATCACAAATCTGATGTACAAACATCGGTTTTATTTTCAACTCGGCCATAACCGCACTATCATCACACACGATCTTTACGAGCATTCATTGCTCGCAGCACATATGGACTTTCGGCTCAAAGCATTAGCTACAACATTAGCTTTACCCGGTGGTAATCTATCACAAGTTCGTAATCTTTCAACAACTCTAACCATCTTCTCATCCGCAAATTCAATTCTTTCTAAGTCATCAAGTACTTCAAACTCTTGTGATGCAGTAAAGATATGACACTTCTCACCAAATAAATAATGACGCCATATTTTCAATGCGAACACAATCGCGCCAATTCAAGGTCGTCGTCGGGTAATTCTTTTCATGCGGCTTTAGCCGCCTCAAGCATAAGCAATAACTTTGCCTTCTTGCATCAAAGACACAGCCCAAACCATTCAACGATGCATCATCAGAAAGTATGAATTCTTTTCCCGATTTCGGTTGAACTAACACTGGTGCTTCTGTCAACAACACTTTCAACTGCTCAAAACTCTGATGACACTTTTCTGACCATTCAAATTTAACATCTTTTTGTAGCAACTTCGTCAACGGAGTCACAATCATCGAGAAGCCTTTCACAAATCGTCTATAATATCCCGCTAGTCCCAAAAAACTACGGACTTCAGACACATTTCTCGGAGGCTTCCATTCTAATATAGCAGCTGGCAGCTGACACAATATGCCCCAGAAAACCAACTTCACGCAACCAAAATTCACATTTACTGAACTTAGCATACAACTATTTCTCACGCAGAGTTTGTAGCACGATTCTCAAATGCTCGACATGTTGCGTCTCATCACACGAATAGGTCAAAATATCATCAATGAACACCACTACAAAGCGAACCAAATACGATCTAAATATCCGATTCATCAGATCCATAAACACTGCAGGAGCATTTGTTAGTCCAAAAGGCATCACTAAGAATTCGTAATGTCTGTACCTCGTTCTGAAAGCAGTTTTTGGCACATCGAATTCTTTAACTCTTAACTGATAGTAACCTGATCTCAAATATATCTTTGAAAACACTGTAGCTCCTCTCAGCTGATCAAACAAATCATCAATACAAGGCAACGGATATTTTTTCTTTATCGTTACTTTGTTCAACTGTCGATAATCAATACACATTCTCATAGTTCCATCTTTCTTTTTCACAAATAACACAGGAGCTCCCCAGGGTGAGAAACTTGGTCGTGCAAATCCTCTGTCAGTCAACTCCTGCAACTGAGACTTTAACTCTTTCAATTCTGTTGGTGCCATTCTATACGGGGCTATCAAAATGGGAGTGGTCCCCGGCACTAATTCAATACCAAATTCAACTTCCCAAATCGGAGGTAATCCCGATAATTCTTCAGGAAACACATCTGGAAACTAACATACTACAGGCACAGATTCAACTTTCTTTTCCGACATTTTTGTATCAATCACGTACGCCAAATAAGCTTCACAACCCTTTCTGACATAGTTCATAGCTTTCATCGCAGATACAACAGCTGATAATCCTTTCATATCATTGGATTCTATTTGAACTAGCTCACCATTCTGACTTTTCAACTCAATACTCTTCCTTTTACAATTCACGATGGCATTATGCAGAGTAAGCCAATCCATACCCAGAATTATGTCAAACTCATCAAATGGTAGTAACATCAAATTAACCGGAAAATAAACATCCCGAAACATCAATGGACAATTCTTGCACACCTTATCCACCAAAACATACTTGCCTAAGGGATTCGATACTCTAATCACAAATTCAGTAGACTCAACAGGTAGAGTCTTACTTGATACTAGATTCACACACACATATGAATGAGTAGATCCTAGATCTATCAATGTAATGACATCAATATCAAATAAAGTGAAAGTACCGGTGATGACGTCTGGAGATGATGCTTCCTCTCGTTCACGTATAGCATAAGCTCGGGCAGGTGCTCTCGCCTCTAACCTCACAGCTGTGTCAGTAGTCCCCCTTTGGCTTCCACTCACATTTCTGGTGTTTCTGGGCGGTCTATCTCTAGCCGTCACATTACTCGGTCTTTCATTCTGAACATTTTCTTCTTCGACCATCTTTGGGCAATCTCGAATAAAATGATCTCGGGATCCACATTTATAACAAACTCTATTATTGTACTTGCCCCAGCATTCTCCCACATGTCATCTTCCACACTGTCTGCACTCAGGTTTGTTACTCTTAACGCTACCAACACTTGATTCAATCGGAGCTTGAGTTCGTGGACCAGCACTTTGTCTCGAATGATCTCTACTTGGATGTCCAAACGAAGCATTTGAACGATTGCTTGCATCTCTAAATCTCTTTGTCGAAGGTTGAGAAAACTTATTCATCGATCTTTTCTTTCATCACGAGCTTGTAATCGACTTTCTTCTTTTCTTTCTTCGAGCTCCTCAGCTTTGCATGCTCTTTCAACTAACACAACAAATTCATTTATATCAAGTATTCCAACCAACAATTTAATATCTTCATTCAATCCCTCAATGAAGCATTTGCACATAGTAGCTTCGATCGAAACACATTCTCTCGCATATTGACTCAATCTTACGAATTCTCGCTCATATTCAGTAACGGACAAACGACCTTGTTTCAGTTCAAGGAACTCTTTACGCTTCGATCAATGAAGCGTTGATCGATATACTTCTTTCTCGAACTCAACTTGAAAGAAGTCCCAAGTGATCCTCTCTCTCTGAAACCACGAAAATCAATGTTTTCACCAATTATAGGTCAGATTCTCAACAATGAAATCGCACACTTAATACACTCATCAGAAGTCAACAACATTTCATCGAATACTTGAATTTTATTTTCGAGCCAAAAGTCGGCCTGCTCGGCATCGTCATCAGCTGTGGCCCTAAACTCTTCGGCCCCATACTTCCAGATCTTATCCACAGGAGGTTTATTCAATCGAATCGGATCTATCACTTGTGGCACAACAGGTACTTGTGGGGGTGGAGGTTGTGGAGCAGCCAGATTCGTTCAAACGAACTCTGAAAACCACTCACTCATCAATCGAAAGAAGGCTTGCTTAGCCTCTTCTCCCTCACTATTATCATTCGGCCTAGATGTGGCCGGTGTTGTCCCTTGAGCGGGAGCAGGCGCGTTACTCTCTACGTCGTCAGTAACCACTCGATCGGGATCCATTACTATACGAAAACACATTTATATCTGTCAAAATTCATCACACTATCGCAATTTCAAATATGGCAAGTATAGCTAGACTCACACACGCTACGTTAGTCCGAGAATCGACTAAACCGTAGCTCTGATACCAACCAAATGTAACACCCGTAACCCGTATCCGTCACCAAATTAGGGTTAAAGGCGTTACCAGACAGATCAAAATTATTTTTAAAAGTTCATACATTCTTCCATCAATCTCAAACATAATGTCCCTTAATACGGTCAACGAGACCTAAAACATGCTTATAAACCAGGTCGGGACTAAACCGGCACACATACAAAATTTCACGAAAATTTAAAACTTTTCTAAGTTTCAGGGTTACACGCTCGTGTAGGCAAGCCGTGTGTCTCCCACGGCTGATGGACACCCCCGTGTGTCCTACCCATGGTCAAATCTGACCTCACATCCACGACCACCAAGCACGCCCGTGTGCCTTGGCCGTGGTCGAATCTGACCGCACATCCACGGCCACCAAGCACGCCCGTGTGCCTTGGCCGTGGTCGAATCTAACTTCACATCCACGGCCACCAAGCACCCCGTGTGCTAAGGCCGTGTACTCTTAGGCCATATACTGACTTTCTCACACGGCTACTAGACACACCCGTGTGTCTTGGCCGTGTGCTATTAGGCTAGCTACTGACTTTACCCCACGGTCATTAGACACGCCCGTGTGTCATAACCGTGTAGGCAAAATAGGCCATTTGCAAGGCCAATTTGCCACTCACACAAGGGTCACACCTACAAGCACATTTAAGCATACTTCCACACACAAATTAGCAACCAACTTTCATGTCAAATGATCAATATATCATCTCATATCATCTTATTTCTAACATGTCAACTTAGGAACTAAATTACACAACTTGAATACATTCAATATCAATCATGATTCATTCCCAAATTTACTAAATCATACTAGCATCATACCAGCACTAATATTACCATTCTTAAGACATTTTATTTACCCACAAGCTATACCAAAATATGCACCATATATCAAAGCCACACAAGCATTTTACCAATATTTATCTACCCACATCACATGGCTATTTTCACATCTCAAACATGTCCTACAAAACTAGCCTATACATGCCATATTTCAGCTATGTTCATCTTTCCCAAAAGTACCAAAATAGATTGCCGATAGTGTGATTGAGATGCTGACGATTCCCGGATCTGAGCTAGCTTTACTGACACTGTAAAATAGAGAAACAATCACATAGTAAGCTTTCAATAGCTTAGTAAGTTCATAACATAATACATTATACCAAAACATACCATCACATAGATTAATTTACAATCATATATATCATACCATTCAACTATTATGTTCAATTAACTCTTCCATTCACACATTCATAATTTCATCAACCACATAGGTTTGAGCGTACCTTAGCCAACACTTAGATGACGATTTCATATGCTATTCAATACTCACTATTTCATTTCCATCAACTATCGTCCTTTCTTCGATTCAATTGCACACTTAGTGCCCCGATATTTAGCCGAAGCTTAATTATCATCACACACATAGTGCATTATATCCAACCACTCTTCAATCGGTATCGCACACACAGTGCCAACCACAAAGTCGAAGCTTATATTATTTTGCACGCATAAAGTCTTTGATCATCTCGAACACGTTTCCGAATACGCACACTTAGTGCCACATAACTCAAACTCGACTCTCACATAGCATCCACATTTCAATATCTTTATAACATTCATTTCATAGCATTTAACATAACTAAATGTTAGTATTATGTCCGAACTTACCTCGGACGTTGAACTATCGCAACGGTCGGTCAATCGAGCACTTTATCTTTACCTCGATCTCGATCCAAACCTCTCCTCTCTTGGTCTATACACATTCAAATTCAATCCATTCAATCACCAAATCATTCATTTTAGTCCAAACACACATATTTAGGGCATTTTACAAAATAGCCCTCACATTTTCACATTTCGACACTTTAGTCCTTAATTCATAAAATCATAAAATACTCATAATTAGCTTGCACCCATGCCTAGCCGAATTCTCACTATATTCATACAAGCCCACACATTTCATTTATTTCACATTTTAATCCTTCAAAATGCTATTTCTTCAATTTTGCCCTAATTAGCTAAATTCATCAAAAATTCAAGAACAAAACATGTTCAATAAACTCATATCTTTCATTTAACACCAACACTCATCACAAAGCTCACCATTTCATCAATGGCACATTTCATAAACATCATCAATTCACAAAATTTAAGCATGAGTTTTAAAGAGCACAAAGCAACGATCACAAAAACGTAGAAATTATCAAAAATCGAAGCAAAACATACCTTAAATTTTGAATCACAAGCTAGCTGAAAGTTTAGGGTTCTTCCTTCTTTTTACTATCTTTGTTTTTCGGCAGTAAGCATGAATGAACAACCCCCACTTTCCATTTCATTAAATTATAATATAACTTTGTAATATAATATCATGCTTTTATCTTTTATAAATAATAAATAAAAGCCTTATATTAAACAACATGCCGTCCACCACTCTCACATTTGGCTAAATTGCAATATAAATCCTCCCAATTATATAGACAACAACAATTTAGCACTTATCAATTAGTACGCAACATTTTTCACTTTACGCGATTAAGTCATTTCTCTTAATTCAGCACACAATTGATAAAATTATCACACAGAATTTTCACACAGACTATGCCACATACTATTCACACAGAAAATAATATTAAATTATCATTCTGACCTCGAATTTGTGGTCTCAAAATCATTGTTCCGACTAGGGTCCAAACCAGGCTGTTACATAACTAACTAAGTCACCATGCACTAAATAAAAAAAATTTAAACAGCTGTGAACTTAACGAGTTCACCCAAAACATCTGGGGTGGGTAGATACTTAACAGAAGAGTCCACCAAATCCTGGAGTTTGCCAAAACTTAAAGTCTGCCAAATGGCGAATCACACAAAATTCTCTACTTAGGCAAAACAAATACTTTACTTATTCAATTCTACCCTTTACTGTAACAGCTCTAACCCGTCTCCGTCGTCGAATTAGGGTTACGAAGCATTACCATGCAAATTCGACCAATTAATATAAAAACATTTCAAGAATGTCATTTAACAACAATCACATAAACTCATCAATAACCTAGCATACATGTACATTTGGGCCTTAAATCGGGCTTTGGAGGCCCTAAAATCAGATTAGAAACAATTCAAGATTAATTCGAAACAAATCAAAAAGTTTGGGAAAAAGTTGAAAATTTTGAAAACAGAGGTCACACGGCTGTATGGCCAAGCCGTGTAACAATCAAAAAAAGGGACACACGGCCGTGTCCTAGCCCGTGTCTCTACCCGTGTTGTAACACCCAAAACCTGGCCTAGAAGTTAGGCCCGAATCTGGCGTGTCACATTGAAGTGTTTTTCGAAAACCATGTTTTCATTAAAAACCCTTCTTAATTAACACCTTGTGTAAAATCCTAGTTATGTTAGTTTATTTATTATTATTTAAAACGTGGTGGACAGAAAAATTATTAAGTTTATTCCCAAAACTTCTTTTCAGTTGCGGAAGCTAAGTTTAAAAGAAACTTGTAGTTAGCCCATTTTTCCCGGGCTTAAATGACAAACCAAAAACAAAAAAAAAAATATAATAAACAAAAATATAAATAATAAATGTCCAGTTTACAAAGCCAAAGCCCAAATAAACTGCCCACTAACTCATTACCAGACTAGCCCAAAACCCAAATACACCCTGACCCGAACTACCCAGACCCAAATTACACGGCCCAAAAACTTAAACAGAAACCAGAAGGCCTAGCGTTTCTGAAACCCTAGGCGCCGCAAGCTTTGCCCCAACAGGAACCCAATCGTCGCGCCATAGCACCCCAGCCCTTTGCGCCGCAATCAGATCCTTGCACCCGGGCCTTCGGTCGTGCCGCAATCTACGCGCGAATCTTGCACCATCTCCGGATTTCTCGATCACCTGCAAGAAAAGTAAAGATGACAGCAAAACAAACATGGCAATATTTTTGTTTCTTTTTTTTATTCTTTGTTTTGAAGGCTATAAAAGCCTTACATAATCTGTAAAAAAGAACACACGGACACAAAGAAAAAATACAAAAAATATTCAGAGTACAATACGCAGTTTTTTTTGAGGTGATTTCTTATTTTATTCGCATTATTCAATACATGCATTTTTATTTATAAAATAGTTTTAAAAAAAATAAAAAGGGGCGAGTTTACCTTTCGGGACTGAGGATTTTAACCTTCAGCCACCATCATTGGTGGCGCGTGAGGCGCGTGGGATGGTGGCCCGAATCTCCGGCGATGGAGCCCAGACGAGAGCACTGAGAGGATTTCCAAATTTTTTTTAAAAACAAGGCGCAAATGTTTTTTTTGGTCTAAAATTGACTTTTATAAGAGCTTAAAAATGACGCCGTTTTTGCTTAAGCTGATAAGCACAAAACGACGTCGTTCGGCCCAGGATCCGCGCGCTGACCCGAAAACCCGGGGAGGATCCGTGTGTTTTATAAAAAAGGGAAATTTACCCTTTTAGTCCCTCCGCTATTTCATTAAATTTAATTTCGTCCAATTCAATTTTTTATTTATTTTAAATTAGCCCAAAAACTTATACTCTGTTTCAATCTGATCCTCGGGTTCCTTAAAGGCAAATAATCAGAACGACGTCATTTTGGAAAGAAGGCATAATTGCCTAATGAGTCCCTACAGTATGACGCGCGTTATAAATTAGTCCTTTATACTTATTTTAATTATTTAATCCTTATTTTAAAAAAAAATTATTTTCCATTTTAAATTATTTTAACATTATATTAAAATTATTTTATTATATTAAAATCATATTATTTTTAAAAAAATTAATTTATTAATAAAAGTTTTACGTATTATTTTTCTTAAATACTTAGTATTTTTTAAATATTACATTATTACTATTTATTATTTTATTTAATTATTTTTATATTGCATAATATTTTATAACTTTTATGTTTGTTATTGTATTATATGTATATTTTAAAATTTTGTATATATAGTATTATATTATATTATTTTCTAAAATCTTACTTGGTATAAAATTTATTTATAACATATATTTATTTTTATTGCTTTTATAAAATATATGTATTATTTTATTATTGTAACATCCTAGAATTAGGGGTTCTGCATTTTATGCTTTTCTGTGTGCTTGGCTTGTGCTGCTTGTTATTTAGGTGTGCTTGGGGGTCCTGGGGAGGCCCGGGTTCAAGCCAGAGCCTTGGTGAATTTTTTCTTTTTGGGCATCTAAGGGGGGAGAGCTAGCAGGAGCAGGCCTTAAGTTTATTTGTGTGTGTTTGTTGACACAAAGAAGCTTGTGTCCAAGTGGAGGCGGCGTCACTTGTAGGAGCAGAAGGGGAGGAGTTTGAATCCAATAAGCCTCATTATGAAGCTTTATTTTTTGGCGCCAGGTTGGAGAGGAGATGATTTCGGCTTGGACTCTTCAAGGGTGGTGGTTGAATGAGTCAACAAGTTCAAATGGATGGACAAGAGTGTAACACCCCTAACCCGTACCCGTCGCCGGATTAGGGTTATAAAGCATTACCGGACTCAATACAGATCATTACATCCATTTATCACAATTCATATGTTTATTAAAATCAAAGAGATTTAATTCATGCTTGTACAAATCAACCGTTGAATTAAGGATTATATGTCATTTAAATGTTTATCATAAGTTTGAGTATGCGCCTATCACTTTATGCATATGCAGTAACATAAATATAACTATCACTTATTCAATTATCAACTTGTCATTTCATAACTCATATGCACATGCATAGTTAATCATAAACTCTCATATCATTTTATAGTATATCTGCACACATACAAAAGACTCAATCTAGGTTCGCATTTACCATGATTTATAAACTCATCATCTTTACCATTTCAAACTTATCATTTAATCAACCACATATTCGAATTCCACATAATACAAACCTATTTCTTTCATTTCGTTTCATAACATTTAAACATTACAGTTTCATGCACTTCTAACCCAAACTTACTACTCAATTAATTTATCCGAACATATAATGCATGCACATATGCTCTTATCTAATTTTCCCATTTATGACAAAGATATCCCAGAATCCATAGGTTATGAAGCATAAATATAAGACTCGATCATTCCATTTTATAACCTACAAGCCGAGACATTTATTCATTTTCACACCCACTCTTCATAAAAAAAAATACACTTCTAATAACTTCATTTCATAACCGAGCAACCATAATACTAATTATTACTCAGAACTTATTTATAAACCAAATAGTTTCATGGATATATGTCATAAATCCTACCTATTCAGCATGAAACATATATAAATATAATTATACCTATATCATGCATTCATTTATTTATCCAACAGAAACATGCACGCATCACGCACCAAGGATAAATTTACATCATTTAATATTAACATTAAGAACTAGCCATTTTCGCATGGCTATTATACATCATCAAAACAATATTTAGACATAGAGTTAGTCTATACATGCCTTTTATTTAAAACCAAATATATAAGTACCAAAAGGAGTTGATAGTGTGGTTGATACTTCGACGATCCTTTGAGCCCGTAGCTTAAACGAAATCTATAAAACAAACAAGGGTTACACGCAAGGTAAGCATGCTAGCTTAGTAAGTCTTAAGCAACCTCAATATGACAATCGAGTATACAAGCATTCAATAGAACATTTCCTAACATGAAACATCCAAAACTTAATATTTAATTTACCCAAACCGAATATCTTTTCTCCTGTACATATATCAACTTTCATTTCTTCACCGTAGTATATTATATAATTGAATAAAATAATTATCCACTTATACTTATAATTTTACTTATACAAATATTTACTACTTTCATGCTTTTCTATAAACATTTCAATCATAGTATACATCATAATTACATTCCATCTATTATAAACACACCACTTTCTTTCACCATTTCATTTACTTAGCAATATAGCATATAATCCTAACATTAAAGTATGCTTAATACATACCTTATAACCGAATTGCAAATTCACTCCCAAAAGCTTAGGCATACTCAATTCATTAGCTAGATATTACTAACATTACCCGAATCTCACACATACCGGCACTAAGCTCGCTGATTCGAGGTCCGAAATCATAACACCAGGCATTAAGCACGCTGAGGCACTAAGCTGAATTATGTCATCGCACGAGGCCTACTAGGCACAAAGCCCGAAATATGTCACCACGACGAGGCACGCTAGGCACAAAGCCCGAAATATGTCACCGCACACGAGGCCTACTAGGCTCAAAGCCCGAATATCGTATGGTTATTCTTCAATTCACACCATAGGGCTAACTTTACAACAACTCATATATCACCAATTATTTTCACATATCCAATCAAAAATTTTATTTGTTCACATCACATTTTATAACACTTCAATCAATTCAATTTAGCACCCTTGTATTCGGCTAGTTCACATATTCATGCCAAAAGTATTCAAATTTTATCATTCAATATAATTATAAATCATTTATTAACATATATTCGCTTAAAGACTTACCTCGGCTGTCGATAGACCGTGCAAATCGGCTATTCGAGAACCTTCCGTCTTCCCCGATCTAATTCCATTTTTCTTTGCTCTTGATCTAAAACACATTAAATTCAGCTTATTCAAGTACAAATCACTTCAATTTAGTCCCAAAACACATCAACATGCAATTTACTATTTTACCCCTACTATTTCAAAATTTTCCATTTTGGTACTAATTACACAAAACACAAAATACTCCCAATTTGCCAAGACTATACAAGGGCCGAATATTCCTAGGGGCTTTACAAGCCCTTCCATTTTATTTATTTTGCAATTAAACCCCTCTAAAATTTTATTTTTACAAATTGGCCCTAAAAACAAAAATTCATCAAAACTTCCAATACATAAAATACTAATCTTTAACTTATCTTTTATCTAAAATCATCAAACATAAAAAACCATATGAACCTATCAATATCCGAACATCAAGCATGCTTAGATTCAAAAATTTTAACATGAGTCAGATAGTATACGAAGCAACGATCACAAAAACGTAAAAATTATCAAAAACCGACTAAAAATACATACCCGATTTAGCTTGAATGTATGACTGAATGCTCAAAACCTTTAAACCTTTATTTCCTAGCTCACATACGGCAATGAAGAAGAAATAACAAACATGATGGCTTTTAATTTCATATTATTAAACATATAATAACATTTTTTTAATGTTTTACTATTTTAACCTTTAATAAAAAAATAAAAACAACATATAAATTAAGGTCAATCTTGTCATATGCCACCCACTAACTTAAAAATGGGCTATTTGCCCTTTTAATACCTCATATTAAAAGCCATCATCATTCTAGCACTTTTCACTATAGTATGCAACTTTTACTCTTTCGCGATTAAGTCCTTTTGTCAAATTGAACACACAAACGATAAAATTTTTCTCTGAAATTTTCACACACATTAATTCACGCATAATAAGCACAGAATATAATATTTAAATATCTCTCAGACTCAGATTCGTGGTCCCGAAATCACCGTTCCGATTAGGGTCAAATTCAGACTGTTACAACTCTCCCCCCTAAGGGATTTTCGTCCCCGAAAATCTTACCGTTAAACAAAGTCGGATATTGTTGCCTCATTAAATCCTCGGGCTCCCACGTAGCCTCTTCCACTCCATGCCGATACCATAGTACTTTCACTAATGGGATTCTTTTGTTTCTTAACTCTTTCATTTCCTGAGCTAAAATACGAATCGGTTCTTCCTCGTATGTTATATCGGGTCGGATTTCAATCTCAGATGGAGCAATCACATTTGACGGATCTGATCTATATCTACGAAGCATCGAAACATGAAATACATCGTGTATCCTTTCCAACTCAGAGGGTAACCTCAATCTATATGCAACAGGTCCAATACGTTCGATGATTTCATACGGTCTGATAAATCTCGGACTCAACTTGCCTTTTCGACCAAATCGGAGTACTTTCTTCCACGGAGAAACTTTTAAGAATACTCGATCTCCGACCAAATTCAATGTCTTTACGTTTCAAATTAGCATAGGACTTTTGACGATCCGGCGACTTTCAAATTGTCTCTAATAATAGCTACTTTCTGCTCTGTTTCTTTAATCAAATCAACCCCGTGTATCTTATTCTCACCGAGCTCGATCCAAAGATAATGGTGTTCGACATTTTCGCGTGCATAAGGCTTCATAAGGCGCCATTTTGATACTAGATTGAAAGCTATTATTGTAAGCAAATTCAATGAAAGGTAGGTATCGTTCCCACGTACCTTCAAACTCAAGAACGCAACATCTCAACATGTCCTCAAGTATCTGAATAGTTCGCTCGCATCGACCATCATGTCATGCGGATGAAAGGTCATACTAAAATGAAGTTTAGTACCTAATGCATCTTGCAACTTCTTCCAAAACCGTGATGTAAATCTCGGGTCTCTGTCTGAAACAATGAAACTTGGTACACCATGCAATCTCACAATCTGTGATACGTACAATTCAGCCAGTTTATCGAGTGAATAGTCTGAACGAACTGGCACAAAATGAGCTGATTTAGTCAGTCTATCAACTATAACCCAGACGGCATCTTTCTTACTTGGTGTCAAAGGGAGACCGGATACAAAATCCATTGTAATTCTATCCCATTTCCATTCAGGTATCATGATTGGCTGAAGTAATCCGGATGGCACTTGATGCTCAGCTTTTACTTGCTGACAAACTAGGCATTTCGAAACAAATTCAGATATATCCTGTTTCATGCCCGGCCACCAATAGAACTGTTTCAAATCATTATACATCTTTGTGCTACCCGAATGTATTGATAATCGACCACTATGAGCCTCGCTCAGAATCATCTGAATCAAATCAGCATTTCTCGGTACACACAATCGGCCTTTATAGCTCAAACAGTCATTTTTATCAATTCGAAACTCTGCCTCTGAATCATTTTTACATTGTGCTCGTCTAGAAGTCATATCTTTGTCAACTTTCTGTGCATCGCAAATTTGTTGAATAAACAACGGTCTAGCCTTCATTTCAGCTATGATCGACCCATCTCTATATATAACCACATGTGCGTTCAACTTACGAAGAGCAAACAATGATTTTCGACTTAGTGCATCCGCAAACAACGTTAGCTTTTCCCGATGATAGTCAATTACCAATTCGTAATCTTTTAGCAATTCCAACCACTGCTGCTGTCTTAAATTCAGGTCTTTTGAGTCATCAAATACTTGGACTTTTGTGATCCGAGTAAACATGGCATTTCTCACCGAATAAGTAATGACGCCAAATCTTCAAAGTAAACACAATGGTACGCAAGCTCTAAATCATCGTCGGATAATTTCTTTCATGCGGCTTCAATTGTCTCGATCGCGAGGCTACTACTTTGCCTTTACGCATCAATACACAGCCAAACCACTTAAGGAAGCATCGAATACACGACAAATTCCTTACCCGATTCAGTGAGCTAAAGCGGAGCTTGATCCAACAAGGCTTTCAATCGATCGAAACTCTTCCGACACTTTTCCGACCACTCGAACTTTACATCTTTACGTAGTAGCTTTGTCAAAGGTGTAGCTATCACGAAAAACCTTTCAAACCGTCTGTAGTAGCCCGCAAGTCCCGAGCTTGAATCTCGAAAACATTTTTCTGGTGGCTTCCAATCAAGTATAGCCGAGATTTTGTTCGGATCGACTCGAATACACGATCTTGAAACAAACATGTCCCAAAAAGCTAACCTCTTTCATCCAGAACTCACACTTACTAAACTTCGCATACAACTGTTGATCTCTCAAAGTTTGTAGCACTAATCTCAAATGCTCGGCATGTTCGGTTTCATCTTTGGAGTAGATCAGTATATCATCAATAAACACTACTACAAACCGATCCAAAAAGCGTGCAAGACTCGATTCATTAGATCCATAAAAACAAAGAGTGCATTAGTGAGTCCAAAAGGCATAACCAGAAACTCAAAATGTCCGTACCTCGTCCGGAATGCAGTCTTTGGCACATCTGTATCTCTGACTCGCAACTGATAATAGCCCGATCTCAAATCTATCTTCGAAAATACTGAAGCCCCTTTCAACTGATCAAACAAGTCATCAATCCGAGGTAATGGGTACTTATTCTTTATAGTTACCTTATTCAGTTGCCGATAATCAATACACATTCGCATCGTTCCATCTTTCTTCTTCACAAAAGAATCGTGCACCCCAAGGGGAAAAGCTTGGTCATGCAAAACCCTATCATCAACTCTTGCAATCTGCGCTTTCAACTCTTTTAACTCGATGAGGTGCCATCCGATACGGAGCTATCAAAATCGGAGTCGTTCTTGGTACTAATTCAATGCCGAACTCAATCTCTCGTACTGGTGGTAAACCCGGTAGTTCTTCCGAAAACACATCTGGGTATTCACACACAATCGGTACAGATTCAATATGCTTTTCGGACACTTTATTATCCAATTACATAGGCCAAATAAGCTTCACACCCTTTTCTCGCGTTTCGGGCTAACATCGAAGATATTATCTTTGTAGGAAACCCACTTAAATCACTTTGGATTCGATTACGATGATCTCCCCGTTCTGACATCTCAAATCAATAAGCTTTCTTTTGCAATTCACCACTGCATCATGTGAAGTTAACCAGTCCATTCCCAAAATTATATCAAACTCATCGAAGGGCAACAACATTAAATTGGCTGGGAAGCAAGAATCCCGAATCATCAACGGGCAACCTCTACACACTTTGTTAACAAGCACACATCTACCCAAAGGGTTGGACACACGAATCACAAACTCAGTAGACTCAACTGGCAGAGTCTTACCGAATACTAGAGTTTCACACACATATGAATGAGTCGAACCAGGATCAATCAATGCAATCACAGTAGTATCATAAAGGGTGAAAGTACCGGTAATGACATCGGGGGAGGAAGCATCCTCTCTGGCTCGTGTAGCATAAGCTCTAGCTGGAGCTCTAGCCTCAGATTGAACTGCAGTGTTCTTCGTTCCTCTCTGACTACCACCTACATTACCTGAATGTCTGGGTAGTCTACCTCGCGCTGACATGTTGCCCGACTTAATATTCTGAACTGTATTCTGCTCAACTAACATCGGACATTCCCTAATAAAATGATCTGATGATCCACACTTAAAACAAGACCGATCACGGAATTTACAACTCCCGGAATGCCATTTCCCGTAGTGCTTGCATTTAACTCGGTTCTATGGAGCGTTACCAACACTGGCCATCGAGGTAGCTCGGGAGCCCACTGGAGGTTGATCTCGTCTAGGTAAGTCTGAAGTAGCTTTATGTCTAAATTTGAAGTCATCTCTGAACTTCTTAGATGTAGAATGGAAGGTCTTACCCGCCGATCTCTTACGAGTGTCTCTAGCTTCTGTCTCAGCCTTTCTTTTCTCCTTCCCGAGCTCTTCAACTTTGCAAGCTTGCTCGACTAGAGTCACAAACTCTTTGATTTCAAGAATACCAACAAGAAACTTTATATCTTCATTCAAACCGTCTTCGAACCTTTTGCACATAATGGCTTCAGTAGAAACACACTCTCTAGCATATCTGCTGAGCCTGACAAATTTCCGTTCATATTCTGTCACGGTCATTCGCCCATGTTTCAGTTCAAGAAATTCTTTTCGTTTTTGATCAATGAATCTTTGACTGATATATTTCTTGCGGAATTCATTCTGGAAGAAATCCCATGTCACTTTTTCTTTCAGAACCACTGATACTAGTGTATTCCACCAGTGATATGCAGTGTCCCGAAGTAAAGATATAGCACACTTCAAGCATTCGTCTGGAGTACAAGATAGCTCATCAAGTACCCGAATAGTGTTATCAAGCCACATTTCGGCTCGCTCTGCATCATCATCATCATTGGCCCTGAATTCTTCGGCCCCAAATTTCCTGATTTTATCAACTGGAGGCCTACTAGATCTCATCGGATCTATCATCGGGGGTGCTGAAGGTATCGGAGTTGGATTATTCGGGGGTGGAGGTTGTTGTACAGCCGGGTTAGTCTGAATAAACTGGGTAAACCACTCGTT
The DNA here is from genome assembly GCA_025698515.1 of Gossypium sturtianum. NCBI lineage: Eukaryota > Viridiplantae > Streptophyta > Magnoliopsida > Malvales > Malvaceae > Gossypium > Gossypium sturtianum. The sequence continues at coordinate 55,188,792 of CM046949.1, read as the reverse complement.
CATCATCTGATAGAAGGCTTGTTTAGCCTCCCCCTCGTGGCTACCCGAAACTGGTCGAGAGTCTACCGGCACTGATCCTCGTGCACGGTCAGGCGCTACACTCTCTACATCATCCGCTACGGCTCTTTCAGGATCAGTGTCCATTTACTATATAAAACACAGTTCAGAATGTCAGAAGTCACCACACTATCAATATGTAACAAAGGCATGTATAACTAGACTCTAACGCTCTACGGTAGTCCTAGAATCGACTAAACCGTAAGCTCTGATACCAATAAAATGTAACACCCCTAACCCGTACCCGTCGCCGGATTAGGGTTATAAAGCATTACCGGACTCAATACAGATCATTACAGCCATTTATCACAATTCATATGTTTATTAAACTCAAAGAGATTTAATTCATGCTTGTACAAATCAACCGTTGAATTAAAGATTATATGTCATTTAAATGTTTATCATAAGTTTGAGTATGCGCCTATCACTTTATGCATATGCAGTAACATAAATATAACTATCACTTATTCAATTATCAACTTGTCATTTCATAACTCATATGCACATGCATAGTTAATCATAAACTCTCATATCATTTTATAGTATATCTGCACACATACAAAAGACTCAATCTAGGTTCGCATTTACCATGATTTATAAACTCATCATCTTTACCATTTCAAACTTATCATTTAATCAACCACATATTCGAATTCCACATAATACAAACCTATTTCTTTCATTTCGTTTCATAACATTTAAACATTACAGTTTCATGCACTTCTAACCCAAACTTACTACTCAATTAATTTATCCGAACATATAATGCATGCACATATGCTCTTATCTAATTTTCCCATTTATGACAAAGATATCCCAGAATCCATAGATTTATGAAGCATAAATATAAGACTCGATCATTCCATTTTATAACCTGCAAGCCGAGACATTTATTCATTTTCACACCCACTCTTCATAAAAAAATACACTTCTAATAACTTCATTTCATAACCGAGCAACCATAATACTAATTATTACTCAGAACTTATTTATAAACCAAATAGTTTCATGGATATGTGTCATAAATCCTACCTATTCAGCATGAAACATATATAAATATAATTATACCTATATCATGCATTCATTTATTTATCCAACCGAAACATGCATGCATCACGCACCAAGGATAAATTTACATCATTTAATATTAACATTAAGAACTAGCCATTTTCGCATGGCTATTATACATCATCAAAACAATATTCACACATAGAGTTAGTCTATACATGCCTTTTTATTTAAAAACCAAATATATAAGTACCAAAAGGAGTTGATAGTGTGGTTGATACTTCCGACGATCCTTTGAGCCCGTAGCTTAAACGAAATCTATAAAACAAACAAGGGTTACACGCAAAGGTAAGCATGCTAGCTTAGTAAGTCTTAAGCAACCTCAATATGACAATCGAGTATACAAGCATTCAATAGAACATTTCCTAACATGAAACATCCAAAACTTAATATTTAATTTACCCAAACCGAATATCTTTTCTCCCTGTACATATATAACTTTCATTTCTTCACCAGTAGTATATTATATACTGAATAAAATAATTATCCACTTATACTTATAATTTTACTTATACAAATATTTACTACTTTCATGCTTTTCTATAAACATTTCAATCATAGTATACATCATAATTACATTCCATCTATTATAAACACACCACTTTCTTTCACCATTTCATTTACTTAGCAATATAGCATATAATCCTAACATTAAAGTATGCTTAATACATACCTTATAACCGAATTGCAAATTTACTCCCAAAAGGTTAGGCATACTCAATTCATTAGCTAGATATTACTAACATTACCTGAATCTCACACATATCGGCACTAAGCATACTGATTCGAGGTCTGAAATCATAACACCAGGCATTAAGCTGCTGGGCACTAAGCCCGAATTATGTCACCAAGCACGAGGCCCGCAGGCACCAAAGCCCAAAATATGTCACCGGCACGAGGCCTGCTAGGCACAAAGCCCGAAATATGTCACCGGCACGAGGCCTGCTAGGCTCAAAGCCCGAATATCAGTGTGGTTATTCTTCAATTCATAGTCCATAGGGCTAACTTTACAACAACTCATATATCACCAATTATTTTCACACATCCAATCAAAAATTTTATTTGTTCACATCACATTTTATAACACTTCAATCAATTCAATTTAGCACCCTTGTATTCGGCTAGTTCACATATTCATGCCAAAAGTATTCAAATTTTATCATTCAATATAATTATATATCATTTATTAACATATATTCGCTTAAAGACTTACCTCGGCTGTCGATAGACCGTGCAAATCGGCTATTCGAGAACCTTCGTCTTCCCCCGAACTAATTCCGTTTTTCTTTGCTCTTGATCTAAAACACATTAAATTCAGCTTATTCAAGTACAAATCACTTCAATTTAGTCCCAAAACACATCAACATGCAATTTACTATTTTACCCCTACTATTTCAAAATTTTGCATTTTGGTACTAATTACACAAAACACAAAATACTCCCAATTTGCCAAGACTATACAAGGGCAGAAGAATATTCCTAGGGCTTTACAAGCCCTTCCATTTTATTTATTTTGCAATTAAACCCTCTAAAATTTTATTTTTACAAATTGGCCCTAAAACAAAAATTCATCAAAACTTCCAATACATAAAATACTAATCCTTCACTTATCTTTTATCTAAAATCATCAAACATCAAAACCATATGAACCTATCAATAGCCGAACATCAAGCATGCTTAGATTCAAAAATTTTAACATGGGTCGGATAATTATACGAAGCAACGATCACAAAAGCGTAAAAATTATCAAAAGCCGACTAAAAATACATACCCGATTTAGCTTGAATGTATGATCGAATGCTCAAAACCTTTAAACCTTTATTTCCTAGCTCACATACGGCAATGAAGAAGAAATAACAAACATGATGGCTTTTAATTTCATATTATTAAACATATAATAACATTTTTTAATGTTTTACTATTTTAACCTTTAATAAAAAAATAAAAACAACATATAAATTAAGGTCAATCTTGTCATATGCCACCCACTAACTTAAAAATGGGCTATTTGACCTTTTAATACCTCATATTAAAAAGCCATCATCATTCTAGCACTTTTCACTATAGTATGCAACTTTTACTCTTTACGCGATTAAGTCCTTTTGTCAAATTGAACACACAAACGATAAAATTTTTCTACGAAATTTTCACACACATTAATTCATGCATAATAAGCACAGAATATAATATTTAAATATCTCTCAGACTCGGATTCGTGGTCTCAAAACCACCGTTCCGATTAGGGTCAAATTCAGACTGTTACAAAGAGAGCTTGAAGGAGTTTGAATTGGTCAAACCAATTTGAAAGAGTGATGGGGAGTATTTGGTGGAGCAAATCAAGGGATTTGGTGGATGGTGGAGTTGTTGGCCGAATGTGGGGATCTTGGAGGGGAGAATTTCGGTTTAGTTGCTAGAGGTGTGTGCCGAAATTCTCATTAGTCTTAGGCTTTTCCCATTTTGGTATTTTCGGTCATAGGAGGTGGGTGTGTGCCGAATGTGAGAGAGAGCTTTTTTTATTCCATTTCGGGTTTGCCTATTCTTTATAAGTGCCGAAAAGTCCATAAGTGCATCTTGGTTCTTTTACTTCTTTTTACATTTCTTTCTTAAGTGCTTTCGGGTTTTCTTTTTGGTCATTTTCATCATCCTTTTCTCCAATTCTTCGCAAGCCGAATTCTCTTGAAGCCACTCCTTGCCGAATCACCCTCTTACCATTCTCTTTCAATCATCACCATAACCGAACCTTACCTCACTGAGATCATCTCTCTCTTTTTATTTCTATTCACTTTCTCTTCTACACTCTTTTTCTCCATAGCCGAACCTCAGGTTACCCACTTGCCTTTCTTTTTCATTTTTCTCCTCTTTGTTCTATTCTTCTAGCCGAAACCTGCTCTCCTTTTGCGGTCTTTACATTTAATTTCCTTAGGCCGAATTCTTCTTGTTCATCTCCTGCAAGTTGTTTCCATCACCAAAAACCGAATCTTTCTTGCTACCCCTTTCTAAACCGACTCCTTACTTGTGTGTCTATCATAGTCAATTTTGGATTTCTTCTATTATTCAAGCTAGAGCCGATTTGCCTTGGGTTCCATTCGGCCTCTCCCTGTTCAAGGTAATGTTCTTTTCTTTTTATTAATCTGTCCATTTCCGTTACTTCTCCTAAAGAAGTCGAACACTCATCTTCTAATCGTTAAACCAAATGTGATTTTTATCTCTCGTATCTGGTTACTTCATCACATTGTGTTCTTGCTTTTTCTATGATTCGTGATAGATTGTCGTTAGATAAGCTGAGCATACTACAACCAAATTCGTGGTGGTGCAATTCCTCGTTTTCCTTAAGGTAAGGAGTTTTCTTTAGTCTTATACGATTAGACTCTCTTCCGTTTCACTCTGCCTTAATCAAATCTTTTGGTTAGCCAACCAAACGTTTCTCTTTGAGTACTGATCAAGGCTCTTCATGGATGCGAGTGCCAGCCAATCTAAGGAGAGGAGTGGACCCGTAGTCACTGCTCCTAAGTTTAAATGACGTGCTGTGTCGGCGGTTCGAGACTTTCCACCGGGTTGTGGTAGGGAGCCGACTTCTGCTTGGGATAGACAAATTGCGGTTGTTTCTTCTAGTGAGAGTGTTGACAATCTAGAGTGTATAGTTTTACTCGTAATCAGGTGTGTAACGCTCACACTTTTCTTTATTATTTGCGTTAGTAACTATGTTGGCTGAAAGTCGAAACGACTGTATAGATAGTCGAGATACCCTTGTGGGTAAGGTTGGAGACACCGGGTAAGTACCACTATGATTTTACTTTCGAAGATATGTATGTATGAATTAATTGTCTGTTGTACATGGAAAGTATGTTTGCATTCATCTCAATATGATAATATGTTGCATGGGCTTTGGGATATGATTGACAGGGGGAAGTGTGATTTAGTAACTCACATCACACGTTGATGCAGGACCACGGTGGTTTGGAACCACGTATACATATATTTATCAGTGACTTATCTCAGTGGTTTGGTACCACAGTGGGTTGGCCCCACATATACTTATCAGAGATTGTCACAGTGGTCTGGGACCACTGTGGGTTGGCCCCACTTTTATATATACTATGACTCTGTCACAAGTGGTCTGGGACCACAGTGGTTTGGAACCACAGTGGCTTGGTGCCACGGGTGTTTGGCTGAATCAGGTGACCTAGAGGATGGAAAAATAGGTTGGGCTGGGCTGCATTGCATACATTTTTAATATGCTATATTGTGAGGGCTAAGACCCAATGTGCATCTTTGGGCTTAAAGTCCGATTGCATTATAAAGGGAATTACACACTGAGTCTCGGTGACTCACCCCTCTGCTTAATTTTGCAGGTAACCCCTAGTTGCGGATTTGGAGCCGAGGTGGGCTTGAGGTGGCCATGCATTACTTTCTTGTAAACTTTCGGTTCTTATTTAAACTTACTTTTTTTATTTATGGGATTTTGCAATGTAATAAGGCCTCCATAACTTTAATTTGGGTTTTTGCTTTAAATTGGTTATTGCATATCTTATGAATCGTCAAATAAGGAGTTTCCTAAAATAAAAATATAAACAATCATATTTTTAAAGTATTAACAAAAGATGACAAGTGATTAAAGGTTTAAGCTAAATAATCTTGAGATTTTCTTAAAACCTCAACATCATTTTCAAATGTCACGTTTATGGAATTTCTTGATTTCGGCCTTCGTGAAACAAAACTGTTTACGGCCTTTTTAGTTCACTTTTAAATAGAAGTTGGTAAGAAAATCTTCAACCAAAATTTTAAATTATCTTTAAGATTGAATCACTAAACGAAAAGTTTTCCAAATTACGATGTTCTGTTGAAAATTTCAAAACTACCTTTCTTGTAACATACCAGACTCGGTCGTAACGAATTGACCGGGTTTGGGGTGTTACAATTATGGTATCAGAGCCTAGGTTGCAAAACTTGGCTGTGGGTTTGGGGTTTAAAAATGTTTTCAAAAGTTGGTTTGGAATATGGTTTAGAAAAATACATGTTTTCTGGAAGTATGGCACCCGAGTCTCCGGCACCAATCTGCACTGTAAGTTTTCTGATTATTGTTTGAATTCTTATGAAAAAATTTTATTGTGATAGATAGTTCTAAGAAATTCAACTTTAGAAACTGATACCTTTAGAAATATGTTTTTGCGAAAACTACTTCTAATGCTATTTCCATAAGACTGTCCAGTAATAAACAGTGGAAGAAATGCTAACTCATAAAATTGTAATCAGATTAAGTTGAATTCATAATCATGAGCGCTAGAGGACATGGACATGGTATGCGCGACCGTGGTAAAGGCCGAGGTGTTGAGGCTGAACCCTCAGAATCAGGGCATGGGCCGGAAAGTGAAGTGCCAGCATCACCAATTGCGGGAGCGAGATTTCTGGACCAAACTGGTGGAGGCGATGCTGTGTCTCAAGCTATGTTGCATGTTTTGGAGTGGGTTACTGGAGTAAGCACGGGATCAGTAGCTCGAAAATCTATTTTTGAGCGACTCCGAGCTAATGGGGCTGAGATATTTAGGGGCATTTCTGGTGTGGCTCCTAACGTAGCTGAGTACTGGCTGGAAGTGGTTGAATGAATCATGGACGATCTTGATTGTACCGCGGAGGAAAAGTTGAAAGGAGTAGTGTCCCTCCTTCGAGATGAGGCATACCAATGGTGGCTCACGGTAAGAGATGGTACATCAATGAGACCGTATTACACAGGACTTTTTAAGTCAGCATTCCAAGGAAAGTATGTTGGGACAAGTTACGTGGACGCTCAGAGGAGGGCATTTTTAAACTTGGTTCAGGGGAATAAGTTAGTGGCTGAATATGAGGCAGAATTCTTGCATTTAAGCCGTTATGCCCGGGGTATCGTTGCAACAGATCACGAGCGTTGTGTTCGATTTGAGGATGGTCCGAGGGACGAGTTGCAGTCTTGATAGCTCATGCAATGGGAAAGAGAGTTTGCTACTCTGGTGAGAAGGTTAAGATAGTCAAGAGGTGAAGCGATCGAGAGGCGAGAATCGGGATAAGGATAGGGGTAGGAATAAAAGGAATTTTGGGTCGTCAGGATCTGCTGAGAGTTTCCAAAAGAGGCCTAGGTTTGATGGGCCGGGTCGAGTTGTGAAGCTTGTTACTGTTGGTAGGTCTCAACCATGTGCTAGATGAGGGAATTATCATTCGGGGGAGTGCTGGCAAGAAGTAAAGGATGTTACAGGTGTGGATCTGTAGATCATCTGGTAAGGGACTGTCCACAAGAGCCGAGCAGGGCACGGCCAATAGGTCAGGGATATGTACAGTCTGAAAGAGGTGGGCAGCAACCACCGAGAGGTCATGGTCCGGCCAGAGGAGGAAATGGTTTTGGTCGAGGGCGTGGAGCACCGGGCAGAGGTGTTGGGAATACAGATGCAAGACAGCCTGAATTGGTTTATGCAGCTAGACGCCGAGAGGATGGTGATGCACCGGACGTCATAACTGGTACATTTCTTATTTTTGGTTTGCCTTTTACAGCACTGATAGATATTGGGTCTACACATTCATATGTTGCTAGTACTGTGTCTGGAACTTTAAATATAGAATCTAAGGTTGCTTCTAGAGAAATGACTGTGATTAGCCCTTTATGACAATCTGTAGTGGTAAACAAACTATTTAGGAGTGTGCCTTTAGAAGTACAAGGGGTTATTTTCCCGGCTGACTTAATGGAATTGCCGTTCGGTGAGTTTGATTTGATTTTGGGCATGGACTGGCTAGTTAAGTATCGAGCAAACTTGGATTGTGCTACTAAGCACATGATTTTGAAGACTCTCGAGGATAAGGAGGTGTTGGTAATAGGTGAGAGAAGGAATTACCTGTCCAATGTGGTGTCTGCATTAAAGGTTGAAAGGATGGTGCGAAAAGGGTGTGAGGCTTTCTTAGCTTTCATTAGTGCTTTGGAGGCCAAGGAATTGTCTGTAAGAGATGTTAGAACAGTGAAAGAGTTCTCAGATGTTTTTTCAGAATAGCTTCAAGGGTTACCTCCGGATCGCGAGGTGGAGTTCGGCATTGATCTTCTTCTGGGAACAGCTCCGGTGTCCGTTGCCCCATATAGGATGGCGCCGAAGGAGCTAGTAGAACTTAAAGCTCAGATTCAAGAATTGTTGGATCGTGTTTTTATTCGACCAAGTGTGTCTCCGTGGGGAGCACCGATGTTATTTGTCAAGAAAAAGGATGGGTTGATGCGGATGTGCATTGACTACAGGCAATTGAACAGGTTGACAATTAAGAACAAGTACCTGTTGCCAAGAATTGACGACCTGTTCGATCAGCTGCGAGGCACTTCAGTCTTCTCGAAGATAGACTTGAGGTCAGGGTACCATCAGCTTAAGGTCAAGGAGGCAGATATTCATAAGACTACTTTTCAAACTCGTTATGGTCACTATGAGTTCTTAGTGATGCCGTTTGGGTTGACGAATACACCAGCCGCATTTATGGATATGATGAACTGGGTATTTCAACCCTATCTGGACTGGTTTGTCGTAGTGTTCATAGACGATATCTTGGTATATTCAAGGACGAAAGAGGAACATGATTCGCATCTTCAGATTGTTCTGCAGATTTTGAGAGAGAAGCAACTGTATGCCAAATTTAGCAAGTGTGAATTTTGGTTGGGGGAAGTTACTTTTCTGGGGCATGTTGTGTCTGCCGAGGGGATTAGGGTTGATCCCCGAAAGATTGAAGCTGTTTTGGATTGGAAACCATCGAAGTCTATAGCAGAAATTCTAAGTTTCCTTGGGCTAGCTGGGTATTACAAAAGGTTTGTTGAGGGATTCTCGTTGATCGCTACACCTTTAACCAAGTTGTTACGAAAATGGGTACCGTTTGTATGGACAGATAAGCAGCAGGAAAGCTTTGAGAAGTTGAAGAAGATTCTGACGGAGGCACAGTGTTGATCCAGCCTGAGGCTGGGAAGGAGTTTGTCGTCTATTGTGATGCATCGCACACAGGGTTAGGATGTGTATTGATGCAAGAGGGGAAAGGGGTAGCGTATGCGTCTCGGCAACTAAGACCGTATGAAGTGAACTATCCCACTCATGATCTGGAGTTAGCTGCGGTAGTGTTCGCTCTGAAGATTTAGAGACATTACCTGTATGGGGAGAAGTCTATTATCTACACAGATCATAAGAGCCTGAAATATCTCCTTACCCAGAAGGAGTTGAATTTAAGGCAGCAGAGGTGGATTGAATTGTTGAAAGACTACGATTGCTCGATCGAGTATCACCCGGGTAAAGGTAACGTAGTGGCAGATGCGTTGAGCCATAAGGTAATAGCGGATTTGAGGGCAATGTTTGCTCATCTCAGTTTGTATGATGATGGAAGTTTATTAGCCGAACTTCAAGTGAAGCCTTCATGGGTAAGTCAGATTAAAGAGAAGCAGTTGTCAGATGAATCGTTAAGTTCTAGATTTCAGCAAGTAGAAGGTGGTGAGAAAGAAGATTTTAGTTTGAACAGTGATGGGGTATTGAGTTTTCGTGGAAAGGTTTGTATGCCAAAGGATTTCGAGTTGAGACAGAGGATTCTGCAGGAGGCACATAGTAGTCCATACGCTATGCATCCCGGTGGGAGTAAGATGTATCGAGATTTGCGTGAACAGTTTTGGTGGCAAGGTCTGAAGCAAGAAGTTACCGAGTTTGTGAGTAAGTGCTTGACGTGTCAGCAGGTGAAGACGGAACATCAGTTGCCTTCAGGGTTGCTACAGCCAGTGAAGATTCCACTTTGGAAGTGGGAGAGGATAGCGATGGATTTTGTTAGTGGGCTACCTCTTACACCTACTAGAAAGGATTCGGTGTGGGTGATTGTCGATCGGTTGACGAAGTCCACTCACTTCATACCGGTTCGTGTTGATTACTCACTACAGAAGTTAGCCAAGCTGTATGTAGCAGAGATTGTGAGGTTACATGGGGTACCAGTATATATCATATCAGACAGAGACCCTAGGTTTACATCGCGGTTCTGAAAGGCGTTACATAAAGCGTTGGGTACAAGACTGGATTTCAGCATGGCGTTTCATAAACAGACTGATGCTCAGTCAGAGCGGGTAATTCAGATTCTGGAAGATATGTTGAGAGGTTGTGTTATGGACTTCAAGGGTAGTTGGGAGGATTTCTTACCGTTGGCAGAATTCGCATACAACAATAGCTATCAATCCAGTATTCAGATGGCACCCTATGAAGCGTTATATGGTCGTAAGTGTCGTACTCCTACCTGCTGGACAGAGTTGGGTGAGCGACAGATGTTGGGTCCAGAATTGGTTTCAGAGACGGAGGAAAAGGTTAAGTTGATTCGGTCTCGGTTGAAGGAAGCTTCCGACAGGCAGAAATCGTATGCAGATCTGAAGCGTAGGGAGATAGAATTCTCAGTGGGTGATCAAGTTTTTCTGAAAGTCTCACCTTGGAAGAAGGTTTTAAGGTTTGGACGAAAGGGCAAGTTGAGCCCCAAATTCATCGGGCCTTATCGAGTGTTGAAACGTGTGGGACCAGTAGCGTATCAGCTTGAGTTACATGATGTATTTCAAGTTTCAATGTTAAGATGCTATCATTCAGATCCATCTCACATAGTGCCGGTTGAGGAAATTAAAATAAAACCTGATTTGTCTTTTGAAGAAGAACCAGTTCTGATCTTAGATCGAGATGTTAAAGTGTTGAGAAGGAAGTCAGTTCTGTTGGTTAAAGTCTTATGCCGAAATCACGGTTCAGAGGAAGCCACGTGGGAGCCAGAGGATGTGATGCGACAACAATACCCTCACCTCTTTTGATCAGGTAAATTTCGAGGCCGAAATTTCCTTAAGGAGGGTAGAACTGTAACATCCTAGAATTAGGGTTTCTGCATTTTATGCTTTTCTGTGTGCTTCGCTTGTGCTGCTTGTTATTTAGGTGTGCTTGGGGGTCCTGGGGAGGCCCGGGTTCAAGCCAGAGCCTTGGTGAATTTTTTGTTTTTGGGCATCTAAGGGGGGGGAGCTAGCAGGAGCAGGCCTTAAGTTTATTTGCGTGTGTTTGTTGACACAAAGAAGCTTGTGTCCAAGTGGAGGTGGCGTCACTTGCGGGAGCGAGAAGGAGGAGTTCGAATCCCATAAGCCTCATTATGAAGCTTTATTTTTTGGCGCCAGGTTGGAGAGGAGATGGTTTCGGCTGGGACTCTTCAAGGGTGGTGGTTGAATGAGTCAACAAGTTCAAATGGATGGACAAGAGAGCTTGAAGGAGTTTGAATTGGTCAAACCAATTTGAAAGAGTGATGGGGAGTATTTGGTGGAGCAAATCAAGGGATTTGGTGGGTGGTGGAGTTGTTGGTCGAATGTGGGGATCTTGGAGGGGAGAATTTCGGTTTAGTTGCTAGAGGTGTGTCCTGAAATTCTCATTAGTCCTAGGCTTTTCCAATTTTGGTATTTTCAGTCATAGGAGGTGGGTGTGTGACGAATGTGAGAGAGAGCTTTTTTTATTCCATTCCGGATTTGCCTATTCTTTGTAAGTGCCGAAAAGTCCATAAGTGCATCTTGGTTCTTTTACTTCTTTTTACATTTCCTTCTTAAGTGCTTTCGGGTTTTCTTTTTGGTCATTTTCATCATCCCTTTCTCCAATTCTTCGCAAGCCGAATTCTCTTGAAGCCACTCCTTGCCAAATTACCCTCTTACCATTCTCTTTCGATTATCACCATAACCGAACCTTACCTCACTGAGATCTCTCTCTCTTTTTATTTCTATTCACTTCCTCTTCTACACTCTTTTTCTCCATAGCCGAACCTCAGATTACCCACTTGCCTTTCTTTTTCATTTTTCTCCTCTTTGTTCTATTTTTCTAGCCGAAACCTGCTCTCCTTTTGCGATCTTTTCATTTAATTTCCTTAGGCCGAGTTCTTCTTGTTCATCTCCTGCAAGTTGTTTCAATCACCAAAAACTGAATCTTTCTTGTTACCCCTTTCTAAACCGACTCCTTACTTGTGTGTCTATCATATTCAATTTTGGATTTCTTCTATTAATCAAGCCAGAGCCGATTTGCCTTGGGTTCCATTCGGCCTCTCCCTGTTCAAGGTAATGTTCTCTTCTTTTTATTAATCTGTCCATTTCTGTTACTTCTCCTAAAGAAGCCGAACACTCATCTTCTAATCATTAAACCGAATGTGATTTTTATCTCTCGTATCTGGTTACTTCATCACATTGTGATCTTGCTTTTTCTATGATTCGTGATAGATTGTCGTTAGATAAGCCGAGCATACTACAACTGAATTCGTGGTGGTGCAATTCCTCGTTTTCCTTAAGGTAAGGAGTTTTCTTTAGTCTTATACGATTAGACTCTCTTCCGTTTCACTCTGCCTTAATAAAATCTTTTGGTTAGCCAACCAAACGTTTCTCTTTGAGTACTGATCAAGGCTCTTCATGGATGCGAGTGCCAGTCAATCAAAGGACAGGAGTGGACCTGTAGTCTCTGCTCCTAAGTTTAAACGACATGCTGTGTCGGCGATTCGAGACTTTCCACCGAGTTGTGCTAGGGAGCCGACTTCTGCTTGGGATAGACAAATCGTAGTTGTTTCTTCTAGTGAGAGTGTCGACGATCTAGAGTGTATAGTTTTACGCGTAATCAGGTGTGTAACGCTCACACTTTTCTTTATTATTTGCGTTAGTAACTGTGTTGGCTGAAAGCCAAAACGACTGTATAGATAGTCGAGATACCCTTGTGGGTAAGGTTGGAGACACCGGGTAAGTACCACTATGATTTTACTTTCGAAGATATGTATGTATGAATTAATTGTCTGTTGTACATGGAAAGTATGTTTTCATTCATCTCAATATGATAATATGTTGCATGGGCTTTGGGATATGATTGACAGGGGGAAGTGTGATTTAGTGACTTCTCACACAAAGTGGTGCAGGGACCACAGTGGTTTGGAACCACGTATACATATATTTATCGCTGACTTATCTCAGTGGTTTGGTACCACAGTGGGTTGGCCCCACGTTTATATATACTGTGACTCTGTCACAAGTGGTCTGGGACCATAGTGGTTTGGAACCACAGTGGCTTGGTGCCACGGGTGTTTGGCTGAATCAGGTGACCTAGAGGATGGAAAACTAGGTTGGGCTGGGTTGCATTGCATACATTTTTAATATGCTATATTGTGAGGGCTAAGGCCCATTGTGCATCTGTGGGCTTAAAGCCCGATTGCATTATAAGGGGAATTACACACTGAGTCTCGGTGACTCACCCCTCTGCTTAATTTTGCAGGTAACCCCTAGTTGCGGATTTGGAGCCGAGGTGGGCTTAAGGTGGCCATGCATTACTTTCTCGTAAACTTTCGGTTCTTATTTAAACTTACTTTTTTATTTATTTATGGGATTTTGCAATGTAATAAGGCCTCCATAACTTTAATTTGGGTTTTTGCTTTAAATTGGTTATTGCATATCTTATGAATCGTCAAATAAGGAGTTTCCTAAAATAAAAATATAAACAATGATATTTTTAAAGTATTAACAAAAGATGACAAGTGATTAAAGGTTTAAGCTAAATAATCTGGAGATTTTCTTAAAACCTCAACATCATTTTCAAATGTCACGTTTATGGAATTTCCTGATTACAGCCTTTGTGAAACAAAACTGTTTACGACCTTTTTAGTTCACTTTTAAATAGAAGTTGGTAAGAAAATCTTCAACCAAAATTTTAAATTATCTTTAAGATTGAATCACTAAACGAAAAGTTTTCCAAATTACGATGTTCTGTTGAAAATTTCAAAACTATCTTTCTTGTAACAAACCAGACTCGGTCGTAACGAATTGACCGGGTTTGGGGTGTTACAATTATATTATAAATGTAATTTTATTTAAAGTTATATATTATTTATTCCTTCAACAATATTTTTTTTATAATGTATATATATTATTTTTTATTACTCCGCATCATTTTTATGATTCATTCATTTTTTTATATATATGATTCAGTTTATTATTCCACATCATTTTTATTTAAAACCATAAGTCTAAATTTGCAATATCTATAATAATTCATTCTGTGTCGTTATGCATGTAAAGCTATATATTTATTTGTTATTTGCTGCCTTATATTTTATATTTGTTTATCTTTTGTTTATGTTATTCCTCTATCAATTTTATATTTTTGTTTTAGTATATTTATTTTATTTTTTGTATCACTTATTACTTCGTATTATTCTTTAATTAATTCATTAGTAGTAATTGTTAATGTAATTTATAGTTATGATAAATTGATATTTGGTATATATTGTAATGTATTCATACAATGTCTTACTCAAGCCATTTTTTTTATAAAAATACCTTTTAAACTAAAGCATTTTATTCAAATATTTTTAAAAAAACGGTGATATGTGATATTTTGGGACTTCGAGAAGAATTTGTACCCTAACTTACTAGGTTTCGATTTTTCTCGTAGAACTTAAGGTATTAAATATCCCTTCTCTTTTAAAACTGAAATTTACAAATTTCAAATAAAAAAAACCTATTCTTGGAAATTCAAAATGTTGTGTCCTAACTTCCTGGATATGATGTTTTGTGTCTCAAGGTAGGAATTTTCTAAAATAAAGGCGTGCATATTTTCGAAGTCATGAGATGCTATATCCTAACTTATTGGGTATGGTGTTTTATTTCTTTAAGATAGGTAAGTCTGGGTTTTTTTTCAAATAAAAGGACCATTTTCTAAAATTTTTCAAAGTTTCAACATTAGGACATGATTTTATCGATTAGGTACCAATTTTTGGGCGTTATGAGGGTGCTAACCCTTCCTCATACGTAACTGACTCCCGAACCCATTTTTTCTTGTTTTTTGTGGACCAAAATCAGTATTTTGAAATAAAAAGTTTTAAGGTGATCCAATCACACCTAAGTAAAAAAGGGATTTGTGGCTACTCCCATTTTTGTTTTTAAAAGTCGATCCCGTTTTTAAAATTTAAAAATGGTTTCGACAGCTTGGCGACTCTGCTGGGGACCAATAAGAGAGTCAAGCCGTAAAATCGATAATTTCATGTCCTTGTGTCTGAATTTAAAAATCTGGTTTAAAAATTATGATCATTTTTGTTGCATGTGGTTCTATTTTTTATAAAATATCTCTGCATTGCATTGCATGACCGTTGTGGTCGTACCCTTAAGTGGGAGCAAGAAGCTACTCCTTCGTGAGGTTTTCACCTCCGTGCAGGATAGTGAACCACTTTCGGGATACATTCGTACCTATGTCTTCGTGAGATTTTCATCTCCGTGCAGCCATAAGGAAATGTATTCCCCTGAACTGAACTTGGTCCATATGAGCCTATAATGGGTGAGAATCGAGGAATCTGCTGGTTCAGGTACCTCAATTTTAGAGCCAAACCACATATAGAAAACCTAAGTGCTTACCCTAGGTAGATCTATACCAAAACCTTAGCAATCACCCAGATATGCGTTTGATTATTTGCTTTGTATTTTACTTCATGTTACTAATTGATTGTGTTTTATTTTGTTGCATGTCATTTCATATTTTAAAGAGGTATCAATCCACGGTCAGTTTCTAAATTAGAAAGCTGGTTATGGAGAACGAATTCCTTGGTAAAGTGGAGGACAATGCAACCGTCCGTAGGTGGTCAGAGCAAATGCGATTAGAGAAAGGGGATAGTCTAGCTAAAGGGCACACATCAGAATTCTGGGACTACACTCGCATCAGTGTGACGCAGAACAATCTCTAGGAATTAAGAGAGATATGAGATCAGTGGAGCGACGAGACCAAACAGTTGTTTTACAATGGCTATGGAGACTTGCCGTACTTTTTGGACATTCAGGTTGATGGACATCTATTCTGAGCTATTACCCAATATTGGAATCCTGCGTATAGTTGCTTTACTTTCGGAAAGGTTGCTTTGGTACCCACGGTGGAAGAGTATACAGTTCTATTGGATAAAGCTTACTCAAGAGCTGCTAGTGTTCCGACCTTTCTGAGAAAGATGATGAGTATTACGGGGATGAGTGAACAGTGGGTCACAGCTAGAATCAAACAAAAAGGTGAGTGTAAGTGCATCCCTTGGAAGGTTTTGAAAGATTTGATTTTAGTACATCCTGATATGAAAAAGAGGATAGATGTTTTTGCTTTAAGTATATATGGATTAGTGATCTTCCCTAGGGCATTGGGATACGTAGATGAAGCTGTCTCAGATATTTTTTATCGACTTGATAAACAAGTCACACCTGTCCCTGCAATCTTGGCTGAGACGTTCCGATCGCTGAATGCATGTAGGAGAGCTGGCGAAGGCAGATTTATAGGATGTGCGCAGTTGTTGTTGGCTTGGTTCCACAGTCATTTTTGGAAGGTGGACAAGATTTCTTATCGGGTCTTTTTAGAAAATTACTCTCCTTTAAAAGAGATAGTGGCTACCCCAAGGAGAGACGACATATCTGAAGAAAATTGGATAACGCTTCTACAAAATCTCCAAGAAGAAGATGTCGAGTGGAGAGCCCCCTGGGTTGTTCCTAATGAAGTTCTGTATCGGTGTGGGAGTTTTAATTGGGTCCCTCTACTCAGAATTTGGGGAGCCATTGGATATGCGCATTTGCTTGTATTAAGGCAATTTAGATCGAGGCAGTTTGTACCGGTTACACACGGATTAGCTCAAAGTGAGTTTTCATATAAAGGGGATAGTTACAAGAAAAGGGTTAAGAAGATTTCTAGTGCTTGGAATCAGACCCATCGCATGAAGGGAATGGATGTGAGCCCAATGATGACTCCAGAATATAGTGGATGGTGGAGTAGGAGAGTCAATGACAATATCCCTGTGCCAAGTTCAGAAGACGTTCGATCGATCGAAGAGTTTCTACAAGTGGTCCCATCAGAAATGGAGATGTTAAAACAGGATTTCGAGAGGAGGAATTCAGAGCTCGGGAAGAGGATAGAGAAGCTAGAAGAAGAAAAGATGTACTTGAGGCTAGATGTGGATGTTCAAAAATCAGAAGCTGAGAAAGTAAGAAAGGAGAAAAAGAAGATTGAGGAAGATCGAGATAGCTTGAAGACTGAATATAAGAAGATGCGTCTATCGATGAAGAACGCTGGATTGGGGAAGACTTCGGAACAGTGGCAACAAGAGGTCCAGGAGGAAAAGGGCAAAGCTGACTATTGGAAGAGGAAATTTCAAGAAATGCAAGCGCAAAATGAGGCCCTAGAGAAGAGTTTGTCAGAAAGTCGAAGTGAAAAAGAAGAATTAAAAGCTAGAGTGGCTGAACTGGGATGGTCTCTCCATCACTATCGAAGCCGTAATTTCGCGATCGAGTTAAAGTCAAGCCTGAACAAGATCGAGGAAATGAAGGGTAAGATTGAAGAATTAGAAGCAGCATTGCACAGTTGTGAACTTCAGATCGAGCTTCTTGAAACAAGAGAAGGGCATTGGAAGGAAGAGCTTCACCATTCTCAGGATCAAGTTAGAAGTCGAGATTACCTCATGGGTGAAGCAATAGTTCAGATTCGAGAGGTAGCTGATCATCTACAGACTTTGGCATCACAGGCTGATACGTTGAGAATGAAGTATGAGCTGCAGCCCGATCGTAGTCAAGAGCTAGCTTCCTTGCTTGGGAAAATCAAAATCTTAGGACTTAGGGCGAAAGCATATTTGTAGTCCATTTTATGTAAAGGATTTTGTTTTCTAATAAAGTTTTCTAAAATAAAGTTGAATCAGAATCGATGCCTCTTTCCATTTATGCATTTGCATTACATAACATCATATGCATTCAAATCTATAGAGAGAGACTAATTAGTTGAAATTATTTAGAGAGAGAGAGAAGGGAAATCTGGAAGCTGAACATCCATATGGTACACGTGCCAAATCAAGGAAAATGGATCAAAGATTGGAACAATTCCAAAGAGACATGCAAGACCAGATGCAAGAGCAGATGGAAAAACTCCAACAAGAGATGAGGGACCAGATGTTGGAGGCTCAAAAGAATATGATGACTCAAACGGCCCAAATGCTGAGTGGGGAAATGGACAAGGGAAAGGGTCCCATAGTTAACGCTGAAGACAATGAGGATTTTCCTAGGGGATTCACTCCACCACACGTACAAACACAACATCAGGAATATTCCAGAAGGCCACCTGTCACAATTAGGCCTCAGCAAGGGCAAGCTGACACTGGAGTGCCCATGAATTTTCAAGTTGGCATAGGATCCAACCCAGGAGATAATCCCGCTAATCATGTTATTCCTGATCTGGACATAGTAGAGAGAGAGGGGATCAGAACTGAATCTTCAAGACAATTGGAAGATCGTTGTAGATGGTTGGAAGAAAAATTCAAGGCTTTGGAAAATGCCGACCATCACCATGGTATTGATGCAAAGGATTTGAATTTGGTCCCAGATCTGGTCCTTCCTCATAAATTCAAGATGCCAGAATTTAAGAAGTACAATGGGACTACTTGCCCTGAAGCCCACATCACTATGTTCTGTAGACGCATGACTGGCTCTGTGAACAATGATCAACTTTTGATTCATTGTTTCTAAGATAGTTTGATAGGAGCAGCGTCTAGGTGGTACAATCAACTTAGCCGCGCTAATATTAGCTCATGGAGAGACTTAGCTCAAGCCTTCATGAAGCAATACAATCATGTCACAGACATGACACCTGATAGAATCATGTTGCAAAACATGGAAAAAAATCGAATGAAAGCTTCAGGCAATACGCGCAAAGATGGAGGGAAGTTGCCATGCAAGTTCAACCACCTCTCTTGGAAAAGGAAACCACCATGTTGTTTATCAACACTCTAAAGGCGCATTTTATCACCCATATGATAGGAAGCACCACCAAAAGCTTCGTAGATATAGTAATGGTAGGGGAAATGATAGAAAATGCCATAAGGGGTGGTAAGATTAAAGTAGGAGAAAGTATTAGAAGATCTGCTCCTAAAAAAAAGGACAACGAGGTGAACAATACGAGTACATACAAAAAAGGGTACTCAAAGGCAGTTACTATCAACCAGCCGAAAGTGGTTACTGTCGGGAAACAAGGGTCGACAAGACAAGAATCAGGCCCCAGACAAAATTTTAAAAAGCTCCAATTTACGCCAATCCCAATGACGTATAAGGAGCTATATCAAAGTTTATTCGATGCACGCGTAGTGTCCCCATATTATCTACAGCCGTTACAACCCCCATATCCTAAATGGTATGACTCCAATGCTCATTGTGATTACCATGCGGGAATATCGGGGCATTCAATAGAAAACTACACTGCCTTCAAAAAGGTAGTTGAGAGGCTCATCAAGATGGGGATTGTCAAGTTTGATGATACACCTAGTGTGGAGAACCCATTACCCAACCATGGAGATAAGGGGATAAACGCGATCGGAGAGGATGTCATGAGAATGACCAATGGGGATATCTCAGAAGTGAAAACCCCGTTGATAATGGTTTGGAGAGAAATGGTAAGAAAGGGACTGATAGAATCAAGTTTTGAGGAAGGAGGTGAAGAACCAAGGAATTACTGTGAGTTCCACGAAGCAGAGGGACATGGGATCCAGGAATGTACTGAGTTTAGGGTCCTGATACAGAGCCTTATGGACAATAAGGAATTGGAGTTTTATGAAGAAGGCTCAAAGGAAAGAAACGTATGTGCAACTGAAGAAGAATTGACAAGGAAAAAGGTCAATTATCCGAGGACCATAATTTCCCGACCAAGAAGTACAGAAGGCGGAGCACAATTGGCGCCTAAAGTTGTAATCCAGAAACCTGTGTCCTTTCCTTACAAGGATAACAAGATGGTACCATGGAATTACGATTGTAACGTGACGACGCCGGGAGTGGAAAACTCAGCTAGCACTTCCAAGGAGGTCCAAAGTGACGGATTCTACACACGAAGTGGAAAGCGTTACGACTCGGTAAACGTCAGAACAGAACCAGTGAAATCAAAGACAGTGACAGTTGAACCAGAGAAAAGACCTAGCACCCTTATCAACGAATCTGTGAAGGAGGAAGAGGCTAAGGAATTTTTAAAATTCTTAAAACATAGTGAATACAGTGTGGTAGAGCAGTTACGCAAGCAACCAGCTCGCATATCGGTGCTAGCCTTACTCTTAAGTTCGGAAGTACATCGTGAGGCATTGATGAAAGTGCTGAATGAGACTTACGTGACTAAGGATATATCTGTCAATAAACTTGACCGATTGGTTAGTAACATAAGTGTTGATAACTTTATCTCCTTCAGTGACGATGAAATTCCACCTGGGGGTATGGGATCGACCAAGGCCCTACACATAACTACTCGTTGTAAGGGATATACTCTACCGAGCGTGCTAATCGATAATGGATCATCCTTGAATGTCTTACCGTTGTCGATGCTGAAGAGGTTGCCGATAGACAGTTCTCACATGAAGACATGCCAGAACATAGTGAGAGCATTTGATGGCACCGAGAGAAGAGTGATGGGGAGAATTGACATACCGTTGCAGATTGGGCCAAACATCTATGGGGTGGACTTTCTAGTGATGGATATAAAGCCCTCGTATAATTGCTTGCTGGGAAGGCCCTGGATTCATTCAGCAGGGGCAGTGACCTCATCTTTGCACCCAAAGCTGAAACTGGTGACGGATGGTCGATTGGTCACTATAAATGCGGAGGAAACATCATAGCGACTGTTACCAATGACGCGCCGTATGTAGAGACAAATGAGGAGGCCATTTAGTGTTCTTTCCGGTCTTTAGAGTTCGTCAACGCGACATTCATTTTGGAAGGAAATGAAGTTCCAGTGCCCAAGATATCCAAGACCACGAGGATGGGCTTACAATTGATGGCAGAGAAGGGAGCCCTACCAGGAAAAGGGTCGCAGACATCTCCAAGGAGAGATTCAAGTGCCATTACTTGAAAGAGAAAAGAGACCGCTTTTGGCTTGGGTTTTAGGCCAGATACCATACAGAGGAGAAAAGAAATCGAGAAAAAGCAAGAGAGAAGAAGGGTACGGCTAAACGGGGAAGAAGTTAAGTGGGAATCAATGACATTCCCCCACAAATCCCAGACCTTTGTATCTGAAGGGATAATTCACCCTGAGAGAGGGTTATTGGAAGGACCTCACGTCAATGCCATACACGAGGAAGGAATTGAACAAAGAAACCTGTTGGGCATTCGTCCTTATGAACCTAGAAGCGTTCTAAACAATTGGACTGCAGAGGAACTTCCTATAGTTTTTAGATATTATACAGAGTAATATTCAGAACGCTCATGTTGTTTTTTAGCCTAGGAACAATAAGATTTCTTTTGTGAAATAGGCTCATGTTCAGAAATTGTTGTTTTAATAAAATACATTTTTAATAATTAACTTGAGCAAATATTCTTTCATTTTATTCTTTTGACTTTCTAATTTCATTTCAAATTTTTTATTTCTCATTCATATCATGTGAATAATTGTTCTTGAATTCATTTGTTCTTTGTACATTCTTTGGTACCCATCACAGGTCCCTAGATATCAATGATGTGAGCAATGATAATACAGATCCAGAGGTTCACTTTGAGCAAGACATGTGTTTAGAGGAATCTCAAGATTTTGAAGGTGACCGAGATTGTGATTTATCTCCAGATTTGTTAAGGATGGTAAAGCAAGAGGAGAAACAGATCTTACCCCATGAGGAGGAGGTAGAAAACATAGCCTTGGAGGAAGGAAAGGTTGTGAAAATTGGAACACGCATAGCCGAGAAGACGAAACAAGATCTTGTTGAGTCGTTGCGGGAATTTAAGGACGTCTTTGTATGGTCATACCAAGATATGCCTGGTCTAAGTACTGATATTTTGGTACATCGCCTTCCCATAAGAGAAGAATGCAAGCCAGTTCAGCAAAAGCTACGAAGGATGAGGCCTGATGTAGTGTTGAAAATAAAAGAAGAGGTCCAGAAACAGTTTGATGCCGGTTTTCTACAAGTGGTCAAGTACTCAGAGTGGGTGGCCAACATTGTCCCTATCCCTAAGAAGGACAGAAAAGTTTAGATGTGTGTGGACTATAGGGACTCAAACAAAGCTAGCCCAAAGGATAATTTCCCTTTGCCGCATATTGACATGTTGGTGGATAATACGGCAGGATTTTCATTATTTTCTTTCATGGACGGCTTTTCAGGATACAATCAGATCAAGATGCACCCTGAGGATATAGAGAAAACTACCTTCATAACACTGTGGGGTACCTTTTGCTATAAAGTAATGCCATTCGGACTAAAGAATGCTGGGGCAACATATAAAAGGGCCATGGTAACATTGTTCCATGACATGATGCACAAAGAGATCGAGGTGTATGTTGATGACATGATCGCGAAATCCCGAACAGAAAAGAAACACATTGAGGTTTTGAAGAAATTGTTTTTTAGGTTGAGAAAATTTCAATTGAAGCTCAACCCAGCAAAGTGTACTTTTGGAGCTCGGTCAGGGAAGTTGCTGGGTTTTGTGGTCAGCGAGAGAGGAATCGAAGTTGACTCAAACAAGGTCAAAGCAATATAAGAATTGCCTACACCGTGCACTCAGAAGGAAGTTCGAGGTTTTCTTGGAAGGTTAAATTACATTGCTCGGTTTATTTCACAATTAACTGAGAAATGTGATCCCATATTTTGTCTTCTCAAGAAACACAACCAAGGTGTATGGGATGATGAATGCCAGAGAGCTTTTGACAAAGTCAAACAGTATCTGTCAAATGCACCAGTACTATCTCCGCCTAACCCAAATAGACCATTGATACTGTATTTGTCAGTATTCAATAACTCCATGGGATGTGTTCTTGGACAACACGATGAGTCAGGAAGAAAAGAAAAGGCGATATACTATCTTAGTAAGAAATTCACTGATTGTGAAATGAGATATTCGTCGATCGAGAAATTGTGTTGCGCCTTAATTTGGACAACTCGGAGATTGAGGCAGTATATGTTATATCATACAACCTGGTTAATTTCGAAGCTTGATCCATTAAAGTATATGATGGAGTCTACTGCTTTGAATGGAAGGATGGCTAGGTGGCAGATTTTGTTGTCTGAATTTGATATAGTCTATGTGAACCAAAAGGCTATAAAATGAAGCGCAGTAGCAGAATTTTTGGCTAGCAGAGCTTTGGAGGATTATAAACCTTTGAGCTTTGATTTCCCAAATGAAGAGCTGATGTATGTGGCAAATATTGAAGATTGTCCGTGGAAGCTAAACTTTGATGGAGCATCAAATGCCGTGGGAAATGGAATTGGGGCAATCTTGGTATCCCCTAGTGGTGATCATTACCCATTCACATGCAAATTGGATTTTGATTGCACAAACAACATGGCAGAGTATGAAGCGTGCATCATGGGCATTCGAGCAGCTGTAGAGCGTAAGATCAGAGTGCTAGAAGTGTATGGAGATTCTGCCTTAGTAATCTACCAGCTTAAAGGAGAATGGGAGACAAGAGATCCCAAGCTAAGCGATTATCGGAAAATAGTTCTGGGATTGATTGAGGAGTTTGATGAGATCACTTTCAATTATCTCCCACGCGATGAAAACCAGATGGCAGATGCTTTGGCAACCCTGGCTTCTATGATCAAGGTAAACAGACCAGAAGATATTAGACCTATTCAGATGAGTATCTTCGAAGTTCCAGCTCATTATTATGACATAGAAGAAGAGGAATGAGATGACCACCCTTGGTATCAGGATATATTACGATACATAAGAAATCATGAATACCCGGAGCACGCAACTGAGAATGAGAAAAGGACTTTAAGAAGATTGGCCTCTGACTATGTTTTGGACGGGGATATCTTGTACAAAAAGAGAAAAGATCAAATACTATTGAGATGCGTTGATGCTATTGAAGCTAGGAAGATCCTAGAGGAAGTACATGAGGGCGTTTGTGGAACCCATGCTAATGGATTCACAATGACCAGACAGATAATGAGATTTGGATATTATTGGTCCACCATGGAAGATGATTGTATCATCCATGCTAAGAGATGTCATAAATGCAAGATTTACGGAGATAAATTCTTGTGCCTCCGTCACCTTTGCACGTTATGATTTCCCCATGGCCATTTTCCATGTGGGGCATGGATGTTATTGGACCAATCTCACCAAAAGCTTCAAATGGACATCGATTCATCTTCGTGGTAATTGACTACTTCACAAAATGGGTAGAGGCTGCTTCATATGCTAGCGTCACTAAGTCAGCAGTTAGTCGTTTCTTGAAAAATGAGATCATTTGTCGATATGGAATGCCTGAGAGGATCATATCAGATAACGCACTGAATTTGAACAACAGTACGATAGGAGAAATTTGTAGTCAATTCAGGATCAAGCACCACAACTCATCTCCGTATCATCCAAAAATGAATGGGGCAGTGGAAGCGGCCAACAAAAATATCAAGAAGATAGTAGGGAAGATGACTGGGACTTATAAGGATTGGCATGAGAAACTAACGTTTGCACTCTATGCTTATCGAACGTCCGTCAGAACCTCTACTGGGGCAACGCCCTTCTCATTAGTCTATGGAATGGAGGCTGTTCTACCCATTGAAGTGGAAATTCCCTCTCTTCGAGTTTTGCAGAAATAAAGCTGGATGAAGCTGAATGGATCCAGGTCCGGTATGATCAGTTGAATTTAATTGAAGAAAAAAGGCTAAGGGCTATTTGTCACGGTCAGATGTACTAAAAACGAATGATGCAAGCCTATAATAAGAAAGTTCACCCAAGAGAGTTTCATGAGGGGGACCTTGTATTGAAAAGATCATTCCCATACAAAAGGATTTCAGAGGAAAATGGATGTCGAATTGGGAAGGACTATATGTGGTGAAGAAGGCTTTCTCTGGAGGAGCACTGATCTTGAACGAAATGGATGGGAAAAGTTTACCCAACCGTGTGAACTCTGACTCAGTCAAAAAGTATTTTGCTTGAAAAGGGGAAGAGGCCAAAGTGAAAACCCGCAAAGGGCGCTTTGAGTTTCTAAATAAAAAATAAAAAAATAGAGAGGCCAAGGCGAAAACCCGCAAAGGGCGCCTTGAGACCAAAGGGGTTTTGAGTTGAAAACCCAAAAAGGGCGGCTCAAATTCTGAATGTTCATGTAACCAGTCATCTTGCTACATTTGAATCAACAATGAAATGAAGAATGTTGCATATCGGGGCATCAACAAAGTACTTTGGGTCTTCTAAACACATGTTGAGCTCAAGGCAGTCTTCATAAGTTTGTATATAGGAGCTCAGTCGGTGATATCTAGGGCATCTGATTTTTGTCCTATTCATTTTACCATCTTTGGGATTCTTTTTCTTCTCAAAGATATGTTCCCAGTTAATTTCCTCTGTATTTTTTGATAATTTATTCAATTTTAACTTTTTTTTAGATCAATTTATTTGTTACCCATTATTCATAAATGTGTTGCATTGAAATAATGATTAATGAACTAATAATTTCACAAAAAGAAGTTTTATATATTACTTTGGAATTTCTAGATAATACAAGGAGCCAAAACAAGACAATTGTTTAGAATTTCCATGTGCATAGAAATATTTGAGAAGGAAGAGTCTGGATAGAGACTATTTCTCTAAATTCTTGGTCCAATTGATAATTGGACAAAGTAAATGAGTTAATGTGATGGAAGTAAGTGATGACATCAGGTCATAACATGTGAGGGGTGATGTGACAAACTAAGAAACCCTGAATTGTGGTAAAATGGGTTGACATCGAAATAAACCCTATACCCTAAAAATTACAGATGGGTTGAATTAAAAGAGTCTCGATTCCCATTGTGGTAGGATGGTACAAGCCTTGTGTTCTCAAGATCCAAGCGGAGTTGACTCTGAAATTACATTGGGGCAAGCTTGTTGAGCAGAACATGATTGATGAACAAGAATGAAGAACATATGAGTGATAACACCTAGAGTAGGAATCATACTCATAACATTTTTTGTATCATATCAAATTTCATTAGGAGCATTTGATTCATTCCGATCATTACATCCTAATCCTAATCCTTTAAAAGGAATCATATTCATGACATATTACATATAGATAGAAGCATTTGATTCATTCTGATCATAGCATCTTAGTCATGTGACATAAACATACTAAACCGAGTCTACAGGACATGTCCCTCAGAGGACGGTGTAGCAATATCGATGAATTTGCAGATCTTATCTTCCTAAAGTTGCAGGAAGCAGATCAAAAACACTTTCAGTCTTATCTCCCTGAAGTTGCAGTGGAGTAGACTAAAGAAAGAAGATCTTATCTTCCTGAAGTTGCAGGAAGCAGATCAAAAGACACTTTTAGTCTTATCTCCCTAAAGTTACAGTGGAGCAGACTGAAGAAAGAAGATCTTATCTTCCTGAAGTTGCAGGAAGCAGATCAAAAGAAGATTTTAGTCTTATCTCCCTGAAGTTGCAGTGGAGTAGATTGAAGAAAGAAGATCTTATCTTCCTGAAGTTGCAGGAAGCAGATCAAAAGAATATTTTAGTCTTATCTCCCTGAAGTTGCAGTGGAGTAGACTGAAGAAAGAAGATCTTATCTTCCTGAAGTTGCAGGAAGCGTATCAAAAGAAGATTTTAGTCTTATCTCCTCGGTTGCAAAGTGGAGTTGATCAAAGACAGTAAGATCTTATCTTCCCGAAGTTGTAGGAAGCGAGATCAAAAGACACTTTTAGTCTTATCTCCTGAAGTTGCAAAGTGAGTAGATCAAGAACGAAGATCTTATCTTCCTGAAGTTATAGGAAGCAGATCGAAAGAAGATTTTAGTCTTATCTCCCTCAAGTTGCAGTGGAGTAGACTGAAGAACGAAGATTTTATCTTCCTGAAGTTATAGGAAGCAGATCGAAAGAAGATTTTAGTCTTATCTCCCTAAAGTTGCAGTGGAGTAGACTGAAGAACGAAGATCTTATCTTCCTGAAGTTGCAGGAAGCAGATCAAAAGACACTTTCAGCCTTATCTCCCTGAAGTTGCAGTGGAGTAGACTAAAGACAGAAGATCTTATCTTCCTGAAGTTGCAGGAAGCAGATCAATAGA
Organism: Gossypium sturtianum; assembly: GCA_025698515.1. Classification (NCBI taxonomy): domain Eukaryota; kingdom Viridiplantae; phylum Streptophyta; class Magnoliopsida; order Malvales; family Malvaceae; genus Gossypium; species Gossypium sturtianum. The sequence continues at coordinate 55,161,680 of CM046949.1, read as the reverse complement.
CACTTTCAGCCTTATCTCCCTGAAGTTGTAGTGGAGTAGACTGAAGACAGAAGATCTTATCTTCCTGAAGTTGCAGGAAGCAGATCAAAAGACACTTTCAGCCTTATCCCTTTGAAGTTATAATGGAGTTGGAAGCCATCTGAAGAAGACGAGGACCAAAAGTCAAGACTCGACAAGATCGGGCAAAATTGGGCCTTTTATAGTGTTTTCTCTATTCTCGCTACACGAAAATGAGCAAAGAGGAGCAGCTGTAGTTAGCCCATTTTGCCCGGGCTTAAATGACAAACCAAAAACAAAAAAAATATAATAAACAAAAATATAAATAGTAAATGTCTAGTTTACAAAGCCAAAGCCCAAATAAACTGCCCACTAACTCATTACCAGACTAGCCCAAAACCCAAATACACCCTGACCCGAACTACCCAGACCCAAATTACACGGCCCAAAGAGGCCCAAAAACTTAAACAGAAACCAGAAGGCCTAGGGTTTCTGAAACCCTAGGCGCCGCAAGCTTCGCCACAACAGGAACCCAATCGTCGCGCCGCAGCACCCCAGCCCTTTGCGCCGCAATTAGATCCTCGCACCTGCGCCTTCGGTCGCGCCGCAATCTGCGCGCGAATCTTGCACCATCGCCGGATTTCTCGATCACATGCAAGAAAAGGAAAGATGACAGCAAAACAAACATGGCAATATTTTTGTTTCTTTTTTTTATTCTTTGTTTTGAAGGCTATAAAAGCCTTACATAATCTGTAAAAAAGAACACATGGACACAAAGTAAAAATACAAAAAATATTCAGAATACAATACGCAGTTTTTTTTGAGGTGATTTCTTATTTTATTCGCATTATTCAATACATGCATTTTATTTATAAAATAGTTTTAAAAAAATAAAAAGGGGCGAGTTTACCTTTCGGGACTGAGGGTTTTAACCTCCGGCCACCGTCATTGGTGGCGCGTGGGACGGTGGCCCGAATGTCCGGCGATGGAGCCCAGACGAGAGCATTGAGAGGATTTCCAAATTTTTTTTAATAAAACAAGGCGGAAATGTTTTTTTTTTTGTCTGAAATTGACTTTTATAATAGCTTAAAAATGACGCCGTTTTTGCTTAAGCTGATAAGCACAAAACGACATCGTTTGGCCCAAGATCCGCGCATTGACCCGAAAATCCGGGGAGGATCCGCGTGTTTTATAAAAAAGGGAAATTTACCCTTTTAGTCCCTCCGCTATTTCATTAAATTTAATTTCGTCCAATTCAATTTTTTTATTTATTTTAAATTAGCCCAAAAACTTATACTCTATTTTAATCTGATCCTCGGGTTCCTTAAAGGTTAATAATCAGAACGACGTCGTTTTGGAAAGAAAGCATAATTGCCTAATGAGTCCCTACAGTATGACGCGCATTATAAATTAGTCCTTTATACTTATTTTAATTATTTAATCCTTATTTAAAAAAAACCTTTTTATTTTCCATTTTAAATTATTTTAACATTATATTAAAATTATTTTATTATATTAAAATCATATTATTTTTTAAAAAAATTAATTTATTAATAAAAGTTTTACGTATTATTTTTCTTAAATACTTAGTATTTTTTAAATATTACATTATTACTATTTAATTATTTTTATATTGCATAATATTTTATAACTTTTATGTTTGTTATTGTATTATATGTATATTTTAAAATTTTGTATATATAGTATTATATTATATTATTTTCTAAAATCTTACTTGGTATAAAATTTATTTATAACATATATTTATTTTTATTGTTTTTATAAAATATATGTATTATATTATTATATTATAAATGTAATTTTATTTAAAGTTATATATTATTTATTCCTTCAACAATATTTTTTTATAATGTATATATATATTATTTTTTATTACTCCGCATCATTTTTATCATTCATTCATTTTTTTTAATATATGATTCATTTTATTATTCCACATCATTTTTATTTAAAACCATAAGTCTTAATTTGCAATATCTATAATAATTCATTATGTGTCGTTATGCATGTAAAGCTATATATTTATTTGTTATTTGCTGCCTTATATTTTATATTTGTTTATCTTTTGTTTATGTTATTCCTCTATCAATTTTATATTTTTGTTTTAGTATATTTATTTTATTGTTTGTCTCACTTATTACTCCGTATTATTCTTTAATTAATTCATTAGTTGTAATTGTTAATGTAATTTATAGTTATGATAAATTGATATTTGGTATATATATTGTAATGTATTCATACAACGTCTTACTCAAGCCAAATTTTTTTTTATAAAAATACCTTTTAATTAAATTAAAGCATTTTATTCAAATATTTTAAAAAAAACGGTGATATGTGATATTTGGGGACTTCGAGAAGAATTTGTACCCTAACTTACTGGGTTTCGATTTTTCTCGTAGAACTTAAGGTATTAAATATCCCTTCTCTTTTAAAACTAAAATTTACAAATTTTAAATCAAAAAAACCTATTATTGGGAATTCAAAACGTTGTGTCCTAACTTACTGAATATGATGTTTTGTGTCTCGAGGTAGGAATTTTCTAAAATAAAGGCATGCCTAGTTTCGAAGTCATGAGATGCTATATCCTAACTTATTGGGTATGGTGTTTTATTTCTTTGAGATAGGTAAGTCTAGGTTTTTTTTTCAAATAAAAGGACCATTTTCTAAAAATTTTCAAAGTTTCAACATTAGGACATGATTTTATCGATTAGGTACCAATTTTTAGGCGTTATGAGGGTGTTAACCCTTCCTCCTACGTAACCGACTCCCGAAACCATTTTTTCTTATTTTTCATGGACCAAAATCAGTATTTTGAAATAAAAAGTTTTAAGGTGATCCAATCACACCTAAGTAAAAAAGGGATTGGTGGCGACTCCCATTTTTTTTTTTTAAAGTCGATCCCCGTTTTTTAAATTTTAAAAATGGTTTCGACAAAAATGATTTATGAAAACGTGATGTTTAAAGATTAAGTTGTGGAAGCGTAATGTTTTGAAAACAATTATTGTTTTGGAAAACCGTGAACTACTCTTAACAGATAAAAACGTAGTAAACTGAAAATCCCAAATTAAAACCAGAAGTTAAAAGAGGCCTTATTACAACCCAATAAGAAAGCGGTCTAAGTAAGGTATAATATAATACTAAAATTTAAAGTTGTTCGTAGTGTGGCAACCTCCGAGTCCTCCAGTACGTCGAACCGCTTACTGAGGATTACCTGAAAAATAAAAAAGAGGGGGTGAGTTTACAAAAACTCATTGTGTACAACCCTCATCGATCATAAATCACGCATCACATCAATTCGGGCCTAAGCCCATTACAGTAACGGTGGCATTTGGGCCTTAGCCCGTAATAGCCTCAGTTGGGTCTTAGCCCATATCACATCTATCTGGGCCTAAGCCCATCTCAATAACAGAACAAGTGTATGCAATGCATTAATGCCCATATCAACCCTGCACTCCTGTGGGGATTTAATCGACCCACCCATCCCTACACTCCTTATGTAGCACCGGTTGTGGCACTAACCAATGTTGCAGCAGAACTGCCAATCACATAATCGGCTTAAAGCCATCGGTGGATCCACAATCGTTAAGCGACCATGCGACCCTAACAATTCATATACTTCCTCTAGATCAATAATCTCATCCCCCATGCAGCATAATATCACATGAATGCAGACATACCATAAATAGCATACAATAATAATCATATAACATGTAGGGGCTCTTGGTCATTTTGCCCTTCAGGGGCATAACGGTCATTTTACCCTATAGGGGTATTACGGTCATTTACCCTACAGGGGTATTTCAGTCAATTTACGACCTTCCCGAAGGTCTACAGTCGCCTCGAGTGACACAGATAACATATATGGTCGAAACGGTATTATTAGGCCCAAGGCCCATTATTCGGCCCAAATGGGCCCACACGCTCGTATGGCCCATTTAGCCCATAACTGCCTTTGGCCATGTGATCGTCATGGCCGGCTCATTAATTCCTATCCATCCGTAAAATTTACTCGCGTAGGGCCCATTCGGCCCATTTCGGCCCCAACGCGGCCCAAAACGATCTAAGCCCATGAGAACGCTCATGGTGGCCTCAACCATCTTACGCCCATATTCGTGGGCTCGGTCCACCACACGTACGATCGCACGCTCGTGTGGCATCATTCCCTAGTATTTTGGCTTTTCGGCATTTGCCGATCTACAATTGGAGTGGTGTGTGTACACACCTTCGGCTTATCAGCCGATTATCAGGTACAGGGTAAAATACACACCTTGTTGGAGAAAAGCAGTAGCCCACGAGCGTAGAACCTATATTCAACATGATTCACCATTAGTCCTTTAACAATAGGATTAAACAATCCCTTTCTATACCACTATCCAAGATATGATTTATTACTTGCCTTGATCGATCGATTGAGGATCACTCACTTAATTCATCGCAAGAGATTGTTCAATAGGCCTTAGGGGTTATCTGCATTCCAACCAACAATTATCAACCATCAAACAATTGAACAGTTTGAACTAGACGAGAAGTCACTTACCGAAAATGTAAAGTCCAGATTAGGAGAAAAGAACAATCGCCACACCTACACAAAAGCCGAAAGTACAAAGAATGATAGAGGTAAGATGGAAAAATCGCACCCCTGAGATGGAATGTTCGGCTAACAAAAAATGTAGAGAACCGACAGAATGAAATGAGGGGATGAAATTCAAATAACGAGAAGATGCTATAATCAGCCAAGGTAAAAAGTACCAAGATCAAGATTGAATTTTAACAATTGGGGAGAGAAATATTGGTTCGGTCAATCTGAGAAAAGAAGGGGAAGAATATGAATTCGGCTAGAGTTTGAGAATATAAGCAAGAAGAGAAGAACAAGATCGAGAAGAGGAGAAGAAAGGGAGAAAGGTTTCAAGAGAGAAATCGGCACTTGGTTTTTGTGATTCGGCAAAAGTGAACAAACAATTGAGAAATAAAGTTGAAAAGAAAAGGACCCGAAGGATAAAAAACGCACCAAAAGAATGAGAAAACAATAGCTCAAGAGGAAAGCTTCCAAAACAAAAAAAAAATGAAAAAAAAACCCTAATGCTCATATACTAATTCGACTCAACCACAACAAAGAAACCCAAAGTGCCGAATGCACACCCCAAAGAACCTAATATTCGGCCAACACCTTCCCACCCAAAGTCCACGATTTTCTCCCCTTTATCTCTCAATAATCCACTCCTTAAATCACTCACTTGACCAATTTAAACTCTCCAACACAGAGTTCAAATCCAATACAAACTCTTTCCCACAGAAGAGTAAAATAAATAATCCCTTTTTGCATGCAGTGAGACTTGAACCTCTGTCCTCCTTGCCATACCTATGACGCCACAACCACTCCACCACAGGCTTTCTTGTGTCTCTTTTTAATCACAGTTACTTAAAAGGCTTAATACTTGGAGTCAAGGTTCCCCTAATGCTAAAAATAAAAATTTTCCATATGACATGGCTTGAACCCAGGACTTCATAGAAGCCCCCTAACCTTCCAAAATCAGTCTCCCAATAGATCCAACATACAATTGTGCCGTTCTCTTGTTCTCAAAAATTTTAAACGCTCCCATGCCCAAGGCCCAATAGGCCCAATTCTACTAGGCCCAAGTTCAGGGTGTTACACATGTAACTCACTGAGTAAGGTCACACAGTCGTGTCGTAGGCTGTGTGCCAGACCGTGTAACTCTTTTTCTTGTGACACACGGCTTTGTGACAGCCCGTGTCCCAGGCTGTGTGCTCCATAATATGACCCTAAAAACAAGCCATTTCAAGACCAAAACATACCTAACCAAGCATCCAACTTGTGCATACATTCAAAAGACCTAAACACCTTTCAAACACTTATAAACATACCATTTCAAGCATCCTATTTCATCTAACCAATATGCCATTCAAAGGCACCACATTTATACTAAATCATCATTAACCAAAACAAATCAATGTATAGTCATATTTCAAACACAAAACATAGTCACTTTATCTCCCTAATGACATCAATTATAACCATTCACTTTTCATCAAAAACATACCAAAGGTACCATATATTACAAGTACCTAAAGAAACCAAAGAACATAAATTTGCCAAAGCTCTAAAAGCTCCATCAAACAAGGTATCTACTCCAAAAGAATATTAATACCAAAATGATCATTAACACATTAAAAAACAACCATTATAGAAGGTCCTATACATGTCATTTATAACCTTGGCAAAAATAACTCAAAATCTACCGAAAGGGTTGCTAGATAGTTTGATAGATCTCTAACATGCTTCCATCCGAATAGGCTTCTGATAATCTACGAAACAAAGGACAGTAACTATGTAACGACTTAATTTTCTTATTTTTATTTCTATACAATTTTGACACAACTGTGTATCTGCTTCAGTGGTTAAGTGTTCTGGGTGTGTGTGTGAGGTCCCAAGTTCAAGCCCTACCTTTAGCAAATTTTGGTTATTTTTAGATCTAAGACGTATCCCTTTGCAGTGGGTTTTGATTTATTTGCCTGTGAATTTATATCAGAATGAGCCTGCTGGTTCGAGTGGTAAGGGAGTCAATGTGTTGGAGGTTCTGTGTTCGAATCCCTACGTTAGCAAGGGTGTTAATTTTTTATTGAATATCTGTTAAAGAGTTTCGGTGGAGATGGATTTCTGAGGATTTATGAGTTAAGTGGGTTAGTCGGAGTAAAATTAGGGATTTGGGGATATTTTTATTTTTATCATTTGTTTTTTCAAAAAAAATCTCTCTCTTCCCAGAAAAAAAAGAACTGACGTTAGTCCTTGCTTCTCTGCCGTTCTCTTCTTCCTTTTTCCTTTCAGTTTTGTTTTCTTTTGTCGGTTGTCACACCTTCGTTCTTGTTATTTTGGTTTTCATCACACGTTATGCAGTAAATCAGGAAGATCGAGATTCTACTCTTGCGAAATCATAGTCAGTTGTTCGGAGTGTTGGGGTTCTGGTGGTCTTGGGATAGTTTTTGCATCGAATCGATACCAGGTGCGTACCCGAAACGCAGAAAATAAGGCTTCGGCGAAAGTTAAAAAATGAATCTATCGATGCCACACGGGCGTGTGGTCACCCATGTAGATGGCCGTGTGCAAGATACGGCAGTGTGGTCGATGAAGGCATGGCCGTGCGCAGCACACGACCGTATGGTGGCTTGATTTTGGCCATGTGGGCCATACGGGCTAGGCCAAGTTGGGCGTGTCGGCCTACACGGGCATGTCACACAGACGTGTAGAGTTTGGGCCAGGCCGTGTGGGCCACACGGGCGAAGGCCAACCTGGGCATGTGGGCCCACATGAGCAAACCACACGGGCATGTGGGCCCATAATTCTGAAAATTTCCCTAGGGTCACACAGGTCGCTCCGATTGACTGTGGGCCTACTGTAGGGTCGGTAAGGGCTAATTTAACCTTGATTTGCATGCTATGATATTCTGATAGACTGATCTAAGTAGGATACTAAATGTATACCTGACTATACTGATGTATGTATATTTGTTAATTGTATAAAGCATGTTTAGTTCGTTATATCTGTATCTAAAATTATGTATCTGTTATTGAGGTAGGATTTGTATTTGCGGAGGAATTATTCTATTTGGTGTTAATCGCCTTTATTCTGGCAGCTTGGCTGCATATTATCTGATATGTGTCTCAATGGCACAATGTGGTGTGTAGGGATGGGTGGGTGTTTTTAACCCCACATGGTGTGATGGGATGGTCGGAGTTGGTGTGTAGAGGATGGGGGTAGGATTTCGCATATATGAATCTGAAACTGAATCTGTATCTATATCTGACTGTGCTTATGATTTTGTATGTTTGTATGCTTAATTATGTTGGGTTACACACTGAGTTTACGTAAACTCACATCTGTTTGCCTATTTTGTCAGGTAATCCATAGGCTTAGGCGGTGACCACTCGACCGTAAATTGTTAAAACTTAATTATTTTTGGTTTATATTTGAGAGTTTGTAATTCTGGGGCTCTCTGGACTTTATGGTTTTTAACTGTTGGTTTTGGTTTTTATGTTGTTAAATTGCATGCTTAAACAAAATGCTTCCCTCTAAAAATGAAAATTTATATGCAAACAAAGGTTTTCCTAAAACACGACGGCATTTTCAAAATATAACTATTTTAAGGCTTCCGCTAAAATAAGTTATTGGAAAATGGACTATGTAACACCCCAAACCCGGCCTAGATGTTATGACTGAATCTGGTGTGTCACATTGAAGTGTTTTTCGAAAACCATGTTTTCATTGAAAACCCTTCTTGAAATTTCAAACTTCTTGCCATTTAAAACTTGTACAAAACCTCAGTTTGCGTTTTATTTTCAATCGTGGTCTATTAAAAAAGTTATTCCCTTTTAAAACGTTATTACCTTTAAAACCTTATTTTTTTTGCGGAAGCTTAATATAAAACAAAAAGATTTACGAAAACATGATATTTAAAAATTGAGTTGCGGAAACGTAATGCTTGAAAATGTTATTGTTTTGGAAAACCGTGTTCTACGTCTAGCAGATATAAATCACAATCAACAAAATCTCAAATTTAAAATCCAGAAATTATAGAGGCCTTATTACAACCCGAATCAAAATCAAAGTGCTTAAGTAAATGAACAAAACAGAATAAAACTTGTGCAGTTGTGTGGCCCTCTTCGAGTCCCTCGCAGCTCCGAACCGTCTAACGCTGGGGATTACCTGAAAGGTTAAAAACGGGGTGAGTTTACGAAAAACTCGGTGTGTAATCCCTTATTAAAGAAACAATCGGATACAAAAAGCAGATTCGATGCAGGCTCGAGCCCTTAAACGATAAGAATAAAGATTCGGGCCAGAGTATATGTGGGCCAAAGCCCAAAACAATATCATTTGGGTCACAAACCATAATGAGAATCGATTGGGCCTAGCCCATCACAGTAACAGTCTCATTATGAATGATGCATGATGCATGCAAACCCATCCAACCCTGCACTTGCCTCCGTCCAACCCTACACTACCTGTGGGGAATAAATCACCCACGCCATCCCTACACTTACAAAGTTAGCAACGGTTCAAAGACTAACGAAATTGCAAAGAAAATCGCTAGTATATATGCGACTTTAAGCCTTCAGTAACGGTCTCATAATTGGCACATAGCCATCGGTAACTGTAATAAGATCAGCACATAACCATCAGCTATGGTAATATAACCGGCACACAGCCATGGGTAAGTATAATCGACACAAAGTCATCAATAATTACGATCGGCACACAACCATGGATAAATATGATCGACACAAAGTCATAATCAAGACGGCATAGAGCCATCATTAGGTTGATACAGAGCCATAATCAGATTAACTGGCCTTAAGCCATCGGTAGGTCCACAGTCGTCTCGTGTGACCCGTGCGACCTTAACAGATCATTACTGGGTCCACAGTCGTCTCGTGCGACCCGTGCGACCCTATCAGAGCAGTCCTCCATAACCAATATCCCAACCCCATGCAGTATGTCATGTATGCAGAATGTCTGGCCCACAAATCATCATTTCATTCACAGTTAAGTCAATCAAATCATAGTCATACAATCACAGTCAAATCAGTCCAATCATAGCACAAGTCAGTCATTTACCCTCGAGGGGCAAAATAGTCATTTACCCTACAGGGACATTACGGTCATTTAACCCTACAAGGGCATTACGATCATTTAACCCTACAGGGGCATTATGGTCATTTTACCTTAACAGGGGCATTACGGTCATTTTACCTTAATAGGGGCATTATGGTCATTTTACCCTATAGGGGCATTACGGTCATTTTACCTTAACAGGGGCATTACGGTCATTTTACCTTAATAGGGACATTACAGTTATTTTACCTTCACAGGGGCATTACGGTCATTTTACCTTAATAGGGGCATTACGATCATTACGGTGTAAAGGGGCCCAAGGCCCAATATTCAGCCCAAGTGGGCCCACACACTCGTGTGGCCCATTTAGCCCAAATTCAGTCACGGCTATGCGAACTACATAGCCCAGTCCAGTATTTGCCACTTAATGTGGATTTTATCCGTGTGAGGCCCACGAACCCATTGGGCCCACACGACCCATTTTAGCCAAACGAGGCCCAAGATCACGAGAACGCTCTTAGTGGCCTCTACAACCTATCGCCCATGATTTGTGGGCTCGGTTGACCACACGAGCGATCGCACGCTCGTGAGGCCTCAAATGCTGAAGTTTCAGCTTTTCGGCTTTTCGGCTTTTGCTGACTCACAGAAGCGATAGCGTGATTACACACCTATTCGTGATAACGAGTAAACTAGCCCACGTGCTCTCCACCTATCGCCTTGCTTGAACCAACGGGTATTTGCAACTAACCATTGATCAAAATTGATTACCCACTCTTTGATTAGTATCTACACACAAAACGAATCACCATTAATATATACATATAACCATGACACAATTGATCCTTAAGGAACACGCTTACCGATATCGTGCAATGAAGAGCTCACAAGAATCAAAAGAACAAAGAATGCAGCAGCTTAGGTTCGGTATAGTGGACAAATGATGGTGGTAATCAGCACTAACAATAGATCCCCAATCCCTAGGCTATCAACAATCGCCAGAGTAAAACGAGGGAGGAATATAGATAAGAGGGGACGGTCACTAAAGAAAACCTGAAAAGAAAGGACCACAATCGGCCAAGGGTGAGAGAGGGAGAGAAAAGTAGGTTCGGCTTTGAGAGAAAATAGAAGAATGAAGGGGGAGAGAATAAAAGTGCATTCGACACTGTTAGAAGAGTAAAGAAAATAGAAAAACGGGTAGAGAAGGAGAAGTGAGACCACAGAAGAATATTACCTAATTAGCAATTGAAGAAAGGGAGAAAATAATGGCACTTTTGGTCACCACAGTTGATAAAACGCAAAACCCGAAAGAAATCCCTAATGGCAAAAATCACAAGGGAAATTCGGCCCTCTCCTTTCAAGCTCCACAAAACTGAAACAAAGAATATGCCTACAGCCGAAATTGCTCCCTATTTCCCCCTAGCCAAATTCCAATAGAGCCTTAGAGTCCCAATCGGCCACAACATCCTGCCAACCTCCCATTTCGAAATTCCTTGATTTTCCCCCCAATCTCCTCCTTGACTTGCTCCACAAATCCCTCCATGACCAGTTCAAACTCCTCTCAATAGTGTTTCAGTCCAACTCTTCTACCTACACAGCTCAAGCAGCAAAATAAACACTCCATTGCGCAACCCGGGGCTTGAACCTCAGACCTCTCAGTTACACCACACGCCACCTTACCACTACACCATAGGCTCTCTTTGTGTCATAAAACAAGCATTATTACTAATAAGGCCTAAGTGCCAGTGTCCAGGTTCATTTAGAGAAAAAAACTAAAAATTTTGCAAAAGCCAAGACTTGAACCCAGGCTTCTCAAACACTCCCATACACACCCAAATCACTCAGCCATTAAAGCAAACAAGCAATTTGTGTCATTTTCTTGCACACAAATATTTATGTGCAGTCTCCTAGCTGATCCCACGCTCAAGGCCCATTCCTTCTAGGCCCAAATTCGGGGCGTTACAGACTAACTAAATGGTGTTTTCAATTAAAAATGTGGATGTTTTGACGAGACAACTCTGTTTTCAAAACCCTTACCTTGTGACACTTTCGAATTCGGCCATAACGTCTAGGCCGGGTTTAGGGTGTTACATTTAGTGGTATCAAAGCCAGTTTGCAAAACTCGGGCTATGAATTTTGGGTTTTAAAATGTTATTTCGAAAAGAATTGGCTTATAAATATTTTTTGATAAATTGGGAAAGTATGTGGCACACCGAGTCTCCGGCGTCGATCCTGTAAGTATTTCTAAAATTTTGATAGAAAACTCTGAAAACACTATAGTTAGTACTATCTAAAACTGTACTAAGTAGTTAGAGACTGAAACCTTGGAAACAATTCTGAACTTCTGATAGTTTATGCATAAAACATCTGCTAATAAATACTGAAACTAATGCATAAAATTATTAATGTAGATAAAGCTCGAAATTTATGATTACCGCTCGTAGAACTCGCGGACGTGGCATTCGTGACCGTGGTAGTGGCCGTAGGAGGCTCGAGCTGAGTGTTCCTTTCTGAGTAGTATGTTGCATTTGGATACGAGTGAGACACCAGTGTCACCTGCTACTGAGATTGGGTCTCAAAGTCGCTCGGCTGGGGACGACGAACTGTCCCAAGCCATGCTGAGAATTTTGGAGAGGGTCGCTGGATTCCATTCTGGAGCTGGGGGCCTAGGGTCAGTAACTGAACGACTCCGGTCTAATGGTGTTGAGTTGTTTAGGGGTGTCACTGGAGTCGCCCCTAGTGTGGCCAAGTATTGGTTGGAGGCTACGAAGAGAATCATGAATGAACTGGACTATACTCCTAAGCATAAATTTAAGGGTGCACTCTCTCTGCTTTGCGATGAGGCTTAGCAGTGGTGGTTGACGGTTGAGGAGGGTACTCAACCTGATCGTCTGAGTTGGGATTTCTCTAAGACCACCTTTCAAAGTAAGTATGTGGGGGCTAGCTATGTAGATGCTCGTAAGCGTGAGTTTATGAATCTCACGCAGGACGATAGATCTGTGGCTGAGTATGAGGCTGAGTTTCTGAGGCTAAGCCGCTACGCTCGAGGCATGGTGGCGTCTGAGTATGAGAGGTGCGTCTGATTTGAGGATGGCTTAAGCGATAATCTGAGGGTACTGATTGCTCCACAGAGGGAGCGAGAGTTCGTGATTCTAGTTGAGAAGGCAAAGATCGTCGAGGATGTTAAGCGTGTGGAGCGCCAAAATAGGGACCGAGAGAGGGGAAAGAATAAGAGGGATTAGGAGCCTTCAAGTTCTATTCAGTGGCCTAAGAAAAAGGCCAGGTCTAATGGGCCAGTTAGAGTAGGGGCTCCTGTTGCTCCTACTGGGATCCAGCTGTGCAGTGATTGTGGTAGGCGCCATCGGGGTGAGTGTTGGAATAGGATAGGGGCTTTTCTGAGGAGTGGGTCAGTAGAGCACCATATTCGGGAGTGTCCACAAAGGGCTGATCAGATGCAAGCTTCGGGACCAGGTTCTACACAGCCTCAGAGGGTAGTTCAGCAGCCACCTAGGCTCCGTCGACAGGCTAGGGGTGGTAATGGTATGGGTTGTGGGCAGAGAGCACCAGGCAGAGGTGCTGGTCAGATGAAGGCGAGGTAGCCTACACTGGTGTATGCTGCACGAAGTCGAGAGGATAGGGATGCTTCTGATGTCATCACTACGTTCCTTATATTTGATGTGCCTTATACTGCTTTGATAGACATAGGTTCTACTCACTCCTATGTAGCTAGTACTGTATCTGAAACCTTGGGAATTTCTATTGAGAGCACTACTAGTGAGGTTACTAACTGAGTCCGTTGGGGCAGTCTGTTCGGGTTAGTAAACTTTATAGGGACGTTCCATTAGAGGTGCAAGGGGTTGTTTTTCTAGCAAATCTGATAGAGCTTCCGTTTAGGAAGTTAAATTTAATTCTGGGTATGGACTGGTTGGTTGAGCACCGAGCCAGTTTGGACTGTGCATCTAAAAGGGTCGTTCTGAGGACCAAGGAGGATATGGAGGTGGTTGTGATTGGTGAGCATCGAGATTACTTGTCTAATGTGATCTTCGCTCTTGTGGCTGAGACCCTGGTTCGAAAAGGGTGTGAGGCATACTTGGCTTACGTCAGTGTTTGTGATTCTGGGGACTCTTCTGTTGGGAATATCAGAATAGTAAGGGACTTCCCAGATGTCTTTCCTGAGGAGTTACCGGGTTTACCTCTGAATCGAGAAGTCAAGTTCGAAATTGAGCTTTTACTGGGTACAGCTCTGGTGTCTATCGCTCCATACTGTATGGCACCAAAAGAGCTTACGGAGCTTAAGGCTCACCTACAAGAACTTATGGATCGTGGTTTCATTCGTCCTAGTGTGTCTCAGTGGGGAGCACCAGTTCTGTTTGTTAAGAAGAAGTATGGGACCATGAGGATGTGCATCGATTATCAGCAGTTGAATAAGTTGACTGTGAAGAATAAGTATTCACTTCCGAGGATTGATGACTTGTTTGATTAGTTCCGAGGGACTTCAGTATTCTTAAAGATAGATCTTCGTTTTGGCTACCATCAGTTGAGGGTTAAGGAGGTGGATGTTCATAAGGCTGTATTTAGGAATCGTTATGGACATTACGAGTTTCTAGTAATGCCTTTTGGTCTGACGAATACTCCGGCAGCATTCATGGATTTGATGAACCGAGCCTTTCAGCCGTAATTGGATCAGTTTGTCGTGGTCTTTATCGACGATATTCTGGTATACTCTAAGACCGAGGATGAGCATGATGAGCATCTTAGAGTAGTGCTTCAGACTCTCCGTGAAAAATAGCTCTACGCTAAGTTGAGCAAGTGCGAGTTCTGGTTGCGAGAGGTAACTTTTCTGGGGCATGTGGTGCCTGCTGAAGGGATTCGAGTGGATCCTAGGAAGATTGAGGCTGTGCTTGATTGGAAACAACCTAAGAATGTATCTAAAATCTATAGTTTTTTGGGTCTTGGGGGTTATTATCGGTGGTTTGTTGAGGGGTTCTCTTTGATTGCAGCTCCTCTAACTAAGCTTTTGCATAAGGGTGTTTCGTTTGTCTGGACTGATGCGCAGCAATCAAGCTTTGAGAAGCTCAAATCTATTCTGACTCAGGCTCCTGTTCTGATACAGCCTGAATATGGTAAAGAGTTTGTGGTCTACAGTGTTGCATCACATGTCGATTTGGGATGTGTATTGATGCAAGATGGTTGTGGCTTATGCGTCCTGTAAGCTTAAGACACACGAAGGGAACTATCCGACGGATGATCTCGAGTTGGCTACTGTGGTCTTTGCGTTGAAAATCTGGAGGCACTATCTGAATGGTGAGAGGTGTACTATCTACACTGATCATAAGAGCCTCAAGTATATCCTTACACAGAAGGAGTTGAATCTTAGACAACATCATCCCTGTAAGGCTAATGTGGTGGCCGATGCTCTCAATCGTAGAGCGATGGCTGATCTGAGAGCGATGTTCACTCGTCTTAGTCTATTCGATGATGGGAGTCTGTTAGCCGAGTTGTAAGTTAAGCTGTAACACCCTTTACCCGTGTTCAATGCCTAGCAGTGCAGCGTTCTGGGACAATAACACTTGCAACCGAACAAATTCAAGGCATAAATTTTTGTTTAAAATTTAAAACTTTTATCTTATATCATCAAGTCCCTAAAATGGGCCTACGAGGCCCAAAACATGCTTTGGGAGTGATTCGGGACTAAACATAGAACTTTTAAAACTATCGAAATATTTAGAAAATTTCCTTGTTTTGGAGAGTCACACGTCCGTATGGGCAGGCCGTGTCCTCCACACGGCTGAGACACACGGCCGTGTCTCTGCCTGTGTGGCCAAGAAGTTGGCTATTTTCCAAGCCAATTTCTACCCTATCATGCCCATACTTAAGTATAACTTAAATGACACATTTCATGACATATTAAAGCTATCAAAACATCCACCACACACACGTAACAAGTCATAGCATACAATTTCCTCAACCATGGAACGCATCATCATGAGTTTATAGCATAACCAATTTATTGGCCACATTAAATGGCCTTATACAACAATGAACTCCAATATCATGGGTCATTATTCTAGGACAACTCATAGTAACATGTACACATGACCAAGTTCCCTATACATGCCATAACCTTAAATTTAAAATCATCGATACCTAAATTGTAAGCTTGATAGTGTGATAGGTTCTCCGGCGACTTCCAACCCGAACTAACCTGAGTACATTATAAACACGGAAAACAATGGAGTAAGCTATAAAGCTTAGTAAGTACTTATGTAAATAATAAACAATTGATTACCATGCTTTTAACAATCCTCATTATAAGCTCTCAAGATATTACCATCATTATTGCATAAAAATTCACAATTAATTTATGTTCATCTTGAGTTGTTTACTCGAGTTACAGTCACTAAATTATTTTTATCCAGAGTTACAAAACTACAAATTAAGATATGATAATTTTCCTTGAAACTAGACTCACATATATTCTTACCATAAAATTTCCAGAATTTTTGGTTCAACCAATCAGTACATTTTATTCTTTAAAGTCTCCCCTTTTTTGCTGTCCGATAGTTCTAACCCCTCTTCACTAAAAATTAATTATCTCGTTGTACAGAACTCAAATAACGTTCTTGTTTGTTTCTATTGAAAATAGACTCATTAAGAAATTCAAGAATATAAATTTTATCCCATTATTATTTTTGTACAATGTTTAATGAATTTCCCAAGTCAAAACAGGGGATTCCAAAATTATTTTGACCCTTTCTCACTAAAATCCAAATATCTCACCATATGAAATTCTTTTTCTTATTCTGTTTCTTTTATGTGAAAATAGACTAAATAATATTTAATTTAATATCTTATTAAACCTCTAATTCGATTTCCACCATTTTTAGTGATTTTTCAAAGTGATACAATTTCTGCTGTCCAAACTGTTTTATTGCTAATTTTACTCTTTCATGTTTCCTTTATATTAATTTTCATTTATACACATATAACACCAAAGTATATCCATGGTTAGCCATTCCAATAACTAGTCATTATCAAATATTTACAAGCCATTCATTGGCCAATTTAACCTATACATCAACAATAAAGACTTGAACATATCATTTCTCAATTTAATTTGGCCTAAAAGCCTCACACATGATCATCAATCACATTTACCACATATTCATACATCATAAGCATAGACTTATAATCACAAGGTAATTCTCATAGGTATAACTTACTCGTTTACATTCTTACCAAAATTCGATCACATACCGAGCACATTGCTCATGAGTGTATACATACATATACCTGCACCTGATCGTGACATATTCACATTCATTTACACTTTAGTCATTTTCCCGTTGTACACATCGGAATATTAACAAATACTTGGAACGCTTGCACATACGTGCGACATATATGTAGCTGAAGCTACCTCTTATCACATTTCACATATATGCTCGTTCTCGAGCTATTCACATTTACATTCTCAGGTCTGCTCACACAAGCTGTCGGTCATACGTAACTACTCAGTGCTGCTCACACAAGCTGTCAGGTATCAGCAACACATGCCAGATTACCCAGCCATTGGTAGAACTTATAAGACTAGCACCCGAATCACTTAACATTCACAGGTCTGCTCACACAAGCTGTCGGTCAGACGTAGCTACACAGTGCTGCTCACACAAGCTGTCAAGTATCCGCAACATATGCAGGACTACCTAGCCACTGGTAGACGTACAAGACCAGTAACCGGACATCACATAATCACATAACACACACAGGCTCGTTCTTGAGCTATTCACATTTACATTCTCGGGTCTGCTCACACAAGTTGTCGGTCATACGTAACTACTCAGTGCCGCTCACACAAGCTGTCAGGTATCCGCAATATACCAGAATACCCAGCCACTGGTAGGACGTACTAGACCAGCACCCGAATTCACTTACTCACAATTTCACATAGTTTTCACATTGTCACACTATGCCATGATTCGTCCATGGTCTTTTCCGTCAAATTATCATTTAGCACTGAACAGAATAGTTCAACCCTGCGCTTACTTGTTCGAACATTAGTTTCCAATATTCAACAAATAATACGAGTAATTTCATAAATTATTCGTCAATCTAACAAATAAACATTAATGTTTACCATACGAACTTACCTCGACTTAAAATGGCGAAAGGGACCAAGTCGTCCAATATTCGTCTTTCCCTCGTTCTAAGTCCGAACCTCATTTTTCTTTATCTAAAATATCACATTTGACTTATTAAGTTATTATACTATTCAATTCAGTCCAAAAATCATATTATGGAAAAATTACATTTTGCCCCTAAACTTTGTCATATTTACACTTTTGCCCCTAGGCTCGTAAAATGATTTTTATTCAATTTCCTTGTATTTCAAGCCTAGCCGGACCATTTTCATAACTATAGCAGTCCATAATTTGCATTCATTCACACATTTTCATACATTTTTAAACTTTTTACAAACTAGTCCTTTTATGCGATTTCATCGAAAATCACTTAGTAAAAGTCATTTATTACACACCGAGCATTCATATTCTACCATTAGACATCAAAAAACATGCATGTAATCCATGGGTAAATTTTTAAACACAAACCCTAGCTCAAAATAATGGTAGAAATAGCTAAACCGAGTTACGGGATCTAAAAAATGTAAAGAACATTAAAAACCGGGCTTGGATGCACTTACTATTGAGCTTGAAAGCTTGAAAAACCCTAGACATGGTTTCTCCATGAAAATTTTGGCCAAGGGGTTGAAGATGGACAAAAATTGGCATTTAATTTTGTTTTTAATTTATTTTAATAACTAAATGACCAAAATGCCCTTAATGAAAAACTTAGGAAACATGCCTAACCATGTCCATTTTTGTCCACCAACTTAAAAATGGTTTAATTATCATATAAGGACCTCCAATTTAAAATTTCATAACAATTGGACACCTCTAGCATGTAGAAATCAACTTTTGCATTTTTTACAATTTAGTCCTTTTGACTAAATTGAGTGTCCAAACGTCAAAATTTTCGAACGAAATTTTCAAGAAATCATTATGTGAAATTGTAGACCATAAAAATATAATAAAAATAAATTTTCTTATGTCGAATTTGTGGTCCCAAAACCACTGTTCTGACTAGGCCCAAAATTAGGCTGTTACATAAGCCGACTTGGATTGGTCAAATTTGAGATAAGTAGTTGGGGAATGAGTCTCTGGGTTTATGGTAGTACTTCGAATTTTAGGCTGAGAGTGGTAGTACTTCAAATTTTAGGCTTAATGATGATGGTGTTCTGTGTTTTCGAGGTCGAATCTGTGTGCCGAATGATACTAATTTGAGGCAGTCAATTCTAAGGGAGGTGAATAGTAGCCCTTATGCTATGAATCCCGGTGGTAATAAGATGTATCACGATCTTCGTGAGTTGTACTAGTGGCCGGGTTTGAAGCGTAAGGTTACGAATATTGTGGCTCGATGTCTGATGTGCCAGCAGGTTAAGGCGGAGCACCAGTTGCCTTCGGGTTTGTTGTAGCCAGTTAAGATTCCCTTATGGAAATGAGAACGTGTGACGATGGACTTCGTTAGTGGGTTGCCCTTGACAGCCACTAAGAAGGATTCTGTTTGGGTCATCGTGGATCGATTGACCAAGTCTGCTCACTTTATTCCGGTTCGGAATGTCTATTCTCTGCAGAAGTTAGCGAAGCTTTATATCTCTGAGATTATGAGACTGCATGGGGTTCTTGTCTCGATTATTACTGATAGAGATCCTCGTTTCACTTCTCGATTCTGGAAGAAGTTGCATAAGGCTCTAGGTTCAAGGTTAGACTTCAGTACTGTGTTCCATCCTCAGACCGATGGTCAATCTGAGAGGGTGATTCAGATATTGGAGGACATGCTTCAGAGTTGTGTAATTGATTTTCGAGGTAGTTGGGAAGATTATCTATTGCTAGCTGAGTTCGCCTACAATAACAGTTTTCAGTCTAGCATTCAGATGGCACCTTACGAGGTGTTATATGGTCGTAAGTGTCATACTCCGCTGTGTTGGACTGAGTTGGGTGAACGTCGGGTTTTGGGTCCTGAGTTTGATTCTGAGACTGAAGATAAGGTTAGATTGATTCAGGATCGTCTGAAGGCAGCTTCTGATAGACAGAAGTCTTATGCAGACCTGAAGAGGCGTGATATTGAGTACTCTGTGGGGGACTTCGTTTTTCTTAAGGTTTCTCCGTGGAAGAAGGTTCTGAGATTTGGTCATAAGGGCAAGTTAAGCCCTAGGTTTATAGGGCCGTATCGAATTCTGAAGCATGTAGGTCCGGTAGCTTATCAGTTGGAGCTACCCCCAGAGTTATACCATATCCATGATGTCTTTAATGTTTCGATGTTGAGGCGGTATCGGTCCGATCCATCTCATATTGTCTTTGTTGAGGAGATCGAGGTTAGACCAGACTTGGCTTTTGAGGAGGAGCCGGTTCAGATTCTGGATCGAGACGGCAAGGTTCTGAGGAGGAAGTCCATCCCTTTAGTGAAGGTTCTGTGGCAGAATCAGGGTACCGATGAGGCCACATGGGAACCTGAGGACTCGATGCGTCAGCAGTAACCTCATCTGTTCTGATCAGGTAAATTTTGAGGTCAAAATTTCTGTTAGGGGGTAGAGTTGTAACGCCCTAATTTTCTTATTTATGTTTCTGTACAATTTTGACACAACTGTGTATCTGTTTCAATGGTTAAGTGTTCTGGGTGTGTGTGTGAGGTCCCAAGTTCAAGCCCTACCTTTAGTAAATTTTGGTTATTTTTAGATCCAAACCTTATCCCAGTGCAGTGGGTTTTTATTTATTTGCTTGTGAATTCATATCAGAATGAGCCTGCTGGTTCAAGTGGTAAGGGATTCAATGTGTTGGAGTGTAACACCCCAAACCCGGTCAATACGCCACGACCGAATTTGGTATGTCACAGGGGAAAACGTTTTGAGGAAAAACGAGTTACCGATTAAATTTTAGTGAAAAACTCTTTGTTGTTCTAAGTTCGTAGAAATCAGTGTGTATAATAAATTAAAAACTGATAATTTACTTTGAAATCCGAAAATAAATCTTTAAAACTTAGTTGCAGCTTAGATTCGTAAACCTTTTATAAATTGAAAAGAAACTAAAGCGATTAGGTTGAAAACCGTATCTAATAGAAATTTGGAAACTGGAGTTTTGGAAAATAGTATGAGTTATCAAAAATACTTAAGTTGTTAAATACTATCAATTGATTTATGTTACCCGATGGTAACGTTTTAAAACCATCGCGTTTAGTAGTTTAGAAAACTTGGTGCTCAAATTATTATATCAACCATGTCATTTATAAGCCATATTTAAAACAAATCCAAAGCATATAAATAATCCAAAAATATAATTAAAGAGGCCTTATTACAAATCCATAAAAAGATGAAAACGAATTAAAATAAAGTACCCAAATGGAAGTTCATGTAAAACCAAATTTTATTGCATGGCCTCCTCGAGTTCATCCGGCTCCTCATCCGCGATTTTACGAATCACCTGAAAAAAATAAGGGAGAAGGTGAGTCACCAAGACTCAGTGCATAATCCCTCTCCCGGTAAATGCCACATACTTACACAAATTATAACCAAGCAATATATATATAATGCACCCAACCTAGCCATCCAAAACTCCTTTTCTACCCCGTGTGGTACCAAACCACTGGTGGTGCCAAACCGCTGGTGACCCAAAGTCACGATATCCAATAATGTGATGCCAAATCACTGGTGACCCGAAGTCACGAATAATCATGTTGTGGGGCCAACCCACGTGTGATACCAAATCACTGGCGACGATCCCAATACATCAAATGTGGGGCCAACCCACGGTGGTGTGAAACCACTGGGACGAGTCGCTATGAGGTGCCAAACCTCTGGTGTCCCAAAGACACGAAATATGTGGTACCAAACCACTGGAGGTGCCAAACCTCTGGTGTCCCAAAGACACGGATATCAATCTTCCCCCTCCTCTCATATCGCCCATACCAATGCAATAGATAACAGATCATGTCATTATACTTTGATATAAACATATAACCAATATATATCGTAGATCGTGATATTAACAACATATATCAACATCATATTGAAACGGACTTACCCGTATCCTTGCTCATACCCATCAAGGTATCATTTCAAGATCTCATAGTTTTCGGCTTTAACAACATGAATAGTTATTAACACACACACATATATATATACCGAATTATAAAGTGTGTAAGGTACACACCTTTCACTAACGCAAATACTAACTTCCGAAGATCCGATCTACCGCACTAGATCACCTTGTCCTACATTCGGCCATACCACAAAACTATAAGCAAAAATCCATTCGGCCAACATCACATCTTAATCCCAATAGCCTTAGTCTTTATCCTCAAAAAGAATAATGAATCGACATGAATCTTACCACTTGACTTACCAACTTCGATTGCTAATGGAGTGGCTTAGATCGATTGCTTCCAACATCCCAAAGAGCCTAAAGGAAAAATCGGTTCCTAAATAATGGTTAGAACCTTGCAAACAAATGCCCAAGGATTCGGCCTTTGTCCACAAGAAAACGACTTAGAAAGGAGAAGGAAATAACGGAAATACTGACCATGAACACTTACCTATCTTCCAAAACCGATTGAAGAAAACCCAAAGATTAGCTACCCTTGATGATATTCGCCAATATAACACCAAAAGAGAGAAAGAAGATTCGGCTATGGTGGAGTAAAAGAAAGGAAAATAAAAGTGAAAGTGAAATAGGAGAAGGATGATTCGAAAATGGAAGAAATAAGAAAATAGAAAATGAAAATAGAATGGTAATGGATGTTTCTAACTTTGAAAAAAATGAAAGAGATGGGATTTGGGAAGGAGGAAGATTCGGCCAAGAGGAAGTGAAAAAGGAAATGTGGTTTTTTTTGAGGAAGTAACAAGAGAAAGAAAAGAGAGAGATGGGAGAAAGAGGTTCGGCCAAACACCTAGTTTGCCGAAAAGAAAAGTGCACAAAAATGCAAATTGTGGTTTCGATTTCAAAAGGGAAATGAGAGGAAGAATTTAGATTTTGGTTCAAACACAAATGAGAGCTAAATCAAAAGCAAAATTGCACCAAAATGCCTAAGATACATTCGGCCAAAGAGGGAGTTTTTGGAGAGGAAGAGAAAAATGCCAAATGATGCACAAAATGCTAAAGTTGGCCAACTATTCCCCCCCAAACTTCCTATCAACATTCAGCCACCCCCCTAGCCACACATGCCGTCCACATTCATGCACTAATGGCCATAGGAGAGTTTCCAAAACAACACCCTTAAGCCAAGCCTTGAAATCCTCTACATTCCCAAAGTTGAAGAGATTTTATCCCCAAAATCTAGCAATTCTATCCCTTATTTCATGCTTACCATAACCTTAAGTCTTCTTGCCATAAAAAGAAAATTGTCCATCTTATCCATATGAATAGTTGACCGACACTTAATGCTAGGATGCATTAAAAATAAAATCCTTAATATGCCTTCCATGCTACTCGAACCACATCCCTCAAGCAACCTTTCATGCGCCTTATCCACTATGCCACTAACTCCTCTTGTGTTAGAATTTAACACTTAAATTAACTTAAGTGTCAAGTTCATCTAATCCACTTCACTATATTTTCAATACTAAAAATCATTCTAGCTTAGCTAATAATTCCAAGCCTTCATAAAACTATACTAAGCACATAATAATAATCATACTCGAGCTAACACAAGTAACAAGATGATACTCAAATTTTTTAGGATATTACAATTCTACCCCCTTAAGAAAATTTCGTCCTCAAATTACCTCGCTCAAAAGAGTTGAGGAAACTGCCTTGCCTCATCACATCCTCCTGCTCCCACGTAGTTTCTTCTACGCCATGGTTCCGCCATAAAACCTTCACTAAAGGAACTGACTTCCTATGCAAAACTTTCACATCTCGGTCTAGAATCTGCAGAGGTTCTTCTTCTACCGCGATCTGACTCACCTCTATTTCCTCTCTTCGCCACAACATGCGATGGATCGAGCGATAGCGTCTAAGCATGGAGACATGGAACACATCGTGAATCGACTCACTCGATGGCAACTCGAGCTGATAGGCTCACCGGTCCCACTCGTCTCAACACCTTATACGGCCCAATAAACCTTGGATTTAACTTGCCTTTTCTCCCAAATCTTAACACTTTCTTCCATGGCGAGACTTTCGAAAAACTTTGTCACCCACGGAAAATTCTATATCCCTCCGCTTGAGATCGGCATATGACTTCGCCTATCCAAGCTTCCTTCAACCGAGCTTGAATCAACTTCACCTTATCTTCGGTTTACGCAACCAACTCTGGTCCTAACATTTGACGCTCACTCAACTCGGTCCAAAGATGTAGGTGTGCGACACCTCCTACCATACAACGCCTCATATGGTGCCATCTTAATGCTTGCCTCGATAACTATTGTTGTATGCGAACTCGCTAATGGTAAAAACTCTTCCCACCGCCTCAAGTCCAATACAAAACCTCTCAACATATCCTCTAAAATCAGTATAACTCTTTCCCGATCGCCTGTCCGATCGTGGATGAAATGCGGTACTAAAATCCAACCGCGTACCCAAAGCCCGATGTAACGCTCTCCAAATCCTCGACGTAAATCTAGGATCTCTGTCTGAGATGATCGACACCGGTACACCGTGCAACCTTACTATCTCTCGCCACATACAACTTAGCTAACCTCTGAAGCGAGTAATCCACCCTTACCGAAATAAAATGAGTGACTTAGTCGACGATCCACAATCACCCAAATCGAGTCCTTCTTACTTGGCGTAAGGGTAATCCACCGACAAAGTCCATAGTGATCCTTTCCCACTTCCATCAGTAGAATCTTCACCGGTGAAGTAACCTGACGACGGCAATCGATGTTCTGCCTTGACTCTGGCACACGTCGGACATTTACCCACAAACTCGCCACCTCACGCTTGCACACAGCCACCAAAATCGCTCTCTTAAATCCCGATACATCTTGCTACCTCCGGGATGCATAGCGTATGGGCTCGCTATGTGCGTCCCAAGAATCCTTTGCCTCAACTCATCATCCTTTGGCATACAAGCTCTTCCTTTAAAACACAATATTCCATCCTTGGACAAACTATAATCCTCTAAACCACCATTCTGAACCTGTAACCTCCGATCATTCAAACCATCATCCTCTAACTGTTTCTCCTTGATCTGCTCTAACCAAGTCGGCTTGACTTGCAATTCAGCCAAAAGACTCCCATCGTCATATAAGCTAAGATGAGCAAACATCAATCTTAAGTCTGATACAACCTTTCGGCTCAATGCGTCTGCCACCACGTTAGCCTTGCCCGGATGATACTCAATCGAACAGTCGTAGTCCTTCAACAACTCTATCCATCTACGCTGCCTCAAGTTCAAATCCTTCTGAGTTAAAAGATACTTAAGACTCTTGTGATCCGTGTAGACTATCGACTTCTCTCCATACAAATAGTGTCTCCATATCTTCAAAGCAAAAACCACTGCAGCTAATTCCAAGTCATGCGTTGGATAGTTAACTTCATGTGGTCTCAACTGTCGAGATGCATAAGCCACTACCTTCCCTTCCAGCATCAAAGACACATCCCAAACCAGTATGTGATGCATCACAGTAAACCGTGAATTCCTTGCCTGCCTCAGGTTGAATCAAAACCGGAGCTTCAGTTAGAATCTTCTTCAACTTGTCGAAACTTCCTTGCTGCTTCTCGGTCTACACAAATGGAACTCCTTTCCTCAATAACTTAGTCATAGGTGCTGCTATCAAAGAAAATCCTTCCACAAATCTTCGGTAATACCCCGCCAGACCTAGGAAACTCCGAATCTCAGCCACTGACTTAGGCGGCTTCCAATCCAACACTGCCTCAATCTTTCGAGGATCCACTCTAATCCCCTCAGCTGATACTACGTGACCCAAGAAAGTCACCTCCCTAAGCCAAAACTCGCACTTACTAAATTTTGCATAGAGCTGCTTTTCCCTCAAAATCTGCAACACTACTCGCAAATGCGCATCATGCTCCTCCTCTGACTTGGAGTATACCAAAATATCGTCTATAAATACCACAACAAACTGGTCCAAAAACTGCTGGAATACCCGATTCATCATGTCCATGAATGCTGCCGGCGCGTTAGTCAACCCAAACGGCATTACCAGAAACTCGTAGTGCCCATACCGAGTGCGAAATGCCGTCTTATGGATATCAGCCTCTTTCACCTTCAGCTGATGATATCCAGACCTTAAATCAATCTTGGAGAAAATCTGCGCTTCTTAAGCTGATCAAACAAGTCATCTATCCTCGGCAAAGGATACTTGTTTTTGATTGTCAGCTTATTCAACTGGCGATAGTCTATACACATCCGCATCGATCCATCCTTCTTCTTGACAAAAAATACCGGTGCTCCCAAGGCGAAACACTTGGTCTGATAAAACCTCGGTCCAACAACTCTTGAATTTGAGCCTTCAATTCCCCAATTCCTTCAATGCCATCCTATACGGAGTAATAGACACCGCGCGCATTCGATAATGATCTATACCAAATTCAACTTCACGATCCGAGGCAATCCTGCAATTTCTTACGAAATACGTCAACATATTCCTTTATCGTGTTCGGACATTCCCCACAATGAGACTCCTTAGCCTCCAACGCGTACACACATGAACCACAAATGCCTCACGGCCTTCCCCGACTAACTTCACAAACTTTCAACGCAGATACCACGTTGGATAGATAATCTCTTCTATTACCTATCATAACCACCTCTTTGCCCTCACCGTCTTCAAAACCATGGGTTTAGCAAACAAGCAATCCAAACTTGCTTGATACTTGACCAACCGGTCCATCCCAAGAATCGGATCGAACTCCTCAAACGCGGCTCCATCGGATCACCTACAAATATTACCCGTTGGAGTTCTAGGGGTACATCTCTATACACACTTATTTACTTCTCAGAGTGACCCGAGGGCTAAGGCATCACATCATCTTCCTAGAAGTAGTCTCGAGTCTAGATTCATAGCCTCTACTATGTTACTAGCAACATACGAATGTGTCGAACCCACATCTATCAAAGCAAAGATATGGTTCACCAAAGATTAAGAACGTGCGGTTATGACATCCGGTGCATCGCCTCCTCTCGACGCCTCATTGCATACACCAAACCAGTCGTCTTGCCTCGGTGTTGCCGCCTCTGCCAGATGCTCTGCGGCCTCGGCCAAACCATTACCTCCTCTACCATTACCACGACCTCTCTGTGGTGACGGTCCCTCATTTCTAAACCGAGCACGACCTTGACCCTCGATCGATTCTGGCTAGCTTACGTGGACAATCCTCACACGATGATCCAAATGAGCCACACTCAAAACATCCTTTCCCTCCGGTCCAACATTCGCCCCAATGAGATTTCCCACATCCGGTTACACTGTGGCTGGGTCCCCGATTAGCGATGCAGCCTCCCAGTTGATTTGGCCCACTCGCCTAACCCTCTTACGAGAATTATCGGTGACCGGATGATCCAAAACCTCTCTTATGTTTATTCTTGTCGTGCCTGCGCCTTACCGATTCTTTTATCCCTTCACTATCTTAGTCTTTTCAACTAGCGCAAAAACTCGCGCTCCCGATGTGGAGCAATCAAGAATCTCGACTTGTCCTCAATCCATCTTCGAACCGGACACATCGCTCGTGCTCGAAGCCACGATACCTCCAAAGATACCGCTCAATCTTAAAAATTTCGCCTCATATTACGATACGGACTTACTTCCTGGACCAAACTCGAAAATGCCTTACGCTGCATGCATCAATGTAACTAGACCCAACATATTTCTTCCGATCGACGCCTTAAAAATAATCCCAAGTGAGATCCTCCACGCAAAGACTATTCCGCACCGTGAGCCACCACCGATATGACTCATCCCGAAGAAGTGACACTATCCCTTTCACTTTTCCTCGGCATTCGGATCCAAGTCATCCATGATTCATTCTGTCGCCTCTAACCAATACTCTGCCGTCTTCGAGCCACACCAAACACCTCGAAATACCTCGGCTCCATTGGCTCAAGTCGCCGATACGGGTTTCGAATTCCCGCACCTCCACCTATTCCAAATACCCTCTCAAGAACTCGCAACATCGCTCGAGACATCTGCGTCATCCCCGCTTTGATCCTCGATGCTCAACTCCAACCGCCGGTGGTGGTGGGGGTAGTGGTACCTCATTTTCGGATCCTTGACCGGACCTCACCGGCTCGAACATACGACCATCCTACCCGACCACGTCCACGAGTAATACGACCTCGACCTCGAGTACTCATTTCTAAAGTCTCGACTTATCGATTTAAAAGCGTTATGCATTAGTCATTATTCCACTTTCTTTAAAACACGCTTTATGAATAATTTTAATAAGAAGTTGTTTCATGAGTACATTCAACCTATAGTTTGGGTCTCTAGAGTAGTTTCTACTACTAATTAGTCATGCCATCATCATTATAATCATATCATCAACAAAGAATGATTTGAGATACTTACCCAGCGAATCGGTGCGGGAGACTCGGTGCCATGCCTTTCCAACCATATAATTTTAAACAAAACATTTTAAGACCATACTTTAAATCATTTTGGGCCTCGGGCCACAAATGAAGCTTTTGAACTTGGCTCTGATACCAATTTGTAACACCCCAAACCCGGTCAATACGCCACGACCGAATTTGGTATGTCACAGGGGAAAACGTTTTGAGGAAAAACGAGTTACCGATTAAATTTTAGTGAAAAACTCTTTATTGTTCTAAGTTCGTAGAAATCAGGTGTATAATAAATTAAAAACTGATAATTTACTTTGAAATCCCGAAAATAAATCTTTAAAACTTAGTTGCAGCTTAGATTTGTAAACCTTTTATAAATTGAAAAGAAACTAAAGCGATTAGGTTGAAAACCGTACCTAATAGAAATTTGAAAACTGGAGTTTTGGAAAATAGTATGAGTTATCAAAAATACTTAAGTTGTTAAATACTATCAATTGATTTATGTTACCCGATGGTAACGTTTTAAAAACCATCGCGTTTAGTAGTTTAGAAAACTTGGTGCTCAAATTATTATATCAACCATGTAATTTATAAGCCATATTTAAAACAAATCCAAAGCATATAAATAATCCAAAAATATAATTAAAGAGGCCTTATTACAAATCCATAAAAAGATGAAAACGAATTAAAATAAAGTACCCAAATGGAAGTTCATGTAAAACCAAATTTTATTGCATGGCCTCATCGAGTTCATCCGGCTCCTCATCCACGATTTTACGAATCACCTGAAAAAAATAAGGGAGAAGGTGAGTCACCAAGACTCAGTGCATAATCCCTCTCCCGGTAAATGCCACATACTTACACAAATTATAACCAAGCAATATATATATATAATGCACCCAACCTAGCCATCCAAAACTCCTTTTCTACCCCGTGTGGTACCAAACCACTGGTGGTGCCAAACCACTAGTGACCCAAAGTCACGATATCCAATAATGTGATGCCAAATCACTGGTGACCCGAAGTCACGAATAATCATGTTGTGGGGCCAACCCACGTGTGATACCAAATCACTGGCGACGATCCCAATACATCAAATGTGGGGCCAACCCACGGTGGTGTGAAACCACTGGGACGAGTCGCTATGAGGTGCCAAACCTCTGGTGTCCCAAAGACACGAAATATGTGGTACCAAACCACTGGAGGTACCAAACCTCTGGTGTCCCAAAGACAGGATATCAATCTTCCCCCTCCTCTCATATCGCCCATACCAATGCAATAGATAACAGATCATGTCATTATACTTTGATATAAACATATAACCAATATATATCGTAGATCGTGATATTAACAACATATATCAACATCATATTGAAACGGACTTACCCGTATCCTTGCTCATACCCATTAAGGTATCATTTCAAGATCTCATAGTTTTCGGCTTTAACAACATGAATAGTTATTAACACACACATATATATATATACCGAATTATAAAGTGTGTAAGGTACACACCTTTCACTAACGCAAATACTAACTTCCGAAGATCCGATCTACCGCACTAGATCACCTTGTCCTACATTCGGCCATACCATAAAACTATAAGCAAAAATCCATTCGGCCAACATCACATCTTAATCCCAATAGCCTTAGTCTTTATCCTCAAAAAGAATAATGAATCGACATGAATCTTACCACTTGACTTACCAACTTCGATTGCTAATGGAATGGCTTAGATCGATTGCTTCCAACGTCCCAAAGAGCCTAAAGGAAAAATTGGTTCCTAAATAATGGTTAGAACCTTGCAAACAAATGCCCAAGGATTCGGCCTTTGTCCACAAGAAAACGACTTAGAAAGGAGAAGGAAATAACGGAAATACGGCCATGAACACTTACCTATCTTCCAAAACCGATTGAAGAAAACCCAAAGATTAGCTACCCTTGATGATATTCGGCCAATATAACACCAAAAGAGAGAAAGAAGATTCGGCTATGGTGGAGTAAAAAGAAAGGAAAAATAAAATTGAAAGTGAAATAGGAGAAGGATGATTCGAAAATGGAAGAAAGAAGAAAATAGAAAATGAAAATAGAATGGTAATGGATGTTTCTAACTTTGAAAAAAAATGAAAGAGATGGGATTTGGGAAGGAGGAAGATTCGGCCAAGAGGAAGTGAAAAAGGAAATGTGGGTTTTTTTGAGCAAGTAACAAGAGAAAGAAAAGAGAGAGATGGGAGAAAGAGGCTCGGCCAAACACCTAGTTTGCCGAAAAGAAAAGTGCACAAAAATGAAAATTGTGGTTTCGGTTTCAAAAGGGAAATGAGAGGAAGAATTTAGATTTTGGTTCAAACACAAATGAGAGCTAAATCAAAAGCAAAATTGCACCAAAATGCCTAAGATACATTCGGCCAAAGAGGGAGTTTTTGGAGAGGAAGAGAAAAATGCCAAATGATGCGCAAAATGCTAAAGTTGGCCAACTATTCCCCCAAACTTCCTATCAACATTCGCCACCCCGTAGCCACGCATGCCGTCCACATTCATGCACTAATGGCCATAGGAGAGTTTCCAAAACAACACCCTTAAGCCAAGCCTTGAAATCCTCTACATTCCCAAAGTTGAAGAGATTTTATCCCCAAAATCTAGCAATTCTATCCCTTATTTCATGCTTACCATAACCTTAAGTCTTCTTGCCATAAAAAGAAAATTGTACATCTTATCCATATGAATAGTTGACCGACACTTAATGCTAGGATGCATAAAAAATAAAATCCTTAATATGCCTTCCATGCTACTCGAACCACTTCCCTCAAGCAACCTTTCATGCGCCTTATCCACTATGCCACTAACTCCTCTTGTGTTAGAATTTAACACTTAAATTAACTTAAGTGTCAAGTTCATCTAATCCACTTCACTATATTTTCAATACTAAAAATCATTCTAGCTTAGCTAATAATTCCAAGCCTTCATAAAACTATACTAAGCACATAATAATAATCATACTCGAGCTAACACAAGTAACAAGATGATACTCAATTTTTTTAGGATATTACATGGAGGTTCTGTGTTTGAATCCCTGCGTTAGCAAGGGTGAAATTTTTTTTTGAATATTTGTTGAAGAGTTTCGGTGGAGCTGGATTTCTGAGGAGTTATGAGTTAAGTGGGTTAGTGGGAGTAAAATTAGGGATTTGGGGATATTTTTATTTTTATCCTTTGTTTTTTCAAAAAAAAATCTCTCTTCCCAAAAAAAAAAGAGAACTGACGTTAGTCTTTGCTTCTCTGCCTTTCTATTCTTCCTTTTTCCCTTTCCCTTTCAATTTTGTTTTCTTTTGTCGGCTTTCGCACCTTCGAGATTCTACTCTTGCAGAATCATAGTCAATCGTTCGAAGTGTTGGGGTTCTAGTGGTCTCGAGATTGTTTTTACATCAAATCGATACCAGGTGTGTACCCAAAATGCAGAAAACGAAGCTTCGGTGAAAGCCCAAAAATGAATCTATCGATGCCACACGGGCGTGTGGTCACCCGTGTGGATGGCCATGTGCGAGACACAGCCGTGTGGTTAATGAAGGCATGGCCGTGCGCAGCATACGGCCGTGTGGTGGCTTGAGTGTGGCCGTGTGTGCCACACGGGAAAAGGCCAATCTGGGCGTGTAGGCCCACACGAGCAAACCACACGGGCATGTGGGCCCATAATTCTGAAAATTTCCCTAGGGTCGCACGGGTCGCTCTGATCGAGTGTGGGCCTACGGTAGGGTCGGTAAGGGCTAATTTAACCCTGATTTACATGCTATGATATTCTGATAGACTGATCTAAGTAGAATACTAAATGTATACCTGACTATATTGATGTATGTATATTTTTTAATTGTATAAAGCATGTTTAGTTCTTTATATCTGTATCTGAAATTCTGTATCTGTTATTGGGGTGGAATTTGTATTTGCGGAGGAAGTATTTTGTTCGACGTTAATCGCATTTATTCTGGCAGCTTGGCTGCATATTATCTGATATGTGTCTCAATGGCACAATGTGGTGTGTAGGGATGGGTGGGTGTTTTCAACCCCACATGGTGTGATGGGATGGTCGAAGTTGATGTGTAGAGGATGGGGGTAGGATTTTGCATATCTGAATCTGAAACTGAACCTATATCTGTATCTAACTATGCATATGATTCTATATGTTTGTGTGATTAATTCTATTGGGTTACACACTGAGTTTACGTAAACTCACATCTGTTTGCCTGTTTTGTCAGGTAATCCACAGACTTAGGCGGATCGGTGCAGCAGAGACTCAGTAGTGACCACTTACCGTAAATTGTTAAAACTTAATTATTTTTGGTTTATATTTGAGAGTTTGTAATTCTGGGACTCTCTGGACTTTATGGTTTTTAAGTGTTTGTTTTGGTTTTTGTGTTGTTAAATTGCATGCTTAAACAAAATGCTTCCCTCTAAAAATGACAATTAATACACAAACAAAGGTTTTCCTAAAACACGACGGCATTTTCAAAATATAACTGTTTTAAGGCTTCCATTGAAAGAACTTTTTAGCAAATGGAGTAACTAAACGGTTTTTTCATTTAAAAATGTGGATGTTTTGACAAGACAACTCCGTTTTCAAAACCCTTACCTTGTGACACTTCCGGATTCGGCCATAACATCTAGGCCGAGTTTGGGGTGTTACAAACTACATAAGCAACCAGTGCTTAGTAACCTCGTATAAACTTAAACATAACTTACCATTTCTTAAGCACACATTATAAAATAAGCATAATATCATTACCAAGTCCATAAGCTTAGTAAAATCCTATACAAGCACCATGAAACTCACAAGTGATCGTATGTCTGTCGAGTTTTAAAATTTATAAAGAGAATGATCGAACCTGGAAACTAACTCTGACAACGATTGAGGCAAGTGCACCTATCGAATAGTAGTATAGCTTAGGCAAGACCGAATTGTCGAACCCAAAGGAACTAAAAGTACTAATACTAACTTTCTTTCTATTATTTAGCCTAAAATAAGTAAAGTTGTTTATTAATCTAAATTAACTAATTACTAACCTAAAGATGCAAAGACAAAAAGAATGAATTGGGGAAATACTTGGGAAAAACTCAGTTGATTAAGACGATACCCTTAGGAAGAATCCACCTAGACTTCACTTGTTATCTAACACTGAACCAGATGATTTATTCACTTGACTTGATCCGTAGGACTCCCTAATTTATATTAAACCCTCTCTTGAGGCGAATAACGTCTAACCCTAGGTTGATTAATTGAAATCTCTTTCTAATTAAAACCTCTAGAATAGCAGTAAATCGATCTATGGACTCCCATATTAGGTTTCACCCTAATCCGACAAAATCTCGTCACCCTATCTCTAGGTGCGCGATCAACTACGCTTAATTATGCTAGATCTACTCTTAAGCAGGGACTTTTGCTCCACCACCTAAGCACATTCAACTTGAATTAATATCCGCGAAATATCAACACAAGAATTAAGCACACATAATCAAGAACAAATCAAGTATTTATCATATAGTTCAGAAAATAATAACAAGATTCATCTAGGTTTCATCCCCTTCAGGTATCTGAAGGGTTTAGTTCATAATAATAAAGAAAAACATCTCAGAAGAAAAGATAAAACAAGACATAAGAAATCCCTAAAACTCCCTGAAGGAATTGAAGGAGAGATCCTCCGTCTTGAGTAGAATTCTGGCTTCTGGAGATGGATCAACTGGTTATCCCTTGAGAGTTTCCCACAAATCTAACCTCTTTGGCTCGGCTCCTTGGCCTAGCTAACCGCCCTCTTCTCGGTTATACCTAGGGTGTTTATATAGGCTTTTGAAATAGGTTTCTTTGCCCCTAAGTATCCTTTTCCGAGTGAAATTACCCTCCTCCACGGCAGGGGCACGGCCATGGCACACGCCCGTGTGAATCATGGCCAGGCCGTGTTGGACTCCGTTAATGAGGCACGGCCGTGTGGATCAACTTCAGGCCGTGTTCTAGTATATTTGAGGTGGCACGGCCGTGTGGGATTTAGTCCAGGCCGTGTTGATTTCTTCTTTGGCCCATTTTGGTCCGATTTGAGCCTGTTTCTCGTTCTTTTTATCCTTGGGTGCTTTCCTGAGTATAAGACATGAAAAGAAAGGATTAAGAGCACCTTTTTACATAAATCAAGGGATAAATCATCCAAAAGTATGCTAAATGTGGGGTTAAAATATGTTACTATTTCGGTTTATCAAATACCCCCACACTTAAGCTTTTGCTTGTCCTCAAGCAAAATTCTCAACTTACAATTAAAACGAACTTTCTATAATTCATAATTCCTATCAACAATGTTTCATAATAATTCATAGATAATTTATACATGGATAATTCAACTCAAAGAGTTCTAAGGATTCAAACAATCTAAGTCATAGATTTGTAGCTTAAAAAACATAGGCGTCTCCCCTTATCTAAATAATTACCTTTAATTCAAAACCGACAAAGATTGACTTCCTCACTAGAGATTCACTCAAATCACTCAAAGTGTTTAAGGTTCAGGAAAAAGCGCTCAAAAGTCGAACATGAAAAGTTAATCCCATAGGATTGCCTGAAAATCAAATCTCCACCACTATAATATGAGATGATGCACAAATCAAAAGGTCTTTGTCAGGGTTGTAACGGGGCTAGGGTTAAGGTGTGGATAGAGGCTGAATTAGAAGGTTAGAATCGAGATTGACCTAAAAAATTACCTAACCAGAGACAATGAACTAAATAAAGGTAATCACATCAATAAAAAATACTAATACTACGAGCTTCTTCTTCAATATTTGGAATTCAAATGTATAAGCTCACTTAATCACAAAACTAATAATGAATAACGACTATACTTCGATTTTTTTTTAAGAACGAATCATAAATACATAACAAAGGATAATTTACTGAAATAAAAACATAGTTAGCCTATTAATCAAATCAAATCTCGATATAAGGGTAGTCAAAAGGAATGGGGATAACAAAAACAAAGGGTTTTTGGGTTAATATTAGTGGTTATGTCAATAAAAAGGGTTGTTAGGATTAAAAGGGGTTCACTAGGGGTTAATTGTGAAGGTAGGCTTTTAATGGAGTTAGTGGGTTAAAACCTAGGTGCCTTAATCATCTCTGTATATCAAATCATAGGTGTGGTCTCGATATGTATAAACGAGGCAAGTTCTAGAATAACAAATCAATGTTGACATGCTCATAATCAATAAAGTGAGCATGAAAAAGAATATATGCTCTATAAGGCTCAGAAACTCACAAAAATTATGGGTATTTTTGACATCAACCTTGTAAATTTCAAACTTCAAAGTAATATTTAAATTCAGTTCAACAACCTAGCAAATTTTAATTGAAAAAAATGGACTTATCATGCTTGATTCTTTAGTATCTTAAAATTTAATTATCAATGAACAATTATCAATGACTTAATCTAAAACATATCAATAAAAATCATAAATCATCAGAAATTTCATCCTAATTAGTAATATGAGAAAATTACTTAAAAACAAGACTAAATTCAGGATTTTGAGAATAATGAAAAAAGTTAGGCACGTCTAAGATTCATCCCCCCACACTTAAGATGTACATTGCCCTCAGTGTACAAAGATAAATATTAGCATGATAATAATAAAATCACAAGATAGGGAGAGAAGTGAAACTTCCTGAATTATGGATGGATTCCTTGAGTCGGAGGTGGCAGATGACTTATGTAGCAATGAATTACTCCTGTTGATTTATTTGTTATTTTGGAGTGTTCAATTGAAACTGCGAAGTCAGTAGTTAGATGTCTCGGGGGCAAAATTAAATAAGTGTTTGTTAGTAATACTCTAAGGTTAGATAGCCAATGATAATATGAATAAAATAGAGGTGTGAAACATAAAGGCAAAAGGGTTTAAATTAAGACAAATAAAAATAAAGAAAATAAACATAAGGATAATAGAAGGACTCAGAGGTGCTCATCGTCAGCCGGGTCCTGTGGTGGTGGTGTAGAAATGTTGAAGTGGTGACAAATCTACTGGAAGGTGGCCTCGATTCCGTCAAAGCATTGAAATTGCTGGGTACAGTACTGTTCGAATCGATCGAGGCGTGCAGAAATGTCCGAGAATGAAGCTGCTGTATGGGAGGGTCACTGGCTCGGGGTGGTGCCTCCTGTGCTGGTGGGACATCATCAGTAATGTCCTCGGGCTCTTCCTCGTCAATGGGGGGGCTAATCGGTACTGAGGAGGGTCAGTCCCACGACGATATTTTATCATCCTCATGTGTAGCATCGTCTGGATGCCCTAAGGTACCATATGACCGATCAGTGTTAGAGATGAGGTCTGAGTCTCGGTTTTGAGGAGTTCAAAATGTCGAGCCAACTGGGTGATGTACGGGCCCATTGAGAGAATTCCCTTCATGTGCGGCTCTGTCTGGTGCTGGATCGCACGGGCTATGAAGTATGCGAGGTCGAAAATGTGCCCATTTGACATCCACGATAAGTAGTAGACGTCGTGTGTATTTACCACGCCGGTGCTCTCACGTCGACCCGTGATAGTGTGAGCTAGAATGGCTTGGATGTACCACAGGGATGGGGCAAGGGCTATCGCCTTGGAGCGACTGGGGTCGTAGATGCCCATGTTGGTGGCTAAGCTGTGCCAACAACTGATGGGAGTGCAGTGGAACTGGCGGTTTAGCTCGGACAGTGGATTTTCTGATACAAACTCATCTGTATAGAGTCCGAGCGCCGTCCCGAATTGTGGTACACTCAGTTGTCGTACCGTGCCCCCTAGCCGGAATTGAATTGTGCCCGGGTCATCGTATTTCGCCATCACCGTCTGTAGGGTAAAAGTGGCGCAAAACTCTAGGGTGAGTTCTAAGTATGTGGGCTCGATGATGGAGAAAAATTGTTCCCACGGCTCAGTCGAGAGAAGTGCTCGGATATCGACTGCTAGCCCGACCTGTTCCAAAGCATCCCAGTCAATGCACCTACCGGTGCCAAGAGGTCGTGCTCGAAAAGCCTTGTACTGTTCCTCCTGGGCGTTCTGAGTAAATTGGAGGAAGGGGTATCGTACTTCGGCAGAGGCACTGGTTGAGGACGAGCCGGGTCCCTTTCTTTTCTTAGTGGGGGCGGCGACGGTTCTTTTTCCTCTCGATGATGACATTGTACCTGAGGATAGTGAATGTTCAAGTAAGGTTTGAACTGAATTAAATCAAGCACTTTTATCTAGACCCGAGATATTTGAAGGCTAAATACGATTATTCTAACTATGAGCAACTAATTCTATCTAATTTAAAATAAATATCTAAAGCAAAATATAGCAATCAAAATGAGTTTGCAAGAGAGTAAATAACACTAATAGGTGAAAAAGAAACTAGATAATCATGAAAATGGAAACAAGTTCTAAAGAAATTATTCTGATAGAAAATAAATAGTAAGAATAAACAAAATATTATAAACAAAATATTCTTTAAATCAAACAATCATTTAAGAAAATGAAGTGATGAGGGGAACCAGCAAGTTTTGAGAATGTGGTAGTGTGGATCGATGGAACACGGGCGGAGCATGATGGTGCTGTAATTTTCTGGAGGTGCACGGCGGTGGCGAGGGCGTGGTTTTCCTGCAACACGGTGGTGGCGAGGGCGTGGGCGCGGTTTTTGTATGGGTTTTGGAGGTTAAAATGTGGGTGATCTCAGGTATGGTGGCCAGATTTGGGATAAAAGAGGCTGAGAAAATCGATTTAGGGTTGGTTTGGGGAAGATGAGCGGTTTAAGTTGCTTAAATAGGGCTGGGAGCACGGGCAAGGGCCACGCCCGTGCTCAATTTTAATTAGCCCTTGTTTTTTTATTTTTTCAAATTTGGGCGCGTTTGTGATGTTTGGGCATGGCCGTGGTTAAAGTGACACACCCGTGTTCTTCTTCACATGGTTGTTCAAAACGGGCGTGTTCCGCCCGTGTTCGACAAGTCAGTATAGTCCACGGTTGTGAAGCACGAGCGTGTTGATCCCGTGTTTGGCAAGTCAGTATAGTCCACGGTTGCTCAGCACGGGCATGGGGCTATTATCGTAGCCCGTGTTTGGGGATAAAAGTCACCTTTGTCGAGCACGGCTATAAGTACGCCCGTGTTTCGTTCCATGGCTTCCACACGGCCACGGGCATGCCCGTGTGCAAGGTCGTGTGGTCTAAAACCTGCACTTTATTGGATTAATTAGTATGGGATTAAATGCTAAAAATTAAGAGTCTAATGTTAACGTGGTTAATGCTCGGGTTGCCTCCCGAGAAGCGCTCGTTTAAAGTCTTAAGCTAGACTTACCCTATTTTCATTTTTTAAAAGAAGGTTCACGGAGCTGAAGCTCCTCTCTCATATCCCTAAAATCTTCACCATTATAGATTTTGAGTCGGTGACAATTTACCTTGAATGTGCCTTGAGTGGGATGAGTTACCTCGATTGTGCCATAGGGAAAAATTGTTTTGATCATGAATGGACCTAACCATCTTGATTTCAGTTTCCCAGGGAACAGTTTAAGCCTCGAGTTGTATAGCAGGACCAAGTCCCCTACTTCGAATTGTTTTGATTTCTTTAGACAAGCATCATGGCGTCGCTTAGTTGCCTCCTTGTATAGTTTTGAGTTCTCGTAGGCATCAGCTCTCCATTCGTCGAGCTCGTTCATTTGCATCATTCTTTTCTCACCTGTAGTTTTAATATCGTAATTCAAAAATTTTATAGCCCAGTAAGCTTTGTGTTCTAACTCAAATGGTAGATGACAACTTTTCCCGTAGACAAGTTTGTACGGGGATGTTCCTAAAGGGGTTTTAAAGGCTGTTCTATAGGCCCATAAAGCGTCATCTACTTTTATTGCCCAATCTTTCCTGTTGGATTCAACTGTTTTCTCTAAGATCCGCTTAAGTTCTCTGTTTGCTACTTCTACCTGCCCACTGGTTTGGGGGTGATATGGGGTAGCTATCATATGGTGTACTCCATATTTTTTTTAGACCTTATCCAATTGAGTATTACAAAAATGAGTACCCCTATCACTAATGATGGCTCTAGGTGTTCCGGATCGAGAAAACAGTTTCTTGAGAAACTTAACTACTACTCTGGCATCATTGGTAGGTAAAGCTTCAGCTTCCACCCATTTTGACATGTAATCAACTGCTACTAGGATGTACTGATTTCCGAATGAACTAGGGAATGGACCCATAAAATCAATACCCCATACATCAAATATTTCACAAGATAGCATATATGTTTGAGGCATTTCATCATGTTTAGAAACATTACCTGTTCTTTGGCATTTATCACATGAAGTGACATACCTGTTGGCATCTTTGAATAGAGTGGGCCAATAAAAACCTGATTCGAGTATTTTATATGTTGCCTTAATGCCACTGTAGTGTCCTCCTGAAGGTCTTGAATGGAAATGTTGTAGGATTTTGCTCTCTTCTGTCTTTGTAACGCATCTCCGAATTACCTGATCTGCACAAATGCGGAAAAGAAAGGGGTCCTCCCAGAAATAGTTCTTCACATCAGAAAAGAATCACTTTTTTTGATGATGTGTTAGCTTTTTCGGTAGGGCGTTAGCGACTAAATAATTTGCAATATCTCAGAAACCATGGTACCTCGGAGCGAAGTTATGGAAAAGAGTTGTTCCTCGAGGAATGAGTCGTTTATCTCACTTTCTTGAGCTCTTCGATATGTGGGTTCTCAAGCCGGAGAGGTGATCTCACGCAAGGTTTTCAGCTCCTTCTTATCCTGTATTTCCGTGTCAAATTCTGTAAAAGTAAAATCCATCTTATGAGTCGTGGTTTTGCATCGAGTTTAGTTAAAAGATAACGAAGAGCGAGTGGTCGATTGTAAACGACAACTTTAGATAATACTAAATATTGTCTCGAATTTATCAAATGCAAAGACCACAACTAGTAATTCTTTTTCAGTAGTAGTATAATTTTCTTGTCTGCGGTACATTAATGTCTTGTTTGGCGTAATAAATCGGTGGAAGTGCTTGTCTTTTCATTTGTCCTAAAATCGCACCTCTTGCAAAATCACTTGCATCACACATTAGTTCAAAAGGGAGATTCCAATCAGGGGCAATTATAATTGGGGCCTTTATTAATTTCTCTTTAAGAATATTAAATGCATCTAAACATTCCTGATTAAAATTAAAAGGTACATCTTATTCTAGCAATTTCGTTAGAGGCTTAGCTATTTTAGAAAAATCTTTAATAAATTTTCTATAAAATCATGCATGTCCTAAAAATCTTCTAATAGCCTTAACTGAACTAGGAGGAGGTAATTTTTCTATGGTTTCGACCTTTGCTTTATCTACCTCGATTCTTTTACTAGAAATTTTATGTCCTAATACAATTCCCTCTTGTACCATAAAGTGGCATTTTTCCCAATTTAAGACAAGATTTGTCTCCCCACATCTCATTAGAACTCGTTTTAAGTTTTTAAGGAAAAGATGGAAAGAATTACCGAATACCGAGAAATCGTCCATAAATACCTCCATAATGTCTTCCACAAGTTCGTCAAAGATTGCCAACATGCAACGCTAAAAAGTAACAGGAGCATTACATAATCCAAAAGGCATTCTACGATAAGCAAACGTACCATATAGACATGTGAATGTTGTCTTCTCTTGATCTTTAGGTGCTATTGGGATTTGGAAATAGCCAGAGAGTCCATCTAGGAAGCAATAGTACATATGCCTAGATAACCTTTCTAACATTTGATCAATGAAGGGCAAAGGAAAGTGATCTTTTCTAGTGGCGTCGTTCAGCTTCCTGTAATCAATACAAACTCTCCAACCTGTAACTATTCTAGTGGGAATTAGTTCATTCTTCTCGTTGGCTACCACCGTCATGCCTCCTTTCTTTGGAACAACTCACTTGCAGACTTACCCAATTGTTTGTCGAAATAGGATAAATTATTCCAAAGATCTAGAAGTTTAATTATCTCGGCTTTTCACACAACTTCTTTTACGTTAGGATTCAATCGTCTTTGAGGTTGCACACATGGCTTGTATTCCTCTTCCATTAAAATTTTGTGGGTGCAAAACGATGGGCTTATTCCCTTAATGTCAGAGATTTTCCAAGCTATGGCTCTTTTATGTTCTCTCGATTACTGTATCAACTCCTCTTTTTCCTTGGGTTCTAATTCTCAAGAGATAATTCTCGGTAGCGTAGAATTATCCTCGAGGAATGCATATTCTAAGTGTTTCGCAAACTATTTTAATTCTAATTTGGGCGGCTCATCAATAGAGGGTTTTTGTTTTAGTTCTTCATTGACTTCAATGCTCTCTTTTTCCGTTTGTCTAGATGAAGATGTATTCAGATTCAGACTTGTCAACTTCATCTTCTTCCCCTCTTCTTGAGTCGAGCACGGTTCCATCGTGTCATCATGTATAATTTCTGTAATGAGTTTTGAATGATATGATCGTGTAGTATCAACAAAATAACAGAGAATCATCTTGTTCTTTAGAATATCGCATGACATCATAAATTTGAAAAATAATTTCCTCATCGCCTATTCTTAATGCAAGTTTACCGTCACCTACATCGATAATGAAATTTCTAGCAAAGAGCTAGCTAAAAAGGGCACCCTAAAATTAAGGGAACCTCAATATCCTCATCCATGTCAAGCATAACAAAATCAACAGGGAAAATAAATTTATCAATTTTTACCAAAACATCCTCGATAACTCCTCTAAGATATTTAATTGATCTATCAGCTAATTGAATACTCATCCTAGTGGGTTTTGGTTCCCCTAGATCTAGTTGTTTAAACATTATATACTGGCACCTAGATCAGCTAATGCTTTCTTAATATTTAAACTGCCAATTAAACAAGGAATAGTAAAACTCCCTGGGTCTTTTAATTTGGTTGGTAACTTGTTTTGGAGGATGGCTGAACATTCTTCATTAAGCTCCACAGTTGATACTTCTTCAAGCTTCCTTTTATTCGTCGGGAGTTCTTTTAAGAATTTTGCGTATGTCGGCATCTGTGAAATGGCTTCAACAAAGGGTAAGTTAATATGTATTTGTTTAAAAAGTTCAAGAAATTTACCGTATTGGGCATCTAATCGGTCTTTCTTCAACTTTGCTGGGTATGGAATTGATGGTTTACTTTCTTTGCGCACTGGAGTTACATCCTCAACTCCCTCATCCTTTCTTTGTCATCTCCATGTGGTATTTTTTTCTTCGGTTCGACTAACTCCTTTCCACTTCTCAGTGTAACTGTCTTTACCTGTTCTGTTCCTTTAGAAAAAATCTCTGATCGAATTTCAGAAACTATCTTAGTAAGTTGCCCAACT
The DNA here is from genome assembly GCA_025698515.1 of Gossypium sturtianum. Classification (NCBI taxonomy): domain Eukaryota; kingdom Viridiplantae; phylum Streptophyta; class Magnoliopsida; order Malvales; family Malvaceae; genus Gossypium; species Gossypium sturtianum. Next base: position 55,119,166 of record CM046949.1, on the reverse strand, counting down.
ATCTTAGTAATTTCCCCAAATAACTTAGTAAGTTCTCCAACTTGGTTCTCGATCCCTTTGATCGATGCTTGTTGGTTTTTAAGGGTGGTTTCAGTGTCTTGGAGACGGTTTTCTGCGGATGCCATGAATCTTGTCAGCATCTCTTCAAGATTCGGCTTCTTCTCCTGTGGATAGGGCTGATTTTGGAAATTTCGAGGAGGTTGTTGTCTTTGATTTCCTTGACCTCCCCACGAAAAATTTGGGTGGTTCCTCCAACCTGGGTTATAATTATTACTATATGGGTTATTATTAGATCTGAAATTGTTACCTATATAGTTCATCTGTTCGCTCTCTGTGCCTTTGGTAGGGTGGGTACTCGAGGATTCGCCATGGTTCCACTTACGTCGCATTTGCATTCATCGAATGTACTGCGAAGAACACAAACTATCAAGCTTTTTATTCATCATCTCTACTTGTGTTGATAGCATGGTTACTGCATCTATGTTGAAAATTCCGACTGATTTTGTTGGTTTTGTCCTTGTAACCCGCCACCGATAGTTATTCATGACATCTCTTCAATAAACTCGTAAGTCGCTTGCAGAGTTCTATTGTTCGGAGGTTCCACCGGTGGCTGAATCAATTAGTTGCCTCGTCGAGGGGTTTACACCGTTATAGAAAGTTTGGACTTGGAGCCACAAGGGTAAACCATGGTGCGGACACCTTCTCAAGATATCCTTATATCTCTCCCATGCGTCATATAATGTCTCTAAATCCATCTGCACAAAAGAAGAGATATCAATCCGTAATTTGTCCGTTTTGGCCGGTGGGAAATATTTTAATAAAAATTTTTCGGTCATTTGATCCCATGTAGTGATTGACCCTCGTGGTAATGAGTTTAACCACTGTTTGGCTTTATTCATTAATGAAAAGGGAAATAACCGAAGATGTATGGCATCATCAGAAACACCATTTATTTTGAAGGTATCACAGAGCTCTAAAAAGTTAGCTATATGAGTATTTGGATCTTCGTCCTGTAAACCATCAAATTGAACAAATTGTTGAATCATTTGTATAGTGTTAGGCTTTAATTCAAAATTATTAGCAGCTATAGCGGGCCTAACAATACTAGATTCTACTCCTATTAAATGAGGTTTAGCATAATCATACATAGTACGCGGAGCATTATTTTCTGCCACATCTTGTGGTGGTGGATTATTTTCGTCCATCCCTTCAGTAGGATTGGATCTGTCTTCTCGCTCTTCTTCTGTGTAATTTAGGGCTCGCCTAATTTCTCTGCGATTTCTGCGAACGTTAGCTTCAATATCACTGTCGTATACTAGTGGTCCTCTCGGGTTCCTTCTAGTCATAAACTAGAGGTACTTGATAGAAAAAGAAAGAAAGAAAATTTAGCAAAGTTAAAATTTAAACTTAAAAATAAAATTAAATTGCAAAAAATAAAAAAAATAATGGCTAAAGTAATAAAAATAGAGCTTTCTTAATATTTTAGTTCCCCGGCAACGGCGCCAAAAACTTGATCGTATGTCTATCGAGTTTTAAAATTTATAAAGAGAATGATCGAACCTGGAAACTAACTCTGACAACGATTGAGGCAAGTGCACCTATCGAACAGTAGTATAGCTCAGGAAAGACCGGATTGTCGAACCCAAAGGAACTAGAAGTACTAATACTAACTTTCTTCCTATTATTTAGCCTAAAATAAGTAAAGTTGTTTATTAATCTAAATTAACTAATTACTAAGCTAAAGACGCAAAGACAAAAAGAATGAATTGGGGAAATACTTGGGAAAAACTCAGTTGATTAAGACGATACCCTTAGGAAGAATCCACCTAAACTTCACTTGTTATCTAACACTGAACCAGACGATTTATTCACTTGACTTGATCCGTAGGACTCCCTAATTTATATCAAACCCTCTCTCGAGGCGAATAACGTCTAACCCTAGGTTGATTAATTGAAATCTCTTTCTAATTAAAACCCCTAGAATAGCAGTAAATCGATCTATGGACTCCCATATTAGGTTTCACCCTAATCCGGCAAAATCTCGTCACCCTATCTCTAGGCGCGCGATCAACTCCGCTTAATTATACTAGATCTACTCTTAAGCAGGGACTTTTGCTCCACCACCTAAGCACATTCAACTTGAATTAATATCCGCGAAATATCAACACAAGAATTAAGCACACATAATCAAGAACAAATCAAGTATTTATCATATAGTTCAGAAAACAATAACAAGATTCATCTAGGTTTCATCCCCTTCTGTATCCAAGGGTTTAGTTCATAATAATAAAGAAAAACATCTCAGAAGAAAAGATAAAACAAAACATAAGAAATCCCTAAAACTTCCTGAAGGAATTGAAGGAGAGATCCTCCGTCTTGAGTAGAATTCCGGCTTCTGGAGATGGATCAACTGGCTATCCCTTGAGAGTTTCCCACAAATCTGACCTCTTCGGCTCGGCTCCTTGGCCTAGCTAACCGCCCTCTTCTCAGTTATACCTAGGGTGTTTATATAGGCTTTTGAAATAGGTTTCTTTGCCCCTAAGTATCATTTTCCAAGTGAAATTACTCTCCTCCACGGCAGGGGCACGGCCATGGCACACGCCCGTGTGAATCGTGGCCAGGCCGTGTTGGACTCCGTTAATGAGGCACGGCCGTGTAGATCGACTTCAAGCCGTGTTCTAGTATATTTGAGGAGGCACGGCCGTATGGGATTTAGTCCAGGCCATGTCGATTTCTTCTTTGGCCCATTTTGGTCCGTTTTGAGCCTGTTTCTCGTTCTTTCTATCCTTGGGTGCTTTCCTGAGTATAAGACATGAAAAGAAAGGACTAAGAGCACCTTTTTACAAAAATCAAGGGATAAATCATCCAAAAGTATGCTAAATGTGAGATTAAAATATGTTACTATTTCGGTTTATCAACAAGTTAGTAAGTTCATACATGATACATATGAGTGATCTTGTCCAAACTAACTATGACAATAAATAAGGCAAGCGCACCTATCGTTCGGTAGTATAGCTATGGCAAGACCAGAAATATCGTATCCTCAAGGACCAAGAGTACTAGTAGTTACTATCTTTTTATTATCTAGCCTAAGTATTATCCCATGGTGAGGGCACCTTCTCAGTAGATCCTTGTATCTCTCCTATGCATCGTAAAGTGTTTCTAAATCCATCTGCACAAAAGAAGAGATATCATTCCTCAACTTGGCCATTTTAGCCGGCGTAAAATATTTTAACAAAAATTTTTTGGTCATTTGCTCCCATGTAGTGATTGATCCTCGTGGTAACGAGTTCAACCACTGTTTAGCTTTGTTCCTTAATGAAAAGGGAAACAATCGAAGACGAATGGCATCATCAGAAATGCCATTTATTTTGAAAGTGTCGCAAAACTCTAGAAAATTTGTCAAGTGATTGTTTGGATCCTCATCCTGCAAACCATCAAACTGAACAAATTGTTGAATCATCTATATAGTGTTAGGTTTCAGTTCAAAATTATTTGCAGCGACAGGAGGTCTAACAATACTTGATTCAGTTCCTGTTAAATTAGGTTTAGCATAATCATACATAGTTCGAGGAAAAAGATTTTGATTCACCGGGTTTGCGGCAACCACAGGAGGTAGCGGATTATTATCAGCCATCTCTTCGGTAGTGTTGGTATCGTCCTCTTGCTCTTCTTCTATGTACTGTAGGCTTCGCATTATTTCCCTACGATTTCTGCGAACGGTACCTTCTATATCACTGTCAAAAATCAAGGGTCCTGACGGGTTCCTTCTAGTCATAAACTAGAATTACCTGCCAAAAGCAAATAAAAGAAAAATTAGAAAAATTAAAATAAAATAAAATAATAAAAAATAAAAATAAATTGCAAATAAATAAATTGCTAAAGTAATAAAAATTTAGTTTTCCTAATATCTTAGTCCCCGGCAACGGCGCCAAAAACTTGATCGTGTCCAAACTAACTATGACAACGAATAAGGCAAGCGCACCTATCGTTCGGTAGTATAGCTATGGCAAGACCGGAAATATCATATCCTCAAGGACCAAGAGTACTAGTAGTTACTATCTTTTTATTATCTAGCCTAAGTATTAAGAGAATCGATGTTTAATTAACTAATTACTAAACTAAGGATGCTAAGACACAAAGAGTGAATTGGGAAAATACTTTTGGGAAAACCAGTTGATTAAGACAATACCCAAGGAAGAATCCACCTAGACTTCACTTGTTATTTAACTTTGAACCAGACGATTTATTCACTTGATTTGATCCGTAGGATTCCCTAATTTATATTAATACCTCTTTCGAGGCTATTAACGTCTAACCCTAGGTTGATTAATTGAAATCTCTTTCTAATTAAAACCCCTAGTGTTGCATTAACTCGATCTATGGACTCCCATATTAGGTTTGACCCTAATCCGGTAGATTTTTGTCATCCTATCTCTAGGGTTGCGATCAACTCCGCTTAACGAACTTTTGCTCCTCTGCCTAAGCACATCAATATTTGAATCAATATCCTGAAATATTAAAACAAGAATTAAGAACATATAATTAAGAACAAATCAAGTATTTATCATACAGTTCAGAAAACAATAACAAGATCCGTCTTAGGTTTCATCCCTCTCAGGTATTTGAGGGGTTTAGTTCATGTTTAATAAAGAAAACATCTCAGAAGAAAGTAAATAACAATACATAAGAAAAACCCTAAAACCCCCTGAAGGAAATTGAAGGGAAGATCTTCCATCTTGAGTGTGATTTCGGCTTCTGGGATGAATCAACTGGCTGTCTTCGAGTAATTTCCCTGTGTTCAGTCCTCTCTGGCTTCACCCCCCTTTTAGGTCATACTTAGGGTGTTTATATAGACTTTAGAATGTCTTTCTTCGCCCCTAAGTATCCTTTTCCGAGTAGAATTACAACAGGTCACGGCAGAGACACGCCCGTGGAGCACGCCCGTGTGAATCGAGCCCAGGCCGTGTTTGGGCCTGCTAAGGTGGCACGGCCGTGTGATGAACTCCAGGCCGTGTTGATTTCCTTCTTTGGCCCATTTTCTCCGTTTTCGACCCGTTTCTCGTTCTTTTCATCCTCTGATGCTCTCCTAAGTATAAAACATGAATTTAAAGGATTAGGAGCATCAAATTCCACAATTCAAGGGATTAAATCATCCAAAAGTATGCTAAATGTGGGATTAAAATATGTATATATTACAGTTTATCAATGAGTTCAACTATATCATAAATAGATTTCATGTACACATCATTACACTCATTAATCTTTTTCATATGATCATGAACCAATCTCCAATTGTATACATACCTTGCCATTAACCTTTGCATACCCGTAGAAGCATCTAGAATTACATCGAATACCCGGGAATGATCACACATAGTGTGCCTTTCCATTTAACCGTAACCTTTCCTTTTCAATAATGCTCACACGAGCTGTGAAATGGGCTTGCTCACACGAGCTGTGGAGAATCTGCAACAAATGCAGGACCTCAACCATCGGTAGGACATTCAAGACCAGCACCCGAAACATGAAATACCTAATGACATGTCATTCGTATCCTAAGAATTCTTAAGGTTCAAACGGGTCTATTTATCTGTCAATTGCTCAAAGCATCGATATATGTATATTCAAGTTCATTTATCGCTAACATGATATAGTAGATAATCAATTTAACTATCATTAATACGATTATAATCCATACGAACTTACCTCGATAACTATAGTCATAGAAGTAGAATTGAAGACTAATCCAAAGCTTTCGTCTTTCCTCGATTTAAATTTGATTATTGTTTATCTCGATCTAAATAGATAATATCATTCAATTAAGTACTTCAAATAACTTCAAGTATGCAATTCAATCAATAATTCACATTATCATAAAATTATGAATTTACCCCTCCTATTATAACTATTCCACAATTTAGTCCTTGAGCTCGAAACTTGTAAAATTACTATTTTTACCCTACATGCATGCTAGTCGAACTTCTTAGGGACTCATATCAACCCACTCAAATCATCATTTCATAATGTTACCATAAAATTTTACTATTTTCATAAATAAGTCCCTAAACCCTAAATTCACTAAAAATCCTTTAACAAAACATGTTTGTTTAACAACTAAGAGTAATAATCTATCAATTAACATCAAAACACATTCAAACTCAACTATGGAAAGTCCCTCAACCTTTAACAGTTTTGTAAATTAACACCTGGGCTAAGTAAAGTAAGCTAAAACGAGCTCAAAAACATAAAAAAAGGACTTGAATATATACCATGCAACGTAAAATACCATGACCGAAAGCTTCTCCCCCTTTTCTAATGGCTAATCGGTTTTGGGTGATCAAATGAAGAAGATGACCACCTTTTGCTTAGTTTAATTTAGTCTTAATTATTATTTTACTATTTTACCCTTTTTAAAAATACATAATTACAATAAAATCTATCCATGTACATCCATTAACCTATAACATGGTATAATTACCATCTAAGTTCATTAGATTTCCATTCCATAGCCATTTAACCCTTTTTAATAATAGAAACCCATTTCTGCATCTTTTACAATTTAGTCTTTTTTACTTAATTAACCATTTAAACTTTAAAATTTCTTAAGGAAACTTTAATATGACCCTAATATAATCCCATAAAATTTAAATAAATAAGAAAATATTTATTCTCTCGTTGGAATCGTGGTTTCGAAACCACCGTTTTCGACACCACTGAAAACGGGCTATTATATTCACTTTACCAATTATACGCTAAATAGTAACTGAATATGAAGTCTCCGTCGGGCGGGCTATTACATCTATGGCTTTGATACCAACAAATGTAACACCTCATACCCGATCCGGTCACTGAATCTGAGCAATAAGGTGCTACAAACAAATACAGAAAAATTGATTACATTTCATAGTCTAAATTTTTTATTCAAAATCAATTTATTCATATATAATCAAGAAAAACACGCAATACAACCAAATTCAAGTCTATATCAAGCTTACGAAAGCTTAAAACTAACATGATATTAAACAAGGATCAAACTGAAACAAAAATAAAAAGTTAGGAAAATTCTGCAAACAGGGGTTACACGGCCGTGTCCCCTGACTGTGTGAAAGGCTGAGGCTGTGTTGGATAGGAAACATGGCCATGTGGTCAAGCCGTGTAATAGCCTGATGTCGTGTGGAACTAGAGTCATACGGTCGTCCAAATAGACCATGTAACTTACTGATGTCGTGAGGGTCAAAAGTACAAATATTCAAAATATGTCATACGGCCGTGTAACAAACTGTGGTTGTGTGCACCAAAATCACCTTAAACGTGCAGACCACACGACCGTGCTATGTGCTCGTGTATGGAACAAGGTCATGTGCCAAGCCATGTATCAAGTCGTGTCTACCTGTGGAAACCTTCTGAAACAAGCTTTTTAAACCTAATTCACTTATGCTACAAAAAACACATTATACAAAATTTTAGCCATTTCAAAAGTATCAATATTAAACCAAAACCATCACTTATATCAACCAACCTAAGTGCCTAAACAATATGCCACAATTGAAACCTCAATCCACCAATCCAGATTCAAACATAACATTATATTCAAACCAATCCAATATGCCTTCCAAGGCACCACAATTCCATTAATATGACATACAACATTTAACCATTTGAAACACCTTAGACTAATGATTCAATATCAACCATACAAACATGCACAAAGCCTTGCCAAAATCATTCAAACCTATCCTATACATACCATTCATTTACTAAGCATATTTCAAGCATATTACCTTAACAACTTGTAAGCAAAGTTACCAACCAATTCAACAAGACAACATTGCCATCACTCACATAGATATAAGCATGTACACCAGATTCTCAAAATGCCAACAAAACCCAAAATAGAAATTGTTTAACCAATGACTCCTTAGGTACATGCCATGACAAAAGTAAACTATCACAAACACTTAAGTCCAAGATTGCTACTGGATGTTGAAGTTGACGATCGAATCAAAAGTACCTAACATGCGCATGGAAAACAAAACTGTACGCTGAGTATACTCAATGGTATTTCTATAATCTAAACATTTAAACATAATATAATACATTCAAATGCATGAGTCAAAAGTAATAGATGATAAGAAAATTAACATGTAAACTTTCATTTCTTCGTAGCTTCATTAATCAATTTAACAAAAGCACTAATATGAAGCATCACACTACCATTTCATACTCATAAAATTTTTAACCATTAATATCTCATTCCATCTCAATTACCATTGTATGCATTTAAAGATCATAATCGTCTTTATTTGAATTTGTTTCACATACCGTAATTTCAATTCCTATTTTATTTCCTTATTAACAGGACCCGGACTTGGACGGATACGCGGATCCAACCAACACACTGATTTGGCACTCAATACTTGTTGGATAAATCAGAAATAATAAGTTGCGCCCTGTACTGTTCGGTAAAATCTACAAATAGATGTGCCTAGCATTGGTCAGCATAACCGAAAAAGGGCATGCCCAGCACTCCCCAACACATTCGTATATAACTTAAACAGTTAATAGGGTAACAAGTTTCTCGATTCAATTTATAAACCAATTCTTCAATTCCATATCACAAATTCATCAACAAATCATCCATTCATATATACATAACAACATTATTCATCTCCATACCAATTCAATTTCACATATAAAATAATATACATTATTCTCACAACTATGCAATTTAGTCCCTTGTCACAACTAATTATTCATTCAAATCCATTCTATTCAATCTATCATTTCATAACATTTTCCCCAAAAACTAACTCACCTTGAGATATTACCATGAAATAGTTCATAATGCAACAAAAAATAATTAGTTAGAATTATAGAAACACAAACCGTAAACTTCGAGCTTATTCGTTGACGACTTTATCTTTTCCTTTCTTTTTCTAGCGATCTAGGTCGACGTTAGCTATTAATTAAAACAAACATACAAAATTATCAATGCACAATCAAATTCACATTCAATTTCTAATTTATGTAACTTTTTTATTTTATTCAATTTAGTCCCTAAAACTGGGACTAAGATAACTTTCAAATCTAGCCTCCAATTTTCATAATGGTTTCACTCTAGGTCTAATTTGACTTCCTATTTCTCATTTCTACCACAAAATTCAAATATTTTTCAATTTATTCCCTATTGCATAAAATTATCAATTGACTTTACAATTTAGTCATTTTTTAACTCCAAATTTAAAATCTATCAAAATAGCACCAAAAGCTTCTACTATATAACAATGGCAACGTCCTAATTCTTTAACAGTAAAGAAAAATATGACATGGGTTAGCTAGTTTAAGCTCCTAAGATTACGAAAACATACGAATTACAAGAAAATGACTAAATTGAACTAACCAATTAAAGCTTTGAAAATAAAAACCTAAGGTCGTGTGTGAGTTCTTTTTCTCCCCTTTTTAGTTTGGTTTTTGCATGTAGAATGATGAACTAAAATGTTTTTCTTCTCCACCAACTTTGTTTTATTATAATATATTTTTATTATTTTATGAAAATTTTATAACATTATACAAATATATAGCTTACCAATGAACCATTATAACACTAAGTGGGTATAATTGCTATACAAGACCCTCATATTAAATTCTAATTGATGATTCCTTAAGAATTAAACTTTTGACACTTTTACGATTTAGTCCATGTGCCTTAATTAAGCACTAATTCGGCAAAAATGCCTGACCGAAATTCAATTCACTTCTAAATATAACTCTATAAACATTAAATAAAAATATTTATGGGTTCAGTTTATGAAAATGAGGTCCCAAAACTACATTTTTTGATACCACTGTCTTTCGAATCGTTAACGAGCTTATTTTTTAGCTCTTATATATGTTTTTATTAAGTTTTCAGTTTTTATTAGATTTTGTTTAATTTCCATAAAATAAGCATTTTTATGCAATTTTTAGACTTATGATGACCTAATGGGCCTATGCGGGCCTAAGGATGAACTAACGAAATACTCGAGTGTGTAGGACATTGATTTCAAGCTTAGATTGCGAACGAAAATGGTAGCATCATGACACCAGGCTGTGGTGTCGCAACACCGGACTTCGAAGCCAAGGAATTCAGCCCCAAAATAAAGTGTCGCGACACCGGACGATGGCTCAGATGTAACAGTCCAGTTTATACCCTAGTCGAAACAGTGGTTTCGGGACCACAAATCTGAGCTCGTATAATATTTTAATATTATTTTCAAACATTTGATATGTGATGAAGCATGTGGTAAGGTTTCGTAAGTTAATTTGTCCGTCTGTGTGTTTAATTTGATGAAAAGGATTGAATTACATTGAAATGCAAATTTGCATGTTTTATGAAAAGATGACTATTTGTTATGTCTTTATAAGTGTGAGCGTTACATGTGGCAATTATGCCAATAATAAGGATAGTGGAAGATTATGGACGGTTATGCCATTGAGTTTATAATATATACATGTTTTATATTAAGGTTAATTTTGTAAATGGGTTAATATCTTAATATTAATAAAACAAAAGATTAAAGGATGGTGGAAATTCATATATTCTTCCACCGAAAATCAAACAAAAGAAAAAGAAAGAAGAAGCTAGGGCATTCGGCACTCATTAAGCAAAATTAAGGTATGTGTTGAGTATGATTTTTGATGATTTTTATGTTTTTGAGATTGTTGCTTAGTCTACTATCAAGCCCATATTGTAATTTGAAGAATTGATGATATTTGTGAAATTTTCCATTGATTAAATGGTGAGATTTGTGATGTTTTATGGTTTTAAATGGAAGATATATGCTAGATGAACATATGTTGTTCTTGAATTTTTGATGAATTTAGCTAAATAGGGCTAAATTGTGAAAATAGAAATTTGAGGGACTAAATTGTGAATTTGATGGAAGATATGGGCTTGTATGATATTTATAAGCATTCGGCTAAGCATGGTTAAATGATGATTTTGTATAATTGATGTTTTGAGAAAAATGGACTAATTTGATAAAATGTGCAAATGTGAGGGCTAATTTGCAAATTGCCCTAAATATGTGTTTTTTGGAGTGAATTGAATGTGTTGATAAATAAAAAGTTAAATTTGAATATGTATAGATCAAGAGCCGAAGAAATCGGACTTAGATCGCGGGAAAGCGAAAGTAACCGAGTAGCCGTTTCTGTTTCAGTTAAATCAAATCCGAGGTAAGTCATTATACAAATAAACGTATGTGCATTGAATTATGTATGTTTCTGTGACTATTGATAATGATAAATGCTTACGAGATGTTGTATATATGAATTCCGAGATAAGATCGACTTAATGATAATATCCGAGAAGCCCCGTACGAACCTAGGAATAGATAGGATTAGCTATGTCATGACATAGGTGTCTGTTCTGAGATATCATGTAAGATCACGTCTGGGACGTCGGCGTTGATTTGAGATTTCGTGTAAGACCACGTCTGGGACATTGGCATCGATACGAGATTTACGTGTAAGACCATGTCTGGGACATTGGCATCGTATTGGTTCGTGTAAGACCCTGTCTGGGACAGTGGCATCAATATCTGAGTACATGTAAGACCTCGTCTGGGACGTTGGCATTGTACGACTATTCTGAGCTTTCTGAATATCCTATTTAGTTCCGAACGGTTCAACGGGCAAGTCTGAAATGAACAACTCGTGATTTGTATATCTGCTTTCGTGCACGCTTAAAAGTACACTATGTGTGTATGAAAGGTAAGTATCTATATGAACTTACTATGATGAATATATGCAAAGAAATAATGAGATTTCATATGAAGATATGCTTGAATAAGCTTTGTGTAAATGTGATATTTGAATTGAAGAATGTGGTAAGAAATGGCTTAACAATTGAGCCAAGGAATGTATGAGATGAATTTGCTATGAGAACCATTAATGTTATTGTATCATTTTGGTTATATACATTTTATGATAAGTTTATTTGTATATGGTTTACTAAGCTTTTGAAAGCTTACTCTGTGTGTGTTTGCTCTGTTTTATAGATCGTCAAAGCTACTGAAGGCTTGGGACCATCAAGGATCGTCATCACACTACCTAAGCTCATTTTGGTACCTTTTGGATATGTATATACTAAGTATGGCATGTATAGGCTAGTTATTTGGTACAAGTTTGAGACATGAACTTAGCCAATGTGATGTGGCAAGTTATATGTATCGGAAATATGCATGAGTGTTTTGGTATATAATGATGGTTTTGGTTTGTTTTTATGATCATGTTATGGTAAAATTTGTGAAAGGTAAATTGATGCTAAATGGGCATATAATTGTGACCTATGAAATGAATATATGTTTGGTAAAATGTGAATGTACCATGCATGGTTAGACATCTGAATTTGTTAAGCAAATTTGTATATGAGTTGGCATGAATGGAAATAAGATTGAATGAGATATTATGTTGTTTGTTTGACATGTATTTGGTTGTCAAATGTACATGAAATGAATTGGTTCTTTGCTTGTAGAGATGACCCTTGTGTGGGTGGTATTATGGCCTTGGAAATGGCCAGTTTTGTTTGCACGGTTGTGGCACACGGGCGTGCCTAGTGGCCGTGGGATTTAGTTAATAGTTAGCTAAAGTGTACACGGCCATGGTACACGGACGTGCCTGGTAGCCGTGCTAAATAGTCAGTATCTAGCCTAAGAGCACATGGCCATGGCACACGGGCGTGTCTGATGGCTGTGGAGATAAGTCAGTATGCCTGTCCTGTTTTGGCACGGCCAGGACACATGGGGGTGTCTTATAGCCGTGGGAGGCACACGGTCTGACTGCACGGGCATGTGACCTCTGTAGTGTTCAAAAAGTTTTAAATTTTTGAGAATTTCTGTTTTCATTTGGTTTAGTCCCGACCCTTCTCTAAAGCATGCTTAAGGTCTCGGTGACCTTTTTAAGGGACATAGTGATTGTATTGATGATCTGTATTATGAAATGTTTATAAAAGTTTATGTTCTGTCCAGTAATGCCTGTAACCCTAATCCCGCGACGGATACGGGTTAGGGGTGTTACATTTGGTTGGTATCAGAGCTACGATTTAGTCGATTCTCGGACTAACGTAGCATGTTAGAGTCTAGCTATACATGCCATATATCTGAACTGTGATAGTGTGATGAATCCTGACGTGTGACATGTGATTTTAAAATAGTAATGGACCCCGAAAGAGGCATAGCTAACGATGTAGAAAGTAATGCGCCTGCTCCCGCTGAAGGGACAGTGCCCTCTGATCCGAGACCGGCTACGAGCGGTCAAGAGGGAGAAGCTAAACAAGCTTTCTTCCAGATGATGAGTGAGTGGTTCACTAAATTTGTTAGAAATAACCCGACTGTTTCGCAACCTCCGCCCCCGCTTAATCAACCTCAGATATCCACTATGTCTCCGACTATGAATCTAAATCTGTTGAACAAGCCTTCGTTTGACAAAATCCGTAAATATTGGGTTGAAGAGTTCAGGGCTACCAGTGATGACGATGCCGAGAAGGCCGAGTTCTAGTTAGAAAACATGATCCGGATATTCGATGAGATGTCCTTGACTCCAGATGAAAGTATTAAATGTGTTGTTTTGCTATTACGGAATGCAGCCTATTAGTGGTGGAAAAACCTAACTTCTGTTGTTTCGAAAGAGCGAGTAACGTGGGACTTCTTTCAGATTGAGTTTTGGAAGAAATATATTAGTGAGAGATTCATCGATTAGAAACAAAAGGAATTTCTAGAACTGAAACAGGGCCGAATGTCTGTTACTGAATACGAACGAGAGTTCATGAGATTGAGTCAATATGCTCGAGAATGTGTATCATCGGAAGCGATAATGTGTAAACGATTCGAAGACGGCCTTAATGAAGATATCTGTTTGTTAGTCGGGATTTTAGAGATAAAAGAGTTTGTGGTCCTTGTTGACCGAGCGTGCAAAGCTGAGGCACTCGAGAAAGATAAAAGAAAAGTTGAGTCTGAAACCAGAGATGTAAGAAAGAGATTTCCGAGCAAATCATTTCAGTATGCTTCGAAAAAATTCAGAGATGAACAAAGCCGTTCGAGAGTTAATGTGGGACAATTGAATAGAAATTGAGCTAGATCACAAATGAGCTCCAAAACTTCGGCAACTTCAGTAGTAAGTGTTGGAAATGTTCGATCCGAATGACCTGAGTGCAAGAATTATGGTAAAAAACATACGGGAAGTTGTAGATTGAACGACCGGGCTTGTTTTAGATGTGGATCATTAGATCACTTCATTAGGATTGCCCTGAGTCTGTTGAGCCAGAGACTATTCAGAATCCGAGATCAGATAATGCTCCAGTGAGAGGTAGACCTTCACGAAATACCAAAAATGTCAGTGGTAGTCAGAGAACTACGAGAATATCGCTATAGAGATCTCGAAGCTAGAGCGCTGCGGCGTATGCCATCCGAGCTCGTGAGGAAGCTTCATCTCTCCGATGTTATAACGGGTACATTTACACTTTATGATACTTTTGTGATTGCATTGATAGATCCTGGTTCTACTAATTCGTATATATGCATGAACTTAGTATCCAGTAAGACTTTGCCTGTAGAGTCTACTGAGTTTGTTATAAAAGTATCGAACCCCTTAGGTAAAAGTGTCTTGGTTGATAAGATATGCAAGAACTGTCCGTTAATGTTTCGAGATATCTATTTCCTTGCTGATTTGATGCTATTACCGTTCGATGAGTTTGATATAATTCTGGGTATAGACTGGTTGACGTTGCATGATGCTGTTGTAAACTATAAACGAAAGATTATTGATTTAAGATGTCCGAATGATGAAATAGTCAGAGTTGAGTCTAATGATCTGAATGGATTGCCTGCTGTGATATATGTGTTGAAAGCTCAGAGTTATATGAAAAAGGGTTACGAAGCTTATTTTGCTTATCTGATTGATTCAAAAGTGTCTGAAAAGAAAGTTGAATCAGTGCCAGTAGTCTGTGAGTATTCTGACGTATTCCCTGAAGAATTGTCGGGTTTGCCTCCGATACGTGAAGTTGAATTTGGTATTGATTTGTTGCCTGGTACGACTCCTATTTCGATAGCACCGTATAGAATGGCACCAACAGAGTTGAAAGAGTTAAAGTTACAGTTGCAAGAGTTTACTGACAGAGGGTTCGCTAGACCGAGTTTCTCGCCTTGGGGTGCTCCTATTCTGTTTGTGAAAAAGAAAGATGGAACAATAAGAGTGTGCATTGATTATCGTCAATTGAACAAAGTAACTATAAAGAATAAATATCCGTTGCCCAGGATTGACGATTTATTTGATCAGTTAAAATGAGCTATTGTGTTCTCGAAGATAGATCTAAGATCGGGTTACTATTAGTTGAGAGTAAAAGAATCTGACATTTCGAAAACTGCTTTCAGAACGAGGTACGGTCATTATGAGTTTTTAGATATGCCTTTTGGACTAACCAATGCTCCTGCTGTTTTTATGGATCTGATGAATAGCATCTTCAGACTGTACTTAGATCGATTTGTTGTTGTATTCATTGATGACATTTTGATTTATTCATGGGATGAGACCGCACATATTGAACATTTGAAAATTGTGTTGCAAACTCTGAGAGAAAAGAAATTGTATGCGAAATTCAGCAAATGTGAATTCTGGTTGCGTGAAGTCAATTTTCTGGGACATATTGTATCGGCCTCTAGAATATGAGTTGATCCGAGTAAGATTTCTGCTATTCTTGATTGGAAACCTCCGAGGAATGTGTCTGAAGTCTGTAGCTTTTTGGGACTAGCTGGTTATTATCGTCAGTTTGTAAAAGGGTTTTCAGTGATAGCTACTCCGTTGACCAGATTGCTTCAAAAAGATGTGAGATTTGAATGGTCCGATAAATGTCAGAGAAGTTTTGATCAGTTGAAAACTCTGTTAACTGAAGCTCCAGTGTTAGTACAACCGAAATCGGGCAAGGAGTTTGTAATATACAGTGATGCTTCATTGAATGGTCTGGGATGTGTATTGATGCAGGAAGGCAAAGTAATAGCTTATGCCTTGAGACAACTTAAGCCTCATGAGAAGAACTATCCGACACACGACCTCGAGTTAGCTGCAATTGTGTTCGTATTAAAGATTTGGTGAAATTATCTTTTTGGTGAAAAATGCCACGTGTTTTCAGATCATAAAAGCCTGAAATATCTTATGACTTAGAAAGATTTGAATCTGCGTCAAAGAAGATGGTTAGAGTTGTTGAAAGACTATGAACTTGTAATAGATTATCATCCGGGTAAAGCTAATGTCGTTGCTGATGCACTGAGTAGGAAATCATTTTTTGCACTACGTGCTTTGAATGCTCAGTTAAACCTGTTTGATGATAGTTCCGTGATAGCTGAATTGAAAGCGAAACCGTTATTTTTACAACAAATAGTTGATGCTCAGAAAGTTGATAATGAAATGTTAGCGAAACGAGCTCAATGTGATGCGAATTTTGATTCTGAATTTCGGGTTGTTAATGATTGTTTGAGATTTCAAGATCGTATCTGTGTTCCAAGAAATCCTGAGTTAATTCAGTTGATTTTGAACGAAGTACATAATAGTCATTTGTCGGTTCATCCGGGTAGTACAAAGATGTACCATGATCTGAAGCAACACTATTGGTGGTTTGGTATGAAACGGGATATCTCTGATTTCGTATCGAAATGTTTAGTCTGTCAGCAAGTGAAAGCAGAACATCAGGTTTTGTCTGGGTTGTTACAGCCAATTTTGATTCCTGAGTGGAAATGGGATAGAGTGACAATGGATTTTGTTTCGGGATTGCCTCTGACTCCGAGAAAGAAAGATGCGATTTGGGTTGTAGTTGATCGTTTGACAAAATCTGCTCATTTCATTCCGATACGATCTGATTACTCACTTGA
Organism: Gossypium sturtianum; assembly: GCA_025698515.1. NCBI lineage: Eukaryota > Viridiplantae > Streptophyta > Magnoliopsida > Malvales > Malvaceae > Gossypium > Gossypium sturtianum. The sequence goes on along the minus strand of CM046949.1, from coordinate 55,102,265 downwards.
TAGATTAACTGAGCTTTATATTTTTGAGATTGTGAGATTGCACGGGGTGCCACTATCTATTGTGTCTGATAGAGATCCGAGGTTTACATCTCGATTCTGGATGAAATTGCAAGAAGCTTTAGGCTCAAAACTGCATTTCAGTACAGCTTTTCATCCGCAAACGGATGGTCAATCCGAACGGATCATTCAGATTCTTGAAGATATGTTGAGATGTTGTGCTCTTGAGTTCAATGGTACGTGGGAACAATACATATCGCTGATTGAATTTTTATATAATAACATCTTTCAGTCAAGAATCAAAATGGCACCTTATGAAGCTTTGTACGGACGCAAATGTCGTACACCTCTGTATTGGACCGAGCTCAGTGAAAATAAGTTACACGGGGTTGATCTGATAAAAGACACTGAACAAAAAGTGAAAGTAATCCGTAATTGTCTGAAAGCAACATATGATCGTCAGAAGTCTTATGCGTATTTGAAACGAAAAGATATTGAATTTGAGATCGGTGACAAAGTGCTTCTGAAAGTGTCTCCGTGGAAGAAAGTACTTCGATTCGGACGTAAAGGCAAATTGAGTCCGAGGTTCATTGGGTCGTATGAGATCATTGAACGAGTTGGACCTATTGCGTATAGATTATTGTAGCCCTCCGAGCTTGAAAAGATACACAATGTATTTCATGTTTCGATGCTCCGTAGGTATCGATCCGATCCGTCACATGTGATCGCTCCGTCTAAAATTGAAATCTGATCTGATATGACTTACGAAGAAGAGTTGATCCGTATCTTAGCTCGTGAAGTGAAACAATTGAGAAACAAAAGAATTCCGTTAGTTAAAGTGTTATGGCATCGACACGGAATAGAAGAGGCTACGTAGGAGCCTGAAGATTCAATGAGACAGCAATATCCGAATCTGTTCATCAGTAAGATTTTCGAGGACGAAAATCCCTAAGGGGGAGAATTGTAACAGTCCGGTTTATACCCTAGTCAAAATAGTGGTTTCGGGACCACAAATCCGAGTTCGTATAATATTTTAATATTATTTTCGGTACATTTGATATGTGATTAAGCATGTGGTAAGGTTTCGTAAGTTAATTTGTCCGTTTGTGTGTTTAATTTGATGAAAAGGATTGAATTGCATTGAAATGCAAATTTGCATGTTTTATGAAAAGATGCCTATTTGTTATGTCTTTATAAGTGTGAGGGTTTCATGTGGCAATTATGCCAATAATAAGGATAGTGGAAGATTATTGACGGTTATGCCGTTGAGTTTATAATATATATATATATGTTTTATATTAAGGTTAATTTTGTAAATGGGTTAATATCTTAATATTAATAAAACAAAAGATTAAAGGATGGTGGAAATTCATATATTCTTCCACCGAAAATCAAACAAATGAAAAAGAAAGAAGAAGCTAGGGCATTCGGCACTCATTAAGCAAAATTAAGGTATGTGTTGAGTATGATTTTTGATGATTTTTATGTTTTTGAGATTGTTGCGTAGTCTACTATCAAGCCCATATTGTAATTTGAAGAATTGATGATATTTTTGAAATTTGCCATTGATGAAATGGTGAGATTTGTGATGTTTTATGGTGTTAAATGGAAGATATATGCTAGATGAACATATGTTGTTCTTGAATTTTTGATGAATTTAGCTAAATAGGGCTAAATTGTGAAAATAGAAATTTGAGGGACTAAATTGTGAATTTGATGGAAGATATGGGCTTGTATGATATTTATAAGCATTCGGCTAAGCATGGTTAAATGATGATTTTGTATAATTGATGTTTTGAGAAAAATGGACTAATTTGATAAAATGTGCAAATGTGAGGGCTAATTTGTAAATTGCCCTAAATATGTGTTTTTTGGAGTGAATTGAATGTGTTGATAAATAAAAGAGTTAAATTTGAATATGTATAGATCAAGAGCTGAAGAAATCGGACTTAGATCGCGAGAAAGTGAAAGTAACCGAGTAGCCGTTTCTGTTTCAGTTAAATCAAATCCGAGGTAAGTCATTATACAAATAAACGTATTTGCATTGAATTATGTATGTTTATGTGACTATTGATAATGACAAATGCTTACGAGATGTTGTATATATGAATTCCAAGATAAGATCGACTTAATGAAAATATCCGAGAAGCCCCGTACGAACCTAGGAATAGATAGGATTAGCTATGTCATGACATAGGTGTCTGTTCTGAGATATCATGTAAGACCACGTCTAGGACGTCGGCGTTGATTTGAGATTTCGTGTAAGACCACGTCTGGGACGTTGGCATCGATACGAGATTTACGTGTAAGACCATGTCTGGGACATTGGCATCATATTGGTTCGTGTAAGACCCTGTCTGGGACAGTGGCATCGATATCTTAGTATATGTAAGACCTCGCCTGGGATGTTGGCATTGTACGACTATTTCGAGCTTTCTGAATATCCTATTTAGTTCCGAACAGTTCAACGGGCAAGTCTGAGAAATGAACAACTCGTGATTTGTATATCCATTTTCGTGCACGTTTGAAAAGTACACTATGTGTGTATGAAAGGTAAGTATCTATATGAACTTACTATGATGAATATATGCAAAGAAATAATGAGATTTCATATGAAGATATGCTTGAATAAGCTTTGTGTATATGTGATATTTGAATTGAAGAATGTGGTAAGAAATGGCTTAACAATTGAGCCAAGGAATGTATGAGATGAATTTGCTATGAGAACCATTAATGTTATTGTATCATTTTGGTTATATACATTTTATGATAAGTTTATTTGTATATGGCTTACTAAGCTTTTGAAAGCTTAGTCTGTGTGTGTTTGCTCTGTTTTATAGATCGTTAAAGCTACTGAAGGCTCGGGACCGTCAAGGATCGTCATCACACTACCTAAGCTCATTTTGGTACCTTTTGGATATGTATATACTAAGTATGGCATGTATAGGCTAGTTATTTGGTACAAGTTTGAGATATGAACTTAGCCATGTGATGTGGCTAGTTATATGTATTGGAAATATGCATGAGTGTTTTGGTATATGATGATGGTTTTGGTTTGATTTTATGATCATGTTATGGTAAAATTTGTGAAAGGTAAATTGATGCTAAATGGGCATATAATTGTAACCTATGAAATGAATATATGTTTGGTAAGATGTGAATGTACCATGCATGGTTAGACATCTGAATTTGTTAAGCAAACTTGTATATGAGTTGGCATGAATGGAAATGAGATTGAATGAGATATTATGTTGTTTGTTTGACATGTATTTGGTTGTTAAATGTACATGAAATGAATTGGTTCTTTGCTTGTAGAGATGACCCTTGTGTGGGTGGTATTATGGCCTAGCAAATGGCATGTTTTGTTTACACGGTCATGGCACATGGGCGTGCCCAGTGGCCGTGGGATTTAGTCAGTAGTTAGCTCAAGTGTACATGGCCATGGTACACGGACGTGCCTGGTAGCCGTGCTAAATAGTCAATATCTAGCCTAGGAGCACACGGCCATGGCACACGGGCATGTCTGATGGTCGTGGAGATAAGTTAGTATGCCTGCCCTGTTTTGGCACGGCCAGGACACATGGGGGTGTCTTGTAGCCGTGGGAGGCACACATCGGCCCGCGCACGCGTGTGACCTCTGCGATGTTCAAAAAGTTTTAAATTTCTGAGAAGTTCCGTATTCGTTCGGTTTAGTCCCGACCCTTCTCTAAAGCATGCTTAAGGTCTCGATGACCTATTTAAGGGACATAGTGATTGTGATTGATGATCTGTATTATGAAATGTTTATAAAAGTTTTCGTTCTGTCCGGTAATGCCTGTAACCCTAATCCTGCGACGGATACAGGTTAGGGGTGTTACATCAGACTAATTTAATAAGGGTGTTTTAGTTCGCACTATAAATATATATCGGATTTTAGGGTTGCAGTTAACCTAATTAGGTCAGAGAATTTTGGCTATCAATAGGTGTGTTTAGCCTCACCTTAGAAGGCTTGATCAAGTGAGCAACTTAGTTTAGTTTTAGGGTTTTTATTTTACGGTTTTCTTTTTTTCTCAATTTAGTTCTTTTTATGTTATAAACAAAATTTGTTCTTTGTTTAACTTGGATCAATTTTGATCTATGCATTTAATTAAGTAGTTTTATTTATTTCTTTTTGGTTTTCAATTACAATCGGGATAATCTTACATTTGTCAAAGGAAATCCGACTTTCATGTGCAAATCAACTTGGAAACGGATTTATTCTCTTATTCTGTTTTTCTATTTAAATTTCTTGTTTGCATGTTAAATATGAAATTAGGAATAATTGCATCTAGATCCATGAGTGGCTAGTTTCCTTAAGGAGATTAACAAGCAGATGTGTTAATAATTAACGGAAGAATTAAGGTTTGAGTCTGAGTTAGTTGGTCTGAATTATGTGCGATTAAACCCTAGGAAGTAATTTAGGATAAACTAGATCGAGAGATAAGTTTACCAAGTAAATCATAATTGATCTCGGTCAAGAAAGTGAGGTCGAGAGATAAACGTGTTAATTAGCTAGAGGCCGAAAGGTAATAACTGGTTAATTAACAACTAACTCGATAAAACCCGAGTTCTAAAGTTAATTATGAATGTTGAAGTGAGTTAATCTTCTGCCTAGTTTATTGAATTAATTTTGATCGTTAAATTTATTGTCTTTAATTTTAGTTAAATTATGTTATTCTGATTAATTATTTTTATTTTGGTTTTTTATAATATAATTTCACATTATTACTAAGCCCTGTTAGTTTAGAAAATTAATCTTAGTTTAAGCCAACCTCCTTTGGGTACAATTCTCGAAATACTTCCCCGAGTATTTCTTTGTAACACTTTTCTATATTACAATTTCACTCGTTTACTTGAGAACACTGCTTTGTTGTTTATCATTTTGTTGTAGTATTATCAGTCAAGACATTCGCATGTCTAGCGGCGGTCAAGTTGTTGGCGTCGTTGCCGAGGATGTTTCAGCATTAAATTAAAACTATATTTTCTGCAATTTAATAGGATAAATAGGAAATTTTAGAATTATATATACGAATTTTAATTTTAATTTTAGTTATTTTAATTTTATTTAATTTTAAGTTACTAATTTTACTTTAATTTCTCTAATTTCATTGCATGACTCGAAGCGGAACCATCCCAATCGAGCCAAATCCTAAATCAAAGAGAATAATGAGAACTTGTCAGCAAATGCAAAACAATCCACCCATGGTAGCTGACTTACCTCGGGAAAACGCTTTGCTTGACGAACCATTCGAACCACCAGCACAGTTTCAAAGAGAGCCACTAATGGCTCGCCAAGAGCGAACATTGCACGGATATACGCAACCTACTTTAGATGCGATCCAAGGCAGTATTGGGGGGCTACCGACCAACGCCAATAATTTCGAAATCAAGATGGCCACCATCCAAATGATTCAAAATAATTTGTAATTCTAGGGAAATATGATGGAAGACCCGAATCAACATTTAAAGTGATTCTTGTAGCTCCGTGATACTTTCAAGTATAATGGGGTTACCGATGACGCCATCCATCTTCTGTTATTCCCCTTTTCACTGTGCGACAACGCGTACAAATGGTTGGATTCGCAAGAGCCTAGTTCTATCACGACATGGGACAAATTAGCAGGGAAATTTTTACATAAAATTTTCCCCCTTAGTCAAACCATCCAATTAAGGTGCGACATTGCCAACTTCAAGCAATTTGAAGGTGAAACCTTATACGAAGCGTTGGAACCTTTTAAGTCATTGCTAACAAAATGCCCACATCACGGAATGCAAGAATGGTTTTAACTGCAAATCTTTTACAATGGATTGGATGGTAGCTTAAGATCCCGATTAGATGGTTCATCCAGCTGGGCTTTCATGAACAAGACATACAAGCAAGCTTGTCAATTGATTCATGACATGGCTATGAACTCGTACATGTGGCCTAACAAGCACTTCTCGTATAATCCGAAGTCGTCAGTAGCTAAAATGGTCAAAGAAGATGACACATATCAATAGATTTTGGAAAAATTACATCGTTTGGGGACCACTATCAATGAAAGAGAAGATTACAATGTAACAGCCCAATTTCGATGAAATTGGAACAGTGGTCTGGGGACCACAAATCTGAGCCGAAAAATAAAATTTATTTTTATTTTATTATATGATCCATAGTATACTAGAAATGTCGTGTGAAAATTTTGAAAAGAAAATTTTACCGATTATGTGCTTAATTACGAGAAGGACCAAATCGCATAAAATGCAAAAGTTGGATTCTAGTAGCTAGAAGGATCAAATAGCTATGAAATTCAAAACTAGAGGTCCTTATATGGTAATTAGACCATTAAGAAAATTATGTAGATTTTTCTTGGTGACTCATCCATGGAAATATAGAAAAAGGGCAAGGACTAAATTGGAAATAGCAAAATACTTATTAATTAAAAAGATGATAAAAGATATCATCTTATTTATGTCATCTTCTTCCCCAAAAATAAACATGGAAACCCTAGGAGAGAGAGAAGAGACTTTCATGTCCAAATTGGGTAAGGTTCCTTGTCTCGTTTTTAGTAATTTTGATATTTTTGGAATCGGGAGAGCTTAATCTCTCTATTTGGGGGATTAATTTGAAAAGTTATCAAAGCATAAAAATTGGGTCAAGGATGTATCTGCTGGAAATTTGAAATTGATGGTAGAAAATGAAAGATTGATGATAGATAAACAACTTTTACATAGTGATTTTTCATGAAAACTTGATTTAGGGACTAAAATGAAAATTGGTGAAAATCCATGGAAAATGCTGAAATTTGTGAAATGTATGTGCTGTAAAAGTTGTATGTATATTTTTGCTAGGCTTGGGTAGAGGGCCGGATTTCATGAATTTCATTTTCCGAGCTTAGGGACAAAATGGTAATTTATGGAAAAGTTAGGGGCAAAATGGTAATTTTGCCTAGGATAAAAATTGAGTCCAAATAAGTGTAAAATGTGATAAATTGACATTAAATTTACTCGTGTAGATCCGGATAGACCTAAATTTACTCGTGTAGATTCGGATAGACCAAATTCGGAGTTAGAACGAGGAAAATGTCGGATTAGTGGATTTATGTACACGAACATTTGTCGAGGTAAGTTCGTGTAACTAAATTGTATATGTTTTTGTGCTTGATTTAAATGTTGTGTTTGTAAATTTTTTCAATGTCATAAATATGTGAAATGATCACCTACTTGATATAGCCTGGTAAATAAAATGCCAGATAAAATGGTAAATGAATAAAATGTTACTTGTATGCTTGACATGAATGTAGAATATGTTTTACTCAAATTACATAAATGTTATGGAGGTATGAAATATTCAAATTCTGATAAGGTATGAAAAGTGTTTAAATCCCGGTTGAATAAATGGAAAATCGATGGATATGTGATTTCTCGAAACGAAAGAGGTCCTGCATTTGTTGCGGATAGGATTTAGCTCGGATGAGTAATCCTTCGACCTCAATACTGATAGGATTTAGCCCGGACGGGTAATCCTGATATAAGTCCTCTCGAGCATATGTTATGGATTGGATTTAGCCCAGACGGGTAATCTAGATCAAGCTCTTTAGAGCATATGACATAAAAAGGATTTAGCCTGAACTGGTAATCCTATTGTATACATGTGTAGCTCGAGAGTGTACTGTCAGAAAATTGTACCCTAAGGGTACTATTGGACGTGAATTGACGGATTCTGATTTGTACCCCTTGGGTGTACTACCTGTGTATTCATCGATATTTCGAATAGATTCAACGGGTATAGTTTTGACAAGAGAAAAGATGAATTGAAAACAAATTGACATGGAATGATACATTTGATATTGAAAGAATATTACATGAAATGCAAGAAAATGATGATACATGACAAGTGATATATGAAATATGAGATGACGATATTTGTACATGGAAACTATTTGATGAGAATGTTCATTCTTGATCATGGACTTGTACACCTAGAGTGTACTAATCGTGACTTTGATAATCCGAGTAATATGTGTAAAGTTCTGATGCGAAATGATCTGAATTTGAAATGAACTATTATGAAATTATACTCGAAATAATGAGATGAATCATGTATGTTGAATGAATACATGATGTGGAAAGCATATGTGCTTGGAAAGTTGATTATTGTTGAGCCCATACATGTCTTGATATTACTATGGAATATATGACTAACAAGGGAAATGAGGATGTGTGTAGGGCTTGAGATCAAAGTGGTTGAATATGCCTTACTTAGTTACCTCAAATAGGATGTATGGTAAGTTAAGTACCATGTTATACGAACTTACTAAGCATTTTATGCTTACTCCGTTTATTTTCCCCTGTTTTAGAGTAAATCGGAAGCTAGTTGGATTGGAAGCTTGGCGAAGATCACTCACACTATCCATCGGCCCATGTCGGTATAGTATGGTAATTCAATTACGGTTGTAATGGCATGTATAGGATATGTTGGACATATTGGCATGTAAATGTAAATGATGCTTGTAATCTAGCCATTGGAATGGCTAGTGATGATTATGTTTTGGTACATGCATATATGTATTTAAGTTCATGTTATGGTGATAACATAGGTACTATATATATTGTTTGATTAAGAAAGGGAAACAAGTATGCTTATTAAAGAGTAGGATTGTAAACATGAATGCTTGTGATGATATATCATGTTGAATGATAGAGTTTGCTCATCTTGAATGCTTGAAATGGTTTGTATTTTTATGTGTGATTCAAGTGCAGGTCATGGGTGAAATTTTGGGTGAGAAATAAAGCTAGAAATGGCTTTATTTTGTCCACACTGGCAGACACACGGGCGTGTGTCTAGACCGTGTGTGACACACAGCCTGGTAACACGGGCATGTGGTTAGGCCGTGTGTCCCCTGCACCTTAAATTCGAGAAAATAGAATGCTCAGAATTGAGCACACGGGCAGAGACACAGGCGTGTGTCTCAGTCGTGTGGGTGACACGACCTTGAACACGGGCGTGTGTCTTGGCTGTGTGAAACCTGCACCTAATTCGAATTGAATTAATTAACCACACGGCCTAGCATGCGGGCGTGTGGCATGGCCGTGTGGCACAAGTCAGAGAGCTACCTAGTTTTGAACACGGCCTGCAGCACGGGCGTGTCCCTTGGACAACACGGGCGTGTGAGCCCTGTACCTTGGAAAATTTTGGAATTTCTTGAAAAATTCCCTGCGTTCCCGATTTAGTCCCGACTTGATTCTAATGCTCGTATTGGGCCTCGAGGGTCCATTTAAGGGACATTATGAATGACCTCGGTTAATGAATATTAACTTGCCTGAATTAATCAATAAATGTTCTAATTGTTTTGGTAACGCTCTGAAACCCTGTTCCGGCGACGGGTACGGGTTAGGGGTGTTACATACAAGGTCGAAATGATGACCAAAACCCTTGATGAGCCCGAACTTGAGGAACAACCGGTGAAAGTAACCGAACTGGTAGCTGAGTCGGAAACTGCACAACACTTGGAGTCAATGTCAAAGCACATACCATTTCCATCAAGGTTAGAGGACAAACAACGAAAGGATGAAGTGGAATTCCTATCTTTTCTAAACTTATTTAAATCCCTTAATGTTAATTTTCCACTACTTGAATTAATATATAAGATACTGAAATATGCCAAATACCTAAAAGAAATAATGTGTAAGCATAAGAAATTAAAGAAAGGTGAGCAAATTAATATTGATGCCTTTTGTATGCAATAATTGCTCGAAAAATACCACTGAAATTAAAAGATCCGGGTATTTTTACAATTCTTATTAGGATAGGGGACTAACATTTTAGTAAGACTCTCTTCGATTTAGGGGCCAGTACTAATTTGATGCCCCTATTGACTTATTTAAAACTCAAATTGGGAGAATTGAAAAACATGACGATCACACTACAATTAGTCGATAGGTCTTTCGTACAACCCAAAGGTGTGCTCGAAGACGTATTAGTTAAGGTGAGGGATTTTGATACATGCACGGATGGGGTGAAATTTATTAAATTCCAATCACCAAATCTACCAATTTTCAAGCTTGGGAAATCAAAAGACTTTTGATGACTTTTTGGATAGGATCTTGGCATTTATAGGTTGAGATCTCTTCATGGTGTTTGAAGATCTATCTCTTATCTTCGAAAATAATTTTGAATCACTTGATTTTGAGTTCGGAAGCTCAGGTTATGACTGTTTTAATGAAGACTGCGCGAGCAGAATTTTTGAACGGGATTATGACGAGAATTACGAATTTTGGGCTTTTAATTCGAGTTTAAATCATATCGGGTTTAGGTTTTGGGCTTAATTTTTATTATATATGAGTTCAGTATTGTATTTATCAGCTCTTATCATTTTATTATTTTATTATTCCAAATTTTTAATAATTATTAAGTAGTTTAAGTTATTTAGGAGTTTTATGCCAACAAGAAAATTTAGTTTAAAACTATTTATTATTTAGGTTAATTAGAGTTCTAGTATAATTAAGAGTTTTATTGCGATTTATTTAGCTAGCCTATATAGAGGCCTTTTCATTGTACACAGACAAGACAATTCATTATTATTAAACTTCTCTTTTGAGTTAATAAATTCTCTTTGAGTTTTCTTTTTAAGAATTTCTCTTCAGTTTCTTTTATAAGAGTTTTAACAATCTTTTCATATTGTGGGGATCATCTTCAAACTTTTTCTTTCCAAGTTTTATTTCTTGCAGGAGAAAGTAGAGCCGCTTGAAGGGGGTTGTGGATTCTTCGTATTTCCAAGGTTTCTTAGGACATCTGCATACCACATTCTACCTTTCCATCTATCTTCTTTATTTTCTTCCTTATTGTTCTAATCGTAGATTTATTATTCTATATTAATTATCTTAGTTATTTATTTTAATTGTTTTATCTAACTTGGATTTGATTGCGTTTCAGGTTGTGTTAAAAATTCAAGTTTCTTTCCTAACGTCTAGAGCCCCAAGTCGAATCCGCAACATGAACAAACTTTACGATCCGCTTCTGCATTCATCCGTCTCATTCTTTATCATTTGGTATTAGATTTGGTCGTTTTAGGTGTTATTTTTGCTTTTATAAATTATTTTCGAGCAAACAGCCTCAAAATAATTTTTTTACCCCGACAATTTTTGGAAAAAAAAATTTCGGTGGGGAAATATTTTTCAAACAATCTAAAATTTTACATACTATTTTTTTGACACTATTTTGGAGTAAAAAAATATTTCCTACAAAAAAATGATTGAAAAAGTACAAAACATAAGAAAATAAGAAATTATTATGTGGGTTGAATTTTGTGCCAAAACTTTTCATATCATATCTACATTATTTAAGGAGACTCCAGTTTAAATTTTGTATTTTTGGAAATCGGGAACACCTCGAAGGAAGTTTTTCAAATTGCTTCACAATTTTTTGAGTTTTCTGGTTTCAGCAATTTTCATTGACCCTTAGCCTTAGGTTTCATTTTTTTTTTGGTTTTTATTGTTCATTTATGCATTCTAACCCTTTATTGTTTCTTGTTTTAGTAGGTTAAAGAACGTTGCACATTCCTTCCTCCGTGCAACAAAATCCTTTGATCTCTAGCTGATTTTGGACTTATAGTGCTATTAGGTTTGCTTTGTTAGTTTGATTCTAATACATTCTGATTGATTGATATAGACACTTTTTAAAAACTCAAAAGATTAATTCTTACCTCATTGAGAATTTGATTTTTATTTCTGAGTGTATAGCAGTGAGATTTGCTTAATTTTTCTTTTCTTGAGTGTTGTGTTCTTTTCATGCTTTCCTAATGATTCGCAATACTATGATTATGAAGTTGAAAAGGTATTTAGAGGTTTGAAATGATCGAGATCAGCAATGTGACACTATTCTAAACATGATCAGTAAAAATTTAGAATGTCTAAGTACAAAAATTGAGCATCAGAATCGTAATTGGGGAGATAAGATTGACCAACCTCATCTTCGTGCAAATAATGCCCGACGTGTCTCTCATGCAAATGATGAGACTTTGGTTAATAATGACTATAGGCAACATTTTTTAGCTAAACCAAAGTTCAATATTCCACCATTCTGAGGGAAGTAAGATCCCAAAGCATATTGTGAGTGGGAATCAAAAATTGAACTTATATTTCGTTACTATAAATGCCGGGAAGAAGAAAAAGTCTCATTGGCGACTCTTGGATTTTCATATTATGCGTTGAGTTGGTGGATTGAACTTGGAATTGATCGTCAAAGAAACTACGAAAGGGTAATTGAAACATGGGACGAGTTGAAGCAAGTGATGCGAAAGTGTTACGTTCCTTCTTATTACTATAGAGAGGTCAAAATGAGACTTTAACGCCTTGTTCAAGGTAATCGATCTGTTGATGAGTACTATAAGGAGATGGAGATGCTTATGCAAAGAGAAAATGTACAAGAAGATGACGAGACTACCATGGTGCGGTTCGTAATGGCATGAACGTTTCAATAGCCAGTGCTCTTAATATTCAAACCTACATTGATATTAAGGACGAGGTACACAAGGCCATTGAAATTGAGCAACAGTTTCAACAACGTCAGTCTCGTCCATTTAGTGCTTCACAATATTATAGAGGTAGGAGTTCTAATTCTACTTTCAAGAATTCGAAACCCCCTTATGCTACTAATAAGTGGCTATCAAAATGTGATGACACTAAACCTTTTGAGTGGAAAAGTGGGGCTCCTATAAAACATTTTTCTACATCTTCTAAGCAGCCCACTTCTACTAAATTTTCACCAAAACAACAAAGAGCTCGTGATATTGAATGTTTTACGTGCAAAGGGCGTGGGCACTATAGTCGTGATTGTGCCAACACGAGATTTTCGTTGATAGAAAAAGATCATAAGGGTTTCCAATATCCAATTAAATATCCAACTAGAGAAGAAAGTAAGTATGACTTTGTACCTTTTGTTGACTCTTACTCTAGTGAAAATGATATTTGGGATGATGAACTTTGTAAACCAGAAAAAGATGATATTGAGAATTTCTTCCCCAAATCTATGGAGTTAGATGATATAGAAACATCATGTTCTCCTATTGAGATAGATTGTACTGAATTGAATATTCATAATACTTATGAGGGGATATGGGAAGTGAGGAAAAATCATGTGAAAAGATAGAGAGAAAAGAGACCTTGAGTGATAAAAGTCTACTTAATGGTCCAAATTTGGTGAGTGAAAATCCATATGAGGTAAAATTAGAGAGTTCTCAAATGGAAAAAGAAAATGAAAAGTAAGAAAATACCCATACAAAAGTGAGGAATGATTATGTTTTAACTAAATCTAACTCAAATTTGTTTAGTGGTGTTTCTTTGTTACGGGATTTCAAGGATCCATTGACAGACTCTCAATTATATTACTCTACCATCGATAGACGATTTTACTTGTGGGAAAGATGTAAGTTGAACATTGATAATTCTCCACAGGTGCTAGAAGGTAAGAAAAGTAATAATACATCGGAAATTGAAATATGTAGGCATACCTTGAATGTTTTTCATAAGTACGCTACTAGTTTTATTTTTCTTTACGACATGCTTTCTCATTGGTCAAGTTTCAATAAACAATGGTCTAAAATTTCAATTTATTTTATGGGTTTATCTAGGTATTTAAAGTTTACTTTTTTTGCATTCGACAGGTTTATTACAAAATTTTCTACCTTAAACTCTAAATATGAATTTTTACATAATTATATTAAACTACTTGGTTTTTATAATTATGTGAAATTCTTGACTCATCATTGGAAATTCTTATGGATGACCATGCATATTCAAAGAAATTTACAAGTTATTTTTTACTTTAACACTCATGTGTCTAATATTTCTTTGTCTAGTGTTGATGGTTTGTTTTTTTAAGAAGAGATACTTGATCCATGTTGATTTGGGATATCAAAATCATATCTTTGATCCCGAAGATAGTTTTGGCACACAAGAAAGCTTAGGTAAGTATTTTATTCGTTTTATTTTTATTTATTCTAATCCATTTTCTTTCTATGCGACCAAATATTTGGGGACGAATCTTCTTGAGGAAGTGGGGAATGATGTGAGTCTCAAGGCACAATTTCATACCCATGAACGTGATGGGCTCACACTACCTCAAGGCCTAATAACAATGTCAAAGGCTAAGCAAATCAAATTAGGATTCGGTCAAAGACAAGATTCGAGGATGAATATTTTTGAAGAAAGGGGAAATGATACATGCACGGATGGGGTGAAATTTAATAATTTCTAATCACAAAAGCTGCCAATTTTCAAGCTTGAGAAATCAACAAACTTGCGATGACTTTTTGGATGGGACCCTGGCATTCCTGGGTTGAGATGTCTTCATGGAGTTTGAAGATCTATCTCTTATATTTGAAATCCATTTTGAATCACTCGATTTTAAGCTCGGGAGCTCAAGTTATGACCATTTTAGTGAAGACTGCACGAGTAGAATTTCTGAACGGGATTATGATAGAAATTACGAATTTCAGACTTTTAATTCGAGTTTAAATGATATTGGGTTCAAGTTTTGGGCTTAATTTTTATTATATATGAGTCCAATATTGTAATTATTAGCTCCTATCACTTTATTATTTTATTATTCTGAATTTTTAATAATTATTAAGTAGTTTAAGTTATTTAGGAGTTTTATGTCAACAAGAAAATTTAGTTTAAAACTACTTCTTATTAAGATTAATTAGAGCTCTAGTATATGTAGCGCCCTGAATAATTAATCTTGTTTCTGTGAATCTTGACATAAATGAGTATCTGCTTCAGTTGTTAAGTGTTCTGGATATGTGTGAGGTCTTGGGTTCAAGTCCTACTCTCTGGAAAATTCTGTTATTTTTTATCTAAGCCTTATCCCTATTGGGTGGGCTTATGTAATATTGTTTGTAAACTCATATCAGAATGAGACTGCTAGTTCGAGTGGTAAAGAGTTAGCTTGCTAGAGGTCTTATGTTTGAATCCATACGTGAGTGTGAGTGTTAATTTTTGTTCCGGTTGTCTGTTAGAGATTCGGTGGAGTTGGGAGTCTGAAATAGTTGGATGTGGTTAGTGGGGATGATATTGTGGGATGTGGTTGTTAGTGGGGAGTTGGGATACTAATCAAATTGGTTATTTTTATTTTTAATTTTTTTATTTTTCTCTCTCTTCCCAAAAATCTGACGTCAGTTTCTACCTCTCATCTATTGTTTTTGTCGTTTTCATCTTTTTGTCTCTCATCTACTTCTTTATTCACTCTTTCTTTCATTTTCCTTCAAGCCTGTTCACAGTTCTTCTATTCTTCGCGTTGTGCTTTGGATTTTGGTGTTCTTCGTGCGATTTGGGTAAGAGTGGTTACTTTTGTTTAGCTTGCTAGAGGTCTTATGTTTGAATCCCTACGTGAGTGTGAGTGTTAATTTTTGTTCCGGTTGTCTGTTAGAGATTCGGTGGAGTTGGGAGTCTGAAATAGTTGGATGTGGTTAGTGGGGATGATATTGTGGGATGTGGTTGTTAGTGGGGAGTTGGGATACTAATCAAATTGGTTATTTTAATTTTTAATTTTTTTATTTTTCTCTTTCTTCCCAAAAATCTGACGTCAGTTTCTACCTCTCATCTATTGTTTTTGTCGTTTTCATCTTTTTGTCTCTCATATACTTCTTTATTCACTCTTTCTTTCATTTTCCTTCAAGCCTGTTCACAGTTCTTCTATTCTTCGCGTTGTGCTTTGGATTTTGGTGTTCTTCGTGCGATTTGGGTAAGAGTGGTTACTTTTGTCTTTAGGTAATAGTTTCGGTAAGCTGTTTTGATTCACTTTCATTGTATTAGAGTAATGGTGTTGTAGGGAATTTGATTCTCTATAAACATATTATGTA
Organism: Gossypium sturtianum; assembly: GCA_025698515.1. Taxonomy (NCBI): domain Eukaryota; kingdom Viridiplantae; phylum Streptophyta; class Magnoliopsida; order Malvales; family Malvaceae; genus Gossypium; species Gossypium sturtianum. Next base: position 55,086,408 of record CM046949.1, on the reverse strand, counting down.
GGAGAAGATAGTGAAATGATGGTTTTCGCTCTAACGATCTAATCTGTGCGTGTGATCGAGTTTGATAACGGTAAGTGTGTGCATGTTGCTCGGTTTACTATTGTTGGATTTGCAATTTTTTGCTAAAAAGGTGTTCGTTATTCTATTTTTAGGTTCTGGTGGTCTCGGGAGTAGCTTCGCATCAAAACCGTACCAAGTGTGTACCTCAAACATGAGAAAACGAGGTTTAGCGAAAGCCAAAAAAAGGGACTGTCGATGCCACACGGTCGTGTGCCCAACCGTGTCACTGGCTGTATGCGAGACACGGTCGTGTGATGGCAAGAGTGTTCCCGTGTGGACCACATAGGCTAGGCCGTGTGGGCCACACGGGCAGGGCCTATTTAGGCATGTGGGCCCAAAATGCTGAAATTTTCCCTAATGTCGCATGAACCGTTCCGATCGACTGTGGGCCTTCCGTAGGGTCGGTAAGGGCTAACCAAACCCTAAGGCTTGTGATCTGATAATTTGATATACCGACTTGAGTTAGGTAATCTGATATGTATGTTTGATTGACTGGTAAAAGCATGTATGAGTATCTGTATCTGTATTTCTGTATCTATATATGGGGTGGGATCTATTTATTGCAGGAAGTGTTCTGTGAGGCGACATTTCGCCCTTATTCTAGCAGCACAGCTGCATACTATTCTGTTGTGTGTCGTTTAGACACTATATGGTATGTAGGGATTGGTGGGTGTTTTAAACCCCACATGGTGTGATGGGATGGTCGGAGATGGTGTGTAGAGGATGGGGGTATGATTCTGTATATCTGATCTGATTATCTGATTCTGGCATCTGTTTCTGTTAAGGACTTACGTCCATATCTGTATCTGTTCTGCATATGAGAATTATGTGTATATTTGCATGACTATCTCTGTTGGGTTACACACTGAGTTTACGAAAACTCACATCTGTTTGTCTGTTCTGTTCAGGTAATCCTCAGGCATAGGCGGGTCGGTGCGATGGAGGCTCAGCGGTGACCACTCGTTAGAAAACTGTTTTTATTAGTAATAACGATCTTATTTTAAATTCTAGATTTTCTTGAGAGTTTGTAATTTTTGGGACTCTCTGGACTGTATGGTTTTTAACCTTTGGATTTGTTTTACTTTCTATCTTACAATGTTTGACAAAAACATTTTACGCGAACAAATGGTTTTTGAAAACACGAGCTTGGTTTTTGAATAAAACAATTTTCAAACTTCCACTACAAATTTTACAAATACTTTAAAGGATATCCTATAACCGTTTTAAATAAGTACATAAAAACAAGTTTTTTCTGGAAATGTGGACTCATTTTGGTAACAAATAATATGAAATGATTTAGCGTAAAAGATGTGTCGTAAAACCCATCATTGTAACTCCCATGGATTCAGCTATAACGTCTAGGCCAGGTTTGGGGTGTTACATTTAGTGGTATCAGAGTCAAGTTGCAAAACTCGGGCTGTAAATTTTGGGTTCCAAAATTGTTTTGTAAAATAATTAGCTTGCAATTAAAATTTGGTTCTTTTTTGAATACGTATGTGGTACATCGAGTCTCCAGTGCCGATCCTGTAAGTACTTTTGAACTTAGAAAACACTGTAGTTAGAATTCTTTGAAACTATAATGAGTTAGTTAGAGACTAAACTTCTGAAACATTTCTGAACTTCTGATATCTGAGGCATAAAACATCTACTTATAAACACTGAAAATGATGCATAAAATTTTATAATGTAGATAAAACTGAAACTACAATGAGCGCTCGCGGAACTTGTGGTCATGGAATTCGTGGGCGTGGCGGGCACCGTAGGGGGACTCGAGTTGAGTGTTCTTCTTTGGGCAATATGCCAAATTTGGATACGAGCGAGACACCGGTTTCACCTGCTACTGAGGCTAGGTCTCAAAGCCGCTCGGCTAGGGACGACGTACTATCCCAAGCCATGTTGAGAGTTTTGGAGAGGGTTGCTGGACCCCATTCTAGATCTGGGGGTCGTGGGTTGGTAACTGAATGACTCCAGTCCAATGGAGCTGAGCTGTTTAGGGCCGTCACTGAAGTCGCCCCTACTGTGGCTGAGTACTGGTTGGAGGCCACTGAGAGGATAATGAATGACATCGACTGCACTCTTGAGCAGAAACTGAAGTGTGCAGTTTCTTTGCTTCGCGATGAGGCATACCAGTGTTGGTTATCAATTGAGGAGGGTACTCAACCAGATCGTCTAAATTGGGATTATTTCAAGACTGCCTTTCGGAGGAAGCATGTGGGCGCGAGCTATGTGGATTCTCGTAGGCGTGAGTTCATGAATCTCACGTAACGCGATAGGAATGTGGCTGAGTATGAGGCTGAATTTCTGATATTGAGCCGCTATGCTCGAGGCATGGTGGCATCTGAGTATGAGAAATGTGTCTACTTTGAGGGCGGCTTGAAGGACAATATAAGGGTATTGATAGCTCCGCAGAGGGAGCGAGAAATTGTTGTTTTGGTAGATAAGGCGAAGATTATCGAAGAGGTTAAGCGTGTGGAGCGCCAGAATAAAGACCGAGAGAGAGGCAAGAATAAGAGGGATTCGGAGCCGTCTAGTTCTATTCAGAGGCCTAAGAAACAGGCCAGACCTGATGGGCCTTCTAGAGTGGGAGTTCCAATTGCTCCTACTGGGGTTCAGCCATGTAACGATTGTGGTAGGTGCCATCCGGGCGAGTGTTGGAGGAGATTAGGGGCTTGTCTGCGATATGGGTCATTGGAGCATCGGATTAGAGAGTGTCCACATTGTTTTGATTAGGGGTGGTAATGGTATGGGCCAAGGATAGACAACACCGGGCAGAGGTGCTAATCAGACTAAGGTAAGGCAGCCTGCACTGGTTTATGTTGCTCGATGCCGAGAGGACAGAGACGCTCCTGATGTGATCACGGGTACCTTTTTTTTATTTTTAATGCTCCATATACTACTTTAATAGACATAAGATCCACACACTCCTATGTAGCTAGTTCAGTTTCTAAAACCTTGGGGATTACTGTTGAGTGTACTTCTGGTGAGATCTTTGTGCTCAATCCATTGGGATAATCTGTTCCGGTAAATAGACTATATAGGAATGTACCGCCGGAAGTACAATGGGTTGTATTTTCGGTAAATCTGATTGGTTACTAGAGTTAGTTTGGACTACGTGACTAAGAGGGTTGTTCTGAGGACCGAGGATGATAAGGAAGTGGTTGTGATCGGTGAGCATCGAGATTACTTATCTAATGTGATCTCCGCTCTAGTGGCCGAAAAACTAGTTCAGAAAGGGTGTGAGACGTATTTGGCCTATGTCAGTGTTTCAGTGTAACACCCCTAACCTGTATCTATCGCCAAAGTAGGGTTATGAGGTATTACCGATCAATTCACAACATATAGCATATATTTATCAAACATAAAGCATTCATTCTTATAAATCCTTCAACACAATTACATTGTCCCTTATAAGGGCCTACGAGGCCTTATACATGCTTTAGAAATGGTTTGGGACTAAACCGATAACATACGAAAATTTTTGGAAACTTAGAAAAATTTCAAACATACAGGGGTCACATGCCCGTGTGAACAGGTCGTGTACCTCACACGGCTCCAAACACGCCCGTGTCTCAGGCCGTGTGGAAACAAGGCATACATACTGACTTGGGTCACACGGCCAACCACACGCCCGTGTGTCTAGCCCGTGTACCCTTCGAAGTGGCCACACACGCCCGTGTGCCAGGCCGTGTGCTAGGCCGTGCCAAACCTGTAGGGTATACTGACTTATGCAACACGGCCAAGTCACACGCCCGTGTGCTAGGTGTGCCAATTAGGGGGTATACTGACTTGTACCATACGGCCGGTCACACGCCCGTGTGTGAGACCGTGTGGAGCATACTGAATTCAATTCAATTTCAACACCAGGGAACCCCCGGCCGTGTAACATGACCGTGTGTCACACACTGCTGAGACACATGCCCGTGTCTCGGCCCGTGTGGACAAAAGTAGGCCATTTGCAAGGAAAATTTGCCACCCCAACTCATGCTCACTTAAACAACCAAAATGGTACCATTTCATCATACAATTAGACAGCCAGAATCATCAACCAAATGCACAATTCATACTATATCCATTTCGACCAAATTCAATACTCAATTCAATGCCATTTACCTAATCAAATACTTATCAACTTAACTTCTAAAATCATACTTCATCAAAGCATTTCTCAAGCATTTATACTCCACAAATCAATTAACCATTTGAGCAACTATAAAACCATAACCATATTCATACCAAACATGCCAAAATTAACATCATTTACAAGCCAACTCTCATGGCTATAATCACAACCAAAATACCACATCTAGCCTATACATGCCATATGCCATAAATGTATACTTCAAAAGTACCAACTTAGATGTTTGATAGTGCGATGATGTTCCCAACGACTCCCGGATCCGAGCTAGCCTTGATTCACTATAAAACATAGGAAAATAACACAAAGTAAGCTTCATAGCTTAGTAAGCTCATAAGTGAATAACTTAATTCATCAAATAAATGAAAATTAACCAAATACAAATGAAAAAACCATATACACATTAACTACAAACCTTTCTCATGTCTCAGAACATGATTAAATACAATCTCATCGAACTTTCACATTTTAATACACGAATTGGTTCTGTACATGATAAACCGTAAAAGTAACATATTTGAATCCCACATTTAGCATACTTTTGGATGATTTATCCTTTGATTTATGTAAAAAGGTGCTCTTAATCCTTTATTTTCATGTTTTATACTCAGGGAAGCACCGGAGGATGAAAAGAACAAGAAACGGGCTTAAAACGGGCCAAATGGGCCAAAGCACGAAATCGACACGGCCTGGGCCCAAGACCACACGGCCGTGCCTCCTAAATAATCTCGAACACGGTCTAAGCCATGAAAACACGGTCGTGCCTCATTAATGAAGTCCAAACACGGCCTAAAGATGATTCACACGGGCGTGTGCCATGGCCGTGTCCCTGCCACAGAAAAGAGCAATTTCAATCGGATTTGGATACTTAGGGGCAAAGAAACACATTCCAAAAGCCTATAAATACACCCTAAGTATGACCTAAAAGGGGGGAGTCGACGGGAGCCTAAAGCTACCGTTTAGGGGCGTCTTGCTAGGCCAGAGAGGGTAGATTTGTGGGGATTTACTCGGGGATAGCCAGTTGATCCATCTCAAGAAGTCAAAATTCTACTCAAGACGGAGGATATCCTCTTCAATTCCTTCAGGGGGTTTTAGGGATTTCTTATGTTTTGTTTTATCTTTTCTTCTGAGATGTTTTCTTTTATTGTTATGAACTAAACCCTCAGATACCTGAGGGGGATGAAACTTAGATGAATCTTGTTATCGTTTGCTGAACTATATGATAAATATTTGATTTGTTCTTAATTATGTGTTCTTAATTTTTGTGTTGATATTTCGCGGATATTAATTCAAGTTTGATGTACTTAGGTGGAGGAGCAAAAGTCCCTGCCTAAGAGTAGATCTAGCATAGTTAAGCGGAGTTGATCGCGCGCCTAGAGATAGGGTGACGAGGCGTTGCCGGATTAGGGTGAAACCTAATATGGGAGTCCATAGATCGAGTTAATACAATTCTAGGGGTTTTAATTAGAAAGAGATTTCAATTAATCAACCTAGGGCTAGACGTTATTTGCCTCGAGAGAGGGTTTAATATAAATTAGGGAATCCTACGGATCAAGTTAAATTAATAAATCATCTGGTTCAGAGTTAGATAACAAGTGAAGTCTAGGTGGATTCTTCCTTGGGTGTCGTCTTAATTAATTGGTTTTTCCTCAAGTTATTTTCCCAATTTCATTCTTCTTTGTCATAGAGTCTTTAAGTTTAGTAGTTAGTTAATTAAGATTTAAACAACAACTTCACTCATTTTAGGCTAAATAATAGAAAGAAAGTTAGTATTAGTACTTTTAGTTCCTTTGGGTTCGACAATTCGGTCTTGCCTAAACTATACTACTGTTCGATAGGTGCACTTGCCTCAATCGTTGTCATAGTTAGTTTCCAGGTTAGATCATTCTCTTTATAAATTTTAAAACTCTGACTCCACAGCGATCAAGTTTTTGGCGCCGTTGCCGGTGAACTAAAATATTCAAAACGCTCAATTTTTATTACTCTAGCCATATTTTATTTTTTCAATTAAATTTTATTCTTATTTTGCTAATTTTTCTTTTATTTGCTTTTGTAGGGAAAATTTTAGTTTATAGAGGAGATGGCACTGAATAACTACCAGTGGAAAGTTATGAGGACAAAGCCAACAAAAGCAGCCGATATCTACAACCTCGACCCCAAGAACTGTGCTATCAACCCAGTTAGAGATGTTACATAAAAAATTTGATGGTTTATACAGTTCCTCGCAGGCACATCCAGTTATGCAGTATTATGAATAACTACCAGTGGCGAATCCTGAGTACCCACCCTACGGACATGGCATGGAAAGCAAACAAGTCAACTATATGGGTAACTATGCTAGACCTCAAAATAATTTTTATGATAACACTTATAATGCAGGTTGGATGTACCATCCCAATTTCTCGTGGGATGATCAAAGTAGCCAAAGACCTAACTTCCTCCAAATTTTCAACAACCACCTCACCAACAGGGAAAGAGGAGTCGAACCTTGAGGAGATGTTGACAAAATTCATGGCGACTACAGATAACCGTCTCCAAGACACTGAGACCACCCTTAAGAATCAACAGGCATCAATCAAAGGGATCGAGAGCCAAGTTGGGGAACTTACTAAGACAGTTGGACAACTTACTAACACAGTTGGACAACTTGCAAAGATAATCTCAGAACAACTACAAGAAAGCTTGCCAAGCAACACTAAAACTAACCCAAAAGAGTAAATTCAAGCCGTAACAGCTCATGACAGTGAAAGGTTAGTGGAATCTGACCCAAGGCAAGAGCCTGTGGTAAGTGAAGGTAAGTTTGAGGTAAGCCATGATTTACCAAACCCGGTAATTACAGAGTACCAAGCTCATATGCCATACCCCAAGGCGATAAAGAAAGACCACACAGAGGAACAATTCGGTAAATTTCTTAAACCTCCAAAGAAGTTTCTTATTAACTTGTCGTTTCTTGAAGCTCTTTCGCAGATGCCAGATCCTAGACCTCGTGTCAATAAAGAAGAAATTCATGAGGAATGAAAGCTTCGGATCAATGAACTAGACAAGTGAAAGATTCACTTCAAAGAAATACACGAAGAAAAACGAGGCAACTCCACGAGAAACTTAATGATGGTACAACCCAGCTTAAGATAGGAGATCAGGTACTCAAAATCTTCCCAGATGGAATAGTCGAGGTAACTAATTCTAAATTCAGCACTTTTAAGGTAAACACTACTCGACTTAAACTATATATCAAAAACCGAATTGAACGCATGAGAAAGGATTTTCACCTCCTCAAACCACCCTGATAATGCGAATAAGAGGTAAGTCTAGCTCAAGACTTTAAACGAGCGCTTCTCGGGAGGCAACCCGAGCACTAACTCTACTAATTAGTTTCATTTTATTTCTTTTCGTATTTAGGCGTAGGTTTCCACACCCACACGGCCTTGCACACGGTCGTGGCCGTGGCCGTGTGGACACTACGGGTAGGCACATAGGCGTGGACCGTATCTCTATTTAATTTTATTCCTATTTTTATTTTTATTTTTATTTTTACTTCCTTTATTATTTTTCTTTTTCTCAATGGCATTTAGATTTAGCTTAGGATACAATAAAATCAGACCGGCTACTTTGAGGATTCAAGTTCAAACGGTTCGAGGCGCTTCCCCACGTTCACCTCCAATCCTATCCGGTTTCTTTTCATTTGACTTCATCCAAAATTCAGGAAGTTTCACCTCTCTCCCTATCGTATGATTTTATTTTGCTATTATCTATCTTTGTACATTGAGGGCAATGTACATCTTAAGTGTGGGGGGTGAACAACCTAAAAAGGTGCCTAATTTTTTTCATTATTCTCAAATTCCTGAAATTAGGTGCCAAATTTTTTTTGCATTATTCTCAAATCCCTGAATTATACCTTGTCTTAAAGTAAATTTCTCATATTATCATTAGAATGAAATTCCCATGATTTATGATCTTTATTGATGTGTTTTAAATTAAGTCATTGATAATTGTGCATTGATAATTAAATTCTAAGAATACTAGAGAATCAAGCATGATAAGTCTATTTTTCAGAAATTAAAAATTTTCTAGGTTGTCTACCTGAATTTGAATGTTACTTTGAAGTCTGAAATTTACAAGGTTGATATCAAAACACCCATAATTTTTGCGATATTTTGAGCCTTATAGAGCATAAATTCTTTTTCTTGCTCACTTTATTGATTATGAGTGTGTCAACATTGATTTGTTATTCTAGAACTTGCATCGATTATACATGTCGAGACCACACCTTTGATTTGATATACAGAAATGATAAAGGCACCTAGGATTTAATCCACTTACTCCACTAAAAACCTACCTTCATAATTAACCCCTAGTGAACCACTTTTAATCCTAACAACCCTTTTTATTGACTCACCCACTAATTTTAACCCAGAAACCCTTTATTTTTGTTATCACCATTCCTTTTGACTACCCTTATATCGAGATTTGATTTGATTAATAGCCTAACTATGTTTTTTATTTCAGTTTTTTATCCTTTGTTATGTATTTATGAATTGTTCTAAAAAAAATCGAAGTATAGTCACTATTCATTTTTAGTTTGTGATTAATTGAGCTTATACGGTTGAATTCCAAATATTGAAGAAGAAGCTCGTATTATTAGTATTATTAGCTTTCAGTTGATGTAATTACTTTTATTTAGTTCATTGTTTCTGGTCAGGTAATTTTTCAGGTCGATCTCGATTCTAACCCTCTAATTCAGCCTTTAACCACACCTTAACCCAAGCCCCGTTACAACCCTGATAAAGACCTTTTGATTTGTGCATAATCTCATATTACAGTGGTGGAGATTTGATTTTCATGCAAGCCTATGGGATTAACTTTTCAGGTTTGACATTTGAGTGCTTAATTCTGAACCTTTAACACTTCGAGTGATTTGAGTGAATCTTTAGTGAGGACATCAACCCTTGTAGGTTTTGAATCAGAGGTAATTATTTAGATGAGGGGAAACACCTATGTTTTGTGCTACAAATGTATGACTTGGATTGATTGAATCTTTAGGACTCTTCGAGTTAAATTATCCATGTATAAATTATCTATGAATTATGATGAGACATTGTTGATAGGAATATTGAATCATGGAAAGTTCGTTTTAATTGTAAGTTGAGAATTTTGCTTGAGGACAAGCAAAAGCTTAAGTGTGGGGGTATGTGATAAACCGTAAAAGTAACATATTTTAATCCCACATTTAGCATACTTTTGGATGATTTATCCTTTGATTTATGTAAAAAGGTGCCCTTAATCCTTTATTTTCATGTTTTATACTCAGGGAAGCACCGGAGGATGAAAAGAACAAGAAACGGGCTTAAAACGGGCCAAATGGGCCAAAGCACGAAATCAACATGGCCTGGGCCTAAGACCACACGGCCGTGCCTCCTCAATAATCTCGAACACGGTCTAAGCCACGAAATACACAGCCGTGCCTCATTAATGAAGTCCGAACACGGCCCAAAGATGATTCACACGGGCGTGTGCCATGGCCGTGTCCCTGCCGCGGAAAAGAGCAATTTCAATTGGATTTGGATACTTAGGGGCAAAGAAACACATTCCAAAAGCCTATAAATACACCCTAAGTATGACCTAAAGGGGAGAGTCGACGGGAGCCCTAAAGCTACCGCTTAGGGGCGTCTTGCTAGGCCAGAGAGGGCAGATTTGTGGGGATTCACTCGGGGATAGCCAGTTCATCCATCTCAAGAAGCCGGAATTCTACTCAAGACGGAGGATCTCCTCTTTAATTCCTTCAGGGGGTTTTACGGATTTCTTATGTTTTGTTTTATCTTTTCTTACGAGATGTTTTCTTTTATTGTTATGAACTAAACCCTCGGATACACGAGGGGATGAAACTTAGATGAATCTTGTTATCGTTTCCTGAACTATATGATAAATATTTGATTTGTTCTTAATTATGTGTTCTTAATTCTTGTGTTGATATTTCGCGGATATTAATTCAAGTTTGATGTGCTTAGGTGGAGGAGCAAAAGTCCCTGCCTAAGAGTAGATCTAGCATAGTTAAGCAGAGTTGATTGCGCGCCTAGAGATAGGGTGACGAGGCGTTGCCGGATTAGGGTGAAGCCTAATATGGGAGTCCATAGATTGAGTTAATGCAATTCTAGGGGTTTTAATTAGAAAGAGATTTCAATTAATCAGCCTAGGGTTAGACGTTATTCGCCTCGAGAGAGTGTTTAATATAAATTAGGGAATCCTACGGATCAAGTCAAATGAATAAATCGTCTGGTTTAGAGTTAGATAACAAGTGAAGTCTAGGTGGATTCTTCCTTGGGTGTTGTCTTAATTAATTGGTTTTTCCTCAAGTTATTTTCTCAATTTCATTCTTCTTTGTCTTAGAGTCTTTAAGTTTAGTAGTTAGTTAATTCAGATTTAAACAACAACTTCACTTATTTTAGGCTAAATAATAGAAAGAAAGTTAGTATTAGTACTTTTAGTTCGTTTGGGTTTGATAATCCGGTCTTGCCTAAACTATACTACTGTTCGATAGGTGCACTTGCCTCAATCGTTGTCATAGTTAGTTTCCAGGTTCGATCATTCTCTTTATAAATTTTAAAACTCTGACTTCACAGCGATCAGTACATACATGTATAACCTCGTACTAACCTCTTTCTCAATTACATCATTCATTTACCCATTGAACCATTCAGAATAAAAATCGGATATTCAATGATCTTAACCGATAAGTACCTATACCATGGCCCGTAACCAAATCAAGGTAACTACTCAAGGTAACTTATCCCCAGAGTACCTATACTATGGCCCGTAGCCAAATCAAGGTAACTCATCTCCGAAATACCTATACCATGGCCCGAAGCCAAGTCAAGGTATAACTCGCACCTGAAGTGCCTATATCGTGGCTCGAAGCCAACACAAAAACATAATGACATGTCACTAGCATCCTAACTATTCCTAAGGTTCAACCAAGATTTCACGCTTGTCGAATCATCGTCGAACGTATCCATAGAGTCGTATTCAAAATTGAAACATTATCCGTAATCTCGTAATCACAGTTTATGAAATATCAAAGCATTAAACATACATTTATAATGAAATTACCACATACGAACTTACCTCATATTCGTAATTGACAAATCAGGTCGACTACTCGATAACCTTACTTTTCCCCCGGTCTAAATCTGAATTCTTTCTTTCTTGATCTATATGAATTCAAAATTAACTTATTTATTCAACCATTCTTTCAATTTAGTCCAAAACATACATTTAGACCTATTTGCACATTAGCCCCTAAACTTTTGCATTTAATCAATTTAGTCCCTATTTCACAAATACACAAAATTTATACAATTCAACAAAACTCATGCTTGGCCAAATTACACATAGGTCCCTAGCAGTCCAAAATTTTCATTTATTTCACATTTCAACCACTCAATTTGCATATTTCACAATTTAATCCCTATTATGCATTTTCATCAAAAATCACTTAACAAAACATGTAAAACTATCATCAAGCTTTCATATTTCAACATTAAACATCAAAGAACTCATAGATTCAACAATGCCAACTGTCAAAATCTTTAACAGTTTCAAAATTAAAGGTACGGGCTAGCTAGATTGAGCTGCAACGATTACAAAAACATAGAAATCATTAAAAACCGAACTAAAACCGTACCTTAATCAAGCTAGGAGTTGGTCGAATGCAAAACCTAAAGAATAGTTTTATTTTGTTTCAAATTTTTGGCAAAAAAGATGAATAAAATGGCTTTGTTTTATTTAATAGAAAATAATAACCATTTTACTATTTTAACCTTCATAATATAACTTGAAAATCACTTAATGCTTGTCCATCTTTGTCCACTCACAATTAAAATGGCCTAATTACCATTTAAGGACCTTAAATTTAATAAACCATAGCTATTTAACACCTTTTACTAATAGAACAACACTTTTGCATTTTACGCGATTTAGTCCTTTTTATCAAATTAACCATTCAAACAGTAAAATTACTTCACGAAATTTTCACACATACATGCTTTCATGCTGTAAACACATAAAATAATATTAAAATAATTTTTTGACATCTGTTTGGTGGTTCCAAAACCACTGTTCTGATTTAGCTAAAATTGGGTTGTTCCAACTCTTCCCCCGTAGGGATTTTCGTCCCTGAAAATCTTACCAGTGAATAGGTTCGGGTATTGTTTTCTCATAACATCATCGGATTCCCATGTAGCTTCTTCAACCCCGTGTCGATGCCATAATACTTTCACTAATGCGATTCTCTTATTTCTCAGCTCTTTGATCTCACGAGCTAAAATTCGAATCAGTTCTTCACTGTATGATAAATATGATTGTATCTCAACTTCAGTTGGAGAAATAACGTGCGAAGGGTCTGATCGATATCTTCATAGCGTCGATACATGAAACACATTATGTATCTTTTCTAACTTTGATGGTAAGGACAGCCGATATGCCACTGGCCCAACTCGCTCAGTAATTTCATACGATCCGATGAATCACGGACTCAATTTCCCTTTCCGACCAAACCGCAATATCTTTTTCCACGGCGACACTTTCAAAAACACTTTATCCCTGACCTGGAACTCAATATCTTTCTGTTTCAAGTCTGCATACGATTTTTTTTCTATCCGAAGCTGCTTTCAAACTATCGTGAATTACTTTCACCTTTTCTTCTGTTTCTCTGATCAGATCAACCCCGTGAATCTTATTCTCACTAAGCTCAGTCCAGTACAATAGTGTTCTACATTTACGACCGTATAGAGCTTCGTACGGTGCCATCTTTATACTCGAATGGAAGCTATTATTGTAAGCAAATTCAATCAACGGTAGATATTTCTCCTATCTACCTTCAAACTCAAGAATGCAACAACGCAACATATCCTCAAATATTTGAATAACTCGTTCGGATTGACCATCCGTTTGCGGGTGAAACACAGTGCTAAAATGCGGCTTTGAACCCAAAGCTTCTTACAATTTCTTCCAAAATCGCGAACTAAATCTTGGATCTCTATCCGAAACAATAGATAGGGGAACCCCATGTAATCTCACAATTTCAGAAATATACAACTCAGCTAATTTATCAAGCGAGAAATCTATACGTACCGGAATGAAATGAGCTGATTTTGTCAATCTGTCAACAACAACCCAGATCACATCCTTCTTTTTCGGGGATAAGGGCAAACCCGATACGAAATCTATTGTTACTCTATCCCACTTCCACTCAAAAATCAAAATAGGCTGTAATAAACCTGACGGCACTTGATGCTCAGCTTTAACTTGCTGACAAATCAAACATTTCGAAACAAATTCTGAGATATCTCGTTTCATGCCGTGCCACCAGTAAAGTTGTTTCAAATTGTTATACATTTTCGTGCTTCCTGGATGTACTGATAAACAACTACTGTGTGCTTCGTTTAGAATCTTCCGAATGAGCTCAGAATTTCTTGGTACACATATTCTATCATGAAACATCAAAAAGTCACCAGGCCCTATTCGAAACTCTGAATCAGAAGTCGACTCACACTGAGCTCGTTTTGCTTGCAATTCATTATCAAATTTTTGAGCCTCACAAATCTGCTGTAGAAATAACGGTCTCGCTTTCAACTCGGCTACTATCGAACCGTTGTCAGACAAAGCTAATTGTGTGTTCAAAGCACGTAAAGCAAATAAGGACTTTTAGCTCAAAGCATCAGTAACTACATTGGCTTTTCCCGGATGATAGTCAATCACTAATTCATAGTCTTTTAGCAATTCTAACCATCTCCGCTGTCGCAAATTTAAATCTTTCTGAGTCATCAGATATTTCAAGCTTTTGTGGTCGGTATAAATATGGCATTTCTCACCAAACAAATAATGACGCCAAATTTTCAAAGCGAACACTGTAACATCCCCAAACCTGGCCCATTCACTACGACCGAATCTGGTTATGTCACTGGGAAAAGACGGTTGAAAATCTTAAAATAAAACATCGTAGTTTGCTGAATTTTGGAAAACATATCTTTGGAATAAAACTTTGCTATTAAACTCATTCATTTTTAAAACTTTAGTTTATAATATCCAATTTGAATAAATAGGTTGCAAACCATAAATCATTTTCACGTAGCAATTTAATTTAAATAAACCATAGTTAAAGTAATACCAAAAACATAAAATGGCCTTTATTACAACCCAACAATTCAAATAAAGTACTTATATCAAAATCAAGCATGGAATAATTGAACATCATCTTCGGCATGGGCCACCTTGTCCTCTCCGATCCCGGTCCACTTTATGCACTACGAAATGGTTAAGGAAAAAGGTGAGTCACCCAGACTCAGTGTGCTACCCTTTTTCCCGGATTAGCAAAATATCACATACAAACATAATCATGATCATCATGCATCCCAATCATATGCACCCAATCCTAACCGTCCATACACCTTTTCTACCCCGTGTGGTACCAAACCACTTTGGTGGTGCCAAACCACCGGTGACGTATAGTCACAATGTGTTACCAAAACACTGTGACCGAAGTCACAAATCCAATGATGGGCCAACCCATCGTGTGATACCAAATCATTTGGCGACAATCCCGTATCCCAAAAGTGGGGCCAACCCACGGTGGTGTTAACCACGGGGCCGAGTCGCAATGAGGTGCCAAACCTCTGGTGTCCCAAAGACACAAATGTGGTACCAAACCACTTTGGTGACCGTAGTCACGATAATCGAGTGATGGGGCCAACCCATCGTGTGATACCAAATCACTGGCGTCAATCCCTCAATACCGCCTTGTGGGGCCAACCCACTGTGGTGCAAAACCACGGGGACGAGACGCTGAGGTGCCAAACCTCTGGAGGTGCCAAACCTCTGGTGACCCAAAGTCACAAAGTTGTGTTACCAAAACACTGGTGCTCGTCAGCACAAAATATCACTTTGCCCCTCCACTCATATCACCCATCATCATACCAACTCATGTATAGTATTCAAATCATGCAAACATGTTTAACGTTGCATCTCATAGCACATACATCATAAATCATGACATCATGTATCAATAACAGTACTCATAATGAAACGGACTTACCTGAATCCGTGCACATACCCCATAGGGTATCATATCACTCAACCATACTATTTCGGTTTTACCAATCAAGCAGTTTATCA
Organism: Gossypium sturtianum; assembly: GCA_025698515.1. Lineage (NCBI taxonomy): Eukaryota > Viridiplantae > Streptophyta > Magnoliopsida > Malvales > Malvaceae > Gossypium > Gossypium sturtianum. The sequence goes on along the minus strand of CM046949.1, from coordinate 55,071,047 downwards.
AACATATACAAAGCAAGAAGTGTGTTAGCTTACACACCTGATTACTAATGCGACTATCAAATCCCGTAGATCAAGATCTAACGCACTAGATCCCCCATTCCTTAACACTTTTCGAGCACTAGCCACAACCCGAGATATGCGAGATCAAGCCTTCCCCTACAATCGGCCAAAACTAAACAACATAATCATGCTAATCAACCTCTAAGGGTATAACCGTAATTTTACCTACCAAGGGCATTTTCGTAATTTACCCACCAAGGGTATATCGGTAATTTCGTACTTGGAATGGCCTTTCCAAAGGCCCAGTGTCGCCCCGAGCGACCCAACTACCATTTCTGGTCGAAATGGACTATTGGGCCTAAAGCCCAATTTCGGCCCATTCGGGCCCACACGCTCGTGTGGCCCACCTAACACAAATCTAGCAACGTTTATGAGATTCACCTAGTCTAGTTCACTATATACTACACCATCATACATTTTACTATATTGGGCCCACAGGCCCATTGGGCCCCTTCGGCCCATCGCGCCCAAGCAAACCCCAACCCACAAGAATACTACGATGGCCTCAACTATCGCGTCGAAGCCCCACACGTGCGCTCGCACGCTCGTGTGGCTACTATTGCCGTGATCGGCACTTCGGCATTTGCCGCTCTACAACTAGAGTAGAGAGTTACACACTGATAGAACTGCGGGGCTAATCCGCGCCCGATCACTCTTGTGCCCAAACGCCCTCCAAGATGTGTTTACTCTCCTCCTAGGATGCTCCTTATATAGCTAGCTCTTCACCTTCATTCTTTGTGTCTTTCCGATGTGGGATCCTTCGTCGAGAGAGTTTAAATTCAACTGAAACTCTTGCCGTCCAATCCGCAAAAATAAATACTCCATTGCTTGTCATGAGATTCGAACCAGGCTCCTTGCTGCTGCACGCCTTACTTCCAACGCCCGAGCCACTCGGCCACTTTGATTTTATGCCATAAAGCCACACCATTTAATCTTTAAAGGCTTCCTACTCAAGCCCCAGTCGCATATGAAAAATAAAACACGCAAAGCCGCCTTCCGTCGCCGAACCAGCGCCCACGCGCACCTCCAGCTCCCTAAGTGCCGCACAGAACCACTTGGACAAGTTCTTTGCTTGCGTCAAAACACGCCCCTACTCCTTTTAAGGCCTCCCCTCCTTGTAACGCCAGAACCCAAAAATATTAAAACCCCTTGTAGCCGCTGGACTCGAACCCGGCCCTCACCGGCGTCCTCCCCAAGCTCTTAAGCCGCAAGCACGAGACCACTCTACCACCGCCTTCCCTTGTGCCAAAAATTACAGAAAATTATTCTTAAGACCTCCCTTGGCCCGATTCCCTTTTCCACTAAAAATCCAAAATTTTTCCAAAGTCTCCCCTTTCATCCAAGCATTCTTAAAACCTCTAAAACTCACCCAAGCACTCCCAAAAACCTACTAACACTTTATTTATACCCAATACGCACAGCCCCTAAACCAGGGTGTTACAAACACTATCGCGGCTAACTCTAGATCGTGCATCGGATAATTGTTTTTGTTCGGCTTCAACTGTCTCGAGGCATAAGCTACAACTTTTCCTTCCTGGATCAAAACACAACCCAGGCCATTTAACGATGCATCACTGAAAACTACAAATTCTTTACCCTACTCAGGCTGAACTAACACTGGTGCCTCTGTCAATAATGCTTTCAACTGCTCGAAGCTTTTCTGACACTTTTTTGACCACTCAAATTTAACATCTTTTTGAAGCAATCGTGTCATCGGAGTTGCAATCATTGAGAAGCCTTTCAAAAATCGTCTATAATAGCCGGCTAGTCCTAGAAAACTACGAACTTCAGATACATTTCTCGGAGGCTTCCAATCTATAATCGCAGAAATTTTGCTCGGGTCAACTCGGATACCCTCGGCTGAAACTATATGTCCCAGAAAACCAACCTCCCGTAGCCAAAACTCACATTTACTGAACTTTGCAAACAACTGTTTATCTCTCAAAGTTTGTAATACGATTCTCAAATGCACAGCTTGCTCAGATTCATCACGAGAGTAAATCAAAATGTCATCAATAAACACAACTACGAATTGGTCTAAGTACGGCCTGAAAATTCAGTTCATCAAGTCCATAAAAACATCAAGTGCATTTGTTAGTCCGAATGGCATAACAAGAAATTAGTAGTGTCCGTACCTTGTTCTAAATGCAGTCTTTGGCACATCTGAGTCTTTAACTCTCAACTGGTAATAACCCGATCTCGAATCAATGTTCAAAAACACTGTTGCCCCTTTTAACTGATCAAACAAATCATCTATTCGTGGCAAAGAGTATTTATTCTTGATCGTCACTTTGTTGAGCTGTCGATAGTCTATACACATTCTCATCGCGCTGTCTTTCTCTTTCACAAATAACACCGGTGCACCCCAGAGAGAGAAACTCAGTCTAGCAAAACCTCTATCTGTCAACTCTTGTAACTGAGCTTTCAATTCCTTTAACTTTTTTGGAGCCATTCTGTATGGAGCTATTGATATCAGTGTTGTTCCTGGTACTAATTTAATACCAAACTCAACCTCTCTGATAGGTGGTAATGTAACGCCCCGAATTTGGGCCTAGAAGGAATGGGCCTTGAGCGTGGGATCAGCTAGGAGACTGCACATAAATATTTATGTGTGCAAGAGAATGACACAAATTGCTTGTTTGCTTTAATGGCTGAGTGATTTGGGTGTGTATGGGAGTGTTTGAGAAGCTTGGGTTCAAGTCTTGGCTTTTGCAAAATTTTTAGTTTTTCTCTTAAATGAACCTGGACACTGGCACTTAGGCCTTATTAGTAATAATGCTTGTTTTATGACACAAAAGAACTTGTAGTCCAGTGGTAAGTGGCATGTTTAATGCTGCAATGGAGCTCGAGTTCGAATCTCATGATTCGCAAGGGAGTATTTATTTTACTTTCTTGCAGAATGAGAAGTGGAGTTGGACTGAACTCTATAAGGTGGAGTTTGATTTGGTCTTGGAGGGATTTGTGGAGCAAGTCAATGAGGAGATTGGGGAGAAAATCAAGGAAATTTGAAATGGGAGGTTGGTAAGGTGTTGTGGTCGATTGGGACTCTAAAGCTCTACTTGAGAATTTGGCTAAGGGGAAATATGGGGCAATTTCGGCTTTAGTGGTTCTCTCCAGTCATTTCTTTTTTTCGATTTTGGGGGTGTTGAAGGGAGAGTTTTGCCGAATATTCTTTGTGAAGTTTCAATTTTTGCCATTCAGAGACTTCTTTTCGGGTTGTGCGTTTTATCAATTGTGGTGTCGATTCTTTTATTTTCTCTCTTTCTACATTTGTTGTATAGGTAATCTTCTTCTTGTGGTCTCACTTTTTGTTCTTTGCCGAACACCATTTTTTCTGTTTCCTCTACTCTCTTAGCATTGCCGAATGCACCTCTCTTCCCTCCCCCATTATTCTTCAATTTTCTCTCATAGCCGAATCTTCTTTTCTCTCCCTCTCTCACCCTTGGCCGATTGGGATTTCTCCCCTTACCCTTATTCTTTTCAGGTTCCCTCTAGTGGTCATTTCTTCTTGTCTTTCTTCCTCTCTTGTTCAACTCTGTCGTTTGATTGATAGCCTGGTGATTGTGGACCTATTGTTAGTGGTCATTTCTTCTTGTCTTTCTTCCTCTCTTGTTCAACTCTGTCGTTTGATTGATAGCCTGGTGATTGTGGACCTATTGTTAGTGCTGATTACCACTATCTTTTGTCCACTGTGCCGAATCTGCTCTGCTGCATTCCTGGCTTCTTTTGATTCTTGTGGGTTCTTCGTTGCACGATATCGATATTAATCAAAGAGTGGGTAATCACTTTTGATCAACGGTTAGTTACAAATACCTGTTGGTTCAAGCAGGGTTGATATTCGTGGATTGTTCGCGTTTTCCACAAGCAGGTGTGTAACTGTTTTTCGTAAATGATAGTCAGCTTAAAAGTTGAAAAGGGTGTGTAATCGTATACCCTATTTTTGTTGATCGGCTTAAAGCCGAAAGTGTGTGCACACACACACCACTCCAATTGTAGGTCGGCAAATGTCGAAATGCCGAAAAGCTAAAAATACGGCAACGGTTACCAAACGAGTGCGTGAACGCTCGTTTGGGGATGTCGATACAATGACAGAGGCCACCATGAGCGATCTCATCGTCTTGGGCCGCTTTTGGGGCAAATGGGTCATGTGGGCCCAATGGGCTCGCGGGCCCCACATGGGCCAACTTCATGAACTTCTGTGAAATAATGAGCTCGACCATGTTGTTCACATGGCTAAGGGCAGTTTTGGGCTTAGCGGGCCACACGAGCACGTGGGCCCCACTTGGGCCATACTTTGGGCTTTGGGCCCAACTATACCTTTTGATTGCTAAAGGTTGCACATGTCGTGCGGATCGACTGTGGACCTATTGATGAGTTGATACACATACTTGGACCCTAGTGAGAAATGACCGTTACGCCCCTAAAGGGCAAAATGTCTAAAATACCCTTGTAGGGTAGAATTGCCAAAATACCCTTGAAGGGTAAAATGACTATTTTGCCCCTCGAGGGTAAATGACTGACTTGTGCTATGATTTGACTGATTTAACTGTAATTGTATGACTATGATTTGATTGACTTAATTGTGAATGATATGATGATTTGTGGGCCAGACATTATGCATACATGACATACTGCATGGGGTTGGGATATTGGTTATGGAGGAAGTCTCGTTCGATAGGGTCGCGGGTCGCATTTGAGGCATCGTGGACCCGATAATGATCTGTTAAGGTCGCACGGGTCGCACGAGACGACTGTGGAGCTACTGATGGCTTTAAGCCAGTTAATCTGATTATGTCTCTGTGCCAACCTAATTATGGCTCTGTGCCGTCTTGATTATCACTTTGTGTCGATCATATTTATCCATGGCTATGTACCGATCGTAATTATTGATGACTTTGTGTCGATCATACATACCCATGGCTGTGTGCCGGTTATATTACCGTAGCTGATGGCTATGTGCCGGTCTTATTACAGTTACCGATGGCTATATGCCAATTATAAGACCATTACTGAAGGCTTAAAGCCGCATATATACTAGTAGCTTTTCTGCGATCTCAGTTAGTGCTGCAACCGGTGCTAACACTGTAAGTGTAGGGATGGCCTGGGTGATTTATTCCCCACAGGTAGTGCAGGGTTGGACGGAGGCAAGTGCAGGGTTGGATGGGTTTGCATGCATCATGCATCATTCATACTGAGACTGTTACTGTGATGGGCTAGGCCCAATTGATTCTGTTATGGGCTGTGACCCAAATGATATTGTTTTGGGCTTTGGCCCACATATACTCTGAACTTAACTGTACTGTTACTGTTAAAGGGCTCAGGCCCAGACTGATTCTGTTTTTGTATATTGACTGTTTCTTTAATAAGGGGATTACACACTGAGTTTTTCGTAAACTCACCCCATTTTTAACCTTTCAAGTAATCCCCAGCGTTAGACGGTTTGGAGCTGCGAGGGACTCGGAGAGGGCCACACAACTGCACAAGTTTTATTCTGTTTTGCTCATTTACTTAAGCACTTTGATTTTGATTCGGGTTGTAATAAGGCCTCTATAATTTCTGTATTTTAAATTTGGGATTTTATTGATTGTGATTTTTATTTGCTAGACGTAGAACACGATTTTCCAAAATAATAACATTTTCAAACACTACGTTTCCGCAACTCAATTTTTTAAATATCACATTTTTGTAAATCATTTTGTTTTAAATTAAGCTTTCGCAACAAATAAGGTTTTAAAGGTAATAATGTTTTAAAAGGAAATAACTTTTTAATAGTCCACGATTGAAAATAAACAAACGCAAACTGGGGTTTTGTACAAGTTTTAAATGACAAGAAGTTTGAAATTTCAAGAAGGGTTTTCAATGAAAACATGGTTTTCGAAAAACACTTCAATGTGACACGCCAGATTCAGCCATAACGTCTAGGCCGGGTTTGGGGTGTTACAGGTAAACTTGTAACTCTTCGGGAAATACATCTGGATACTCGCACACAACTGGTACTAATTCAATCTTTGTTTCTGTCACTTTTGTATCAAGTACATAAGAAAGATAAGCTTCACACCCCTTCCTCACAAATCTTTGAGCTAACATAGATGAGATCACAACTGGTAAACTATTCAGATCATCAGATTCAATTCTAATAGTCTCATTATTCTAACATTTCAATTCTATTGTCTTTCATCTACAATTCACTATAGCATCATGAATCGTTAACCAATCCATACCCAAGATCACATCAAATTCATCGAATGGCAACAACATCAGATTAGCCGGAAAACAGAAATCTCGATTCATTAACGAACAATTCTTACAGACATTATCAACCAAAACACATTTGCCTAAGGGGTTCGATACTCTAATCACAAATTCAGTAGACTCTACAGGAAAAGTCTTACTAGATACTAAATTCATACATATATAAGAATGAGTTGATCCTGGATCTATCAATGCAATCACATTAGTATCATAGAGAGTGAAAGTGTAACAACCCGATTTTGGGTCTAGTCAGAATAGTGGTTTCGAGACCACAAATCCACGCAGTAAAATTTATTTTTATTATATTTTTATGGTTTACAATTTTATGGAATGATTTCGTGAAAAAATTCGTTCGAAAATTTTAACGTTTGGGCACTTAATTTAATTAAAAGGACTAAATTGCAAAAAGTGCAAAATGTGTGTTCTAGAAGCTAGAGGTGTCTAATTGCTATGAAACTTTAAATTGAAGGTCCTTAGATGGTAATTAGACCATTGGTTAAGTTAGTGGACAAAAAATGGATATGAAGTAAGAGAATTTTTATGTTTTAAGTTAGGGCATTTTTGTCATTTGGTAATTAAATGAATTAAAAAGCAAAATTCAAGCCAAAATCTTGTCCATCTTCTTCATGCTAGCCAAAATTTAGAGGAGGAAGCCATATCTAGGGTTTGGCCACTTTCAAGCTCGATTGTAAGTCCGTTCTTGCCCCGTTTTTAATGCTCTTTACATTTTTAAAATCGTTGTAACCCGATCTATCCATTTCTACCACAAATTTAAGAAATAAGCAAGGTCTAGGGCATGACCCATGTTATATATTTTTGTATTTTGATGTCTAATGGTAGATTATGCAAGTTTAATGTTGGATAAACAACTTTTACTAAGTGATTTTCAAAAAAAAAGGTCAAAAAGGACCTATTTGTAAATGTTATAAAATATGTAGTAAAAGTGCGATTTAATGGAAATTGTGGGCTGTTATGATCATGAACAAAGTCCTGGTAGGCTTGGGTTTTAAATAAATTGAATACGTTTCATTTTACGAGCCTAGGGACCAAAATGTAAAAAGTTTAAAAGTTAGGGGCAAAAATGTAATTTTACCATAATGTGATTTTTGGGCTGAATTGAATAATGTGAGTATTAAATGAGCTGAATTTACTATTATAGATCAAGAAAAACAAAGTTCGGACCTAGATCGAGGAAAAAATAAACTGTTTGACGATTAGGTCCATTTTCACTATTTTTGTACCGAGGTAAGTTCGTATGTAAATAATGCAATGTTATATTTGAATTTTAAAGTTTTGATATTGCATGAAATGTATGATTGATTCTATTAGTATATTCAAAGAAGTTCCGGCAAGAGAGAAATCTCGGTTGAACCTTAGGAATAGATTAGGATACAAGTGACATGTCACTAGGAACCCATGTGATTATGTGATTTTTGTGTCCCGGGTGCTGGTCCTGTACATCCTACCGATGGCTGGGTATACCTGCATATGTTGCGGATACCTGACAGCTTGTGTGAGCAGCACTGCATAGCTACATCTTGACTGACAGCTTGTGTGAGCAGGCCCGTGGATTTGTTCGAGAGCGAGCTTATATGTGTTATGAGAATTGTGATAGCATTGGCTACATATGTGGCACTTATGTGCAAATTTTTTCGTGTATCCAATGGTATTCCAAGTGGTTCAATGGGTATGTCAAAGATGAGAAAGTATGTGATTATGTTACGAGTTGGTATAGGTATGTGCGAAAAAACTCAAAGGAAATGAATTCGATATATGATGAACTATTGGTAAGAATGTGATTGAGTATGTTATGTTCAAGAGGTTTTAATGACATTTAGGTTGATATACGTATGTTACTTATATGGCAATTGTATGGTTAATATTGTTCATTATTTGTATATGAACTTACTAAGCTATATAGCTTACTCCCTTTTCTTTCCCTTGTCTTATAGTGTCACCAAGCTAGCACGGGATTGGAGATCATTGGAGATCCATTCACACTATCAATTACTATTTTGGTACTAATGAATTCAACATTTTGAGTTATGACATGTATAGGGGACTTGGTCATTTTGTTATGTGTCATAATTGATTTTGCCAAATATGTTGGCTTATATTGGTTAAAAGCTCATTTTGTATAAGGCCATTGGAAATTGGCTAGTATTGGTTAAGTATATTCATATGATGATGCCTTTCATGGATGTGGGAATCTACTTGATTTGAGTGGATAAGTATGTGATGTTTGTGTATGATAGATTGTAGCATGTAAATTATGTGTTGTTGTCTTGGTTGTGGCTGATTTGGTTGTATGTATATGCTTCGGTTGGTGCTATGTTATGTTGTGTAGGTGTGTACATTAAAGGGTGGAAAAAAGGCTTGGTAAATAGCCTTATTTTTGTCCACACTAGTAGACACACAGGTATGTGTCTAGGCCGTGTCTGACACACGGTCTGCCCCACGTGCATGTTTTTTCAGCCGTGTGTCCCCTGCACCTTAATTGTTGCAAAACAAAATGTCCAAAATTGAGCACACGGGTAGAGAAACGGGCGTGTGTCTCGGCCGTGTGTGCTACACGGCCTTGAACACGGGCATGTGCCTCGGCTGTGTGAAGCTTGCACCTATTTTATGAAAAATTATGAAAATTAAATCGACCACACGGCCTAGCACACGACCGTGTGGCACAAGTCAGATAGCACCCTATTTTGAACACAGCCTGTAGCACGGGCGTGTCTAAGGGTCACACGGGCGTGTCCCTTGGACCACACGGGCGTTTGAGCCCTGTAACATGAAAAATTTTCTAAGTTTTGTAAAATTTTCTAAGGTTCTTGGTTTAGTCTCGAACCACTTCCAAAGCATGTATTGAGCCTCGTAGGATCATTTTAGGGATTATATGAATGTATATGAAAAGTTTTAATTCGAATGGAAATTTGCGATTCGAAAATGTATGTTTGCTTGTGTTTATGTCCGGTAATGCCTCGTACCCTATTTCGGCATTGAGTACAGGTAAAGGGTGTTACAAAAAGTACCGGTGATAACATCTGGAGATGACGCTTCTTCGCGAGTGCGAATAGCGTAGGCTCTAGCAGGTGCTCTAGCCTCGGATCTCACAGCTGAATCCTTTGTTGCCCCTCTACTACCACTTACATTTTCGGCAATTCTAGGTGGTCTACCTCTATTCGACGTGTTACTTGGTCTCACATTCTGAACTTTATCTTTCTCATCCAGCTCAGGGCAATCTCGAATGAAGTGATCTAGAGAACCAAATTTGTAGCAAGCTTTATTATTTTTATTCCAGCATTCTCCAAAATGTCGTTTGCCACACTTCTGACACTCGGGTTTGTTATCTCTCACACTACCAACACTCGATACTGATATAGCTTGAGCTTTAGAACCTGGGTATTGTTTTCTACGATCTCTATTCAAATATTCGTTTGAAGCATTTGGGCGAACGTACGAATCTCTGGATTTCTTTGCTGGAGATTGATACGGCTTACTCATTGATCTTTTTCTCGAGTCTCTAGCTTCTGAATCTGCTTTTCTCTTTTCTTTGCTAAGATCCTCGGCTTTACAAGCCCTTTCAACCAGAATGACAAATTCTTTCAGCTCTAGAGTTCTGACTAGAAGTTTAATATCTTCGTTTAGCCCATCAACAAACCGCTTGCACATTATTTCTTCAGTAGACACATACTCTCGAGCATACTTGCTTAACCGTACAAATTCTCTTTCATATTCAGTGATAGTCATACTGCCCTGTTTTAACTCTAGAAACTCTTTATGCTTTTGATCAAGGAATCGCTAACTTATATATTTCTTTCAGAACTCTGTCTGAAAAAATTCCCAGGTCACTCATTCTGTCGGTACTATAGACACCAAGGTATTCCACCACTGATATGCAGTGTCTCTTAGCAAAGATACAGCACATTTAATACATTCATCAGGAGTACAAGATAATTCATCGAATACTCGAATCGTATTTTCGAGCCAGAACTCAGCTTTCTCAGCATCATCATCAGCAGTTGCCCGAAACTCTTTAGCCCCATATTTACGAATCTTATCTACTCGCGATTTGTTTAACCCTATCAGATCTATAACTTTAGGAACAACGGGGATTTGTTGAGGAATAGGTGGGGGTGGAGGTTGTTGAGCAGCCGAATTCGTCCAAACATATTGTGTGAACCATTCGTTCATCATTTGGAAAAAGGCTCCTTTAGCCTCACCTCCGTGACTACTCGAAATGGGTCTAGTATCAGATGGCACCGTCTCTTGAGCGGGAGCGAGCGCATTACTCACTACATCATCAGCTACAGCTCGTTTGGCATCCATTACTATACGAAAACACAATTTAAGCTGTCAGGAATCATCACACTATCGCATAGTATATATGGCATGTATAACTAGACTCTCACACACACTATGTTAGTCCTAGAATTGACAAAACCATAGCTCTAATACCAAATAAATGTAACAGCCCTAACCCGCATCCGTCGCCAGAGTAGGGTTACGAGGTTTTACTGATCAATTAACAACATATAGCATACATTTATCAAACATAAAGCATTCATTCTCATAAATCATTCAACACAATTACATTGTCCCTTATAAGGGCATACGAGGCCTTAAACATGCTTTAAAAATAGTTTAGGCCTAAACTAATAACATACAAAAAAATTTGGAAACTTAGAAAAATTTCAAACATACAGGGGTCACGCGCCCGTGTGAACAAACCGTGTACCTCACACGGCTCCAAACACGCCTGTGTCTTAGGCCGTGTGGAAACAGGGCATACATGCTGACTTGGGTCACACGGCCAACCACACGCCCGTGTGTCTAGCCCGTGTACCTTTCGAAGTGGCCACACACGCCCGTGTGCCAAGCCATGTGCTAGGCCGTGCCAAACCTGTAGGGTATACTGACTTATGCAACACGTCCAAGTCACACGCCCGTGTGCTAGACCGTGTGCCAATTAGGGGGTATATTGACTTGTACCACACGGCCGGTCACACGTCCATGTGTGAGACCGTGTGGAGCATACTGACTTCAATTCAATTTCAACACCAGGGGACACACGGCTGTGTAACATGACCGTGTGTCACACACGGCTGAGACACACGCCCCGTGTCTCTGCTCGTGTGGACAAAAATAGGTCATTTGTAAGGCCAATTTGCCACCCCATCTCATGCTCACTTAAACAACCAAAATGGTACAATTTCATCATACAATTAGACAGCCAGAATCATCAACCAAATGCACAATTCATACTATATCCATTTCCACCAAATTCAATACTCAATTCAATGTCATTTACCTAATCAAATACTTATCAACTTAACTTCTAAAATCATACTTCATCAAAGCATTTCTCAAGCATTTATACTCCACAAATCAATTAACCATTTGAGCAACTACAAAACCCTAACCATATTCATACCAAATAAGCAAAAATTAACATCATTTACAAGCCAACTCTCATGGCTATAATCACAACCAAAATACCACATCTAGCCTATACATGCCATATGCCATAAATGTATACTTCAAAAGTACCAACTTAGATGTTTGATAGTGCGATGATGTTCCCAACGACTCCCGGATCTGAGCTAGCCTTGATTCACTATAAAACATAGGAAAATAACACAAAGTAAGCTTCATAGCTTAGTAAGCTCGTATGTGAATAACTTAATTCATCGAATAAATGCAAATTAACCAAATACACATGACAAAACCATATACACATTAACTACAAACCTTTCTCATGTCTCAAAACATGATCAAATACAATCTTATCAAACTTTCACATTTTAATACTCGAATAGGTTCTGTACAAACCTATATAACCTCGTACTAACCTCTTTCTCAATTGCATCATTCGTTTTTCCGTTGAACCATTCAGAATAGAAATCAGATATTCAATGATCTCAATCGATAAGTACCTATACCATGGCCCGTAGCCAAATCAAGGAAACTTATCCCCGGAGTATCTATACCATGGCCCATAGCCAAATCAAGGTAACTCATCTCTGAAATACCTATACCATGGCCCGAAGCCAAATCAAGGTATAACTCGACCCCGAAGTTCTGATATCGTGGCCCGAAGCCAACACAATAACCTAATGACATGTCACTACCATCCTAAATATTCCTAAGGTTCAACCGGGATTTCACGCTTGTCGAATCATTGTCGAACATATCCATAGAGTCGTATTCAAAATTCAAACATTATCTGTAATCTCGTAATCATAATTTATGAAATATCAAAGCATTAAACATACATTTATAATGAAATTACCACATACAAACTTACCTCGTATTCGTAATTGACGGATCGGGTCGACTACTCAATAACCTTGCTTTTTCCCCGATCTAATCTGAATTCTTTCTTTCTTGATCTATATGAATTCAAAATTAACTTATTTATTCAACCATTCATTCAATTTAGTCCAAAACATACATTTAGGCCTATTTGCACATTAGCCCCTAAACTTTTGCATTTAATCAATTTAGTCCCTATTTCACAAATACACAAAATTTATACAATTCAACAAAACTCATGCTTGGCCGAATTACACATAGGTCCCTAGCTGTCCAAAACTTTCATTTATTTCACATTTCTACCACTCAATTTGCACATTTCACAATTTAATCCCTATTATGCATTTCATCAAAAATCACTTAACAAAACATGTAAAACTATCATCAAGCTTTCATATTTCAACATTAAACATCAAAGAACTCATAGATTCAACAATGGCAACTCTCAAAATCTTTAACAGTTTCGAAATTAAAGGTACGGGCTAGCTAGAATGAGCTGCAACGATTACAAAAACATAGAAATCATTAAAAACTGAGCTAAAATTGTACCTTAATCAAGCTAGGAGTTGGCTGAATGCAAAACCTAAAGAATAGTTTTATTTTCCTTCAAATTTTTAGCAACAAAGATGAAGAAAGATGAATAAAATGGCTTTGTTTTATTTAATCAAAAATAATAACCATTTTACTATTCTAACCTTTGTAATATAACTTAAAAATCACTTAATGCTTGTCCATCTTTGTCCACTAACAATTAAAATGGTCTAATTACCATTTAAGGACCTTAACTTTAATAAACCATAGCTATTTAACACCTTTTACTAATAGAACAACACTTTTGCATTTTACGCGATTTAGTCTTTTTTATCAAATTAACCATTCAAACAGTAAAATTACTTCACAAAATTTTCACACATACATGATATCATGCTGTAAACACATAAAATAATATTAAAATAATTTTTTGACATCAGGTTGGTGGTTCTGAAAACACTGTTCCAATTTAGCTAAAACCGGGCTGTTACATTCAGTTTTTGGGGAATCTTATAACACCCCTAACCCGTATCCGTTGTCGAAACAGGGTTACGGAGCATTACCAAAACTTTTCAGAACATTTTCAGATAAATAATGTTAATCACTATTCATTAACCGAGATCATTCATAATGTCCCTTAGATGGACCCTCAAGGCCCAATACAAGAATTAGAATCGAGTCGAGACTTAATCGGAAACTCTAAGAATTTTTCGCGACATTTTAGAAATTTTCCAAGGTACAGGGCTCACACGCCCGTGTGGTCCAAGGGACACGCCCGTGTTGCAGGCCGTGTTCGATTTAGGTTGCTTTCTGACTTGCGCCACACGGCCATTCCACACGCCCGTGTGCTAGGCCGTGTGGTTAATTAATTCAATTTGAATTAGGTGCAGGTTTCAAACAGCCAAGACACACGCCCGTGTTCAAGGCCGTGTCTCCCACACGGCTGAGACACACGCCCGTGTCTTTGCTCGTGTGCTCAATTTTGAGCATTCTATTTTTTTTCGAATTTAAGGTGCAGGGGACACACGGCCTGGCTACATGCCCATGGGGTAGGCCGTGTGTCACACACGGTCTAGACACACGCCCGTGTGTCTGCCCGTGTGGACAAAATAAAGCCATTTCTAGCTTCATTTCTCACCCAAATTTTCACCAAGTTCTTGCACCAATTTTTACATTGAAATACGAACCAATCAAAGCATTAAATTCAAGCAATTTATAACGTCTAACATGGTATATTGATACATGAATTCATTCTCTTAATCTTACCTTTCTTAATCAATCAATAAATAACACTTACGTCATCTCTAGCCATTCCAATGGCTAGATTACAATAACCATTTACATTTATATGCCAATATGGCCAACATAACCTATACATGCCATTACAACCATAATTGATTTATCATATTGTACTGACATGGGCTGATGTATAGTGTGAGTGATCTCCGCTGAGCTTCCAATCCAACGAGCTTCTGATTTACTCTAAAATAGGGGAAAATAAAATGAGGTAAGCATTTTATGCTTAGTAAGTTCGTATAACATGGTACTTGATAAACCGAACTAGTAACACATTTTAGGCCCACATTTAGTATGCTTTTGGATGAATTATCCCTTATTTTATGTAATTTGGTGCTTTTAATCCTTTCTTTTCATGTTATATACTCAGAAAAGCACCAGAGGATGAAAAGAACGCAAAACGGGCTTAAAACGGGACAAATAGGCCAAAGCATGAAAACGACACGGCCGGGACCAAAGATCACACGGCCGTGCCTCCTTAAAGATCTCGAACACGGCCTGGACAACGATTTACACGACCGTGCCTCATTAAAGAAGTTCGAGCATGGCCTGGCCACGATTCACATGGGCGTGTGCCATGGCCGTGTCCCTGTCACTGGAAAGAGCAATTTCACTCGGATTTGGATGCTTGGAGGCAAAGAAACACACTCCAAAGTCTAATTAAACCCCCAATTAAGAATTTCACTCAAATTAGGATACTTGGAGGCCAACTAACACATCTCAAAGCCTATATAAACACCCTAGGGGGCAACTTATTCGGGGAGTTCGACAGAAAGCCTCTGTCGAGGGGAGCCCAAAGCCATCATCTAGGGGCATCGTGCTAGGCCAGAGAAGGCAGATTTGTGGGGATTCACTTAGGGATAGCTAGTTGATCCATCTCAAGAAGCCAGAGTTATACTCAAGATGGAGGATTTCCTCTTCAATTCCTTCAGGGGGTTTTAGGGATTTCTTATGTTTTGTTTTATCTTTTCTCTTGAGATGTTTTCTTATTTAGTTATGAACTAAACCTTCGAATACCCGAAGGGGATGAAACCTATGATGAATCTTGTTATTTGATTATTTGATTTATATGATAATGACTTAGTTTGTTCTTAATTGTGTGAACTTAATCCAAATCTAATGTGCTTAGGTGGAGGAGGAATAGACCTTGCCTAAGAGTAGATCCAACATAATTAAGCGGAGTTGATCGCATGCCTAGAGATAGGGTGACGAGATTTTGCTGGATTAGGGTGAAACCTAATATGGGAGTCCACAGATCAATTTACTGCTATTCTAGGGGGTTATTATAAGAGAATGAGAGTTCCACTAATTAACCTAGGGTTAGATGTTATTCGCCCCGAGAGAGGGTTTAATATACGTTAGGGAGTCTTACGGATCAAACTAAGTAAATAAATTATATGTTTCAGTGTTAGATAACAAGTGAAGTCTAGGTGGATTCTTCCTAGGGTATCGTCTAAATCAACTGAGTTTTTCCCAAGTTATTTTCCAAATTCATTCTTCTTTGTCTTAGAGTCTTTAGTTTAGTAGTTAATTAATTTAGATTAATAAACAACTTCACTTATTTTAGGCTAAATAATAAAAAGAAAGTTAGTATTAGTACTTTTAGTTCCTTTGGGTTCGATAATCCGGTCTTGCCTAAGCTATACTACTGTTCGATAGGTGCACTTGCCTCAATCGTTGTCAGAGTTAGTTTTCAGGTTCAATCATTCTTTTATAAATTTTAAAACTCTGATTTACAGTGATCAAGTTTTTGGCGCCGTTGCCGGGGAACTAAAATATTAAGAAAGCTCTATTTTTATTACTTTAGCCATTATTTTTTATTTTTTGCAATCTATTTTTATTTTTTATTTTTATTTCTTTTACTTTGCTAATTTTTTTCTATTTTGCTTTTGGTAGATAATTTTAGTCTATAAAGACGATAGCACTGAATAATTATCAGTGGCAAGCGATGAGGGCAATTCCTACTAAAGCAGCCAGTTTCTTCAACCTCGACGTGGTACACCTTGAAATACAATATAATTCGAATTTAGGAGGCGTGGCGAATCCTGAGTACCCACTCTACGGATATGGCATGGAAAACGAGCAAGCTCACTATTTGGGTAACTATTTTAGACCACCTCCTTCAAATTTTCAACAACCACCTTACCAACAGGAAGAGGAGTCGAACCTTGAAGAGATGCTGACAAAATTCATGGCAGCTACAGATAACCGTCTCCAAAAAAATGAGACAACACTTAATGACCAACAAGCATCGATCAAAGGGATCGAGAGCCAAGTTGGGGAACTTACTTGAGTCGGTTGGGAACTTACTAAGTCGGTTATACAACTTGCTAAGCTGATCTCAGAACTACCACAAGGAAGCTTGCCAAGCAATACTGAAACTAACCTGAATGAGCAAAATCAAGCCATTTGCGATAGTGAAGGGTTAGACGAACCAAACTCAAGGGAAGAACCTGTGGTAAGTGAAGGTAAGGTTGAAGTGTACCATGATATACCAAAACCGGCAATTATAGAGTACCAACCTCGTGTGCCATATCCCGATGCAATAAAGAAAGACCACACAGAGGAAGAAGTCAGTGAACTCACACTTCGTGTAGATGATGAAACAATCACTCTTCAAGCTCTTGACTCGGCTAGGACATCGAGTAATAAAGGTACGAACGTTAATTCTATTGATAACCATTTGGTTCAACCTTCTTTACAGGAAGCATCATAAAATCACCTAGCTGAACTAGATCTTAGACCTCGTACCCATAAAGAAATAATTCATGAAGAACTAAGGCTTCAGGTCGATGAATTAGACAAGTGGAAAACACACTTTAAAGAGAAACTAGGAATACACGAAGTGAAACCAAAGGAAACCCCAGACGAGCTGATAGGAACAGCAAATCACTTCAAAATAGGGGATCAGGTATTGTTGAATAAGGAAGACCCTCGAATCGCCAATTCAGACCTCAAGACAAATGAAGAAATCACTTTTGAGGTACTTGATGTCTTCCTATACGGGCCAGTCGAGGTAAGCAATCCTAAATTCAGTACTTTTGAGGTAAACACTACTCGACTTTAATTTTATATCAAAAATCGAGTTGATCGCATGAGGAAGGATTTTCACCTCCTCAAACCACCTTGACGATATGATTGAGAGGTAAAGTCTAACTTAAGACTATAAACGAGCGCTTCTCGGGAGGCAACCCGAGCACTAACCCTATTAATTTTTACATTTTTTATTTTACTTTTATTTTTCATTTTAGCACCTAACCATAAACTAACCAAAGTACAGATTTCCATGCTCACACGGCCTTGCACACGACCATGGCCGTGGCCGTGTGGAAGCCAGAAGGACAAACCACGGACGTGCTAGTAACCGTCCATGACAAAGAATGATTTCTTTTCCCAACACGGGCTGCGATAAAAAGCCACGCCCGTGCCGACTTCCCGTGTGAGGTTACTGACTTATTGAGCATGGGCGAGACACGGCTGTGCCCTACAATCGTGCGATGTTACTGACTTGACAAGCACGGGTTAAACACGCCCATTCTAAAGGACCGTGAGAAGAATACACGGGCGTGCTACGAGACCCACGGCCGTGGTAAAACACCTAAACGCGCCCAAAATTCAAAATCACGAAAAACACAGACTGATTAAAATCGAACAAGGGCGTGGACCGTATCACTATTTAAATATTTATGTTGATTTCTATTTTTATTTTTATTTTTATTTTTATTTTCATTTTCATTTTTATTTTTATTTTTATTTTTATTTTTATTTCCTTTCTTTTATTTTCTTTATTATTTTCTTCTTGTTATTCATTCCATTTAGATTTAGCTTAGGATACAAAAGAAATTAGGATGGCTGCTTCGAGGACTCAATCAGTTCGAGACGCTTCCCCACGCTCACCTCCAATCATATCCGGTTTCTTTTCATTGGCTTCATCCAAAATTCAAGAAGTTTCCCTTCTCTCCCCATCTTATGATTTTATGATTATTTTGATATTATCTACCTTTGTACATTGAGGACAATGTACATCTTAAGTGTGGGGGGGTTAACTATAGTATTATTTGAAAATCCCTGAATTATGCCTTGTCTTAAAGTAAGTTTCTCATATTATGATTAGAATGAATTTTCTGATGATTTATGATTTTTATTGATATGTTTTAGATTAAGTCATTGATAATTGTGCATTGATGATTAAATTCTAAGAATACTAGAGAATCAAGCATAATAAGTCTATTTTTCTGAATTAAAAATTTTCTAGGTCGTCTACCTGAATTTAAATATTACCTTGAAGTTTGATATTTACAAGGTTGATGTTAAAAAAATACACATAATTTTTGTGAGTTTTTGAGCCTTATAGAGCATAAATTCTTTTTCTTGCTCACTTTATTGATTATGAGTATGTCAAAACTGATTTGTTATTCTAGAACTTGCATCGATTATACATGTCGAGACCACACTTTTTGATTTGATATACAGAGATGATAAAGGCACCTAGGTTTTAACCCACTAACTCCATTAAAAGCCTACCTTCACAAATTAACCCCTAGTGAACCCCTTTTAATCCTAACAACCCTTTTTATTGACATAACCGCCAATATTAACCCACAACCCTTTGTTTTTGTTACCACCATTCCTTTTGACTACCCTTATATCGAGATTTGATTTGATTAATAGCCTAACTATGTTTTTTATTTTCAGTTATGTATTTATTAGTTTGTTCTTAAATAAAAAAAATGAAGTATATCCATTATTCATTATTAGTTAGGTGATTAAATGAGCTTATACATTTATTTAAATTCCAAATATCGAAGAAGAAGCTCGTATTATTAGTATTATTAGTTTTCAATTGATGTAATTATTATTATTAGTTCATTAGTTCTTAGTTAGGTAATTTGTCAATTCAATCTTGATTCTAACCCTCTAATTCAGCCTTATTCCATACCCTTAATCTAAGCCCCGTTACAACCTTGTTAAAGACCTTTTGATTTGTGTTTCATCTCATATTTCAGTGGTGGAGATTTGATTTTCATGCAAGCCTATGGGATTAACTTTTCATGTTTGACTTTTGAGTGCCTAATTTTGAACCTTAAACACTTTGAGTGGTTTGAGTGAATCTTTAGTGAGGATGTCAATCCTTGTCGATTTTGAATCAAAGGTAATGATTTAGATGAGGGGAAACACCTATGTTTTGTGCTGCAAATGTATGACTTAGACTGTTTGAATCTTTAGGACTCTTTGAGTTGAATTATCCATGTATAAATTATCTCTGAATTATGATGAAACACTATCAATGACTATTATGAATTGAAGGAAGTTCATTTTAATTATGAGTTAAGAATTTTGCTTGAGGACAAGCAAAAGCTTAAGTGTGGGGGTATTTGATAAACCGAAATAGTAACACATTTTAGGCCCACATTTAGTATGCTTTTGGATGAATTATCCCTTATTTTAAGTAATTTGGTGCTCTTAATCCTTTATTTTCATGTTATATACTCAGGAAAGCACCAGGGGATGAAAAGAACGCAAAACGGGCTTAAAATGGGACAAATGGGCCAAAGCATGAAATCGACACGGCCTGGACCAAAGATCACACGACCGTGCCTCCTTAAAGATCTCGAACACGGCCTGGACCATGATTTACACGGCCGTGCCTCATTAAAGAAGTCTGAGCACGGCCTGGCCACGACCCACATGGGCGTGTGCCATGGCCGTGTCCCTGTCACTGGAAAGAGCAATTTCACTCGGATTTGGATGCTTGGAGGCAAAGAAACACACTCCAAAGTCTAATTAAACCCCGAATTAGGAATTGCACTCAAATTAGGATACTTGGAGGCCAAGTAACACATCTCAAAGCCTATATAAACACCCTAGGGGCAACTTATTCGGGAGTTCGATGAAACCCTCTCATCGAGGAGAGCCCAAAGCCATCGTCTAGGGGCGTCGTGCTAGGCCAGAGAAGGTAGATTTGTGGGGATTCACTCAGGGATAGCCAGTTGATCCATCTCAAGAAGCCAGAGTTATACTCAAGATGGAGGATTTCCTCTTCAATTCCTTCAGGGGGTTTTAGGGATTTCTTATGTTTTGTTTTATCTTTTCTCTGGAGATGTTTTCTTATTTAGTTATGAACTAAACCTTCAGATACCCGAAGGGGATGAAACCTATGATGAATCTTGTTATTTGATTATTTGAATTATATGATAATGACTTAGTTTGTTCTTAATTGTGTGAACTTAATCCAAATCTAATGTGCTTAGGTGGAGGAGGAATAGACCCTGCCTAAGAGTAGATCCAACATAATTAAGCAGAGTTGATCTCACGCCTAGAGATAGGGTGACGAGATTTTGCCAGATTAGGGTGAAACCTAATATGGGAGTCCACAGATCGATTTACTGCTATTCTAGGGGGTTATTATAAGAGAACGAGAGTTCTACTAATTAACCTAAGGTTAGATGTTATTTGCCTCGAGAGAGGGTTTAATATACGTTAGGGAGTCTTACGGATCAAACTAAGTAAATAAATCATATGTTTCAGTGTTAGATAACAAGTGAAGTCTAGGTGGATTCTTCCTAGGGTATCGTCTAAATCAACTGAGTTTTTCCCAAGTTATTTTCCAAATTCATTCTTCTTTGTCTTAGAGTCTTTAGTTTAGTAGTTAATTAATTTAGATTAATAAACAACTTCACTTATTTTAGGCTAAATAATAAAAAGAAAGTTAGTATTAGTACTTTTAGTTCCTTTGGGTTCGATAATCCGGTCTTGCCTAAGCTATACTACTGTTCGATGCGTGCACTTGCCTCAATCGTTGTTAGAGTTAGTTTCCAGGTTTGATCATTCTTTTATAAATTTTAAAACTTTGATTTACAGCGATCAGTACTTAACTTACCATTCATTCTATTTTGAGGTAACTATGTAAGGCATATTCAATCAATTTGACCTCAAGCCCTACACATATCCTTATTGCCCTTGTTAGTCATGTATTCCATAATAACATCAAAACATATATGGGCTCACAACAATGAAGTTTCCATGCACAAATGCTTTCTACCACATATATTCATTAAATTTGTATAATTCATCTCATTATTACAAGTATAATTTCATAATAGTTCACTTCGAGTTCAGATCATTTCACATCAGAACTTTACTCATTTCACTCGGAATATCAAGGTCACAATTAGTACACTCAAGGTGTACAAGTCTATAATCAAGACTGCACATGTATTCATCAAATAAAGTCCATGTACAAATAACATCATCTCATGTTTTCATATATCATTTGTCATGTAACATCATTTTCTTGTATTTCAGACAGATACGTATAATAACTCATTTCTTATACATATCCTCTCATATCAAGATTTCTACCTGTTGAATTTATCTGAAATATCGATGGTTATTCAGGAGTACACTCGAGGTGTACAAATCAGGATCCGCCAATTCATATTCAATGGTACCCATAAGGTACTATCTCATAGAGTGAACTCTCGGGCCACGCATGTATACAACAGGATTACCAGTCCAGGCTAAATCCTTTTTATGACATATGCTCTAAGGAGCTTGATCTGGATTACCCGTCCGGGCTAAATCCAATCCATAACATATGCTCGAGAGGACTTATATCAGGATTAAATAAATAAGGTCAATAGGATTACTCGTCTGAGCTAAATCCTGTCAGTAACAAATGCAGTACCTCATTCATTTCGGCAATTACATTTATCCATCGATCTTCATTTATTCAAACGGGATTTAAACATTTTTCTAACATTATCGGGCATGTGATTATTTCATACATCCACAACATTCATATAATTTAAATAAACACATTCCACATCCATTTCAAGCATATAAGTAACATTTTCATCATTTGACCTTTATCATCTATCGGGCATTATCATTTAAATTAGACATTTTTAATTATCGGGCTTGATCAGATATGTAATAATTTCACGTATTTATGATGTTTATACAATTCACAGGAACACAATCAATGCAATAATGTAAATAAACACAATTTAGTTACACGAACTTACCTCGACAATGTTTGTGTACGTAAAATCTACAAATCCAACATTTTCCTCTTTCCTCATTCTAGCTCTGAATTTGGTCTATCTAGATCTATATGAGTAAATTTAACATTAATTTACCATATTTCACATTCAACTGGACTCAATTTTCATCCTAGGCAAAGTTACCATTTCGGCCCTAACTTTTCCGTAAATTCTATTTTCGTCCCTAGGCTCGGAAAATGAAACTTGTGCAAATTACTCCCTATTCCAAGCCTAACCAAAGCCCCATTAAAATATTTATAGCACATGTATTCATAAAATTTCATAATTTTTCCCTCAATTTCACAAGTTTACATTTTAGTACCTAAATCATGTTTTCATCAAAAATCACTTTGTAAAAGTTGTTTATCTATCAATAATCTTTCATTTTCTACCATAAATTTCTAATTTCCAGCACATACATCCATGACCCATTTTTCATACCTTGATAACTTTTCAAATTAATCCCCCAAATTGATAGATTAGACTATCCCGATTCCAAAAATATAAAAATCATTAAAAACGGGACAAGGAAACTTACCCAATTAGGCCTTGAAAGTTTCTTTTCTCTCACCTGGGGTTTCCATTTGTTTTTAGGTTGAAGATGACATAAAATAAGATGATGTTTTTTATCATATTTTTAATTAATAAGTATTTTGCTATTTCCAATTCAGTCCTTTCTCTTTTTCTATATTTCCATAGATGAGTCACCAGGAAAAATCTACATACTTTCCTTAATGGTCTAATTACAATATAAAGACCTCTAGTTTTGAATTCCATAGCTATTCAATCCTTATAGCTACTAGAATTCAACTTTCACATTTTATGCGATTTAGTCCTTCTCGTAATTAAGCACTAAATCGATAAAATTTTCGTACCAAAATTTTCACATGTCACGTCTATCATATTATGGACCATATAACAAAATAAAAATAAATTTTAATTTCAGCTCGAATTTGTGGTCCCAAAACCACTGTTCCGATTTCACCGAAATTGGGCTGTTACAACTCTTCTGTCGGGGATATCAGAACAGTGAGAGAATTTTTGAATGTATTACTTGATGAGCTACCGAGTTTACCTTCGAATCGGGAAGTTGAATTTGGCATTGAGCTTTTTCCGAGTATAGCTCTGGTGTCCATCGCTCTTTACCGTATGGCACCAAAGGAGCTTACAGAGCTTAAGGCTTAACTTCAAGAGCTTCTGGATCGTGGTTTCATCCGTCCTAGTGTGCCTCCGTAGGGGGCACCTGTTTTGTTTGTGAAGAAAAAGGATGATACCATGAGTATGTGCATTAATTACCTACAGTTGAATAAGTTGACTGTAAAGAATAAGTACCCACTTCTGAGGACCAACGATCTATTTGATCAGTTTCGTAGGGCTGTGGTATTCTCAAAAATAGATCTCCGTTCAGGGTATCATCAGCTTAGGGTTAAGGAAGCTGATATTCATAAGACGGCTTTTAGGACTCGTTATTGGCATTACACGTTCCTAGTTATGCCCTTTGGTTTGACGAATGCTCCGGCTGTATTCATGGATCTGATGGACCGAGTTTTTTAGCCATATCTGGATCAGTTCGTTGTGGTCTTTGTAATGTCCCAAAACCTGGCCTAGAAGTTTAGACTGAACCTCGGAGGTTACATTGATCACCAAAGTGATCGTAGGTAAAATTTTAGCTTAACCATCTAGAAAAAAAATGGTATTTAAGTTACGTAAAACTCTCCGTTGTAAAATCCTGATATTACAAAAATTTCAGTCCAAAAGACACTTAGGTGCGTAAAAACCCAAAATTTATACCACAATATTCAAAATAAAACTTACAATTCAAACCGTTTATTTATAAATGCGGAATTTATGAGAATACTTTTAAAGTTGATTCTAAAACGTGGTTGTCTGAGACCTCCAACGTGCTAAGTCCAGCTACAGAAAACGAAGGTACCTGCAAAGGAATAAACTGAGAGGGGGTGAGCAACACAACCTCAGTGTGAGATCGAAATGACAGCAAAACAAAAATTAAGTACCATAATAAAAGAAAAATTACGACGGCAATCCGATATCCAAATAATCATCACAACAAAAATAGATACATCAGTACTGAATACATCGATCTGTATACCGTTAATCTCGCAATTAGACAGACAGGCAGACAAAATACAGAACAAATGCATCAACAAGAAACCCACCCATCCAGCCAAACACCTCTTCATCCCCCATTTACACCACAAATGAGCTATAAGAAGCTCAACCAGCCCTGCACACCACATAGGTCCTCGAAAAGCCTGATAAACCGTAATATATACATATTTTAATCCCACATTTAGCGTACTTTTGGATGATTTATCCCTTGACTTGTGGAATTTGATGCTCCTAATCCTTTAATTTCATGCTTTATACTTAGGGAAGCATAGGAGGATGAAAAGAACAAGAAACGGGCTAAAAACGGACCAAATGGGCCAAAGTAGGAAATCAACACGGCCTGGAAGTTCACCACACGGCAGTACCGCCACATTCATAGCAGCCCAAACACGATGCGGGCTCGATTCACACAGGCGTTCCACACGGGCGTGCCCCTGCCTTGACCTGTTTTAATTCCATTCAGATTAGGATACTTGTGGGCCAAGTAAGGCATCCCGAAAGCCTATATAAACACCCTAGAGGGCAACCTAAAGGGGTGAGTTCGACAGAAGCCTTCTGTTAGGGCTTTTGACGAAGGGCGGCGTCCAACTAGGCCAAGGAGCCAAGCCAGAGAGGTCAGAATTGTGGGATTTACTCGAAGAAAACCAGTTGATTTATCTCAAGAAGCCGAAATCATACTCAAGACGGAGGATCTCTTCTTCAATTTCTTCAGGGGGTTTTAGGGTTTTCTTATGTTTTGTTTTATATTTTCTTCTGAGATGTGTTCCTTTATGATTATGAACTAAACCCCTCAGATACCTGAGGGGGATGAAACCTAAGACGAATCTTGTTATTATTTTCTGAACTATATGATAAATACTTGATTTGTTCTTAACTATGTGTTCTTAATTCTTGTTTTGATATTTCAGGATATTGATTCAAGTATTGGTGTGCTTAGGCAGTGGAGGAATATTCCCTGTTTAAGAGTAGATCTAGCATAGTTAAGCGGAGTTGATCGCAACCCTAGAGATAGGATGACGAGAATCTGTTAGATTAGGGTCAAACCTAATATGGGAGTCCATAGATCGAGTTAATGCAATCCTAGGGGTTTTAATTAGAAAGAGATTTCAATTAATCAACCTAGGGTTAGACGTTAGTAGCCTCGAGAGAGGTATTAATATAAATTAGGAATCCTACGGATCAAGTCAAGTGAATAAATCGTGCAGTTCGGAGTTAAATAATAAGTGAAGTCTAGGTGGATTATTCCTCGGGTATTGTCTTAATCAATTGGTTTTTCCCATAAGTATTTTCCCCAATTCATTCTCTGTGTCTTAGCATCTTTAGCTTAGTAGTTAGTTAATTTTAGAATAAACAACAAATCCCTTAATTCTTAGGCTAAATAATAAAAAGAAAGTCAGTGTTAGTACTTTTGGTTCCTTTGGGTTTGACATTTCGGTCTTGCCACTAAGCTATACTACTGTTCGATAGGTGCGCTTGCCTCAATCGTGGTGATAGTTAGTTTCTAGGCTAGATCATTCATTTTATAAATATTAAGACTCTCGACACACGATCAAGTTTTTGGCGCCATTGCCGGGGAACTGAAATATTAAGAACGCTCAATTTTTATTACTTTAGCCATTTTATTTATTTACAATTTATTTACAATTTATTTTTATTTTTTATTTTATTTTAACTTTGCTAATTTTTCTCTTTCTTTGCTTCTGGAAGGTATTTCTAGTTTATGACTAGAAGAAACCCGTCAGGACCCTTGATTTTTGATAGTGAAATAAAACATACCGCTCGCAAAAACTGAAGAGATGTCACTAAATAATTATCAGTGGCAAGACATGAGGACAATGCCTAATAAAGCAGCCGGTGTTTTTAACCTTGATGCAGTCACCATGTTATCTAACCAGGTAGAGCTTTTAAATAAAAAAATTGATGGTTTGTATGGTTCTACGCAGGTACACTCGGTAATACAGTACGATACAAATGGAGGAGGGGTGAACAACACAGAATATCTCTCCTACAACCCTAGCACAGAGAACGAACAAGTCAACTATATGGGTAACTATTCTAGACCTCAAAATAATCTTTATAGTAACACATATAATGTAGGTTGGAGGTACCATCCCAATTTCTCGTGGGGTGGTCAAGGTAATCAAAGACCGCAACTTCCTCCAGGTTTTCAACAACCACCTTACCAGTAGGAAAAGAGGCCGAACCTTGAGGAGATGCTAACAAAATTTATCTTGGTGTCAGAAACATGCTTCCAAAACACTGAAATAGCGCTTAAAAATCAGCAAGCGTTGATTCAAGGGCTCGAGAATCGAATAGGTCAGCTTGCTAAGCTGATCTCAGAAAGACCACAAGGTATCTTGCCTAGCAACACCGAAACTAACCCAAGAGAGCAACCTCAAGCAATAATTGCTCATGATAGTGAAGGGTTAGATGAACCAAAATTGAAGCAAGAGAATGTGGTAGAGGAAGGTAAGGTTGAGGTAAGCCATGATAAACCAAACCAGGTAATTATAGAGTACCAACCTCGTGTGCCATACCCCAATGCGATAAAGAAAGACCACATAGAGGAACAATTCGGTAAATTTCTTAAACTTCCAAAGAAATTACATATTAACTTGTCGTTTCTTGAAGCTCTTCGTAGATGCCAGATTCAAGGAAATTTTTAAAAGAGTTTTTGACAAACAAACGGAAGTTAGACCATACGTCGCATGTGGAGCTAAATGCAGTGTGCCCAGCAATTCTACGAAAT
This sequence comes from Gossypium sturtianum, assembly GCA_025698515.1. Lineage (NCBI taxonomy): Eukaryota > Viridiplantae > Streptophyta > Magnoliopsida > Malvales > Malvaceae > Gossypium > Gossypium sturtianum. The sequence continues at coordinate 55,043,675 of CM046949.1, read as the reverse complement.
AAACTACCACGTGAGCTCACATTTCGTGTAAGTGACGAAATGATCACTCTTCAGGTTCTTGACACGGCTAGGACATCGAGTATTAAAGGTGGAACCAATCACTTCAAAGTTGGGGACCAGGTACTGTCAGATACAACTGACCCTCGAATAGCCGCTTTAGAGCTTAATAAAAACGGTGCGATTCCTTTTACGGTACTTAAGGTCTTTCCATATGGAACGGTCGAGGTAACTCATCCTAATTTCGGCACTTTTGAGGTAAATATTACCCGACTCAAACCACGCGTTGATAGAATTGATAGCAAGAAAAAGGAGTTTCGACTCTGTGAACCACCATGGCCATACGAATAACAGGTAAGTCTAGCTCAAGACTTTAAACGAGCACTTCTCGAGAGGCAACCCGAGCACTAACCCCATTAATTCTCATATTTTTAATTTTTAGCACCTAACTAAAAACTAACCAAATTTTTAAGCGCAGGCTTCCCTATCCACACGGCCTTGCACACGGGCGTGGACGTGGCCGTCTGGAAATAGGGCAAAAAATTTTCCCAAAAACACGGGCTGCGATAAAACACCACGGTCGTGCGATTCGGCCGTGGTCGAAACTGAGAAATCTACACGGGCGTGCGACACGTCTGTGGGACCTTTGAGTCCATTTTTCTTTTATTTTCATTTTTAATTTCTTTTCTTTTATCTTTCTCGTCTTTAATTTATATTATTATATTTTCAATTCTTTAATTTAGGTTCAAGGGGCTGCTAACGAACGACCACACCACCACCGAAGTATCCTCCCCACCTTCACCTCTCTTCAACTTTACTGTTTCTTTTCATTGACTCCATCCAAAATTCAGGAAGTTTCACTTCTCTCCCTATCTTATGATTTTATTACTATATTGCTATTATCTATCTTTATACATTGAGGACAATGTACATCTTAAGTGTGGGGGGTTAAATACAGTATTATTTGAAAATCCCTGAATTATGTCTTATTCTTAAGTAATTTTCTCATATTAGTGTTAGAATGAAATTTCTTTTGATTTATGATTTTCATTGATATGTTTTGGATTAAGTCATAGTTAATTGTGTAATGATGATTTAAACTTTAGGAGACTAGAGAATCAAGCATGATGAGTTATTTTCAGAATTAAAAATTTGTTAGGTTGTCTACTTTAATCTAAATATTACTTTGAAGTTTTAAATTTACAAGGTTGATATCAAAAGCCCATAATTTTTGTGAGATCTTGAGCCTTTTAGAGCATACATTCCTTTTCGTGCTCACTTTATTGATTATGAGTGTGTCAACATTGATTTGTTATTCTAGAACTTGCTTCGATTATACATGTCGAGACCACACCTTTGATTTGATATACTAAGATGATGAAGGCACTTAGGTTTTAACCCACTTACTCCATAAAAAAAACCTACCTTCATAATTTACCCCTAGTGAACCCCTTTTGAGACTAACAACCCAATTCTTGACTCACCCATTAATTTTAACCCAAAACCCACTTTGTATTTGTTAACGCCATCTCTCTTGACTACCCTTATATCGAGATTTGATTTGATCGGTTACTTAACTATTTCCTTTATTTCAGTTATCAAATTCTATATTATTGTACTTATTGATTTGTTCTTAAAAAAATGTTAGAAAATCTATTCATCATTAGTTCTATGTTCTATGAGCTTAAAACAGTTAAATTCACATCTTTAGAAGAAGCTCGTGTTATTATTATTACAAGTTTTCAATTGATGTAATTATTCATTATCAGTTCGTTGTTCTAGTTAGGTAATTTATCAAGTCAATCTCGATTCTAACCCTCTAATTCAGCCTTTATCCACACCTTTAACCCAAGCCCCGTTACAACCCTTTAAAAGACCTTTTGATTTGTGTATCATCTCATATTATAGTGGTGGACATTTGATTTTCATGCAAGCCTATGGGATTAACTTTTCATGTTTGACTTACGAGTGCTTTTTCCTGAACCTTAAACAAATCGAGTGATTTGAGTGAATCTTTAGTGAGGATGTCAACCCTTGTCGATTTTGAATTAGAGGTAATTATTTAGATGAGGGGAAACACCTATGTTTTCATGCTACAAAAATATATGACTTAGATTGTTTGAATCTTTAGGACTCTTTGAGTTGAATTATCCATGTATAAATTATCTATGAATTATGATGAGACATTGTTAATGAGAATCATGAACTGAGGAAAGTTAGTTTTTAATTGTAAGTTGAGGATTTTGCTTGATTTTAATTGTAAGTTGAGGATTTTGCTTGAGGACAAGCAAAAGCTTAAGTGTGGGGGTATTTGATAAACCATAATATATACATATTTTAATCCCACATTTAGCGTACTTTTGGATGATTTATCCCTTGACTTGTGGAATTTGATGCTCCTAATCCTTTAATTTCATGTTTTATACTTAGGGAAGCATAGGAGGATGAAAAGAACGAGAAACAGGCTAAAAACGGACCAAATGGGCCAAAGTAGGAAATCAACACGGCCTGGAAGTTCACCATAAGGCCATGCCACCTTAGCAGGCCCGAACATGACCTGGGCTCGATTCACACGGGTGTTCCACACGGGCGTGCCCCTGGCTTGACCTGTTTTAATTCCATTCAGATTAGGATACTTGTGGGCTAAGTAAGGCATCCCGAAAGCCTATATAAACACCCTAGAGGGCAACCTAAAGGGGGGAGTTCGACAGAAGCCTTCTGTCAGAGCTTTTGATGAAGGGCGGCGTCCAGCTAGGCTAAGGAGCCAAGCTAGAGAGGTCAGAATTGTGGGATTTACTCGAAGAAAGCCAGTTGATTCATCTCAAGAAGCCGAAATCATACTCAAGACGGAGGATCTCTCTTTCAATTCCTTCAGGGGGTTTTAGGGTTTTCTTATGTTTTGTTTTATATTTTCTTCTGAGATATATTCTTTTATGATTATGAACTAAACCCCTCAGATACATGAGGGGGATGAAACCTAAGACGGATCTTGTTATTGTTTTCTGAACTATATGATAAATACTTGATTTGTTCTTAACTATGTGTTCTTAATTCTTATTTTGATATTTCAGGATATTGATTCAAGTATTGATGTTCTTAGGCAGTGGAGTAATATTCCCTGTTTAAGAGTAGATCTAGCATAGTTAAACGGAGTTGATCGCAACCCTAGAGATAGGATGACGAAAATCTACCGAATTAGGGTCAAACCTAATATGGGAGTCCATAGATCGAGTTAATGCAATCCTAGGGGTTTTAATTAGAAAGAGATTTCAATTAATCAACCTAGGGTTAGACGTTAGTAGCCTCGAGAGAGGTATTAATATAAATTAGGGAATCCTATGGATCAAGTCAAGTGAATAAATCGTCTGGTTCAGAGTTAAATAACAAGTGAAGTCTAGGTAGATTCTTCCTCGGGTATTGTCTTAATCAATTGGTTTTTCCCACAAGTATTTTCCCCAATTCATTCTCTGTGTCTTAGCGTCTTTAGCTTAGTAGTTAGTTAATTTTAGAATAAACAACAAATCCCTTAATTCTTAGGCTACATAATAAAAAGAAAGTCAGTATTAGTACTTTTGGTTCCTTTGGGTTCGACATTCCGGTCTTGCCACTAAGCTATACTACTGTTCGATAGGTGCGCTTGCCTCAATCGTGGTGATAGTTAGTGTCGAGGCTAGATCATTCATTTTATAAATATTAAGACTCTCAACACACGATCAAAGCCCATCCAACCCTACACACCACGCATGTGGAACAAAGCCACGTAAATAGCAGTGTGCAGCTGAGCTACCAGAAGTATCGTGTTGTGTGGTAAACCGACGTATTGTAGTTGAAACTACCAAATCAGATTAGACTTCCTTCTCTTCATATCCCAGAACCGTAATCATAATGCAAATGCAAAAATTCACACAAAACATTGTCAATCACACAGACACAGAAGCTCGTAATCAGTCAATCAATTACAGACATTTCCAGACAGTCACACACCAGTTAAATAGAATCGAAAGTACGCATGTTCAATTGACCAAATTTAGGATCATACATCACATTAATGAGTCACTTAACTAATGCAACGATTGCATATAAGAGATATGTCCGAGACAAATTAGAGTCCTGACTACCCTTACTAAAACCTAGACAGGGGTTGAAACACACAGAATCACAAACTGGTCATAAATCAACACAGTACAAAATTTGGCGAGATAGGGCCACACAGCCGTGTGGAAGTGCCCAGGCCGTGTGAGGGTCTACACGCCCATGTGGAGGGGACACACGCCCGTGTGAGCCACCCATGTAACTCACTTTCCAAAAGTGCTAAAAATAAAGAGCAGAGGAGACACGGCTGTGTGGAGAGCTCACATGTTCGTGTGAGGACACATGCCCTATGGCCAGGCCGTGTGGCACCAAAATTCACCCAAAAACCCTAATTCCCAATTTCACACGGCTATGTGGCCACCTGTGTGGTCACAAAACCACCCGAAATAGGCTGCAAAATGTGCCTTTTATGTCAAAACGTTCCCCAACCCTCTTTAACTCAAGAATAAGTCAAAAACACACAGAATTCCAAACGATTTCGCAAAAATGACACTTCGGTTGATAAATTTTTGAAACCCACAAACCATGTCGAAATTCACTGGACCAAATCAGAATTTTGTCAATAAAAAAAAGGAAAAGTTTTCGAACCCACACATGAATTTATGATTCCAAACACCAAAGAAGATCGGAACGCCTCCTCAACACAATTCTGAAATCTCAATTACTCAAACAAAAACCAATATCATCACCATACCAATCTAACACATATGAATAACCTAAAATCGCTCTACCAAAAACCAAGAACACCACTTACCTCTACTCGAAACCTTGAACTACCCAAAAACCATCAACAAAAATTAAAAAGGAGAACTTAATGGTAGAGAAATGTATAATTTTTAAATCCCAAAGAAAAATAAAAAGAAGAGAAGAAAAATAAAAACTGACAAGAGAGAGTGGGGAGAGAAACAAGAGAATGTGAAACTAATTTTGGGAAGTTTTATCCAAAAAAATAATTAAAATTAAAAGTAAAATAGGTATTTTAGACTTTAAAATAAAACTAAATCAAAATTATTCCCTCAAACCACACACATGAGGGCTCGAACTTAGAACCCAGAGGTACACTAACACACAACAAACCACCAGACCAGTAGGCCCATTCTGTCACCTAAACGTACAACTAAACACAATAGCACAACCTACTCACTGACCCTAACCCCAAAGTTCAACACTTCTAACCCTAAAATTTAGGGTATTACAGTCTTCATCGATGATATTCTGGTGTACTCTAAGACTGAGGATGAGCATGATGAGCATCTTAGAGTAGTGCTTCAGATACTTCGAGAGAAACAGCTTTACGCTAAGTTGAGAAAGTATGAATTCTGGTTGGGAGAGGTAACATTTCTGGGGCACATGGTTTTTGCTGAGGGGATATGAGTTGATCCTGAAAAGATTGAGGTTATGCTTGATTGGAAACAGCCTAAAAATGTCTCTGAGATTCGTAGTTTTCTGAGTCTTGCGGGTTATTATCGGAGGTTTGTTGAGGGGTTCTCACTGATTACAGCTCTTCTAACTAAGCTTTTACGCAAGAAAGTTCCTTTTGTCTAGACCGATGCGTAACAATCGAGCTTCGAGAAGCTCAAGTCTGTTCTGACTCAAGCTCCTGTTCTGGTACAGCCTAAATCTGGTAAAGAGTTTGTGTTTTACAGTGATGCATCGCACATCTGTTTGGGATGTGTACTGATGCAAGATGGTAAGGTTATGGCTTATGCGTCCCGTCAGCTTAAGTCACACGAGGGGAATTATTCGACGCATGATCTCGAGTTAGCTATCATGGTGTTTGCTTTAAAAATCTAGAGGCACTATCCGTATGGTGAGAGGTGTATCATCTACACCGATCACAAGAGCCTCAAGTACCTCCTTACTCAGAAGGAGTTGAACTTAGGCAGCGTAGATGGATTGAGCTGCTTAAGGATTATGATTGTACGATAGAGTATCATCCCGGTAAGGCTAATGTAGTGGCCGATGCTTTCAGTCGTAGAGCGATGTCTAATTTAAGGGTAATGTTCGTTCGTCTCGGTTTGTTTGATGATGGAGGTCTATTAGTCAAGTTGCAAGTTAAGCCGACTTGGATTAATCAGATTAGGGATAAGCAGTTGGGGGATGATTCTCTAGTTTTGCATTTTCATTAGGTTGAGAGTGGCAGTTCATCTGATTTTGGGCTGAATAAGGATGGAGTTCTGTGTTTCCAAGGACGGGTTTGTGTACCGAATAATTTTGATCTGAGACGGTCGATTCTGAGGGAAGCGCATAATAGCCTTTATGCTATGCATCCCAGTGGTAATAAGATGTATCGGGATCTCTGTGAACTGTATTGGTGGTCAGGTTTGAAACAAAAGGTAACGAATTTTACTGCTCGTTGTCTGACGTGCAATCAAGTTAAGGCTGAGCACCAGTTGCCTTCTGGTTTGCTCCAACCCATTAAGATTCCCTTATGGAAGTGGGAACGTGTGACGATGGACTTCGTTAGTGGGTTGCCTTTAACACCAACTAAGAAGGATTCTGTTTGGGTCATCGTGGATTGATTGACCAAGTCCGCCCATTTTATTCTGGTTTGAACAGACTATTCTCTGCAGAAGTTAGCAAAGATTTACATTTCTGATATTGCAAGACTTCACGGGGTTCCAGTTTTGATAATCTCTTATAGGGATCCTTGCTTCACTACTCAGTTTTAGAAGAAACTCCATGAAGCTCTAGGTTCGAGATTGGATTTCAGTACTGCGTTCCATCCTCAGACCAATGGTCAATCTGAAAGGGTGATTCAAATACTAGAGGATATGCTTCGGAGCTGTGTGATTGATTTTTGAGGTAGTTGGGAGGATTTTCTGTCATTAGCTGAGTTCGCCTACAATAATAGTTTTCAGTCTATCATTCAGATGGTACCTTACGAGGCTCTGTATGGTCGTAAGTGTCGTACTCCGCTATGTTGGACTGAGTTGGGTGAACGGCAGGTTTTGGGTCCTGAGTTGGTTTCTGAGACTGAAGTTAAGGTTACACTGATTCGAGATCGTCTGAAGGCGGCTTCTGATAGACAGAAGTCTTATGCAGATTTGAAAAGGAGGGATATCGAGTACTCTGTGGGTGATTTTGTATTCCTTAAGGTATCTTCATGGAAGAAAGTTCTACAGTTCAGTCGTAAGGGCAAGTTAAGCCCTAGGTTCATTGGGCCGTATCGAATTTTGAAGCGTGTGGGACCGGTTGCTTATTAGTTAGAGCTACCTCTAGAGTTAGGTCGTATCCATGATGTGTTTCACGTCTTGATGTTGAGGCGATATCGGTCTGATCCATCTCACGTTGTCTCTATTGAGGAGATTGAGGTTAGACCGAACTTGACAATTGAGGAGGAGCCGGTTCAGATTTTGGAGCGAGATGTTAAAGTTCTGAGGAGGAAATCCATTTCGTTAGTTAATGTTCTGTGGCGGTATCATGGCACTGAGGAAGCCACGTGGGAACCTGAGGACTCGATGCGTCAGCAGTATCCTCATCTGTTCGGATCAGGTAAATTTCGAGGCTGAAATTTTTTTAGGGGGTAGAGTTGTAACGCCCTGAATAATTAATAATGTTTCTGTGAATCTTGACATAACTGAGTATCTGCTTCAGTGGTTAAGTGTTCTGGGTGTGTGTAAATTCTTGGGTTCAAGTCCTCCTCTCTGGAAAATTCTGTTATTTTTTATCTAAGCCTTATCCCTGTTGGGTGGGCTTATGTAATATTGTTTGTAAACTCATATCAAAATGAGCCTGCTGGTCCAAGTGGTAAGGAGTTAGCTTGTTGGAGGTCTTGTGTTTATAACCCTGCGCGAGCGTGAGTGTTACTTTTTGTTCCGGTTGTCTGTTAGAGGTTCAGTGGAGTTAGGAGTCTAAAGTAGTTGGATATGGTTAGTGGGGAGGATATTATGGGATGTGGTTGTTAGTGGGGAGTTGGGATACTAATCAAATTGGTTATATTTATTTTATTTAGTTTTTTAAAAAAAATTTCTCTCTCTTCCCAAAAATTTGACATCTATTTCTGCCTCTCCTCTATTTTTTTCTGTCGTTTCCATCTTTTTGTCTCTCATCTACTTCTTTCTTCTCTCTTTCTTTCATTTTCCTTCAAGTCTGTTCACACTTCTTCTGTTCTTCGTGTTGCGCTTTGGATTTTGGTGTTCTTCGTGCGATTTGGGTAAGAGTAGTTACTTTTGTCTTTAGGTAACTGTTTTGGTAAGCTGTTTGGATTCACTTTCGTTGTAGTAGCGTAATGGTGTTGTAGGGAATTTGATTCTCCATAAACGTATTGTGTAGGAGAAGACAGTGAAACGGTGGTTTTCGCTCCAACAGTCTAATCTCTGCGTGTGATCGGGTTTGATAACGGTAAGTGTGTGCGTGTTGCTCGATTTAGTATTGTTGGATTTGTAATTTGTTTACTAAACAGGTGTTTGGTATTCTGTTTTTAGGTTATGGTGGTCTCGGGAATGGTTTCACATCAAAACCATACCAGGTGTGTACCTAAAACATGAGAAAACAAGGTTCAGCGAAAGCCAGAAAAGGGGACTGTCGACGCCACACGGGCGTGTGCTCGGCCGTGTGGCTGGCCGTGTGCGAGACACGGTCTGTGATGGCAAGATTGTGGTCGTGTGGGCAACATGGGCTAGGCTGAATTGGGCATGTGGGCCACACAGGCGTGTGGGTCTCGGGCTAGGCCATGTGGGCCACACGGGCAGGGTCAATTTGGGCATGTGGGCCCAAAATGCTAAAATTGTAACACCCCTTACTCGTATCCTATGCCGGAACAAGGTACGATCCGTTACTTAACTTAATAACATGCATACAAACACTTCCGAGTTATGAAATTTTGTTCAAATTTAAAACTTTTCAGACTTTGTCTTAAAATCCCTAAAATGAGCCTACGAGACCCAAAACACACTTTAGAAACGGTTCGGGACCAAATCGAGTTCTTTAGAAAAAATTTGGAAAATGTCACTAAAAACAGGGGCACACGCCCGTGTGGAAAGGCGACACGCCCGTGTGATCTCATAACATGGCCATGTTGAAGGACAGTGTAACTCACACGGCTTATGCATATAGGGACATGCCCGTGTCCTTTGCCCGTGTGGATATATTTCTTACTTCAAACCTCCAGGGGTTTCCACACGGCCTGGCATGCCCGTGTCCACGGCCCGTGTCCCTCACACGGCCATGACACGTCCGTGTCTCAGCCCGTGTGTTAAAACCTTGACATTCTGTTTCTTACGTCAGCAACATTTTAGGGTCACACGGCCAAGACACACGCCTGTGTGCTAGGCCGTGTGGCGAATTTAATTTTGCATTTAAGGTGCAGACTTCACACGGCCTAGGCACATGCCGGTGTATTATGGCCATGTCATTCACACGGTTGAGACACACGGCCATGCCTCAGCCCGTGTGGTTACTACTGGGCATTCTATTTTACCAAATTAAGGTACAGGGGACACACGGCCAGACTACACGCCCATGGGGCAGACCGTGTGTCACACATGGCCTAGACACACGCCCGTGTGTCTACTCGTGTGGACATAAACAAGGCTATTTACCTAGCCCTTTTTCCACCCTTACTTGCACCAACATAAGCCACAACCAAGACATATACACATCAAGGCCACTATACTTCATTCACATGCAAAACTCATCACATACTTTATCAATTCAATCATGCAATTTGCTCAATCATGAAAAACATCATCATTTGCATAAATCAATAATAAATATTAACCATTATCCATGGCCTTAGACAAAAGGGATCAACTTCATGACAAGCCAACACATATGGCCAAAACAATATGACACTTAACAAAAAGACCCAATCTCTATACATGCCATACTCAAAATGATAAATCTAACTATACCAAATGTTCATATTGATAGTGTGATCGATGCCTCCGACGTCTGTTGATCCCCGAGCTAGCTTGGCGGCACTATAAGAAAATGGAAAAGAGAAGGAGTAAGCATAAAGCTTATTAAGTTGCATGTAAATAAGTAACAACATCAACCATGCAACATTAAACACATAGTATAATATAAACCAGCACATCGTTCTTGATTTAGCAATGGTAGATTTACTACATATTTACACATTACAAATATAAGCCAAAGATTACAAAATCGTCCCAAAATCATTCTCATAGATAGAACTTACTCAATTTCATCCTTACCATTAAGGCATCATAACTAAGCTCATATCTCATGAGTTTCGAGTAAGAACCTATACCACTCACAACATGATTATATCCTTTCATATCTTTATCATAAGCTTCAAATAACCCGTGGAACCATTTGGAATACTAAAGGATATCCTATAGTAACACAAGAGGGTAAAATGCCGATGCCATGTTCCAGACATGGTCTTACACTGGCTCTCCTATCGAGGCCGATGCCATGTCCCAGACATGGTCTTACACTAGCTCTCGTCTCAATGCCGATGCCATGTCCTAGACATGGTCTTACACTAGCACACAAATCAATGTCGATTCCATGTCTCAGACATGGTCTTACACTTGCTCTCATAATGTGGCTTATGCCATGTCCCAGACATGGTCTTACACTAGCACACATATCACCCAAATGTCATGGCATGGATATCCAATCTATTCCTAAGGTTCAACCGGGAGTTTTTACTACATCAATTCTCATCATGCATATTCAGAACAATAATCATACACTTTATGCCATATTAATTGTTTAATGCATAATAACAATAGAGTTGTATTATTTACGTACAACTTACCTCGGTATACAAAATATGGGCGACTAGTTCGATTTAGTCCAATAGTTTGGTTTTCCCCTGGTCTGGGTCCGAACTCCATTTTTCTTGATCTATAATGAAAAATTCACTTATTTAATCACTACATTAATCAAGACAATCTATAATTCATACCTGGGCAAAATTACCATTTTGCCCCTAGACTTTCACATAATTACGATTTTGCCCCTAGGCTCGTAAAACGATTTTCATCAAATTTATTCATTAACCAAGCCTAGCGGAACCTTTATTACTCTTATAGCAACTTAAAATTTTCAATTATTTCACACATTTACAACCTATTTTATAAACTTCACAAAATGGTCCTTTTAGGTGTTTTCATGAAAACCCCTTTCACAAAAGTTGTTTATTTAACAACCAAGATTCATTTTCTTCCATAAAATTTCAGCAATCAATATAAATACTCTCATGGAAAGACCCTAGACTCTCAACCATTTTGCAAAATAGTCCCCTCATTAGCTAGATTAAGCTATAGGGGTTCCAAAAACACAAAAAATTAACAAAAACAACCACCAAAATCACTTACTTGCAAGAGAAAAGCTTGGCTAAAATTTCAAGCTTCCAAAACCCTTATTTTTGCTAATATTTTTGGTGGTGAAGAGAAGATGATAGACTCCTCTCTTTTTTTTTTATTTTTTTATTAGACAAGTCACCTAATGTCACCTAATTTTATGACTTTGTCTCCAATTAAAATTTCCATGTCCAGCCACCATAATTTTATTGGTCTATTTACTCAATAAGGACCTCTACTTTAGTGTTCCATAGCTATTTAGCACCTTTAGCTTGTAGAACAAAACTTTCGCACTTTATTCGATTTAATCCTTTTTCGAAATTAAGCAAGAAATCACTAAAATTAATTCTCCAAAATTTTCATGTACTCATATAATTATGCTATAACACCTAAAATAATACTAAAAATAATTTCTCCAGCCTCAGATTAGTGGTTCTGAAACCACTATTCCGACTAGCCCCAAAATTGGGCTGTTACAATTCTCCCCCCTTAGGGATTTTCGTCTCGAAAATCTTACCAGTGAAAAGCTTTGGGTATTGATCTCTCATAGTCTCCTCGAGCTCCCATGTGGCCTCTTCAACCCCATGTCTATTCCATAGTACTTTCACGAGTGATATACTTTTATTTCTCAATTGCTTGACCTCTCGATCTAAAATCTTAACCGGCTCTTCACCATAGGTCATATCCGGTCGAATTTCAACCTCCGCTGGTGAAATAACGTGTGAAGGATCAGAACGATAACGGTGCAACATAGACACATGAAAAAACATCATGGATCTTCTCTAACTCGGATGGTAAAGCTAATTGATATGCTACCGGTCCAATTCTCTCAGTCACCTCATAAGGTCCAATAAACCGTGGACTTAATTTGTCTTTCCTACCAAATCTGAGGACTTTCTTCCATGGGGATACTTTCAAAAACACCTTATCACCGACTTGAAAATCAATCTCCTTCCGTTTCAAGTCCATGTAGGATTTCTGTCTATCCGAAGCGGCCTTCAAACAACCACGAATCACTTTTACTTTCTCTTCAGTTTCTCTGACTAAGTCAACCCCGTGTATCTGATTTTCCTTGAGTTTGGACCAAAACAAAGGCGTTCGGCATTTACACCCATATAATACCTCATAAGGCCCATTTTCAAACTCGCCTGAAAACTATTATTGTAGGCGAACTCTACCAATGGTAAATACTTTTCCCAACTACCTTGGAACTCAAGAACACAACACCGCAGCATGTCTTTAAGTATCTGAATTACCCTCTCTGATTGGCTGTCAGTTTGCGGATGGAAAGCAGTGCTAAAATTCAGTTTTGTCCCCAACAATTCTTGCAATTTTTTCCAAAACCGTGATGTAAATCTAGGATCTCTATCCGAAATAATCGACAAAGGTACCCTGTGAAGTCTCACAATTTCAGAAACATACAAATCAGCCAATTTCTCAAGCGGATAGTCAGTACGCATCGGTATAAAATGAGCCGACTTTTTTAGCCTGTCAACCACAACCCATACAGCATCTTTCTTCTTTGGCGTCAACGGCAATCCAGACACAAAATCCATGGTAATACAGTCTCATTTCAACTCGGGAACCATCACAGGCTGGAGTAAACCCGAAGGTACTTGGTGTTCGGCTTTCACTTGCTGAAAAATTAGGCACTTAGAGACAAATTCTAAAACATCTCTCTTCATTCCCGACCACCAATACATTTTCTTCAAGTCATTATACATTTTCACACTACTCGGATGGATAGACATACAACTGCTATGTGCCTCATGCAAAATTTTCCGAATAAGCTCATCTTCTTTGGGTACACAAATTCTGTCTCGAAACATTAAACAGCCATCTGAACCAATCCGAAAGTCTAATTCTATACCCATCTCGCACTGAGTTATCTTAGCTTGCAATTATTTATCACCTTTCTGAGCTTCGCAGATCTCTTGCAAAAACATTGGTTTCGCTCTCAACTCGGCTAAAATCGAACCATCATCGGTTACTAACAACTGAGTGTTCATAGCCCTCAAGGCAAACAATGACTTCCTACTCAAAGCATCGGCGACCACATTCACCTTCCTCGGGTGATAGTCGATTACTAGTTCGTAATCTTTTATGAGCTCTAGCCATCTCCGTTGGCAAAGGTTCAGTTCCTTTTGAGTCATCAAATACTTTATACTTTTATGGTCGGTGAATACTCGGCATCTCTCGCCATACAAATGGTGTCTCCAAATATTCAGTGCGAACACTATGACGACCAGCTCTAAATCGTGTGTCGGATAGTTTTTCTCATGCAGCTTCAGTTGTCTCGAGGCATATTCTATTACCTTGCCTTCTTGCATGAGCACGTATCCCAATCCATTCAAGGATGCGTCGCTATACACCACAAATTCTTTTCTCGATTTCGGTTGCACTAAAACTTGGGCTTCAGTCAACAATACTTTTAGTTTCTCAAAACTCTATTGGCACTTCTCTATCCATTCGAACTTGACATATTTCTGTAGCAACCTCATCATCGTTGTAGCAATCATGGAGAATCCTTTAACAAACCATTTGTAGTATCCGGCTAAGCCCAAAAAGCTTCTAATCTCTGATACATTCCTCGGCGATTTCCAATCAACGATAGTCGATATCTTACTCGGGTCAACTCTAATTCCATCACCCGACACGATGTGTCTTAAGAATCCAACTTCTTGAAGCCAAAATTCACTTTTGCCAAACTTAGCATACAACTGCTTATCTCTTAAAGTTTGTAAGACAGTTTTCAAATGCTCCGCATGCTCACTTTCATCACAAGAATAAATTAATATGTCATCAATAAAAACAACTACAAACTTATCCAAGTATGGTCGGAAAATACGGTTCATTAAATCCATAAATACTGCAGGAGCATTCGTTAAGCCAAAGGGCATGACGAGGAACTCATAATGGCCATACCTCGTCCGAAATGCAGTTTTCGGTACATCTTGTTCCTTAACTCTCAGCTGATAATATCCGAACCTCAGGTCTATCTTAGAAAACACTATGGCTCCCTTCAATTGGTCAACAGATCATCGATCCTTGGCAGAGGATACTTGTTCTTCAGAGTCACCTTGTTGAGCTGTCTGTAGTCTATACATAACCTCATCGACCCGTCTTTCTTTTTCACAAAAAGTACCGGAGCACCCCACGGAGAATAGCTCGGTCTCGCAAAACCCTTATCCGTTAATTCTTGTAGCTAAACCTTCAACACTTTTAACTCCAACGGTGCCATCCTATACGGGGCAACCAAAATAGGTGCCGTACCAGGGACCAACTCAATACCAAACTCAACTTCCCTAGTTGGAGGCAATCCGGGCAACTCTTCCGGAAACACATCCAGATACTCACATACCACAGGCACTGACTCAATCTTTACTTCTGACACTTGAGTATTCAACACAAACGTAAGATAATACTCATACCCTTTTCTTATACATTTCTCAGCACCCAAAGAAGAAATCACTACAGGCAAGCTATCTGATTCACCTGATTCAACTCGAAGGATATCCCCATTTTCACATTTCAGTTCATTAAATTTTCTCCCACAATTTACTATCACATCATGAGCTGCTAACTAGTCCATACCAAGAATCACGTCAAATTCATCAAACGGTAGCAGCATAAGATTAGCCGGAAAATAATGACCTCTAATTATCAAGGGACAATTTCTACACACTTGGTCACTAGCACATGCTTGCCTAAAGGGTTTGACACTTTTACCACAATTTTGGTAGACTCAACATGCATATTCATACTAAACACCAATTTCATACAAATATACAAATGGGTAGGCCCCGGATCAATCAAAGCAATAACAGAGATATCATGAAGAGAAAAAGTACCCGTAATCATATATGGGGATGAAGCCTCTTCGCGAGCGCGAATAGCATAAGTCATTGCAGAAGCTTTATCCTCTGATCTCACAGTGGAATCTCTAGGCGCACCTCTACTGCTAGCCCCACTTCCCGGGTTCTTCTGTGGTCTACCTCTAGAAGGAGCATTACTCACTTGCACATCTTGCTTTTTGTCTTTCTTATCCATCTCAGGACAGCTTCGAATGAAGTGGTCTAGTGAACCGCACTTGAAACAGCCTCTATCATTTCCTTGACACTCACCGAAATTTCGTCTACCACACTGCGAACACTTCGGTTTATTTGGTCGAGTACTACCAACACTCGTAATAGAAGTGGTTTGAGCTTTAGACACCGTGTACTACTTATTCTTATTTCTACTCGAGAATCCCGCTGAAGCATTTGATCGGGTAGTGAATTCTCTCGATTTCTTGGATGATGACTGAAATGATTTTCCCAACTGTCTTTTCTTTGAGTCACGAGACTCAATATCAGCCTTCCTTTTCTCTTTGGTCAATTCCTCGGCCTTGCAAGCTCTCTCAACGAGCACCACAAATTCCTTGAGCTCTAGAATGCCAACTAAAAGTCGAATGTCTTCATTCAATCCGTCCTCAAATCTCTTACACATTATGGCTTCAGTAGATACGCACTCCCTAGCGTATTTGCTGAGCCTCACGAACTCACTCTCATACTCCGTTACTGTCATTCGGCCTTGCTTCAATTCTAGAAATTCCTTCCTCTTCTGGTCTATAAACCTCTGACTAATATACTTCTTTCGGAACTCTTCTTGGAAAAACTCCCATGTAATCCTTACCCTTGGTACAACCAACACAAGGGTGTTCCACCATTGGTAGGCCGAGTCTCGCATGAGTGACACAAAACACTTCATGCACTCCTCAAGTGTGCAAGACAATTCATCGAATACCCTAACGGTATTTTCTATCCAGAACTCTGCCCTCTCTGGGTCATCATCTATATTCGCTCTAAATTCCTCAGCCCCTTGCTTTCGAATTCTGTCTACCGGAGGTTTTTCCCTTCTAATCATTTCCACTACTTGGGGAGCTGTAGGGGCAGGCTGAGGGATTGGAGGAGGTGGAGCATTCGGGTTTGCACGAACAAACTCTGAATACCAAGCATTCATCATATGGAGGAAGGCTTCTCTAGCCCAACCGCCCTGACTCAGTGTCAGGGGCCCACTTTCGAATGGTGCGGTCCCTTCTGCGGGAGCCGACGAATTACTTTTGACATCATCCGCCACAGCTCCGTCAGGATCCATTTACTATATAAAAACACATTTTAAATTGTCAGGAGTCGTCACACTATCATAATTCATATATGGCATGTATAGCTAGACTCGTACACACGTTAGGTTAGTCCGAGAATCGACTAAACCATAGCTCTGATACCACTAAATGTAACACCCCTTACCAGTATCCTATGCCAGAACAAGGTACGAGGCGTTACTTAACTTAATAACATGCATACAAACACTTCTGAGTTATGAAATTTCATTCAAATTTAAAACTTTTCAAACTTTGTCTTAAAATCCCTAAAATGAGCCTACGAGACCCAAAACACACTTTAGAAACGGTTCGGGACCAAACCAAGTTCTTTAGAAAAACTTTGGAAAATTTCACTAAAAACAGTGGCACACGCCCGTGTGTAAAGGCGACACACTCATGTGATCTCATAACATGGCCATGTTGAAGGACAGTGTAACTCACACGGCTTATGCATATAGGGACATGCCCGTGTGGATTTATTTTTTACTTCGAACCTACAGCGGTTTTCACACGGCTTGGCACACGTCCGTGTCCATGGCCCTTGTCCCTCACATGGCCATGACACGTCCGTGTTTCAGCCTGTGTTTTAAAACTTTGACATTTTGTTTCTGACGTTAGCAACATTTTAGGGTCACACGGCCAAGACACACGCTTGTGTGCTAGGCCGTGTGGCGAATTTAATTTCGCATTTAAGGTGCAGACTTCACACGTACTGGGCACATGCCCATGTATTATGGCCGTGTCATCCACACGGCTGTGCCTCAGCCTGTGTGGTTACTACTGGGCATTCTATTTTACCAAATTAAGGTGTAGGGGACACACGGCCAGACTACACGCCCATGAGGCAGACCGTGTGTCACACACGGCCTAGACACACGCCCGTGTGTTACCCGTGTGGACAAAAACAAGGCTATTTACCAAGCCCTTTTTCCACCCTTACTTGCACCAACATAAGCCACAACCAAGACATACATACATCAAGGCCACTATACTTCATTCACATGCAAAACTCATCACATACTTTATCAATTAAATCATGCAATTTGCTCAATCATGAAAAACATCATCATTTGCATAAATCAACAACAAATATTAACCATTATCCATGGCCTTAGACAAAAGGGATCAACTTCATGACAAGCCGACACATATGGCCAAAACAATACGACATTTAACAAAAAGACCCAGTCCCTATACATGCCATACTCAAAATGATAAATCTAACTATACCAAATTTTTAGAATGATAGTGTGATCGATGCCTCCGACGTCTGTTGATCCCCGAGCTAGCTTGGTGGCACTATAAGAAAATGGAAAAGAGAAGGAGTAAGCATAAAGCTTAGTAAGTTGCATGTAAATAAGTAACAACATCAACCATGCAACTTTAAACACATAGTATAATATAAACCAGCACATCGTTCTTAATTTAGCAATGGTAGATTTACTACATATTTACACATCACAAGTATAAGCCAAAGATTACAAAATCGTCCCAAAATCATTCTCATAGATAGAACTTACTCAATTTCATCCTTACCATTAAGGCATCATAACTAAGCTCATATCTCGTGAGTTTCGAGTAAGAACCTGTACCACTCACAACATGATCATATCTTTTCATATCTTTATCATAAGCTTTAAATAACCCATGGAACCATTTGGAATACTAAAGGATATCCTATAAGCCTCACCCAAGAGGGTAAAATGCCGATGCCATGTCCCAGACATGGTCTTACACTAGGTCTCGTCTCAATGCCGATGCCATGTCCCAGACATGGTCTTACATTGGCTCTCATAATGTGGCCGATGCCATGTCCCAGACATGGTCTTACACTATCACACAAATCAACGCCGATGCCATGTCCTAGACATGGTCTTACACTAGCTCTCATAATGTGGCTGATGCCATGTCCCAGACATGGTCTTACACTAGCACACATATCACCCAAATGTCATGGCATGATATCCAATCAATTCCTAAGGTTCAACCGGGAGTTTTTACTACATCAATTCTCATCATGCATATTCACAAAAATAATCATACACTTTATGCCATATTAATTGTTTAATGCATAATAAAAATAGAGTTGTATTATTTACGTACAACTTACCTCGGTACAAAAAATATGGGTGACTAGTTCGATTTAGTCCAATAGTTTGGTTTTCCCCCGGTCTGGGTCTGGACTCCGTTTTTCTTCATCTATAATGGCAAATTCACTTATTTAATCACTACATTAATCAAGACAATCTATAATTCATACCTGGGCAAAATTACCATTTTGCCCCTAGACTTTCACATAATTACGATTTTGCCTCTAGGCTCGTAAAACAATTTTCATCAAATTTATTCATTAACCAAGCCTAGCCAAACCTTTATTACTCTTATAGAAACTCACAATTTTCAATTATTTCACACATTTACAACCTATTTTATAAACTTAACAAAATGGTCATTTTAGGTGTTTTCATGAAAACCCCTTTCACAAAAGTTGTTTATTTAACAACCAAGATTCATTTTCTTCCATAAAATTTCAGAAATCAATATAAATACTCTCATGGAAAGACCTTAGACTCTCAACCATTTTGCAAAATAGTCCCCTCATTAGCTAGATTAAGCTATAGGGGTTCCAAAAACACAAAAATTAACAAAAACAACCACCAAAATCACTTACTTGTAAGAGAAAAGCTTGGCTGAAATTTCAAGCTTCCAAAACCCTTATTTTTGCTGATATTTTCGGTTGTGAAGAGAAGATGATAGCCTCCTCTCTTTTTGTTTTATTTTTGTATTAGACAAGTCACCTAATGTCACCTAATTTTATGACTTTGTCTCCAATTCAAATTTCCACGTCCAGCCACAATAATTTTATTGGTCTATTTACTCAATAAGGACCTCTACTTTAGTGTTCCATAGCTATTTAGCACATTTATCTTGTAGAACAAAACTTTTGCACTTTATGCGATTTAGTCCTTTTTCAAAATTAAGCAAGAAATCACTAAAATTAATTCACCAAAATTTTCATGTACTCATATAATTATGCTATAACACCTAAAATAATACTAAAAATTATTTTTTTGGCCTCAGATTTGTAACGCCCGGAATTTGGGCCTAGAAGAATTGGGCTTTGGGCTTTGGGTCTTAGAATTTTTTTTTAAGTGAGCAAGTAAAAGACAATTGGCATGTGGGCTTTAAGGGTATGTAATTTGGAGTGTCTAGGGGTGTTGGAGATGTCCTGGGATCAAGTAAAAGCATAGGAAAAATTTTGGTTTTAGCCCAGGGAAATTGTGACTTCAGTTAGTAGGCCTCTTAAGTAGATTAAGAGAAAATGGGACAGAAAGGGGCTTGTGGCCCAGTGGCAAGTGGCGTCACTTGGGAGCTATGAGGTGGCGTGTTGTCAGCTGAGGAGGTCCAAGGTTCGAGTAGTGGTAAGGTGTTTTTGGAGTGTTTATTTTACAATATGGACGACCAGAGTTGTATTGGTTTTGAACTCTTGCCGTGGAGAGTTTGAAGTATGCAGGTATGTGGATGTGGAGGAAATTTCGGATAAGATTAAGGTGTTATCAGGGAGAAAAGTCAGGAGATGAGGAGAGGGAGGAGTTGGTGTCGAATGGGACTGTGGGGAAAGGAGTGTTCAGTTGGTGGCTATATAAAGGGGTGCTTAAGAATTCATTGAAAGGTTCCTTGGGTTCTATTATTTCTTCCTTTTCTCCCCTCACCAAATTCTTTCATTTGCCGAAAATAAAACCCATCATTCTTTTTATCGAAATTCCTATTAGAGTTGTGTTCTTCTTCTTTCTCTGAAAGCCGAAATCTCCTAAAGACGAATTTCTTTTTTGCCGAATTCTCACAAAGCCAAATTCCCTTCATTGTCGAAATTACTATTATCCTTCCTAGCCGAATCTCTACTCTTGCCGAACCCTTGTTGCTTGTTCCCTCACCTCAATCGACTGTTATCTACTTTTAGTCACGATTGGAAGTCGAATCTTATTCAGTAGATATTTAAGCCATGGGACCAAAGGAGAATTTCTGTAAGTGCTTAGTTGAACCTTTTAGTGTGTTTTATTAAAAGCCGAAGGGCTATCTAACCCCTCCTTGTCGTTAACATGTATTAACAAGGGAAAGGATCAACAATCGCAAGCGTGGTAGGTAAGGATTGCTAACAAAGTGGTAAGTGTTCTCGACCCAGTCATGGTTTAGTAAATGGCCGAATCTAATGTGGCTCATAGGGGTGACTTATGATCAATATGGGTCACTTGGTTTTGACGATATAGGTGTTTCGGTGCAGATCTAGAGGATAATCACCAATAGTAGCAAAGGAAGGGCTACTAGAATGTGAGGCACACGGTAAGAGTATGGTGAGGTTTCGGTTTTTTATAAGTATGTGTTAAAGCTTTGGTTAATCGTTAGTAATGTCGATTGTAGGTTCGTGACTAAGGGGTTTGCAGCGCGCGTGGTTACCAGGTGTGTACAAACACTACACACACGATATCGGTAATGCCGAAAAGCTGAAAAGCCGAAAGTGGCTAAACGGGCCCGGTGGGCCCTGAGGCTAAGTTTGATGAAATTGGTTGGTTTGGTCATACGTATTAAGTTAGTCACGCATGTTACATGATTTGGAATTGTTTTGGGCCTAGTAGGCCATATGAATGAGATTTGGGCCTAATGGGTCGTAAGGATGTAATATGGGCTTTGTGGGGGACGTAGACAAGTATGCAAGGGTTTAATAGACTTTAGGCCTAGTTCTGAACAACTCTTAAATCACATAAGACTTAATCTAATAATCAAACATGTCTGTGGACAAGTCGATTAGTTATAGTGTGGTAACCGACATATGCATGTCTAGGATTGGATCTAGTGAGAGCTTGGTACTTAAGCGGTCCTAGTGACCCACCTCCTCTTTTCTGAGATCCTACCTGGTGCATAATGTTTGTTCACTTTAACCGCGAGGACTTGTTTATGGGCCAAAGTTCATAACTAAAACCCGAGTGGGACCGAATACCCTTATATTTGTAAAATTACTAAAATACCCTTATATTTGTAAAATTACTAAATACCCTTATATTTGTAAAATTACTAAAATACCCTTATATTTGTAAAATTACTAAAATACCCCTAAATTTGTAAATTACCAAAATACCCCTGTTTTGCAAAAGTACCAAAATACCCCTGTTTTGCAAAAGTACTAAAATACCCCTATTTTGTAAAAGTACCAAAATACCCATGTCTTGCAAAATTACCAAGATACCCCTATTTTGCCAAATTACCAAAATACCCCTGTAGGGTAGAATTACGAAAATACCCCTGGGTAGTGAAATGAAGAAAATACCCCTATGTGACGAATATGAGTTTGTGGATGTTACTCGTGTGTTTGATGCATTCATATGATATTCTGCTTAGGATGCATATGGGTGGGAATTATGGTACGGAGGAGGAAGATTTGAGGCACGATAGTCGTATGGCCATGGATCCACCGGTGGCTTTAAGCCCATTATATGATTAGCGACTTTGTTTGCAACGTTAGGTAATCACCGCAATCCGGGCTACCTTTGGTGTGTAGAGGATGGGTGGGTTGATTTAGAAATCCCCACAGTGTGTAATGGTTGGACGGAAATGGTGTGTGTAGCGGATGGATTATTGGGATGGGTTTTGCATTATCTTGTTTGTATATGATACGATATGATATGATACGAGGTCATTGTGGGCTAAGGCCCAAGACCACCGATTTTGATAGGGCTTAGGCCCAATGTGAATATTTGTATGTGATTTGATTGCCAAGGGTTGTACACACCGAGTTTCGAAACTCACACCCTTTAATTTAATGTTTCAGGTAATCCTGAATTGACGGCTCGACGTGGGAGAGGACTCGGAGATGGCCACACTACAAGCTGATCAAATGTTTTAATTTGTTCAAATGAATCTGTTTTTAATACTTTGTTTTTTTTTTTCATTGGATTGTAATAAGGCCATGTAACTCATAGTTGACTTTAGATTTTGGGTTTATTATTATTATTATTGTTTCAACTATCCGCTTAATAAATTTCATAAAATTATTAAAGTTAACGTGGTTTCCGCAATAACTTAACATATGAATGTTTTCCTAAAATGTGGGCTTTTCCTCTTAACTTAACAAGATACAAGGGTTTTGGGCTTCTGGGCCTTAAATTGTTAAATTATAAAATCGTTTTGGAGTATGCCTTTAATGTGACATTCCGGACTCAGGCCTAACTTCTAGGCCAGGTTTGGGGTGTTACAGGATTAGTGGTTTTGAAACCACTATTCCGACTAGCCCCAAAATCAAGCTGTTACAGAAATTTTCCCTAATGTCGCATGACCCGTTTCGATTGACTGTGGGCCTTCCGTAGGGTCGGCAAGGGCTAACCAAACCCTAAGGCTTGTGATCTGATAATCTGATATACCGACTTGAGTTAGGTAATCTGATATGTATGTTTGATTGACTGGTAAAAGCATGTATGAGTATTTGTATCTGTATTTCTGTATATCTGTATCTATATATCTATATCTGTATATGGGATGGGATCTGTTTATTGGAGGAAGTGTTCTGTGAAGCGGCGTTTCGCCCTTATTCTGGTAGCACAGCTGCATATTATTCTATTATGTGTCGTTCAGACACTATATGGTGTGTAGGGATGGGTGGGTGTTTTAAACCCCACATGGTGTGATGGGATGGTCGGAGATGGTCTGTAAAGGATGGGGGTAGGATTCTGTAAAGGATGTGTCGTTTCAGGCATAGTCAGGTCGGTGCGATGGAGGCTTAGCGGTAACCACTCGTCAGAAAACTATTTTTATTAGTAATAACAGTCTTATTTTAAATTCTAGATTTTCTTGAAATTTTGTAATTTTTGGGACTCTCTCGACTGTATGGTTTTTAACTTTTGGATTTGTTTTGCTTTCTATCCTGCAACGTTTATTTTATGCGAACAAATGGTTTTTGAAAACACGAGCTTGGTTTTTGAATAAAACAATTTTCAAACTTCCGCTGTAAATTTTACAAGTACTTTAAAGGATATCTTATAATCGTTTTAAATAAGTACATAAAAACAAGTTTTTTTCTAGAAATATTGACTCGTATTGGAAACAAATAATACGAAATGATTTAGCATAAAAGACGTGTCATAAAACCTATCGTTGTAACTCTCCCGAATTTGACTATAACGTCTAGGCCGAATTCGGGGTGTTACAATATACGTAAGAGTTTTATTGAGATTTATTTAGCTAGCCTATATATAGGCCTTTGCATTGTACACAGACAAGGCAATTCATTATTATTAAACTTCTCTTTGAGTTAATAAATTCTCTTTGAGTTTTCTTTTCAAGAATTTCTCTTGAGTTTCTTTTAGAAGAGTTTTAACAATCTTTTCAGATTGTGGGGTTCATCTTCAAACATTTTCTTCCCAAGTTTTCTATCTTGGAGGAGAAATTAGAGCCGCTTGAAGGGGGTTGTGGATTCTTCGTGTTTCCAAGGCTTCTTAAGACTTCTACATACCACGTTTTATCTTTCCATCTATCTTCTTTGTTTTCTTCCTTATTGTTCTACTCATAGATTTATTATCCTATATTAATTATCTTAGTTATTTATTTTAATTGTTTTATCTAACTTGGATTTGATTGCGTTTCAAGTTGTGTCAAAAATTCAACTTTCTTTCCGAATGTCTAGAGCCCTAAGTCAAATCTGCAACTTGAAAAAACTTTACGATTTGCTTCCGCATTCATCCATCTCATTATGTATCAGATTTTATTATCCCTGTCGATTTTGTTGTCCTTAACTTTGAAGAGGACCAAGACATTCCCATTTTATTAGGTAGGTTATTTTTTGCCAGGTCTAGATCGACCATTGATCTCAAGAAAAATGAATTAATTATGCAAATCGATGGTGAGATAGAAGTGTTCAAATGTGGTCACAGTTCCCAAAATGAGGACTTATGAATAAATTAGGGGAGAATTGTTACACAATTTTTTGTATCACCCCTAATAACCTTGATCGGAGGTATGGTTATGGTTCAATGTGTGTAGGAATGCATGGATCAAGGGAGAGCGAAAAATGGAAAGACCCTGGATAAAAGGGCATATGTTGGTCAGATTGCGATGATTGACAACGGAACAAGAATTCAGTAAAGGGAATTCATGGGCTACTGGATAAGTCCGGTAGTCGCACCTAATTGAATCATTGAAATCTTTAACTCGTATTGTAAATTAGTGTAAATTAAATTTTCTTTTCATATTTTGAACTTTAATTAGGATTAGTAATTTTAATTAGGTTAGGATTACAGCCTTAGGAAGCCAAGTGGTGGCTACTTGAGACATATTTAATGTTAGGAGTAAACGGAAAAGACCGACACACCCCAAAATATGATGAATTGGGAAAATAAGGGTCACGTCACAACACTGAACCTCAATGTTGCAACACAAAACTTCGAACACTCTAGTATTATCAAAATTAGGGTCGTTTCACAACACCACTTCTTAGTGTCGCGACACGATAGTTTGAAGCTAAAAGTTTGAAAATTCCAAACCCGTGTTGCAACACTGAACAACATCGCATTTCGAACCAAAAATATTTTGAAAATAAGGGTCAATGTCTCGCCATCGTATCTGTAACACCCCTAACCCATATTTGTCACCAAAATAGGGTTACAAGGCATTACCTATCAAATCACAACATACAACATACATTTATGCATCCATTATCAAAAACCATTCAATCATAAACACATTGTCCCTTATAAGAGCCTACGAGGCCTTAAACATACTTTAGAAATGGTTCGGGACTAAACCGATAACATACGAAAATTCTCAAAAACTTAGAAATTTATCAAACATACAAGGGTCACACGCCCGTGTGAACAGGCCGTGTGCCTCACACGGCCCCAGACACGCCCGTGTCCCTGGCCGTGTGAAAACAGGGCATACATACTGACTTGGGTCACACGGCTGACCACACGCCCGTGTGTCTAGCCCGTGTGCCCTTCGAAATGGCCACACACGCCCATGTGCCAGGCTGTGTACTAGGCCGTGCCAATATTGTCTGGTATACTGACTTATTCAACACGGCCAAGTCACACGCCCATGTGCTAGGCCGTGTGCCATTTAGGGGGTATACTGACTTGTGCCACACGGCCGGTCACACGCCCGTGTGTGAGGCCGTGTGGAGCATACTGACTTAAATTCAATTCCAACATCAGAGGACACACAGCCGTGTATCGTGACTCTGTGTAGCACACGGCTGAGACACACGCCCGTGTCTCTGCCCGTGTGGACAAGAATAGGCCATTTGCAAGGCCAATTTGCCACCCTTTCTCATGCTCACCTAAACAACCAAAATAATACCATTTCAACACATTTATAGGCACCAAAACATGCTATTTCATATACAAATCATGCCATTTAAAATCCATCCATTTCACTACTCAAATCATAATCCAAAACATACTAAAACAATATGACATTACCAACAATTTCACCTATCTTCTCTATGCATCTTTCTCATAATCTTATCAACTAATTCATGTCATAAAATATACCAAATCATCATCTTAAAATCAAGCCACAACATGCCCTTTTTCAAGCAATAATACACCAATTGAAAACTAGCTAATTTAGCAACCATATAACCATCACAACAACCATCCCAAACATGCCAAAACACAAGACAATATACACATCATACATCACTTATCAAACTTATAATTTAAGCCAACGTAAATGGCCAAATACACATCAACATTTACATCATTCATGAGCCAAATCTCATGGCTAATATCATATCTCAAAACACATCATCATATCACTAGCCTATACATGCCATATACCATATTTACAAAACATCAAAAGTACCAACAAGTTGATTGATAGTGTGACGATATTCCTGATGATCCCCGAATTCGAGCTAGCTTCGGTTATCTATAAAACAGGGGAAGAACACACAAAGTAAGCTTTAAAAGCTTAGTAAGCCATATACAAATAAAATTACCACATGAATCAACATTATTTCCATCAATAGGTAAACTATGAGTAAACACATATAAGCTCACAAACCTTTCCCCATGTATATATATTCAATATCACAAGTGAATCCATCAAATACTTCCCTTTTCAATACTTATATGAATCTCGTACGTACCTGAGCCACTTAACTCATGCACACATTCTTTCTTAACTTGACTTTACCCGTTGAACCCCTCAGATTCGTTAAGGATACTCGAAAATCACATATAGCTCGTACAATGCCATATCCCAGATATGGTCTTACATGTTATTACATATCGATGCCGATAGCCCAGCTATGGTCTTACACGAAATCAAATAACGATGCCAATGTCCCAGACATGGTCTTACACGTAATCACATATGATGCCAATGTCCCAGACATGGTCTTACACATAATCACATCTCGTTAATCCTAATGTCATGACATTCGTATCCTATACTATTCCCAAGGTTCGTACGGGACTTTTGAATATTGTAAGCCTGTCGATTCTTGCTCGTATTTAATCATTCAACATTCATAGCAGTTCAATGACAATTAAACATATATAATTAAATTTAATGACATTTATTTGCATATGAACTTACCTCGTATTAGGGATAAACGGACTAGATTGACTATTCGATAACCTTTGATTTTCCCCGATCTAAATCTGACTTCTTTTGTTCTTGATCTATATAGATTCAAAATTAACTCACTTATTCATCAAATCATTCAATTCAGTCCACAAACACATATTACACTTTAGCCCTTAAAGTTCCATATTTTTATAATTTAGTCCCTAATTCACAAATACACAAAATTCATGAAATTTCACTAAACCCAAGCCTAGCCGAATTTCATATAGGTCCCTAAAAGCCCAAAACTTTCATTCATTTCACATTTAAGCCCCTCAATTTACACTTTTCACAATTAAACCCCTTTTTGACATTTTTGTCAAAAATCACTTAACAAAACTTGTACAACTATTAACAAATATTTTTTTCCATCATAAAACATTCAAAATCTCAAGCATTCATCAATGGAACTTCACAAAATCATTAACAAATTTCAAAATTAAGGCATGGGCTAGCTAGAACACAAAGCAACGATCTCAAAAACGTAAAAATCATCAAAAACTGAGCTAAAATCGTACCTTAATCAAGTTATGCAAGTGTCGAACCCTAAATGAGCACCAATGGTACTTTTTCTTCTTCAATATTCGGCTAGGTGATAAAACTTGAAAGAAAAACGGCTTTTGTTTTATTTAATTAAACTTAATTTAAAATTTTACTATTATAACCTTAATGAAACCATTATAAAATCACCTAATATATGCCTATTTATGTTCATTCCCACTATCAATGGTCTAATATCATCATAAGGACCTTTCATTTAATAAATCATAGTAATTAAAAACCTTTAACAATTAGAATGCAACTTTAGCATTTTATGCGATTAAGTCCTTTTGTCAAATTAACCATCCATTCGACAAAATTAAAACACGGAACTTTCATACATATCTAAAAACATGTTGTAGACACTAAAATTAATATTAAAATAATTTTTTGACCTCAAATTTATGGTTCCGAAACCACTGTTCGGAATTAGCTAAAACCGGGCTGTTACAGTATCCCCGTGACATGGCAAGGAATTAGGAACCAAAAACCTGGAGTCGACCCTTTTCTGTGCAACCATACCCCGTGTCATGACACCAGCGTCAAGTCTGCACTTTTCTGACTCATTTTTTGCGCAACCCAGTTGGCCCTATATTTATTTTAACCCATTTCAAACACTAATTTCCCCACTAATCTTACTCTAATCAGCCTCCCTCACCTTCTAATCAGTAATCGACCCTTTTCTCTCCCTCTCTACTTCTTATTTCCTATAAATTTTTGAAACTTTCTCTTCACCCATCACCTCCATTTCTGCATATTGTATTTCTCTTCTCTGCTTGCAGCCATTCCATTGCGCGGTAACGCGAACAATCAAGGTGAATCGTTCCTAAACTCTCACTCTTTTATTTCATTGCATTAGTCGATTTTAGATTTTATTTTATATAAATTGTGTTAGAATGGCCCCTAGGAAAGTTTGTCGCACCACACAATCGAAAGAATCCGAGGATTTTGATTCCACCTGATTTCAGATCTAAGAAGTTAAAAAATACTTCTTGGAGCTCCAAGGGAAAACATTTATTCAAGAACGAGGGTTTGACCCATCATTCGATTTGTGCAACGATATTTGGGACTTGTTTTGTGCTAACCATTGGACTAATTTTTGCTTGACATCGAAAGAGTCAACGGTCGACTTGATGGTGTGTAACGCCCCAAAATTTCTATCTTATTTCTGTGAAATCTTGACACAACTGTGTATCTGCTTCAGTGGTTAAGTATTCTGGGTGTGTGTGTGAGGTCCCAAGTTATAGCCCTACCTTTGGCAAATTTTAATATTTTTCTGATCTAAACCTTGTGTTTCGAGAGTAGGCTTGTATTTTATTATTTGTAGAATCATATCAGAATGAGCCTACTGGTTCGAGTGGTAAGGGAGTATGTGTTGTGTGTAGGTCTTGTGTTCAAAACCCTGCGCAAGCGTGGGTATTTAATTTTGGCCGGTTATGGGACAGAGTTTTGGTGAAGTTAAAATTATGATAGTGGGTGGTTATGATAGTGTAGGTAGTGGGATTTGGGTAAAAATCTGTTTTCCCGAAAAAATCTCTCTACTTGGAAAACTGACGTTTCTTTCTTCTCCCTCTACTATTTTTTCTCTTATCCTTTCTCTCCTGTTATTTCTTTCTTTTCAATCGGCAACATCTTTTTTGTTTTTCAAATTTCTGCTTCTTTGTTTACGGTATTCGTACGTATTGGCAAGTGGTGGTGGTATCTCTACGTGTGAAGGGAGTTTTCTCAGAATCGTTAGATCGGTTTCTTTTTGTATTCTAATAACAAAATTTGTAATTTGACAGTAGAAAAACGATAAGGTCGTGACTTTACTCTCATGGAATCGTAGTCAACCGTTCGTAGCGTTGGGGTAAATGCAGGACACTCGAATTGAATTTGTTGCCAGTTTTTTAATTTTGAATTATTGTGTTCTAAGACTGAATTGGGACTTTGAAAATGTCAGTTATAGGTTTTGGAAAGCTCAGGTGTATTTTCGCATCAAACGATACCAGGGGTGTACCCGAATCGTAGAAAAACGAGGTTCGACAAAAGCCGATAAACGAATCTGTCAATGCCACACGGGCGTGTGGTCACCCGTGTGGTAGGCTGTGTGCAACGACATGGCCGTGTGATCGACGAAGGCTAGGTCGTGCGCAAGATACGGCCGTGTGAGGGTCAGAGTGTAGCCGTGTGAGCCATATGGGCTAGATCAAATTGGGTGTGTAGGCCCACACGGGCACACCACACGGGCGTGTGATATCTGGGCCAGGCCGTGTGATCCATAAGGGCGAGGCCAATCTGGACGTGTGGCCACACGGGTGTGTGGGCCCGTTATACTAAAATTTTCTATAGGGTCGCATGGGACGTCCTAATTGACTGTGGACCTACCGTAGGGTCGGTAAAGGCTTACTGAACCCTAAATCTATGTGTTCAGTTAAACTGATGTATTGTTGTGAGCATGCCTATATTTGTTTATTTGTTATCTGTTTATGAAAGCATGTTATGCATGATTTGTTTGTTAATTATGTATGCATATTATGAGACTTTGATTGGGGTGGAATGATATATATTGGAGGAAGTGTTCCGAAGGGCAGATTATGCCTAATATCTGGCACCACAGCTGCATTATATCTGATATGTGCCGCATCGGTATAGCGTGGTGTGTAGGGTTGGGTGGGTGTTTTAAACCCCACATTGTGTGTAGAGATGGTCAGAGATGGTGTGTAGAGGATGGGGGTAGGATTCTGTTATCTGATTTGCATATCTGTAACAATATTTGTATCTGAAATGGGCTCAGGCCTGAATCTGTAACTGTATCTGACATGGGCTCAGGCCCGATTGTGAATCTGTCTGATTTGTGATATTCTGTATTTATACATGCTTAACTCTGCTGGGTTACACACTAAGTTTACGTAAACTCACCCATTTTCTATTTTTCTGTACAGGTAACCCACAGTCATAGGCGGATCGGTACAGCAGAGGACTTGACGGTGACCACTCGCCAAAACTGTTCTATTAGTTTTAATTTTATTTTAGTTTGGTGTTAAGATTTGAGAGTTGTAATTTCTGGGACTCTCTGGACTGTTTAAACTGTTAGGCTTTGGTTTTAGGATTTTTGGGATTTAACTTACTTTTCACTATGACGGTTTTTATCTAAAAAGATGTTTTCTAAAAAAATATCGAACGGTTTTTCCTAAACTTGACGATTTTATAAGCTTCCGCTAAAAACACGTTTTATCCTTAAGTGACCAAATGAAAGAGAGCTCTAAAATTAATAAAAGCGATAAAGGCTAAATGAACTGGAAAGATTTGAACTTAACGACAATTGTTTTCCAACCCATTTCAAGTGACACCTCTAGATTCGGCCATAATGTTTAGGCTGGGTTTAGGGTGTTACATTTAGTGGTATCAGAGCCAGGTTGCAAAACCCGACTGTGAATTTTAGGTTCCAAAAAAGTTGGTTTTCAGAATTGGTTTTCAAATGATTTTAAACATTCCGATTAAGTATGTGGCATACCGAGTCTCCGGCGCCGATCCAGTAAGTATTTCTGATTTCTGATAAAAAATTCTGAAAACATGGTTGATAATTTACTTGAAGATACTATAGTTAGTACACTCTGAAACTGTAGTGAAACTGATAGAGACTAAAACTTTCGAAAAATATCGAGACTGATGCATAAAATTTTTAATATAGATAAAACTTCTAAGTCACAATGAGTGCACGAGGTATCCGTGGATGTGGTATTCGAGGCCGAGGTAGAGGCCGTAGGGGGCTCGAGCTGAATCCTCGTCTCTGGGCAGCATACCAAATCTAGACATGAGTAAGACACCTGTGTCACCTGCTACTGAGACGGGGTCTCAGAGTCGTTCGGCTGGGGACGACGCACTGTCCCAAGCCATGCTGATGATATTGGAGAGGGTCGTTGGACCCGATTCTGGATCTGGAGGCCGAGGGTCGGTAACTGAGCGACTCCGGTCTAATGGAGTAGAGTTGTTTAGGGATGTCACAGGAGTCACCCTTAATGTGGCTGAGTACTGGTTGGAGGCCACTGAGAGAATCATGGATGATCCGGATTTGTACCTCGAAAGAGAATTGAAGGTGCGATCTCCTTGCTTTGTGACGAAGTATATCAATGGTGGTTAACAATTAAGGAGGGCACTCAGCCTGACCGTCTGACTTGGAAGTTCTTTAAGACTACGTTTCAGAGCAAATATGTGGGGGCCAGTTACGTTGATTCTCGCAAGTGTAAATTTCTAAACCTCACGCAAGGTGACTGATCTGTAGCCGAGTATGAGGCTAAATTTCTAAGGTTGAGCCGCTACGCTCTAGGCATGGTGGCGTTTGAGTATGAGAGTTCTGTTCGATTTGAGGACGAGCTGAGAGATAATCTGAGGGTTTTGATTGCTCTGCAGAGGGAGCGTGTGTTTTCTGTTTTGGTAGAGAAGGCAAAGATTGCTGAGGATGTTAAGCATGCAGAGCGCCAGAACAGGAACCGTGAGAGAGATAAAAACAAGAGGGATTCAGAGCTCTCGAGTTCTGTGCAGAGGCCTAAGAAAAAGGCCAAATCTGATGGGCCAGTTAGAGTGGGGGCCCCTATTGTTTTTGTTGTTCCTACTAGGTTACAGCCATGTAGTGACTGTGGGAGATGCCATTCGGGCGAGTGCTGGAGGAGGATTGGGGCATACAAATTAGATGCAAGTTCCAGCTCCGGGTACTATACAGCCTCAAAGAGTAGTTCAGCAGCCACCTAGGGGCCGTGGTCAGGCTAAGGGTGGTAATGGTTTGGGCCGAGGGCAGAGAGCACCGGGCAGGGGTGCTAGTCAGACTGAGGCGAGGCAGCCTACTCTAGTTTATGTTGTATGTCACCGAGAGGACAGAGATACTCCTAACGTTATCACCGATACGTTCCTTATTTTTGATGTACCTTACTTTGCTCTAATAGACATATGATCTACCCATTCCTATATAACCTATTCTGTTTCCAAAAATCTGGGGTTATCGGTGGAGAGTACTTTTAGTAAGGTTACTGTGTTAAGTCTGTTGGGGCAGTCTGTTCAAGTTAGTAAACTGTTTAAGGATGTCCCGTTAGAGGTGCAAGGGGAGATATTTCTGGCTAATTTGATGGAGCTTCCGTTTGGAGAGTTCGATCTTATTCTGGGTATGGACTGGTTGGTGGAGCACCGAGCTAGTTTGTATTGCGCATCTAAGAGGGTCGTTCTGAGGACCAAGGATGATGTGGAGGTGGTTATGATTGGTGAGCGTTGAGACTATCTGTCGCATGTGATCTCCGCTCTAGTAGCTGAGAAACTAGTCCGGAAAGGATGTGAGGCGTACTTAGCCTATGTAAGTGTTCCGGATTCTGGGGACTCTTCTATTAAGAACATCAGAACAGTAAAGGACTTTTTAGACGTCTTTCCTAAGGAGTTATCGGGATTACCACTGAATCGAGAAGTGGAATTTGGGATTGAGCTTCTTCTGAGTACAGCTCCGGTGTCCATCGCTCCCTACCGTGTGACACCGAATGAGCTTACAGAGCTTAAAGCTCAACTACATGAACTTTTGGACCGTGGTTTCATCCATCCGAGTGTGTCTCCTTGGGGAGCACCAGTTCTGTTTGTTAAGAAGAAGGATCGGACCATGAGAATGTGTATAGATTATCGACAGTTGAACAATTTGACCATTAAGAATAAGTATCCCCTTTGAACAATTTGAACAATAGTGACTTATTTGATCAGTTCCGATGGGCTTCTGTATTCTCTAAGATCAATCTCTATTCAGGGTATCACCATTTGAGTGTTAAGGAGGTGGATGTGCATAAGACTGTATTTAGGACTCGTTATGGACCTTATGAGTTCCTAGTGATGCCTTTCGGGTTGACGAATCCACCGGACGCAATTATGGATCTGATGAACCGAGTATTTTAGCCCTATCTGGATCAGTTTATCGTGGTCTTCATCGACGATAATCTGGTTTACTCTAAGACTGAAGATAAGTATGATGAGTATCTTAGAGTAGTGCTTCAAATTCTGCGTGAGAAGCAACTTTACGCTAAGCTAAGCAAGTGTGAGTTCTTGCTTTGTGAAGTAACTTTTCTGGGGCATGTGGTTTCTGCTGAGGGGATTCGTGTAGATCCTAGAAAGATCGAGGCTGTGCTGGACTGGAAACAGCCTAAGAATGCATCTGAGATCTGTAGCTTCCTGGGTTTGGCGGGATATTATCATCGTTTTGTCGAGGGGTTCTCTTTAATTGCTGCACCATTAACTAAGTTTCTGCGTAAGGGTGTACTGTTTGTCTGGACTGATGCGCAGCAATCAAGCTTTGAGAAGCTCAAATCTGTTCTGACTCAGGCTCCTGTTCTAATACAGCCTGAATCTAGGAAGGAGTTTGTGGTATATAGTGATGCGTCGCATGTCAGCTTGGGTTATGTTCTGATGCAGGATGGTAAGGTTGTGGCTTATACATCCCGTCAGCTTAAAACACACGAGGGGAACTATCCGATGCATGATCTCGAGTTGGCTACTGTGGTCTTTGCACTGAAATTTGGAGGCACTATCTGTATGGTGAGAGGTGTATCACCTACACTGATCACAAGAGCCTCAAGTATCTCCTTACTCAGAAGGAGTTGAACCTTAGGCAGCGTCGTTGGATTTAGCTACTCAAAGATTATGACTGTACTATCGAGTATCATCCTGGTAAGGCCAATGTGGTTGCCGATGCTCTAAGCCAAAGAGCGATGTCTAGTTTAAGGGTGATGTTTGCTCACCTTAGTCTGTTTGATGATGGGAGTCTATTAGCCGAGTTGCAGGTTAAGCCGACTTGGATTGAGTAGATTCGAGATAAACAGTTAGTGGATGAGACTCTAGGTGTACAATTTCGTCAGGTGGAGAGTGGTACTACTTCTAATTTTGGGTTAAACAGTGATGGTGTGTTATGTTTTCGAGGACAAATTTATGTACCGAACGATGAGGATCTGAGGCAGTCGATTCTGAGGGAGGCGCATAGTAGCCCTTTTGCTATGCATCCCGGCGATAATAAGATGTATCGCGACCTTCATAGTTATACTGGTGGCCGGGTTTGAAGCATGAGGTTACTGACTTTGTGGCTCGATGTCTGACGTGCCAGCAAGTTAAGGCTGAGCACCAGTTGCCTCCGAGTTTATTACAGCCGATTAAGATTCCCCTTTGGAAGTGGGAACGTGTGACAATGAACTTTGTTAGTGGGTTGCCCTTGACACCCACTAAGAAGGATTCTATTTGGGTCATCGTGGATCGATTGACCAAGTCTACTCACTTTATTCTGGTCTGAACTGATTATTCTCTGCAGAAGCTAGCGAAGTTGTATATTTCCGAGATAGTTAGACTGCATGGGGTTCCAGTGTCGATTATTTCTGATAGAGATCCTCGTTTTACATCTCGATTCTGGAAGAAGTTACATGAAGCTCTATGGTCGAGATTGGACTTTAGTACTGCATTCCATCCTCAGACAGATGGTCAACCTGAGAGGGTGATTTAGATACTGGAAGATATGCTTTTGAGCTGTGTGATAGATTTCCGAGGTAGTTCGGAGGATTATCTGCCACTGGCTGAGTTCGCCTATAATAATAGTTTCCAGTCAAGCATTCAGATGGCACTTTACGAGGCTCTGTATGGTCGTAAGTGTCGTACTCCTTTGTGTTGGACTGAGTTGGGCGAACGTCGAGTTTTGGGTCCTGAGTTGGTTTCTAAGACTGAGGATAAAGTTTGACTGATCCGGGATCGTCTGGAAGCGGCTTCTGATAGACAGAAATCATATGCAGATCTGAAGAGGCATGAGATTGAGTATTCGGTGGGGGACTTCGTGTTTCTTAAGGTCTCTCTGTGGAAGAAAGTTCTAAGGTTCGGTCAGAGGGGCAAGCTGAGCCTTAGGTTTATTGGACCGTACCGAATTCTGAAGTGTGTGGGACCAGTTGCCTATCAGTTAGAGTTGCCCCCTGAACTGGACCGTATTCATGATGTGTTTCACGTCTCGATGTTGAGGCGGTATCGTTCTGATCCATCCCATGTTTCCTCAGTTGAGGAGATCGAGGTTAGGCCAGATTTGACCTTTGAGGAGGAACCGGTTCAGATTCTGGATCGCGATGTTAAGGTTCTGAAGAGGAAATCCATTCCGTTAGTGAAGGTGCTGTGGCGGAATCATAGCACTGAGGTGGCCACGTGGGAACCTGAGGACTCGATGCCTCAGCAGTATCCTAATCTATTCTGATCAGGTAAATTTTGAGGTCGAAATTTCTTTTAGGGGGTGGAGTTGTAACGCCCCAAAATTTCTATCTTATTTCTGTGAAATCTTGACACAACTGTGTATATACTTCAGTGGTTAAGTGTTCTGGGTGTGTGTGAGAGGTCACAAGTTCAAGTCCTACCTTTGGAAAATTTTGATATTTTTCTGATCTAAACCTTGTCTTTGGGGAGTGGGCTTGTATTTTATTATTTGTAGAATCATATCAAAATGAGCCTGCTGGTTTGAGTGGTAAGGGAGTTTGTGTGTTGTGTGGAGGTCCTGTGTTTGAAACCCTGCGCAAGCGTGGGGTTTTATTTTTGGTCAGTTATGGGACAGAGTTTTGGTGCAGTTAAAATTCTAATAATGAGTGGTTATGATAGTGTAGGTAGTGGGATTTGGGTAACAATCAGTTTTCCCAAAAAATCTCTCTGCTTGAAAAACTGGCGTTTCTTTCTTCTCCCTCTACTGTTTTTTTCTCTCATCCTTTCTCTCATGTTATTTCTTTCTTTTCAATCAGCAGCATCCTTTTTGTTTTTCGAATTGCTGCTTCTATGTTCACGGTATTCGTACGTATTGGTAAGTGGTGGTGGTATCTCTGCGTGTGAAGGGAGTTTTCTTAGAATTGTTAGATCGGTTTCTTTTTGCATTCTAATAATGAAATTTGTAATTTGACAACAGCAAATCGATAAGGTCGTGACTTTACTTTCGCGGAATCATAGTCAACCGTTTGGAGAGTTAGGGTAAGTGTAGGACACTCGAATTGAATTTGTTGTTGGTTTTGTAATTTCAAATTATTGTGTTCTAAGACTAAGTTGGGACTTTGAAAATGTCGGTTATAGGTTCTGGAAGGCTCGGGTGTATTTTCGCATCAAATGATACCAGGTGTGTACCCGAATCGCAAAAAAATGAAGTTCAACAAAAGCCGAAAAATGAATATGTCGATGCCACACGGGCGTGCGGTCACCCATGTGGTAGGTCGTGTGCGACGACACGGCCGTGTGATCGAAAAAGGCCAGGCCGTGCGCAAGACAAGGCCGTGTGAAGGTCGGAGTGTGGCCGTTTGAGCCACACGGGCTAGATCAAATTGGACGTGTGGGCCATACGGGCGTGTAGGCCCACACGGGCACGCCACACAGGCGTGTGATATCTGGGCAAGGCCAATCTGGGCGTGTGGGGCACACGGGCGTGTAGGCCCACACGGGCATGTGGGCCCGTTGTACTGAAATTTTCTGTAGGGTCGTACGAGACGTCCCAATTGACTGTGGACCTACCGTAGGGTCCGTAAATGCTTACTAAACCCTAAATCTATGTGTTCAGTTAAACCGATGTATTGTTATGAGCATGCCTATATTTGTTTATCTGTTATCTATTTATGAAAGCATGTTACGCATGATTTGTTTGTTAATTTTGTATGCATGTTCTGAGACTTTGATTGGGGTGGGATGATATATATTGGAGGAAGTGTTCCGAAAGGCAGATTATGCTTAATATCTGGCAGCACAGCTGCATTATATCTGATATGTGCCACATCGGTACAGCGTGGTGTGTAGGGTTGGGTGGGTGTTTTAAACCCCACATGGTGTGTAGGGATGGTCGGAGATGGTGTGTAGAGGATGGGGTAGGATTACATTATCGATTTGCATATCAGAATCAGATGCAGATCTGAAATGGGTTCAGCCCGAATCAGAATCAGATCTCATATGGGCTCGAGCTCGATTGTTAATTTGTCTTATTTGTGATATTCTGTATTTATACATGCTTAACTCTATTGGGTTACACACTGAGTTTACGTAAACTCACCCATTTTCTGTTTGTCTGTACAGGTAGCCCACAGTCTTAGGTGGATCGGTGCAGCGGAGGACTCGATGGTGACCACTCACCAAAACTGTTTTATTAGTTTTAATTTTATTTTTGTTTGGCGTTAAGATTTGAGAGTTGTAATTTCTGGGACTTTTTGGACTGTTTTAAACTGCTAGGCTTTGGTTTTGGGGTTTTTGGGATTTAACTTACTTTTCACTATGACGGTTTTTATCTAAAAAGATGTTTTCTAAAAAAATATCGAACATTTTTTCCTAAACTTAACGATTTTATAAGCTTTCGCTAAAAACACGTTTTATCCATAAGTGACAAAATGAAAGAGAACTCTAAAATTAATAAAAGCGATAAAGGCTAAATGAACTGGAAAGATTTGAACTTAACGACAACAGTTTTCCAACTCATTTCAAGTTGACACATTCGGATTCGGCCATAATGTCTAGGTCAGGTTTGGGGTGTTACATGGTGTATGAATTCTATCCGTCCTTGAAAATAAGGAAGAATAATAAAACTTCGAATGTCGAATATTGACATGTAATGGTTAGGGGAAAAGATGTCCTTGTTACTCACTGGGAGATTTGCAATTATTATAATGCTTCGTACTTTGTGTCAGATGCGCTTGATGATTTAGATATTTATTATTTTTGAGGTATCGATATGGATGCTATTCACAAATACCTCACCGAGGGGAGAGGCGTTTGGAAACACCAACCGAACATGAACATTCCCTTATCGTTTAATCAAACAATCACTTTTCTGATTGCCAAAATGTGGATGCAATTTCTTTGTACTCACATATCACCGTCCTTTAATGTCTCTAACGTTAATGCTTTCCGAGTTGTTCTTCTTTACTCCATTTTGCAGCGTAGACATGTTTTCATGGGCAAGAGGATCTGCTAGTCCATGCTTACTTGCATCAGTCGCAAGAAGGTTGGAATATTTTAGTTGCACCTCGTGACTGCCCTGTACAAGAAGGTAAAGGTTCTGATATCCTCGACGGAGTAACTTGTGAAGCCAATAAAGAGCTTCATCGGCAATTCGCTCTATACCCAGTACGTTGAGCTTCAATGAAAACAAATTACCGAATGGAACCAACGTCGAAAGCATACGATGGATGTCTCGCAATCTCTGAAAAGGAAAATTAAATAGAAGAGCCAATCAAGTCAAGGGCTCAATGATTTGCCCGACATGGAGTGGGTAATATGGTGGATGCAAGAGATGTCCCAGTGGGAATTGACTATGCCTTGTGGTACGGAATGCCAGTACCTAATCAACCACCGAACAAGTACCTAGTTATGCAATTCTATGGGCACATTGAGTACGAGGAAGGGGAGGAGGAGGAAGAAGATGTAGATGTTGGGGAAGAAGGAGAAGAGCCAGCCCATGACTACGACTTCAATGATGCGTTCCTACCAGAACAACCATCAGTCAGAGGAGTCAAATTTCGCAACTCGAGCCAAAGTAGCTCGACCCAATCTGGGAGTATGAGGGCCACCGAGACAGCTGCGGATTGTGGGAAGGACACCAATCATTGCGGATGATTGGAAAGCATCCGATTTTGATTAAAAATGAATTTTGATTTATTTTTTTTATTTTGGGACTGCATAATTCTAATTTGGATGATTTTATTTTTATTTTCTTTATTTAGTTTATAAAAAAATTGTGTTTATTATGTGTAAGGGTGAGCATTCGATCAAATCGAATCGAATCGAATAAAAAATTACGAATTAATCGAGTTGGCGAATCCTATTTTATCATCCTAACTCGATTTGAAATTTTCTCAAATCGAATCAAGTGAGATGGAATTCGAATCGAATCAAACAAATCGAATATATTTGTTCGAGTTAAATTAAAAAATGACTTTTGTGTTTTTTATTTGGCTGAATGACAAAGTTGGCCACTAACGTTTACATGTTTCTTCAAAATGGCCTTAATTTTTTTTTTGAGCCCTTTTTGGCTATCAACCTTTATTATTTTTTTCAAAATGTTTTTTTTAATAGATTTGATGAAAATACCATTAAAAAAGTTAACAGGATGATGTGGAATTTCATATGTGCAATATTTTTAATGAGATATAATCTATTACTTAGATAATACAATAAAATAATTACATGTGAAAAATGATAAAATAAATAAATAATTTATGAAGTTAAAAAAATAACTCTTAATTTAAAGAAAATAAACATAATTATCTAAAAATAGGTTTCAAAATGAATGGACACAATATTTTCGGTTTGATTTATTAATTATCTTTTTGAAACCTCTCAGTAAATAAACGTATGCATTCATTCTGAAAACTTTTTTTAGATAATTACTTTTATTTTCTTTAAGTTAAGAATTATTTTCTTAAATGTCATGTATGATTTATTTATTTTATTACTTTTCACTTGTAATTATCTTATTGGGTTATCTAAGTAATAAATTACATCTCATTAAAAATATTTCACATCATCCTAGTTAATTTTTTTTTTAATGGTACTTTCATCAAATCTTTTAGAAAAAACAATTTGAAAAAAAAAATCAAAGGTTGGTGGCTAAAAAAGATCAAAAATACAATTAGAGCCATTTTGACATAACATGTAAACATTAGTGGCCAAATTTGTCATTAAGCTTTTTTATTTTTATGTAATATTTTTTTAAATATTTTTGTTTAAAGTTTTTAACTATGATCATATAAAAAAATTTGAAGTAAACAAGTGAACAAATAAAAACAATTGATGAAAAAGAATGAGAGAATTTTTATTTTGGGGTAAAAGGGAGAAATAAAAAATTTTGGGGGGATTTTGATTTTTGGGAGTAAAATGAGGAGGAAAAGTAAAGATTTTTGGGGTTAAGGGGGAATAAAATATTTTTGGGGGTTAGGGGGAATAAAATATTTGTGGGGGATTTTAATTTTGGGGGGTAAAAGTGGAGAGGGAAAGTAAAAAAACTTTAAAGAGATGGGGTGGTAGGGTAGATCGGGGGGGATTGGGGGTATTTGAGGGAAGGGATAGTTTGATATTCGGTTTATTCGAACTTAAAAACTTAACTCGATTTGAATTCAAAATTCGAAAAAAAAATTGAGTTGACTCGATTAACTCAGTT
Source organism: Gossypium sturtianum (assembly GCA_025698515.1). Classification (NCBI taxonomy): domain Eukaryota; kingdom Viridiplantae; phylum Streptophyta; class Magnoliopsida; order Malvales; family Malvaceae; genus Gossypium; species Gossypium sturtianum. The sequence continues at coordinate 55,002,871 of CM046949.1, read as the reverse complement.
AACTCGATTCGAATAATTTAAAATTCTATTTTTATTTTTATTTTTTTGAGTTGAATCAAATTTTGCTCACCCCTAATTCTATGTAGAAACCCCATAAATTAGGCGGCACTACAAATCGAAGCTAAATCGGCACAAGGAGGACAAGCCAACTACATTTGAGGAGTTTCAACGCTTAAACCGGGTAGTCTCTTGTCTTATCTTTTGGGTGCACATTAGGGATAATGTGCCAAATAAAGTGTGGGGGTAACATAGAATTTTTCAAAAAAAATCAAAATCAAAATTTTTAATTTTTTATTACTTGATTTTAATTGTTTTCGTAGTTTAATTTTAATTTGGTGTGCTTGTTTGTGCGTGAGCTTGTAAAAATACAAGTGATTGGTTAGGAGTATGTAAATAGGATTTTGTATTTATACTATAAATTTAGTTTGATAGTAATTGATTTTAGGCTGTTTAGTATTAAAATATTCAGTTCACTTTATTACATTGTAAATAGGTGAAAGTGTGTCAAGTATACCAAATGAAAAATAAGTATATAAAAAACATATATGTTTGTTTGATTTATAAGGTGCTAGAATGTTAAAATTTAGTTAATTGATTCCATGATTTGAGACGTTTAAGGATGACCTAAGGCATTGTTTGGTCACCACTAGAGCCTTAAAACCAGTCTTATATGTAAATCCCCTAGTACCTAATTTTTTAGCCTAATTTCATTTTCTTGATGAACCTCAAATGAAACCAAGAGCCTAATGCATAATTTCTTGATCCTTTTTCTTTTTGGTCCCAACACGAATTTAGACGTCGGGCCATTAATATTGAGGGTTAGGTAGATATATCACGGAGGGATATAATAGTATAGTTAGTATAATATTCTTGCAAAGTTGTGCATGAATGAAGAAAATTCAAGTTTAGAAAAACTTTGTAAACGCCAAAGCCATGCGAGAAAATCTCGAGTGAACAAATGCAAAGTGAGTAGAAAAGGAAAAGAAAGAAAAAAAAATAAAAAAGAAATAAAATACTTAGTTTTGCACAAAAGACTCGCTAAGATGATTGTACTCATGAATACTATATTCTACCTTTGGAAATGGAAAGAAAAGGAAGGCGAGAGAAGTGGAGTTAAGGTGGTGAGCTATGGTATATATTTGGGGTAGTATTGGGGTCAATATAATGTGTCAAACTATTTTTTGTGCTTAAACTGTTTTGTAAAGTCAATTCTTCAAGTCTGAACCAACCTAAGCCGCAGAACGTTACAAGTTGAAAAGTTCTATGTGACCTAAGTGATACAACTCATGGATGAAAATTAGACTAAATATTGACATTTCTGGCCACTTGTATTATTCAAACATAAATGTAAATTTTTAGTACATGTTTTGATTGAATACTATGCTTAACATTCTTGAATTTGTTTACCTTGTAACCTAGTGAACTAACATGTTTGATATTGAAAATTGAAAGTCAATTATATATCGTGCTAGAATTATGTGTTTAATTACATTGTCTTGTTTATATTGTTCCGAATTAGTCTCGTGTATTCAACATGCTTAAGCGCCATTTAGTTATTTTATTTTCGTATTTTTATGTGTTTTATTTTGTTGCTTGAGGACACGTAACAATTTAAGTGTGGGGGAGTTTGATCTGTCACAATTCCTTGTGGCAAATTAGAGTCCTTTTGGCACTTAACGAGTTTGTTTTCTAGCTCATTTACATATTTTTATTGCGTTTTTAGTTTTTATTAGCTTATGTTTAATTTCCATAAAATAAGCATTTTTACACAATTTTTAGCCATATGATGACCTAATGGGCCAATACGAGCCTAGGGATGAACTAACGAGCCAATCAAGTGTGCAGGATATTGATTTTGGGCTTAGAAAGTGAAGGACAAAGGCAGCATCGCGACACCAGGCTGTGGCAACATCGAACTTCGAAGCCAAGGAATTTAGCCCCAAAAGGCAGTGTCCCAACACCAGACGGCGAATCATACTAATTTAATCAAGGGTGTTTTAGTTTGTATAATAAATATTTATCAGTTTTTAGGGTTGTAATTAACCTAATTAGGTCAAACAATTTTGGCTATAAATAGCTGTGTTTAGCCTCACCTTAGAAGGCTTCACCAAGTGAGCTACTTAGTTTAGTTTTAGGGTTTTTAGTTTTAGTTTTTCTTTTCTTTCAATTTAGTTCTTTTTATGTTATAAACAGAATTTGTTCTTTTTTTAACTTGATTCGATTTTGATCCAAGCATTTAATTAAATAATTTTTATTTATTTCTTTTTTGCTTTCAATTGAAATCGGGATTATCTTCGCGACTGTCAAAGGAAATTCGGCTTTTGGGTGCAAATCGACATCTAAATGGATTTATTCTCTTATTCTGTTTTTCTATTTAATTTTCTGCTTTGCATGATAAATATGAAATTAGGGATAATTGCACCTAGATCCATGAGTAGTTTCCTTAGGGATATTAACGAACAGATGTGGTAATAATTAACGAACGAATTAGGGTTTGAATTTGAGTTAGTTGGTTTGAATTATGTGCTATTAAACCCTAGGATTGACAACCCTAGAAAGTAATTTAGGATAAACAAGATTGAGAGATAAGTTTACCGAAGAAATCATAATTTATCTCGGTCAAGAAAGTAGGGTCGAGAGATAAGCATGTATTGGTCGATTAGTTAATTAGTTAGAGGCCAAGAGGTAATAACTAGTTAATTAATAGCTAATTCAATAAAACCTGAGTTCTGAAGTTAATTAGGAACACTGAAGTGAGTTAATCTCCTGCCCAGTTTATTGGATTAATTTCGATTGTTAAATTCATTATCTTTAATTTTAGTTAATTTATGTTATTTTGATTAATTATTTTATTTTGATTTTTTGTAATATAATTTTAGATTATTACTATTTAGTCCTGTTAGTGTAGAAAATTAATCTTAGTTTAATTCAACCTCCCTTGGGTACGATCCTCAAAATACTTCCTGGAGTGTTTTATTGTAACACTTTTCTATATTATAATTTGACCCATATACTTGTGAACACCGCTGCTATGTTGTTTATCTTTTTGCTGTAGTATTTCCAGTCCAAACGTTCGCACGTTTGGTGGCAATCAATGATCTCTATGACTAAGTTGTGGGTGCAATTTATTTGTACTCAAATATACCCTACTGTGAATGGTTCTATCATCCCCACCTTTTTAGCTACTATGATATACACTGTTTTGCAGAAGGAAAAGCTCTGTGTTGGAACGTGGATATATAGAAGCATAAATCGTTGTATTAAAAAAGAGAAACCGGGGCTACTCTTTCCGCATCTTGTAACAACCCTATATAAAAAGGAAAAGGTCCCTATGGGCAGGTCTGAACTATTGTTGCGCCCAACAATGAATTCAATCGGAAACTCCATTTATAAATAACCCCTCGCATCGCATCACAAACAAGTCATCAAATGGAATAAAAAAAAATCAAACACAACGAAAAGAAGACCTGTAACACCCCTTACCTGGGTTCTACGCCGGAACCGGGCCCGAGGCGTTACCGAACTCAAACCACTTGATCGCCACTTAGGCTCATCGTAACTACTCTCTGAAGTCATCTCAACAACCTCATTCTCGACTTACGAGGCCTCACTCATACACACGAGGGCTCTCGAGACTAAACTGGAACTTTTTCCAATCTTAATTTTTTATTCTTTTATACAGGTCTCACACGCCCGTGCAAGATTAGACACGCCCGTCCATGGACACACACGCCCATGTCCCCAAACCGTGCCTAAAAACCCCAGCATTCTGCCAATGCCCCACGGCCAAGGCACACGCTCGTGCTTACCACCCGTGGTGCACACTGACTACCTTAACACGGCCTAGAGTCTAGACACACGCCCGTGTAGCCAGCCCATGGCCAACACTGATTAACACACACGTTCTAGGCACACGCCCGTGTGACTAGTCCGTGGTCTATTCTGATTTACAAAACTAACATGCAAGGGACGCACGGCCAAGTTACACGCTCGTGGACTGACCGTGTGTCTCACATGGTATAGACACACGCCCGTGTGTCTATCCACATGGACAAGAACAAAGCTATGTGCCAAGTTCTTTTCACCCTTCTAGCATACACAATCATGCACTCATTCAACACATCCATAATCAACTCAAAATCTTGCAATCTCACATAGATAACTACATCTTTTCATATAATAAAGTGCCAACAACTATGGCATTATACAAAATAGATTATCCATCTAAAGGCCAACACATCATAGCCATATACAACAAAATTCACTAACTTGTCTAGCCCCTATACATGCCATATACAAAACATTGAGTCTCATGTACCAGAGTGTGCTGATAGTGTGGGCGATCTTCCAATTGATCCTCGTATCTCGATTCAACACTTTTGCTCTATAAGACAAGGGAAAAGAAAGGGAGTAAGCTTTGAGCTTAGTAAGTTTACACATAAACAATTAAGCACCATAGTAAAAGCTAAACAACAATTAGCATTATACTAATATATAATGTACAACTATGCTTACTCTTTCTATCCCTTACCACATTTCCAACACATCATGAGTCACTTACTCATAACCATTGACATGCACCCATGCATTCAATATCGCATTTACACAATATACAACACATCATTATTTCTCGATAATACATCCACACAGCTAATCCACACAGCTAATGTCTCGGTGGTTTCGCACTTAGCCCACCACAATCAATTAATAAGGTAGTATCGCACTTAGCCTACCATAAAGGTAATCGTAGTGGTTTCGCACATAGCCCACTAGACAATATACCTAAGGATAGCATCACACATAGCCAGCTCATCGTTAATATGCATTAGGATGGTATCGCACTTAGCCCACCATTTAGCATTATCACAACACATTCACAAATCTACTTACTTAATCATTCATCCATCCATTTCACTTGAACCACATAGGTTCTCAATCATTCACAACCATGCTATACACTATCTAGCATTAACAAATTGTAAGTATGAATGCATTGTTTATGCATAGACTTACCTCGGTACTCAAAAGTATTGAGACTTGCAATTTAGTCCACCACCTTGCTTTTGCCTCGGTTTCGATCCAGGCTTTGCCTTTCTTGATCTATAATGAATAAATAAGCTTACTCAATACACACATTGACTAGATTGACCCTTATCTCATACTTTAGCAAAATTACTATTTTGCCCCTAAACTTTCTCATATTTACACTTTAGCCCCAAAGGCTCGTAAAGTGATTTTTATTCAACTTTCTAGTCTTTCATGCTTAGTAGAACCACTTATTCAACTAAAGCTATCATCAATTCTCACTAAAACACACATGTATGACCAAACTTAAGATTTTCACAATCAAGTCCCTACATGCATTTTCATGGAAAATCACTTAACAAAAGATGTTTCTACTACATCAAGCTTTCATAATCTTCCATAAAATATCAACATACATGCATGTCATACATGACCACATTTTTGAACATCCATTTTAGCTCATCAAATAGCTAAAAATAGCTTACTCATGCTACTAGGACTTCAAAAATACAAAGAATATCAAAAACGAGGCTAGATGCACTTACTAGCAAGCTTGAAAATTTGAAGAACCCTAACAATGGCTCTTGGAATTTTCGGCAGCCTTGGGGAAGAAGATGAATGAATTTTGTCATCTTTTCTCCTATTTTAATCACTTATTTGTTAAATGACCAAAATGCCATTTTTGATAAACTTTCTATTTTAACTCATCCATGCCCAATTTTGTCCAAATATTAGAAATTGGAAAAATTGCTATTTAAGGACCTCTAATTAATAATCTAAAGCTATTTCACACAATTAGCTTCTAGAATCTCACATTTTGCAACTTTTGCAATTTAGTCCTTTTGGACAATTTAACCACAATTTCACAAAATTGCTTCATGAAACTTTCACACTAGCATGCATACATAGCATAAACCTCAAAAACTCATTCATAAACCTTGGATTTATGGTCTCACACCACTATTCCGACTAAGCCCTAAACTGGGATGTTACAAGACCCACAATCTCGGAAAATAAAAAGGGTAGCAGAAAGTCAACAAAATCAGGATAGCAACCATATTCTCGATTCTAAATGGAAGTATGATGGATGAAAGAGAAAAGGGTCGTTATACGAGGATTATGCATGGAGACACAGCCTGAGGATGCTACAACTCCCATCAATCAAATATGGGACAATACAAGAGAAAAACAACAAGGAGGAGGATCCAGAAGAAAACAACGAGGAGAAAATTAACAACGGCGGAGACATGGAAAGAGTCGGAACTAGATTCTGACTAAATTTGTGATTTATTTTGATGTTTCTTTTTATTACATGCATTTTATTTTATTTTGGTACCGTAGTTAATTTTGGATTCGGATGGTTTTATTTTCTTTTATCTTTTAGATTGATTTATTAAAGAAACTCTGTGTTAATTCTGTGTAGAAACCTCACACATTATAAGGCACTACAATTTGGAGCTAAACCAGCACGAGGAGGACCACGCGACTACTCTCGTGGCACTTCCAAGTTAAAATTGAGTAGTCTTTTCTCTTATCTTTTGGGTGCACATTAGAAACAATGTGCCAAATAAAGTGTGGGAGGTAATAGAATTTTTTTTCAATTTTTTAAATTACTTGTTTTATTTTTTTAGTAGTTAATTTTAATTTGTGCATGCTTCTTTGTGCTCGAGCTTGTAGGAATACAAATGATTGGTTAGGAGCATGTAGGATTTTGTGTATAAACTATAGATTTAGCTCGATAGTAAATGACTTTAGGTTGTTTAATATTACACTAATTAGTTCACTTTGTTAAATTGTAAATAGGTGAAAGTGTGTTAAGAATACCAAATGAAAAATAAGTACATAAAAAGTGTAACAGCCTATTTTCGATAAAGTCGGAACAGTGGTTTCAAGACCACGGATCTGAGTCCAGAAAGAAAAAATTATTTTAATACTATTTTATGATCTAAAGTATCATAATAATATTGTGTGAAAATTTCGTAAAGAAATTTTATCGATTACATGTTTAATTTGATAAAGGACCAAATTGCACAAAGTGCAAAAGTTGAGTTCTAATAGCTAAAGGGATTAAATAGCTATAGAACTTTAAATTGGAGGTCCTTATATGGTAATTAGACTATTAAAAATGCTTAGTTGTTAAGGATGATGATTCATCCATGGGAAATAAAATAAAGAAAAGGATGAAATGGGAAAGATGAAAAATAAAAGGTGATAAATTAATTAAATAACAAAATATCATCATTTTATGTCATCTTCTTCCCCAAAATACATGGAAACCCTAGGAAAGAGAAAGCAAGCTTTCTTGGCTCAATTGGGTAAGTAATCTTGTCCCGTTTTTAGTAATTTTTATATTTTCGTGATCGGGATAACTTAATCTATCTATTTTGGGGGTTAATTTGTAAAGTTATCAAAGTATGAAAATTTTTCCATGGATGAATATGCTGAAATTTTGAAATTTATGGTAGAATATGAAAGGTTGTTGATAGATAAACAACTTTTACAAAGTGAATTTTGATGAAAACATGATTTAGGGACTAAATTGAAAAGTCGTAAAATTCATGGAAAATTTCTGAATGTTATGAAATACATGGGCTGTAAATGTTACATGTAAAAATCAGCTAGGCTTGGAACAAGGATTAAATTGCATGAATTTCATTTTCCGAGCCTAGGGACGAAATCGTCATTAATTAAAAGTTTAGGGGCAAATCGATAATTTTGCCTAAGATGTGAATTAGACTGAATTGAGTTTAAATTGTATTAAATTGATGTTAAATTTACTCGTATAGATCTGGATAGACCAAATTCAAAGTTAGAAAAAGGAAAAGAGAAAAATGTCAGATTAGTAGATTTTACGTACACGAACATTTGTCGAGGTAAGTTCGTGTAACTAAATTGTGTATATTTATATACTTGAATTAAATGTTGTGTGTAAGTGAATTGTATAAATATTATATATATATATATATATGACATTGAAGACATATCCGACAAAGTCCGGTAAATGATAATGCCTGAAATAAATGATAATGCCTGATAAATGATAAATGATAAAAATGTTACTTTTATGCTTGAAATGAATGTGGAATGTGTTTATTTGAATTATATGAATATTATAGATGTATGAAATAATCACATGCCTGATAATGCCTGAAAAATTTTAAATCCCGTTTGAATAAATGAAAATCAATGGATACGTGATTTCCCGTAATGAATATAGTCCTACATATGTTGCAGACGAGATTTAGCTCAGACGAGTAATCCTGATAAAATCCCTCTCAAGCATCCTGATATATAGTTCCTGCGAGCATCCTGATCTGTAGTGATTTAACATGTGTTGCGCACTACCGCAGCTCTCTTTGAGTGTCCTGTTATGCGATCGGTTGTGATCCAGCATATGTTGCAGACACAAACGCAGCTCTTTGTGAGCATCCTGATGTGGCTCGCTTGAACTCTCTGAGATATGGTTATCCGGTGCTCCTGTTACATGGCTCTTTGTGAGCAAACCTGATAAGCTCTTCGTGAGTTACCTGATTAAAAGTTCTTTGTGAACTTCTTGATTGTGGCTCTTGTGAGCACTCCTGATTTAGCTCGGATAAGCTTCATGTTACATGGCTCATCTGAGCATCCTGATATATGGCTCGAGAGTGTGCTCCCTGGTTATGTGCCCTAACGGGTACCCCTGAATATGAATTGACGGATCCTGATTTGTACACCTCGAGTGTACTACCTGTGTATCCATCGATATTTCAGATAAATTCAAAGGGATAAATCTTGACATAAGAAGATATGATTAAGAAATGAGTTACTACACATATCTGCCTGAAATACATGAAAATGATGATACATGATATATGGAAATATGAGATGATGATATATGTACATGGAATTTATTTGATGATTATGTTCATCCATGATTATAGATTTGTACACCTTGAGTGTACTACTCGTCTAACATTGATATTTCGAATGATTTAATGGGTAAAGTTCCGACATGAAATAATCTGAACTCGAGATAAATTATTATGAATATGTACTTGAAATACAAATATATGGTTTATACATGTTATATGAATACGTGATATGGAAAGCAAATATATATATGAAAATTTGATTATTGTTGAGCCCATATATGTTTCTTGATGATATTGTGGAATGTATGACTAACAAGGGCAATAAGGATATGTGTAGGGCTTGAGATCAAATTGATTGAATTTTCCTTACATGTTTATCTTAAAATAGAATGAATGGTAAGTTAAATACCATGTTATACGAACTTACTAAGCATTATATGCTTACTCTACTTGATTTCCCTATTTTATAGTAAATCGGAAGCTCGTTGGATTGGAAGCTTGGCGGAGATCACTCACACTATCCATCGGCGCATTTCGGCATATATGGTAAATCAATTATGGTTATAATGGCATGTATAGGTTAATTGGCCATATTGGCATGTAAATGTAAATGGTTATTGTAATCTAGCCATTGGAATGGCTAGTGATGATTATGTTTTGGTATATATATATTGAGATTATTTCTTGGTAACAACATAAGTGTTTATTATTGATTGATTGAGATGGGTTAAACGAGTATGCCTATAAAAGGTAAGATTAAAAGCATGAATGCATGTAATAATATATCATGTTAGATGATAAAATTAGCTTGGTAATCATGTTGATATATGTGTGTAAGTGATTTAGCAGGTTGGTGGCAAGGTTTGGGTGAGAAATAAGGCTAGGAAATGGCCTTATTTTGTCCACACGGGTAGACACACGGGCGTGTGTCTTGACCGTGTGTGACACACGGCCTGGCACATAGGCATGTGGTTTGGCCATGTGTCCCCTATCTTAAAATTTAGAAATAGAATGCTCAAAATTTGGCACACGGGCAGAGACACGGGCATGTGTCTCAGTCATGTGTGCTACACGGCCTAGAACACGGGCGTGTGTCTCAGTCGTGTGTGCTACACAGCCTAGAACACGGGCGTGTGTCTTGACCATGTGAAACCTGCACCTTAATGTTTTGCTAGTCAGAGAGTTACACGGGCTAGGTACTCGTCCGTGTGACCTATTTCATACACCACATGGCCGAAGACATGGGTGTGTCACTTGGCCGTGTGGCTCACACGGTCTATCCACACGGGCGTATGACCCATGTATATGAGAGAAATTGTGAAATTTTGTGAAAAATTTCCTGAGTTCCCGATTTAGTCCCAACTTGATTCCAACGTTTATAATAGGCCTCAAGGGTCCATTCAAGGGACAATATGACTAGTTTCGACAATGAACAGTGTTTAACATGAATTATCTGTAATTATTCTGTAAACTTTGATAATACTCTATAACCCTGTTCCGACGACAGATACGAGTTAAGGGTGTTACAAAAAGCATATATGTTTGTTTGAATTATAGGTTGTCAGAATGTTAAAATTCAGTTAATAGAATCCATGTATCAAATTACTTAAGGATGACCTAAGGCATTGCTTGGTCACCACTAGAGCCAAAAACTGACTCTATGCATAAATTCCCTAGTACCTTATTTTGGGCTTAAATCCATTTTCTTGATGAACCGTGAATGAAACCATGAGCCTAATATATGATCTTTTGATCCTTTATTTTTGGTCCCAGCACAAACTTAGACGTCAAGCCATTGATATTGAGGGTCAGGTAGATACATAAAGGAGGTTTCAAAATAAGAAAAATTGTGAGTAAAAACTAAGGAATGGTATAGTGTAATGAGTGCATAATTCTTGCAAGCTTGTGCGTTAATGAAAATATCGAGTGAACAAAAGCATTGTGAGGGTTAAAAGCAAAGTGAAAGTTATAAAATAATAGAACGAATAAAAGCAAAGTGATTGAAACGAGAGTGAAATAGAGAAGTTTGAATAAAAAGAAAAATTTTTGCTCATTTTTGCACAAAAATCCACTAAGTTGATTATACTCATTAACACTATACTGTGACTTTAAAATGGAGAGAAAATGAAGGCGAGAGAAGTGGATATAAGGTGGTGAACTAAATGACATAATTGGGGTAGCATTGGGATCAATAAAATGTGTCAAATTATTTTCATGCTTAAACCATTTTGTATAGCCGGTTCTTCAATTTCGAACCAACCTAAGCCGCAGAACATTACAAGTCAAAAAGTCCTATGTGACCTGAGTGATATGTCATATGGGTGAAAATTAAACTAAATGTTGATAATTCTTGCCACTTGTATTCTCCAAACATAAATGTGTACTTGTGTATTTTGTTTAGATGGAATAATATGCTTGACATTCTTGATTTTTTTATTTATTTTTTTGCTTTGTAACCTAGTGAACTAACGTGTGAGATATTGAAAATTGGAAGTCACATACATATTGTAACACCCCTAACCCGTAACCGTTGCCGGAATAGGGTTAAGAGGTATTACCAAACAAACGGAAACATTCACAGTTATTTCATATCATGATTCAACAAAACAAATCAAAGTGTCCCTTAAATAGGTCTACGAGACCTTAAAAATGCTTTAGAAATAGGCCGGGACTAAATCGAACACATACGGGAGTTCTCGAAAATTTAAGAATTTTTTTTTCAAAGTTGCAGAGGTCACACGCCCGTGTGGGCAGGCCGTGTGCCTCCCACGGCCTTAGACATGCCCGTGTGTCTAAGCCATGTCAAAACAGGGCATACATACTTACTTGTCCACACGGCCTGAGACACACCCGTGTGCCTCACCCGTGGTCGACACTGACTTGCACCACACGGCCAGTCACACGCCCGTGTGTCTTGCCCGTGGTCAAGTTTGACTTGTGTTGAAATGCAACCACGAAGGACACGGTCGAGCTATACGCCCGTGTGCTCAATCGTGTGGGCAAATATAGGCCATTTGCAAGGCCAAAATGCCACCCACACTTTGATCATCCATACAAGTACCTACAATCATCATACCAAACACAATTTCGCAACCAAAAACATACCAAATAGTATCATTTTAAACTCATTCAATAACATTTCAATCATACCATCTTATATACTATTTAGCTTAACTTATTCACAAGTATTTCTAGACATGATTCATCACAAATTTACCATTTCATTATGACATCCATTCATCAAATATATATATACTTACTTTGCATCAATAAGCTTACCATAATTTTGACCATTTCACTAGCCATCAAAACATACCAAAACTAAGCATTCTAAAACATACTATTCATTCATTTCACAACCATTTATCTAGACTTATTACATAGCTATATACATAACACTCATTCTTTATTCATACCTAATTCTCTTGAATCAAATTATAGGAACTCACCAAAACAAATCATACTAAACATATCACACACACACACACATATATATATATATCATAACCAAAACTCATTAAAATTAAACATCATACTTAGCCATTTTTGCATGGCTATATATATATATACATGTCCCAAAACCAAACATTCTATCTATGCTATACATGCCATATGCCCACATTTATCTTAGTAAAATACCGAAAGAAACAGTCGATAGTGTGATAGGCTTTGCTGACGATCCCCGAGCTCGTAACGTGCCTTAAAAATCTATAAAACAGAGATAAACGAAAACACACACAGAGTAAGCTATTTGAGCTTAGTAAGTCTTAAGCAAAAACATATATAACAACAATTACATATTAACATTTTGTTAACAATGCCGAATATGTACAATTACATCAATAAGCCGAATCATATATATGTTCAAATAGGTTAACACAAAGTTCATATTCACATAACCCTTTGTCATTTCAAGTAACTAACTTACCTTGTTTCCATATGAACAAATAACTAACACATGCCTGAACCTGAAATTCAATTTCACATTCGGTCTTTACTTCACATTGCCCATTGAACCCTTCAAAATTAAAAAGGATACGCGGATAGTCGGAAGCTCGTACAATGCCAACGTCCTAGACGTGGTCTTACATGTAATCACATATCGATGCCATTATCCCAGACAGGGTCTTACACGAATCAAATACGATGCCAATGTCCCAGACATGGTCTTACACGTAAACACAAATCGATGCCAACGTCCCAGACGTGGTCTTACATGAAAACACATATCGGAGATCCTATGTCATGACATATGTATCCTAACTATTCCTAGGGTTCGTACGGGGCTTTCAGACATTGAATCTCGATCGGATCGAACTCGAAATATATCCCATTTGCTCAATACACATTCGGCCATACACAAATATATTCACAAAAGTTTCATTCATCATGTAACATATATATACTGTCAAATTTAACGACATTTATATGCTTATAGACTTACCTCGGATATCGACGGAAGAAATCAACTACTCGACTACTTTTGACTTCCCCCCGATCTAATTCCGTTTTCTTTCGTTCTTGATCTAAATAAATTCAAATTTAACTAATTTAATCACGCATTCATTCAATTTAATCCAAAAACACATAAATAGGCAAATTACCATTTTGCCCCTGACATTTTACACTTTTTGCAATTTAGTCCCTATTGCATAAAACACAAAATACACAAAATTTGCATATACTATGCTTAAGCTGAATATTCACAAGCTCCATTAAAGTCCATATATTTTATTTTTTTCACATTTTAGTCCCTCAAAAATTTATTTTCACAATTTAGTCCAAATTACTCAAATTCATCAAAAATTCAAAGACAAAACATGTTAATTCAAAACATATCTTCCATATTCTATCATCTAACAACAAAAATCACATGTATTCATCAATGGCTTAACTCAAAATATTCATCAAAATTAAAAATTGAAGCATGGGTTTTGTACATTTCATAGCAACGATCTCAAAAACGTAAAAATTATCAAAAACCGAGCTAGTTTCATACCTTAATCAAGCTTGACAATGGCCGAATACCCTAAATTTTCTATTTTTATTTTTTTTCTTTTCTTTGTTTCGGTTAGTAAAAATAAAGATGACAATGGCTTTTTAATGTTTTGTTTATTATATTAACATTATAATATATTAATTATTATTTTAACTTTTATATATAACATAAAAACTATATAAAATAACCTTAATGCCGTCCACTAATTTATATAATGGGCTAGTTTCATCATAGAACCTCCAAATTATAAAGACAACAACAATTAAGCACTTTCCTATTTAACCATCAAATTTTCATTTTACGCGAATAAGCCCTTTTATCAAATTAAGCACACAAACAATAAAATTAATTCACAAAACTTTCGCACATGTAAATTCACACATAATTAACACAGAAAATAATATTAAAATATTTTTCAGACTCGGATTTGTGGTCCCAAAACCATTGTTCCGATTAGGGTCAAAATCGGGCTGTTACAACATATCGTGCTAGAATTACATGTTTCGTCACATTGTCTCATTTATAATGTTTCGAACTAATCTCGTGTATGAAGCATGCTCAAGCACCGTTTAGTCGTTTTGTTTTCTTATTGTTTTTTTGTTTTGTTGCTTGAGGACAAGCCATGAGTTAAGTGTGAGGGAGTTTGATATTCGACACTTAACGAGCTTGTTTTCTAGTTGTTTTAGATTATTTTGTTATGTTTTCCATTTTTAGCAGTTTATGTTTAATTTTAGTAAAATAATCTATTTTACGCATATTTTAGCTATGGAATGACCTAATGGGCCAATATGAGCCTAGGGAAGGACTAATATGTCGACTTAGTGTGTAGGACATTGTTTTCAAGATAAGAATGTGAAGGACAACAGTAGCATCACGACACCAACATGTGGTGTTGCAATACCACAATTTGAAGCCAATGAAGTCACCCACGAAGTACAGTGTCGCAACACCGGTCCTTGGTGTCGTGACACCGGAGGGACGGAACGCAAAAATAAGCCAAGGGTGTTTTTGTCTGCACAACACATCTTATTCAACTTTAGGGCTTCTAATTGACCTAGTTAGGGCAAAATTTTGGCTATAAATATTGATGTTTAGCCTAAGTTTAAGAGGTTTTGGCTGAGTGTGCCGTTTTAGATTAGATTTTTAGGAATTTATTTTCATTTTTAGTTTTAGTTCAATTTAATCCTTTTATTCAAAAACAGAAATTCTTTTCCTTTGTTCTAACTTGGATTCAATTTGGATCCAAGCTTTTGTTTATTGAGTTTTTATTAATTTCTTTTTTTTTTCAATTGCAATCGACATTATCTTCGCAACTATCAAAGGAATTTCGGCTTTCACGCACAAATCGATATCAAAACGGATTAGTTTCTTTATTCCCTTTTTTTATTTAATTAATTTCATTTCTTGTTTAATATGAAATTAGGGATAATTGCATCTAGATCCATGAGCGGCTAATGTCCTTAAGAGATTAACGATCGAAGGTGGGAATAATTAACGAAATAATTAGGGTTTGTTTCTGAATTAGTTGTTTTAAATTATATGTGATTAAACCCTAGGATTGAAGACCCTAAGAAGTAATTTAGCATAAACGAGGTCGAAAGATAAGTTTACCAAGTAAATCATAATTTATCTTGGTCAAGAAAGTTAGGTCGAAAGATAAATGAGTATTAGTCGATTAATTAATTAGTTAGAGGCTGAAAGGTAATAACTGGTTAGTTAATAGCTAATTCGATAAAACCCGAATTCTGAAGTTAATTAGGAACATTGATGTGAGTTAATCTTCTGCTTAAATTAATTGGGTTAATTTTGATTGTTAACTTGTCTTCTTTAGTTTTATTAATTTATGCTATTTTCATTGCTTAAATTCAATTTGGTTTTTCGTAATACAATTTTAGGTTATTATTGTTTAGCCATGTTACTGTAGAAAAGAGAATTTTAGTTTAATTCAACCTCCCTTGGGTACGATCCTCGAAATACTTCCCGGAGTGTTTCATTGTAACACTTTACTATATTACAATTTGACATGTATACTTGTGGATACCGCTGCTTTATTAATTATATTTTTGCTGCAGTATTTCAAGTCCAAAAGTTCGCACGTCTGGCGACGGTAAATTATATAACATATTGTAATTATAAATTAAAGTTAATAGTATATATTAATAGTTGAATTGAATTACAATTGAGATCATAATTTCTCCAACAATGAATGTGGAATCTCGTAGCTCGAACCCAACGATCAGGTTGGGTTCGTTACAATGTCGACCCATTCTCTCCTTTATTTGATAAGAGCACCATTCGTTAAGAATCTGTTCGAATGGTCTTAAGATAGGCCACTTTATAACCTACCCCTCAACGGGGGAGGGGGGGCAATTGTTATACCCCCTACCCTTGTGATGACACGTGGCAACACAAAGGACGACCTGGCAAGAGCGCAAGCAGGCACCCCTGGTAGGTGTGACCCATGGGTGGCCCTCTGTTTCATACCTTTTATGATGACCCTCTATGAATTTATTCTTGACTAACCATCCGTGAATCCTACTCAAGCCAACTAAGAGGCCATCTATAATAAGCCACCTACTACTGGCCCTTCGTAGGGACCACTAAGAGACCACTAAGGCATAACAAACCCAGTAAGGAGAATGTTAGAGTAGGACCATAGAGTACAATGCATGGCGACAATTGACATGCAACAGACTTGCCACCTAAACGACCAAGTAGGCCGACCTACCACCCATACTGTTGGTGACATGACACTACTGGACAAAGGACCTCCCCCCAGACGTACCCTAAAGCATAAAGGGTTGGAGATTCTTCTTCTTCTCCAAAAAAGCCCTAAACATTTCCCTTTTTTATCCCCTACCTTCTCCTCTCTTCCCTTCTCCTCCTTCAACCTCATATTTCGACTCTCTGCCTATCACATGTGGACTGGCCTTCCAATCACCACTACCTTTTCTCCAACTCTCCCTTGTTGATTCCCTGTATCTACACTCATATTTCATTTACAATTTTAATTTTAATTTTTAGTTTCAAAATCTCTCTTTTAACTTTTATATATAATTTGGCTTAGTGAAGGATGACATTTATTTAAAGATCCCATTACAGCGAGATCCCGTGAAATTCTTTTAAAGCAAAGGTTGAAACAAAAAGGGAGAAAAAAATATCAATCCATCGTTGACCATGCCAAGTAAGATTTTGCATTGAGAAATGTGAGTTGACCTTTTAATCAATTCAACCAGTTTCAACACTAAAGAATGAGAGAAACTAATTTCCAGCTACATATTCGGCAATTGATTTAACAAGTTCTAGGTCACCAACACGATTTCCTAGTTTTCTGACATGGCTTGATCAAATAGCTACAATCTTCTCATTTTTTATCTTTTAACAACAACCATTGATTTAAAAAAAATCTGACAGGATCCCAGTGTAATAGTATCTCACTTTAAATGTTACTTTAATGAAGAAATAGAATTTTTAAATAGGATTTAACACCCAAAATTTATGGAGATTAGCCGATACGAGAATGGTTAAGTATGGGATGGCTCAAAGTTTAGTAAAAAAAGGTGAACTCTTTTAAGAAGATATACCGGACGATATTTGGAAAATGAACTATTTTCTTTACTCTATAATCTAGATATTCCATGGTAGCTCCAAAGGGCTATTGGTTATTCATTCTTAGATAGTGCAATGACACATGAGATAAACATGCAGAGTATTGCATTTGCTCGAGCGATTGATGAAAGAAGAGGCAAGAGGACTCCTTTTGAAAACAGTTATAGAAAGAAGTCTCAAGTTCTGAAATGTCTTTTAGTATAGGGTGGTCCAAGTGCCCTTAATCAGGGCAACAGATTAGAGTATTCATAATTGCTTTTGGACCCTATGTATAGTATAGACGTTAAAACATACTTTCCTTAGTAAAACCTAGTGATGTCCAAGGCATTTACTCATCTCCAAAACACCTTGATTTGTTTGATAAAAGGAGAAAGGAAAACGTAAATTTTGTTGGAGTAAAGTATTCCTTATTAATGTTTGCATCATTCGCATCTTGTCGCCTTCCTTGATTACAAAATCCACATGTTGGCTTTTCTATGGCATCTTAGAAAGCAGTTTGACAAATCTATTTATTTGCACACATCATATCACATTCGTAAATTTCCATAGGCAGACTTATTTAACTAAGCCGTAATCTAAACAAGGAGATTCGCTAACGTGTACTGTTCAATGAACTCTCACCAAAACAGGAACTGAGCCTTCGAAATAAACAGACAGGTCAAAGTATGAAAATAGTATCGGAAATGACATGTCAACGAGCTAAGGTATACTTTTGTGAGTATTAATTTCCCCAAAGCCACTTCATTGAAGTACAAAAAATCGCGGGCGGAAAACCAAAAGAAAGAAGGCATACATGTGAAAATTTGGGACCCTTTGAAGACAATAAATATGATTTTAAGCTTTGCATTTAGAAAATAGAAATGGGCAAACCCTGAATTTTACTATAGGTTGAAGCTGACATAAAAAGAGGCCAAACCCAAATATTTTTCACTTCATTTTAAAGGTAAACTATACTCATAGTCACTTTTATTTATCTCATGTTATATTTTAATCATTTATGTTTGAAATGTTACATTTTAGTCACTTACGTTATCGTGTTGTAACATTTTAGTCACTAAGCCATTAATTATCGTTAACGGTGTAACAGTAAGCTGATGTAGCACGTTAAATCATCATTTCAAACAAAAATTTTATGTTAAATTATACAAATGGTCCTCATATTATTTTCGTTTTGAGCAAGTTAATTTTTTTTTCTTTTATGTTCTTTTAATTTTCCTTTTTTTTCTTTATTTTTCATTTTTTTCTTCTTCTCTCTCTATTTTCCTACCTTCTTCATTTCTTTTAACATATCAGGAAGTTGAATTGGTAGTAAAGAAATAAGCAGGAAGTCGGAAGCCGGAAGCCATCATTTCCTATAATCAAAATCCATAAACCCATACCATATGCTAATTATCAAAACCCTCCACCACCACCCATCATCTTCATTTTATCCACTAGCACCTTCACCACTACCATGACCTCCGTTCGAAAACATCTCAAAAAATCCCCAACTTTTGGACTATCGAGATCAAATCTCCCTTACAGGCCATTAGATCGGCTCGATTTTCTAATATGTGCTCCTCCATTACCCCTCATTATCTAATCTTCGGCTCTCTGTGATTTTTGGGGCTTATTAACTGTTGTTTACTTGGATTCTTGATTGATTTGAATGTGAGTTTATTTGGTGAAGGTGTTAGTGGATGAAATGAAGATGATGGGTGGTGGTGGAGGGTTTTGATAGTTAGCAGATGGTATGGGTTTATGGGTTTTGGTTATAGGCAATGATGGCTTTTGACTTCCTACTTTTTTCTTCATTGTCAATTCGACTTCATGATACGTTAAAAGAAATGGAGAAAGTAGGAAAACAAAAAGAGAAGCAGAAAAGAATGGAAAATAAAGAAAAAAGAAAGAGGAAAGTTAAAAGAACATAAAAGAAAAAATTAAATTGCTCAAAACGAAAAAAAAAATATTAGGATTAATTGTATAATTTAACCTAAAATTTTTGTTTAAAATTATGATTTAACGTGCCACGTCAGCTTACCGTTACACCGTTAACAGCAATTAACGGCTCAATGACTAAAATGTTACAACACGATAATGTAAGTGACTAAAATGTAACATTTCAAACAAAAGTAACTAAAATGTAACCTGAGATAAACAAAAGTGACCATGGGTGTAGTTTATTTTTTTCTTTTTTTTAATTGGTCACATGGGTAACAAATTAGTTGATCTGTAATGGCGTTATGGCATGGACCCAGGCTCCTTTAATTCTTTTTTCTTTATATCGTCATTAATTTTTCTTTTAAAGTCAGAATTCATTGTAGAATTATATAAGCCCCTAGACCACTATTAAATGCCAATCGCTCAAGGCCTCTATCTGTCATGGAAAGACATATATATATCAACATTGAGAATGATGCTCACTATTATAACAACTTTGCTTAGTTCTTATTCCGTCATGTCTACCACCGCCTCCACTTCCACTTCTTCCTCCACCGGATCTTCATTTCCGGGTTCTCGGAAAAACAAGAAAACTTCAAAAAACAGTGTATCTCCTCAAGAGTCGAAGAAAGCTGGAGATTACTCGGAAGAGATTGGTAATGGGAAGAAGAAAAGGGGCATGATTAGTGAAGATGGTGGTAGTAAGCATCCGACATATCGGGGAGTGCGTATACGAAGCTGGGGCAAATGGGTGTCTGAAATCCGAGAGCCAAGGAAGAAATCAAGAATATGGCTGGGAACATACTCCACAGCTGAAATGGCTGCTCGAGCCCATGATGTGGCCGCACTGGCCATTAAAGGCCATAAGGCTTACCTTAATTTCCCTCAACTTGCAAAGGAACTTCCACGCCCTGCAAGTACGTCTCCCAAGGACATCCAAGCAGCCGCTTCCCAAGCAGCTTCTTCAACATTTCTGGAGACAAGACGATGCACCATTGAAGACGAAGCCGGACCAAACCAGGAAGAAATCCCTGTTTCGCATTCATCACTCACTTCAGCAGCCTCCGATGACTTACAAGAATCATCAACTTCACTCTTCACCCATGACGACGACACCTTGTTTGATCTGCCTGATCTCATGATTGATTGCTCTTATTCTTCAGCATGGCAAATATGTGCAGTCGATGCTGTGTTCCGGACTGAGGAGCCGTTCGTTTGGGATTACTACTAGGAGAGACGACATCATTTCGGTACATGGAATCTTCATAAATAAATATAAACGATTTAAAAGTATTGAATTCCATCTTTGTGAGTGTAATTAGTGTTAACTACACTTAAGGCCAACTTTGGTTTAGCAAATACAAGCCACCTTGCTATATTCAGTGCCTTATTTAACTTTAAAGCTAAGAGCCAGGTTGCAATATTAAGATACCATATAGTTTATTTAATGGAAGTTTCGACTCAATTGACTCTTAAAAGTATAAAGAGACCAAGTGATAAAGTAATTAGCAACAAAAGCAAATCAAAGATACCCTGTCTATGGATTGGAAAAAGACCCAAAGAGCCAAATCCATCATATGGTGAATGATTTATTGGCCTACGTTATTGGTGATATAAAGCAGGCAAAATTGAATATGGGGGAATAATTGAGCTAGCCTTGACACTACTTTTACATGCCATGGAATCCAAGATAGATTCCCTAGTTGTGTGGACACATTTAGAAGAACCCAGACAAACTTACAGCATATAAATTATACCATATCAACAATTATTGTGAAGTTCAAAATATCCTTCCATTTTTTTTCTTTGGTTGCTAAAGGGTATTATGTGCCAAAATATAGGGGCTACTGGCCCCAATATATTAGTTGAATTCACTATTTCTTTGTGACAAATGACATCACCCTTCATTATCTACTATTTCATATCATTTCAGCCAATTGACTAAGAGACAAAACATAAGCTAAACAAAGAATTATTTAAATACCACAAATTAATTCTACACTAGAAAATTATTAAAACTAAATTTTATTGGAAGAACAAAAAAATTTTATATTAAAAAATATATTTATAAAAATTTATTAACAAATGATTATTAGTGGAGTGACAAGAATTTTTTATATGAATTTATTGGACTTGTGTTTGATTCTCAAATGATTTTTTCAAGTTATTTTATTTGAAGATGATATAAAAGTACGAGAAAATATTTATTACCCTTTAAAGTAAGGATATTTTAATAATTTCACAATTGAATTGGTGTCGTCATATATATTATGAAGATATTGTTGTCCTTTTCTTATTTTTTAAAAAACTAATAAAAGATTTACAAATGTTGATATTTAAACTGGTGCTACCAACATCTATAGAGTCTTTTTTTTACCACTTCAACCAAAGTTTCATTTTAATATTTTTATAAATTTCAATGTTATTACATAAATTCGTTTGCCCTCAGTGTTTGTATATATATTGATAATGCCGTTAATTGAGTTTGTATCACAAGTCAACTCGATATTAACTAAAGAAAAATGATAATACCACGATAAATAATTGGAGTACATTTAATATTGTTAATCTGATGTATTTATCTATTTAAATCTCATTTTACTTATAATTTAAATTAATTTTTTTATTTTAATTTCGTACATATTGCATACGTGTTAATATTAGTTTCAAACTTTACGTTTTATTATTTATTATATATAATTTTTAAACGCACATAAGTATTTTAAATATGTAGTTTTGATAAAAAAAAATTAATATATATATATATTTTTTTAAGAAGTGAGCATCGAGAGCTGGGTTTAGTTTTCCATTAATTATACCCAAAATCTTCAAATGCAACAAGGATAAGCCAAAGGTAAGAAGTTAAATGAGGTAGGAATCTTAGGAGAAAAGAGATTATTTCTAACTCTATCTCAAAAATCCTAAATTAATCATTTAAAAGCGAGATCGGGAAAACTAAAATAAATATTATATGTACAGGGATGATCATGATCTTTGGGTATGTATTAAAAATCACAAATTTGTTTTGGGTCACCCTCTGTTGACCAAAATCACATAGGTTATACAAACCAGAGCTGCCATGAAATTTTGTCGAGAATAAGAAAATGAAACATGGAACATGTGAGAAATGACAGGGAGAATCTAATGACGAGAGTTCCTTAATTATGAAGAACTAAAACTTTAACGATTAGGGTGTAATGGAGACGGTAGCTAGAAATGAATAGGGAAGAGTACCAACTATACACAAATGGGATACAAGTTGAATAAAAAGACAGAATCCTCCAACCTGATTTTTCTTTCAACCATGTGATATATACTTTGAGAGAAAGAAGCTTTATGTATTAAAAGTTTAAAAGATTAGTAGAAATTGCAGGGGGATATATTAGCTCTTGTTTATGGACATCATCATGAAAACTCACATGCATACCCAATCCATTCTAAACAACATACTTGGCTCGCAGATCTTTATATCAGCCAATGCTAAACCCTTTTGATAAATAAGTAAAAACATGCTTTGGTATGTATAATGATCTTAAATTACACCAAAACTAATTACTACAATAAACTGAAAAGACTCTTATATGATTTTGAGAAATTTGAAGTCATAGCTTAAAATTGTTGAAAATCACCAATCATTGCTGAGCAGTAAACAAGAATTTTTGACCTTGTAATTCATGTTATACCAAGAATCAAGCTAGTTAGATTCCTATGAACGGCCATCTTAATAATTATCTTGTATTTACTCGTTAAAATTAGATCAAAATTCAAATAGATAAAATGACCTATGGACTAAACTATAAAAAATAACAAATAGATGTGTCTAATGTAAGAAGAAGGAGATGAATTAAATAGGTATGAAAAAGGACTAAAGTTGTGATAGCCAAGTATCTTGATAGTAAATTCACCAAAGCTTAATTAAGTTAGTGGGATTGACTAATCTAGGCCATCCAACACCACTAACAACACTATGGTGGATTTTTTCACCCTTAGATATTTTATAAATAACTATTTTCTAATATTATCATTGCATGTAAATTTATGTATTTAATTTTTAATTAATTTTTAAATAAAATATTTTTTATTATTGTTAAATATCATTGATAATAATAATTTTTCTTAGTTTTTAAATAATATATATATTTAGAAATATATAAAAAAATAAACTATAATGTTAATTTGACAAAAATAGTTAAAACAACATGTAGATAGAAAAATATTTAAATTAAATTAATAAATGTATTTAATAATAGTGATTAAAAAACAATTGCTAAAATTTGACTTTCTTTTCAAAACAAACTCACAAAATATTTTTCCCTTACGTCAAGCAAATAACAGTTAGATAAAAAAAATGATTTTTAAAGTGTTTGCTTCACATAGTATAAACTTATAGAAGATTTTAAAAAAATAATATCATAATATCATATTACCTCATCATGAATTAATATAATCTTCAATCACTCTCCAACGTTATTGTTGTTCAAATATAATTCGGTATTGCCTCTTCGAAGAACCATAGTTTTAATTCTTCATTCCTTTTTTATAATTCTAACTTATTAACATTAAAAATTTTCATTTTTTTACTAGTAATTTTTCTTTATGCTACTTGATTAAATATGCCTAATTATCGAATGCTATTTATAAAGCTAAGCCTAAATTTAATTGGTATATAACTCTAATATTAATCAAGTGATAATTAAGATGATTAGAATTCTATTGAAGTAATAATTCTATTTTACATCAATAAACACAACTATTTTTTAAAAAATAAAATTAACACAACTTTTTACATTAATTTTTTTTCCAAACTCATGATTTTATTTATATATTATAGATGAATTGTAATCTTAATTAATGAAGTAAAATAAGTGGGGTAAATGGAGAAGCTTCTCAAATCATCCTCTCCATTTGGTGAATCCAAGAAAAGAAAAGAAACAAAAAGAATTTCATGGTTTTCTCCTTCTAACTGTAACAGTCCGTTTTTCAATGGTGTAGGAAAATAGTGGTTTCGGGACCACAATTATGACGTGTCAGTTTTTAAATATTAAATATTAAATATTTATGAGGTCATTAGTGTCGTATTAAATTTTGGTTAAGAAATTTTATTGTTTAGATAGTTAATTAAGTAAAAAGAACTAAATCGTAAAACCTGATAAAGTTGTTTGCTATAAATTAATGTGGTCAAATAGCTATAAAGAGGTGAATTAAAGGTCTAGAATGGTAATTAAACCATTATTCTTCATAGTGGATGGTAAATGGCATATAATTGTTGATATTTCAATGGAAATAATATGGGTACAATAGTAATTAGGTTATAAATGAAATTAAAATAAAATAAGATAGAAATTTCTAGTCATCTTCTTCCATTCACACTTTCTAAACCGAAAACCATTGTTGAAGGAGAGGAGAGCTTCGGTTGGTTAGGGTTCTTCTATTCGGTAGGTATTTGATACTCGTTTTTAGTAATTTTTATGTCTTTGAGCTCGTATTAGCTTAATTTAGCTAACCCGGGGACTAATTTGTAAAATCGTCAAATGTTTTGAATTGTGCCATTGATGAGCTTGAGTTGCTTTTGAAGTTTTATGTTAAATTATTAAGCTTGATTGTTAGATAGGACTATTTTGTGAAGTAATTTTGGATGATTTTAATGTTTAAAGACTAAATTATTAAAATGATAAAATAGCTTGTACTTGATGTGAAATATTTGCAAACATGGACTTTAATGAGACCCTTTCATATTTGGTTAAGTTTAAATGGGAGTGAAAATGGTTAAATTGCATGTTTTGGGCTTAGGGACTAAATTGTATAAAAGTGAAAAATTGAGGGTAATTTTGTAAAATGTCAAAAAGGACTTAATTGCATAAAATGAGTTAATTTTTTTGTTGGATTAGTTAATTGAATGAAATTATTATTCTTGATCAAGAACGTGTTGATAACCGAGGAAAAGACAAAGTAGCTGAGTAGTCCCTGTACTTTGGTTGTTACTGCAGATTAGTTCGGTAAGTTCGTTCGATTTAATTTCAGTACAATCTAACTTTTTTTATTGTAGGAACTTTGATATTGAATGTTGGGTTGTTAAACTACTGCTTATAAACGGAACATGAGATAGTGAGTTATTCAAGAATTGTTCTGTGATGAAATACTTTGTACCAATGAACGTAGGATAAAGTACGACTGGCATGCCAATAGGTTATTTTGTGTGTGGTATAGGATTGATCTAAGCAGTGGAGATGACTTCTGTAAATTCTCTGTTCACTGGATATACCAAAGTCCTGCATTTATTGCGGACTATCGTGTTATATTACAGTGTACTCTGGTGTGTTGGCTAGTCTAACTCATACGAGCATTCTGGTGTGTTGGTTGGTCTAGTTCATTTGAGCATCTCATAGCCAACAATGAACTTTCATAGCCAATTTGTGAAAAATCCTTAGGGTTCTAGTGGAATTGAGAGAGTAAAATTATATAAGAGAAAGATCTCATTCCTTTGGAAGTAAAATTAGTAAGCAAGAAGCTTCTATAGCCTTTGTAACATCCTAGATTAGGGGTTATGCGTTCGTGTGTAATTCATGAGATAGTGGGCTCAGTGGGTGTGTTGGATGTGTTCTGAGGAGTTCTAGGAACCCTAAGGTGCATGGAAATGTATGGAAATGTAAGGCAATGTATGGAAATGTAAGGAAATGTAAGGAAATGCTTTGGAAACGTTAAGTTTAAAAGAGGAAAGTGAACATTTTTGGAAACTAGGGGATGTAAGGAAATGATGTGGAAATGATTCAAAAGAGGAAAGTAAACATTTCTGAAAACTTGGAAATGTAAGGAAATGTCAAGTTTAAAGAGCCAAACGAAAATTTTTGGAAACTTGGAAATGTAAAGAAATGTCAAGTTTTAAGGCTTAAAAAGAGAAAACTAAGGCAAGGTGGCCTTAAGAAAAATAATATGAGGAATTTGACACACAAACATGCTTGGAAAAGTGGCACTGGAGATGCCACTTAGGGCCTCTGGAAATGGCGCCACATGCAAGGTGTTGGGCCTGAGTTCGAGTCACATGGGAAGCAAATAAAAGAAATTTTATTTTGCTTCCGGAGAAGTGAGGTGGACGGCACATGGCTATAAATTAGGAGCTTTTATTCTTTTATTTTTAAGAGATAAAGGGTGGATAAATAAGGGATAAATAATGGATTTATTTTAGATTATTTTCAAGAGATAAATGTGGATCTTATTTCTTTTATTTTGATAGATAAGGAAGAGATAAAAGAGGATTATTATTAGTATTATTTTTATTAAGAGATAAGAGATAATTATTGGATTAAGTTTTATTAAAGTGATAAATCAAGGGATAAAGCTATCAAAATAGAAGAGTGGTGGCCAAGTAAAGGACTCTAGCTAGTAATTTTGGCTATAAAAGGAAGAGTAAGGCTATTCTTCATTCATTCTTTTCTTTTCAAGAAAACCTCTGTAGAAATTCTCTAAAGTTTCTCCTCTTCTCTCTGCCGAATTTTCTCTGCCATTATTCTCTTTTTCTCTTTTCTTTTCTTCTTCTATTACAAACACAATCAAAAGCCGAAGATACCAATAGCCCTAGTCGATTTCTCACTAAGCCTCAAGAGCCGAAATTGTTATCCACATCAAAGCCATAGCCGAATCTTGCTAAGGGTTCAAGCAAGAGTTCCATCAAATTCTTGATGAAGGGTAAGATTAGGTTAGATTCTCATTCTATTTCTTTTAAGGCTGTCGAAATTAAGATTCTAATACCCTTAATATCTCATTGTCAAGAGATCTTTCGGGATTTACTAAGTGTCGACTACAAGGAAGGAGAAGTTCTTTTCCGAAGGTACACCATAAGCCGCGTGTTCCTAGTTATTCGGTGAATTTCGGAGATTAAGAATCTAAGGTAAGTCATATTTAACATACGGCTAAGGGTTATTTGTTGTGAATAAATGTTAGAAATTGATCTAACATGTAGTTATAGGGATTTCGACAGAGGGATACAAGGATTTTGGGATTTGAGAATTTCAAGGTAAGTTTTAAGAATACTAATCCTACTAGGATTTGGATTTATGGCGAATGGCTTTTTATTAAATTAGTAAGTGATTAATCAAATGTAGGAATTTGAGATCTAAGGCGATGGATCGATTTCTGGATTTCAAGGAATTCGTTAAGCAAATCAGGTGTGTACCCTACCGTAAGTTTTGATAGGTTCATGGCTATGTTTAAATTAAATGTATTATTAAGAATGTGTGTACTCATACTAACCTTCGATATATCATATGGCAATTATTTTAATATATGAATATGCATAAGAATGTGAATGTGGCTAAGTACCACAAATGTGGTAAGAGTACCAGTGCGTTTCCTACTTTCGATAGGATTACGAATATGTTATATTGTTAACATGTGAATAATGAGAAATTAAGTATGTTATGCATGATATAAAAAAATTTATGGGGCATTCGAGATATATGAGAAAGGGGAAGAAGGTGTTGACTTCGGTCTCACCAACGGAATATGGTGACTACGGTCACAAAATTTGAATATGGTAACCGGTTACATTATCTCGAATTTGGTAACTTCGTTACATTATTTGAATATGGTGTCTAATGACACAAATTATATGGGCGATGAGCACGTCGATTGCAGCGACGCGCCTTCGATGGTGTGTAGCGGATGGAGGGTTGACTTAGTAGTCCCCACGGTGTGGCCGGCGAGTGCGGGTGGTGTGTAGCGGATGGTTAATTAGGTTTGGGTTTGGGAATGCATAATTAATTGTATTCTATGATTTGAATGTGTATCATTTGCATGCCTGATTCTATTATGACTTAGTGTTGTGTACACATTGAGTCTATTGACTCACCCCGTTTGGGAATATTTTTCAGTGATGAGCAAGAATGGACCGGGTCTGGCGGGAGCTTAAAGGTGGCCATGCATAGCAAGAAATTTATGATTTGGACTTTCAATTTATTTTAAGTATTTTAAGTTTTACTTTGGGATCATTGATATAATAAGGCCATTGTGGTTTACTTTATTTTTCTTTTATTTATTATGTTTATGGATTTTTATCAATTAAAGTTTAAGTAAATTCCTTTTAAAATTAACTCTAAATGTTTTGTCACCTTAAATAAATGGGTTTTAACATAAGATAAATTTGTTTTCAACTCAAGCCCAACCCAAACAATATTTTTTTAAAAATCATACAAGTTTTTCCTAAGTAACAAAAGAATTTTGAACCGGTTTACTTGAGGAACATACCAAATCTGGTCAAAGCTCGTGGGCCAGGTTTGGGGTGTTTCAGTTTTAGGTACAATTTGAACGAGGGTCTAAAGGATAGGTGAGAAGCACATTCAAGTTTGAGAATTCTTGGTAGTTTAGTATAGTATCTAGAAGTAAATTTATATGAAATTATAGTGACTATTACTATGAATTGTTGTTTGTATGGTTTTGAAGCTAAAATAATTGGTGAGGGGCTTAGCATCAAAGGCAAGGCCAAAATAGTTGAGGATTGAGGCCTAGCAAGAGTTAAAAGCTTTGCAAAATTGGTTTGTAATCTACAAACTTTAACCTACTATATTGTGTTTAGATGTATAGGAAATTATATTGAGTAAGAACCATGATTTTAATAAGTGATAGTTTAATTAAACATGAAAAAGCATTCTAAATGATGAGTAAAGGAATAAGTTATGCTCAAGAGTTAAATAGTTAAACTACAAGTATTGGACGAACAAAGTAAGCATGTGTTATAGCTTCTACAAGCTAAGAGTTGTTATATAGAATGAATTGTGTGTTTAATTGATGAATTAGATTGTATAGATTATATTTAAAAGCTTGAATATGTAGATATTGAAAAGTCATTAGGTAATCCTAGTTAAAAGCATAAGAATGATATAGTTATGTATTTGAAATGAACAAAAAGTATAATGGAAATTTAATGTTACAATCCTTATTAATGCCCATCTAACTAGATAGGAAATTATTTGATAAATATGGCATGTCATAGAATTACAGTAGCAGTACTATGTCTTTATATGGAGGAGTTGTACAAGTTAGCGTTTTGTGCTTTTGAAGAGTTTTGGAGAGATTTATATTACACTTTGTGTGCCTCACTGTTATAGTTTGCACTTTATGTGCCTTCTAGTTATAGTTTACAGCTACAGTTCACATATATCAGTACTCTATGCCTCTAGAGAGTTGGTTGGCTTACAATGTTTATTCTCCTATCTGGAGAGTTTGGTTGGACATAGATCCACCTATCTAATATAGTTTTTTCTCCAATATTACTTAAGCGTAAAATGTTAAAACATAAAGAAAAGATGTCAAACGTAAACTTGATCAAAAGTGGTAATGACATAGAATTCTAAAGATAGTTTTAAACTTCCCTTAAGTTAATCATAGAATGCATAGTAAAGATTACTTAAAATTCTTATATAGTTTAAAGAAATTAAAAGTTATAAAAAGTTTATCCTTGATGAACTCCTATTACAAATAAAAGAGTTCACATGTGCATCAAAGAAAGGATGGCAAAAGAGATGAATCAACAATAGTAATATGTTTATAAAGTTCAAAGGACCATAGCTAACCAAAGTTACAAGTCTGCTTGATACAATTAAAGATTAATTTAATAAAAGCAAGTTAAATTTTTAAAAGAATTCATGGGGTTAATAAGAGGAAAAGCAAATAAAAAGATCATAGATAATTTAATGAGAGAAAAAAGTATGCCCAAAGTTAAGATGACTACTTGATAAGATATAGTAAAGAAGTTAAATAGTTAAATGGCAAGAATATGGTAAAAGGGATTTTATAAAATGTGAATTGTGGTTCAATTCATGTATTAGTGTTTAAATTGTCTTTAATAGACATTGCTTAATATATAGTATCGTTAGAGCTTGTGTGAGCCACTAAGCTTTGAGGAAAGATCAATGTGCAGAATGTTTGTTTTCCATGCATAGGTTATCGATCTCAAAGATGAAGATGAGGCATATTATAAGTTGTCTCATATTAGAACTATCTCTATTTTTTAATGTTTCTATATATCTTACCTTTGAATCTTGGTAGTGAGATGTATATACATTGACTTAATGATATGTATTTTTGGTCATGTTTGAGTTGTATTGATGTTATATAGCTAATATGGTTTTGGTTATTTATACGTATAGTGTAATGACCTGATTTTGTCGATATTGGAAATTTTGGTTTTAGGTCAAATTTCTTAAACCCATCCATTCCAAGAAGTAAAATCAAGAGGTTTTCAAAAATGGGTACGATAGCGAATTAGAGGTTTATTAGTAAATGGGTATTAATTAGAATCATTAGTTAGTTAATATTGAGAGTTTAGTAATTATAGCTTATGGATTAAATTGTAAAATTTACAAAATTATTGGGGAAATTTTATAATTTAGAAAAAGTTGGATTTTTAAAGTTTTGGGGTTTTAAAAGGTAATTTGACCAAGGACCCAATAGCAATATGGCCCTTGGTAGTTTTTGAATAGGGTTGATGGTTGTTTTTTTATTTGCAAGAGCATTAAGTTTTCTCTACATTGTCTCTCACTAAATTCTCTCAAATTTTTCTATAATTTTGCAAGGGTTTGATTTCTAAAAACCAATATTGAAAGGTAGATTTATTTTCCAGTAAGATTGTAAATATTTTAAAAATCAAAATATATTTTCTCACTTTTTCTTATATTTTCTCCATTTTTTCAAGAATGTGGAAGTTGAGAGAGAAATAGTTTTTGCTTGATTTTTTATTTGATTTCTAAAGATCCAGAAAGCTAATGAATTTTATAACTCTAATCTATGGTTTTCTAATCTTCCTAAATGGATTTGCAATGATTTTTCATTTTCTCAACTTTGCTCTTGATTTTTATGTTAGTGAGAGAAAGTTGAGATTTCTTTAGGTTTTTGATGTTTCCAAGTTAGATTTGGGTTAGTAATGAGTTTAGAATATGGTTTGAATGGTGGAAATCAGATTAGAATGGAGTTTGGACTTAGTTCTTAGAATTTTTCCTTGATGAGTGCTTAAAGGAAAGAAAATGGCAAATGAGTTTTCAATAGTGATTTTTTTGTGTGTGTGTTTTTAAGTTAAATTTAAGTTCCTAATGTTAGGACTGTAAAAACAAGATCTAATATAAAATGTAAACTGTAAACCAAGATCTGTCATGTCAAATCATCAAGAACAAATGAAAAACAAAACTAGATGCGGAAGCATACCTGAATTCATCGATTTCTTGAAATCTACGGATCTTAGGGTTTTGATCTTCCAAATTAGCACACAAATAGTCTAGAGAAGGTTTCTCTCTCTTTTCTAAGGTTGAGATATTAGAAAAGTTACTTATGTGTAATTTGGGGACCATAACCCTAATATATATAAATTTTGCACATTAACCCTAATTTCTTATCAGCCCATCATCAATTTGAAATTAGTTACTAGAGTATTTACACATATTTGGTCCATACTTTATTTAATAACTAAAGCCCAATAAACCTTAACAAAATTAAATAACTTTTAATTTGGGCTAATCTTTTATGATAGTAAATAATAACATGTAATTACTATTATTATATATGTGACGTCTATATTTTCCAACAATCTCCCACTTGGACCGCATATATATTAATTACTCTATAATTACATGTCATTATATAACCTTATGAGCTCAAAACTTTACTATCATATCCAAAAGATATTCTATAACAATCTCGTCCATTGACTATATCTATATAGGATCAAAGTAGTCTTTGTCATATCAGTCATGACTAAACTCGTCAATGGTCACATATACAAATATAGTCAAATGACATAAATCAATCATGGATGCGTAGCATGGAAATTACATGCAATGTGAACCAAAACATGCCTATTTCCAACTGGTCCTCCTTAAACTTAAGTGAGGTCAATATCAAAATAACAAAACAGAGTGAATAAACTGAATACTTCATTTCTGATTAGAAAATAACGAAATACATAAATGTCTGAAAACAAACATAAATCAAATAAAATACAAACTCCCACTAAACCATGACATCCTCAAATAATATAACACCCATATGAGCAGTGTGCTTATGAAAGACCTTGGGTGGTAAACCTTTTGTGAGCGGATCCGCTATCATGGAGTTTGTCCCAATGTGCTCTATGGATATTTGTCCATTTTGCACTCTTTCTTTCACAACTAGGAACTTTATCTCAATATGCTTTGACTTAGATGAACTCCTATTGTTGTTGGAATACAACACCGTTGACTTATTTTCATAAAATAATTTTAGTGGTCATTTCACATTTTTCAAAATGCGCAGTCCAGTGACAAAATTCTGCAACTATATTCCATGGTTTAATGCCTCATAGCATGCTACAAACTCTGCTTCCATATTGGAAGAAGCTACAAGTATCTATTTGAAACTTTTCCAGGATATAGCTCCTCCAGCTAACAGGTAAATATAGCTTGATGTAGATTTCCTGATATCTTGGTACCCAGCGAAATCAGAATTAAAATACCCTACGACCTCCAAATGAACTGATCTCTTATAAGTGAGCATGCAACCTTTTGTTCTTTAAAGATACCTCATAACCTTCTTGGCTACTATCCAATGGCTCATACCAAGATTTCTTAAATATCTGTCTAAGATCCCAATAATGTACATAATATCTGGATGAGTACATACTTGATCATACATTAAGCTCCCAACAGCTGATGCATAGGGAATCGTTTGCATTTCCTGAATTTCAAGGTTACTTTTAAGGCATTGAGTAAGACTAAATTTGTCTCCTTTAGTAACAGGGGTGTCACCTGGTCTACAACTTTGCATGTCAAACATTTTGAGTACTTTATCGATATAGCTCTTTTGTGACAATCCAAGAATACCCCGAGACTAGTCTCGATGTATCTGAATTAGTAAAACAAAATAGGCGTCCCCAAGATCTTTCATCTCAAAATTCTTAGATAAAAACCTCTTGGTTTCATGCAATAAGCCTATATCATTAGTAACAAGCAAAATGTCATCAACATATAGAACTAGAAATATGTACTTACTCCCACTAAATTTGTGATGCACACAATCATCAACAATATTCATCTCAAAATCGAACAAAACAATTACTTGATGAAACTTGTGGTACCATTGACGAGAAGCTTGTTTGAGTGCATAGATGGAGTTTGTCAATTTGCAAACCATATTCTTTGGTCTTCCAACTCAAAGCTTTTTGGTTGCACCATATAAATTGTTTCTTCAATGTCGCCATTGAGAAACACAGACTTAACATCCATCTGATGTAACTCAAGATCAAAATGAGCAACAAGCGCCATGATTATTCTAAATGAGTCTTTCGATGAAACTGGAGAGAAAGTCTCTGTAAAATCAATGCCTTCTTTCTAAATATATCCTTTAGCTACAAGACGCATCTTATACCTCTCTGCATGACCATTTGCATCCCTCTTGGTTTTAAATATCCATTTACAACCAATTAGTTTTGCACCTTCAGGTAATGGGACAAGTTCCCAAACTTTATTGTCTTGCATAGACTTATTGTAACACCCCTCACCCGTATTCAACGCCGAAATAGGGTTACAGAGTATTACCGAACTTACAACTTAAACAACCATCCAATTCGAATAAAAAATCATCAATCAAATGTAATTCCAATCAAATACAATCACATTGTCCCTATTACGAGCTACGAGGCCCTAAACATACTTTGGGAGTGGTTCGGGACTAAACCGATAACTCAAGAAATTTTTACAAACTTAGAAAAATTTTCAAAACTGCAGGGGTGACACGCCCGTGTGCCCCAACCGTGTCTCTCACACGGCCAATAGACACGCTCGTGTCTCAGGCCGTGTGGACATTCGAAATGGAATCACATGGCTGTGTCCCAGCCCGTGTCCAACCACGTGTAACTCTCTGACTACCTCACACAGCCAGACCACACACCCGTATGTCTGGCCCGTGTACTACTCGAAATGGCCACACACGCCCGTGTGCCAGGCCGTGTGAAAACTGGAGGGTATATTGACTTGTGCCACACGGCCATTCACACACCCGTGTGCTAGACCATGTGGAGTATACTGACTTGGTTTGTAACACCTCTAACCCGTATCCGTTGCCGAAACAGGGTTACAGAGCAATACCGGAACATTTAGAAACATTTATAGATAATTCATGCAAGTTACTATTCAAATTTTGAAATCATTCGTAACGTTCCTTAAGTGGAACCTCGAAACCCAATACGGGCATTAGAATCGAGTCGGGACTTAATCGGAATCTCTAAGAAATTTTCGCGACATTACAAAATTTTTCCAAGGTACGGAGCTCACACGCCTGTGTAGTCCAGGGGACACGCCCGTGTGACCCTGGGACACGCCCGTGCTACAGGCCGTGTTCGACCCCGTGGAACTCTCTGACTTGTGCACACGGCCATGCCACACGCCTGTGTGCTAGGCCGTGTGGTTAATTAAATTTTCATAGAATTAGGTGCAGGTTTCACACGACCAAGACACACGCCCGTGTTTAAGGCCGTGTCTCCTACACGACTGAGACACATGCCCGTGTCTCTGCCCGTGTGCTCAATTCTAAGCATTCTATTTTTCTCGAATTTAAGGTACAGGGGACACACGGCCTAACCACACGCCTATGTACCAGGCCGTGTGTCACACACGGTCTAGACACACACCCGTGTGTCTGCCCGTGTGGACAAAATAAAGCTATTTCTAGCTTCATTTCTCACCCAAAATCACACCAATGACCTGCACTTAAACTCACATCCAAATGCCAACCATTTCAAGCATTCAAGTTAAGCAAACTCTATCATTCATCATAGCATACCATTACATGCATACATATTCATAATCTTGCCTTGGTTTAGTCCATATGTTAGGCATAATTTGGTCAACTACTTAACACATATGTAGCTACCATAGTATGACATTACAAATATATCAAAACAAACCATTACTAGCCATTCCAATGGCTAGATTACAAGCATCATTTACATTTACAAGCCAATATGGCCAATATAACCTATACATGTCATTATAACCACAATTGAATTTACCATATTGTACCGACATGGGCTGATGGATAGTGTGAGTGATCCCCTCCAAGCTTCCAATCCAACGAGCTTCCGATTTACTCTAAAATAGGGAAATAAAACTAAGTAAGCATAAAATGCTTAGTAAGTTCGTATAGCATGGTACTTAACTTACCATTAATTTTATTTTGAGGTAACTATGTAAGGCATATTCAATCAATTTGACCTCAAGCCCTACACATCTCCTCATTGCCCTTGTTAGTCATATACTTCACAATATCATCAAAACATATATGGGCTCAACAACAATCAAGTTTCCATACACATATGCTTTCCACAACATGTATTCATTTGACATGTATAAATCATCTCTTTATATTACAAGTATAATTTCATAATAGTTCATCTCGAGTTCATATCATTTCATATCAAAACTTTACCCATATTACTCAGAATATCAAGATCACGATTAATACACTCAAGGTGTACAAGTCTATAATCAAGGATGTACATACTCATCAAATAAATTCCATGTACAATATTATCATTTCATATTTTCATAAATCAGTTATCACGTATCGTCAATTTCATGTATTTCAGGCCAATATGTGTAATAACTCGTTTCTTATTCATATCTTCTCCTGTCAAGAACTTTTACCCGTTGAATTTATCTGAAATATCGATGGATACACAGGTAGTACACTCGAGGTGCACAAATCTAAATCCGTCAATTCATGTCCAATAGTACCCATAAGGTACAATTTCAGAGAGTACACTCTCGAGCCACACATGTATACAACAGGATTACCAGTTCAGGCTAAATCCTTTTTATGACATATGCTCTAGAGAGCTTGACCTGGATTACCCGTTTGGGCTAAATCCAATCCATAACATATGCTCGAGAGGACTTATATCAGGATTACCCGTCTAGGCTAAATCCTTTCTGTAATGAAGTCATTAGGATTGCTCGTTCGAGCCTAATCCATTCTGCAACAAATGCAGGACCTCATTCATTTCGGCAATTACATTTATCCATCGATTTTCATTTATTCAAACGAGATTTAACATTTTCAAGCATTTTCTGGTATGTGATTATTTCATACATCTATAACATCCATATAATTCAAATGATCACATTCCAAGCATAAAATTAACATTTTCATCGTTTATCCTTTATTATCTATCGGGCATTATAGTTTAATTTAAACATTTTTATTTATCGGGCTTGATCGGATAAGTAATCATTTCACATATTCATGACATTTATACAATTTACATAAACACAATCAATGCAAGCATGTAAATAAACACAATTTAGTTACACGAACTTACCTCGACAAAGGTTTGTGTACAAACATCTACTAATCCGACATTTTTCCCTTTTCCTCATTCTAACTCCTAATTTGGTCTATCCGGATCTATACGAGTAAATTTAACATCAAATTAACACATCTCATATACATTTGGACTCAATTTACATCCTAGGCAAAATTACAATTTTACCCCTATCTTTTCTATAAATTCCCATTTCGTCCCTAGGCTCGGAAAATGAAACTTGTGCAATTTAATCTCTATTCCAAGCCTAACCAAAATCCCATGAAAAAATTTATAGCATGTGTATTCATAAAAATTCAGTATTTTTTCTTCAATTTTTTCAACTTTACATTTTAGTCCCTAAATCATGTTTTCATCAAAAACCACTTTGTAAAAGTTGTTTATCTATCATCAACCTTTCATTTTCTACCATAAATTTCTAATTTTCAGCATATACATCCATGACCCATTTTCCATACTTTGATAACTTTACAAATTGATCCCCCAAATAGATAGATTAAGCTACCCAGTTTCAAAAATATCAAAATTATTAAAAACGGGGCTTGATTACTTACCCAAATAAGCTTGATAAGTCTTCTTCCTCTCTTCTAGGGTTTCTATGGAAATATTTGGGGAAGATGATATGAAATTGTTTTCTTTTTCATTTAATTAAATTGTCATTTAATAACTTTTCATCTTTCCAATTTAGTCCTTAGCCTTTTTTTATTTTTCCATTGATGAGTCATACCAAAATATCTACATACTTCTCTTTAATGGTCTAATTACCATATAAGGAACTCTAGTTTTGAATTCCATAGCTATTTAATCCTTATAGCTACTAGAATTCAACTTTTGCATTTTATGCGATTTAGTCCTTCCCGTAATAAAACACAAAATCGGTAAAATTTTCGTATCAAAATTTTCACATGACTTTTCTAACATAATACGATCCATATAATAAAATAAAAATAAATTTTATTTTCGACTCAGATTTGTGGTCCCGAAATCACTATTTCGATTTCACCGAAATTGGGCTGTTACAACTCTCCCCCCTTAAGGAATTTTCGTCCTTGAAAATTGTATCAGTAAAGAGATTCAGATATCACTTTCTCATAGTTTCCTCCAGTTCCTAGGTAGCTCCCTCTATATCATGTCATTGTCAAAAAACTTTTATTAAAGCTACCTTTTTATTTCTCAGTTTTTCTCTTCAAGTGCCAGAATTTAAATCAATCTCTCACTGTAAGTCGTGTCAGGCTAAATTTAACATTTATCAAAGCAATAACAGATGATGTGTCTGATCGATACTGTCATAACACATATACTCATAAAAACATTGTGAATTCTGTAGATCTCTGATAATAATACCAATCAGTACACAACAGGTCTAATTCTTTTCCATAATCTTATATAACCCGATAGACCACGGGCCTGATTTGCCTTTACGGCCAAACCGGGGAACTTTCTTCCATGGCAAAACTTTCAAAAATATTTTGTCGCCAATCTGAAACTCTATTTCTTTTCATTTTTAGATTCACATCGGATTTCTAACGATCAAATACTACTTTTAGACTGTCTCAGATCCCTTTCATTTTTCTTCGTTTTCAACGAATCAAACCAACTACATGTATCTTTTCTCACTGAACTTAGTCCAAAACACCGGAGTTTTACACTTGTGACCAGATAAAACCTCATCCGGTACAATTTTATACTTGACCGTTAACTGTTATAACAAGCAAATTCAACCAACGGCAAATATTTCCTTTTCAATTGCCTTTGAATTCAAGTACACAACATCGAAGCATATCTTCCAAAATCTGAATCATATGTTCAGATTGATCATTCGTTTGAAAATGAAATACGGTACTAAAATGTAACCGTATACCCAGAGTTTCTTATAACTTGTTTCAGAATTGGAATATGAACTATAGATCTCTATTAGAAATAACAGAAGCTAGCACATCATGTAATCTGACAATCTAAAAAACAAGTAATTCAAGCAATCTATCAAGTGAGAAATTCATTCATACCAGGATAAAATATGCAGGCTTCGTCGAACAATCGACAATTACTCAAGTAGTACCTTTCTTTTTCATATACAAGGATAATCCCGATATAAAGTTCATAGTAACTTTGTCTCATTTTCATTTCGGTATCTTCGCTAGCTATAACCATCCTAAAAGTATCATCTTTATCTGCTGATACATCCAACATTTAAATACAATTTCAGAATTACCACATTACATTCCAAGCTACTAATACATCCTTTTCAAATCATTATGCATTTCATCATTCCCAAGATAAACAGACATAGTACCACTGTGATCATTCATGTAAAATTTTCTGTATAAACTCTAAATTCTTTAGTACACAAACTCTGTTTCTGAATAACAGGCATTTATCAGTTCTACTCTGAAATTCTGAATCAGAAATTATTTCACACTGTTTTCATTTAACTTACAATTCATTATCACTTTTTTGGGTTTCACTAATCTATTATAGAAACATCGGTTTAGCTCTATACTCAGTTAAAATTGAGCTATTATCAGACAATCATAACCGGTATCCATGGCTTGTAAAGTATACAAAAATTTCTACTCAAAATACATGCAACCACATTCGTTCTTTCCTAATGATATTCAATTATCAAATCACAATCTTTCAACATTTCAAACCATATACGCTATCTCAAAATCAACTCTTTTAGCAACATCAGATACTTCAAATTTTTATGATCAGTGGATATATGACATTTTTCACCAAACAAGTAATGTTGTCAGACTCAAATACAAAAACGATACCTGTCAATTCTAGATCATGTATCGGGTAATTCTTTCCATGTTGTTTTTAACTATCTGAAAGCACAGTCTATTAATTTGCCTTACTACATTAAAACACAGTCTAATCTCATTCAATAGTTATTTAATTACCGTATAAGGACCTCTGGTTTTGAATTCCATAGCTATTTAATTCTTATAGCTACTAGAATTCAACTTTTGCATTTTATGCGATTTAGTCCTTCCCGTAATTAAACACAAAATCAGTAAAATTTTCGTGTCAAAATTTTCACATTACTTTTCTAACATAATACGGTTCATATAATAAAATAAAAATAAATTTTATTTTCGGCTCGGATTTGTGGTCCCGAAACCACTGTTCCGATTTCACCGAAACTGGACTGTTACATGGTTTCTAAAACCACACCAGGGGATACACGGTCGTGCAACATAACCGTGTGTCACACACGGCTGAGACATACGCCCGTGTCTCTACCCGTGTGGACAAAAATAGGCTATTTACCAAGCCAATTTGCCACCCAAATTTGCATGTACCTACACAACCCAAATGGTACAAATTCATAGCATAAATGGACATCTAACTTAACCACAATCAAGGCTAAATCATACCATTTCCAATACTAACAACCAACATGCTTATTAACTCATGTTCTACTCATTCAAAACATACCAAATACACATATACAAATCAACTAACTAAACATTTCCCAAACATACATCATTTTGCATCAATTCACAAGCACAATTCATATCTAGTATCAACTATTTAACAACTATAATACCTATCACAACCAATTATGAACTCATCAATAAAGAGCATTAACACATATATACACATATATATACATATATACATCACCATCTTAGACAAAATAAGCCAACTCTCATGGCTAAACACAAAACCAAACTTAATATTTACAAGCCAACACAAATGGCCAAAATACATATACCAAAAAGACCAAGTCCCTATACATTCCATATACTTAAAATACCAAAGTTCATAGGTACCAAGTGATAGGTAGATAGTTCGAAGCGATCTCCGACGATCCCCGAATCTGAGCTAGCTTAATAACACTATAAAACACGGGAAAATAAACAAAGTAAGCTATAAAGCTTAGTAAGCTCGTATAAAATTAACCCAATTCAATCTCAAAATTATAATTCAACAATTTGAATATATCAACATTTGGCATATATTAGCTAACAAACCTTTCATATACACAATTATGATATTAATCACATTCTTCACAAGTTTCTTCCAACCAAAGCTTATACATGTCACGTACGTACCTGCACCATCTTATATCATTCTCATACTCAATCACATCTTTCGGTTACTCGTTGAACCATTTAGAATAGAAGTCGGATACTCAAGAGTCTCACACAATAAGTACCTATACCATGGCCCGAAGCCAAATCAAGGTAGCTTATATCCGAAGTACTGATATCATGGCCCAAAACCAAATCAGCCGATATTCATGGCCCGAAGCCAAATCGGTATAACTCGCACCCGAAGTGCTAATATCATGGCCCGAAGCCAACTCAATGTATCCCTTAATGACATGTCACGAGTATCCTAAACTATTCCTAAGGTTCAACCGGGATTTTGAATATCGAATTGTCGTCGAATCATTATCGAACATATTCATAGTCTTGTATTCACAATTTATGCAATATCAAAGAATATGAATTACATTTGTGTTAAAACTTATAATATATGAACTTACCTCGGTTTC
Organism: Gossypium sturtianum; assembly: GCA_025698515.1. Taxonomy (NCBI): domain Eukaryota; kingdom Viridiplantae; phylum Streptophyta; class Magnoliopsida; order Malvales; family Malvaceae; genus Gossypium; species Gossypium sturtianum. The sequence continues at coordinate 54,961,619 of CM046949.1, read as the reverse complement.
AAAAACGATGAAATTGGTCGATTAATCGAGTACTTTGTCTTTTCCCCGATCTAATTCCAAATTCTGCTTTTCTTGATCTATATAATATCAAATTCAGCTCATTTAATTATCCCTCTATTCAATTTAGTCCAAAACACACTTTAAAGCATATTTACACTTTTGCCACTAATATTTCAACATTTTTACAATTTAGTCCTTATTTCACAAAAACACAAATTCATGCAATTTAATCACAACCCATGCTAGCCTAATTACTATTATACCCTTAGCAGCCTATATTTTTCATGTATTTCACATTTTAACCACTAAATTTACACATTTCACAATTTAGCCCCTAATTTGCATTTTCACTAAAAATCACTTAACAAAACTTGTATATCTATCAACAAGCATTCATAATCTATCATTAAACATCAAAGTACTCATGTATTCATCAATGGAAACATTCAAAATCTTTAACAATTTTGCAAAATATTCCCTGGGCTAGCTAGACCTAGTTGCAACGATCTCAAAAACGTAGAAATCATTAAAAACCGAGTCAAAAATCTTACCATGCAAAGGACTTGAATGGCTAAATGTTTTAAGCTCCTTCAATGGAGTTTTCTACTTGTATTTTCGGTGGAATATCACTTAAGAAAGATGATACATTGTTTTTGTTTATTTTAATTTACTTTATTTATTAATTTACATTTTTAACCTTAATTAATAACCATCAAAATTCATGATAATATGTCCATAAATGTCCACTCAATTTAAATATGGTCTAATTACAACATAAGGACCTTCACTTTTATAATCCATAGCTAATAGATACCTTTAACTATTAGAACAACACTTTTATACTTTACGCGATTTAGTCCTTTTTATCAAATTAACTAATCAAACGATAAAATTTCTTAATGAAATTTTCCCACAAACATATTATCATGCTATAAATATTAAAATAATAATAAAATAATAATTTTGACCTCAGATTTGTGGTTCTAAAACCACTGTTTCGATTTGACTAAAAACGGGCTGTTACAACTCTCCATTCCTTAGGGATTTTCACCCCCGAAAATCTTACCAGTGAATAGGTTAGGGTACTGTTTTCTCATAGCTTCCTCGGATTCCCACGTAGCCTCTTCGACACCGTTTCATTGCCACAAAACCTTCACTAAAGCTATTCATTTATTTCTTAATTCTTTAATCTCTTGAGCTAAAATTCTGATCGGATCTTCGTTGTACGTCATGTCGGATTGGATTTCAATCTCTGCCGCAGAAATTATATGCGAGGGATCTGATCTATAACGTCACAACATCGACACATGAAACAAATTATGGATCTTTTCTAATTCTGATGGTAAATCTAGTCGATATGCCACTGGCCCTATTCTTTCGATAATCTCGTACGGCCCAATAAACCGCAAACTCAGTTTACCTTTACGACCGAATCGAAGGATTTTTTTCCATGGAGATAATTTCAAAAATACTCTGTCACCGATCTGAAATTCAATGTCTTTTCATTTCAAATCTGCATACAATTTCTGTCGATCTGAAGCTGCTTTCAAACAGTCGCGAATAACTTTCACTTTCTCTTCAGTTTCTCTAACCAAATCAACCCCGTGAATCTGTTTCTCGCTAAGCTCAGTCAAGTATAATCGTATTCGACATTTATGACCATACAATGCTTCATACGGTGCCATCTTTATGCTCGATTGAAAGCTGTTATTATACACGAATTCAACCAATGGAAAATATCTCTCCCAGTTGCCTTCGAACTCTAAAACACAACAGCGAAGCATATCTTCGAGAATTTGAATTACCCTCTCAAACTGACCGTCGGTTTGTGGATGAAAAGCAGTACTAAAGTTCAACCTTGTACCCAGGGCTTCTTGCAATTTCTTCCAAAATCTCGATGTAAACCTTGGATCTCTATCTGAAATAATTGAAACTGGCACCCCGTGCAATCTAACAATCTCAGAGATGTACAACTCAGCCAATTTATCGAGTGAATAATCAGTACGTACAGGAATGAAATGTGCCGATTTTGTCAATCGATCAATGACAACCCAAACAGCATCTTTCTTTTTCGGAGTCAGGGTAATCCCGATACGAAATCCATCATAACTCTATCTCATTTCCACTCAGGTATCATTACTGGCTGAAGTAGTCCCGACGGTACTTGATGTTTGGCTTTATCCTGCTGACAAATCAAACATATCATCACAAACCCTGAAATGTCTCGTTTCATGCCCGACCACCAATATAACCATTTCAAATCATTATACATTTTAGTACTCCCCGGATGAACTGATAAGCAACCACTGTGTGCCTCGTGTAAAATTTTCTAAATCAACTCTAGATTTTTTGATACGCATACTCTATTTCGGAACATTAAACAATCATCGGTTCTGATTTGATAATCTATATCACTGTTCAACTCACATTGCATTCTTTTAGCTTGCAACTCAATATCACACTTTTGAGCTTCACAAATTTGCTGCAGAAAAATCGGTTTAGCTTTTAACTCTGCTAGAATCGAACCATCATCGGACAAAGTCAGTCTTGTATTCATCGCTCTCAAAGAAAACAGAGATTTTCTACTCAAAGCATCTGCGACTACATTTGCTTTCCCCGAATGATAACCAATGACTAATTCGCAATCTTTCAATAGCTCGAGAAATCTCCTTTGTCGCAAATTTAAATCTTTCTAAGTCATTATATACTTTAAACTTTTGTGATCGGTAAAGATGTGGCATTTTTCACCATAGAGATGATGTCGCCAAATTTTTAATGCAAAAATAATAGCAGCCAACTCTAAATCATGCATCGGATAATTCTTTTCATGGGACTTCAACTGTCTGGAGGCATAAGCTATAACTTTTCCTTCTTGCATCAACACGCAACCCAAACCATTCAATGACGCGTCGCTATAAATCACAAATTCTTTTTCTGACTCAAGTTGAACCAACACTGGTGCCTCAGTTAACTTTTCTTTCAACTGATCGAAACTCGGTTGACATTTCTTAGACCACTCGAATTTCACATCTTTCTGTAACAGTCTGGTCATCGGTGTAGCAATCATTGAGAATCCTTTGACAAATCGTCAATAATAACCAACTAACCCCAGAAAACTTCTGACTTTAGATACATTCCTCGGTTGGTTCCAATCAACAACTGCTGAAATCTTACTTGGATCAACTCTTATACCTTCCGCTGAAACAATATGTCCCAAAAATTTGACTTCTCAGAGCCAAAACTCACATTTACTGAATTTAGCAAATAATTGCTTATCTTTCAAGGTTTGTAACACAATCCTCAAATGCTCGGCGTGCTCAGACTCATCTCGGGAATAGATCAGAATATTTTGTCTAAATAGGGTCTGAAAATAAGGTTCATCAAATCCATAAAGACTGCAGAAGCATTAGTTAATATGAAAGGCATAACAAGAAATTCATAATGTCCGTACTTCATTCAGAATGCAGTTTTCGGCACATGTGAATCTTTCACTCGTAACTGATAATAGCCGGATCTCAAATCTATCTTCGAGAATAATGTTGCCCCTTTCAACTGATCAAATAAATCATCTATTCTCGGTAATGAATACTTGGTCTTTATTGTAACCTTGTTGAGCTGTCGATAGTCAATACACATTCTCATTGACCCATATTTCTTCTTTACGAACAATACTGGTGCACCCTAGGGCGAAAAACTCGGTAGTGCGAAACCTCTATCTGTCAACTCTTGCAACTAAGATTTTAACTCTTTCAATTCTGTCGGAGCCATTCTGTAAGGAGCTATAGATATCGGCGATGTTCCCGGTACCAATTCAATAGCAAACTCAACCTCTCTGACCGGTGGCAACCCAGCAATTCTTCTGGAAATACATCCAGATATTCACAAACTACAGGCACCGATTCAATCTTCATTTCAGACACTTTGGTGTCTAAAACATATGCTAGGTATGCATCACAACCTTTTCTCACATATCTCTGAGCCGACATCGACGAAATCACTATAGGTAATCCACTCGATTCATCGGATTCAATTCGAATGATTTCACTATTCTGACATTTCAATTCAATAGTTTTTATTTTACAATTTATAACGACATCATGTAGAGTCAACCAATCCATACCCAGAATCAAATCAAACTCATCAAATGGTAAAAGCATCAAATCAGCCGGAAAACAGTAACCCCAAGTCATCAAAGGGCAATCCTTGCAAACTATATCAACTAAAACATACTTGCCTAAGGCGTTCGATACTTTAATTTATACAGATATACGAATGAGTTGATCCAAGATTTATCAAAGCAACTACATCAGTGCCATAAAGAGAAAATGTACCGGTGATAACATCTGGTGATGACGCATCTTCGCGAGCGCGAATAACGTAAGCTCTGGTTAGCACTCTAGCCTCAGATCTCACAGCTGAATCTCTAGTCACACCTTTGCCACTAGACACATTCCCCATATTTCTTGGGGGTCTCCCTCTCGTAGTCGTATTGCTTGGTCTTGCATTCTGAGATTTATCTTTCTCGGATAATTCTGGGCAATCTCGAATAAAATGATCTGGTGAGCAACATTTGAAACAAGCTTTATTACTCTTATTCTAGCACTCTCCAAAATGTCTTCTCTCGCACTGTTGACACTCGGGTTTGTTGTTTCTCACACTGCCAACACTCGAGACGGAAGTAACTTGAGTTTTAGGACTCACATATTGATTTCCTCGATCTCTATTCTGGTATCCCACTGATGCATTCGATCGACTATACGAATATCGAGATTTCTTTGATGAGGAATGATAAGGTTTATTCATCGGTCTTTTTCTCGAATCTCTAGCCTCTGAATCAGCTTTCCTCTTTTCTCGGCTAAGTTCTTCAGCTTTGTAAGCTCGATCAACTAGAACAACGAATTCTTTCAAATCTAGAATTTCGATCAGGAGTTTAATATCTTCATTCAGCCTGTTTACAAATCGCTTGCACATAATCTCTTCAGTAGAAACACATTCCCGAGCATATTTACTCAACCGCACAAATTCTATCTCATACTCGATTACGGTCATACTGCCCTGTTTCAATTCTAAAAACTCTTTACGCTTTTGATCTAAAAATCGTTGGCTTATGTATTTCTTCCAGAACTCGGTCTAAAAGAATTCCCAGATGACTCGCTCTCTCGATATCACAGGTATTAATGTATTCCACCACTGATACGCGGTATCCCTTAGAAGTGACATAGCACCTTTAACACATTCCGCCGGCGTACAAGACAGTTCATTAAAAACTTGAATTGTATTCTCAAGCCAAAACTTGGCTCTCTCAAGATCATCATCAACTGTAGCTCTAAACTCTTCAGCCCTGTACTTTTGAATTTTATCAACAAGTGGTCTACTCATACGTAAAGATTCCAAACCTTGAGAAGCTACGGGAACCGATTGGGGAACAAGAGGAGGTGGAGGTTGTTGAGCAGCCGGGTTCGTTCGGACAAACTCCGTGAACCATTCGTTCATCATTTGGAAGAAGGCTTCTTTAGCCTCTCCTCCCTGGCTACCCGATACGGGTCTAGATCCAAATGGCGTTGTCCCTTGAGCGAGAGTTGGCGCATTACTTTCAACCTCATCAGCTATAACTCGATTGGGATTCATTTACTATATTAAAATATGTTTTAAAAAGTCAGGAGTCATCATACTATCACAGTTTATACATGGCATGTATAGCTAGACTCTCACATACGCTACGTTAGTCCTAGAATCGACTAAATCGTAGCTCTGATACCAATAAATGTAACACCCCTTACCCGTATTCAACGTCGAAATAGGGTTACGGAGTATTACCGAACTTATAACTTAAACAACCATCCAATTTGAATCAAAAATCATCAACCAAATGTAATTCAAATCAAATACAATCACATTGTCCCTATTACGAGCCTACGAGGCCCTAAACATACTTTGGGAGTGGTTCGGGACTAAATCGATAACTCAAGAATTTTTTAAAAAACTTAGAAAATTTTTAAAACTGCAGGGGTCACAAGCCCGTGTGCCCCAACCGTGTCTCTCACACGGCCAACAAACACATCCGTTTCTCAGGCCGTGTGGACATTCAACATGGAATCACATGGTCGTGTCCTAGCCCGTGTCCAACCCCGTGTAACTCTCTAACTACCTCACACGGCCAGACCACAAGCCCGTATGTCTAGCCCGTGTACTACTCAAAATGGCTACACATGCCCGTGTGCCAGGCCGTGTGCTAGGCCGTGTGAAAACTGGAGGGTATACTGACTTGTGCCACACGGCCATTCACACACTCGTGTGCTAGACCGTGTGGAGTATACTGACTTGGTTTGTAACACCCCTAACCCCTAACCAATCAAGGCTAAATCATACCATTTCCAATACTAACAACCAACATGCTTATTAACTCATGTTTTACTCATTCAAAACATACCAAATACACATATACAAATCAACTAACTAAACATTTCCCAAACATACATCATTTTGCATCAATTCACAAGCACAATTCATATCTAATATCAACTATTTAACAACCATAATACCTATCACAACCAATTATGAACTCATCAATAAAGAGCATTAACATATATATACACATATATATACATATATACATCACCATCTTAGACAAAATAAGCCAACTCTCATGGCTAAACACAAAACCAAACTTAATATTTACAAGCCAACACAAATGGCCAAAATACATATACCAAAAAGACCAAGTCCCTATACATGCCATATACTTAAAATACCAAATTTCATAGGTACCACGTGATAGGTGGATAGTGCGAAACGATCTCTGACGATCCCCGAATCCGAGCTAGCTTGATAACACTATAAAACACGGGAAAATAAACAAAGTAAGCTATAAAGCTTAGTAAGCTCGTATAAAATAAACTTAATTCAATCTCAAAATTATAATTCAACAATTCGAATATATCAACATTTAGCATATATTAGATAACAAACCTTTCATATACACAATTATGATATTAATCACATTCTTCACAAGTTTCTTCGAACCAAAGCTTATACATGTCACGTACGTACCTGTACCATCTTATATCATTCTCATACTCAATCACATCTTTCGTTTACCCGTTGAACCATTCAGAATAGAATTCGGATACTCAAGAGTCTCGCACAATAAGTACATATACCATGGCCTGAAGCCAAATTAAGGTAGCTTATATCCGAAGTACTGATATCATAGCCCGAAGCCGAATCAGCCGATATTCATGACCCGAAGCCAAATCGGTATAACTCACACCCGAAGTGCTAATACCATGGCCCGAAGCCAACTCAATGTATCCCTTAATACATGTCACTAGTATCCTAAACTATTCCTAAGGTTCAACCGAGATTTCGAATATCGAATTGTCGTCGAATCACTATCGAACATATTCATAGTCTCGTATTCACAATTTATGCAATATCAAAGCATATGAAATACATTTGTATTAAAACTTATGATATACGAACTTACCTCGGTTTCAAAGATAATAAAATTGGTCGATTAATCGAGTACTTTGTCTTTTCCCCGATCTAATTCCAAATTCCGCTTTTCTTGATCTATATAATATCAAATTCAGCTCATTTAATTATCCCTCTATTCAATTTAGTCCAAAACACACTTTAAAGCGCATTTACACTTTTTCCACTAATATTTCAACATTTTTACAATTTAGTCCTTATTTCACAAAAACAACCCATGCTAGCCTAATTACAATTGTGCCCCTAGCAGCCCATATTTTTATTTATTTCACATTTTAACCACTAAATTTACATATTTCACAATTTAGCCCCTAATTTACATTTTCACTAAAAATCACTTAACAAAACTTGTATATCTATCAACAAGCATTCATAACCTATCATTAAACATCAAAATACTCATGTATTCATCAATGGCAACATTCAAAATCTTTAACAGTTTTGCAAAATAGTCCCTGGGCTAGCTAGACCTAGTTGTAACGATCTCAAAAACGTAGAAATCATTAAAAGCTGAGTAAAAAATCTTACCATGCAAAGGACTTGAATGGCCGAATGTTTTAAGCTCCTCAAATGGATTTCTACTTGTATTTTCAGTGGAATATCACATTAGAAAGATGATACATTGTTTTTTGTTTATTTTAATTTACTTTATTTATTAATTTACATTTTTAACCTTAACTAATAACCATCAAAATTCATGATAATATGTCCATAAATGTCCACTCAATTTAAATATGGTCTAATTACAACATAAGGACCTTCACTTTTATAATCCATAGCTAATAGATACCTTTAACTATTAGAACAACACTTTTACACTTTACGCGATTTAATCCTTTTTATCAAATTAACTAATCAAACGATAAAATTTCTTAATGAAATTTTCACAAAAACATATTATCATGCTATAAATATTAAAATAATAATTTTGCCCTCGGATTTGTGGTTTCGAAACCACTATTCCGATTTGACTAAAAACAGGTTGTTACACTTATACTCATCTTTAATGGCATCAATCCACTTTTGAGAATTTGAACTTTTCATGGCCTATTGAAATTTGATTGGATCATTTTCCATCATTCCATTATCATCCTCATGTTCTTGGAGAAATACAACATAATCGTTTGGAATAAAATTTCTCATTTCTCTTGTAGACCTCCTTAATGGCACTAGTTCTTGAGTTTGTTGAGTTTGTTCTTTTGGAACAATTACCTCATCTTGAATAGGGAGTTGTTCAACATTGTCTTGTTGAGATCCTGGATTCACTTCTTGATCAATGATAGGTATGAGAACCTGAACATTGTCAAAAGTGATAGTAGAAACCGAGTTAGAATTCAGTTCCTCCTCAAAAGCAATGTCTCTAACCTTATTTCTCCTTCCAAACTCAACATCCTCAAAAAATGTTGCAGTTCCCGTCTAAAAAATATTCTTAATTATACGATCATAAAACTTATAGCCTCTAGATTTTTCAGAATAACTAATAAAGTAGTTGTTCACTGTTTTGGAGTCCAATTTCTTTTCATGTGGCTTATAAGGCCTTGCCTCAGCTGGACATCCCCAAATGTGAAAGTACTTTATACTATGCTTATGACCTGTCCAAAGCTTATAAGATGTTTTTGCAGCTACTTTAATGGGTATTTTATTCAAAATGTAAGATTTTGTATTTAGAGGCACTGGCCAATTGAGAACTTTCAGATATATCATGTTTCAACCTTTCTTCCTCTTGTACACAGTGAGAAATGGGCTCATTTAAAGTTCATTTCTCCTTTTGACAGTTGTAACTAATTTTAAATTGGTTAAACTATGCACGAAGCGATACTAAAACCATAAGAACAAGTAATTCCTCAAAAAGCTCGATCTTAAGTGCCTTAAGTCTTGAAGCAACGTGGAACATCTTCATAATGTACTCAATCACGTTTCCTTGACCATTATACTTCATAGACATCAAAGAAATCAAAAGTGATGTCATCTCAACTTTATCGTTTTTAGCAAAATGTTTCTCAATTTTGTTAAGGAAACCCTTGGCCTGAGTAATCTCTTCAGGTTCTGTGCCCCTAAAGGCTTCTGGAATGTTGTACTTCATGATCATTAGAATCATGCGATTTGAATGATACCACCTCTAAAAATCCCTTTTAGCATCAGGGGTGCTTTCCGCAGTGAGAGGTGTAACAGCCCAATTTTCAATGGTGTCGGAAACAGTGATTTGAGATCACTAAATCCAATAAGTGAGTTCAAAAATTTTATTTATTTAATTATTATTTATGAGTCAAGTATGATTTTAGAAGACTTTTGAATTAGTAATTTGTGATTTAGAAGAATTTATTAGGTAAATTGGGTTTGAAAATTGAGTATTGAGACCTCGATTTTATAAAATGAGACACAAATATTTTTATAAATACTTACGGAGTGTCATAGAGTTAGTATTAAAGTTTCATTAGAAAATTTTAACGTTTCGATAGTTAATTAATTAAAGGGACTAAATTGAAAAAATACAAAATTAGCTAATTAAAGAAATAGTGATTAAATAGCTTAAGTGGTGAACAAGGGAGGACTAAAAAGGCAATTAGACACTTATTAAAAGGTTGAAACGGCATGTGCAGGAAAAAAATCTTGAAATTGGATGATTTGGGGGCAAAATGGTCATTTGGGAAATTAAAGTAAAAATAAAAAAACAATGACTAAATTGAAATCTAGACATTTCTTCATCAATCTTCAGCCAAAAAAACCAAAGGAAAGTCTTCAAAAGCTGGTTTTTCATAGTTTTACTCTATATCAAGAGCCCGTAGATCAACGAGAAAAAGAGAAATTAGCATAATAGTCCCTAACTACTTCAAACTTACAATTCAGCCTAGGTAAGTTCGTATGGTTAAACTTTCATGATTATTTATTAATTTATGAATAAAATAATGTATTTATTCATATTTTTATTATTGAAATTAAAATTTATTGTTAAAATATGAAATTGAAATGAATGTTTAAAACAAGTAGAACGCAGGATAGAGTAAATCGTTTTATAGCAAGGGATGAATTGACGGATAAGACCATGGTTGGACCATGGCAATGTTTATATGTAAGACTATAGTTGGGCTATGGCATTAATGTAAAGGATGAATTGACGGATAAGACCATAACTAGGTTATGGCACTATGAATGTAAGACCATGGTTGGACCATGGCAATGTTTATATGTAAGACCATAGCTGGGCTATGGCACTCTGATGATAAGACCATAATTGGGTTATGGCACTACGAATGTAAGACCATGGCTGGGCCATGGCAATGTATGTGTAAGACCATAGTTGGACTATGGCACAAAGAAAACGATGTACTCATATCCGTAAGTTATTCCTCGATTTAGTAAGAATTGGTAAAAGACCTATATGAATGAATTGAAAGATATATTGATTATTATTGATGCTGATTTGAAGGAAGTGTGTTCATTGACTTACGTTGTATTTGACAGAGAGAATGTATGATTTATTTACAACTTAATTTATTATATTAAGTTCGGTAAGATAAATGTTTAATCTATTGAACTTACTAAGCTTCATTAAGCTTACTCGTGTTGTTTTATGTTCTTGTAGATTAACGTGTAATTGGGAGATCGGATCAACACATCAAGCCACACTATCCAGTTTAATCCAGTAGTTTTTGAAATGTAAATTTTGGTTTATATGGCATGTATAGGGTTGGATTGGCAATGAAATAGTTTGCTTGTGGTTGTGAATCTTAAATGTTTGTATGTGTGAAATTAGTACTAGAATTTGATAAATCAATGAAATGAGTTAATTGGGTAAGTATAAGTAATTGATGTATATGTAATGTTATATTATGTTTAGAACATGTATTGGTTGGTTTTGATTGCTTGGTTGGAATATATTAGTGTGTTTAAATGTTGTGTGTAGGTTGATGTCAAAAAGGGTTAGAAAAGTGGCCTTAAAATGGCCTATTTTCATCCACACAGGCGTGTGTCTCAGCCGTGTGTGACATACAGCCATACACATGGGCGTGTAGTCTGGTCGTGTGTCCCCTGCACCTTAAAATTTTGAAATAGAATGCTCAAGTTTTAGCACACGGCCTAGCACACGGACGTGTAGCTTGGCCGTGTGACCCTTGTACTTTGTACACGGCCTAGCACACGGGCGTGTGGTTGGCCATGTGACCCAAGTCAGAGAGTTACACAGGTAAGGACACGGGATGGGACACGGCCGTGTGCCTCACTTCGAATGCCCACACAGCCTGAAACACAGGCGTGTCACACGGCCGGCCACACGGGCGTGTGTCCCCTGCTCCTAAGAAAAATTTTAAGATTTAAAAAAAAATTCCTTGAGTGCCTGGTTTAGTCCCGATTCACTTCTAAAGTGTATTTTGGGCCTCGATGGCCCATCTAAGGGACAATATGAGTGTTATATGATTGATTCTTGATTTGTATAATAAAGGTAATGAAATATTCATAATTACTCTGTAAAGTTCGGTAATACTCCGTAACCCTGTTCCGGCGACGAATAAGGGTTAGGGGTGTTACAAGAGGTGCAGGTTATTCTTCCCTTAGTGCAAGGTCTATGTCCATACAGCCAAGCACTATAAGTGCCTTTTCCATTCCTTGAAATTAGTCCTATTAAGCATGAGTATAGAATTTATATTAGCAGATATCGTGGCAGCAGAAGATGAACTAGCTGAATATAGAACAAAATAGATTAAAAACATGCTCACATGAATATTCTTAAGTAAACAATAAATTCAAAATAGTGGCTCCCATCTCAAGATACTAAACACTACATTAATATCAAGTCTTTGGACAGTAATGTTAACAGTAAACAATACTCTTGTTGTAGCAATCAATTTTCGTACTAACTTATTGCTCACATAAAGTACCTTATAATTGTTACACATTTATCACCACAGATGTCATTAAAATTCTGTCAAATATTAACTTACCTTTGGGTCAATTAATAAACGCATGAATCACAAAAACATATAATCATCTTGATATTTTAAATAAACTAATCTACGCAAAAAAGATCACTTTGGCGATATTTTTTTTCAACTAATCTATTTAAAATATTAGACATTCTTATTAAAACCCAAAGCCAAAATCTGAATTTATTTGTTTCAAAGTATTTCTCTTAATTTCATCTTTCAATCAAATTTAAAAGATAATAGTGTATATATATGTACATATATTTATCCCAAAACAAAATATAATGATGTTGGCAAATATAATAATAATATTTTTATAAAATAACAAAAAAACATTATTCACATGAAATTATTAAATCTAAATCATGCAAATCAATTAAAATTTGAATCCAACAAATTATCCAACAATATACCAAAACACCAAAAAATTATTGAATCCATTGCAAGGTAACTGAATGAATAAGAAACATTCAATCACAATATATATTCAACTCTATATATCGAATTCAATCCTATTTGACTGAATAAAAAAACATTAAGTGATTCAATCAATATATAAAGAATTTAAAATAAAAACAAATAAAAATCAAAACATCATCGCCTGCAATATTAATGGCCGACTTGACATTCATGCATTCTTTCTTTATTTATTATTAAACTAAATGCAATATAGGATTGTAAATAGAAATTGAACCGCAAGATTTGGAAATACACAAGGTTTGCAACAAAAGATTGAAACGAAGGTACATTGTGCAAATAAAAATTGAAGCGCAGGACCGATCTACAAAGTATGAATTTCAAACTAAATTCTTGAATTGAATTTGGTCATTCGATCAAGTAATATTATACTAATATTCCAAACCCTAAAATTTTTATATAAATCTAAGATAATCAGGATCCAAAAAAATCTTTAATATAAACCTTCAAAGATCAATATATATATATATATATCCAAAATATTAAACCCATAAAATTTCATGAATGAATCATTTCAAAAAAAAAAAGAAACTTAATCAATTCTTAATGATCCGACATAACGAGGCTCGAATGCCACTTGTTAGAACCGTAAAAACAAGATCTAATATAAACTGTAGACTGTAAACAGGATCTATCATGTCAAATCATCAAGAACAAATCAAGAACAAAACTAGATGCGGAAGCGTACCTGAATTCTTCGACTTCTTGGGGTTTTGATCTTCCAAATTAGCACACAAGTAGTCTAGAGAAGGTGGCTCTCTCTTTTCTACGGATGGGATATTAGAAAAGTTACTTATGTGTAATTTGGGGACATAACCCTAATATATATAACTTTTGCACACTAACCCTAATTTCTAATCAACCCATCATCAATTTGAAATTATTTACTAGAGTATCTACACATATTTGGTCCATACTTTATTTAATAACTAAAGCCCAATAAACCTTAACAAAATTAGATCACTTTTAATTTGGGCTAATCTTTTATGATAGTAAATAATAACATGTAATTACTATTATTATATATGTGATGTCCATATTTTCCAACACCTAAGAATGAATCTAAGGTTATATTAGAAACATGGTAATTTTGGTTAGAGTTATCGAGATTGGGCATTGAAGTAGGAAAATGTATCACTTGATCGCATTGCATGATTTTGTTGAATTTCAGAGGTATTGATTGTTAATTCTTTTTATTATAACTCGATTCATTGTGTCAATGTTTATTTTGAAGTGAAATAAGTTGGAGATAATTCCAAAGGCAAAGGAAAGGAGAAGGTCATCGAGGCGTGATGATTTTTGGTTTGGATTAACTTAATGCAATTATGTTATATAAATTCGATTAAGTAGTCTAGCTTAGGATTCGATGTTAATGTTGTTTATTTCTAGTATAATATGTTAGTTATGTATGTATTTTTGTAAGTAAAAGCTCAAGATAGTGTTGTGATGATCTCATGGAGAAGCTTATGATTTGATTTGTGAATGGGTTGATATAATGAATATGTGATTGATTTTATGATGGTGCATGATGATAATTGATAGTACCTAATGATATTAAAGCATGTTTATAAATAAAAACCCTATTAAACAATGTGGGAAATGGTTCGGGTATAGTTGACATGTCATAGGATTTGTTTTTCTACAAAATAAGATTCAATACTTGTGTACAATCTATTGGCGCTTGTGTGCGTTTATATTTGGAACTTATGTACATTCTTAGAGTGTTAGGGGAAGTCAAGTTTTTACACACGTTGGTGCATTTATGCCCAATTGGCACTTGCATACAGTCTTAGAGTGATAGGGAATTAATATGTATATCCATTCTTAATCCATAATTGGTTAATAGGAGCTAAATTTTTAATTTAAAACAAGGTTATATTAATGAACTAGAACTGAATTATTGATGATTTTGATGTACTTAGAGACATGTTACCAAGTTTTGTGACTATGCTTATCTTACATGAAGTTGATTCAGTCCATCGATATATTATATGGACATTATGGAAATTATTGTTAAATGATGATATCCTAACTTATTATGGCATGATCTCTTAATGTTATGTTGGTTTTTAGCATGATCTATCACTTGATTTTGTCATACCATGAAATTGGATTTGTAAGAACAACTTAGCTTTTCAATGCACAGCGTGTAGATTGTTTGTTCCACGCATAGATGTTTGGTGTGCTCTCAAGACTTTATTTGTGGTTTTTCTAGCATTCAAGGCTCAAGTCTTAGCTTCGTCATTGATTTTGTAATGTCTTTTGAGGTTTTCAAATATTTTAGGCATGCACCTATCTTGCTAGGTGACTATAATGTCTTGAATGTTAAGCTTTTGGTGTTTTGGTGATTTTTGGCATTGGACATATGTTTTGATACTGAATTGGGCTTCTTAACTAGTTTTATGTTGGATTTTAAGGACTAAATTTATATGGTATATGTATGGTTTAAGCGTTGCAAAGTACTTACCTTTTGAGGTTTTGATATATTGAGTTAAATGTCATGTGAATGTAAGTTTTAGACTTGTTATAATTTGTAAAATATGTATGTGTAAAGTCGATTGCATGTTGAACATGTTTAGGCGCATTTAAAGGGTCATTTGCATAACTTGAAATGTAATTTTTCTTCATTTTTGTACTAATGTCTTGAGACATCAAAAACATGTCTCAAGACCATAAGAATGCTTTCTTGCAATTTTGGGCATAAGCCTCGAGACTTATCATACTATTCTCTATACATAGGGTGCCAAATCTCGAGACATAGTGACCTGGTCTCGAGACATAAAACATCGAAGCTAAATTTACGAGATCGAGACACAGAACATTGTTTTAAGACATAGGGTTGAAGGTCTAGAGACATGGTTCCATTATCTCGAGACTTCAAACTTCAAAGCTAAAAATCATTAAACAAGAGAGACATGTCTTAAGACATGGCTCCACTATCTCAAGACATTGCCCTGCATCTTGCTAGTTTGATTTGAGATTCATAACATGGCTCCATTTTTATCATCCTTGACCCCAGTTAAATGAATGAGAGCTCATTTGAGTTTGTTTTACATGCTTAACATGTTTCAATTACCACCTTTACATAATTGGTTGTTAGTAATTCTGTCAAAATTTGTCAATTTATCATATTTATTTTTCATTTATCATATTTATTTTTCGTCAATCATATGTCATGTCATATGAGGACATTCTAATTAAAATTTCAAGTTGACAAATTTTGTCAGAAAATACTTATGATTAAAATGACTAGACTAAGATTTTTAAATAAAAAATGTAGGAGGACTTAATTTTTTAACTTTTATAAATACAAAGAGTAAATCTCAAATTTTATCAAAGAATAGGGACTAACAACATTTTTAACCAAAAAAATCTAGGCCATGATCTCACGAATAGTAGAAGCCTGCACACCTTAATATATCATTTTTTGGGGTAAACTACACTAGTAGTCACCCAACTATTAGTGACATTTTTTTTGTCACCCAACTATTCAATTTTATCTTTTTCAGTCCAATTCCATTAAATGATTGAAAGGAAGATGATATGGAAATTATAAAATTGAAAAAAAAATTAACCCTAAACATTTATACATTATATCAATTTGATCCTAATTCTAGAAAAAATAGCTCTAGATATTTAAAGATTATGACAATTTGGTCTCAATTCTAAAAATTAAAAAATATTTATAAATATTTATAAAATAATTTTAAAATTAAAAAATTTATAATTTTTTTCATTATTTGATACAATTAATAAATTCATTTTCTGAATAATAATTAAAAACAAATTTTAAAAACAATGAAGAGAAAATTAATCAATGGATCTCACCCATTTTATGCTAAAATATTTGTGGCACAAATCTAATATTAGATTACATACAAGTTCTAAAAATTAAGATAAACTGGAAATAATCTCCCCCTCAAAAATAATAACAATGAAAGAAAGAACACCACAAACATAAATAATATAGCTAAATCAAGATTGTCCAATCCAACATCATCGTCAATGGACTTTACCACGAATTTCATCAAGCCTACGAATCATATACAAAGCATTACTAACAACCTTAGCCACAATGGCTCTTCCCCATCGTTATGTTGGTTGTTAATTAGTTTGACACTTTGGGGGTGCGAGCGAGGCTAACTTTAATGGCGACTTGGGCTAAGTCACATTGGGTGTTGACGGGGCTTGAGCTGGAAGATAATGTGTAAAGACAAAGAGATGGGGAGTTGGCATTGGCTAGGGTTTGATTTAGGTGAAAAAGAGGCTTTTATGTTTTGGAGAGGATTATGAAATGGGATTAAAGAAAAAAAAAACTTTTGATTTAAGCATTAAAATAAGGCAAAAGAGGAGGGGCGGTTAATCCATGAATTTTTTTATAATTAAAAATTGGGTAAACTATATAGTTGGTCACCCAACTTTTATAAATTTTCATTTTGGGTACTGAAAATAAAAATTTTGCAATATATGTATTGTCGTTACATACTATTATCATTGTAGTCACTATTGTTATATGCTTTTATCATTTTAGTCACTTGACGTTCATTTGCCATTACATATACTTATTTTAGTCGCTCAACTTTAGTAAGCTTTCATTTTGGTCACTCATTTTATTTTTTAAAACTTGGGTTTTTACAATGAATTGAGTTATTAAGTTGTTGAGATGAAACCCAAGTTTTTCACATGTAACTCAATTTCATGTAGCAATCATAAAAAAAAAAAACCTTAAAAGCTTTTCTTATTTTTTCTTCAAGCCATTTGCTTCTTATCCATTATTTTACCCAATGGCAGTGCCAGCCTCCGGGCTGGCTACCGCCCACCTTTTTCTCTCTTCCACCAACCTTCTCTTTATTTGTTCTCATTAACTCCACATGCATTCTCTCTTTTCAGTTCGTAGATCTGTTTTGTGAGTATCTTTGTTGTCTTCACAAGTTATAGTGGACAAATGACAGTGCCTATCATCATTGAACCTCGACTAGCCACTAGTATTTTCTCTTGAAAAGTGGGTTGGTCGTAGATACTCTAATGGTGGATCTTCATCGGGTTCTTAATTTGTTTCTATTTTGAGAGTATTTCAAAATAATAAATTATTTTAGGAGTCGGTTTAGACTCATGTTGTCTTAACTATTATATGCTTTTTTTTTTTTTGTTTCTTTTTCATTTTATCTTGTCTTTTACAAGTTTTTTAGTCTTGCTTATGCATGTAGTCTTTCTTTTGCAAGTGATTTTAGGGACGATTTTGGCATCGCCTTCTCCTATTGGGTGGGTGCTCGATTCTTTTTCCAATTTATCCTACCACTTTGGACTATCCGAGGTTGATTTCCTTATCGTGTTAAGTGCTTGCAATCACTTCAGATATGTTGTGCTTGATTTATGACTGTCAATTGTTAACGTACCACAATGGTCTGTTGATGCTAAGGCTGAAGCCTTTTTAATGTTGATGAAGCTTGTCCTTCACCACTAACAACGGGTGTTTGTTATTTTTCTTTTCTTTTCTTTTCTTTTCTTTTCCCCTAATTGTATGGTCCCATCCATAGAATGAATTAATGAATTTCCCTTTAAAAAAACTCAATTTCATATAAAAACTCATGTTTTTTTCCTATAAAAACCAGGTAATTCAATATAAAACCCTAGGTTTTTCCCTTTTATAGAAAAAAAATTAATTCTAAAAAATAAAGGAAAAGTAAAAGATAAAATAGTTGTTTCTTGTAAAGATCAAGTGTTCCCTATAAAAATCCATGTAATTTTCTATAACACCCCAAACCCGGCCTAGAAGTTATGGCCGAATCTGGCGATGTCACATGATAGTGCTTTAGGAATCGCATTGACGTTAAGACCATTTTCAAAATGTTATACTTTGCGGAAGCTTTTAAAATAGTTTGCGAATTTGTGTGTATTTTGATAAAATGTTTATTTGTATTGAAAACTCGAGTTTTCCTACTAATAGCAGTAAAACCATAAACGTTGCAAATCCCAAATTTTAAACAAAATACGTAATGGCCATAATTATATTAAAATTTCCCAAATAAAAATTAAAACCATGATAAGTATAAACCATAAATCTAACATGAGGCAGTAGCAGCGGTCACCGTCGAGTCCTCTGCTGCACCGATCCGTCTAATGCTGGGGATTACCTGAACAGATTAAACAGAAAAGGGTGAGTTTCGCAACTCAGTGTGTAATCCCCACAGATATCAAATGTACAGAGTAATCACCGAAATCGAAATCCACAGATCGGCCAGAGCCCATTACGAGAAATGGGATTTGGGCCTTAGCCCACTCGGATGCAGAATCAGATATATATACCAGGGCCTTAGCCCAATCAGATCCAGAGTTAGAAATATATTAGGGCCTCAGCCCAATCAGATACAGAATGCATATCAGAATATTAGAATCCTACCCATCAGCCTTTACACACCATTTTCGTCCAGCCCTACACACCATATGGGAATATAATCAACCCACCCATCCCTACACACCATACTATACCGAAATGCGGCACATAAACAGAATAATGCAGCTGAGCTGCCAGATAACAGGCTTAAGCCTTTCAGAAACTTCCTCCGAAATATCATTAACCCTCCCCGATGCAATGCAACATACCAAATATGACATGCAACATGCAAATAACCGATCATACATTCAGTTTAGTACAGATATCATGCTCAGTCAGACACCATATAATCATATCACATAAATAGGGGTCTAAGTAACGCTTACCGACCCTATAGTAGGTCCACAGTCGATTTGGGCGACCCGTGCAACCTTACAGATCATTTCAGAAAAATAGGCTCACACGCCCATGTGGCCTGCCCGTGTGGACCCACACGCCCGTGTGGCCCACTCGGCCCAAATTGGCCTTGGCCGTGTGGATCACACGGGGCTGGCCCAGAATTCCACACGCCTGTGTGGTTCACCCGTATGGGCCCACACACCCGTGTGGCCCACACAGCCCAATAGGTCAAGCCCGTGTGTCGCACATGGCCTTGCCTGGCCATCACACGGCCGTGTCACTTGCACACGGCCTGGCTCGTCGATCACACGGCCGTGTTGTGGCTCACAGCCTTGCACACGACCTACCACACGGCCTACCACACGGTCATGTGGCGTCGATAGAATCGTTTTTTAGCTTTCACCGATTCTCGTTTTCTGTGTTTCCAAGTACACACCTAGTGTTGATTTGAAGCAAAAACACTCCCGAGACCACACGCACCTAAAAATCAGAATATCATCACCCAAATTCAGTCACTACTTCCAACTTAACAAAATTAATCCACCAACGAAACTTTACAATACCCAACGCGTATTCGTAAACTTACCGCTAACGAAGACTCCTAGTGCTCAATTTGCTGCAGGAGTTCCTACCGATTCCTTCCCTTCACTTGATATCGAGAGAAACAACACAACTCTCACGTTAAGCACTTTTTCGAAACAATACTAAGTTTCTACTAATACACGACTTACCAAACGAGCGAAAACCAACGCTGAACAAAAGAAGATGGATTAGAAAGAAGAAATCGAAAGGGAAAATGGATGGGGAGGCAGATTTTCGGCAGAAGAGTTGGGGAGACGACAAAAAGTTGGAAAAGAAATCTTGGGGAGATGAGAGAAAAGAATTTGAAATCAAAAGAAAATAATTTTGATAACTCCCCATTATCCCCCTATTCTCTCATCCTCAACCACCTCAGAATTTCGGTTCAACTAAAACTCTTTCAGTCGAATGAGCAAAATAAAACTATCCCACGCTCGCGCAGGGATTCAAACACAAGACCTCATGCAATCAAACACTCCACTTAACCACCAGACCAGCAGGCCCATTCTGATATTATTTTACTAACAATAACTTAAAAGCCTACCGTCCCCAGTGAGAGCTTTATTCATAAAAAAGCCAAAATTTACCCAAGTTGTGACTTAAACTTGGGACCTCTCACCCATACCTAGAACACATAACCACTAAAGCAGACAGATATTTGTGTCAATTAATTTCAAAAACACATACAGATAGTTTTGTGCTCCAAAATCACATAAGCCGGAATTAAAGAAATTTGGGGCGTTACATTTTCTATAAAAACCTAATGTTTTTTCTTTTTACTAAAAAAAGGAAAAATAAAAAGGAAATGAAAAAATTAAATTGATTTTTCCTATAAAAACTTATATTTTTTCTTATAGAAACCTAAGTAATTCCTCGTCAAACCTTAGGTTTTTCCTTTTCTTTTTATTGAGAAAAAACTAAAACTAATTCTAAAGAGGAAAAAACTAAAGGAAATTAAAAGATAAAATGGTTTTTCTAACCCAAATTTTTTCTCGTAAAAACCCAAGTTTTCTTTCTACTTAAAAAACTAAATTTATTTCTTAAAAATAAAAGAAATTAAAATGATAAAATCAGTGACTAAAATAAAAGTAAGTTTGGTGACTTAAAGTAGTATCTGTAATGGCAAATTAACTATGAATGACTAAAATGATAAATGTAACGACAATGCTCATATTGCAAACTTTTTTCTTGATGCCCAAAATGAATAAGAAAGTTGGGTGACCAACTCTTTAGTTACCTTAAAAAATTTTGACAATTTTTTACTTTTTTAGAATTAGAATTAAATTAGAAAAATCTTTAAATTTTGATGACAAATTTTTTTAGAATCAGAACTAAATTAACACAATGTGTAAACATTAAAGACTAAACTTGTTATTATAAAAATTTTAAAATTGATACATTATCAATCATTTAATAGAAATGGACAAAAACAATAAAAGTAAAATAGTTGAGTCTTTATTTTATAAATTTTAATAGTTGGATGATTAAAAAAAGACTTATATGCCAAAAAAAAAGTCCTTAAGAAAATGTAAAAAAATAATCAATTAAGCCCTTGTATTAAATTCTCAACCAATTAAGCATCGTTAAATAAAATAATTAATTAAGTTCCTCCGTTAACGGTTTCTGCCATTGACCACGTTGACCATAAAAATAAATTGATAAAACCAATCATATAGTAACACGTGGCTTCTGATTTAATCTAATACTTTTCCCATAAAAATGATTAAAAATCATAAAAAAATATTAAAAATAAAAATATTAAAATTGATATAAACTTATAAAGCTTATAAAAGCTTATAAAAATTATAAAAATTATAAAATTAATAAAACTTATTTAAAAATATTTGAAATTTTAAAAAATGTATTACAATTCTTAAAAATTAAAAAATAGGAAAAAAAATATTAAAATTATATAAACTTATAAAAATTACAAAAAAAATTCATAAAAACTTGAACTAGACTAGTTAGCCCGAAATCGGCAAGGGTATTAGTCCGAGAAAGCCATTAGACTGATTGACCTGGGAACCGGGCGGTTGAACAGATTTTTTATTTTTTAATATTTTTATCAAACCAAAATTTCATTATCCAACTACTAGCATATGTCAAAATAAAATATTCTAACCAATCTTTTTAGAATCGGACTAGTGGTTAAATCGGTCAGGCCACCAATTTGCTAGTTCGACTGACCTGTCCAGTTCAATTAAATAAAACATTAAAAAATAAAAAATATATATTAAAAAAATCGATTCAACCATTCGGTTCTCAAGTCAACCAGTCTAATGGCTTTCTCTGAACCGACACTCTTGCCAATTTCGGTCTAATCGATCCAACCAATTGATCCGGTCCAATTCAAGTTTTTATAATTTTTTAATATTTTTATAAGTTTATATCAATTTTAATACATTTGATATTTTTTATAATTTTTATGATTTTTTATGAATTTTATAGAGTTTTAATACATTTTTATAAAATTATAAATATTTAAATATGTTTTATTAATTTTATATTTTTTATATTTTTTCTAATTTTTTATATTTTTTTAATGATTGTTTAATCATTTTTATGAGAAAAATATTAGATTAAATCGAAAGCTAATTTGCCACCACCTAATTGGTACATCAATTTATTTTAATAATCAACGTGATCAATGAGGAAAATCGTTAAAGAAGAACTTAATTGATTATTTTATTTAACGACAAAAATTTAATTGGTGGAAATTTAATATAGAGGTTAATTAATCTCTTTACATTTTCTTAATAGCTTTTTTGACATTAGAAAAGAAATTTACTATGTGGTAATTTATTTATGGGTAAATATCACCAACAGTCACTCAACTTTGAGGTAGCTAACAAAACAATCACTCTAGTTTCAATTTAGTCACTCAACTTTCGAAAAATAACAAAGCAGTCACTAACGTTATCGAAAAGTGACAAATCTGTCACCAATTAACATTTTCCATTACTGTCTTAACGGGACTACTGACGTGGCCAGTTAACTAGCTGATATGGCCAGTTAACTTGCCACATTGGAGAAGCAGTCAAAGGGTCAAACTTTACACGGGTTTAGGGAAAAAATATGAATAGGTGGGTTGGTTTAAGGTAAAAAAAACACAAATTGATTGTGATTAAGGGGAGGAAAAGAAAATCGATTGGGAAATCGATTAATAGGGTGTTGGGTTAGAAATCAATTTTAGGGTTTAAGGTTGGTTGAGGGTTTGAAAATTGATTCGAAAATCGATTAACAGGGTTAAGGGTTAGAAATCGATTGGTATTTTTCATTTCGGGAGAAAGGAAGACAAAAAAAAAAGATATCAGTGTTTTTGGTTGAGGGCCACAATGGTTAATAGAAGAGAAGCAGCCAGTGTTGTTATATCCACTGTAACGGGTAAGTTTCTGTATTTGTTTTTTGATTTTTTGGATTTAGAGGGATTTGGGTTTAGGGTTTTTTGGATTTCAAATTTGAAATATGTTGCATTCACATGGGGTTTATGCCAGATTTTGATTTTATTTGTTATTAACGTATATGACAGATTTTGATTTCATTTGTTATTCACATGGGGTTTAAGGTTTGGTTATTAAAGTGATTCCAAATTTGGATTTTTCTGAAGTTATGGTCTGTCATATGCATGATCCTGTGTATGTCATTTAACTATTCAAATATGATTTATGAGTATTTTAAATGTTGACTAAAATATGTTTATTATTTGTATCAAACTGAATTGCAAGTTTGGATTTTTGTAACTTATTATCTGCCATTTGCATACTAATTGCCTTAGTAAAGAGACAAATTTATTCCTATTTTTATGGCTAACAGTATCAAGTTTGGTTATTGTCAAAGAAATCTGTTCCTAGTTTCAAATATGAATTGGATTAAAGTGCATGATTATTGTTTGATTATTGTCTGCGATGTGCATGATATTGTTTTGGATTAAATTTGTTCTTTAGCTTCTATATTGTATTGGTTATTGTCTGCCATTGCCTAATTTTATGGTTAAAGTGTTTGGTTATTGTCTGCCATGTGCATGATACTTTTTTGGATTAAATTTGTTCTTTAGTTTCTATATTGTATTGGTTATTGTCTACCATTGCCTAGGTTTAGGGTTAAAGTGTTTGGTTACTGTCTGTCATGTATATGTCAGAAATGAATGTGTTTGTATTAAATTGTTTTTGTATTGGTTATTGTCTGTCATTGCCTATGTTATATTAACCTGTTTGGTTGTTATCTGTAACAGGCCGTTTTTAGTCAAATCAGAATAGTGGTTTTGGGACCACAAATATGAGGTTGAAAATTTATTTTAATACTATTTTAAGTGTTTACAGTATGATAGTATGTATGCGTGAAAGTTTCGTGAAGAAATTTCATCGTTTGAATAGTTAATTTGATAAAAAGGACTAAATCGCGTAAAGCATAAAACTTGAGTTCTAATAGCTAAAGGTGTCAATAGCTATGGTTTATTAAAGTTAAGGTCCTTATGTTGAAATTAGACCATTTGAATTGTAGTGGACAAAGATGGACACATATAAGTGAATTTATAATGCTTTAATTAAAGGATAATTTAGTAATTTATGTAATTAAGTTAATAAAATAAAACAAAAACAAATTTTGGGTGCTTTCATCTTCTTCTAGCCAAAACTAAGAGAGGAAAAAGACCATTTTTATTCTTTGGAAGGTTCGGCCATAGTTTATTGAGCATGTAAGTGATTTTCGACTTTGATTTTAATGATTTTTATGTTTTTGTGATCGTTGCAACTAGTATTAGCTAGCCCAGAGACTAATTTGCAAAACTGTTAAAGATTTTGAATGATGCTGTAGGAGCCCAAATCTGCCCGGGCCCATTCATTAAACAAAAAACCAAATTACAATAGCTCAATTAAAATAAAACAGTATACCTAAACACTACCCAATACCCAAGCCCAATTCTAAGACCAGCCCGAAAGGCCCAAAAACTTAAGCCAAAATCAGGAACCCTAGTCAACTAGGGCGCGCCGCAGGCCCTTCTGTCCGCACCTCCCACCTCTGCACGGCGCCACGTCCGCGCAACAGCCTCCGTACAGCCACGCTCCCGTACCTGCAAATAGACAAAGGACAGCACAACAAATCAAAAGAGAACATTTTGTATTTCTTTAATTCGGTTATAAAAACAGAAGCAACCATTTGTAAAAGGGGATTTTTTTCTTTTTAGAGAATACACGAAATCAAAAAAAGAGATCGAAAGCAAAAATTTAAAGGTTGATTTCCCTTTTATTTTCCATTATTATCTACTGTCGTTCTATTTTCTTTATTTTCGAATCTTTGTAAACAAATAACAAAAAAAAAGGGAAAGAGAAACGTTACTTGAACCCACAGACGCGTCGCTGGAGAGCCCATTCCGTCGTCGTAGTTGGGTTCGAAAGCAGAGCATCAAAGGCTCCTCTCTGCGGGACCTCGACCACCGAATACGATGGTGGTGCGACGGAACGCCAGGGAGTTCAACCGTCGGGCATGAGAGGGGGAGAGGAAAAGAAGAAATTTTTTTAAAAAGGGGCTGGAAAACTGACTTTTTTATCAAAACTTGGCATTTATAACATAGCCTATACGACGTCATTTCGGGAGTAGGTTTTAGGTGCCAAAACGGCGCCGTTTCAGGACCATCCATGCGCAACCCGACCCGTTTCCTCAGGATCCGCGCGTTTTGCCTCGAGTGGGATATTTACACGCGGAGTCCTTCCATTTTTTTTGCTTTTTGCAATTCAGTTCTTTTATTTCTTTAAATTTACCCGTTAGTTTTGTTATTTGTTCACTTTAATCCTATACAAAGCGGCACCGTTTAAATGGCGCGGGAATATTCCCATTTTAATCCGTGCATCTTTACACGTGTTTCATTTCAGTCCCTAGCAGTGTTTTATCACTTGCAATTTTAGCCCCGAATTTTATGCTTATTTCAAGTTCGTCCTTTACCAGTTTTAATCTATTTATCTATTTGCATTTCAAAAAAGGTTTATTTCGTTATATTTTATTTTGATTCCTTTATATACTGGTTACTTTAACCATTTTATTTTATCCTTTAAAGTTTTTTTTTAAATTTAATTATTATATATTATTTAGCTTAAATATCTTTCCTTATATAATTTATTTTAAACTTGAGATGTTATCTTTCTTAAATATGTATTTTATTTAGTTTAAATTATTTCATGTATTTTTCATGTTCCGCATTTTAAGAAAAATTGTTTTATTATTATTTATTTCAAGATTTTGTATTTTTTTTTAAATTGCTTCGCATTTTATATATATTATTTATTTCAAATTTGTATATATATTTTTTATCTATTTATGTAGATATTTAATCTCCTCTAAAACTACTTGTGTTACATATATTTTTTTTTCTTTCATAATTTAATATACATATTTTAATGTTTACTTACATACATATATGTAAAATTAGTATTAGAATTATTCCATTGATTTCGTAATATTGTTGATGTATGTATATTAATTAATTGTCTTTATCATTGATTAAATGTTTGATGATTATTGATATTATGTATGTTTTAATTCTCGTTCTATATTTATTGGTTGCTTGAGATTCAATACCATTATATTTCATTTGTACATAATTATTTCACGTTGTATGTTATTATTCGATCGCATTTCATTCGTTTAGAAAGCCATATTTTAACACTGTTCATGATTTTAAAAATCATTTTGTGCAAAGCTTTAAATCATAAGGCAATGCTCGTGTTTAGAGGTTTCGAGAAAATCGTGCTCTAACTTACTGAGTTCCGATTTTCCTCGTTAAAACCTAGCAACCGAGTATCCTTTCTCTCTTAAATTAAAATGCATAATATTTCAAATAAAAAACTTAATCACGAGAAATTGAGATATTGCGCCCTAACTTACTGGGCGTGATATTTTATCATCTCGAGATAAGAATTTCAAAAGAACAAAAGCAATATTCCGTATTCGGGAATTTTGAGAAATAGTGCCCTAACTTACTGGGTTGCAATCTTTCATTTGACCCAAATAAGGGAATATCCATCTTATTTTTTTTAAATATACAAGTATTAAATGTCGAAGGATAAACCCAACTTCAAGAATATAAGATGTTATGCCCTAACTTACTGAGTATGGCATTTTATTTCTCCGAAATAGGGAGCTTTGGCATCCAATACGGTTTTGTCCAAATACATATATATTTTAAATAAATGGATCGTAATCTAAAATCTTTTCAAATTTTCGACGTCAGGACATTAATTAATCAATTCGGTACCAATTTTGGGCGTTCAGACGCTTAATCCTTCCTCGTAACCGACTCTCGAACCTATTTTCTCGAATTTCGTAGACCAAAAACACCGTTTTAGTAAACCAAAATGTTTAATTAAAACAAAGGTGACCCGATCACACCTCATCAAAAAAGACTGGTGGCGACTCTATTTCCATATTTTTAAAGTCGATTCCCGTTTTTCAAAACTCCGATTAAAAAATGGTTTCGACAGCTTGGCGACTCCACTGGGGACTTGTTGAGAGTCAGGCCATAAATTGATTAATTTCTGTCCTTTTGTCGAAAATTAAAAATTTGATTTGAAAAATTACGATCCTTTTATTGCGTTCGCTTGCGTCATCTCATTGTTGTGGTTCGAGTCTTGTAGAGTACTTTGCATCATATTGCATGACCGTTGGGTCACACCTTTAAGTGGGAGTGAGAAGCTACTCCTTCGTGGGGTTTTCACATCCGTGCAGGATAATGGATCGCTTTCGGGATACATTCGTACCTATGTCTTCGTGAGATTTTCATCTCCGTGTAGCCATAGGGAAATGTATTCCCCTGAACCGAACTCGATCCATACGAGCCTATAATGGGTGAGGATTGAGGAATCTGCTGGTTCAGGTACCCTCAACTTTAGAACTCAAACAGCATGTAAAAGGCCCTAAGAGCCTACCCCAGATGGAGTTGTGATAAACCCTAGTGGTCACCCAATAGGTGCTTGAATATTTTACATGTTTTGATTTTTGTTTCTATCGTACTGACTATTTGTTTTATTTTTGTTGCTTTGCATGCATTTTCATATTAGAGAAGGGTGTCGATTCGAATTCGGTTGATAATTAGGTAGCTCGACATGGAAAACGACTTTCTTGATAAAATGGAAGACAATACGGATGTCCGTATACTTGTAATCCGCTCTATGTAAAGAGCTTTGTTTTCAAATAAAGTTTCCTAAATGGAATTGAACCAGAATCGGCTCCTTTTGCATTGCATGCATTCACATAGCATCAAATCGCATGTGCTAGATTTCATGAGAAGACCCTGATTAATTAAAAATTATTTCAGTCAACCTAAAAGACATGGAACAAAGGTTTGAGAGAATAGAGCAAAGGCGAATACTGATGCAAGAGCAATTGGCCAAAATTCAACGGGATATGCGAGATCAAATGAATATGATGCGCCAGTTAACCCAATTACTAGTCGGGGGGCTTGAAAAAAAGAGTTGCCCAATGGTCAGCAGTGTAGATGATGATGAAGACATCGTTTATTCCCCGATAAATATCCATACTCAATCAGACACGCATTCACATGGGGTACCCGTCATTATTGGACCCCAATGTCAAACTGATGCTTCGGCCCTGTTCAACTTCCCGATAGGTTTAGATTTTAACCCGGAAGATGATCGAGCCAAACCGGTTATACTGACAGAAACAAAGGAAAGGGGAGAGTGGACTTCAAAGGCCCCGAGAAATAGGGAAAACGAAGTGAACAACAAGCATCCCAAATTAGTCACTATAGGTCAACCGAGGGCTGTGACCACTGGCCATCAAGGCTCATCAAGACGAGAATCCAGTACAAAGCAACTCCAGTTTACACCGATTCCAACGACGTATAGGGAGTTATACCAGAGCTTATTTGAAATGCATGTTGTAGCTCCTCATTACCTGAAACCAATGCAATCCCCATACCCCAAATGGTATGATTCGAATGCTCAATGTGAGTACCATGCCGGGATTGCAGGACATTCAATAGAAGAATGCCTTGCTTTCAAGAAGCTGGTTGAAAGATTTATCAAAATAGGAGTCATAAGATTCGATGATCTCCCTGGTGCAGAAAATTCGTTACTCAACTATACTGTTAAAGGGAAAACTATTGTGAGTACCATGATGAATGGGGGCATGAGATCAGGAGTACCTCAAGTCCAGGGCTCTAGCGCAAAACCTGATACTGGCGAATTTGAGTATTAATGACGTATCTGAAGAGTGAGCCGGGGAACAGACTTTTCCAAGCTTCTGCCTTTATGTACTTGAGATGTTTTGAACAATGGAATTGTGAAAGAGATCCTTGTATTTACAGAGCTAATCTAGAGCAATATTCAAAACATGCTTGTTGCTTTAAGCCTAGAAGCAACAAGAATCTTTTTGTGAAATAGGCTTGTGTCCAGAATTTTTATTTCAATAAAATGCATCCTTTTAAACAAATATTTGCCTCTACATTTTATACTGTACATTCTCTTTATAATATTCTTTCATTCTTTATTCATGATCATATCATATAAATAATCATCCTTAGAATCATTTATTCTTTGAATTTGCCTTCGCATTACTACAATAGGTACCCAGATATCAATGACATGAGCGACGTTGTTACTAACTCCCTTTTTGAATGAAATAAGGGTCTAAGGGGTCGCAGGACTTTGAAGATGACATAAATTGTAATCTATCTTCTGATTTGTTAATACTGAATGAAAAACAGATCCTACGTCGCGAGCCAAGGAAGGAGATGAAGATCAAAGCCTCGCTCAATGCGTAAAAACAAGATTTCCTAAATGTGGGGCATGGATGTTATCGAAGCCGCCTCATCGAAGCTTCGTCGACACCAATTCATCTCCGTGGTTGTCAATTTATTCACTAGGATGGTAAAAGTCGCTTCATATGCCAATATTACAAAGTCGATAGTCATCGGAACAAAGAAAAGAAAAAGAAAGAATACTGAAAAAAAAAGAAGAAGAAAAATGTCAAAAGATCACATTTAACCGCACAAGGTCGAAATTTCATGGTCTGCTCAAAGATCAAAGCCACATATCAAGGCAAAGAAAAGAGAAAAACAAAGGATCATAAAAAGACCAAGACTTGTAAGGACTGGTATACAGAAGTTACTATTTACCCTCTATGCTTATCAAACATTGGCCAGGACTATCACTGGGGCAACATATTTCTCATTGGTTTCGACCATTGAAGTCGAGAATTGAAGTTGGATGAGGCAGAATGGATCCAATCCCGATGTGATCAATCAAATTTGTGAGGAAAAGTTAATAGTTATCCGTTACAATCAGACGACGTGGGTTTGCGACAAAGAGGTTCATCTTAGGAAATTCCCAAAAGGGGGACCTGACATTGAAGAAGATCCTTCATATGCAAAAGTTTCAGAGAAAAATGGAGGCCAAACTAGAAAAAACTTTATGTAGTGAGAAAGTCTGTTCTGGAAACATCGACTAAATGGATGGTAGGGATATGCCCAATCCGGTGAATTCAATCGAGAAGTATGCAAAAAAAAAAAAGAAAAAAGAAAAAAAGAAAAAATAGAAATTTTCAGCAAAAAAGAAGAAAGAAAAAGGAGAGGCCAAGGCGAAAACCCGCAAAGGGCGCTTTGAGACCAAAGGGGATTTGAGTTGAAAACCCGAAAAGGGCAGCTCAAATTTTGATCAAGAGTGGGGCATATAGCAGTCCTGCTATGCCTGAATTAATAATGAAGAAGTAGGCTACGTCTTGGGGCATCGACAAAGTATTCCAGATCCCCAAAACACATATCGAGCTTAAAATGGTCCTCAAGAAGTTGGAACAGAGAAGCTCAGACTGCGATATCTGGGGCACCTAGTTTCCATTTTACCTATTTTAAATTTATTATTTGTGATTATATTATTCTTTTCAAAATATGTTCACAATAAACTTCTTTCTTAATTACGATTGCTATCTTTGCTTAGCTTATTTGTTTCTAGCTATGCTCCTAATTAATTCCCTTCTTGTCCATAGTTATGATCTTTTTCAGGCATTTTGCATTGAAATAACGATTAGTGGACTAATAACATTTTCATAAAATGAGTTTTGCATATTACTCTAAAAGCTTCTAAATAATACAAGAAACTGAAACAGGACTATTATTTAAAACTCACCAAGTTTAAGGAATAGTCTAAACTGAGATTTTCTCTCCGAATTTTTGTCAAAGATGGTGGTTGAACAAACGAAAAGATACTGCGTCAGTGATACAATCTTGACGAAAATTGGGCAATCATTCGCAAGAAAAATGATATTCTGCGTCCATAAAAATATCATGCATACACATGTGGTTGAGTCACCTGGGAAGCGATCAGTTGACTGAACAAGTTACAGTCCTCTACCCTTGAATAGTAATGGGATGGATGGAAGAAGAAACAAATCCTACATTTTGGAGTTGCAGTGGATGCGATTCAGATCTTATACCCCTAAGTCACAATGAGATGAACCCTGGAGTTACAGGGGGGCAAATCTATTGAGCAAGATATAATCGTCTTCTCGAGTTTTCTGTTGAAAATACCCGCCTAACAAGATGGCAGCGTGATACATCAGTGATAAAGCCTTAATAGACAATGAACGATGACACCTTAAACTTGTAAAAAGGGATCATTTTCATGAAATTCTGCATTCATGCAAAATACATTCGGTTAGGAGCATTTGATTCATTCCGACCATTGCATCCTAATCCTTAAACATTTAAAAAGAAATCAGTCTCATGACATTCTGCATTCAAATGTCATCCATAAGACACATTTAGTTAGGAGCATTTGATTCATTCCGATCACTGCATCCTAATCATTATACATTATACAAAGACCATTCTCATGACATTCTGCATTAATGCAAATGTCGTCCATAATGCATTTAGTTAGGAGCATTAGATTCGTTCTGATCATTGCATTCTAACTATTAGGCATAAGCATGTACCCATTCTACAGGTTATGTCTTCAAAAGGACAATGTAGTATGGTAAATGGAAAATATCAGATCTTGTCTCCTTGAGTTTGCGAAGGAGCGGATCGAAGATACCACCGCATTCCTGAAGTTGCGACAGCGATTGGAGATAGCAGATCCGCATTCCCGATGTAGCGAGAGCAGATCGAATATACAAATCTGGCATCCCTGAAGTTGCAGGAGCAGATTAAAGATAGCAGATTTGGCAATTCCTAAAGTTGCAGGAAGCAGATCAAAGACATTAGTCTGGCGATCCCTGAAGTTATAGGGAGCAGATTAAGATAGCAGATTTGGCAATTCCTAAAGTTGCAGGAAGCAGATCGAAGACATTAGTTTGGCGATCCCTGAAGTTGCAGGGAGCAGATCGAAGACATTAGTCCGGCGATCCTCGGTTGCGAAGCGGTCGAAGACATTAGTCCGGCGATCCACGAAGTTGCGGGGGCGATTAAGATAGCGATTTGGCAATTCCCGAAGTTGCGAGAAGCGGATCGAATACATTAGTCCGCGATCCCCGAAGTTGCGAGGAGCGATTAAGATAGCGATTTGAAATTCTTGAAGTTGCAGAAAGCGGATCGAAGACATTAGTCCGGATCCCCTGAAGTTGCGAGGGCGATTAAGATAGCGATTTGGCAATTCCGAAGTTGCGAAGCAAATCGAAGACATTAGTCCGGGCGATCCCCGAAGTTACGAGGAGCGATTAAGATAGCGATTTGGCAATTCCTAAAGTTGCGGAAGCGGTCGAAGACATTAGTCCGGCGATCCTCGAAGTTTTGCGAGAAGCGGATCGAAGACATTAGTCCGGCAATCCACGAAGTTGCGGGAGCGATTAAGATAGCAGATTTGGCAATTCCCGAAGTTGCGGGAAGCGGATCGAAGACATTAGTCCGGCGATCCACGAAGATTAAGATAGCGATTTGGCATTCCCGAAGTTGCGGGAAGCAAATCGAAGACATTAGTCCGGCGATCCCGGTTGCGGGAGCGATTAAGATAGCGATTTGGCAATTCCCGAAGTTGCGGGAAGTAGATCGAAGACATTAGTCCGCGATCCTCGGTTGCGGGAGCGATTAAGATAGCGGTCGTGCAATCCTCGAAGTTGCGGGGCGATTGAAGACATCGATCTTGTCTCCCTGAGTTTACAGTGGAGCAGATTGAAGATAGCAGATCTAGCAATCCTGAAGTTGCAGGAGCAGATCGAAGCCATACAAGTCTTATTTCCTCGAAGTCCCAATGGAGTAGGTGGAGGTTACGAATCCCTTTTCCCTGAGGTTATTGAGGATCAAACTATATTTTCGAGAAGTTTCAGTAAGAAGATCGAAGTTACAAATCGCTTCTCTCTGAATTCCTATCACCCGGAAGTCCCAGTGGAGTAGATGGAGGCTACAAATCCCTTCTCCCTGAGATTATTGAGGATCAAACTATACTTCCTTGAAGTTTCAAGTAGAGAAGATTGATGTTACAAATCTCTTCTCCCTGAAATTCTACTGGAGCAAGTTGAGACATCATTTCCCATACCCTGAAAGACGCGGTGAGGCTACTTGCCAAGAGGTCAAGATCTTACAAGACCAGGCAAATTTGGCCTCTTTTAAAGTCTTTGCTCCATTCCTGTACACGACAATGAGCAAAGAGGGGCAGCTGTAGGAGCCCAAATCTGCCCGGGCCCATTCATTAACCAAAAAACCAAATTACAATAGTTCAATTAAAATAAAATAGCAGACCTAAACACTACCCAATACCCAAGCCCAATTCTAAGACCAGCCCGAAAGGCCCAAAAACTTAAGCCAAAATCAGGAACCCTAGTCAACTAGGGCGCGCCGCAGGCCCTTCTGTCCGCACGTCCCACCTTCGCACGGTGCCACGTCCGCGCAACGGCCTCCGTACAGCCACGCTCTCGTACCTGCAAATAGACAAAGGACAGCACAGCAAATCAAAAGAGAACATTTTGTATTTTTTTAATTCGGTTATAAAAACCGAAGCAACCATTTGTAAAAGGGGATTTTTTTTCTTTTTAGAGAATACACGAAATCAAAAAAAGAGATCGAAAGCAAAAATTTAAAGGTTGATTTCCCTTTTATTTTCCATTATTATCTACTGTCGTTCTATTTTCTTTATTTTCGAATCTTTGTAAACAAATAACAAAAAAAGGAAAGAGAAGCGTTACTTGAACCTGCAGCAGACGCGTCGCGGAGAGCCCATTCCGTCGTCGTAGTTGGGTTCAAAACGAGCATCAAAGGCTCCTCTCTGCGGGACCTCGACCACTGAATACGATGGTGGTGCGACGGAACGCCAGGGAGTTCAACCGTCGGGCATGAGAGGGGGAGAGGAAAAGAAGAAATTTTTTTAAAAAGGGGCTGGAAAACTGATTTTTTTTTTATCAAAACTTGGCATTTATAACATAGCCTATACGACGTCGTTTCGGGAGTAGGTTTTAGGTGCCAAAACGGCGCCGTTTCAGGACCATTCATGCGCAACCCGACCCGTTTCCTCAGGATCCGCGCGTTTTGCCTCGAGTGGGATATTTACACGCGGAGTCCTTCCATTTTTTTTGCTTTTTGCAATTCAGTTCTTTTATTTCTTTAAATTTACCCGTTAGTTTTGTTATTTGTTCACTTTAATCCTATACAAAGCGGCACCGTTTAAATGGCGCGAAATATTCCCATTTTAATCCGTGCATCTTTACACGTGTTTCATTTCATCCCTAGCGGTGTTTTATCACTTGCAATTTTAGCCCGAATTTTATACTCGATTTCAAGTTCGTCCCTTTACCGATTTTAATCTATTTATCTATTTGCATTTCAAAAAGGTTTATTTCGTTATATTTTATTTTGATTCCTTTTATATACTGCTTACTTTAACCATTTTATTTTATCCTTTAAAGTTTTTTTTTAAATTTAATTATTATATATTATTTAGCTTAAATATCTTTCCTTATATAATTTATTTTAAACTTGAGATGTTATCTTTCTTAAATATGTATTTTATTTAGTTTAAATTATTGCATGTATTTTCATGTTCCGCATTTTAAGAAAAATTGTTTTATTATTATTTATTTCAAGATTTTGTATTTTGTTTTTTTTTAAATTGCTTCGCATTTTATATATATTATTTATTTGAAATTTGTATATATATTTTTTATCTATTTATGTAGATATTTAATCTCCTCTAAAACTACTTGTGTTATATATTTTTTTTTTCTTTCATAATTTAATATACATATTTTAATGTGTACTTACATACATATATGTAAAATTAGTATTAGAATTATTCCATTGATTTCGTAATATTGTTGATGTATGTATGTTAATTAATTGTCTTTATCATTGATTAAATGTTTGATGATTATTGATATTATGTATGTTTTAATTCTCGTTCTATATTTATTGGTTGCTTGAGATTCAATACCATTATATTTCATTTGTACATAATTATTTCACGTTGTATGTTATTATTCGATCGCATTTCATTCGTTTAGAAAGCCATATTTTAACACTGTTCATGATTTTAAAAATCATTTTGTGCAAAGCTTTAAATCATAAGGCAATGCTCGTGTTTAGAGGTTTCGAGAAAATCGTGCTCTAACTTACTGAGTTCTGATTTTCCTCGTTAAAACCTAGCAACAGAGTATCCTTTCTCTCTTAAATTAAAATGCATAATATTTCAAATAAAAAACTTAATCACGAGAAATTGAGATATTATGCCTAACTTACTCAAGCGTGATATTTTATCATCTCGAGATAAGAATTTCAAAAGAACAAAAGCAATATTCCGTATTCGGGAATTTTGAGAAATAGCGCCCTAACTTCTTCAAGTTGCGGTCTTTCATTTGACCCAAATAAGGGAATATCCTTCTTATTTTTTTAAATATACAAGTATTAAATGTCAAGGATAAATCCAACTTTGAGAATATAAGATGTTATGCCCTAACTTCATCGAGTATGGCATTTTATTTCTCCGAAATAGGAGCTTTGGCATCCAATACGGTTTGTCCAAATACATATATATTTTAAATAAATGGATCGTAATCTAAAATCTTTTCAAATCTTCGACGTCAGGACATTAATTAATCAATTCGGTACCAATTTTGGGCGTTACGGGGGTGCTAATCCTTCCTCGTACGTAACCGACTCCCGAACCTATTTTCTCAAATTTCGTAGACCAAAAACACCATTTTAGTAAACCAAAATGTTTTATTAAAACAAAGGTGACCCGATCACACCTCATCAAAAAAGATTGGTGGCGACTCCATTTCCATATTTTTAAAGTCGATTCCCGTTTTTCAAAACTCTGATTAAAAAAATGGTTTCGACAGATGCCATTGATGAATATATGAGTATTTTGATGTTTAATGATAGATTATGAATATTTGATGTTAGTTAAACAAGTTTTATTAAGTGATTTTTAGTGAAAATGCAAAATAGGGATTAAATTGAGAAATGTGTAAAGTTAGTAGTTAAAATGTGAAATAAATGAAAATTATGGGCTGATAGGGGCATTATGGTAATTCAGCTAGCATGGGTCTATTGTGAATTTCGTTAATTTGTGAATTTATGAAATAAGGACCAAATTGTAAAAATTTGAAAGTTTAGGGGCAAATGTGTAAAATAGCCCTAATGTGTGTTTTGGATTGAATTGAATAAATAGAAGAATAAATAAGTTGATTTTGATTACTTATAGATCAAGAAAAGAGGAATTCAGACTTAGATCGGGGAAAAAGCAAAGTAATTGAATAGTCGGTTCGTTTCGTCATTTCCATACACGAGGTAAGTTTGTATATTTGAACTTAAATGTGTATTTATTCAATGGATGGATAGTATTGAGATTGTATTTATCCCATGGTTAAATGCGTAGAACTTAATTTAAATGTACGGTTTAAGTGGACGAGTTGCTGAATAAGACCATAGCTGGGCTATGGCAAATCAGATAATAAGACCATAATCAGGTTATGGCATGTGAATGTAAGACCATGACAAGGCCTTGGCAACGTATGTGTAAGACCATAGTTGGACTATGGCATCAGAAAATCGAAGTATTTGTATCGTAAACATTTATAAGCTCGAAGTGATTTGGTAAGAGAGTTGGTGGTAAATAGATATGTATCGGTACAGGTATGTACTGTAAACTATTCTAGTAATGAGTTAGAAGAAGTTGAGGACTTATGAGTTACGATATGGTTAAACTTTATGTTAGCTTATTGATTGATGCTTTAAATGTTAATTATGTATCCATTTTGAAGTGTTAATGATTGTTGAGATTATTTCATATTTACATACGAACTTACTAAGCTTTATAGCTTACTTTGTTTAATTTTCGATGTTTTATAGTTCTACGAAGCTAGCTCGAATCTGGGGATCGTCAAGGATTTCATCGCACTATCGGACATCTATTTTGGTACTTTTGAAGTGTGTATATATGGTATATGGCATGTATAGGCTTGAGTCATTTTGGTATGTTTGATGAACATGTATTTAGGCCATTTGAGTTGGCTTGTGATGGTGAATTTGATGTTGTTTATAAATGTGCAAATGGTATTATTTTGAGTTAGGTAATTGACATATAATGAGTGATTGAGGTTGAATGGATATTGCATGTTTGGAATTG
Organism: Gossypium sturtianum; assembly: GCA_025698515.1. Classification (NCBI taxonomy): domain Eukaryota; kingdom Viridiplantae; phylum Streptophyta; class Magnoliopsida; order Malvales; family Malvaceae; genus Gossypium; species Gossypium sturtianum. The sequence continues at coordinate 54,923,856 of CM046949.1, read as the reverse complement.
TTTAGTTAATTGAATGGTATATGTGAATTAGGTATAAAATTATATGGCAAATTGTGGTATATTTGGGATTTATATTTATGGTAAAGAATTGGTATGATTTGAACTTTGGTTGATGACTTTTGGCTACTTATTTGTGTCTTGAGATGGAACTATTTGAGCTTGTTTAGATATGTGTAATATGGGTGGCAAAATCGCTTGGTAAATAGCCTATTTTTGTCCACACGCGCAGACACACAGCGTGTGTCTCGGTGCAGTGTGTGACATACCATGTTACACTACTGTGTGTCCCGGGTGTTGAAATTGAAATGAAGTCGAGATGCTCCACACGGTCCTCACACACGGCGTGTGATCGACCGTGTGGCACAAGTCAGTATACCCCCTATTTGGCACACGGCCTAGCACACGGGCGTATGACTTGGCCGTGTTGCATAAGTCAGTATACCCTACAGATTTGGCATGGCCTAGCACACGGCCTGGAACACGGGCGTGTGTGGCCACTTCGGGCTAGACACACGGGCGTGTGGTTGGCCGTGTGACCCAAGTCAGTAAGCTCACTTGTTTGGACACGGGCTGGGACACGGCCATGTGATCCCATTTCGAATTTTCACACGGCCTGTGACACAGGCGTGTCTGGTGGCCGTGTGAGACACACGACCTGGTTACACGGGCGTGTGTCCCCTGTTTTGGAGAAATTTTTTCTAAGTGCTCAAATTGTTTTAAAAGTTATCGGTTTAGTCCCGAACCACTTCTAATGCATGAATAGGGCCTCGTAGGCTCGTATTAGGGACATATTGATTGAGGTTGATTCACGAATGTTTGAATTGATGAAATGTATGCTAATAGTATGTATAATTGAGTTGTAAGTCTGGTAATGCTCCTTAACCCTATTCCGGCATTGAATACGGGTGAGGTGTGTTACATTATCTACCTTTATTGATGTTAAATTTGTTTGGTAGGTTTAATTGATGATGAATTTAATGAGAGTGAAAAAGAAATGTCTGGTTTTGATGTGTTTGATAGTGATGTGTCTGTTAGTGATGTATCTGATAGTGATATGTCTATTAGGATTAGAGTTAATCTAGATGGTTTAAACATGGAAGATATAGAAGTAGGGGAACTATGTGATAGTGATGAATCTGGGAGGTTAAATAATGCACATGAATCTAACTCAGATGGCCAAAATTAGCCTGAGTTCAACCCAGACAGTGACATAAGAAATCCTAAACTTCAAGTTAGAATGTTATTTAGGTCCAAAGACAGTCTAAAAGAAGCTGTCAAGCAGTATGGTAGGCTAAATAGTTTTTTCATTAAGTTCCCAAAAAATGATCTAAAGAGGTTAAAGGTAGTCTACAGTTCAAAATGTTCTTGGTACATATAGGCTTATAAACTACACCCTAATGACCCTACTAACCATACTTGGCAAATTAGGAGTTCAAACACTAAGCATACTTACTTTAAAGTATATAAAAATAAGAATGTAACCTTAACTTGGATAGATCAACATTATAAATAAAAGTTCATTGCTGATCCTGATTATTCTTTGACATCATTGCAACAAGATGTCAAAAGAGATTTCCTTTGCCTTGTCTCACTAACCAAATGTAGGAGGGCTAAACTTAAGGTATTGGAATTACTTGAAGGAGTTCATAAGGCTCAATATGAGAAGATTTATGAGTACTTGTTGGAGGTTAGGACCCAAAATGTTGGAACAACAACAATCTGTTATATGGATAACAGGTTGTTTCAAAGGATGTATGTTTGTCTGCAGGCATTCAAAGATGGGTATAAGGTTGGTTGTAGGAGGATAATAGGTTTAGATGGATGTTTCTTGGAGGGCTTCTTTGGTGGCTACCTACTGGCAACTATTGGGATAGATGCAAATAATGGCATCTATCCTATTGCATATGCTGTTGTCGAAAGTGAAAACCAAGCATCATGGCTCTGGTTCTTGGAGTTTCTTGTATTAGACTTGGAAATTGTGTGCTCATACCAGATATCTTTCATGTCTGACAAATAGAAGGTAAACTCCATTTGTTTACTTTGTTTTATGTTGTTTCTATTTAGGATGGTATGTTAAAGAATTAAACTGCTTTTGTTCTATTTGCAGGGACTTTTAGAAGCAATATCTATGTTGTTTCCTAATGTAGAAACAAGACGCTGTGTTAGACACCTACATGCCAATTTTAAGAAAGCTAGTTTTTGATCAAAGGAATTGAATTATTTGCTTTGGAAAGCTACCAGAGCAAGCACTCTAAGGGATTTTGAGGATGTCATGGTTGAACTGAAGAATACAAATTAACATGCTTATAATTGGTTGAAGGAAAAGAACCCTACTCACTGGTCAAGGTCCCACTTCTCAATTAGGAGCCAGTCTGACATGTTGGTGAATAATCTTTCTGAATGCTTTAACAAGGTAAACATCATATTATTTATGTTACTTACTAATCATTAAGGACATGTAGTGTAACACCCCTCACCCGTATCCGTCGCCGGATTAGGGTTACGAGGCATTACCGATCAAAAACACAACTCCAAAAAGTCATACATTACTATTCATGCATAAAGTGATATATTTTCCTTTACAAAATTTTTCCATACTCAAATTAATAACCATTCTCTTATTCATACAAGTCAAATTCGTATATATAAAGCACATAACCAATTAAAATCAAACATGCACTATTATTCATATTACATATACGAACCATGCTTTAAAATTCAACCATATCAATATCATGGATGTAATCAAATTTTCGAACCAATTAACTTGCATCAAAACCATACTACATATGCTTTATAAATACATAATTTGAACCTTATGACCATCAAATTTCATAGCATGCGAATGACTAAATCATTAACCAACATTTTTCATCTCATGTACCAAACATGCATTAATACTCCCTTTAGTAAAATTTCATTACTTTAACTAAATACTAAACATACCATTTTGCTTATCTATACATATCCGCATTTTAATCCATACCAACCATATCACATGGCATAATATTCATTAACATATAAAACTATAGTTAACATTACATCATGGCCAACTATACTTTTAATGCTTTCATATTATACGCATATCATCCTAAAAACAAAAGTCATTTCTAATCTCAAATACCAAGCCATAATTATCCCACTCTATTAACTATTTAATGAACAAACCAATTCGTATATTATACACATTCACACATTAATCTAAGTTAAACTATCCACACGTTTTTATAGTCATACATATATATAACACATAAATAAGCATCACTTAATAACCAATTACAATTATAATTATTGCCAACTCATGCGCATTACACTAAAGCCACATTAAAATTTTTTTAACACAAATAACAAATCAAAGTACACTTAATTCGCAGACTAATTATCATGCCCAAAAATACATATTCCCAACTAATAAATTAGCCATCTATTCGGTCATCAAATTTAACCTCAATAGGTTATACCATTTCATAGTTAATTAACATTTTTAACTAGACATATTATACTTGCTCAAATGACCGACCAAACATCCATAAAACATAGTCATCTTTTGCCACTAAATACCGTACCAAATGACCATTTTCACAAGCAATCACTTATACATACTTAGCTTATAGGAACATATGCATTATATCAAAAACACATCCATCAACTAATCATTACTCAAGCCGAATCATATAACCGAACACATCATACATATATACCATCAAACATACTTCCCAAAATGAGCTTATATCATGACCGAAAATACATCATATTGAACATCATTATCAAGCCATCTTTGCATGGCTATTTATAAACAATTCAAAACTAACCATAACAAAACTAGCCTATACATGCCATATGTCTTAGTTACAAACTTCAAAAGTACCGAATAATTGTCGATAGTGTGACGATGATCCTTGACGATCCCCGAACTCGAGCTAGCTTTATATATCTATAAAACAGAAAAAGAATGCCCAAAGTAAGCTTTGAAAGCTTAGTAAGCCATAAGCAAATAGTTCATCACAAGAACATATATAATTCAATTTGAATATGCCAAATTTAGCTAATCTCATACACATATACAATCATTTTTCTCATATAATTCATATTACTACATTAAGTAACTTCACTTACTGTATTTTAAACGAACATATAAACTTCATACGTACCTGAATCATTTAGCTCAAATTCACATTCGGTCTCGTTTTGATATTGCCCGTTGAACCATTCGGAATTGTAAAAAGGATACTCGGAAACACATATATCACATACAATGCCATATCTCAGATATGGTCTTACATGTTATCACATATCGATGCCTCTGTCCCAGACAGGATCTTACACGAATCATATACAATGCCAATGTCCCAGACATGGTCTTACACGTAATCTCATATCGATGCCAATGTCCCAGACATGGTCTTACACGAATTCACGCCTCGGAAGTCCTAATGTCATGACATACGTATCCTATACTATTCCTATGGTTCGTACGGGGCTTTCGGACGTCGTAATTCAATCAATTCAAGCTTGAAACAAGTCCTCCAATGCTCAATTAAATTCGGCAACATATATATATTTATTTATAATTCAATTCAGCAACATATAATATATACATTTGAATTTAAGAACATTTATTTACTTATGAACTTACCTCGATCGAAAACGAACGGATCGGAACGACTATTCAACAACTTTCGACTTCCCCCGATCCAAATTCGATTTCTTCCTTTCTTGATCTAAATCAATTTATATTTAACTTATTTAATTACATATTCATTCAATTTCGCCCAAAAACACATAAATGGGCATTTTGCACTTTAGCCTCTAACATTTCACATTTTCTCAATTTTAGTCCCTATTTCAAAACAACTCAAAATACACAAAATTTCAACATGCTCATGTTAAGCCGAATTTTCCTTAGGTCCCTAGCAGCCCATTAATTTCATTTATTTTACATTTTGACCCCTTAATTTACAAATTTCACAATTTAGTCCCTAATAAGCATTTTTATCAAAAATCACTTAATAAACTATGATAATCTAATAACAAATATTTATTTTTCATCATCAAACAACAAAAACATCAAGCTATCAACAATGGAAAATCACAAATTCATCATCAAATTCGAAAATTAAAGCATGGGCTAGCTAGTATACAAAGCAACGATCTCAAAAACATAAAAATTATCAAAAACCGAGCAAAGAACATACCTAATTTAAGACATCAAAGTGCCGAACTTGCAAGCTTCAAAATGGTTTCTTTTTCTTCTTAAATTTAGGCCAAAAAGATGATAATGTGTGCATTTTATGTTTTGTTTTATTTTAATTACATTTTATTATCCATTTACCATAATAACCTTAATGATTTAATAATAAAACCATATAATGCATGCAATTACCGTCCATTCATGTATTCAATGGCCTAATTTCATTTTAAGGACTTTAAAATCAAGAAACCATATCAAATAAGTACTTTAACAACTAGAAAGCCTCTTTTACATTTTATGCGATTTAGTCCTTTTATCAAATTAACTAATCAATCGATAAAATTAAATCACGAAATTTTCACACATATCAAATAACATGTTGTAAACACCAAAAATAATATTAAAATAATTTTATGACTTCGGATTTGTGGTTCCGAAACCACTGTTCCGATTTATCTAAAATCGGGTTGTTACATGTAGTTCATTAAGGAATTTGTCTCACTAATCTTTTATGTTACTTACTGGTAAGTGATATTAGAAGCAAGAGAGAATCCCTTCTGACCATGATGGAAACAGTTAATACCAAGATTATGTTGCTGATTGTCAAGAAGAAAGAAGAAGTTGAAAAAATTAAAGGAATCTTATGTCCAAAGATCAAGAAAAAGTTAGATTTCAATATGAAAGACTCACTGAGGTAAATAGATAATTTTTTAATATATTTATGCCTTTATTCTACCTTGTGTATGATTGCTGGTGGGGCTGATCACATGTTATTTTTAATATTGTTTTATTTCATTATTCTGTAATTTTTTAATATATTTATGTCTTGTGTATAATTGCTGGTGCAGTTGATCTTTTAGGTGTGTTCCATCACATGTTGGTGGGGACAGATATCAAGTTGAATGTGGGTCCAAGAAGTTAGCATGTGGTGGACCTAGTTGAGAATTCCTACTCTTGCAAGAATTAGGATCTCATTGGCATCCCTTGCATGCATGCAGTGGCTATTATTCATCTAAAAGATGAATACCCTAAAACTTATGTACAAACCTAGTACACCAAGAAAACCCAGCTTTCCATTTACTCCTACTTCATAAGGCCAGTAAGGGGTCCTAAGCAATGTGAGTTTGTGTCAAACATGCTGCTAATACTGCCTCCTACACTAAAAAGGCCACCTAGCAGACCTACTAAGGTGAGAAGGAAAGAATCTGATGAACCACAAACAACAGAAAGGCTGACCAAGAGAGAGGTGGAAATGAGGTGCATTAAATGTAAGAAATTAGGCCACAAAAAGAGTTGCAGGGGGAAAGTTGGCCAAAACATTCCAATAAGTCATCTACCTTTGCTTCATTAGATTACTTATAAATGCAATTTGTTTGATGGATTTCACTTGTTCTTGTAGGTCAAAAGACACAAAGTTGGTATTCATAACCAAGTGGTCGCCCCAACTCAACAACAGGGCACCCTAACTCAGCAAGAGACTACCCTAACTCAGTAGGAATCTACCCCAGCTCATCAACAAACTGCTCCAACTCACCAGCAAGATGTTGCCCCAAGAGAAAAGCTTCCATTCAAGAGGAAACCAACCACTATTAGATGGATGCCTTCTACTCAAGAGTCATCTGTGACAGACCCATCGATGACATTGTGAACCGGGCGTTTATTTTGTTAACTTTTTGAACTTGTGTAAATTTTCCTATTACTGCTACTGATTTCTTAACTTAGGAAAATTATTTTTTGTAAATTCACCTATGATTGCTAATGTTATCTAAACTTAGGCATATAGTTACTAAGTTTTTATCTAAATTTGCCTACAATTCAAATCTATTCAATTGTATTAAATTGTAGGCAAATTTGGCAATAGTTTGTCATTCTTTTTGTAAACAGTTTGACCTTAAATTATGAAAGAAGTTTAATGCTGACCAATGTTTTTTTGGCTTTTTTTTTATCTGTTTTATCTCTTCTACCACTCCGAGAATTGATCCATGCAATGTAAGAAAATAAAAAACAATAACCAAATACTTTTTCAAGTCTTAAAAGAATATTAAACATTCAGAAAATCAAATGAAATGAAATACAAATGTGTGAGAATACTCTCCCATTACAATTAGTTTTTCAACTTTCAAGTCTGTAAGCAAACTTCTACCCTTTACAGACCATTACATTTAAGACCCCTAACAACCATGAAAGAATACTCTCCCAAAACCAACAGCCACATAAGCTAGTTTTCAGTGCTAACAACAACAACAACACCATCTATCACATAAGCTGTTTAGGGTTTAAAAAATAGCAACAATATTACAAATAATAGCACCAAAACCCATGGTTTTCTCTCTCTCCTCCTTGCATCCTCCAATGTACTAACTTTTTTCAGAAGACCCAACAACACAATTCGTGAACAGGGCGTCAATGGTGGATCAAACCGAGTGAAAAAATGACATGGTTTTCGAAACCCACTCCCAAACTTCTTACACCTAAAAAACCTCCTACCTGGGTTGTCATTGGACCAAGACGTGTTTAATTTGGCTGGATTTGCACAATAGCATACCAGAATCATGGTCGACATCTCCATTTCTTCTTCTTCTTCTTCTTCTCCTCCTCCTCCTCCTCTTCTTCTTTTTCTTTTCATATTCTTCTACTGCCTAAACACTAAACTGGTGCTAAAAAAGGCTATTTAAATTAGTGCTAACCGTCCAACTGGCCGATTAATGACAACAAAGAATCCGTCAATTGCCATGTCACTTTTCCGTTACGTTTGTAACGAAAATGGTTAAAAAGACTGTTTTGTTATTTTTTTTAAAATTGAGTGATTGAATTGAAATTAAAATAATTATTTTATCAGCTATCTCAAAGTTTGAGTGACTGTTGGTGAATTTAGCCTTTATTTATTTATTTATTTGGTTTTTTTTCCCGTATAGTCAAATACATTCGGCAATCCTTTTCGCTGTCCACCTCGTCGATAAGGATCTCCAGGGTTTCAAGTCATTCTTCAATCTTCGACTGAACCGCTAGAGTTTCGGTTGATCGTAAAAGATGGTGCTTTCTCAGAAGATTCACGAGGCATTCAAAGGAACTGTGGAGAGAATAACAGGGCCCCGTACCGTCTCTGCTTTTAAAGAGAAAGGGGTTTTGAGCGTCTCCGAGTTCATCCTCGCGGGCGACAATCTCGTCTCCAAATGCCCTACCTGGTCTTGGTATTTTCTCCTCCAATTGTTTTCGATAGTTCTATGATTCTATGGTTGTACCAATCAATTCTAATTTTCATATTATATATCCATGTTAATGGATTATTTTATGCTAAAATTTTAATTTGACTGCGTAAATCAGAGTACGATAGTTTAATTCAGTGGACTGGTGTGAATTTTAGGGAATCAGGAGAGCCAAGCAAGAGGAAGTCCTATTTACCGCCCGAAAAGCAATACTTGATTACTAGGAATGGTGAAATTGACCACCATTTTACTTGAATTTCTTTTCTCTTTCTGTCAAATGTTTTTTTCTTGAATTTAGTATCATGATTATTACTAGCAATCTTATTTGGTGATTTTCTGGTTAGTTCCTTGCCTGAGGAGGGCTGCATCGGTGGAACAAGAGTATGAAGCTGCTGGAGGAGAGGTTCTTCTTGATAATGAAGACAATGATGGTTGGTTGGCGACTCATGGGAGACCTAAAGGTTATCTTCTTCCTTGAGATTGCACTTGTTTAGTTGTTTGAAACTAAGATGAAAATTTGGACTTCTTATGCAACTTCTCTTCCTGACAGATAGAAATGGTGTGGAGGAAATCTTGCCTTCAATGGAGACTTTAGAAATAAGGCAGAATGAGACTTTAAGGTCGATACCTTCATATTTTGGAAGCGGTGAAAATGAAGAAGATATACCCGACATGGCTGACTATGAAGAAGCTGACAATGCTATTGAGACTGATGCAGTAAATCCTGAGAAACTTATCTGATAGGCAAATTGATTTTCACTGCTTTATTTTTCTTTTCTTTCTGTAACCAATTGGTGTAGATTAGCCTTCTATAAAAGTTGAAAGCATATAAACTAATTTCTTGTACTACCTTAACACTGCATACCTGATGGATAACCTCGAAGGTTATTTATGTACTGATTTGATTCGCCTATGATCAATGCAGGCAACTCTACCATCGGATTACCTTGTTGCTCAAGAGCCTGATGATGATAATATTTTACGGACCCGAACCTATGATGTCAGCATAACGTAAGATAATCCTGGTGCTAGCAAACTTGCTTAGAATTTTTTGTCAGAATATGCGCTTCTCAATCTTAAACATTTCTCTTGATAACTCATTAACTTGATGTCAAACCAAACATCTATTGAGAGTTTAAACTTGCTAAACTTTATCTTCTTTGCAGGTATGATAAATACTATCAAACTCCAAGGGTCTGGCTTACTGGGTATGATGAGGTAGGTGTTGGAGAATGGGGCCATCCTCCCTCCAAATTCTCCCTTGCCATATATAATAATAAAATGAAACCCCTGCATTTACTGCATTCTGTTTATTTAAAAGCAAAAATTGAACTAATCAATATGGCTCAAATCAATCCCCTCATCTTAATTTGGGCATAGTCGAGGATGCTTTTGCAACCAGAGCTTGTGCTGGAGGATGTTAGTCAGGACCATGCACACAAAACTGTATGTTGTACTTGCCAATTTAAGATTTTATATTTACTTCATTCTTTTTAGTTAGGGTATGAATTCAGTTTACTTGTCTCATATTTTTGTCTTCATGCTCCTAAGAATTTGAAAAATGTCTTACCCATGCTGATTCCTGGATACAGGTTACTATTGAGGACCATCCTCACTTACCTGGGAAACACGCGTCTGTACACCCATGCAGACATGGTGCTGTGATGAAAAAGATCATTGATGTGCTGATGTCTCATGGTGTTGAACCAGAAGTTGATAAGTAAAACTTTGGTCCCCCATTTTACTGCTAAATTGCTGTGAATTGACCCTTTTAGCTTTTGATAAAACATGTGTGCAAGTGTGATTACAAATTTACGACAACTCTGATCATATTGTTTTCGTACTCTTAAAATTACAGTATACATGTTCTTTTAGGTTCTTTGTGCTATTAATGTTACTGGCATTTCTCTTGTAAACTTTGCTCATGAGTTTCTTTTTCCAACTCGACCATTGCAGGTATCTTTTCTTGTTCTTGAAATTTGTAGCCTCTGTAATTCCAACAATTGAGTATGACTACACCATGGACTTTGATCTTGGTAGCTCCAGCAGTTAAATAGAGGTAACCATCATTTCTTAGCTTTGTAGTAAATTAGGTTAAAATGTGCCATAAGTCCATGTACTCTTCATAAATTTGGAATTTAGTCCCTGTACTTTTACTTTTAGGAACTTAATCCCTCCACTTTTCAGATTTCAAATTTTAGGTCCAACTATTAAATTTGTTAAAATTATTTTGTTAAATTCAGATTCATTACAATGTCATTTTTTTAGTTACGTTGCTACCATCTGAGTATTTTTTTTTTTTTCAAAATGTCACACCAACAAATTTAACAAAAAAAAATAACACTGTTAACAATTGGACCTGAATTTCTTAAAAATAGAGAGATTAAAATAAAAATAAAAGGATTAAATTCTAAATTTGTGAAGAGTACAAGCCCTATGACATATTTTAACCATTAAATTATCTATTTACTCAATAGTATCATATGCAGTTTGCATTCGAGACTGATGATTAGCAACACCATCATTTTTTTCATTTTGGGTCTATGTACCACCTGAAACCTGCACTTTTACATGTACTATTCGAGACCCACACCCATAATACTTGTATAAAGCTTCATATCACTACAGTTTACGGTACTTGACTGAACTGATTTCTATATTATCAGACTTTGCAGGCACAGATTGACAATTTGGAGCTAGTTGATTATTATCTGATGCATACCTGAAGCTACTTGTAATGTCTGCAGTCAGCGCTGGATGGTCAACCATCCTTGCAAGCACTGAATGACAGATAATTGTGTCGCTGTTTGTTCATAAGCTATTAATGACTGCCACGCTTGTAAATACATCTGTTAATAAACTGAAACTTAGCTTTCTACATTGTTATTTTGCCACAAATATGATTGGCCTTTGGGTATAGTGAGTTTGATTGTGCCTTGTAAACATGATTCTTGAGTGGGGGTTGTGAATCGGTAAGACTACTGTATGGTTGGTTGCTAGATATAAATAAAATAGTACTTTGTTGAGTGCTAGTACTCAAAGCTAACGAGATTTCTAGAAGAGCCAACTCTGTGTTTTTTGTACAAAAGAGCAAGCTAAAAGACATATTTACAACACCTGACGTGTATCAAAACTTTTGAATAAACACATGGAGGGTATAATAAATCCTGAAGTCAGAGGTCAAACAGAAACATTCAAAAGATATGGACGACTAAATTACCTACAAAAACCTATTTTCAAGTATATTTACGAAAATAGGTCGATTACACCAATATTTATCGGAAAGGGTCAATTTTTGCAAAACGCGCCTACGTGGTCGCGTTTTAGAGAGAAATTGTCAGCAAAGCATGCCCCCAAGGGAGCGTTTTTTGCCACGTCAGCAAAACGCTTCCACGTTAGCGCGTTTTGCTGACGTGGCAAAAACGCTCTCTTGGGGGCGCGCTTTGCTCCGTGTTTTTATATGTTAGGGATATTTGCATGTTTAGTCCTTATGGTTTTTAGTGTTAGGGTTTTGCTAAAATAAATTAGGGTTTAGTGTTTAGATTTTTGTTAAAACAAGTTAGGGTTTAGAGTTTTAGTAAATTTTAAAAATAAATCAGGATTTAGTGTTATTTTATAAAATTATTTAAATTAGGGTTTAGGGTTGTTAAATAAATTAAGTAAATTAGGTTTTTAGGGTTTTAAATAAATTAGAGTTTTAGGTTTAGGGTTTTTAGATAAATTAGTGTTTTAAATAAGTTAAATTAGGGTTTATGATTTTTAGATAAATTAAGTAAATTAGGGTTCTAGGGTTTTAAATAAATTAAATTAGGGTGTAGGGTTTAGGGTTAAATTTAATTAAATTAGGGTTTAGTTTTTTTTTAAATAACATTGTTTTTTTAACAAAATTGACTATTTTGTACCCTGAAAAAATAATTTTGAGAAGTCGTTTTTGAACAAATGGTGTCAAAAATGCTTCAAGCAGGATGCACTGTCAGCAAAATTACAGAAAAAAGCTCCCACATGGACGCTCTTTTTCTACAGTAGTTCCTGAAAAATAATTTTGAAAAGACATTTCTGAACAAATAGTGTCAAAAACGCTTCAAGCGAGGATGCACTTGTCAAGAAAATTATAGAAAAAGCTCCCACGTGGGCGCTCTTTGTCTCACGATGGTTCTGAAAAAGTATTTTTGAGAAGACGTTCTGAACAAATAGTGTCAAAAACGCTTCAAGCAGGATGCAATGTTAGCAAAATTACGGAAAAAAGCTCCCACGTGGACGCTCTTTTTCTACAGTAGTTCCTGAAAAAATAATTTTGAGAAGATGTTTCTAAACAAATAGTGTCAAAAATGCTTCAAGCAGGATGCAATGTCAGCAAAATTTCTGAAAAAAGCTCCCACGTGGACGCTCTTTTTCTACAGTAGTTCATGATTGGCCTTAGGCTATAAACGAGGCAAATTTCATTCTCAGGATGCATAAGTTACAGCAAGTAAAATTAGAGAGGCTAAGCAGAATAGAAATTAAAGATGAGTGAACGTATTAGTGCTGTTATTTACTATGATAGTGAGGTCCGTGACACCGAGAACGGCGTTATTTTTTTATCAGAGAACACAGCACAAATGGTTTTTAACCAGAGTATAGATTTTACAGAATTTCGTAAAATAATTAGGCGCAAAATCTTTGGAACGACGCTAAGTAGGGTTTCTTCTATTAAGTATCGATTTTGTGCTTCGATTGATCCCGTGACATATGACTCATTTGATATCAAAGGTGTTCGTCGCTTTGAGGTGATGGTGCAAACTCATCTTGCTAGTGGATTACCCTATCTTAAGTTATAGGTTCAATTTTCATCACCAAATGAAACATTTGCGACTTCAACATCAACTGCTGTTCGAGAGGAATACACGACCCCTAGCCGACACTCCGTTAGTGGGAGGCAGAACACGGAAGCGCCCATGTTTGGTGGCAGTATGGAAAACACAACTCATGTACGACACTCGGTTAGTGGATGAGACATGCACTTCGGTGGGTCAATGTTCGATGCTGGAAATATATATTTCAGAATAACATCAAGTTCTAGTGGTTGGCAATCCACATCTGATTGGAGACGTTGGGAAACGTCCACAAGAAGGGATGATGTACTCCCTACGACATCCACCGGCAAGGGGACCTCGTACGTTGCAGATGATGGTGGATTGGATGATGAGTCCGATGTGGATCCACCTCGAGAGCCCGGCCCCGATGGTGTAAAAGTTGTATTATTTTCTGAACTAGAGCCTGTTTCATTCGAACTTGAAGACGTTCCAGGGGGTTCAGATGAAGAAGAAGAAAATATGCGTTTCAGGGCGTACTCACCTCCAGCCCACATGCATAATGTCGATATATCGACAAATGATGTATCAGAGTTTTCAGATCTACCACACAAAACGCGTGACCGTATAGGTTCGACATTAGATTCGGGTGATTTGGAAGTTGGTAAGGAGTTTTCCAGTAAGGACAGTTTTATTGGTGCTTTGAAACAGTATAGCATCAATCATGGGGTTAACTACAGTGTGGTTAAATCCAAATCCGAGAAGTTCGAGGCCAAGTGTGCAGTGCAAGACGGTACATGTTCATGGAAAATCATGGCTTCTCTTAGGAAAAAGACAGGTTTGTGGGAGATAAAAAAGTACAAAGGTCCACATACATGTGTTGCCGGTACAGTATCACTGGGTGATTAGGGTTTTGAATAATAATGTTATTACTTAATATTTCATTATGTAACGTACTTCATTGACAGGTGTTTCACAAGATCATCCCAAGATGGATTCAGGCATGATAGCTAGCTTAATACTACCGATGTTGAAGGCGGATCCTAGGACTTCTGTGTCATGCATAATTACCAGTATTCGTAGCCAATTGAGGTACACGCCCTCTTACCGCAAAGCTTGGATAGCTAAGCAAAAGGTGTTAGAAAATATGCATAGTGGGTGGGACGCTTCATATAATGAGGTTTGGTAGTGGTGTCAGGTGCTGGAGAGGTACGTCCCAGGTTGCATAACAGACCTTGAAACGGTCCCTACGTACTACAATGACTGATTGCTCCGTGGATGCCAAGTGTTCAAGCGTCTGTTCTGGAGCTTTAAGCAATGCCGGGATGCATTTGTGTACTGCAAGTCATTGGTACAAATTGACGGTACCTTTATGTATGGTAGATACACCCATCGACTATTGCTAACTGTGGCACAGGATGGCGGTGGGAGAATCCTTCCAATTGCGTTTGCAATAACACCGGGGGAGTCAGTTGATGACTGGGATTTATTTCTTTCTAGGTTAAGGAGGCATATATGCCCCCAACCTGATATCTACGTTATATCAGATCGGGGCACTGGAATACTAGCCACAATTGAGCGACATGGAAGCCTATGGGGTCGCACACACCATCGGTATTGTCTAAGGCACGTTGTGTCTAACTACTACGGGCAATATCGGTCTACGACTGAATGAAAGCAAGTGACCAACATGGGTATTTAATCTCTATTAATATACTTTCAGTTGTAATATTCAATTTATTCTGAATGGAATAGTGGTATGTAATTTTCACTATCAATTTATATTGGCAGGGCACGAGATCAATAAGGACCGTTTTCATGAGATGTTAGGGAATTTGCGTTCAGTTAACGATCAAGGCGCAGACTACCTCTATAACATACCTTTCGAACAGTGGACACAAGTATACGACGGCGGCTTATGATATGATCATATGGCTACAAACCTGGCTGAATGCATAAGTTCTGTTCTAAAAGGTACGCGTCATTTTTCGATAGCCTCAGTTGTGCGAAAGACATATTTTTGTTTGGCGACACTATTTCCAAAGCAAGCAGCGAGTTATAAAGGCCAAATGCATGGAGGCCATATGTTGTTGCTGAAGGTATTACAAGAAATTAACAAGGCGAAGGCGTGGGCCAACACAATGCACACTGTGTGTCACGATCGCGACAACCTATGGTTTATAGACCGAGCCAATGTATTATCGACGGGTAATATCGTGTACACCTGATAAATAGGACTTGCGACTGTGGGACGTTTGACGCACTTCGTTATCCATGCGCTCATGCAATTGCAGCTTGTCAGAATCTCCGTTTAGATCCCAAGAGATATGTCGACGAAGTGTAAAAAATAGAAAACATGTATAATGTGTGGATACACGTATTCCCACCGGTCCTAGATGAACGTAAGTGATCGTCTGTATTGCTTACTCCGTTTAAGTTGTTACCGGATAGAGAATTGCGTCGCAAACCAAAAGGTCGACCTTGCTCGAGTAGAATACGTAATAATATGGATATCGGGGAAAGAACGAACCAACAGAAGTTGTGTGGATGGTGTAGGAACCTAGGTCATACAATTCGATCATTTCCAAACCGAAATAGTTGATAATTGCTGTTATGAAACGATGTTGCATTATTTCTATTCAGCCTTATTCAAAAGAACTTATATTTTATTCAAACTATAAAATTCATTTACTATTAAAATATTAAAAACAACTTCTTTTTTATTAAATGAAACAATATAGAAACAGCTTCTACAAATATATTAAAAAAATCAATGTATATGCCGGTCGGAATCAGTGCCACATAGGGGTGGACGACGATTACGCGCCGGATTCCTCCTTGGTTGCTCCGGTGGAGGTTGTGGTTGCTTCGGCGGGGGTTATGATTGCTCCGGTTGTGGGTGTTGAGAGGATGACCCACCTTGGTAGAATAAAGAATGTGGAGGTGTTTGCATCACCCACGGCGGAGGTGTTTGAATCCCATAAAGTGATGGGGAATGGTAATGAGATAAGCTCGGCGACGGTGCCTTATACGATCCCTGCGGCAATGATGACCTATATATCATCAGTTGAGTAGGAGTCATCGAGAAAGAAGATGCACCAGGCCATGCATTCCAACCTGGCATAGGACTGGGAAAAGGAAACATTTAAGGGTTAGGATACGCACTTGGCATAATCTGAAGGGGCTGTGATGTGAGTGTCGTCGGTTGAGGCATTGGGCTCGGTGATTTTGCGTGGGCGGCGCTGTTGATGGGCCCGGTGATTATGTTGATGCTGTTGATGGGTCCGTGCCGTCATCCTTTCTCCTTGTATTTAAAGGGCCCCGTCGTTCCCTTTCCACACGGATTTGCCGATGCCTCTGCTCTTCCAACAACAAATATAGCTTGCCATGGATCCTAAACCATGGCATGTAATCTGGGGTGCACGCTAACTCTAGGACGATGATCGGTTCGCGATCAGGTATATGATCATACCAGTTTTCCTAAATTTTGATATATTCCGACCAGAATACCGGTCAATTCGTATTCGTTAGCCGTAAGACGATTTCGTGCTGGTCATCGAGCACCTCAGGTTCCTCAGGAATCGATTTTCAGAATCCAAATTGTCGCAACACTCTATCCGTCTGATGCATCTCGACAGTAGCATAGTTGACCAATGGGACCTTAACATGCCAAATGTTCGGATTTTGAAAGAATTCTTCCGGAATTACAGCCTGTATTGTCGGATCCTCGTATGGTGTCCATTGAAACTATATGAACGGAATAAAAATATTAGTTATATACATAATACTAAATGCTAAATACTAAATATGAAATGACTATTTTATGTATATATATTTTATTTAATACTTACTTACACTTCCGACCGTTGGTCTAATAGAAGCCATATATCTTCAAGAGCGGTAGGTATTCCAACATAACTCGCCGGACGGTTCCACCTAATTAAATAAATTTTCAGCATACAATTTTATTTTAAATCTATGGAATAATTGTAAAATCAAATAAAAAATTTACCTCGTTATGAGTGGGAATGTATATGGGTGGTTCACTCGAGGACGTAAAAATGAAAAGCGAAACTGAGCCCATGATTGTAGTAGTGATAGGCAGCCTCTAATGTTGGATTTATTTGGTGGCGTCGCCCCACACATCTTCCGGTACAATGTTGCCAACACGGAAGACCCCAACTAAGTTCGCCACCGCTCTAAAATCAACGAGTTTCAAAGAGACCACCTCGAGATGTCACGAGGTTTCGTGACAAGTCTGGCATCAGGTAACCTCCAATCATTTCAAAGATGTATGCCCGAGCATATCGTATTCTTTCTACTTCAGTCGAATCATTTCCCAGTTCCAGGAATGTGTCTCGTAACCAGCCCATCTGGGACATTATTATAGCATTTATTTATAACTTTACCAAAAAAATGGAAGTCTTGAGTTGAGAGCAAGAATGTCATTGGCATGAACCCAAATCTCTTAATTTTATGATGCAATTACAAACATTCTCCTCTTCTGTAAATAATATAACTAAATAAAAAGAACTAAAAGAATCTGAAGATTTTCTTCCAACAACTCAGCCTCACATGAAACAAAGAAAAATTATGACAAAAGAAGGAAAGTAATGATACATTATGTGCAACCTTTCTATATATTTCTTTGGATAAATTTTACTATTTCATTATACGATCAATCCTGAGTAATCTGCAAAACTTAAAAAGATTCCAGTGGCAATCGCTTTTGTCTATTTTCCAAGCTTAGATTTGAGACTGTGACAACTGCTTTTGTATATTTTTCCAATGAAACTGAGTTTTGAAATCTTTCCCCTGCAGCTCATCATCTTCTTATGGAAACTATGTCAGGATTGCTTACCACTCGCACATGCAGCAAGGAAAAGGAATATATGAGTCACTCAAATGTGCCGTGGATCATTTATTCAGAGCTTTGTAATTTTGCAAGAGCATTATTGTTTAGCTATTGTTCTTAATTTAGTACATACTGATGTAATATTTTGTAAAGTTTGTAATTTGACTGTTTTAGCAAAGAAAGAAAGAAATGGAGTGATATCACTCTTGGTCTTCGACGAAACAAGGTAAATAATGCAAAGGCGAGTCCAACAGGTCAACCTGGATTCTCTTTTCAATAAAATATGTTTCAATAATATTAGTAATAGTAATAAAATATGCTGGTTTTTATTACACTTCAAAATCACAGTACAGAAACCAGCCAGGAAACCAAAGCCAAGATCCAGAATCCAGCATATATTTCTCTAGCCCTGGACCCATCTCCCGAGTCATTATGAGGTACCGGTGACGGCGCAGGGGATGAGGAACCTGAACTTACTTTCTCCACCAACTTCAACTCTCCCCAAGAACCCAGATTAACTTTACCAAACTCATGCTTCATGGGGTGACCGTCACTCACCCCTGGTCCCACTTGCCAAACCTGGTTCAGCTTCTCCACGCTGCCTCCAAGTTTCAATGAACCATATATAACCATCTTTCCGTCGTTAGTAGCCTCGGCTTCCAGATCCCACACGTCGAAGGATAGCTTCCCTTCTACAATAGATCTGTAGGAGCTTATGTTATAGGTTTTAACAACCATGGAGCCTTTGTTCTTGAAGGCAAGGAGGGCTTGGGAACCTGCCATCCCTGTGGCCGTGGGGTTGACGGCCCAAGCTATCCAACCGTCGGCGTTGGAGGGAGCAGCTGAGAAGGCAATGAAAAGGGAGGAGTTTGTGGCGTTGTAGGTGAAATGGAGGGTGGAGTTTAGGGTGGGAAGCTCTGTGCAGTTGGAGTAGTGTCTTATGCCGCCGGGAAGTTTCAGGGATGAACAGTCGATTGAATGTGAAGGTGAGATCAAAGTAAGCCAAAGGGAAAAGAATACAATCAGTGATGGACAAAACAGACACCCCATTTTCTCTTTTGATTTTATGACAAAGAAAGTGGAGACGACAATTATTATGGTTTTGGAGAATTTTGGAGGAATAAATAAAGGTAGAAAGATTGGCTGAAACGGGAATCTTAAGTTGGGCTTATAGTTATGAATCCAATAGTTTGATGCCACGTTGATGGGCTTGTTTTAGTAGGGGTAGATCACATGCACCATCTGAATGGAATTAGGCGAGAACAAGTTGAAACAGAAATAAAAGAAAAGTTATTAATAGCAAAGGCTGCACATGGTTATTTAAGTGAGTGGAGTATGATGACATCTCAAAGTTGTCACCAATGATAGTGCGAAAATCTTTAAGATTTTATGGTTTATTTTGGTACGTATGTGCTGGGTAGAGTACAACTGTCCGTCCGAAAAATGGATTTAAATAAATTTATAAGCTCAAAAAATAGAATTGAATAAAAAAATAAGATTCGTTAAAAATCGGGTCAGGCTTTAAGTAAAGTATTTTTTGTCCTGGCCTGTCCTAGCCCAAATTCACAAAAGAAAATTTGTTATTTTTTGTTTTAATGTTATTTTATTATTATTTTCTCCCTATTTTGCTACCATTTCACTATTATATTACTACTATTTTGTTGTTATTATTTAGATATTATGTAACACTTGTTTTATTGTTAATTTTGTTATTATTTTAGAGGCATTTGTTTGTTAAATTATATCTATTTTAGTGTTATTTAAGTATACATATTTTTTAAAATTTATTCTCAATTTGTTGGGAAATATTTATTTTAATGTTTATAGTATTTTTGATGTATTATATATATTTAAAAATAATATAAAAAAATTAATACAGGCAGGTCGAGTTGGGCCCGAGTTTTAGCATTTTTTTTCGAGTCGGGTTTGGACAAAATTTTAAGCCCATTTTTGGGCCAAACCTGGGCCTAACAAACGGGCCTAATTTTTTTGTTGGGCCTGGCCCGGCCTATAAGCACCTCTAGGGTAGATTACGATTTAGTTTTGTTGATACAAGAAATTAATAACGAGGAGACTAGGAGGAGAAGATAGTGGTAATTGGAAGGTCAGATGATACACAAGGAGTCGGAATAAGCAGCTGAAGGAGAAAGGGAAGAGAGGAAGAAAGAAGGAAAAGGCTAGGGAGATAAGGTTTCCTTGGAGGAGAGAAAGTGAATCCCTTTGCTTCTCATGCTTCAGGGTATATAAGAGGGTGGTCATTTGTCAAGTAGTGTCATATCATCGACAATACAAGTGGTAGACCTGCCTGTGCAGTCAGTTAGGTGGCAAGTTTATTGCATGTTAGTTTTTGCCATGCACAGTAGGGTCACAAATGACTCCAAACATAGGGTCACCATAAAGGCTTTGAGACAGAGGGACGCTCATGGGTCGCACTAAGTGGAGGGTCCTTGCTTAGGTTCTTTCCAGACCATTCTTCATTCTAGCACGTATCATTATTGAATTAGGGGTATAACAAGTTTACATTAAGGTTAAAATTTTTTGCTGAAATCTTTTAACATTTTATTTAAAATGTATTGTGTTTTTACTATTAAAGTAAAATTATTTATTTAAATAATATTAAAATTCTTTAATATTATGATAAATTGAATATATAAACTTAAAAGTTTTTTCATTATTTTTATATTGTAGAATATGATATTATTTATTATTATAAATATGTGGGTATGTTTTTTCATTGTTAGGAAGAGTACCTAAACACTCATCAATCTTAAATTCAAGGTATCGTCAAATCACCATGCTAATGTGTATTTGATATGAAAATGGTAAAAGTGTGAATGTATATGAGTTAGGGTTGATCATGGATCGGGTTTAGTCTAGTTCAAAAAATAGGTTTAAAATTTTATTTTAAATTCGATCTAAATTGAAAATATTAAACCTGAGCCTGACCTAGCCTGCCCGTATTAAATTTTTTAAAATTATTTTTATATAAAAATAAATTTAAAAAATATAATACATCAAATACACTAAAAATATTAAAATAAATAACGCTAAAATAATTATAACTTAGCAAGCAAATACCTCTAAAATAGTAGTAAAATTAACAATAAAATAAGAATTATACAATATCTAAACCATAATAACAAAATAGTAGTAATATAATAGCGAAACAACAGCAAAATAGTTAATTTCAATCAGACACAAACTAAATAAATTCTACCTGAGATTCGGTCAATTTAAAAAACGAGCCTTACTTTTTGTTCAAGCCCATTTTTTGAGTTTATATTCTTATCTAAACCTTCCCACTTTTGGACGACCTTTCGGGCCTAAACGAATAATCCGACCCATGATGAGGTGTAATATGAGTGAGAGTTGTAATGTTAATTGATAAGATAGTAATGCAAAGAAAAATCGTCTCCCTCTTTTCCCTGTCCTTTTTTTATGCCCCTTGTATGATTCCTTTGACACCTGCGTAAACTTATTTCATATTACAGTTTATGACATTAACGTTTTTACAACGTTAACTTCTTGCTAAACATAGAAAAAATTCTGTAGTCTGAATGGAAAAAATATGAATCAGCAGCAACGTTTTTCTTTCCTATTTGACTTTAACCTTCTTTTCCCTGTTTTTTTCTCCTTTTCTGGTATCAAAAGAGAGAAATCCGAAAAATATAAGTGCTCAGGATCGTGTTTCGATTTTCTTGACTGTTCTTATAGCAGCTCCATCGTCTTTGAGTCATGGTGCATCTCGGCTAAGACCATGGGGTCTCATGGCTGTAGTGGCAATCTTATGGTAAAGAGGTTTAATACTTCCGTTTCAATCTGCCCTTCGCAGTAGGTGTTGCCTCATTGTGATCGCAAGTTTTAGAACCTACCCAGTTACTGAAGCAATTTATGGAACATAATGGGAGAGAACAAAGAAGGTTCCAATGTTATGTTATACTTGATTGTCACTTTTATGTTTACAATAAAGTTTCACTTGAGAAAACTCATTTGCTTGTTTTTAAAGAACTTCTCACATTCACTCTCTTCTTCAACCATACAGTGTACTGCTAATATAACTCAAAGCCTTCAACTGCTAACTCATCAATTTCCCATTTTTTCATTTATTCTGCATCTGATTTGATCACCCAAGGTACTTGCAGTGATTTTATGTATTTTGTTTCTCCCATTTGGTCATCTTTATGATCAGTTTCATGAGCTCAAAGCATGCCCGAAACTTGGATAAGGATTGTGAGATTTATCTTCCTTGCTCGTTAAAGACAGGGAAGACATGGAAGTTATTGTGTATTCACTTGATGATCGCAAAGAATCAGCCACGAATGTCAATGAAGTATTGCTATGAGTATTTACAAATTAAAGGGACGGAGCTAATGGCAAACTCCCGTTATTTTGCTAACAGTGCCAAGAAAATAGTGGTGGAGCTCATAAGGGGGCACATAATAGTGATATATTATTATTTAAATACATTGATTGGATTTCATGTATGTTTATTTGTCATATCTTTCCTTGAAATTTAATGTTTTTGATCACATTTTTAAAAAAAAAAAAATTATTTCATTAAAGGGAGTTATGTTTTGAAAATGCCAACTGATTTAGGAGTAGATTTTCAAAATGTAAAATTTTCTTAAATTTTTATTATATAAAAAAAAGGAGATTGTTAGTTTTACCATGTTTTTGATATATAAATTTTATTAAATAAGTTATTTAGTGTTCAAACATTTTCAAAGCATTTTAAAAACTTATAAAATACTTTAAAAAATACATATTTTAAATGTATTTTAATTTATTTAAATATTTTTGAAGTCTATGTCAAAGTGTTTTTAACTAATTAAAATTGATTTTATGCAAGTCTAGCATGGAAGTTTTGAATG
Source organism: Gossypium sturtianum (assembly GCA_025698515.1). NCBI lineage: Eukaryota > Viridiplantae > Streptophyta > Magnoliopsida > Malvales > Malvaceae > Gossypium > Gossypium sturtianum. The sequence continues at coordinate 54,900,943 of CM046949.1, read as the reverse complement.
CAAATTTCTAATTGATTTAGGGGTGAATTTTTAAAATGCAAATTTCTCTTAAATTTTTGTTATATTTATAAAAAAAATAAGATTGTTAGTTTTGACGTCTCAAGCTTTTGATATAATGAAATTTAAGATAAATTTTATTAACTAAGTCATTTAGGTAGTGTTTAGAAAACCACATATTAATTGGATTTGAGTGTAATTGCTTGTAATTATAAAAATTTGTCAAGTTTGGTAATCATTATAATTTATGGGTCCCACCGAATTGGATGTAATTGGAGCACCCCACTTACACTTTCCAATTCTTTAATGGAGGGTAAGAATCGGAGTAATTATATATGCAATTACACTCAAATCTATTTTTTTTAAAATATTTTTATACAAGTTATAAAAAGTATAATATAAGGATGAAAATGTATAAGTGTTTGGGATGATTATGGAAAAAATTATTATATTATAAATCCTAAAAAATATATTATAAAAATAATTTGTGTATTTTATAAAGTTATAACAAAAAATTATATTATTTAAATCCTAAAAAAAATTAAAGTTATGGTTAAAAATTTATTATAATAATAAATTACATGTTATAAAAGTGTTATAATACATTTATTTATAAAAAATTATGGCCAAATATGGATATAACTTATTTATGTGCACATGCTATATATTATTGTTAGAGTTGTGTGACCCAAATTCTAAGAGATTACTTGCAAGTTAATTTAAACAAAATCTAAGAGATTGCTTGCAAGTCAAGTTAAACAAAATATATTTTCTTTCTAGAAGATTTAGTAGTATAATATATTTTGCATTGATTAGAATTAGGCTTTTTCAACCTATAAATAGATGTGGTTGAAACTCCTCTTGTATAATCATTCGAATTCGACATTAGTAAATTTTCTTCTCCTCTGCCTGTGGTTTTTCCTGAAAGGGTTTCCACGTAAAATCTGTGTGTTCTATTTTTCTTTCTTTTTCTTTGCGATCTTTCTATATTTCCATTATCGACGTTCAGATTTTAACAAATTGGTATCAGAGCTTTTTTTGTTGCTTGTCTCGATCACGGTAATGGCGACAATAAAGTATAACATTTTGTTGTTGGATCGCAACACCAGATTCTCGTTGTGGTAGATAAAGATGCAAGCAGTTCTTGCGCAAATGGATTTGGAGGATGCTCTGCTAGGGGTAGATAAGATACCTTCGACATTGACAGAAGAAGAGAAGAAGCTTAAAGATCGAAAGGTTTTAACGCAATTACATCTGCATCTGTCAAATGAAATTCAAAAGGAAGTGATGAAGGAGAAGATCGTCATTGCATTATGGGAAAAGCTGCAGTAGCTATGCATGTCAAAAACCCTAACTAGCAAGTTGCATATGAAGTAGCACCTTTATGCTCATCGTTTGGAGGAAGGTGCGTCTGTGCACGAACACTTAACTGTGTTTAAAGAAATTCTCTCGGACCTAGAAGCCATGGAGGTTCAATACGATAAAGAAGATTTAGGGTTAATTCTACTTTGTTTCTTGCCCTGTCTTATTCAACCTTTAGAGATACGATTTTGTATAGTTGCGAACCTCTCACAGTTGATGAAGTCTATGCTTCCTTAACATCGTATGACAAGATGAAGCATCTTGTGTCTGGATCCAACTATCAAGGAGAGGGTCTCATTGTTCATGGGAGACAAGAACGAAATACTAATGATAATCATGGGAGGACTCATGAAAGAAATCATTGCCGTAAATCTAAGGGTAGATTGAGATCTTCAAACAGAGATAAAACCTGTAACTTCTACATGAAGAAAGGGCACATTAAGTTTGAGTGCTATAAGTTACAGAATAAGATCAAAAGGGAGGCGGCGAATCAAAAGGGAAAACAACCAGAACAATCTGGTGAAGCTGATGTTGTAGAAGACTACAGCAATGGTGAACTCCTAGTTGCTTTTGCCAACAACCCTAAAGTGAGCGAGGAGTGGATCCTTGATTCTGATTGCACCTTCCATATGAGTCCCAATCGGAATTGATTTACAATATATGAAACAATTTCTGAAGGTGTTGTTTTGCTGGGAAATAATGTTTTATGTAAAATTACAAGTATTGGCACGATAAAAATTAAGATGTTCGATGGAGTCGTCAAAACACTTAGTGGCGTACGACATGTATCGAAATTGAAGAGAAATTTGATTTCATTGAGTACTCTTGATTCAAAGGGGTACAAGTACATAGCTAAAAGTAGTGTTCTAAAGCTTAGCAAAGGTTCCCTCGTTGTGATGAAAGGGTAGAGAAAGACTGTCAAGTTATATGTTTTGCAAGGTTCAACTGTTACTGGTGGTGCAGTCATCGCTTCCTCTTCCTTGCCAGATGATGATGTTACTAGACTTTGACATATGCGTCTAGGGCATATGAGTGAGAATGACATGGTAGAATTGAGCAAAAGAGGACTTCTTGATGGACAAGGCATTAGTAAACTGAAGTTCTGTGAGCACTGCGTTTTTGGGAAGCAAAAGAGAGTTTGATTCACCAGAAGAATCCATAACACAAAGGGAACACTAGATTATATTCATTCTGATCTTTGGGGACCATCTAGAGTGCCTTTGAGGGGTGGCGCTAATTATATGCTGACGATCATTGATGATTTTTCCAGAAAGTTTTGGGCATTCTTCGTAAAGTAGAAAAGTGATGTGTTTTCTATGTTTAAGGCTTGGAAAACCATGATCGAGAAATAGACAGGAAAACAGATAGAACACCTCTACACAGATAATGGCTTGGTATTCTGTTATGATGAGTTTAATGAATTGTGCAAATCAGAAGGGATCGTGAGACACTTGGCAGTTTATCATACACCATAACAAAATGGTGTTGCAGAATGGATAAATAGAACGATCATGGAAAAGGTTCAATGTATGTTGTCGAATGCTTGTTTACCGTTCTTGGTTATAAGGCTGGTGTTAAATAATATAAGTTATGGTGTCCTAAAAATAGAAAAATTGTGATTAGCAGAGATGTTATTTTTTTATGAAACTGTTATGTTACCTAATTTATCTCTTAAAGACTCTTCCAATAAAGACCAGCAAAGTCCAAGCACACATGTGAAGCAGGTGGAGCTACAGATTGATCTAGAATCTACAACAGATCTACTCCTCATGCTAGTATAGAAACTTAGAGTAGAGTTGCTTCTTCACCACAATATTCTATTGCTAAGAACAGACCTAGAAGAGAAGTTAAACCTCCAAAGAGGTAAGTCGAGGCTGATCTAGCTACTTATGCTTTAAACATGGCTGAATATATAGATGCAAATCAAGAGCCATCTACTTATTCTAAGGCAGTTAGCTGTGAAGATTCAAGAAAGTGGATGATTGCCATGCAAGAAGAGATGGAATCGCTTCATAAGAACAGAACATGGAATCTAGTGAAGCTTCTTAAGGGTAAAAAGGTTGTTTGCTGTAAATTGGTGTTCATTATTGAAGAATACCCTTAAGGGGTTTCGTGGAAGAGGTGGAGAACTTGTTCGTTGAGAGTTTGTGGTGAAGAACTTATTCGTTGAGAATTCGTGTCAAGGTGGAAATTGTTAGAGCGTGTGACCCAAATTCTAAGAGATTGCTTGCAAGTCAAGTTAAACAAAATATATTTTCTTTCTAGAAGATTTAGTAGTATAATATATTTTGCATTGATTAGAATTAGGCTTTTTCAACCTATAAATAAATGTGGTTGAAACTCCTCTTGTATAATCATTCGAATTTGACATTAATGAATTTTCTTCTCCTCTACCCATGGTTTTTCCCGAAAGGGTTTCCACGTAAAATCTGTATGTTTTATTTTTCTTTCTTTTTCTTTGCAATCTTTCTACATTGCCATTATCGACGTTCATATTTTTACAATTATAAAAATAGTATACTTATTCATAAAAAAATGTTATAGTTTTTTTTATCATAACTTATTTATAAAAAAAAAATTTTCTAAAGTTATGAAAAATTATATTATTTATAAGAAATGTTATGAAAGTTTCAGACAACTTATAAAACTTTTTTTAAAAAGATTATATATATATATATTTTTTTATTTTTGACTCAATTTACATATTATAAAAAGGAATTTGACTTAGTATAAGTCTTTCTCCAAATTAAGTTTATATAAGTTTTTATAATTAAAGTTATAGACTATTTGGACTGTGGGCTTAAATATTATAAGGTCAATACTAATTATGCAAATAAAAAAAGATTTTTTTTTTGCAGCATATCATAGGGTATGATACCATTTGAGAGAATAGTGTCAGACACAAGCACCTTAGATAGCTCGCGAACTCTTTTATTTGAGATATTCGGGGCTTTAAAAAGTGATTGAGAAGACACTTGTTGATCAAAAAAGAAATTTCTAATATTATCAACATCACCTTGGCATAACATAAAAATCAAGGTTGGATCATACTAACATGTTGAATATTTCATAACTTCAATCATAAGGGAAATTGGGACGATTCATACTTCATAGAGTACATGGAAGAAGGATATCTTGATAATTTTAATGATGCGGGTTCAAATTCAGATGAGGATGAACTCATTCAAGGACTAACATATGATGATAAAAAGCATAAGTTAAATATTAAATAGGGAATAACCCAACAAATATGCACTAGAGCAATTCAATAAAATTGCATATGATATTTATTTTTCTTGCTATTTTTATTAGTAATTATATTATCAACTACTTTTTAAACTAACATAATATATATATGATGATTTGATTTTAATTTTTGTTACTTGTTTAGAAATTATTTTTATTATACTAATATTTTTTATAATAATTAATATTTTTAAAAATATAAATTATATAACTGTGTAATTACAACTTGTACTACCAAACATGACATAGGGAATTATGATGTAATTACACTTTGTACACGTTTAAGGGATTACAATTCTTTGTAATTACAAGATAGTGTAATTACTATACTAGTAATTACCCTTCCATTCAATTACTCTATTTTGTAGTGTTCAAACATTTTCAAAGTATTTTAAAGACTTGCAAAATACTTAAAAAAACATATTTTAAATGTGTTTTAACTTATCTAAATGTTTTTTGAGTTTATGCCAAAGTGTTTTTAAATATTTAAATTTGATTCTATGCAAGTTTAGTACCAAGTTTTGATGCTTATCTTAAGTATATCGGAACATATGAAGTCAGTAGCCTCAGAACACAAATTGAGGGTAAGGTATCAGTACATAAGCTGTAACACCCCAAACTCGGCCTAGGCGTTATAGCCAAATCTGGAGGTGTCACAAAGAATGGGATTTGATAACGAAATCTACACGTTTAAACCATTTCAGTTTTTCAACTCTTATTTGCTTTTATCCATTGTCAAAACGTTTATTCAATTAATCAAATTGCCTTAAAACGTGTTTTATAGCGGAAGCTTACGAAAAACGTTGTATTTAAAGAAAGCAGTTCGTATTTTTAGAAAACTTTTGTTTTAGTAAAAACCATAGTTTTTATATATCAGTCGCAAATTAAGTACTAAAAATAAAATCCAAATCCAAAAGAAAATCAGCCAAAAAGTCCGGAGAGTCCAATTATTATAAAAATCCCAAAATAATCCTTAAAAGAAAAACCATAAACCTAATCAGTTGACGAACTCGTGGTCACCGAGAGGCTCCGTCGCACCGATCCGCCTAAGTCTATGGATTACCTGAACAGAACAGACAAACGTATGTGAGTTTTCGTAAACTCAGTGTGTAACCCAACAGAATTAAGCATGCAAACATACAGATACAGAGTCAGGCACATGCCCTTTTCAGATACAGTAAACAGAATCAAATATACAGGTCAGATATACAGAATCCTACCCCCATCCTCTACACACCAACTATAACACCCCAAACCCGGCCCAAACACCACGACCGGATCTGGTATGTCACTAAGAAAATTTTGGTAGAACATGTCGTATTTTCAGAAAAATATTTTTCTAAAGTTTATCTTCTTATTGAGAGAAATTTAATAGTTGATAGTTTAAATAAAATATGCCTTTATAAATTAAAAACCCAAATTTAAATAGATACATTAGTTCAATAAGAATTTAAATAACTAAAAGTAATTAAAGCCCAAAGTAAAACAAAACATAAACTAGTGGCCCATAGTCTTATTACAACGAGATTTAAAATCCATTAATTAAAAATATAAAGTATTAACTTGAGACTTTTTACTGGATCCAGATGGTCTTTTGCATGGCCACCTTGCGTTCCTCTCCAGCCCGATCCGAAGTACTAGGTATCACCTGAAAGGTTGGATCCATATGGTCTTTTGCATGGCCACCTTGCGTTCCTCTCCAGCCCGATCCGAAGTACTAGGTATCACCTGAAAGGCTAATTAATAGGGTGAGTCGCGAGACTCAGTGTGCAACCCTCATGCACCACTAGATTTTGGCCTTAGGCCCATAAAACAGATTAATAATTCCATTTATAAAAAAAATAACAAATAATATGCAAGGCCCAACCCATTTGCCTAGGTTTCCATCCGCTACACGCCCCCATACCAGCCATTCACACCATTGGGGATTTCTACAATTGACCCACACCTTACACGCCAAGATGGCGGTCATGCGCTCATCAACATATTATGGCCAAGCCCTTATAACGAATCACGGCATTAGTCGCTACAACATATAACGAGATCACAGTATAAACCGCTACACATATAACGTATAACTTCTTCCTTTCATCAACCCAACCCATGCAATCATAAAATCAATATGCTTTTATCATATAAAGTCAAACATTCAACGACTGGTGATTTGCTTCACCCTTTCCGGGTTTCAACATTAAACCGAGATATCGGTATTTATCACAACATATAAACTTATGAGCATACATTAATAATCAAATCTAGACGGTGGGAAGTATTACACACCGATATCGCTAAATCCAATATTCTTAGTCGATGTCCTTGCTATCCTGGATCTATTATCCTCAATGTAAAGCCTTGCTCAAAAGCGGAAAAACACACAAAGATTTAGCCCCTTCAACAATCGGCCAAGGTTAATAAATCCCAAATTACACGTTAAAACTAATAGATCCCTACCGTGAAATCCCGAAAGTAACACGATTCTATAACTTAGAGATCTATGCGATTGACTCCACTAAATTTCCCTCGATTTCGGCACAAGTAGGCACCACAGAGTAATTCGGCAATCACAGGAGATGAGATCTAGGGATTTCGGCTTTTAGGAAAATCCCAAAAAAGTATGAACAAGAGAAGGCTGATGTGTCTTTGGCTTTTAAAATACTTGAGTGAAGAGTTTCGGTTTCTGACAGTAAAAGAGAAGAAGAAAAGAAAACAAGGAAGAGACATGAAGATTTTGGCTAGGAAGAAAAAGAATGGAAAGAGTTTCGGCTTTTGAATCAAAGTGAAGATGAGGAATAGGCTTAGAGATTTCGGCTTTGCAGAGAATGAAGAAGAAGATGGAACTTTAGGAGTTTTCGGCTTTTACTCGAGAAGAAGAGAAAAGAATGAGAGAAAGACCCAAATGCTGAAATTGAAGAGATATTCCCCCTATTTATAGAAATTTCGGCATTTACCTAACCTTGCAGATAAATCCTATCTTTTCTCCTTTATCTTAATCTACTAGCTCATCTAAAAGAGACTTAATTATCTCTAACTCCTCCTCCTTTATCACATATTATCCACATATTTTAATCATTAAAATCCCTAAATTTTAGCCTTTATCTGCTTATTATCCACATAAAATAAATTCTTAAATAATAGCCTTTATCCGCTTATTATCCACATATTTTAAACATTAAAACCCCTAAATTTTAGCCTTGTTGCCATCCACTCCACCTAATCCTAATGCCCAAAATTTAGCTAACTTAAATTAAAAGAATTGGGCTCCATGAAACTTAAATTTGGGCCCTTACTCCCTTGTGTGTGCGTCAACTCCTAAGATTGGGCCACAAGTCCACTTTGGTATTTTAAACATAGATACTACCTTTTAAACCCTATAATGCCCAAACAGATAATTTTAATCAAGGCCTCTACCTAAGCTGAGCCCAATTTGGACCCCTAACACTTAAATTAACACATTAAACATATCCACCCATTAAACGCATAGGCCCAAAAATTCGGATGATGTTACAGTTCTACCCCTCTTAAAGAAATTTCGTCCTCGAAATTTCCAACTAACTATTAATCATACTACCTAAGTCTCACTACCATGCTTTCGCTGTGCACTCCAATACCAAACCCAAAATAAACACTTAGTATTCTATGGTAGAGTACGCACCGGTATTCACATCTAGGCGTCCTCGTCCCCTTGTACTCATGCTATCGGTTCGCGTTTATCTTGATTAAAATTTTTATGAATTATTGGTTTTCTTCCACTAATTATCCACGAACAGTCTTATGATTAGTAGTTTTAAGAGTAGTTCTTTCGAATTCGCAATTCAGTCTCAAGTTCACCTTTCCTAGTTCTAAGAACTACATACATTCAACCATAAACATATAGACAACATCCATGCACCCATATTCAACACATAGGGGTATTTTCGTTATTCCACTACCCATGAGTATTTTTCGTAATTTTATCCTACAGGGGTATTTTTCGTAATTTTCAAAATAGAGTTCCTTGTTGATTTCGTGAAATAAGGGTATTTTGGTAATTTTGCAATCAAGGGTACTTTGGTCATTTTACACATTAGGGGCAATTTAGTAATTTTTACAAATCAGGAATATTTTCAAAATAATTTTTATTTTATTTTTAAAACAAACAGGGGTATCTTGAAGGATTTGATTTCAAAAGAAAATAGTAGTGTTCAGGTGGTTGTGGATTTCTGTTTGTTGTCATGTGTTGTGTTGTTTTTTTTTTTTACGAAAAAATTTCGTTGACTATGTAAATTAGGGTATATTTGCAAATCATGGGTATCTTGGGTTTTTTTTTTCCAAAACAAGGGTTTCTAGCAATTTTGTAAAGATAAGGTAGCTGGTCCCTTTCGGGTTTTAATTATAGATTTTGGCCCGTCAACAAGTCCTCGTGGCTAGGGTGAGCAGTCACTCGCACACTGTAGGATTCCAGCGAAGAGGATGTGAGTCACTAGGACTGCTTAAATACCAGGCTCTTCCGGATCCTTCCTAGACATGCGTATGACGGTTACCACACCCTAGTCTTACGGCTCGTTAACGGGTTTGTTTAGTGAAATTAAGTTTTATGACATTTTAAGAAGTGGTTTGAACTAAGCCTAGAGTCCATCAAGTTCTAATTCTAACTAATCTACGTCCCACTAGGCCCATTAAGCCCACATATACAAAGATCATACAATGGTTCGAGTACTTACTCAGCGGACTTGGGCCGGAGACGCAGGTGCCATGCCGAGCTAACAGATCTGTTATTACTTAAAGACATCCATATTTCAAAAGCCTATCTTTAGAAAACGTTTTGAGCCCAAAAAAACCCCCAGAGCTGAGTTTTGAACCGGGCTCTGATACCAATTTGTAACACCCCAAACCCGGCCCAAACACCACGACCGGATCTGGTATGTCACTAAGAAAATTTTGGAAGAACATGTCGTATTTTCAGAAAATATTTTTCTAAAGTTTATCTTCTTATTCGAGAGAAATTTAATAGTTGATAGTTTAAATAAAATATGCCTTTATAAATTAAAAACCCAAATTTAAATAGATACATTAGTTCAATAAGAATTTAAATAACTAAAAGTAATTAAAGCCCAAAGTAAAACAAAACATAAACTAGTGGCCCATAGCCTTATTACAACGAGATTTAAAATCCATTAATTAAAAATATAAAGTATTAACTTGAGACTTTTCTTTGGATCCGGATGGTCTTTTGCATGGCCACCTTGCGTTCCTCTCGGCCGATGCGAAGCACTAGGTATCACCGAAAGGTTAATTAATAGGGTGAGTCGCGAGACTCGGTGTGCAACCCTCATGCACCACTAGATTTTGGCCTTAGGCCCATAAAACAGATTAATAATTCCATTTATAAAAAAATAACAAATAATATGCAAGGCCCAACCCATTTGCCTAGGTTTCCATCTCTACACGCCCGCACCGTACGACCATTCACACCATTGGGGATTTCTACAATCGACCCACACCGCTACACGCCAAGATGGCGGTCATGCGCTCATCAACATATTATGGCCGAAGCCCTTATAATGAATCACGGCATTAGCCGCTACAACATATAACGAGATCACGGTATAAACCGCTACACATATAACGTATAACTTCCTCCTTTCATCAACCCAACCCATGCGGTTATAAAATCAATATGCTTTTATCATATAAAGTCAAACATTCATCGACTGGTGATTTGCTTCACCCTTTTCGGTTTCCAACATTAAACCGAGATATCGGTATTTATCACAACATATAAACTTATGAGCATACATTAATAATCAAATCTAGACAATGGGAAGTATTACACACCGATATCGCAAATCCAATATTCTTAGTCGATGTCCTTGCTATCCGGATCTATTATCCTCAATGTAAAGCCTTGCTCAAAAGCGGAAAAACACACAAAGATTTAGCCCCTTCAACAATCGGCCAAGGTTAATAAATCCCAAATTACACGTTAAAACTAATAGATCCCTTACCTTGAAATCCCGAAAGTAACACGATTCTATAACTTAGAGATCTATGCGATTGACTCCACTAAAGTTCCATTTAGATTTCGGCACAAGTAGGCACCACAGGAGTAATTCGGCAATCACATGAGATGAGATCTAGGGATTTCGGCTTTTAGGAAAATCCCGAAAAAAGTATGAACAAGAGAAGGCTGATGTGTCTTTGGCTTTTAAAATACTTGAGTGAAGAGTTTCGGTTTACGACAGATAAAAGAAGAAGAAGAAAAGAAAACAAGGAAGAGACATAAAGATTTCTGGCTAGGAAGAAAAAGAATGGAAAGAGTTTTTCGCTTTTGAATCAAAGTGAAGATGAGGGAATAGGCTTAGAGATTTCGACTTTTGCAGAGAATTAAGAAGAAGATGGAACTTTAGGAGTTTTCGGCTTTTACTTAGAGAAGAAGAGAAAAGAATGAGAGAAAGACCCAAATGCTGAAATTGAAGAGATATTCCCCCTATTTATAGAAATTTCTAGCACTTACCTAACCTTGCGAGATAAATCCTATCTTTTCTCCTTTATCTTAATCTACTAACTCATCTAAAGAGACTTAATTATCTCTAACTCCTCCCTCCTTTATCAGCATATTATCCACATATTTTAATCATTAAAATCCCTAAATTTTAGCCTTTATCTGCTTATTATCCATATAAAATAAATTCTTAAATAATAGCCTTTATCTGCTTATTATCCACATATTTTAAACATTAAAACCCCTAAATTTTAGCCTTGTTGCCATCCACTCCACCTAATCCTAATGCCCAAAATTTAGCTAACTTAAATTAAAGGGCTCCATGAAACTTAAATTTGGGCCCCTTACTCCCTTGTGTGGCGTCAACTCCTAAGATTGGGCGACAAGCCCACTTTGGTATTTTAAACATAGATACTACCTTTTAAACCCTATAATGCCCAAACAGATAATTTTAATCAAGGCCTCTACCTAAGCCTGAGCCCAATTTGGACCCCTAACACTTAATTAACACATTAAACATATCCACCCATTAAACGCATAGGCCCAAAAATTCAGGATGTTACACCAACTCTGACCATCCCATCACACCATGTGGGGTTAAAAACACCCATACACACAATATCGTGCCATTACGACACATGTCAGATAATGTGCAGCCAAGCTGCCAGAATATAGGCGATGATCGTCGTACATAATACTTCCTCCTCATATACAAATCCTACCCCACAATCATATACAGAAACAGATACAGAATAACATACTAGACATGCTCAAATGCTTATGTACAGATATCAGAATAATCAGACATGCATAACATTATCATACTCAGAACAGTATATCAGACTATTAGATCTACAGTTTTAGGGTTTGGTTAGCCCTTACTGACCCTACGGTAGGCCCACAGTCGATCGGAATGACCCGTGCGACCCTAGGGAAATTTCTAGAAATATAGGCCCACACTCCCATGGGGCCTACACACTCGGATTGGCCTTACTCGTGTGGCTCACACAGCCTGGCCCAAAAACCTACAAGCTCGTGTGGACTGCCCGTGTGGGCCCACACGCCCAACTTAGCATAGCCCGTGTGGCTCACACGGCCATATTGTGGCCACCACACGGTCGTGTCTTGTGCACGGCCATGCCTTCGTCGACCACACGGCTGTGTCGTACATACGGCTCACCACACGAGTGACCACACGCCCGTGTGGCGTCGACAGTACAGTTTTTTGGCTTTTGCAAAAACTTATTTTTCTGCATTTCGGGTACACACATGTTACGATTTTGATGCAAAAACACTCCCGAGACACCAGAACCTAAAATTGTCCAACAAGACACCAGATTAGTTGTTTAAAACGATACTCAACCGAACTATATCGAAAAGAACACTCCCTTTTAATCTAATCAAAACCCTTACCTTCGAACGAGCAATGACGATTTCGCACAACAAAAGTGCCGATTGGAAACCCCCAGCCCCTTAATCTTCTCCTAAGCACAAAACGAGCCCCATTAACCAATGATTCATAAACCAAAACAAAAAAAAACACTTACCACACTTACCAGAAATGCACAAAGACCACCAAAAAGCCAAAATAAGATGATTTGCACAAAAAAGAAAGTGACAGAATCGAAGAACAAATGAAGACAAAGAAAAATTTGCAGAGAACCCGAAAAGGGAAGAGTAGAGACGTCAGAATTCTTTTGGAAGAGAGAGAAAATATTTTTTGAAAAAAAATAAAAAATAAAATAAAATATCACAAAATCCCCCATATCTCTCCCACTAATCCCCTACACACAACTATCTCAGAAGTTTGGCTCAACCGAAACTTTATCAACTAACCGAGCAAAAATAATACCCACGCTCGCGCAAGGATTCGAACACAGGACCTCCAACACACCGACACCATTACCATTCGAACCAGCAGGCTCATTCTAATGTAGATTAACAAGCAATTTAATATAAACCCTCTTAATAAGGGTAAGGCAAGAATCAGAAAAATAACAAAAATTGCCAAGGTGAGAATTGAACCCAAGACCTCTCACACATACCCAGAACACTTAACCACTGAAGCAGATACACACTTGTGCCAAATATTTACAGAAACAGGGATAAATTAATCAGGGCGTTACATAAGCTATGAGGTATTGAAACATGGCCTCAAGTTTCGATACATACTGTAATAGCCCAATTTTTAGTGGTGCCGAAAAAGACAATTTTGGAACTCCATTTCCGTAAACCGAGCTCGTAAATATTAAATATGAATATTATTTAATATTTACGGGATTAATATAAAAATATATTTGATGTTTGACCCATCAATTTTTATCTATTAATTATAGGTACAATGATTAAATTGTAAAAGTCAAATAGCTATAAGTTTTTAATTGACCAAAGACTTAGGGATTAAAATTGCAATAAACCAAAGGTTTTAAATGATAAATTAATCATTTTTCAATAATATTTAGTGATTTATGATGACATCTTCCACTTTTGTTAATTAAAGGGTTAATTATGTTAATTAAAGCATGATTAGTTTAACTAATCAAGTTAATTAGTTCTTAATCATACTATATAAGTAAAAATAATGTAAAACATTGTCATCTTTTTCACTCATCTTCTTCTTCTTGTCGATTTTGAAAGAAAGAAAACCCTTTTGAAATTTTTAATATTTTGATCAGGTATGTTCATATGGTATTTATTTACTTAGGTTGTTATGTGCTTAATTTGTAATACATATATGTGTGTGTTTGGTTGTGGAATAATTAGTTGTGAATTGGTATGAAAGGCTAGAATTAAACTAAATTGAAAAGTGACGTTTATATGTGTAAAAGGTGCTCGTATGAACTTAGTAAAGGTTAGGATACGATTAGCATATCAATAAGGTCTTGTGCGGGCTTGTACGAGATTTATTACATATGTTACCGAGGTCCAACATTTGTTGCAGATTCTCAAGTGTTATGTGACACAGATTTGGTTGGGAAATGCGCCCATATTGTAGTAAACATGTAATTATTTTCTATGTATTTGAACGATGAATAAATAAAAAAAGTTAATTTCACATTTCACTATAATGTCTTTTTGTGTTTCTGTCTTTCATGTTTTGCATACATAGCAAAATTGTGACAAACAAATATTATCTCATTGATTGTGTAAGTTCAAACTGATGATAAGGGGCACCATAAGAACATTTACATTGCGAAAAAGACAACTTAATTCAGTAGATAATCTAAACAAGTTTGTAATCTCGTAAAAAAATCAAAGTGAGTATTTGATTCAAATACTTAGAAGGATTATTATGTCATCTACAATTCCAATTGGGGAGATAGCTAGTCTTGGCTATCAAAGTAGTTGACTCCACGGGTAGAGACATAGATGTACTCATTGGAAGAATGATACATTAGATTGGACCCAAGTTGAATTAATTCTGAATCTGTTTGTGAATTAATTCACTTGTGGTGTTCATGGCGTGATTTACCTAAATCCTGAGTTAGTCACTGACCATGCGTATGTAACTCATGTGCTTTAATATAAGTGGAGACTTATGCTCTAAAGATGATCGAGCCCATAGCTGGTATGTTGGGTACACGACTTGTGTATGGTATGATTTTACTAGCAACAATAGAATTCATAGCTCGATTAAAGAGTTAATGATACTCTCTCATTAGAATTGTGTGGATTGATAAATATGAAACGTGGCCATAGGTTGCTGGTTCTTGAACGAGCAATTTATCACAGTTATTTGTTGTCAATGATTATATTAATCATTAAGAAGACACAATGGTGACAATGAGATAAAATAAGATTGTATTGAGTGAATGGGTTTAACTAAAAGGAATCAAGGATATCATATGAGGATAACGCACACGTGGCGAGATCATTGGACAAAGCAGTTGGATGAATTGCTTTCATGAAGAGTATACAATAAGGAGCTTTTAATCATAGTACTTCTTTTGGATTGACTCCATAATTAAGTAAATTGCGAATTATCAGAACGATACTTCTGGACATAATTGCAATTACTCGAGCCTAATTGTATATGTCTTATTAGTCCCTTCACTAGCTCAACAAAAGCTTGATCAGACTGCATTTGAATTAGAAAAAAATTTCTATGACTTTGGAAATAATTTAATTGAGTTGATTTATTCGATGTGGAATTAAATTAGGCGGTCGTGAGAATTGTTCAACTAGAGAATTTGATTAAAAATTTTTCTTGAAAAATTAATTTGAAAAATCTAAGTGATTTTTGGGAAAGTTAATTTTGATCAAGTAAAATTAAAATAATCAAATTAAATAAAATTAATATGATATTTTTGGAAATTAATTTTCAAGTTAGACAATTGGCCCAATGGGTAAAAAAATTGGGCCTGAGAATCTAAAACCGAGACCCAAAAATTGGTCTAACTGGCCCAATATGTGAAACTGAGCCGATGGTCCAACTGGTGGCTGGATCAGACCAATTAGGTCATCATTGGCCCAGACTGAACCGACAATAGCCGAACCGACTCGAGGTGTCGTAAGGGTGTTGCGCTTGCACCACCGAACACGACGGTGCCGACGGCGATATTCCTGTGGTCGGTGGGTGGTCCTTCAACGATTAAGCAGTGGAGGAATCACACTCCTACTGGGACTCTACCGGATAATTTGATTTCAAATTAACTATTCTAAAAATAATATTATTTTAATATATTTAATATTAAATTTAATTTAATACTTATCTTAATAGTATTTTATTAATTTAATATTAAAGTGATTATCTTAATATTAAATTTAATCTAATATTTATCTTGATAAGTATTATATTAATTTAATATTAAAGTGATTAAGTTTAATTATAGTTGAACTCTCTAAACTCTCCCTATATAAAAAGAGTCATGGGTCAATATTTTTCACACACTTGAATTCAAGAGAAAGTTATAGAGAGAAAATTTTCTGAAAAAAATATTTTAGAAGATTTTTACAGATATTTTTCTTATTTACAACTTGACCCAAAATTTTAAAAAAAATTACAAAATTGCCCCACTGGTAATTTTGTGGAAAATTTTCTGATTCAAAGCGAACTCACACTCGGCAAACGTGAGCTTGAAGATAGAAGAGAAGACTATTCGGTCGAAGTGTTCATCCTAGACGAATCGAAAAGGTACAATTTTGATCAAGTGTTTATTACTTTAGATATCACAACCAAGTTCTTGTTTTTGGAAAAAAAAAATTTAAAACTCTGATTTTTCCTCAAATCTATTTTCTGCTGCGTTTTCCAAACCCATTTTTTTAAAACATGTTTAGCTCAGACGAGTAACCTAATGTGTCATTATAAAGGTTTAGCCTGGACGGGTAACTTGATATGTATATATTCCAACTCGGACAAGCAACTGGTGTGGTATAGACACTTGTGTATCTAAGTCCGTTTACTAGGGTTCATCGAGCGAAACAATTATGAAATGAAAAATTGAAATGGGATGAAATGAACTTGGTGTTCAAATGGAAAAATATTGAATGCATTGAGCATGAATAAAAGATTGGAGTAATGTCTTTGGCATGCATGTGATTGTATTATCCCTTGATGGATTGAGTTTTTGAGATTAATTACCTAAAGTGACATGAATTGGCATGTTAAACACTTATGCTATCATATGGTTTTGATTATAAATCAATGCTCACAATATTGGTGTTTTGATTGACATGTCTAGCCAAAATGTTGCCAAGCTTTTATAACTTATAAATGTTAGGTAAAAATAAGGTAAGTTTTGTACTAAACATATGAACTAACCAAGCATCCTATATGCTTACCTTGTATGTTTTCCTTTAGATCATCATCTTACAGAACTCGTCAAGCTAGATCATCTCAAAGCTCACACTATTACCAAATCGATAGTTATGCGATCATTTTGGGTCTAGGGTTGTGGCATGTATATAAGTGTCTTAATGTATACCCTAATGTATAAAAGTCTTTATGAGTTGAAATATTTTGATGAATATGTTATATGATGATGATTTTGGATTGTTGATCATGACATGTGACTTAGTTAAGGCATGATTTGGCAATGGTTGATGCCTAGTTGAAAATAGTATGTTTGAGTGTCATACTTGAGAATATGTGTTGGTGTGTGGTTCATTTGGTTCATTTTTAAGGTCATGAAGATTTTTATGATTGAATTGTACATGTATGCAAATATTGAGTTTGGCTAAACATGGTTGACATAGTTGGATGGAAATCTGGGATCAAATAGGCTTAAATGTTGAATGGTTGAGAAAGGTGACTTATTCTTGGTTATTGATTTTTATGCTTAAGGCTTATAAGCCATAGATGTGCATAATGTGCATAAGTGTATGTAATTACAATGGTATGAAATGTTCAATAAGGTAAAGGCTGGTAATTGAATAGTTGGTAGTTATATTTTGGTGTCATTTGAATTGTTTAAGTTTAATTAATGAATAAGTATTGAATGTCTTGATAAGAGGTTGACTTTGAATGTTTGAACTTGTTTGGCATGATTTGGTATGTTTTGAATCAAGTGGAAGTGGTAATTAGATGATCATATTGAATGGTTGAGATTGGAAGATATGAAATAGGTACCAAAATGTGCATCTTACCAAAAAACAGGACCCACATCTCGACGACCAACATCCCTTGTCGCAATGTCGACCAACAGTAAGTGACGTTGCGACGTCAAATGGTATGAAGTCGTGACATGACTTACTGTTTTGGTGACATCACGACATGGAAGTGACGAAGTCGCATGTTGGTCTTGAATTTTCAAAACTTTACAAATTGCTCATATTTCGTGCTCGAGTTGACAAAAAAGCTTTCGTAAGCTTGTTTAAGACCCAGAAATTATTGTTTAACATAAATTGAATGTGTGTAATTGATTAATTATTGCGTATTTTACTGTATTTGCTCCAGCAACAAATGTAGCATTCCATAACTCGGACTCTGCGATCGAGTCGAGCGAGGGGTGTTACACATACAAGCCCAACGGTTATATTTTGTAAAGGAGGGTATCAACAACTAAAAACTATGTATCGAAACATAAGGCTCTGCAATTGCAATTAATGCCTTAATTAATACTCCAAATGGCTCCAAACCATCCCCAATGGTTATAAACGACTACAAATCACTTCCTTAATATAAATACTCATTAAGAACACTTCAAGATTGAGTAGATCTATATCCAAGCACAAAAATCAAGAGAAAAGCCTACAATTCTTCATTTCTTCATTTTCTCTTATACTCTTAGGTGCTTTATGTTAGATGTTTTTTATCATTTTCATTTTCATTTTGAGAGAGAGAGAGAGAGAGAGAGAGAGAGAGAGAGAGAGAGAGAGAGAGAGAGAGAGAGAGAGAGAGAGAGAGAGAGAACACTTATAATCACACACCTTTAAGAAGTATTCATTGTAACATTTCTTTCTCTTTGTTGTAATGTGTATGTATACTTAAGGTTTTTGAAGTACAAAACCTTAAATGGATTGTAAAGTGTTTTGAGTTGAGCCATAAAAGCTAGAGAGTTTTAGTTTAGCCACAAAAACTTGGGGGGTCTATCTTAGCCTTTGTAAAAAGATAGATATTGTAAATGTTATATCTTGTCCTTGAAAGGTAACAATTCAAGTATAGTGAATTGGGAAATGCTTGGTTCAGGTATACTAAAGTAGTGAAAGTAGGTAATTGGAGTCAAACCATTATAAATTGAATTATCCAAACTTTTTTTTCTTTTCCTTATTATTTAGAAAAGTTTGCAAAAATTTCAAAATCCCTATTCACCCTCTATTAGTATTTCTATGCCTAACATTTATTTCGAAGTTTGTTTTAAGAATGAGATGATCAAGTGGATTCGAAGGTATTAACTTGTAACACCCCATATCTGGTCTAGTCGCCGGACCCGAGAAAAAAGGTGTTACAAGCGAATACAAAACATTTTATTTCTTTTCATAGTCTAAATATCAATTTATTCATATCTAATTCAATAGAACATGCAATTCAATAAATTTTGGGTTTATATCGAGCTTACGAAAGCTTAAAACCAACCCAGTATCAATCAGGGATTAAATTGCAATAAAAATAAAAAGATAGGAAAATTTTACAAACATGGGTCATATGACCGTGTCATCGATGAGGTTGTTTGGTTGGATCACATGGCCATGTGTGTGAAAAGTGTAAATATTCAAAATATGTCACACGGTCGTGTCATCGGGCCGTGTAACAAACTGTGGCCGTGTGCACCCAATTCGACCTACATGTGCAGATCACACGGACGTGCCATATGCCCGTGTATCGCACACAACCATGTATCAAGCTGTGTCAACCTGTAAATACCTTCCAAAACAAGCTTTTTAACCTTAATCACTTATACCACAAGTAACACTTCATACTAAGTTTCAACAAATTCGAATGCATCAATATAACATAAAAAACAACACTTATATCAATCAACCTAAGTGCCTAACTAATATGCCACAATTGATACCTCAATTTAACAATTAGAATTCAAAAAAAAAAAAACATCATATTCAACAATCCAATATGCCTTCCAAGGCACCTCAAAACAATTAAGATAACATACATCATTTGACCACTTTAAACACCATTTAACAATGATTCAATATCAAGCATATAAACATGCACAAGCTATAACAAAACCCTTCAACCTAGAAAGTACAAACCATTCTTTTACTAATTACCTCAAGCATATTACCTTATCAACTTATAAGAAAAACACCAACCAATTCAACAAGACAACATTGCCATCACTCACATATTTATACATATATATACAAGGTTCTCAAAATGCCAACAAAATCCAAATTAAGCATTATTTAACCAAAGACTCCTTAAGTACATGTCATGACCCAAATTAAACTATTACCAACTTTTGAGTCCGGGATTGTCGCTAGATGCTGAGTCGATGATTAAAATGTAAAGTACCTAACTTGCGCACAGAAAACAAAACCGTACGCTGAGTAAACTTAGTGGTATTTCTATAATCCGAACATTAAAACATAATATAGTACATTCAAATGCACAAGTTAGAAGTAATGGATGATATGCAAATTAACATGTAAATTTCCACTTCTTCATAGCTTCTACTAACAAAATTAACAAAAGTACTAATATGTAGCATTACACTACCATTTCACATTCATTGAACCATCAAACTTTAATATCCTTTTTCATCTCAATTTATAATAATCAATTTCTCAAGTCCACAACATAATCATCAACCAATCATCAATTTACATATGTGACAGTATAACTCATCACAATTGAATTCAATTACATAACTATAACATTATATCATATTTTTAAAACTATTCAATTTAGTCCTTATCACCAATTACTAATTCAAATCGATTCAATTTAGCTCGTTCTATCATTTCCAGGTTACCTTATGTTATTACTGTGCAGCGTAGTTCGTAAATGCAACAATTGAAAAAGGTTTGAGTTATAGAAATACAAACCATAAACTCCGAGCTATTCGTCAATGACTTTGTCTTTTCCTTTCTTTTTCGAGAAATCCAGGTCGATGTTAGCTATGAATTAACACAAACAAGCCAGTTCATCAATATACAAACAAATTCATACTCAATTGCAAATTTACGAAACTTTTGCATTTTATTTAATTTAGTCCCTAAGACTGGGACTATAGTACTTCTAGGACCTTTTATTTCTCATTTTTACCACTAATTTTGAAATTTATGCATTTTAGTCCCTATTGCACAAAATCATCAATTGATTTTACAATTTAGTCCTTTTTCAACTCTAAATTTAAAATCTATCAAATTAAAACAATGGTAACATCCTCAATCTTTAATAGTATCGAAGATACGACATGGGTCAGCTAACTTAAACTATCAAGATTCCAAAAACATAAAAATTACAAGAAAAAAACTAAATTGAACATACCAATTGAAGCTTTAAACTTTGAAACCCTTAGTCATTGGTCTCCTATTTTTCTTTCTCCCCGATTCGGTTTTTGCATGAAAATGGATGAAATGTTTTTTTTTTTTTTTTACCTTCTTTTCCCACTAACTTGTTTATTATTATGTTTTATTTATTAAATTAATTTATTAAAATTTTATCACATTTTCTTCTATTACAAAGTACATTACCGTCCACTATCACTATAATAGTGGTTTAATTGCTATAAAAATCCCTCAACCAAGTTCTACTTATTAATTCATTAACAATTAAACTTGATATTTTTATGATTTAGTCCCTATACCTTAATTTAGCAGTAATTAGATAAAAATTACCTAACTGAAATTCAATTCACTTCTAACACAACTCCATAAATATTTAATAAAAAAAAATTTACGAGTCCGATTTATGAAAAAGGGGTTCCAAAACCTCACTTTTCGACTCTACTGACTTTTGAATCGTTACATAACTACTAAGACATATTGTTGTGGAGAAGAAAATAGAGGATGGACTTTATCACTATACTTTGGGGACCAATTCAAACATTGTCATTAAAGACATGATGGAGGATAAGGAGAGACGACCTCCTAACTAGTAATAGCTTGAGTTTGTATCTATCTATTACCCAACGAAGGAATGGGCACTACCTTTGGTTGCTAGATTTGGTGTATGTTGTGGAGCTCTTTCATGTGCTGATTATTTTTTGGTTGTTGCATAAGTAAATGATATCAAGAATTCTTTCTTCAATAGAGACATGCCATGATATTGGCTAGCGCCTATGCTTAGGCATTGGCTTCAAAACATGACCTTAGTGGTATGGTTGAGATATGAGGTTGGGACCCTTGTGCTATGGTTTGTTGGTCTCTTTTTGGATTGGTTTAGGGCCCAACTACATATTTAGAACAAGAACTAATGGGCTTATGAAAAGCAAATGAAGTCACCAAATAGGCCCGGACGAATATCCAAATTAACCGACCACCGGAGAAAATGAATCCGAATTGTTCCTGATCCTAACCCGCCCCATTTTCAGAACCCGAACGGGAAAGTAAAAACCCCTTATCTTGGGTTTAGGGTTTTACCCGCACCAAGCAGCACTACCCATATTCCACCATGGCGCGATTCCAAAGATCCGCAGTCCCGCGCCTCCTTTACACCTTGTACTACACCAAAGCGGCGCCCTACTCTTCCCCCTCCCCGACCGCCGCCCTCCTCCTCGGGAACTTCGAGGTCCGTCATTTCGCTGCTGGCAACGTCGCGCGAGCAAAGGACGACAAAGAACCATGGTGGAAAGAGTCCATGGAACGACTCCGAAACATCGGAATCTCCGCTCACATCGACTCGGGAAAGACCACACTGACAGAGCGGGTTCTCTATTATACCGGCCGGATCCACGAGATCCACGAGGTTCGCGGGAAAGACGGCGTCGGAGCAAAGATGGATTCCATGGATTTAGAAAGAGAGAAAGGAATTACTATCCAATCTGCTGCCACGTATTGCACCTGGAAAGATTACCAGGTTCGTATGGTATTTTGAATTTGACCTAATTTGACTCTTTGTGTTACTTATTATGACGTGCAAATTTTCCATCTGCTGTTTCAGATTAATATAATCGATACGCCTGGTCACGTTGATTTTACTATTGAAGTCGAGAGGGCGCTGCGTGTTCTTGACGGTGCCATTTTGGTTCTGTGTAGCGTTGGTGGTGTACAAAGTCAGTCAATTACTGTTGATCGGCAAATGAGAAGATACGAGGTGCCAAGACTCGCATTTATTAACAAGCTCGATCGAATGGGAGCTGATCCATGGAAAGTTCTCAACCAGGTACATTCATGTAACTGAATTGATGTTATTGAACTTCACACATTTAACAGTGGCATGCTGATCGTTTCTGTGCCTGGTGTCAGGCAAGGTCTAAGCTTCGGCATCATACTGCGGCTGTGCAAGTTCCAATTGGTTTGGAAGAAAACTTTAAGGGACTTATCGACCTTGTGCAGCTAAAAGCTTATTATTTTCATGGTTCCAGCGGGTTTGTTTCGATCTCTCTGGTTCACTTAATTTTTCTTCGTGTAACAGCCATTTTCATTTCCTGTTCTTTCTTTTTGGTCATATAATAACTATTGCAGAGAAAAAGTTGTGACTGAGGAGATACCAGCAGATATGGAAGCCATAGTTGCAGAAAAGAGACGTGAACTTATAGAAGTGGTTTCTGAAGTGGATGATAAACTAGCTGAAGCATTTCTAAATGATGAGCCTATTTCCCCTGCTGATCTTGAGGTCTGTTCGGGGACTGGTTATTTATTTAATTCTTTTTTTCTACTGATAGAAAGTGTATTTGATGCTGCCCATCTAGTGTCCCTTTTGCATTTAAAAAATGGCAGAGAAAATAGCATGCCTGCCTTCACTTTGACTTGATGCCCATCAAATATTCAGGGTCCATGCTTGCTTCCGAAATTTGAATATGGATGTTATGGGCTGATGGCCTTTCACTGGATTTACAATGATCCTTCATGTTGAATGGTCTTTCATTGTACTCTATATGTGCTGTACGGGTGGATGATGGAGGCTTTTTCTTGCATCAAATGTTACAATGTGAAATTAGCTTAACTATTACCCAAGTGTAGACCACAACATTTATTTTTCTATTGTTTTAACCTTACAATTCTATATGTTGCTGCTTCTTTTTACTTGATTTATGAACTTGATGTGAGTTCTAAAATTTGTAGCTTGCTCTGAGCAGGAAGCAGTTCGTAGGGCAACCATAGCAAGGAAGTTTGTTCCTGTATTCATGGGTAGTGCATTCAAAAACAAGGTATTTTATGATTAATTCTGTTCTTTGGTTCCCATTAATTTCAGTCAACCAACTTCTGACAATAAGGCAGCCATCAGAATTTCCATTATTTTATTTGTTTATTTATCTGTTGGATTATTAGATGCCACTTATTTGATACTTTCTCTTCTGCACAGGGTGTACAACCGCTTTTAGATGGTGTCCTTAGTTACTTGCCATGTCCAATTGAAGTCAGTAACTATGCTCTTGATCAAACAAAGAATGAAGAAAAGGTATAAAATTGATACTTCAAGTCCTCCCAAAAAGGTTTTGCTGAATCTGGTCAGAAACTTTTTTTTAATGTAATTCTTTTGTAATTCTCTTGTAGGTAATGTTGCCTGGAACCCCAGATGGACCACTTGTAGCATTAGCTTTTAAGTTGGAGGAAGGGCGGTTTGGTCAGCTAACATATCTGAGGTAATGCTGCTGCATCATTTTCCGTTGTTGTAGTGTATGTATTTCATGCTAAATTACCTAACAATAATTTATATTGGTGAAGAGTCTACGAGGGTGTGGTTCGAAAGGGTGATTTTATAGTCAACGTAAATACAGGAAAGAAGATTAAGGTAAGTTAATTTTTTTTTTGGTTTCATGTTCTCTTGCTCTAATTTTTTAATTCCCTTTCTTGAGCTTCTGTTTTATTTGATCTTTTTGGGCAAACACATCCCATTTTTTGTAGTGGATGTTTTATTTGTTGTCTGTGAGTGTGAATTGGTCTTGAGCTGAGTTAGGTATACAAATTCATGTATCAAACTAAAATGCGTTTTTGGTTAGCATCTTGTGATTTTGATAGAAAACACTATCAGTTGAGATTTTGAAATGCTGTTACCTATGATGTTTGATCAAGTATCTTCCATATGCATGTTAATTCCAACCTGATACGCAAGGTGACTGCTCATCAAAATTGGGTAACATTGGTTCTTTTATTAATTATAATGTTCATAAATTGTATGGTTCTGTAATGTCAGGACGTGTCATTTTTGGTGTTCCGTTTTATGTGATAGACTTCCATGACACTGAAATACATTTTTTCATTTTAACGTAATTTGTTTGTTTGTCTCCTCTTTCCCTTGCTCTATAACTGCTAACCTTATCCTCGGGGTTTAGTATACAATAATACAAGCTAAATATTTTTCATTTTGTCCCAGGTACCTCGTTTGGTTCGGATGCATTCTAATGAAATGGAGGTTGGGCTTTTCTTAACATCAGTCTTAGTAATTATGCAAATGGTGGGACCTTTAAATAGTAGTTTTATTTAATATTTTCCCCTTTGGGATTTATGCATGCAGGACATTCAAGAGGCACATGCTGGGCAAATAGTTGCAGTTTTTGGTGTAGATTGTGCTTCAGGTCCTACTACTCACTTTTCATACTATTTTTGGATGTTTAAATTGTTTTCAAGGAGCTTGACTATGCTAGGGAAATAAAAATACCAAACTGATTGTTGGTTAAGCATACAACGCTATTATTTTCCCTTAAGAAAAGCCTGAAAAGCTTTTAGATTATCATAATGTATGGTTTTGCGTTTCCAGGTGACACATTTACAAATGGGTCTGTCAAATACACCATGACTTCTATGAATGTCCCTGAGCCAGTGATGTCATTAGCTGTTCAGCCAGTTTCGAAGGACTCTGGAGGGCAAGTGAGTGCTTTCTGGTCACATATAAATGCTCGTGTGCACGCACTTGTTCATATCATTTGGTATTTGCTAATGATGAATCCTGTTTCATTGAAATAGTTTTCAAAGGCTTTGAATCGTTTCCAGAGAGAGGATCCTACATTCCGTGTGGGCTTGGATGCAGAAAGTGGGCAGGTGTGATATGGAAAATTTATTTTCAATGATTCTTCTTATTCTTATACTATATACTACTTTCGTCATTTACTAACAATGTATTTATTTATTACATAGACAATTATCTCTGGAATGGGAGAGCTTCATTTGGATATATATGTGGAAAGGATCCGGAGAGAATACAAGGTTTTCACCTGTTCTCTTGTTGAGCATATAAAATAGAAGGTTCTAAAAATATTAGAATTGAAATTTTCACTTTTCAAGTAACTCAAGTTCCTTAAAGCAGGTTGATGCAACTGTTGGAAAGCCTCGTGTGAATTTCAGGGAGACTATAACTCAACGTGCAGAATTTGATTATCTACATAAGAAGCAATCTGGAGGACAGGGTCAATATGGACGAGTGTGTGGGTAAGCAGCTATGAGTTGTCTGTAGCGTATTTTATTTTATTTTACTTCTTTTTTTTTTTTTTTGGGGGAGGGCAGTGCTTATCTTTCCATTGAGATCGTATTGATATATCTATCATAGGTGTAGTTTCATGATGCCTGATTCGCTTGTCTGATACTGCTCTTTTCTGATCTGGGCTAACTATTTATGTTTCAAGATTTTGTTTTCATTTTCTTTGTATAATTATTACTTGGCAAGTTTGTCCAGCCTTTCCTACCTTGTCCAATGATGTGATCTGTTGATTTCTTGTATTGATAGGTATGTTGAACCACTTCCGCCTGGGTCTCCAATTAAGTTTGAATTTGAGAACATGATTGTTGGACAAGCTATACCATCAAATTTTATTCCTGCGATTGAGAAGGGTTTCAAAGAAGCTGCAAATTCGTGAGTGCATATCTTTGGCTTCCATGTTTCTGAAACTCATACATAAGGAATGATGACTTTTTTCGTAGTTTTAGTGTATGATTTGATGTTTTGGCCTTTTATTCTCATGTACAGAGGTTCATTAATTGGACATCCAGTTGAAAATATCCGGGTTGTTATAACTGACGGTGCTTCTCATGCGGTAGATTCTAGTGAGCTTGCATTTAAGTTGGCTTCTATCTATGCTTTCAGACAGGTAGGTCTAATGCTTATGATAATTCTCTGTGAATTGATTTATTCTTTTGGTTTCCTTCCTATTATTCTTTTTGGCTCACTGTTGCTGGATTTTCTTATTTTCACTTGTGAGACAGTGTTATAGTGCTGCAAGGCCTGTGATATTGGAACCTATTATGTTGGTTGAGTTAAAAGTACCGACAGAATTTCAGGGTACAGTAGCTGGTGATATTAACAAGTGAGTCACGGCCTTTGTCCTTATACTTGAATGGTTTTTTGGACTGAGCAATTCTTTGATCTTCAGCCTTTTTCATCTGAATTTCTGCATGTCAATTATGTGTAGGAGGAAAGGTGTTATAGTTGGAAATGATCAAGATGGAGATGATTCTGTAATTACCGCCAATGTAAGTGGAAATTTACTTCTCTTGAATAGTTTGGCTTAGCTGCATTCCAAACAGTTGATTGAACTTTTGACCGCAGTATCTGGTTATTGTTGATGTTCTTTCTATTCTATTGAATTAATCCTTTATTCTTTGTGGATAAACTTTTAAGGTTACTTTTAAGGCTACCCTTGTGTTAAGTTAAACTCTGGTTCATCTTTCTTGAGATTGAATCAATCCTTTAATCATGTAAAGTAAAAATCTTAAGGTTGTCTTGACATTTGAGCATCAATGTTGTGGATAAAATTATATTTAATTATCCTTTGGTGTGTGTAAGTCATGTTATAGTTGTGCATATGGTGTATTTCATGCTTATGCTATGCTGTGCATTTAGAAACGTGATTTTCCATACATGCTAGTGCCATCATAGCTGAAAAATCATTTGCTCCTCTTTCCAGGTACCATTGAACAATATGTTTGGTTACTCAACAGCACTTCGTTCAATGACACAGGTAACACAAAATCGATTCATAGACAGGGCATTTGGGATTTCCCTCCACATGTAAATTTATTTTCATACATGTATTGCATTGTGTGTGCACAGGGTAAAGGTGAGTTCACCATGGAATACAAGGAGCATTCACCAGTTTCTCAGGATGTGCAAATGCAGTTAGTGAACACACACAAGGCCAATAAAGCAGTAGAATGAAGGGACGGCTGAAGAACTAGCCATAAGCCCTTAATAGTCTTTTCAAGTCTATAATTTGTTGTGATATTCATTTTTGCTATATTTATTTAGGCTATATGTTTGATCATATAGTAACATTTTTGGAAGCACAATAAGTTTAAACCGTCTGTTTGTTGGCCAACATGAGCCGGCAAACATTATATAGGCACCTAGGGTGTTTTTTTAGGGAATACGGTACTGTAAGGACATATTTCCATACTGCCCCAAGGAAGCAGAGAAAAGACCCTACATTTCTGGATGCAGAACACATACATACAGAATTCCATGTTTTTTGAGGATGAGAACCCTTACCTTAAAAACTTTAGATCCTATGTATGTATATTGCCATCACAGTCCTTCCGTTTAACTCGTTCTGAGTCACTACTAAGGCATTGGTTTAAATTGAAATTTTTAGCAATCGACCAAGAAATGGTTTCTTTCGTCTAAGCTTGGTGAAATCATTGGAGATACACGATAGGTCATATCTTTTGGATGTATAGCTTCTATTCGTATGTAGTTGCATTATTGTTGTTTCATTTGTATGTTGTGTTGGCTATAAGTTGATAACAGAAGAGATGTTGACAAGGCAAAGAATATGGCATTGCATGATACAGAGCTACTCTTGTCCGTTTCTACTTTTTTCCACATACAATACGTGGTGCTTGTGCCTCTTCTATTTTTCTTTCGGCTGTCTTACGGTTTCTTTCTTTTTTACTTTTTCAAACATTTGGTGGGATTGGGAGGCAGCTTTAATCTTCATTTCTAGTTCCTTGAATACGGTTTTAGTTAGCTTAAGTTGCAGGTTTCATATATAAGAAATGTATCATAATTTATATTTCTTTAATTGCAGACTTTTAGTTAACTTCCTATTTATTTTTTTAGTAACAAAAGAAGAAAAATTAACATCGGCACGCTTCCTAATTTTTAAACACTGCATCCTCAGAATATAAGAATAAAAATAAAAATAAAAATCTTTTCAATAACTCCATTATGATTGAAAGTAGAAGAGAAAGAAAAATGATGTGAATGTCTAAGTAAAGTAATAGTGCTGTGAAAAAGTGCTTTTGAAAAGTTTAGTTTAAAATTTGAGTTTTTAGAATTGCTGTCAAAAAGTGCTTTTAAGAAATAAAATGTTCATTTTAGACATGTTATTATCAAGTAACAAATATGCATTTAAATAAAATTTAAATTAGTTAATATTATTATATTTTAGTAAGAATTAATATTTTAATATATGAAATATAAATTTTAAGTAATAAATATTAATTACTTATAAAATTTAATTAGAATATATAAACTACATTTTAAATATTTAAATATAACCATTAAATATTTGTAATTAGTATTTTAAAAAATATTTTTTATTTTTAATTAATAATTTTAACACATTTGTAATTAAGTACCAAGAAAAAAAAAGAGAAAGTACTATGTTATTAGAGGGGTGAAAAAGTAATTAAGTACTAAAAGTGCTTTTGGAAGAGGAAAAGTCAAAAATTCTAGCTAAAAGTAACTTGTTCTACACAGCTTTTTTTCTAAAAGTACTTTTGAAACTAAAAGTGCTTCCCTAAATGGAAGATATCTTCCGTACACAGTGTGTCAAACTTTATGTGTGTCAGCCTCTCACCAAATGTCATGAGAGGATCAGTGTACTCCCATATTTCATTCATTATCATTGATGCAGTGTGAAGGAATTTAATTTCTCAAGTAGTGAATAGAAAATGAAGAGTTTTGTAAGAATTGCATTACTGGGGATGACGTTTACGCCACATTTAAATGTCTGCCACTATTGATTAATGATCATTAAATACAGGAAAAAGCTTGATCTAACAAGGAATGAAGCCCTTTCTTAAAATGATCAAACATTTCTACCACCCTCCCATCAATTAGACGTAGCGGGAATTTGGATGAGGTCCGTACTAGGACAGATATAGGCAAAGCAGTCTATTAAGTTCCAAGCTGCAGCTCTAGTGTTTTACAGTTCATCTCAAACTGTAATCGACGCGCAGTCTCACTCCAAACATAATCAACTATGTGTTGAATTACACTGTTTTTTTCTTTTTAAAAGGAGAAGGAAGTATGGGATGTTGAATGATTGGTGTTAATTTCAATTTTAATTTAATCTACACTCGCACCACTCAAGTTTCCGGGTGAAATAAACAAATATTCTTTTTTAAATAATTTTGCAAAGCAACCGGAAAAAAATTGTTAGTTGTTTTATTAGTTTAATTAAAATGTTGAATTTTTTAGTGGATAATTATTTCAAGGTAAATTAGTTATTTTTATTTGTCTCAGGCTGCATTTTAGTCACTTATGTTTGAAATGTTACGTTTTAGTCACTTACGTTATCGTGTTGTAACATTTTAGTCACGAGCGTTATTTGTCGTCAACGGTGTAACGGTAAGCTAACATCGCATGTTAAATAATAATTTCAAACGAAAAATTTAGGTTAAATTATACAATTAGTCCCTATATTTTTTTTCGTTTTGAGTAATTTAAATTTTTTTTCTTTTATGCTCTTTGAACTTTTTTTTATTTTTTTTATTTTCCATTCTCTTCTCCTTCTGTTTTCCTCCCTTTTCCATTTCTTTTAACGTAGCTTTTTTATGTTTTCCATTTGTTAAAACTAGTCCCTATACTTTTATTTTTATGAACAATTTAACTTTTTTTCTTTTTCTTTCTTTATTTTCCTTTTCTTCTTACCCTTTAATTTTCTCTCTTCTCATATTCTTCACTGTAGAAACATAATTTTTATCCACCAAATAAACCAAGTCATTATTTCTTTCACATGATTCTTAAATTGAATTTCACTCAAATCCGAATATTAATATTTTTTAATTAAATCTTGATTTGAATATAACCTAATTTTGAAACTAAAATTGGATCTAACCTAAACTCGGGAAACTTTGTTGAGGGTGGACTGCCATAAGTCATGACTGGCGAGGTCTTCGACTGAGGCGAGCTTGTAGACTAGGTCATTGAGAGATCCAAATTGGTTTGTTAAAATGATGATGGACAATGAGGGTTTGTAATTGTGCGGTGAGAATATGCGAAGCAAATTTTATTTTGGTTTCAGCTTTTGCCTTTTATTTTTTCATAAGCATAAAAAAGTTTTAACAAATGGAAAATATGGAAAAACTACGTTAAAAGAGATGAAGAAGGGAGAGAAACAGATGGAGAAGCAGAAGAAAATGAAAAATAAAGAAAAAATAAAGTTAAAAGAACATAAAAGAAAAAAATTAAACTTCTCAAAATGAAAAAAATATGGGGACCAATTGTATAATTTAACCTAAATTTTTTGTTTGAAATGATGATTTAACGTGCCACATCAGCTTATCGTTACACAGTTAATGGTAATTAATGGCTCAGTAACTAAAATGTTACAACACGTTAACTTAAGTGACTAAAACGTAACATTTTAAATATAAGTGACTA
Organism: Gossypium sturtianum; assembly: GCA_025698515.1. Taxonomy (NCBI): domain Eukaryota; kingdom Viridiplantae; phylum Streptophyta; class Magnoliopsida; order Malvales; family Malvaceae; genus Gossypium; species Gossypium sturtianum. Next base: position 54,869,753 of record CM046949.1, on the reverse strand, counting down.
AAATATAACCAGAGGTAAACAAAAGTGACTATTTTAGTAGTTTACCCTTATTTCAAAGTAGTCAATAAGTTTTAAAATTTTTTAATAATATTTAAAATATGTGTTTTAATAAATTGAAAAATTAAGTTTAAGTTATAAATATAAAAGTGAAATATTTAAAGGACAATGTTAACCCTATGTTTGGATTAAAAGTAGGAAAAGAGTGGAAAGCTAAATAAATTAAGAATTGTTTGGATGGTTAAAATTAGTGAAAGAAAGAAAAATTAAATAATTTCAATCGTTTTTGTTTAGATAAACGTGGAAAGGAAATGATTCATTATGATAATATTTTTACAAATTAACCTTTTCTTTATAAATCTATTTATAAAAGAAAGAGAGAACAAAAAAAATTATTTTACCTCTTAAAATTTATTTTTAACTTTCCTTTCTTTAGCTTTCTCCCCAAAATTGGGGTAAATAAAAAATAAGGGAAAGTAATGAATATTTAACTTTCGATGGTAGTTATAGTGAGAACTTTTATAATGATTTTAACCATTAGATTAAAATAAATGTCTCTAAGCTTTAAATTTTGTGTTTAACATACATTATTTTTTTTAAAGAAACTGGTCTTGCATTATACAGAACAAAAAACGGAGGTCCAGTACAAGAGAAATAGAAACCAAGCAAAACAAAAAATGAAAACCCTAACAAACGGAGGCGATCAGATATCAAAAAGCCGAATGGCAGCAGAAACAGTTGGAAACCAAAAGATCCATAGAGAAAGAAAACCAGACAGGCTAACACACAGACTACAAGCACAAAGAGAAACAGTGGCGATCCAAACAAGGGCACAGAGGTGTCGCCGGAGCAAAGAGAAATCTGCCGAAAAACCAACCCCGAACCCCCAAACACTCCCAAAAGAAACAACAGAAAACCCACAGAAAGCGCCCCCACCCCTCTCCACTGCCCCTTAAACGCCTCGCAAACTGGAGAGACGATCACACTCCACCGCCCGTTTCACAAGATCGGGAACACCTCCGCACATATAGGAGCCCATCCCTACTTTCAAGCCTTCCTTAGCCAACAAATCAGCCATAGTATTACCCACGCGAAGGACATGTTGAAAGTCACACTTGCGAAAACATCCTGCCTAACATTTGATGTCTCGGATATAAGCGCCAAGGACCGATGGATCAGGCCGGGAAGATTGGACCTTACGGAGTACCGTGAGGGAGTCGCCTTCAACAATCACATATGGGAAACCAAGAGCCAGGCCCAAGCGGACCACATGAAGACAAGTAGTGGGAAAAGCTGCAAAAGCCGAAGGTATGTGTTTACAGACCACTATGTGTGAACCCAATACAATCCAATGTCTATTTCTGATAACAACTCCCGCGCTGGATGTCCTGAAAGGGGAATGAAAATCCGCATCAAAGTTGTTTTTCAAACAGCATCCATCTGGGGGTTGCCACCGCTCAACCCCAATCAGGCGCCCAGGGAGCTTCACCTGTGCCATATTTAATTCCAGAAGGTAAGTATCAACCTGTTGAATTAAAACATGTATCTGTATAATAACAATTTCGTGTACACGACGATGTTGAGCATTCCAGATAAACCATAAGGCACACACAACTTTCTTGGAAATTGCGATAGGGTAAACTTGAATAATGTAAAACAACCAGTCCTGCAAGCATGCCTCCAAAAGCTCACTAGGCCAGGTTATGTGCAGGTCCACCCATATACCAGCAACAGAGGGACACTCACTAAAGATGTTCTCTAAAGTTTTCAGCAGCCGCCGAGCATTGAGCGCAACAAGCATCAGAGGGTAGCTGTTGGTTGTACAGATTAGAGAAACTAGGGATGAAATTATGAAATTATGTTGAACAGAGGGACAGTCACGAAAGATGTTCTCTAAAGTTTCAGCAGCCGCCGAGCATTGAGCGCAACAAGCATCAGAGGGTTGCTGTTGGTTGTACAGATTAGAGAAACTAGGGATGAAATTATGGAATATACGCCAGGCTGTAATTTTTTTTTTTTGATTAAAAATACTGGGTTGTATTAAAAACAAGAATCCAACAAGCAAAGCCCAAAAAACTAAACAACGCCCAATTCAAAAACAAAACTAAAAACAGTACCAAAAAAGAAACCGAAGCAAACGAAACGTCAAAAAATGAAAAAAAAAAAAAAACATAACAAAAGAAACAGCAACCCAGCCTCATGACCTGTCATCTTCTAGAGAATTCTAAAAATATCTGCACCTCGACAAACCAGCTCCTGGAGAAGACAACTGACGGAATTATAATCGATTCAATTTCTTCTCACAAACCACACATCCATTTTGAAACTTGACTAGGTTTCGGACTTCATCTCCATCCACGATCTATTTCTGATTCAGTGATTTCCTGACCAACATCTCCATTAACAAGGTACGTATTTCTCCCCATTTTTAAACCTTCAGTTGCCAAACAATGAGCAGATTCTTTTGCTAGTCGTCTTGGATGTTAAAATTTACAGCCATGAAAAACCTCACTCAGATTTTTAACATCATGAATAAAAGGTCCTATTGCCGATTTGTCCCTCTCAGTATTTTGAACTTTCTTGATTACCGTCAAAGAATCACCTTCAATCACAACATGCGTAATCCCCAAATCTCTATCCACAGTAACCGCCTGCAAATAAGCAGTGGCCTCAGCTGCAAAAACTGAAGGTATATTCTCGTGAACCGTCGTATTAGAAGCCAAAATATCTCCTTTAAAATTTCTAACTATGATTCCTGAGCAGGATCTATTTTTCTTGATATCAAAAGCAGCATCAAAATTGATTTTAAAGAACCCTTGCTGCGGTGGTCTCCATCTATCAGAGTCCGGGCTCAAGGCAAGACTCTTTCTATCAAGCTCTATTAATTCATGAATATACTGCTTAATGAACTTCACTGTCTCTGCTCCAGATTTCTTTCGCCCCTCATGAATACATTGATTTCTGCCAGTCCAGATAGCCCAAATGGCACAAACAAATATTCGGCACACATCCACCCTACTGTTTAGCAAAACCCAGGTAAACCAATCCATAAACTCAAGTTGTGACATTTCTTGTGACCAGACATAATCTAAATTTTCCCATGTCTCCTTTGTAACATAGATTTTGCCCAATTATCTATAGTTTTTTCATAATTTGATAAAGGAATATTGGTTAAATTTAAATATATTCCTCTTTGAGCAACATCTTTTTTATTTAAATCATCTACTCTATATGGTATAGGTGTAGGTTGATTAGATTCTGCTGGGTTTTTAGATTTTACTTCATTAGTAGCTATAGTTTCGATTTGATTATCGAATATTCTTGTTGTATTTTTAACTTTTTCATGATTTTTATTAATAGATCTCAAATAATTATCTTTTTGAAGATCTGAATTTATTTTTCTTTTACCATAAGGATTTTTTTATCAATTTTCTTAGGTTTTGGTATTTCATATGGATCTGTTTGTTCGGTATTCATAGGTTCAGGAATTTTTATATTTTTGTCAACTTCTGTTGAAATGTTTTCTTCATCAGAATTATGATTAGTGACATTTATATCTATATTAGAATTATTAGAACTACTACTACTTTTTGTAGTATTATATGTCAACATATAGTGATAATTATATTTTGTAAATAGATCTTTATGTTTTTCATAAAGTTTTTTTATTAATTTTAAATATTCTATTTTTTCATATTTATCTTCTGTTTTAGAAAATTTATCTTTTCAATATTTTATAAGGGTTTTATAGGATTGGAAGTCATATTTTTTTTGTTTTTTAAACTTTTTCTTTTTTTTTTCTTTTTTATTATAAGTAGAAGATGACTCTTCCGAAGAATCTTCATCTTCATCAGATAAAGTTAATATTACATTACTATTATCATAATATAAAGAACCTAAATTTAGATCTAATTTTATATTTTTATTAGTAATAACTTGATCTAATTTATTAACATTTGATAAAAGTTTTTTAGATTTGAATAACAAATCTAAATTTGTTACTTCTCCTATATTATCAACTTTTTTTTCTATTTTACAAATTTTATTATATAATTTATTAAAATATATAGAAGTCATATCTATTAAACTATTAATACATTTACTAAGAGCCGAAACATTATTTTCATTTTTAGAGTCAATATGCATAGTATGATTACAAGTTTTATATTTATATAAACAATCTATTTCTTCCATGTTATTTATCTTTGGTACCTAAAACCGTCTGTTATCTTAAACGTCTTCACTCAAACGCCTAACAACGTCCCACTTGGACTTCAACGGCAACAAGAAGACAGATTCATAGATATATGGGTTTTAAGATAAACAGAATTGAAAATAAAATATAGAAACTTACAATGAGTACTACGATATTATAACTCCAGAAATCGTTACTCCGGAGCTCCTCTGATACCAATTACAAGGGGGAGGGATATATACAGAGGAGCCCTGGAGTAACGATTTGTATTAATAAATACGCTTCTTATATAGAAAAACATAGTAGAGATTCTGGAATAGATTTAGCAAATATAGATTCTATAGGCAATAGAATTAATTTTGCTAAAGAAAGAATAATATTACATTGTTTACAAAGTAAAGTCATAAACAAGTTAAGCATAAATTAAGTCATAAATATTGTACAAAGATATTAGAAAATGAATGGGAGTTTGGATGTAAACCTATACGTCCTACTACTTATAAAAAACACAAAAAATATAAATTAGCTTGATGGAAATCAGGTAATAAAAATTATACTCGTAATAATAATAAAAAGAAAAATTTGTTAGGAGAAAAATTTCTAATAAACCTAAACAAATATGTAAATGTTTTATATGTGATGAAGGTCACATAGCAACAAATTGTCCTAACAAAAGAAAAAAATGTTAGGAAAATGATAAAAAATCTTGAAGAACAAGATTTAGAAATATGTTTCAGTGAAGAAATAAATCCTGCTGAAATATTATATGAATTAATATCAGAAACAGATTCTGGCACAGATTCTGAAAAATATATTTTTATGTTAGAAAGCAGTTTTAATAATCAATTAGAAGAAATTCCTAAATCTGAACAACAATATATTAAATTACGAAATTTAATCAGAGAAGAAATATACTTTTCTGATGAAATGATAGAAAAAATTACTAAAAATTATATTTCTAAAGAAGAAATTTATAAAATATCTAAGCTTAAAATATGGTCACAAAGATATATAGAAAAAATTAGCGGTAACACAGTCGTTAAGGACACTAAAGGAGGATTAACAGAAATTTTATTATTTACTAATGATAGAATAAAGAAGATTAAAAAAAATATCATCAGGTTAGATATATACATTTAGGAATAATTATGATAATAATCAGAGCCTTAATCAGAGCCTTATTATATAAAAAATTTGAGAATCCAATAAAAACACTTATTGGAGGAATTCAATCTAATTTACATACATGAGTTATAGGATTTAAAGTTAAACCAAATTACTTTATATCCATCACAGACCCTCTAATAGAAGAGTGTTTATGTCTTAGAATTCAGACAAAAAATTTCGATATTAGTGATTTAGCAGAAGATTTAGCAATAAGTTGGACTTCTACTAATGAATATACTAATACAGTAGAAGTAGAAATAAAAGAAATAAATAATAAAATAATTAAGTTTTTTGAGCCCAATAAGTTTACTACGGAAATTCAACTAAAATTATTACATTTAAAAGACCTACCGATTTCAAAAGACTGGATGATAGAAAAAATTAATAATGCAAATACTTCTAAACCAGTAAGTACTATAGAATATATGTCATCTGGAGATAAGTTATATTTTAAAAATAATATGATAACTAATACATATGATAATTTAGTTTTACCTTCTAATTCTCAACTAAAAGAAGACGAAGAAAATATAAGAACTTCTACATCTGTAGGTATGAAAACAGTTCATATTCCTATTTTTCCTACTACACCTAGTAGAAATTCTAGAAACATTAGAACGGAAGATATACAATCCTCAATAGAAGATATTATTAATTTTTAATTATGAAAAAACAATACATATATTGAAATTACATTACATAATAAAGAATATAAATCATATTCTTTACATGCTTTATTAGATACAAGAGCTACAACCAGTAGCTGTAAAAAGAATACTATTTCTATAAAAAATTGGGAACCTGTAAAAAAGACAATAAATATTAATGGAATAAATGATAATAAAACTACTATTTATTATAAAGCAAAAAATATACTAATTTACATAAATAATGTTAGATTTATAATTTTAAAAATATTATATTTTCCTGATATGTATGGTGATATTTTATTAGGAAATAATTTTATAAATCAATATTTACCATTTTCTATTAATAAAAAATTAGTTATGTTATCTATAGAAAAAAATTTCTATAGAAATATCATTAGTAGAAAATCTTAAATTTATTTATACTAATGATTGCTGATTTTCTTAGCAGGCCTTATGGATAGAGGTAAAAAACATCTAGAAAAAGTTGGAGAATGGACAATTGTCCATAAAAAATCCAATAAAGGGAAAACAATAAGTCCTAAACAAGGATTTATTACTATACATGCTCAAGTACCATTTTATCCTAACCAGGGATATTATGTACCATATCCAATGGTAAGCCAACCATTTGGAATATAATCACCAAACTCGGTGAGTTATTTTAATTGGTCTCAAAATCCAAATTCAGCATCTCAAACCAATTATGCTTAGATTTTAAAAGAAACATAAAATTTGTTGAAACAACAAATTCTTGAAATAAAATATTTTTATAATTCATGAATATCTCTGGAATATTATAATTTTATAAACAAAATATGAAAAATTCATATTTCTGAGCAAAGAGCAAACTTTAGAAGAGCTCTTACATAATTTTCATATTTTTTAGTTGAAAAAACAACTAAAGAAAATGAATCCCATGATTTATTACTTAAATCTATTTTATATAGAGATTGAGACGAAATACTAATAGAATATATGGATATTAAGGAGGTAAATAATCTTCTTGATATATATTAATATTTTATTAATAAAGGGACAAACAGTTCTATTATTAATAAAATGTTTAGAATATGTCTATATAATAAATATAGATAAATTCTACCACCAGATATTTTTACAAAAATAAATAGAGCTATTTGCAACCAGTCAGCGCAATTTAAAGAAATTTTTTCAAAATACTTTTTACAAGCTTATGTTTTTACTAATGATATAGGAGAACAATTTCCTACTATCAAATTTAGACTAGATCATGAACCGTTTGATATAACCAGTATTGAATAGGGATTTGTTAAAGAAATGACAGTCCAAAATCTTTCTTTTCATTTACTAAAAGATTTTCTTGCTATAGTAAAATCTAGATTAATAAATTTTATTAATATAGATGATTTTGTTTATTATTTTCATATAGAAATAAATAGTTTTATTGGTATAGCTGAAAAAGAAAAAATTTATCAGCCATATCAAATTTAGAATATTAGTACAATGCTTTGGGGAAGATTCCTCTCAGCAGTAAATGAAGATAAACAACACTTGGCAAGAACCATTGACAAGTGTTATAATGATTTCTCTAATTATTAAATTTAAGCCGGAATTGATTTGATGACCAAGGTCCAGTATCTACTTTAACAAAACACTTATATGTTTTGGACCGATGGCAATAGAATTTTAGCATATGACACTAAAAAAATCTAGGAAGAAAGAAATGAAGAGTCTATTCAGTTATGAAGAAAGATAGCTGATATGGAGATCGATGATTTTTCGATAACAACAGAAATCAAAGACACGTGGGAAAGCTGGAATTCACCAGTTCCTTCACCAGAGTCATTACATCTCGATGAAATCGATGAAATGAATATCAGAAACATCTAAGAAGGATAACAAAAAAACACAACACGTGGAAGAATGACATCCAAGAAATGAGCATTCAATTTTGGAGGTGACATGAAAGGAAGGAAATCTATTTACCATCACCATCTATAAAAGTCCATAAACAAATGAGACAAAAGATGATGAAAGCATGATGGAAGTAATTATTAATGTATGAGAAATGTGAAAACAACCACAACAATTTTGACAAAATTAGAAGACTGTGGAAGCAACCATCAAGTTAATATTTATTTTAAGAAGGCTACGTGAAAGTAATCATTAAGCCGGCATTAAAGTCATCTTTATCAGGATACTGTGCGGATTTGAATTGTAAATAAATTAGAGTCTAGAATTTGTATTATAAATAGGCATTGTGATAGCCTAAACAAGGCATCGGGAAAAGACATCGGGAGAGAAATCAAGAAATAAAAAGAAGGTGTTGCAGCATTTAAAAGATCGATTGCGCAATAAGATTGAAAATTGGTGTATATAACCTTTGTTTCAGGGTGGAAAAGAGGTCTTTATTTAGAGTGTCTTGCAGGTTATTCTCACTTTTTCAATGTCGTGTAAATGATTTTCTAGTGTGGAGGGGCGAGTCGACTGGTGAGTTCACGGTGCGTAGCGGTGACAAGTTACTTTTACAAGGTAATTTTAATAACTCAAATAATTACAACTCGATTGACAATACAAAATGCTATAAGAAACTTTGGAACCTTGATCTTCCTTCCAAAATAAAAATTACAACTTGGAAAACTACTTTTAATTATCTTCCTACTTTAGTGAATCTTTAAACAAAGAGATTAACTACCGAGGCTATATTAATTATTAACATCTGATACCAATTACAAAGGGAGGGATATATACACAACGGAAGGCTATATTAATATCGTAGAAATTAAGTGTACAAAGGATAGTAAAATAATTTACAAGGATAATTTACAAAGCTGATCAAGAAAGATTTTTTATGGTTTTTGAGAAAGAGAGTAAGTATACAAAAGAAAGTTTTTTGTATCTCTTTTTCTTGATTTCTCTCCCGATGCCTTGTTTAGGCTATCACTATGCCTATTTATAATACAAATTCTATACTCTAATTTATTTACAATTCAAATCCGCACAGTATCCTGATAAGGATGACTTTAATGCCGGCTTAATGGTTGCTTCCACGTAGCCTTCTTGAAATAAATGTTGACTTGATGGTTACTTCCACGTAGTCTTTTAATTTTGTCAAAATTGTTGTGGTTATTTTCACGTTTCTCATGCATTAATGGTTGCTTCGATAATGCTTTCATCATCTTTTGTATCATTTGTTTATGGACATTTATGGATGGTGATGATGAATAGATTTTCTTCCTTTCATGTCACCTCCTAAATTGAATGCTCCTTTCTGGGATGTCATTCTTTCACGTGTTGTGTTTTGTTGTTATCTTTCTTGGATATTTTTGAGATTCATTTTCTCGATTTCTTCGAGATGTAATGACTATGGTGAAGGAACTGGTGAATTCCAGCTTTCCCACGTGTCTTTAATTTCCGTTGTTATCGGAAATTATCGATCTCCATATCAGCTATATTTCTTAATAACTAAACAGACTCTTCATTTCTTTCTTCCTGGGTTTTTCCAGTGTCATATGCTAAAATTCTCTTGCCATCGGTCCAGAACATATAAATTTTTTGTTGAAGTAGATACTAAGCCTTGGTCATCAAATCAATTCCGGCTTTGATTTAATAATTAGAAAAATCATTATAACACTTGTCAATGGTTTTTGCCAAGTGTTGTTTATCTTCATTTACTGCTGAGGGGGATCTTCCCCAAAGCATTGTACGAATATTCTAAATTTGATATAGTTGATAAAATTTTTCTTTTTCAGTTATACCAATAAAACTATTTATTTTTATATGAAAATAATAAATAAAATCATTTATATTAATAAAATTTATTAATCTAGATTTTACTATGGCAGGAAAATCTTTTAGTAAATGAAAAGAAAGATTTTAGACTGTTATTTCTTTAACGAATCCCCATTCAATACTTGTTATATCAAATGGTTCATGATCTAGTCTAAATTTGATAGTAGGAAATTGTTCTCCTATATCATTAGTAAAAACATAAGCTTGTAAAAAGTATTTTGAAAAAGTTTCTTTAAATTGAGCTTGCTGGTTGCAAATAGCTCTATTTATTTTTGTAAACATATCTGTTGGTAGAATTTGTCTACATTTATTATATAGACATATTCTAACTGTTTGTCCCTTTCTTAATAAAATATTAGAATATATCAAGAATATTATTTATCTCCTTAATATCCATATATTCTATTAGTATTTCGTCCCAATCTCTATATAAAATAGATTTAAGTAATAAATCATGGGATTCATTTTTTTTAGTTGTTTTTTCAACTAAAAATATGGAAATTGTGTAAGGGCTCTTTTAAAGTTTGCTCTTTGCTCAGAAATATGGGTTTTCCATATTTTGTTTATAAAATTATAATATTCCAGAGGTATTTCGGGATTATAAGAATCTTTTATTTCAGGATTTTGTTGTTGTTTCAACAGATTTTCTGTTTCTTTTAAAATCTCAGCATAACTGGTTTGAGATGCTGAATTTGGATCTTAAGACCAATTAAAATAACTCACCGAGTTTGGTGATTGTGTTCCAAATGGTTGGCTTACTATTGGATATGGTACATAATATCCCTAGTTAGGATAAAATGGTACTTGAGCATGTATAGTAATAAATCTTTATTTAGGACTTATTGTTTTTCTTTTGTTGGGTTTTTTATGGACAGTTGTCCATTCTCCAACTTTTTCTAAAGGTTTTTTTACCTCTATCCATAAGGCCTTCTAAGAAAATCAGTAATCATTAGTACAAATAAATTTAAGATTTTCTATTAGTGGTATTTCTATAGAAGTTTCTTTCTATAAATAACATAATTGATTTTTTATTAATAGAAAATGGTAAATATTGATTTATAAAATTATTTCCTAATAAAATATCACCATACATATCAGAAAAACATAATATTTTTGGAATTATAAATCTAACATTATTTATGTAAATTGGTATATTTTTTGCTTTACACTAAATAGTAGTTTTATTACCATTTATTCCATTAATATTTATTGTCTTTTTTAGAGGTTATCAATTTTTTTATAGGAATATCATTCTTTTTACAACTACTGGTTGTAGCTCTTGTATCTAATAAAGCATGTAAAGAATATAATTTTATATTTTTTATTATGTAATGTAATTTCAATATATGTATTATTTTTTCGTGATTGAAAATTAATAATATCTTCTATTGAGGATTGTATATCTTCTGTTCTAGTGTTTCTAGAATTTCTACTAGGTGTAGTAGAAAAAATAGGAATATGAACTGTTTTCATACCTATAGGTGTAGTACTTATATTTTCTTCGTCTTCTTCTAGTTGAGAATTAGAGGGTAAAATTAAATTATCATCTGTATTAGTTATCATATTATTTTTAAAATATAACTTATCTCCAGATGAAATATATTCTATTGTACTTACTGGTTTAGAAGTACTTGCATTATTAACTTTTTCTATCATCTAGTCTTTTGGAATCGATAGGTCTTTTAAATGTAATAATTTTAGTTGAATTTTCGTAGTAAACTTATTGGGCTCAAAAAGTTTAATTATTTTATTATTTATTTCTTTTATTTCTACTTCTGCCGTATTAGTATATTTATTAATAAAAGTCTAGCTTATTGTTAAATCTTCTGCTAAATCACTAATATCAGAATTTTTTGTCTGAATTCCAAGACATAGACACTCTTCTATTAGAGGGTTTGTGATGGATATAAAGTAATTTGATTTAACTTTAAATCATATAACTCCTATATGTAAATTAGATTGAATTCTTCCAATAAGTGCTTTTATTGGATTCTCAAATCTTTTATCTAATAATATTGCTATAATAGAAATATCATGACCTTTTCTAAATAAGGCTCTGATTGTTATCATAATTATTCCTAAATGTATATATCTAACCTGGGGATATTTTTTTTAATCTTCTTTATTTTATCAATTAGTAAATAATGAGATTTCTGTTAATCCTCCTTTAGTGTCCTTAGCGACTGTGTTACCGCTAATTTTTTCTATATGTCTTTGTGACCATATTTTAAACTTAGATATTTTATAAATTTTTTCTTTAGAAATATGGTTTTTAGTAATTTTTTCTATCATTTCATCAGAAAAGTCTGTTTCTTCTACGATTAAATTTCCTAATTTAATATCCTGTTGTTCAGATTTAGGAATTTCTTCTAATCGATTATTAGAACTGCTTCCTAACATAAAAATATATTCTTCAGAATCTGTATCATAATCTGTTTTTGATATTAATTCATATAATATTTCAGCAGCATTTATTTCCTCACTAAAACATATTTTTAAATTTTGTTCTTCAAGATTTTTTTATCATTTTCCTAGCATTTTTCCTTTATTAGGACAATTTGTTGCTATGTGACATTCTTCATCACATATAAAACATTTACATATTTGTTTACGTTTATTAGAAGTTTTTCTCCTAACAAATTTTTTCATTTTATTATTGTTACGAGTATAATTTTTATTACCTGGTTTCCATCGAGCTAATTTATATTTTTTGTGTTTTTTATAAGTAGTAGGACGTATAGGTTTACATCCAAACTTCCATTCATTTTCTAATATATTTGTACAATATTTATTAATTAATTTACGCTTAACTTGTTTAGCAGCTTTACTTTGTAAACAATGTAATATTATTCTTTCTTTAGCAAAATTAATTCTATTGCCTATAGAATCTATATTTGCTAAATCTAATTCAGAATCTCTACTATGTTTTTCTATATAAGAAGCGTATTTATTAATACAAATCTCATCCCAAGGTGGTGGTAATTTATGAAAATATTGGTTTTTTTTAAATTCTATACTATCATTTTTTAACTTTTGATATTCATGAAGAAATTTTTTAGAAAATTCTTCTAAATATCTTATATCACATAATTTTAATTTTGACAAGATATAATTAGATTGGCTATCTTGATCTATTTTATTAGTATAACCATAAAATTTTGTTTTTAGATAGTAAATCCTTCCGTTGTGTATATATCCCTCCCCCTGTAACTGGTATCAGAGGAGCCCCTGAGTAACGATTTCTGGAGTTATAATATCGTAGTACTCATTATAAGTTTCTATCTTTTATTTTCAATTCTGTTTATTTCACTGTTGTTTATCTTAAAATTCATATATCTGTGAATCTGTCTTCTTGTTGCCGTTGAAGTCCGAGTGGGACGTTGTTAGGCGTTTGAGTGAAGACGTTTAAGATAACAGACGGTTTTAGGTACCAAAGGTAAATAACATAGAAGAAATTGATTGTTTATATAAAGATAAAACTTGTAACTATACTATGCATATTGATTCTAAGAATGAAAATAATGTTTCGGCTCTTAGTAAAGGTATTAATAGTTTAATAGATATGACTTCTATATATTTTAATAAATTATATAATAAAGTTAGTAAAATAGAAGAAAAAGTAGATAATATAGGAGAAGTAACAGATTTAGATTTAAATAACAAATCTAAAGAACTTTTATCAGATGTTAATAATAAATTAGATCAAGTTATTATTAATAAAAATATAGGATCAGATCTAGATTTAGGTCCTTTATATTATGGTAATAGTAATGTAATATTAACTTTATCTGATGAAGATGAAGATTCTTCGGAAGAGTCATCTTCTATTTATAATAAAAAAGAAAAACAAAAAAGAAAAATTAAAAAAAAACAAGAAAAATATGACTTTCAATCCTATAAAACCCTTATAGAACATTGGAAAGATAAATTTTCTAAAACAAAAGATAAATATGAAAGAATAGAATATTTAAAATTAATAGAAGAACTTTATGAAAAACGTAAAGATCTATTTAAAAAATACAATTACCACTATATGTTGACATATGATACTACAGAAAGTAGTAGTAGTTCTAATAATTTTAATGTAGATATAAATGTCACTAGTTATAATTCTGATGAAGAAAACACTTCAACAGAAGATGACGAAAATATAGAAATTCCTGAACCTATGGATACTGAACAAACAGATCCATATGAAATACCAAAATCTAGAGAAATTGATAAACAAGATCCTTATGGTAAAAGAAAAATAGATTCAGATCTTCAAAAAGATGATTATTTGAGATCTATTAATAAAAATCATGAAAAAGTTAAAAACACAACAAGAATATTCGATAATTAAATAGAAACTATAGCTACTAATGAAGTAAAATCTGAAAACCCATGAGAATCTAGTCAACCTACACCTATACCATATAGGGTAGATGATTTAAATAAAAGAAATGTTACTCGAGGAGGAATATATTTAGATTTAACCAATATTCCTTTATCAAATTATGAAAAAATTATAGATGATTGGGCACAATCTATGACTATTGTTGTAAACAACAATACTGTTTGGTCAAAAGAAAAGTTTTTCAATTATTTTGTAGGAACATTTCAAGGAGATGTTCTACAATTTCTCCTACGATGGGAAGAATCTGAATAAGAAAATGAACAAAATGGTCAACTTATTAATCAAATAAGAACCCCTAAGGATTTACTAAAAGGTTAACTTTAATTTTAAAAACAGAATTTTGTGGTTATACTAATAAAATAGATTAAGATAGCCAATCTAGTTATATCTTGTCAAAATTAAAATTATGTGATATAAGATATTTAGAAGAATTTTCTAAAAAATTTCTTCATGAATATTAGAAGTTAAAAATTGATAGTATAGAATTTTGGAAAAACTAATATTTTCATAATTTACCACCACCTTGGGATGAGATTTGTATTAATAAATACGCTTCTTATATAGAAAAACATAGTAGAGATTCTGGAATAGATTTAACAAATATAGATTCTATAGGCAATAGAATTAATTTTGCTAAAGAAAGAATAATATTACATTGTTTACAAAGTAAAGCTGCTAAACAAGTTAAGCATAAATTAAGTCATAAATATTGTACAAAGATATTAGAAAATGAATAGGAGTTTGGATGTAAACCTATACGTCCTACTATTTATAAAAAACACAAAAAATATAAATTAGCTCGATGGAAACTAGGTAATAAAAATTATACTCGTAATAATAATAAAAAGAAAAAAATTGTTAGGAGAAAAACTTCTAATAAACCTAAACAAATATGTAAATGTTTTATATGTGATGAAGAAGGTCGCATAGCAACAAATTGTCCTAACAAAAGAAAAAATGTTAGGAAAATGATAAAAAATCTTAAAGAACAAGATTTAGAAATATGTTTTAGTGAGGAAATAAATGCTGCTGAAATATTATATGAATTAATATCCGAAACAGATTCTGATACAGATTCTGAAGAATAAATTTTTATGTTAGGAAGCAGTTCTAATAATCGATTAGAAGAAATTCCTAAATTTGAACAACAGGATATTAAATTAGAAAATTTAATCGGAGAAGAAACAGACTTTTCTGATGAAATGATAGAAAAAATTACTAAAAATCATATTTTTAAAGAAGAAATTTATAAAATATCTAAGTTTAAAATATGGTCACAAAGACATATAGAAAAAATTAACTTGAACACGATCATAAGGACACTAAAGGTGGATTAACAGAAATCCCATTATTTACTAATGATAGAATAAAGAAGATTAAGAAAAAATATCCCCAAGTTAGATATATATATTTAGGAATAATTATGATAACAATCAGAGCCTTATTTAGAAGAGGTCATGATATTCCTATTATAGCAGTATTATTAGATAAAAGATTTAAGAATCCAATAAAAGCACTTATTGAAGGAATTCAATTTAATTTACATACAGGAATTATATGATTTAAAGTTAAACCAAATTACTTTATATCCATCACAGACTCTCTAATAGAAGAGTGTCCATGTCTTAGAATTCAGACAAAAAATTTTGATATTAGTGATTTAGTAGAAGATTTAGCAATAAGCTGGACTTTTATTAATGAATATACTAATACATCAGAAGTAGAAATAAAAGAAATAAATAATAAAAAAATTGAGCTTTTTGAGCCCAATAAGTTTACTACGGAAATTCAACCAAAATTATTACATTTACAAGACCTATTGATTCCAAAAGACTGGATGATAGAAAAAATTAATAATGCAAGTACTTCTAAACCAGTAAGTACTATAGAATATATGTCATCTGGAGATAAGTTATATTTTAAAAATAATATGATAACTAATACATATGATAATTTAGTTTTACCCTCTAATTCTCAACTAGAAGAAGACGAAGAAAATATAAGTACTTCTACACCTATAGGTATGAAAACAGTTCATATTCCTATTTTTCCTACTACACCTAGTAGAAATTCTAGAAACACTAGAACGGAAGATATACAATCCTCAATAGAAGATATTATTAATTTTTAATCATGAAAAAATAATACATATGTTGAAATTACATTACATAATAAAGAATATAAATCATATTCTTTACATGCACTTTAGAAGAGCTCTTACACAATTTTCATATTTTTTAGTTGAAAAACAACTAAAGAAAATGAATCCCATAATTTATTACTTAAATTTATTTTATATAAAGATTGGGACGAAATACTAATAGAATATATGGATATTAAGGAGATAAATAATCTTCTTGATACATTCTAATATTTTATTAATAAAGGGACAAACAGTTTTATTATTAATAAAATGTTTAGAATATGTCTATAATAAATGTAGACAAATTTTACCACCAGATATTTTTACAAAAATAAATAGAGCTATTTACAACTAGGGGTGAGCGTTCGATCGAATCGAATCGAATAAAAAAATTTCGAGTTAATCGAGTTGATGAATCATATTTTATCATCCTAATTTGATTTGAAATTTTCTCGAATCGAGTTAAGTGAGATGGAATTCGAATCGAATCGAATTGAATATATTTGTTCGAGTTAAATTTTAAAAAATAATTTTGGGTCCTTGTAACCATTGTCACCCATCGTAATAAAATTTGTCCACTTTAACCAAATTTTTTATTAACTTTCATCACCAAATAATTTATTTATTAATCTTTTATATACGGGTTAGCTTCTTTGCTTGCTTAGTTGTTTCAATTATCTTCAGATTCTTGTCACTATGTATTTTGGAATTAAAAAATATATTAAACGTAAAAATGTGATTTTTTAATGAAAGTTATTTTAAAGATAAAATGTGAAATTGATACCAATATAAAATTTTAACACGAATATTTTATGGTATAATTAATAATTCAATTTTAATATAAATATTCAATATGACTAAATAATTCAATAATATAAATAGTAGATATAAATAAAATTATTACTATTTATGTTTAGTGATTTTTTTTGAATAATTTTGATTTTTTATTTGAGAGTAAAGGGTGAGAAGTAAAAGTTTAGGAAAAAAATAAAAAAATTTGGAGAATAAAAGTTTGAGGGGGAGTAAAATTTTGAAAGAAAAATATTAAAAAAAAAATTGGAGGGGAGATGGGTTTGGGGTAGATGGGAGGTGAGATGGAAGGGAGTAAAAGTTTTAGGGGAAAAGTGGGAGGGAGTAAAAGTTTTGAGGGTTTTTGGGAGTAAAATTTTGAGAAAAAGTAAATGGGAGAGTAAAATTTTGGTGAGAAATGGATTTTTGGTAGATTGGGGGGTTGGGATGGGAGGGGAGTAAAAGTTTTGGGGGGAAAGTGGGAAGGAGTAAAAGTTTTGAGGGAAAAATAAAAAGGTTTGGGAGTTTGTGGTAAAAATGTAAAATATTATAGTTTGATATTCGAATTATTCGAATTCGAAAACTCAACTCGATTCGAACTCAAAATTCGAAAAAAAAATCGAGTTGACTCGAATAACTCGATTCGTTTAACTCGAAATTTAAATTTTTTTTCGATTTTTTCGAGTCGAATCGAGTTTTGCTCAGTCCTATTTACAACTAGGAAGCTCAATTTAAAAAAACTTTTTCAAAATACTTTTTACAAGCTTATGTTTTTACTAATGATATAGGAGAACAATTTTCTACTATCAAATTTAGACTAGATCATGAACCATTTGATATAACCAGTATTGAATGGGGATTTGTTAAAGAAATAATAGTCCAAAATCTTTCTTTTCATTTACTAAAAGATTTTCCTACTATAGTAAAATCTAGATTAATAAATTTTATTAATATAGATGATTTTGTTTAATATTTTCATATAGAAATAAATAGTTTTATTGGTATAGCTAAAAAAGAAAAATTTTATCAGCCATATCAAATTTGGAATATTCGTACAATGCTTTGGGGAAGATCTCTCTCAGCAGTAAATGAATATAAACAACACTTGGCAAAAACAATTGACAAGTGTTATAATGATTTTTTTAATTATCAAATCTAAGCCTGAATTGATTTGATGACCAAGGCCCAGTATCTACTTCAACAAAACACTTATATGTTCTGGACCGATGGCAAGAGAATTTTAGCATATGACACTGGAAAAAACCCAGGAAGAAAGAAATGAAGAGTCTGTTCAGTTATTATGAAATATAGCTGATATGGAGATTGATGATTTTTCGATAATAACGGAAATTAAAGACATGTGGGAAAGCTGAAATTCACCAGTTCCTTCACTAGAGTCATTACATCTCGATGAAATCGAGGAAATGAATCTCAGAAATATCCAAGAAGGATAACAACAAAACACAACACGTGGAAGAATGACATCCCAAAAAGGAGCATTCAATTTTGGAGGTGACATGAAAGGAAGAAAATCTATTCATCACCACCATCCATAAATGTCCATAAACAAATGAGACAAAAGATGATGAAAGCATGATGGAAGCAACCATTAATGCATGAGAAACGTGGAAATAACCACAACAATTTTGACAAAATTAGAAGACTACGTGGAAGTAACCATCAAGTCAACATTTATTTCAAGAAGGCTACGTGGAAGCAACCATTAAGCCGGCATTAAAGTCATCCTTATCAGGATACTGTGCGGATTTGAATTGTAAATAAATTAGAGTCTAGAGTTTGTATTATAAATAGGCATGGTGATAGCCTAAACAAGGCATCGGGAGAGAAATCAAGAAAAAGAGATACATAAAACTTTCTTTTGTATACTTACTCTCTTTCTCAAAAACCATCAAAAATCTTTCTTGATCAGCTTTGTAAATTATCCTCGTAAATTATTTTACTATCCTTTCTACACTTAATTTTTACGATATTAATATAGCCTTCCGTTGTGTATATATCCCCCCCTATAATTGGTATCAGATGTTAATAATTAATATAGCCTCGGTAGTTAATCTCTTTGTTTAAAGATTCACTAAAGTAGGAAGATAATTAAAAGTAGTTTTCCAAGTTGTAATTTTTATTTTGGAAGGAAGATCAAGGTTCCAAAGTTTCTTGTAGCATTTTGTATTGTCAACCGGGTTGTAATTATTTGAGTTATTAAAATTACCTTGTAAAAGTAACTTGTAACCGCTACGCACCGTGAACTCACCAGTCAACTCGCCCCTCCACACTAGAAAATCATTTACACGACATAGAAAAAGTGGGAATAACCTGCAAGACACTCTAAATAAAGACCTCTTTTCCACCCTGAAACAAAGGTTGTATACACCAATTTTCAATCTTATTGCGAAATCGGTCTTTTAAATGCTGCAACACCTTCTTTTTATTTCTCCCAATGATATTCGACAAACCCAAATACCTCTCTAGCTAAGTAGAAATATGAACCCCCAAAGAGGTCACAATCTGTACCCCAAGGGACTCTTCAATATTAGAGCTAAAATAGATAATCGACTTGTCGAAATTCACACATTGTCCGGAAGAAAGCTCATATTCTTCTAAAATATGTTTTAACACCAAAGCCCCTACCTCGGTTGCCTCCTCAAAAAGGATACAATCATCCGCAAACAATAGATGGGATATTGGATAACCCCCTGACTAATAGTGGCCTTCTTTACCAGATCATTTTGAAGTGTCGATCGCATAAGGGAAGACAATCCCTCGCAATAAAGAAGAAACAAGTACGGACTAGGAGGGTCATCCTGTCGTAGTCCTCTGGCTGGAGAAAAAGAAGGACCCATATTACCATTAAAAAAATCCAATAAGAGACAGAATTGACGCAATGCATGATGAGATCTACCCAAGCTCGTGAAAACCTCATACTCAACATCATTGTTTCCAAAAAACCCCATTCAACACGGTCGTAGGCCTTACTTACATCTAGTTTTAATGCAAAGTTCCTCTTCAAACCCCTTTTCTGTCATCGGAACTTATTAAGAATCTCATAAGCCAAAATTATGTTATCTGTAATCAAACGACTAGAAACAAAAGCGCTCTATGCCTCATCCACGCACAAATGCAAAATAGTTTGAAATCTATTGACCACAACCTTGGAAATAATCTTATAAAAGACAGAACAAAGGCTAATAGGGCGAAACTAAGTCATTCGCGTAGGATTCGTAATTTTAAGAATAAGCACAAGATTGGTTTTATTAATATCAGCAATAGAATAACGCTGAAAGCTCATCAAGGCCCAAGGCTTTAGTTGGTGCCATTACTTTTAAAGCCTCTTGGATGTCATTATGCGTCATGGCATCTGTAACACACGGAACAACCCTCTCAAAAATGCGTCGCGGATCCCTTAGTCCCTGAGACGTGAACAGATGCTTAAAGTAGTTAGTAGCAATATCACACAACCTTTCATCCTCACGGGCCAAGGTGCCATCATCTGTAATCAAACTATGTACTCTATTAATCTTCCGTCATTGAGTTAAAAATCGATGGCAAAACCCCATGTTACGATCCCCTATTTTTAGCTAATTTGCCCGAGCTCGTTGTTCCCAAAATAATTTTATCTTATCAATCTCCAAATTCATCTCCAAATGGCCATTCAAAAGGTCCATCAAATTATCATCCATTCGATCCACCATATCAAGAGCTTGAAGTCTATCACGCAAATGCCGAGTCCTCTCACCCCGACCATCCTGTAATCTAGCAACCCAACCCTTCAGTCCCTAACAAAGTAATGTCAACCGCTGGGGAACACAACCCTCAGTATTACCCTAAAGTCGATGAATCTCAAGGTCATAGGGATATTCCAAAACCCACTAGGACTCAAAACGGAAAGAATGCACCCTATGCTGAAAAAGCTGTTCAGTGTCAATCAGAATAGGACGGTGATTTGATATTGAATGAGGCAAATACTTAAAAGAAAAAGACGGAAAATGATCCCACCAAACAGAATTGGCAACCCCCCGATCAAGTCATTCACGAATATTATTGTCAGCCATATTACCCCATTCCCAAGTGAACCACGAACCCTCATAACCCAAATCCTCTAGAAAATAGTCTGACGGGACATTCCAGAATTCTTCCATACGTTGTTCCTCTTTGACCATCCTGCCTCTCTTCTCATAAGAATAAAGGATTTCATTGAAATCCCTACAGACCAACCAAGGAAGACTCTAATCCTGTCCCAAATTTCTCAAGAAACTCCAAGCCTCTATTCAAAACCGCGCACCTAGAGACCCATAGAATCCTGTGAAGCGCCAACGATCAATGCTAGTAGATTTCTGAACTACAACATATATATGTAAGCGAAAAAAATTGCATAATTCAAGTTGCACATTCGAACGCCAACTTAGGCTTAGTCTCCCTCTCATTCCATCTGCCCCAACCTCAATACCATGCAAAAAACCACTCCTCCTCTGAACACTTTCCATACGAACCAATCTAATTTTGTCTCCATCAAGAATACAATATGGTGATTATACAATTTCAGCATATGTTGAAGTCGTTGTACAGCCCGTTAACTTCCTAATCCACGGACATTCCAACAGAACAGTTTCATGGCTGTCGGTCCACCTGCCCCTTGGTGGTTGTCGATATAGAATTGTGATAAGTGGAAACACACTCATTCATAACCCCAGCAGAATTCGAACACTTAGAAACCAATCCAAGACCACCAATTACTCTCTGTCATTTCTTACACTCAACGCTAGGCAAATGCGTGGATTCTATATTATAAGTCATCGGCGAAAGTGTCACATCCCATAATTTATTAATTTATTCACAAGAATGAAAACAATGAAGTGTTGTGACCTAGTTGTAGGAAGCTCCTTAGCTATCCTAGAGTTCTTTAGTTCGAATCCCCTTGTTATCATTTTTTTTAATTAAAATTTTGCACATATTTAACATGTGCATTTAAGCCTCGCTGTCCACCCATATAGTTGCCCCAAATTGTGTGATTTCATTCCTCTTTTAACAAGTCAAACTTGCCATAAGTTGTGAGACATATCCCCCTTTTCACTCATTGTTTCACTCCCTTGCCAAAACTTCATTTCTTGCCAAAATGTTGTGATACAATGAATCTAGTCATGGTTGGCCAAGCTACACACACCCTTACCGTCCCCTATCCTCATTTTCACCATATTCTTTCAATTTTTTATTTTTTTCATTTTCTTTCTTTCTTAAATTGAAAAAGAGCCCACTACCATCTTCCTTTAATTTTTGTTCTTCAACCACCACAACTAACCCTTCCACCACTATCAAGTGACCTCCTAGCCACCTTAAACGCCACCCTCTCACTCTTCTTCCCTTCCACTGCTGTGCGCCGCCGTGATCGCCGCCACGAACCACCGCGGATCTTTCCTTCCTCCACCTATTTCTTTTCTCTTCTCTCTTTTTTCTTCCAAACTCTGGTGATCGAACCATCCTCCCTTTTATATTTTTCTCACCGTCGTCAGATCGTCGCTCCATCGTTGTCAAAGCACCGTTGTGTCAGACCACCGTTGCTGTCGGTGATAATTTTTTTTCTTTTTTGCTTTCTATTTCTTTTGCCGATTCCCTAGTGAATAAAAATCACATTTTCTATCACTTTATCGATTATTTTTATATCACTCAAAATCGTCGATCTCATTCCATTCTCGATCCTTCGATCATCTCGTATTAAATCAAGTGTAAGTGAGGTTGTTCGATTTGTAAATCCTTCATTTAGAAATACCATGGTTGGCCGAATTGTATAGTGTTTTATTGTTATCAAAATATTTTATTATTTGTTTATCATAATACTAATGCGATTTTGTAACAACTTGAAGGACCAAACGGCGCCAACCCAAGAAATCCTTAGTAAGTTAACGAGTGCATCGAATCCAAGTGTTGATTTAAGGATTCATCTACCGAGTTTAGATTCAAGCGAAACCTCTTCTAATAGGATAGTGGCAATCAGATCTATGATTTAAGGTGTGGGATCTAAATTTTTGATTTGAGTATAATCTGCCATTATTTTATTATTAAATAAAAAGCTATTAAATAATTATTTGTGAGTATACTAAGTACTCAAACCGGAGCTGAAAAACTCATCAAAAGGGAAATTCCAAGTAAGTGTTCTTAAAATTATTAGTTCATGAAATCTATGACTCGTAATGTGTTGATGTATGTGATGATGACATGTGTGCAAATCTCATCTCTATGTTATGTGATACATGGCTTAATTGATATGTGATGATTTAAATATGTGTTATATATACATGTGTGTGATGAGATCCATGATTTAATATGAAAATATATTAAAACATGCTAAAGTGAATAAAAAGTGAATAAAATGTGATATGTGATATGTGATATATGATATGTGAGCATGTTTACATGCAAATGTGTACAATTGAGACATATGCGTTAAGTGAGACTATGAGCATGACTACATGCGAAAAGTGATTAAATATGTTAAATTTGAAAATGGCCATATCACATGCTTGGGGTGGGTCTTGTGAAAGGGGGAAGTTATGTGGCAATTTATCTGCGATTATGTGGTCGTTATCGGCAATTATGTGGTGGCTTGTCCATAATGTGTTATGTGGCCGTTTATCGACATTTATGTGGTGACTTTTCCACAAATGGTGTTATTGGATGGACGGGTTTTGGGGAGCTCGATATTGGTGTGTAGCAGAGATGGGTATGAAAATTCTTCAAAATGTGCATTGTTACATAAGCATGTCTCGACATTTATGTATATGTGTAATATTGATGATATGAGATTTCTGTAAAAATGGTATATATTTTGATTTGGATATGTTTATTCGATATGTTGAAAAGCATGTTATATTATATATATACTTTTTTTTTGATCTCACACTGAGCCTTTTAAAGCTCACCCATAT
The DNA here is from genome assembly GCA_025698515.1 of Gossypium sturtianum. NCBI lineage: Eukaryota > Viridiplantae > Streptophyta > Magnoliopsida > Malvales > Malvaceae > Gossypium > Gossypium sturtianum. The sequence goes on along the minus strand of CM046949.1, from coordinate 54,845,710 downwards.
TACTCATGTGTCTCATGTAATCCTTGTAATTAAGACTCGGATGCGGATTCTTGATGATGCTCTCGGAAATAATTTTTTAATAAAATATTGGACTTAATACCTTTTTATGGATTTATATTGACTTTGAATTGGGATTATTTCTATAACTTTTTGGGACTTTATTTAATTGTGGACTGTGGCATGGAGATTTGTTTTTAACGTTTGATAACTATTGCATGGATTGTTTATGTTGGAATTACCGTTTCAAATGATCATTAAACGATTTTAGAAATATTATCCGCTGCAAATATGTTCTCAAAACTAAGTTATAATACAAGTATTTTTTTTTATAAAAATGATTAAATAGTTTTTTTTTAAAAGAACATAAAATTTTCTAAATGACATGTTTTCGAGAACAAATGGATTTTCTTATGACAGACGTTTTAGCCATTCTTCATATTTCATTGGACTTTTTGCATGAATTTTGATATGGATAAACGTTTTGGTGATTTCTTAATTAAATCCGTTTTCTGTAAATTCAATTGATCAGACATGAATTTTTTATGATCAAACCAATGTTTTACAAATAATAAGTAAGTTTTCTTTTGACATAATATTTTTCAACATCGTATAGAAAGGGAATATTAAAATGCGTTTTCAAAAACTATATCTATTTATTTCAACTCAAAGTTTTTGCCATTTTTATGGCCCGTGTAATTGCTTGGATTGGGTCGTAACATCTAAGCCCGGTTTGAGGTGTTACAAAAAGTCCTACCATGCCCAAAACGCTACCCTGACCTACGAAAGCATTCCCTTCAAAATTAAACCCCAGCACGGGATGAATAGGACCTAAAGTAGGTTCGAAAGGGTGTGTCTGAAGGCTGTCACTGGAGACTCTCTCTGAAGAAACACCCTCCGTTAATCCTCCAGCAGCCTTCTTTCGCAGCCAAACACTGTCAACTACAGTGGCCCACTAACCCACTGCCTGTAGAGATACATCCCACCCCATATCAGAATCAATAACATCCCTAGTCAATTGTATAGGACAAAAACTATCACCATGCCCCAAACATCCATACAAGTGGCAAAACAGTGTCAATTTCTAATAACAAAAGCGCACATACATAGAATTGCTAGGGGAAAGTGAAATTTTCTTCCTTCGCTTTAATGGAGCTTGTATATCAAGCTGAACCCGTATGCGTAAATAAGAAAGAGTTCCACTACTTATCTGTTTAGCATCATACTCTTCAAAAGCACTAAGAAAATTACCTAATTACTGAGCAACAATTTTCGAGAAACAACCTAATGGCAAACCATGAACTTGTACCCAAAAATAGGAGTAGATCAACGACACAAGCATCGGGTCTTTATTCGGTTGCAAACAATGAAACACTACCAGGTGATTATTGAAAGTCCACGGGGCCCTAGTCACCACCCGGTCAATGTCAACTCGATGGAAGAATCAAAAGAGAAACCATTAATCCCCCAAATAAGAAATTTGAATACCTCCAAAGGATGCTAAAGAATAGCCAACGTTGTGCGCGAAATAGGGAAATGCACCACACTGACAGTAATGAAACAACCTACCAAACATAAATCATAAGGAGGTTTTGGTGTTGTCGAAGCCCTCACAATTTGAATTTCGTCATCCTCTATTTTTGAGATTTTGAGAGCAGCAAAATCTTGTTCCATTATTGTGTAGAACCTTAAAACCCCCCACCCATTCGATCCACAAACAAATAAACAATAAAAGCACGAAAAATCGAGAAGAAAGAAGGAGTGGTAAACCCTCAAAGAAGACAACCAAGAAGGAAGTAACCACCGTGCCAAGAAGCAGACAAACCCCAACCTTTCCCCCCTTTTTTTCACTGTGTAATTGAAGTTGTAACAGCCCGATTTTGGGCTTAGTTGGAACAGTGGTTTCGGGACCACAAATTCGACACAGCAAAGTTCATTTTTATTATATTTTTTATGGTCTAAAGTTTCATGGAATGATTTCGTGAAAATTTCGTTCGAAAATTTTGACGTTTGAGCACTCAATTTAGCGAAAAGGACTAAATTGTAAAAAGTGCAAAAGTTGAGTTCTACATGTTAGAAGTGTCCAATTGCTATGAGATTTTAAATTGAAGATCCTTAGATGGTAATTAAAGCATTTACTTTAAGTTGGACAAAAATAGACATGAGGTAAGAGAATATTAGTGTTTTGAGAAAATGACATTTTGGTCATTTGGTTAATAAAAGAATAAAAAGGGAAAATAAAGCCAAAATTTTGTCCATCTTCTTCAACCTTGGCCGAATTTTACAAGACACCATAGCTAGGGTTTTCTTCAACTTCCAAGCTTGATAGTAAGTGCATCCTAGCACCGTTTTTAATGCTCTTTACATTTTTGAAGTCTTCATAGCCCGGTTTACCTATTTCTACCATTATTTTGATGTAGGGTTCATGTTTAAAAATTTACCCATGTGTGACATGCATGTATTTTAATGTTTGATGGAAGATATTGATTGTTTAAGGTGTGATAAACAACTTTTACTAAGTGATTTTTAGTGAAAATGTATAAAAAGGACTTATTTGTAAAAAGTTATAAAATGGGTAGTGAAAACCTGATTTGATGAAAAATGTGGGTCGTTAAGAGCATGATTTAGGTTCAGCTAGGCTTGGGATTCAAGGAAAATGGATACATTTCATTTTACGAGCCTAGGGATAAAAATGTAAATATGTCAAAGTTTAGGGGCAAAAGTGTAATTTTTCCATAATAGGATTTTTGGACTGAATTGAGTAATGTAGATAATAAATAAGTTAAATTTTCTATAATAGATCAAGAAAGACGAGGTTCGGACCTTGATCGGAGGAAAAATAAGGTTATTGACGAGTAGGTCCATTTCTGCTATTTTTGTACCGAGGTAAGTTCGTATGTAAATAATGCATTATTATTTATGCTTTAATTGTGTTATTATTGTATGAATTGTGATTTACTCTTTGAATGGATTCGACAAAGTTCGACAAACGAGAAATCCCGGTTGAACCTTAGGAATTATTAGGATACAAATGTCATGATATTAGGGTTAGTTGAGATTACGTGTAAGACCATATCTGGGATATGGCATCGATATGAGATTTCGTGTAAGACCATAGCTGGGCTATTGGCATCGATATGAGATCCCATGTAAGACCATATCTGGGATATGGCATTGGTATAGTACTATGTGTGTGAGATTTCCCGAGTATCCTTTAGTATTCCAAGTGGTTCAACGGGAAACTTAACGGTAAAGTTTAAGTTGTGAAAGACTAAGGTATGATGTGAAAGATTATGGTAAGTTGCAAGTTGGTACAGGTATGTACATAAAACTCATGCTTAATGAGCTCAATATGTGATGAAACCTCGGATTGGTTCGATTGATTAAGTTATGATGTTAAGATTTTAATAACATTTATGCTAAGTTTGATTATGAATTCACAATGACATTTATGTTAAGTTACTTTATGTTAAATATATGTTAAAGTGTGTATGATGCTTATTATTTGCATAGGAACTTACTAAACTTTAAAGCTTACTCCCTTTCTCTTTCTCTTGTCTTATAGTGTCACCAAGCCAGCTCGGGGATCGAAGACAGTCGGAGATTCATTCAAAATATCAAATTATCATTTTGGGTACTTATGATTTCAATATTTTGAGTTATGGCATGTATAGGGACTTGGTCTTTTGTTATGTGTCATAATTGATTTGGCCAGAAGTGATGGCTTCAATAGTTGATAATTCATTTTGTAAATGGCCATTTGATATTGGCTAATATTGGTTAAGTATATATACATATGATGATGTTTTCAAGAATGTGGAAAATTGCATGGTTTGATATACTAAGTATGTGATGTTTGTATGTGTTAAATGATAGCATGTAAATGATATGTGGATGCCTTGTGTATGGCTGATTGGGTTGAAAGTATATGCTTGGATTGGTGCTATGTTTTGTTGTGTAGGTTGGTGCATGGAAGGGTGGCAAAAAGGCTTGGTAAATAACCTTATATTTGTCCACACGGATAGACACACGAGCGTGTATCTAGGCCGTGTGCGACACACGGTCTGCCCCACGGACATGTGTTTCGGCAGTGTGTCCCCTACACCTTAATTGTTGCAAAATAGAATGCTCAGTAATAAGCACACGGGCAGAGACACGGGCGTGTGTCTCAGCCGTGTGGACGGCACGGCCTCGAACACGGGCGTGTGCCCTGGCCGTGTGAAGTCTGCACCTATTTTATAAAAAATTATGAAAATTTAATCGATCACACGGCCTAAGCACACGGGCGTGCGACTTGACCGTGTGACCTTAATTTGATGATGACGTCATAAATAGAATGCTCCCTAATTTAAACACGGCCTGAAACACGGGCGTGTCTTAGGGTCTCACGGGCGTGTCCCGAACCCTCACGGGTGTGTGACCCCTTTTACATAAAATTTTTTCTAAGTTTTTCAAAAGTTTCCAAAGTTTTCAGTTTAGTCCCGAACCACTTTCGATGCATGTTTTGGGCCTCGTAGGCTCGTCTTAGGGACGTTATGAATTTTTTTGAAAAGTTCTAAATTTGAGTAGAAATTCATGTCTCAGTTTTGAATGTTTGCTTGTGAATAAGGCTGCTAATGCCTCGTACCCTATTCAGGCGTCGAATACAGGTAATGGGTGTTACATTTAGTGGTATCAAAGCTACGGCTTAGCCGATTCTCGGACTAACGTAGCGTGTGTAAGAGTCTAGCTATACATGCCATAAATGAATTGTGATAGTGTGATGACTCCTGATAACTTTAAGTTGTGTTTTCATATAGTAATAGATCCCAATTGAGCTGAGGCTGATGAAGTCGAAAGTAATGCGCCGGCTCCCGCTCAAGGGGTAGCGCCGTCTGATAGTAGACCTCCTACGATTAGTCAAGGAGAAGGAGGCAGGGAAGCCTTTCTCTATATGATGAATGAGTGGTATACGGATTTTGTTCGAACAAATCTGAATACCCAACCTTCTCCACCTCCACCCATTCCTCGATCGGTTCCCGTAGCCCTACAAGGTATGGATTTTGTAAGAATGAATAAGCCCCCGGTTGATAATATCCGAAAGCATGGGGCTGACGATTTTAGAGCGAATGTGGATGATGATCCCGAGAGAGCCGAGTTTTGGCTCAAAAACTCTACCAGGGTATTCAATGAGTTGTCCTACACACCGAATAAGTGTTTAAAGTGTGCTATCTCGCTTCTGAGAGATTCTACATACCACTAGTGGAATACACTGGTATCAGTGGTACCGAGAGAAAGGGTTACATGAGAATTCTTTCACGAGGAGTTTCGAGAGAAATATATTAGTCAACGGTTCATCGATCAGAAACGTAAAGAATTTATTGAGCTGAAACAGGGTCGTATGACAGTGACCGAATATGAGCAAGAATTTGTCAGACTGAGCAAATACGCTCGAGAGTGTATTTCTACGGAGGCTATTATGTGCAAAAGATTTGAGGATGGATTGAATGAAGATATTCGTGTGTTATTCGAGATTTTAGAGCTGAAAGAGTTTGTGGTATTGGTTGAACGAGCTTGTAAGGCCGAAGAATTGAACAAAGAGATGAGGAAAGCTGATCTTGAAGCTAGAGACTCGAGGAAAAGACCGATGAGTAAGTCATTTCCATCTCAGTCTAAGAAATCGAAAGAGATGTATTCCCGTTCGAATGTTTCAGCAGGGTATTCACGCAGAGATCGTGAGAAACAATATTCGAGTTTTAAATCTCAAGCTACTTCAATGGCAAGTGTGGGTAATGTAAAGTCTAACAGACCCAAATGTCAACAATATGGAAGAAGACATCCTGGTGAGTGTAGGATGAATGACCGGGCTTGTTTCAAGTATGGCTCTCAAGAGCACTTTATCCGAGATTGTCCTAAAATGGCTGAGAAAGAAAAATTTCAAAGTGTGAGGCCGAGTGATACTACTAATAGAGGTAGGCCACCGAGAAATACCAGAAATGGAGCTAGTAGAAAATGTGTGACGAAGTATACAACAGTGAGATCCGAAGCTCGAGCATCTACTAGAGCTTATGGCATCCGTACTCGCGAAGAAGCGACATCTCCCGATGTTATCACTGGTACTTTTTCTCTCTATAATACAAATGTAGTTTCATTGATCGATCCTGGACCGACGCATTCTTATGTATGTGTGAAATTGGTAGCTAGTAAGAGCTTGCCTGTTGAGTTTACTGAGTTCTTGACTAGAGTGTCAAACCCCTTAGGCAAACATGTTTTAGTCGATAGAGTTTGCAAGAATTATCCCTTGATGATTCGAGGTCACTGTTTTTCGGCTGATTTAATCTGTTGCCATTTGATGAATTTGATGTTATTTTGGGTATGGATTGGTTAACATTGCATGATGCCGTAGTGAACTGTAAAAGAAAGATTATTGAACTGAAATGTGAAAATGGTGAAATTCTTCGGATTGATTCAGATGAGTCGGGTGAGTTACCTGTTATGATTTCTTCAATGACTGCCCAAAGATATGAAAGAAAAGGCTGTGAAGCTTACCTTGCTTATGTGTTGAATACAAAATAATCTGAATTGAAAGTTGAATCGGTGTCGATAGTTTGTGAATATCCGGATGTATTCCCGGAAGAGTTACCTGGGTTACCTCTAGTTAGAGAAATTGAGTTTGGTATTGATTTAGTACTAGGGACCTCGCCGATATCTATTGCTCCGTATAGAATGACTCCGACCGAATTAAAAGAGTTGTAGACTCAGTTACAAGAGTTGATAGATAAGGGTTTTGTGAGACCAAGTTATTCCCATTGGGGTGCTCTAGTGTTGTTCGTAAAGAAGAAAGACGGGACTATGAGACTTTGTATAGATTATCGACAGCTCAATAAGGTAACCATTAAGAACAAGTATCCTTTGCCAAGGATTGATGATTTATTTGACCAACTGAAAGGAGTGACAGTGTTCTCGAAGATAAATTTGAGATCTGGTTACTATCAGTTGAGAGTAAAAGAGTCGGATGTGCCGAAAACCGCTTTCAGAACAAGGTACGGACACTATGAATTTCTTGTCAAGCCTTTTAGACTAACGAATGCTCCTGCAGTTTTTATGGACCTAATGAATCAAATCTTTAGACCGTATTTAGACAAGTTTGTAATTTTCTTTATTGATGACATACTGATTTATTCTCGTAATGAGTCCGAACATGCCGAACACTTGAGAACTGTTTTGTAGACTTTGAGAGATAAGAAGTTATATGCTAAGTTCAGTAAAAGTGAGTTTTGGCTCCGAGAAGTCAGATTTTTATGACATATTGTCTCAGGTGATGGTATTCGGGTTGGTCCAAGTAAGATTTCGGCAATTGTTGATTGGAAATCTCCAAGGAATGTATCTGAAGTTAGAAGTTTTGTGGGCTTAGCCGGTTACTACTGCCGGTTTGTCAAAGGGTTTTCGATGATTGCTACCCCTATGACCAAGCTGTTGCAAAAAGATGTCAAATTTGTATAGTCCGAAAAATGTCAGCAAAGTTTTGAGAAGTTGAAAGCTTTATTGACTGAGGCACCGGTTTTAGTGTAACCTGAACCGAGAAAGGAGTTTGTGATTTATACCGACGCATCACTGAATGGATTGGGATGTGTGTTGATGCAATAGGGCAAAGTGGTAGCCTATGCCTCGAGACAATTGAAGCCACATGAGAAGAATTACTCGACGCATGATTTGGAATTAGTCACTATTGTGTTTGCTCTAAAAATTTGGAGACATCATTTGTACGGTGAGAAATGCCATGTTTTCACTGATCACAAGAGTTTGAAGTATTTGATGACTCAGAAAGATTTAAATTTGAGGCAACGAAGGTGGCTTAAGTTACTGAAAGACTATGAGTTGGTGATTGATTATCACCCGGATAAGGCAAATGTAGTTGCAGATGCCCTGAGTAGGAAATCTTTGTTTGCCTTGAGAGAAATGAACACAAGGTTAACATTGTCCGATAATAATTCGATTATAGCTGAGTTGAGAGCTAGACCGTTATTTCTTCAGCAAATTTGTGAAGCTCAGAAATGTGACCGTGATTTGTAAGCCAAGAGAGCTCATTGTGAATCGGTTAGTGATTCGGATTTTCATGTCGGATCCGATGATTGTTTGATATTCGGAGGTAGAGTTTGTGTACCAAAAAATGATGAACTTATTCAGAAAATTCTTCATGAGGCGCATAATGGTTGTTTATCTGTGCATCCAGGTAGTACGAAAATGTATAATGATTTGAAGAAATTGTATTGGTGGTCTGGAATGAAAAGAGATATCTCCGAGTTTGTTTTGAAATGTTTGATTTGTCAACAAGTAAAAGCCGAACACCAAGTACCTTCGGGTTTACTTCAGCCAGTGATGGTACCCGAATGGAAATGGGACAGAATTACGATGGATTTCGTAACTGGATTACCTCTGACTCCGAAAAAGAAAGATGTCGTTTGGGTCGTTGTTGATAGATTGACAAAATCGGCTCATTTTATTCCGGTACGTAACGATTATTCGCTCAATAAGCTAGCTGAGTTGTACATTTTTGAGATTGTAAGATTGCACGGGGTGCCTACTTGATTATTTCGGATAGAGATTCGAGGTTCACTTTGCGATTTTGGAAAAAGTTGCAAGAAGCTTTGGGTACGAAGTTGAAATTTAGTACCGCTTTTCATCCGCAAACCAATGGTCAGTCCGAAAGGGTAATTCAAATACTTGAAGATATGCTTCGATGCTGTGTTCTAGAATTTGAGGGTTGTTGGGAAAAATATTTACCATTGGTCGAATTTGCCTATAACAACAGCCATCAGTCGAGTATAAAAATGGCACCTTATGAGGCATTGTATGGCCGCAAGCATCGAACACTTTTGTATTAGACCGAGCTTAATGAGAAACAGATTCACGGGGTTGACTTGTTAAGAAAATCAAAGAAAAAGTAAAGGTAATCCGAGATTGCTTGAAAGTCGCTTCAGATCGACAAAAGTCGTATGCAGACTTGAAAAGAAAAGAGATCAAATTTCAGATTGGTGACAAAGTATTTCTGAAAGTATCTCCGCAGAAGAAGATTCTAAGATTTGGCCTTAAAGGCAAGTTGAGTCCACGTTTCATTGGGCTGTATAAAGTTATTGAAAGAATAGGGGCAGTGGCATATCGGTTAGCTTTACCGACAGAGTTGGAAAGAATCCATAATGTGTTTCATGTGTCTATGCTGTGACGTTATCGATCAGACCCTTCACATGTGTTTTCTCCGAAAGAGGTTGATATTCGACCTGATATGACTTATGGTGAAGAACCGATCAAGATTTTGGCTCGGGAAGTTAAACAGTTAAGAAATAAGAGTATAGCCCAAGTGAAAGTTTTATGGCAACGACACGGAGTCGAAGAGGCTACGTGGGAACCTGAGGAAGCTATGCGAAAACAGTACCCAAACCTATTCTCTGGTAAGATTTTCGGGGACGAAAATCCCTAAGGGGGGAGAGTTGTAACAGCCCAATTTTGGGCTTAGTCGAAACATTAGTTTCAGGACCACAAATCTGACACAACAAATTTCATTTTTATTATATTTTTTATGATCTACAGTTTCACGGAATGATTTCGTGAAAATTTCGTTCGAAAATTTTGACGTTTGAGCACTCAATTTAGCGAAAAGGACTAAATTGTAAAAAGTGCAAAAGTTGAGTTCTACATGTTAGAAGTGTCCAATTGCTATGAGATTTTAAATTGAAGGTCCTTAGATGAGTAATTAAACCATTTACTTTAAGTTGGACAAAAATAGACATGAGGTAAGAGAACTTTAGTGTTTTGAAAAAAAAACAGCATTTTGGTTATTTGGTTAATAAAAGAATAAAAAGGGAAAATAAAGCCAAAATTTTGTCCATCTTTTTCAACCTTGGCCGAATTTTACAAGACACCATAGATAGGGTTTTTTTCAACTTCCAAGCTTGATAGTAAGTGCATCCTAGCCCCATTTTTAATGCTCTTTACATTTTTGAAGTCCTCGTAACCCGGTTTGCCTATTTCTACCATTATTTTGAAGTAGGGTTCATGTTTAAAAATTTGCCTATGTGTGACATGCATGTATTTTGATGTTTGATGGAAGATATTGATTGTTTAAGGTGTGATAAACAACTTTTACTAAGTGATTTTTAGTAAAAATGTATAAAAAGGACTTATTTGTAAAAAGTTGTAAAATGGGTAGTAAAAACCTGATTTGATGAAAAATGTGGGTTGTTAAGAGCATGATTTAGGTTCGGCTAGGCTTGGGATTCAAGGATAATGGATACATTTCATTTTACGAGCCTAGGGACAAAAATATAAATATGTTAAAGTTTAGGGGCAAAAGTGTAATTTTTCCATAATAGGATTTTGGACTGAATTGAGTAATGTGGATAATAAATAAGTTAAATTTGCTATTATAGATCAAGAAAGACGAGGTTCGGACCTTGATCGGGGGAAAAACAAGGTTATTGACAATTAGGTCCATTTCTGCTATTTTTGTACCGAGGTAAGTTCGTATGTAAATAATGCATTATTATTTATGCTTTAATTGTGTTATTATTGTATGAATTGTGATTTATTCTTTGAATGAAATTGACAAAGTTTGACAAACGAGAAATCCCGGTTGAACCTTAGGAATTATTAGGATAATAATGTCATGACATTAGGGTTAGTTTAGATTACGTGTAAGACCGTATATGAGATATGGCATCGATATGAGATTTCGTGTAAGACCATAGCTGGGCTATTGGCATCGATATGAGATCCCATGTAAGAGCATATCTAGGATATGGCATTGGTATAGTACTATGTGTGTGAGATTTCCCGAGTATCCTTTAGTATTCCAAGTGGTTCAACGGGAAACTTAACGTTAAAGTTTAAGTTGTGAAAGACTATGGTATGATGTGAAAGATTATGGTAAGTTGCAAGTTGGTACAGGTATGTACATAAAACTCATGCTTAATGAGCTCGATATGTGATGAAACCTCGGATTGGTTCGATTGAGTAAGTTATGATGTTAAGATTTTAATAACATCTATGCTAAGCTTGATTATGAATTCACAATGACATTTATGTTAATTTACTTTATGTTAGTCCGTTCTTTGCAAGAGTCAAATCATAATCTTTTTGCTTTTTAAATAGGATTTTCCCTGCTTAATGGATAAGCATTTGCTACCAATGGGGAATTTTTTCTCATCTTAAATTCCAAGATTGGATTTGCGCCATTGGAAACCATAAATTTCATACACAATAGAAGGATATGGTAGATCTATCTTTTTTAGATAGTGAATGGACGAACCCCATTCTATTCACTGGTAAGGATCGTTGATACTGAAAAAGTTGTTTATTTTTTCTCAGCCCATGATCTAAACAAGTCGCACATACACCCTAGTACATGTTCCTCAGCGCTGAGGACATCCCCCAAGAGTAGGGGATTTCGTGACATTTCTAATTGGCTGTCTTACATTTCTAATAAGTTGTTTAATAATTGGCATATTGAATCATATACATAATAGACTGGTTTAGATCGATCCTAACCAGATGATTCTGAATTACTATTCACAATGACATTTATGTTAATTTACTTTATGTTAAATATATGTTAAAGTGTGTATGATGCTTATTATTTACATAGGACTTACTAAGCTTTAAAGCTTACTCCCTTTTTCTTTTTCTTGTCTTATAGTGTCACCAAGCTAGCTCGGGGATCGAAGACGGTCGAAGATTCATTCACAGTATCAAATTATCATTTTGGGTACTTATGATTTCAATATTTTGAGTTATGGCATGTATAGGGACTTGGTCTTTTGTTATGTGTCATAATTGATTTGGCCAGAAGTGATGGCTTCAATAGTTGATAATTCATTTTGTAAATGGCCATTTGATATTGGCTAATATTGGTTAAGTATATATACATATGATGATGTTTTTATAAATGTGGAAAATTGCATGGTTTGAGATACTAAGTATGTGATGTTTGTATGTGATAAATGATAGCATGTAAATGATATGTGGATGCCTTGTGTATGGCTGATTGGGTTGAAAGTATATGCTTGGATTGGTGATATGTTTTGTTGTGTAGGTTGGTGCATGGAAGGGTTGCAAAAAGGCTTGGTAAATAGCCTTATATTTGTCTACACGGATAGACACACGGGCGTGTATCTAGGCCGTGTGCGACACACGGTCTACCCCACGGGCATGTGTTTCGGCCGTGTGTCCCCTGCACCTTAATTGTTGCAAAACAGAATGCTCAGTAATGAGCACACGGGCAGAGACACGGGCGTGTGTCTCAGCCGTGTGGACGGCACGGCCTCGAACACGGGCGTGTGCTCTGGCCGTGTGAAGTCTGCACCTATTTTATGAAAAATTATGAAAATTTAATCTGTCACACGGTCTAAGCACACGGGCGTGTGACTTGACCGTGTGACCTTAATTTGATGGTGACATCATAAACAGAATGCTCCCTAATTTGAACACGGCCTGAAACACGGGCGTGTCTTAGGGTCACACGGGCGTGTTCCGAACCCACATGGGTGTGTGACCCCTTTTACATGAAAAATTTTCTAAGTTTTCCAAAAGTTTTCAAAGTTTTCGGTTTAGTCCCGAACTACTTCCAATGCATGTTTTGGGCCTCGTAGGCTCATTTTAGGGACGATATGAATGTTTTTGAAAATTTTTAAATTTGAGTGGAAATTCATGTCTCGATTTTGAATGTTTGCTTGTGAACAAGTCCGGTAATGCCTCGTACCCTATTCAGGCATCAGATACGGGTAAGGGGTGTTACAGAAGTCCTAGGTTAAAAGAATTTAGATAACTTTTACTTGTATATTTAATTTTTTTTTTGGAGTAAAAGAATTTGAATGAAAAATAAGATAATGGTGTTATTAATGGTCTGTTTGTTTACGGTATTTCATTTTTCGGACAACATTTTCCGTCTTTTACTATGTTTGTTTGACCAATGGAATTGATTTTCCGAAAAATCAATTACAGAAACACGGAAAATTTCCCTTCTTTGTGTAAAATGTTTTACTGATTTTTTTCCGTAAGACATTTTCCTCGAAAACACACCCTCACCGCTTCGCCTTCCTTCTCATTTCATTTCTTCCTTATTTCCTCTCCGTCCATCAACGTCAGCCTCTCCTCCTCATCGATGTGCTTCTTCTTTTTGGGTTATCAATAGGTTCTTTTCTCCTTTTTTCTGTCTATTGTTTTTGTTCATCAAGGTAGATTTCTACTCATATTTGTTAGCGTTTTGTAGCCTCCGTGTTTGGCTTGTCTTGGGCTTTTGGAATTCTCGTTCGGTGTTAGTTTACGGAGGCTTGTTCGAGCTTCTCATCGGTTCCATTTTCTGCTCCAATTCGGGAGGTTCGATGGGTCTCATTTTTGTTGGTTGGTCTGAGGGCGCCGATATTTGTGTCGTGGCCTCGTAGGTAGCGCGTTTTTCTGATTCGATCTCGCTCGTGCACTCAGAGCTTTGTGGGGACTCTATTTTGGCCTTTGGTTTTCGAGGGCTCGACTGAGTTTGTTTGGACAGCAAGCCGGAGTCAGGTTTACGCTTTGTTCTCGATGTTGTTGGTTGTATTGACTTATCTACTTTAGATTGATAGAGTTTTGACTTCTTTTTCGCATATTGCCTCCTGTTTGATTGTTTGTGTAGAAATGTTTTTCTTCAAAGCTACAATTGTATATGGTTTCTTTTATGCTCCATGTCGATCCATACAGTTCAAACTCATCGGCATCACAATATTTTTCTTGTATGAGCTGGTTTTGTATTTTTCTAAAAATCTAACTTCTTTACCTCATCTTTTTTGTTGGTTGCGGCTTCCTGCTAGTGTTCCTTTCTTGAATGCCTTCCATTCTCAGATCTATCAAGGTTGAAAAGAACATTAAATTTACAAGTTATGGTCTTTTCAATAGGTTCACTTTGGATGATGTGTTTGGTCAACAAATGATAAGAATTTTGAGGTGAAACCATCCTACTTTCTTATTTTCATCTATCATGAGTTAGCTTAATTCTGTGAGTGAATTAGTTATTTCCCAGTAAGTTGTTTGCGCACATTTTTTAACCTATAAACATTTTGTATTGTTTTAAATTCTTTTGATGTTAGATTAAAACTTAAAAGATGTTTAGGTAGGTTGGAATGTTACAGAACATCCCTTTTTCTCCTCTCTCTATATTTGGCTGAATTTTTTTTACAGAGCACCCATTTTTCTCTTTGGTTGAAATGCAGTAAATTTTGAACTTAGAGATTAAGACATATTGCAGTCAATACCTTTTATTTATTTGCAATCATGGAAGTAAAAAGGTGAAAATTGGGAGCTTGGATGAATTGATGTTGGTTTATACAAACCTACACTGGTTATTAGTTGAAAATCAATACCTCTTTGTTGACATTTTTCTTTTCAGAGCCGAGGCTATGCAGTTTTGGGTATTTATGCTACGCCAACTTTGCTTGCAAAGGAAAAAATATTTCTTGATCAATGATGGCAGGTATACAACTATATATTATCTTTTAATTTTTGCTTGACATCATATCTTATTTTTTATTTTTAATTTCTGTAACTTTAATCGAAATAATGTCAATGATATGGGAGTTAGGCTATGAATATATCTCACGGTTTATTTATTTTATGAAACATATTTTCTTGGTGCCTTAAGAGTGTCATGTCTTTGATTGTAAGCATGGTAATGTCTCTCGACCCAAAAGAACATAGTAATGAACAATATAAAGTCCAGTTCAAAGCTAGACAGATCTAATAATTTAGCAACTATTAGTCAATATCCTTTCCCATATCTTCCTCATAACTTCTAGAATGAACTTTTAATTGTAGAAATGAGGCATCATATAATATAGTTGCTTTATCTGTCTTTCCTTGTGTCCTTAGTGAGATTCTTTCTAGGGCATGCTTTTATATATATGTGAGCTTCAACTATAAGAGACTAAAAGGTCGTATTGGAGAAGAAGACTGTCGTGATGGCTCTCTCTACTCTTTATAATGCATGTACTATTTTTTCATTTTTGTAGTGGCAAATCATTGCTTCTAACCCTTTATCATATGTTCAAAGAAAAGTCACAACTTATTTACATGCTTAGAAATATGCACTACGCTTTTAGGTACTTCTAACTTCACGTAAGGTTATGGCCCATTTTACACCATTTTTCATCGAGGTTCTTTATCAAAACATGTGGAAAGTTTGTGATGGAGTAGAGGAAAGCATTCACTATTGTAGTTTTCCTCAATAAGAAGGAAAGGTATTCTTCATTTTTTTGTAATTATTCTAATACTTTTCAAAGATATATACCTCATCAATGACTTATTGATCAATGCTATTTGTTCCAAAAGTTTTCTCGTTGGAGTTATTTGGACATTTTATTATCTTAATTATAACTTACTCAAAGCCTACGTGTTTATCTTCTATCAAGAGACTACTATTGTTTGAAGTTGGAGTTTGAACATGGAAATGGGCGTGTTTGTTTTGGTTATGAAGAAGTGGTCGCATAATTGGAGAAATTTAGATGGATTGAAATTTGTTAACCAAATGAGGTGAATAGAGGAAGAATATGAAGGTAGAATGAAGGGAATGAGTCCAAGGTTGGGAGGAAATTATGGTTTTGTTGAGAGAAATCGAGATTCGCCAAGGGAGGTTGAGAAGAAGAAAGCAACCAATGTGAGTCGTTTACATGATCCTTTTATGCTGGGGACAAATTTGTGTTAGTCATCAATTTTTTTTTGTTTGTAATGAAGCAATCGCTTCCTTTTTAATCGTTTGCAGATATGGTTTAGAGGTTCATGTTTTAATGTGCGCTTTCTTAGGGTATATTTGTTTTCATACTGATTTTTGAATTCTTGTGAATTGTAATTAGTAATTTGGGAAAAGAAAAATAAAGAATGTAATAGTTTACTTTATTTGTTCAATGATTGAGAATAATAGCAGACTTTGTTTTGTTTAATGAAGAATTAACATTTGTTGTCCGAATCATGTGTTTGCTAATTAAGGACAAAGAAATCAGGTATTAAGCAATAATTAAAATATAAATAAATCAGTTATTTATTTATAAATAAATCATTGCAATATATGTAAAAAAATTAAAATATAAAAATTTATTAATATGTATATAAAATTTATTAATATATGTAAAAACAAATTTTCCGAAAAATATTTTCAGGAAATCTGCCAAACAACAGAAAATATTTTACACAGATTCATCCAAACATCAGAAAATATTTTCCAGTAAATCATTTTCCAGAAAAGTAAATCATTTTACAGAAATCATTTTCTGAAAAATATTTTACTGGCAAACAAACAGGCCCTAAGATTAAAATTTGGTGATTTCAACCAAGAAAAAATTCTCAAAATTTTTAGAGTGAAAAAATTTATTAAAAAAACCCAAAATTTTTAAAGTGAAATGGTCGACCAATTTTTTAAATCAAGAAAAGCACATACTTAATGTCCAAATTGATTAATTTTTTTAGAATATAATTTTTTAATATTAATAACCCTAATTTCTTGCTTTCCATTTTTTTTAAAAAGAAATTAAATCTGAAAATAAATATTATCGAAAAATTTTCACCTTGAAACTTTAATTGCATGGTACAAAGAAAAAATGAAAGGGAAAGATTATGTGGTGGTGTTTTTATTTTAATAGCTAAAATGATTTTAGTTCTCATTTTAAAAGTTATTGTCACCCTAACTTCCCTTACTTTTCCCTAGCTTAACTTACAAAGTCTATCCAATTAAAGAAAAGAATGATACTTTCCCTTACTTTACTTTCCCCTCAGTCACCTCCAATTCAAACAAAGGCTAAAAGAATAAAAACAATTGAAAAAAAATTCTATAAGTAGCTCATTATCTACTCGTTATTTTCAACACTTTTTGATTAAAAAAATTCTATCATTTATTTTTTTATTGTGTATTATCAAACATGCTTAAAAAAATAAATAATTAAAAATATTAATTTTCTGTTGATTTAATTTTTTAAACATGTTATCAAACAAGACTCTTCATTATAATTTTACAATGGTTTAAATCACAAAATGGTACCTAAATTATACTTCATTACCTAAATTGGTACTTAAGTTATACTCCGCTATCTAAATTACCCAAACCATTAAAAAGAATCTCTTAGCCAATCATTTTGTAGCACTTGGCAATTTTAACTTAAAAAATCCAAAAAAATTTAAATATTATTTTCTTAACTTAAAAAAAAAAAACACTTAAACACATTCAATTCTTTTGTTCTTCACCAAAGAACTTCCCCACAATTATTTCTTCGCTTTTAATGCATTTTTTAACTGATAGATTTTTTTTTTTTTTTTTTTGCGATCTTCTTACCATTTTTCCTACTCAACTTCTTCTCTATATTTGAATTTCATGTTTTATCTAGGCTTTTTCGTTATAAAACTTTACTTAACATTAACTATTTTATGCAAAGTATATAGAAAAGAGCAAATAAATTTACTTTTAAGAAAAATAATAGATAGATTTTGCATTGAGGGTAAAAAAGGAATCAAAATCGAGATTTAAAATGGAAAAGAAGCTTGTCGAAATCTGGGTTGTCGACGAAAATTGGAATTTGGGTTGTTGACGAAAATTGGATTTGGATTAGTTTTTCGACGAGTTTTTTAAATTTCGTCATCGGGTTTCTTAGGTGAAGAAAAAAAGAAACAATATGTTTATAATTTTTTTTAAAAAAGTTCAAGGGAATAATATTTAACTTATTTGGAATTTTTTACATTAAAAATTATCACACGTCACAAATTAATTGATTAAGAAATATTTTTTAAGATACAAATATTTTGATAATGGGACATAGTTTAGGTACAGTTTTGGGTAATGGTTGTGATGCAAACTTACAAAAATAGATATAGTTAGCTACCAATTTATTTATGATTCAAATTTGAAACAGTGGTTTTCATCTCCCTATCACAGTACATGAATATCCTAATGTTTGGTTTGGCATGAACAGAAATTGCTTTGGTATGCAAACACACCATTTCACCTCTCTTCTTTATTGCCAACCAATTAAAACAAACATATAGTGATTTAATTGGTAATGTTAATTCCCAGCAATAGAGGAGGAAGGTGAAGTGGGGACCATGGCACCGCGTGGCGTAAGCCTCACAACCCAACCATTTTAAATAATTGCAACTGGGGCGAGATATTGGCCCAAACATTGTGGGAAGGGAACCCAACCTTCCTCTCTCCGTTTTTCTTACTGTGATTTTGGCCCCCACTCATACGTAACCATCATGTGGGTGTTACTGTAATTTCTTCTCCCACTCTCTCACCTACATTGTGTGAAGTTGGAGTTGGCTTTCACAACGACAGAGACTAGAGAGAGAAAGAGGGGGTGTTTTGTATTTTAAGGCGTCAAAAATGTGCGACCTTGCCTTTAATCAACAAATATTCCAGAGGGTCCTTAAATGAAGCTTGCTCCCGTAAGTGTAGGGAATTTTACGAGTTGAACCAACTCCCTCCCTGGGAATCCCAAATCCCCCACTGCTTCTTCTATGTGTTTAAGCTCGTAAGGTCAGCTTCTTTTTTCTTTATCATATTTTAATTGCTTTGTTTTTTCTGTGGAGCTAAAGAAACCACCTTCAACACCGACATGTCCTCTCCCCTCAACTGTTCATTCTCTAATGCCCCTCTCTTAAAAGATAGCCACTAAAACTTCAACACTACTTACTTATCCTGCCCCCCCATTTATTTCTTGTAAAAGCTGACACTTTTACCATCCCTTTCCTTCTCTCTCTCTCTCTCTCTCTCTATATCCCTTTAATACTTTGTTGTTGTTGTTGTTGACAGATCATCAATGGTAAGCAATCATACCGACAACAAAAACGACACCGTAGCCTCGCCGGAAACAAGGGGAAAAAGGGTTTTTCTTTGAAATTTTGCTGCTTCCACACCATGTTGGAATACGAATGGGGAAACCCCTCTTCAATCATGTTATCGGGTGAAGAGACCGCCCAAGAACCCGACCCCAATCGTCAGCTTTTCCATCACTATGCCACCACCACCACCACTACCCACCACCAACCTTACAACGAAACCCTCCTTTCTCATCACAACCCCACTGTTTTTTCTCACCAAAACCTCTTCCATAACCCTAACCAAGCTCAACCCCCCCAACACCCTGCTACTCTTCATTCCTTGTACGACCCACACTCCTACTCTGCCACCTCCGCTTACTCCACTGCCCACGCTTCCTTGCTCTCACTGGACCCAGTTTCTGCCGTCGGAGGGAGCGGAGGCGGTTACTTTCTTGTTCCCAAGACGGAGGAAGTTTCTAGACCTGTTGACTTTACTGCCAGGATTGGTCTCAACTTAGGTGGGCGTACGTATTTTTCCTCCGCCGAGGATGACTTTGTGAACCGGCTTTATCGCAGGTCTAGACCCGGAGATCTCAGCTCAACCAATTCCCCCAGGTGCCAAGCCGAGGGTTGCAATGCCGATCTTACCCACGCTAAGCACTACCATCGCCGCCATAAAGTCTGCGAGTTCCATTCTAAAGCTTCCACCGTCATCGCCGCTGGGTTGACTCAACGATTCTGCCAGCAGTGCAGCAGGTTGAAGAGTTTTAAACTTAAATTAAAAACAAAAAAAAAAAAAAAAGAAGAAGAAGAAAGAAAACATTTCCCATTTTGCAGTAAGAAATCGTATTAGAGTGTTGGTAAGTAAGCAAGGTCTCTGAAAGAGAGGAGTGAGGATAGTGATGTGTTGGAAATGACGGACGTGCCCCTGTAGCTGTCTGTGATGGCCAATGATTGCCCACTCGTTACGTGGGGGGGTGATCCCGAGGGCATTTGTGTCCGTGAAAGCTCCCTGTTCCTTCCGTTTTACGTACTTATAGTAGGGTGTTAGTATTAACTGAAACATACATTTAATTAGCAGTCAATTACTGAAACACCCTCCACATGCATTCATATTTTCACTCTCTCCGCAATACGTTATATTGCATTGTGTTACTGTGAATATGGATGGGGCTTATCTGAAGAGTACCATTGTTGTGGACTGCTATTGCTTATACTTAAAACATTTGGGCAGATTCCATCTTCTGTCAGAATTCGACAATGGGAAGCGTAGCTGTCGAAAGAGACTGGCCGACCACAATCGTCGCAGGCGAAAATCTCAACAGCAGCAACCCAATACCACTCAAGAAAACCAGAAGCACCTCCCGCTTGAAAGTGGTGGCAATCCCTTCTCTGATAATCCCCCAAGTAAGGCTTTTTCACAATGAAAATAAAAATAATAAAAAGCTTCTC
Source organism: Gossypium sturtianum (assembly GCA_025698515.1). Classification (NCBI taxonomy): domain Eukaryota; kingdom Viridiplantae; phylum Streptophyta; class Magnoliopsida; order Malvales; family Malvaceae; genus Gossypium; species Gossypium sturtianum. Next base: position 54,825,460 of record CM046949.1, on the reverse strand, counting down.
TTTGTCATATTGACCTGGAAAATAGTAGCCCATTGATTAGTTCTTAGCTTCAAAATTGATTTTTTGTTTGTTTTTTATGGGTGATTAATACAGGGTCACCGCCGGATTCTGGGGTCCAGTCATCTTCTTCAGTAACGGTGGCAGCTTCGCCGCCCCGAATTTCATTGGATTGTTTCAGGCAACGACCTCACAATGCAACGGTCTCTTCATCATCATCAGGCACACTTTTTTTCTCAAGTGGGTAACAGTTAACAATGGAGAAGCTAGCCAAGGAATTAGCAAGCTGAAAACGTCCCGTCTCTGCTATATTCTTATCTCTGAATTTTCAATATTGTTTAATATTCAGATGGTGTTGGCTTATACTAACATCAAGAAATTTGGACTAATTAATAGAACATCTAATATATATATATTTGTTATTATTGTTATTTAGCTGCAAATATATTTGGCAGGTTTATTTTTACATTTGGGGAATGGTATTATTATCCTTTTGTCTGGTAATGGAATTTTCCCGGAAAATATACATGCCAAGAAAAAAGAAGAAAATTAACCCACATGGTACGAAATTTCTAGGAAAATTCAAAGTTGGGGACTAGGGTCTAAGGGTAAGGTGGATATGAAACGATCAAGTTGTCTCCTCCATGGAGGCCGGCCGTACCAAAGCAGAGTTCTCATTTAAGAAAGAAAGAAAAATAAATAAATATCTGAATATCATCATCATCATTACCATTGGGTTGATGTGTGGCTGAAGACTTAAGTTAAAATGAGGGGACCCATTGGGTGGACAAAGTATCGCCTTACTAGATCTCAGCCTAGCAAATTTAACATTTGATTTGATGCATCCCAAACCCCATAAAAATATGAATTACCATAGCTAAGCTTAGATGATGGGTCATGACTTAAAAATCTAGGATTTGTGCTCGATTCCTCAAGGTCTTTTTTAGTGTCCGTACAGGAATATTATTGTGATGTAAGTAGGCAATGAAAGCATGTTGGTCATTTTGATTATTATTTTGCTTGAAATATAAAAGTGGGTTGAAACTGACGCGACATTCCAGTTGGCACTTTGTGTCCAAATGATGATTACGAAAGTGAAGATGTTTGTTTTTATTCTTATGACGATGTGCATGTTAATGTGGGAAGTCATTTGCCTTGCCTTAACCCTTTAACCTTGTTTATATCATTCCCAACCCTCCTTGCAATTTCCAGGAAATTCATAGCGGGGTCCTCCTTCCCACTTTTTTCTCATTTTTGGTACCCATTTCATTTCAACATCTTCAACTCTAGTGCTCTTCAACGCATCCATCACCATTTACAACTTAATTTTTACATTTAATCAATATATTTTGAATTATAATAACCATTAAGCTATAAGCAATTGTTATGAAATAAAAAATAATTTTTTAATTACAAATTAAAAGAAAGATGTCATCGTTAAAGCTAACTAAATCCCTAAATTTTAATGGCACTAATGAAAGAATTTGAGTGGTAGTCCACATGTATCTAATTACTAATCTGGATAATTATTTAAACAAATTAAACAAATTATTTACTAATGTATTTAAGTCTGTGATTTAGTTTGTGCCACAGGTCAATCAGTCACCAACTTGATTAAAGAAATTATGAAAATACCTTCACATGTATAACACATTATATTATTATTATGAGGATATTTTTGCCTTTTTATACTTTTAATAAAACCAGTAAAATATTTGCATATGGTGAGATTTGAACCTATGCCACCACCATTTATGAAATATTTTCTTTATAAACTCAATACTATCTTGAGAAAAATAATAATACCATGATAAATGATTAGAGTGCATTTAATATTCTTAATATGATGTATTTACCTATTTAAATTTCTTTTTACACACAATTTAAACTATTTTTATTTTAATTTCATACATACTACATATGTATTATTATTATTTTCAAGCCTTACATTTCATTATTTATTTTATATTATTTTTACACGTATAACTGTGATTAAATACGTGGTTTCCATATACATACCCATATAATAGAAATTCTAGTAATATATAAACTAGAAAAGGCTGTATTAAATGTTTAGGGAGGATAAAGCTAGCTAATGTTTATTTTTCCACTTTAGTTTTAATTTTTCAGATACTTTTGGTTCTCAACTTTTAAATTTTAATCAAATAATTTTTGATACACAAAAAATTATTTGAACAATTAAGAATTTAATAACACAATGTAGCTATTCGCATGGTAGTCCACATGTGATTCACAAAAAAAAAAAAAACATAAAAAAAGTCATAATTTTTTTTAAAAATAAATTATCCATGTCAACTATGAAGTACACATGAACTACCACATAGGCTACAACATCAACACCATTAAAATTTTAACAGTTCAGTAAACCTTTTCGTAAAAAAAAGAAAAGAAATTTGACTAAATTTTAAAGGTTAAAGGTCAAAATGGTCTACAAAAAATTAGGACCAAAGTGACAAAAGAGGCAAACTGTAACACCTAATATCCAATCCGATCACCAAGTCCGAGCAATAGGATGTGTAACACCCCTTAGACCGATAGAAAAATATGGCGTATAACATTCAGTGAGACAGATGCCCAATGGACTGGGGCGGTACTGGCGGATTCAAACTTTCCGACTTAACTTAAATTTTTAGCAAAATAGTTATGAAGATTTCCCTTTTAGTTAAAAACCATTATTTTTATTTCATTTTGTAACACATTTTTAAAGAAAATAATAGGAATTGTAAAAGGAAAATCTATTATCCATCCACTGCCTAGTTATGGTGTAACACCTCTAACCCTTTTTCGTCGCTAGACTAGGGTTAAGAAGCGTTATCGTACAAATCAGAACAAATAACTTCAAATCAGATTAATAATGCTATTTAACATTAATTATTTAAATCTCATATAAATCCAAAAAACATACAAATTTAGGCCTTAAATTGAACTTTCAAGGCCCTAAAAATAGTTGGGGATCAAAACGAGACTAATTTGAAACAATTCAGAAAATCTGAGGAAAAGTTAGAAATTTAGAAAACAGGGGTCACACGGCCGTGTGACATAGCCCAGACCGTGTAGTGTTCGAACAATGAGACACACGATCGTGTCCTAGCCCGTGCCTTAAATCGTGTAACTCACTGACTTAGACCACACGGCCGTGTCATAGGCCGTGTGTCAGGCCATGTAACTCTCTGACTTAATACACACGACCGTGTCGCAGGCTGTGTACCAGACCGTGTGACTCACTGACTTGATACACACGACCGTGTGGCAGCTCGTATGCACTAGAATGAACCTTAAAACTCAATTTTACCATTTCATGATTTCTTGGACACTAAGCGATCCATTTACCAGCTATTAGACCTATTCAAATTGCCATTAAACATGCTCAAATCATGCTAAACCAACCATCTTAAGTGTCTAACCAATGTACCCTCAATGGTACCACAAGTATACACACATATACAATAGTATAAATCATCAACCATTCAAACATACAATCTTATCAATTTTTAAGCTAAATACCTAACCTTATAACTTGCCAAGTTAAGATCAAACATGTACCATATTTATAACTAGCTATGCTTACCAAAAACTTAACCACAACTTCACAAAATGAACTATATTCACCACCAAACCTAGCAACCGTATAACTATCATCACATTACAAGACAACATCGATCAAAAGATGAACTAGTTACATGCTTTATATATATACATATCAAACGAGGTCATTGACATAACAACCTTTTACATGCCATATAACCCAAAATAAACATCCAAAAACTACCGAAATCGGATGAATAGTGTGACTTAAGTGCTGATCTGGTCTTCCGTCCCAACCAAAAGATATCTACAAGAAATGCAAATCACACAAGTAAGCTTATTGAAGCTTAGTAAGTTCGACGAACAGAAACAATGAATCTTACCGAAATAAACTTAATCAATATATAATACAGAAATGTCATAAATCATAGTCCTGCCTTTCATAACTATATCACAGGTAAGTCATAAAATTGTATACGAGTGAATTAATTCAATCAATTATGATATATCAATAACTATACCCGATGAACGTTATAATGGATTCAGATACACGGTTAACCAGCCAAACACACCAAATCACTTAAATGAGCTAACCAACCAAGACACACCTAGGCACCAAGTGCCAATCTCGTAGGCTTTACATCCACCCACGAAACACACCTGAAATACTGTAATACAACGCGATAATTCGCAACAAATGCTGAACTTCGGTATATTCAGTAAACATGAATAAATTCATAATCATCATCTCAACATTAACCAATCTCGTACAGCGCGCGATATAACCTATTGGCATGCCAATCATATCCTATCCTACGTTCATCGGTTCACATATTTATCATTTAACAACATTTAATACAATTTCTTTCCCAAAACAATTCACTTACCACAATTTAATACTTTCAAATCAATTAATATTTTTCAATCCACAAGCAATTAAATATTTAAATTATACTAAATTTAACTGTACGAACTTACCTAGTCAGAAATGTAATAGTTTTAGAAATTCAAGGACTATTTCACAATTAATTCTGCATTTTATACCCTTTTATTTTTTGAAATTACATAATTGCCATTACCATAATTTTCTTTCAATTTTAACTCCATTATTGTCCACTATCTATCAACAATGTCTAATTGCCTTATAAATCCTCCCTCATTTATTAATTAATCTATTAAGTTATCTAACTACAATAATTGCTAAGTTTTGCACCTTTTACAATTTAGTCTTTTTTCTTTAATTAGATATCTAAACGTTAAAATTTCTTAACCAAATTTTAATATGACTCTAATGACTCCGTAAATATTCTATAAATAATATTTATAGTTGACACGACGAAAATTTGTAGTCCCGAAACTACTATTCCATCACCATTGAAAAACGGGTTGTTACAACTCTCCCCTCTTAGGAAATTCTGTCCTCGAAATTGTTACCTGAGAATAAATTTGGATACTGTAGTTTCATTGATTCCTTAGTTTCCCAGGTAGCCTCTTTAGTACCATGCCGATGCCACAAGACTTTTAACAATGGTACTCATTTATTTCGAAGTTCTTTGACTTCCTAAGCCAAAATTTTCACCGGTTCTTCAGAATACGTCAAATTTGGCTGTAATTTAATTTCACTATGAGGAATCACGTGGAAGGATCAAATCTGTACTGTCTCAGCATTGAAACATGGAACACATTGTGAATTTTCTCAAGTTTAGGAGGCAAAGCTAATATGTAAGCTACAAGACTGATTTTGTCAGTAATCTCATACAACCCGATAAATCTCGGACTCAGCTTTCTTGCCAAATCGTAGTACTTTCTTCCATGGAGAAACTTTTAAGAATACTCGATCGCCAACAGTAAATTTTATATCTTTTCTTTTCAAATCTGCGTACGATTTCTGACGATCATGTGCAGCTTTCAAACAATCTCTAATAATTCGAACCTTGTCTTTAGTTTCTTGAATCAAATCAATCCCCACCATTTTGGATTCGCTCAGCTCAGAAACGGTGTTTTACACTTTCTTCTATATAAAGCTTCAAATGGTGCCATTTTTATACTAGATTGATAACTATTATTATAAGTGAAGTCAGTTAACGATAAATATTTTTCCCAGTTACCCTCAAACTCGAGTATACAACATCATACATGTATTCCAGAATCTGTATTACTAGTTCTAATTGCCTGCCAATCTGAGGATGAAATGCTATACTGAATGAGTTTAGTGCCCAAAGCCTCGTGGAGTTTACCCCAAAATCTTGATGTAAACCTCGGATCACGATCAGAAATAATAGATGTCGGAACTCCGTGTAATCTTACAATCTCAGACACATATAATTTCGCTAGCCTCTCAAGTGAGTAATCTATTCTGACTGGAATAAAGTGTGCCAATTTAGTCAATCTATCAACAATCACCCAGATCGAATCTTTCTTTTTCGAAGTTACAGGCAAACTAGATACAAAATCCATCGTGACTCTGTAACACCCCTTACCCGTATTCTACGCCGGAACCGGGTATGAGACGTTACTGTACTTAACTCACTTGGTCATGCAACTTTGGCCTATAAAATTTCATTCCAACTTAAAATATCTCTTTCACAATCAATACCTTCTCATTAAAGGCCTACGAGGCCTTAATCAAGCATACGGAGGGTTTCGGAACCCAACCAAAAATTTTTGTGCATTTAAATTTTTTTGTCTAAATAGGGGCCACACGCCCGTGTGAAATGGGACACGCTCGTGTGGGCAAGCCGTGTGGTCACACATGCCCATGTCCCTAACCCGTGTGGGATTTATTTTCATTTCGAACCTACAGGGGTTTTCACATGGTCGGACACACGCCCGTGCTCTTGGCCCGTGTGCTCCACACGGCCTAGACACGCCCGTGTCCTCGCCCGTGTATAAAAACATGGGCATTCTGTTTGTGACGTCAACAACCTCATATGGGGCACACGGCCTAGGCACACGCCCGTGTGGCTAGCCCGTGGTCGACACTGACTTGAAACCATAACATGCAGAGGACACACGGCCTCGTCACACACCCATAGGACTGCCCGTGTGTCTCACACGGCCTAGACACACGCCCGTTTGCCTACCTGTGTGGACAAGAGCAAGGCTATTTGCCAAGCTCTTTTCATCACCCTAGCTCACACAACATAATCCCATTCAACCAATCACTAAGCAACCTAAATTTGCAACGTACACTTCCATGAATAACTTCATCTTTTCATAAATTAGAAACAATGAGCCATCAACCATGGGAATATACAAAAGGGTTCATCTTTAAAGGGGCCAATACATACTTGGCCAAAATAACAAAACAATTCACTAAGTCTAGCCCCTATACATGCCATACTCAAAATGCTAATTCTAGATATACCAAGATGAGCTGATAGTGTGGGTGATCTTCCAATTATCTTCGTATCCTGACCCGGCTCTTTGACACTATAAAACAAGGGAAAAGAAAGGGAGTAAGCTTTAAAGCTTAGTAAGTTTACATGTAAACAATATACATCATAACACATGCTAGACAATAAATAGCAATATGTACTAAGCAAGATCAATCCTCAATCTATACTCATGCTTACTCAATTCATCTCTTACCACATTCCAACCATATAATGAGCATAATGCTCACATTTAATGGCATACATTCCCCGCACTTATCACCATAAAACCACATGAAACAAACACTTAAACAATTCCTCAATAAACCATTGAAATAATATCAAACACTCGGTGGTTTCGCACATAGCCCACCATTAATCTATAATTAGGGTGGTATCGCACATAGCCCACCAACAAGAATGATTACGGTGGTATCGCACTTAGCCCACCAAATGATAATATAAACGATGGTATCGCACACAGCCCATTGTGAGTGAATAGTAAGGTGGTATCGCACTTAGCCCACCATGAAGAGTATTTACGGTAGTATCGCACATAGCCCACCATTAATCTATAATTAAACTCGCACGGGAATTTCTCAATATCTATTGAATTCCATTCATCTCAATCATGAATAATTCTATTCATACAATGCACCATTTATTAACAACATGCATATTCGAAATGAATAGTTTACACAAACTTACCTTGGTGCAAAACGTGTAAATTTACGGTTTAATCCGAAACCTTGCCTTTTCCCCGGTCAAGGTTAATTCCGTGCTCTTCTTGATCTATAACAAAAAAATTCACTCATTTAAATCATTTATGATCATAATGCATCTTAATCTCTACTTAGGCAAAAATGACCATTTTGCCCTTGTACTATGGCAAAATTACGATTTTGCCCCTAGGCTCGTAAATCATTTTTCAACACATTTTCTCATTAAACAAGTCTAGCTGAACATTTATTTCTCCTACAACTACTCACAATTCCAACTATTTCATGCATTTATTACTAAATCACAACATTTACAACTTGGTCCCATTTAGGTGTTTTCTTGGCTACACCTTTCACAAAAGTTGTTTCTCATCTCCCTAACATTCATTTTCTTCTATAAAAACTCAGAAAATAACATAAAAACTCTCATGGAAAGTCCTTAGACTTTCAACCATATTGCAAATTAGTCCCCTCATTAGCTAACTTAAGCTTTGGGGGTTCTAAAAGTACAAAAATTATCAAATAAAACCACCAAAATCACTTACTTGCAAGAGTTTTGTTTTGCTGAAAATTTGAACTCTAAGAACCCTTATTTCTTCTCAAATTTTCGATGGTAGAAGAAGAATGGATAGTAAAAGATGAGATATCATCTTTTTATCTTATTTTATTCATTTTTTTTATCATCTAATGTCACCAAATTTTGACTAAAAATAATGCTGTTTTCCCCTTGCTTCCTATGGCCGACCAACACACTCTATATGGCCTAATTACACTTTAAGGACCTTTAATTTAATATTCTATGGCTATTAGACACCTCTACCTTGAAAAATAAAACTTTCGCAGTTTATGCGATTTAGTCCTTTTTCATAATTAAGCATTCAATTGTTAAAATTAAAGCACCAAAATTCCCATGCATTATTATAAACATGTTATATCACATAAAATAATACCAAAATAATTTTCCTCAACCTCGGATTAGTGGTATCAAAACCTCTGTTCCGACTAGCCCCAAAATCGGGCTGTTACAACTCTCCCCTCCTTTAGAGATTTTCGCCCTCGAAAATCTTACCGGTAAAAAGGTTTGGATATTGTTCTCTCATGGCTTCTTCCGGTTCACACGTACCCTCTTCTACACCATGTTTTTTCCATAACACTTTCACTAAAGCTATACTCTTATTCCTCAACTGTTTCACTTCTCGAGCCATAATCTTAATTGGCTCCTCTTCATAAGTCATGTCCGATCGTATCTCAGTTTCTGATGGAGGGATTATATGCGAAGGATCGGATCGGTATTGCCGCAACATCGATACATGAAACACGTTGTGTATTCTCTCTAACTCTACCGGCAAAGCCAACCGATATGCCACTGGCCTAATCCTTTCGGTAACCTCATACGGCCCTATGAATCGTGGACTCAATTTGCCCTTCTCTCTCGTATTGTGGCCGACGCCATGTCCCAGACATGGTCTTACACTAGCACACATATCGTCGCCGATGCCATGTCCCAGACATGGTCTTACACTAGCACACATATAAACCAAATGTCATGGCTTGGATATCCAATCTATTCCTAAGGTTCAACCGGGAGTATACCACATCAAATTTCATCATGCATATTTATAAAAATAATCAAACATTTTATGCAATATCAATTGTTTAATGCATAATAACAATAGAGTTGTATTATTTACGTACAACTTACCTCGGTATACAAAATATGGGCGACTAGTTCGATTTAGTCCACTATTTTGGTTTTCCCCTGGTTTAAGTCTGGATCCCGTTTTTCTTGATCTAAAATGACAAAATTTACTCAGTTAATCATCACATTAATCAAAACATTTCAAAATTTCTACTTTGGCAAAATTTTCGTTTTGCCCCTAGACATTCACAAAATTATGATTTTGCCCCTAGGCTCATAAAATGATTTTCATCAAATTTCCTCATTAACCATGCCTAGCCGAATCTATTTTAAGCTTATAGCAACTCAAAATTCCAATTATTTCACACATTTACTACCCATTTTATAACTTTTACAAAATAGTCCTTTTAGGTGTTTTCATGAAAAATCCTTTCACAAAAGTTGTTTATTAAACAACCAAGATTCATTTTCTTCCATAAAAATTCAACAAACAACAAAAAATTCTCCCATGGCAAAACCCTAGACTTTCAACCATTTTGCAAAATAGTCCCCTCTATAATAGCTCGGTTTAAACCCTAGTCAGAACAGTGGTTTTGGGACCACAAATTTGAGGTCATAAAATTATTTTAATATTATTTTTGGTGTTTATAATATGTGATTGAGCATTTTGAAATTTCTGTCTGAAAATTTTATCGATTGTGTGCTTAATTAGCAAAAAAGACTTAATCGCATAAAATGTAAAAGCTATGTGTTGATTGTTAAAGTGCTTATTTGGCATGACTTCTTAAATGAGAGGTCCTTATGTTGTAAATGGACCATTAATGGTTTGGATGGACAAAAATAGGCTTATATTAGTGGAATTTTAATGTTTTAATTAAAGGTTAAAATGGTAATTGAGTTATTAAGTCATTATAATTAAACAAAACAAATTAGATGGCCATTTTCTCATCTTTATTCCACCAAAAATAGAAAAGAGAAATTGCCATTGAAGCTTTGTGATATTCGGCTAGGGTTTAGCTTGATTGAGGTATGTTTTGAGCTCAGTTTTTGATAATTTCTACGTTTTTGTAATCGTTGCTTCGTGTTCTTTCAAACCCATGATTTAATTTTAGAATTTGATGGTGATTTTGAGATATGCCATTAATTAATGCTTGAGCTATGTGTAGTTGATAATGAAATATGAAAGATATGTGAAAGATTAACATATTTTGTCTTGGAATTTTTGGTGAAATTGAGTAATTTTGGGCTAAATTGTGAAAATAAGAAATTAGAGGAATAAAATGTGAAAAAAATGAAATGTTTGGGCTTGTATGGACATAGGAAGAATTCGGCTAGGCATGGGTGAAGTGAAATTTTGTGTATTTTGTGATTTTGTGAAATAGGGACTAAAGTGTCGAAATGTGAAAATGTGAGGGCTATTTTGTAAAATGCCCTAAATATGTGTGTTTGGACTAAATTGAATGAACTGGTGATTGAATTAGCTAAATTTGAATATGTATAGACCAAGAAAGGAAAGATTCGGATCGAGATCGAGGCAAAGACAAAGTGCTCAATTGATCGACTAATCTCGGTATTTCTACATCCGAGGTAAGTTCGGATATAATACGTGTTGTTAAATTTATATCTATGTGATGTGAAATTAATGAATGTATAGTTACTGAATGAGAAATGTTATATGTGATATTGAGAAATGTGGCGTTGTCCCTTGAGCGTTAAAGTCTCAGTTGGCGGAAACGACTCCTATCTCAATAGCTCCGTATAGAATGGCACAATAGAATTGAAAGAGTTAAAGTCTCAGTTGCAAGAGTTGACAGATAGAGGATTTGCACGACCGAGTTTCTCGCCCTGGGGTGCTCCTGTGTTGTTTGTGAAAAAGAAAGATGGTACTATGAGAATGTGTATTGATTACCAACAGTTGAATAAAGTAACGATAAATAATAAATATCCTTTGCCACGTATTGATAATTTGTTTGATCAGCTGAAAAGAGCTACAGTATTTGCGGAAATACGAGTTGATCCGAGTAAGATCTCAACTATTTTAGAGTGGAAGCCTCCAAAAAATGTGTCTGAAGTCGGTAGTTTTTTGGGACTAGTGGGATATTATAGGCGATTTATAAAAGGCTTCTCGATGATTGCGACTCCATTGACGAAGTTTCTACAAAAAGATGTTAAATTTGAGTGGTCAGAAAAGTGCCAACAGAGTTTTGAACAGTTGAAAGCATTATTGACGGAAGCACCCGTGTTAGTCCAACCTGAATCGGGTAAAGAATTCATAGTTTACAGTGATTCATCGTTGAATGGTTTGGGCTGTGTGTTGATGCAAGAGGGAAAAGTTATAGCTTATGCTTCGAGACAGTTAAAGCCGCATGAAAAGAACTACCCGACGCACGATCTTGAATTAGCTACGATTGTATTTGCATTGAAGATTTGGTGTCATTACCTATTTGGTGAGAAATGTCACATTTATAATGATCACAAGAGCTTGAAGTACTTGATGACTCAGAAAGAATTGAATTTGAGACAGTGGAGATGGTTAGAATTACTAAAAGACTATGAATTAGTGATTGATTATCATCCGGGTAAAGCTAATGTTGTTGCTGATGCTTTAAGTTGAAAGTCTTTATTTTCTTTACGAGCAATGAGTACTAAGATGGATCTATGTGATGATGATTTGATATTGGCTGAGTTGAAAGTTAGGCCGATGTTTATACGTCAGATTTATGATGCCCAGAAAAGTGATGTTGAAATGATGGCTAAACGAGATCAGTGTGGATTGAATGTCGATTCGAAATTTCGAGTTGATAGTGATGATTGTTTGAGATTCAGAGATTGGATTTGTGTTCCGAGGAATTCAGAGTTGATTCAGTTGATTTTGAACGAAGCTCACAATAGTCGTTTGACTGTTCATCAGGGGAGTACAAAAATGTATAACGACCTGAAACAGTTTTATTGGTGGCATGGTATGAAACGGGACATCTTAGAGTTTGTTTTCGAGATGCTTGGTTTGTCAGCAAGTTAAAGCTGAACATCAGGTTCCATCCGGTTTGTTACAACCGATTATGATTCCTGAGTGGAAATGGGAGAGAATCACAATGGACTTTGTGTTGGGATTGCCTTTATCTCCGAAAAAGAAAGATGCAGTCTGCGTGATAGTTGATAGATTGATGAAATCAGCTCATTTTGTTCCGGTGAGAACATATTATTCACTTGATAAATTAGTTGAACTGTATATTACTGAGATTGTGAGATTGCATGGGGTGCCACTATCTATTGTGTCTGATAGGGATCCGAGATTTACCTCGCGGTTTTAGAAGAAATTGCAAGAGGCTTTAGGTACAAAGCTGCATTTTAGTACCGCATTTCATCCGCAAACAGATGGACAATCCGAGCGGATCATTCAAATTCTTGAGGATAAGTTGATATGTTGCATTCTTGAATTTGAAAGTACGTGGGAAAAACATTTGCCGTTGATTGAGTTTGCGTACAATAACAGTTTTCAATCTAGTATCAAAATGGCACCATATGAGTCTCTTTACGGTCGAAAATCCCGAACTCTATTGTATTGGACTGAGCTGAGTGAGAGTAAGATTCACGGGGTTGATTTGATAAAAGAGACAGAACAGAAAGTAAAAGTGATTCGTGACAGTTTGAAAGCAGCGTCAGATCGTAAGAAGTCTTATGCAGACTTGAAACGAAAAGATATCAAATTTGAGGTTGGTGACAAAGTGTTTTTGAAAGTGTCTCCGTGGAAGAAAATACTTCGATTTGGCCGAAAAGGCAAGCTGAGTCTGAGGTTCATTGGGCCGTGTGAGATCATTGAACAAATTGGGCCGGTTGTTTATAGATTGATATTGCCACCTGAATTGGAAAAGATTCATAATGTATTTCACATATCGGTGCTTCGACGATACAGATATGATCCATCGCATGTAATTGCTCCTACTGAGGTTGAGATCCAGTCAGATTTGTCGTATAGTGAATAACCGATTCGAATTTTGACACGAGAGACCAAAGAGTTGAGAAACAAAAGAATTTCCTTAGTAAAAGTGTTGTGGCACAAACACGGAGTTGAAGAGGCTACGTGGGAGCCTGAAAATGTTATGAGAGAGCAATATCCAAACCTATTCACTGGTAAGATTTTCGGGGACGAAAATCCCTCAGGGGGGAGACTTGTAACAGCCCAATTTAGATCCTAGTCGGAACAGTGGTTTTGGGACCACAAATCCGAGGTCAGAAAAATATTTTAATATTATTTTTGGTGTTTATAATATGTGATTGAGCATGTGTGAAAGTTCTGTGTGAAAATTTTATCGATTGTGTGCTTAATTAGCAAAAATGACTTAATCGCGTAAAATGTAAAAGCTGTGTGTTAATTGTTAAAGTGCATATTTGGCATGGCTTCTTAAATGAGAGGTCCTTATGTTGTAAATGGACCATTAATGGTTTGGATGGACAAAAATGGGCTTATATTAGTGGAATTTTAATGTTTTAATTAAAGGTTAAAATGGTAATTAAGTTATTAAGTCATTATAATTAAACAAAACAAATTAGATGGCCATTTTCTCATCTTTCTTCCATCGAAAATAGAAAAGAGAAATAGCCATGGAAGCTTTGTGATATTCGGCAAGGGTTTAGCTTGATTGAGGTATGTTTTGAGCTCGTTTTTTTGATAATTTCTACGTTTTTGTAATCGTTGCTTCGTGTTCTTTCAAACCCATGCGTTAATTTTAGAATTTGATGGTGATTTTGAGATATGCCATTGATGAATGCTTGAGCTATGTGTAGTTGATAATGAAATATGAAAGATATGTGAAAGATTAACATATTTTGTCTTGGAATTTTTGGTGAAATTAAGTAATTTTGGGCTAAAATGTGAAAATAAGAAATTGGAGGACTAAAATGTGAAAAAAATGAAATGTGTGGGCTTGTATGAGCATAGGAAGAATTCGGCTAGGCATGGGTGAAGTGAAATTTTGTGTATTTTGTGATTTTGTGAAATAGGGACTAAAGTGTCGAAATGAGAAAATGTGAGGGCTACTTTGTAAAATGCCCTAAATATGTGTGTTTGGACTAAATTGAATGAATTGGTGATTTAATGAGCTAAATTTGAATATGTATAGACCAAGAAAGGAGAGATTCGGATCGAGATCGAGGCAAA